>VTON01000011.1:0-2400000 GCA_009617725.1 Hydropsyche tenuis | reverse complement strand
AGCATTCTAAGATGATTTTTATCTTTGTCAATTTTAATATCTTCTTCTAAAAAAAAAAAATCTTGTAGATTACAATTACGATTTCTCTAATCTAATTGTTCGATATTATTAAAAAGCAATGTTTTACTAAAGGGAGTAAATACCTCTACGAGAAGAGCTTCTAATGTTTTCACTAGAGCTTTGTAAATTTAATAATAGTGTGACAGAGTTTTAAAATGATAATATTTAAAAGTTATTGCTGAAATGTTGCAATTCGACATGTTGTAGAGTCGACAAAATGATATTTTAATCATTTTTTTCATTATGCGGCCTGGCACAATAAATGCCGTTGATTGCTCACTTTAAATCTTCTATATGGATCATATTAAATCGTGATTCACTTAAATATTTCTTTAGTAATAATTAATAAAAAAAAATTACATAAATCATTGAATCGAACATGCATGCAGGTGCTGATTTAAATGTAAAAATGCGATCAACGTAATATTACTTTAAACATTCCCGTTTGTGATCATATTATATCATATTACCACTATGATTTAAATCATTTATTTCTATATAATGTATCATATGAAAATATGAAGCATACATAATATAGGAAAACGTGATATTTATAATATTATTTTTTCACAGTGTAATTGAACATAATGAAATAAGTAATTTTACTGTTTTGAAATTTTGATTTTTTTGTCATTGTATTTAAAGATAATACAATATTTATTTCAAATGAACACCGATTTATTTTGTATTCCTATCATTCTTATACCCGAGAAAACAAGAAGAGAATATAAGGTAAATTTATACATTCCATTTTACACTTTACTGACTGGTCTTATTACTTCATTTAAACACTGGTTTTTTATTCGTATTATATAATTTTCTTTCTCTGATCATGTCCCTATTTTTTTTAGTTCTATGTTAAATATTCTTCAATGAGAACTTCGTATTTATCGACTGGTCAATAAAGTAGTGATACTTAAGTTATATTTATCATTTTTACTTTCAATATCAATAAAGCCGATCAATTAACGAAAACATTTGATAAATATGCAATAAGCAAATTATTATAATATTTACTATTGTTTCGAAATGTTTCTGTAAATTGGTCGGTATTGGAAAGTGCAAGTGCGTATTTTATAAATATACAAATAAATACTTTAGTCAATCGCTAGTCATATTTGCAAATGTTGAGCAAAAAAAAAATGAATAAACGAATATGCTTTTTTAAGATTTTTAGACATTGATATTCCACTGCTACAGTTACCTTTGTTTTTTTGTTGTTTTTTGTAGGTACGATCTATTTATCTGCGTTAGCATTATTTCTAGAGACAAAGTATTTTTGAAACTGACTTTGGCTGGACCATCAGTTATCATTCGCTATGATAAATATGTGATATTTTTTATAATCGTAGTACGAAAATGGCACTTTTCAATGTATGATTATAAACAGAATATTGAAAAATAAAAAAAAATAGTAGAAATTATTTTTATAATATATATAAGCCTTTACTTCACAAATTATAATATTTTTGAATTGTAGTGACGGCTACTACAATGCGAAGAAGTACATGGGCTAAATTTTAATTGTGTCAAGCGTACATGTGAGGATGCGGTATGAGCGTGTGAAAAGGCATAATACTGTTGTGATCTATAATATTGTTTGTACAGTTTACCTATATTGAGATATTTACATATCTAGGAATATATATTATACAAATTTGTATTTTGAGTGTAGCAGTGGAAGTATCGCCAAATATTTTTTTTATGAATATTGCATATATAGAAATATCGTACCTACATTGCATTACTTATTCAATATGCACATTATAGTATAAGTGATAACTCAAAAATATTGATATCTATCATATTAACACAACATTAAAAATAATAATTCAATTAAGTTACACTAATCACAATATTAGTGTATTATGTATTACATATTTACTTGATAAGCTATGGTTTTATGTTCACATATAATACATATTCATACAAATCAAATAACGTCCTAAATTCAATGAATTCTAATTTCAAATGATAATAATTTATGTACTTATGTTACTTACAATGTATTTTTAAA
Source organism: Hydropsyche tenuis (assembly GCA_009617725.1). Lineage (NCBI taxonomy): Eukaryota > Metazoa > Arthropoda > Insecta > Trichoptera > Hydropsychidae > Hydropsyche > Hydropsyche tenuis. Next base: position 2,397,923 of record VTON01000011.1, on the reverse strand, counting down.
GTAATTAAAGGATTCATTTTATTTAGGACTATTTTTATATTATTGATATATTTTTATTATTAGAAAGGTTTGTTTCTTTGTGAAGTTTCACTTTCTTCTATTTTTAATTTTACAGGTTTTATTTTTATTTCATAATTATAAAATATTGTTTGAATATTTATTATGTGTAGAATCAACCATTTAAAGTTTACATCATTTAACGGCTGATTGTTCGGAATAATGTGCCAAGAGAATGTTAAATTTCTTTTATACTCAACGATTTATTAACATATAAATATTGCTTGATACGTATTATTTTATAATAGACAATATTTCTAACAATTGGCCTAGTTATAATATGAATGATTTAAAAAACATGTTGGTGATAATAAAGGCGTTATCCGAGTTGTGCTTTATAAGTATAAATTTAAGAAAATCAATAAACACAGCTTTTCTAACACACACTAATTGATAATGAGTCTTACCATTAAAAGTGATATTTTTTTTATTATGAAATCTGAATTTGTTTTTCGATTAATTGAAAATAATAAAATACCGTTCCAATATATTATACATATAAATACTTCAAACTATACTATTCCTTGAAATAAAGACATTTATTTGTTCTGATGAATGTTAATTGATAAAATATTAATATAATGAACTTTACTTTCCTGTGAGCCAGTAATAGAAAGTAAGAAACAGTTACAATTCTCGACTAATTATTTTTTCTTTCCGCTAACGTACACGATTCCTTTTTGAAAAGCCACAAACTTTCTGAAAAATGTTTATTGAAAAATTATAAATCTTGTTATGTATGTAATTGTACTAAACTGATGATTTGACGGATACAATTTGTTCTAAAAATTATACGTATACATATCAAAAAAAAAACTGTAAACATACATAACATTATTTAAAATTACCGAATAAACGCCACCTAGTGCTTTTTACATTTTTGTTTCGATTCTTTTTTTTCCCCCATCTTTTATGAATATTTTGCAATTTTCAGTTATATGCAAATTTGGTAGGTTCGCTTTTTAAAAAATCTAAAGTATGATGTTTCCTGTAGAGCTATATTTATGTGATATACAGAGTCTAAGTCTTGAAAAAACTTACGTTAATGTTAATGTGAGCTAAGATACCAAAAGATTGAACTTTTGAAATTAGTCTACTTAAGAAATTTTAGGGTGATATTATTAAACTTCGACTCCGTATATGTTTATGTGCAATTCGATTATTTATAATGATTATTTTTTTAATTTGTAATGCATTGATCAGCTAAATTACTACACCTTTGACAAATGATTAAATGTAAAGGTATTTGAAATATTTTTTTGCAATGCAAAATCACCATCATTAGTTGATCATTTGCGAACTCACTGATGATAATTTTAATATAACTTAATTATACTGTTACCATCTTTAAAATTTTACCATTCTATGGTGTGTTAAGAAACAAGCTATTATACAATTTTTATACAATACAGCTTGGCCTCACAGGATATTAAGTCCAACACAGGATCTTGGTAAATAATTCTCAAAATAAATTGCTTAGAAATTAAATGAAATATTTAAATATATCCATGTGTTTCATTTTTTACCCTACAATATTTTTTTCGAATTAAATTAAATTAAATTGATTTGAAAAAAAGTTTTTTTTCTTATTCCTATTCCTAACACTAAACTGTAATTATTTTTTTGAAAATACTCAAAATAGTACAACAAAGAAGATAACATTATTTCTCATTCTCATACATTCCTTATCAGATTACAACATTTGTATATTTATATAGTTGAACTATTTTTTCAAAAAATATACAACACATATTTATTTAAAAATTAATAGATGCCACTCTCAAAATGAGACTGCAAATATTTCATACTTTCAAATATGGCAAGATCAATATATTATAGCAGGGATGGGAAATTGTTTCAATCTGGCGGGCCAGATTGAAAAATTCTTGGACCGTTCAGCCCAAAACCATAACTAGTATAAATCTGGAAGAGGTATTATTCTCTGAATAAAAAATGTACTTATTTTTTTAATAAAAGAAAAAAGTTAATAAAAAAATGAAAATTAATCTCTACTATTATAAAACCGAAAGTTTCTCAGTCCTTATCTGGCATCAATAATAAAACGCCTCTTTTAATTCCCATACTCTACCAACTTTTTTTTATTTTTAGTTTATTTATTAAGTTTTTTTCGTTGATTAGACATTTTTATTTGGATTAAATATTTTTTATTTATAAATAAACATCGTTGTGGGCCGATAAAATCAACCCGCGGGCCGTCTTTTCCCCATCCTTGCATTGTAGAAAGGACTGAAATCAGTCTCACGTTACACAAACAACCCACCTGACTTAGAATTTTTTCTCGATCATTTAAGATATCAGATTTACAAAAAATATAAAATCAAGTCATATAATATTTATTAACACATAGTATATAACGGAATTAGCCATAGTTATAGGCACTGGCTAGAAAGTGCTCAAAATTTTAGCTTTTAAAATAAACGATTGGCATTAGTGTGTCAGGGTAGCCACGGTGCCGTCTCTTTCCCGGGTACGCAGCCATGGCGACCTCCATATCGAAGAAGCGGAAGGTAAAAACCCTTACAAAACGTCTAATAATTCCCTTAAAAAGTATTCCACCATGTTTCACTATGGTTTCTTTATTGTTACCCCATCGATTCACTTCACGGGACTGTCGGATGTCCGTGATAATGATGGACGCGAACCAACACACCTGATACTTGTCAATAGGTTATATTACTTATCCCAACTATTCCTGAACTTTTGATGAATTTAACATCATCAGTTCATCATCATCGTTCAGTTCTTGATGATTATTCGTTGTCTGTACTCCAGAGTTCGTTGTTGTTGATGACCCGGCTAACATAACCTATACCCGATCTGTCAATTGTCATGTACACGTGAACATGTCCAGTAATCGCTTTTTTTTTTTTTAGTTCGTAGGAGATGGAGTGTTCAATGCTGAACTCAACGAGTTCCTCACCAGAGAACTGGCTGAGGATGGTTATTCTGGAGTTGAAGTGCGCGTAACACCAAACCGCACTGAGATTATCATTATGGCCACTCGCACACAGAACGTTCTTGGAGAAAAGGGACGTCGCATCCGTGAATTGACCTCCGTCGTTCAAAAAAGATTCAACTTCCCAGAAGGGTCCATCGAATTGTACGCTGAGAAGGTCCCGACCAGAGGTCTTTGCGCTATTGCTCAAGCTGAATCCCTCAGATACAAGCTTGTAGGAGGTGCGTTGTTTTGATTTTTTTTTAACATTTCCACAATTAGCAGAGATTTTACTACAATTATGTAGTACAATCTAAGAAAGCGTGGTAAAACATATCGTCTTATTGATTTGGAAAATTGACGTTTCTATCGTTTATTTCCCAGTGTAAATTTGGCACATTTGTTTATTTTGATCATTTCAATCGATGTTTATTTGTATAAATTATACGTTTTATTAATCGTCTTAATTTATTTTTAGGTTTGGCCGTGCGTCGTGCTTGCTATGGTGTCTTGAGATTCATCATGGAATCTGGAGCTTTAGGTTGCGAAGTTGTCGTGTCTGGCAAACTCCGTGGTCAAAGAGCCAAGAGCATGAAGTTCGTCGACGGTGTCATGATTCACTCTGGTGACCCATGCTTGGAATATGTAGACACTGCCACCAGACACGTACTATTACGACAGGGTGTACTCGGTATTAAAGTGAGTGAATTGCTATTTCTAGCTCCATGATTCACAGAGATCTCTTTCTACCTCATTAGATTGGTCTAATATTAATGTGGTATAACATTTTCTAGTTGCATATGTTGGCGATTCTCACTTTGTGAATATCGTTTTATGTAAATGGAAACATCACATTTTTTTAGTCACTCCAATCTAATGTTTTATTTTTTATGTTTATTTTTTTAACATTTTTTTATTTTTTTTTTAAGGTCAAAATTATGTTGCAACATGACCCACTTGGCAAAAATGGACCCAAGAGACCATTACCGAAGAACGTTACTGTGCCAGAACCCAAAGAAGAGGTTCTCCCGCTATTCCCAACTAGCGATCCTAAGGAAATGCCTATGCCAGTACCCATTCCTGTTCAATAGGCATTTAATATAATTTTTAAATATATAACTATTTGATACTTACTTTGTTTCATTTCGCCAATTCAAAATTCAATTTTTTTTACTGTGTTTCCAATTTTAATATGATCAATGATCTTTAACACTTACAAATCTTAATAATTAAATTAATCTCTGGACTTATGAAAAAAGTGCCTTAATTTAGTGATTAAATTAAAAGGCTTATTGATTAAGCAATGTTCAATGATTCCTTATGATCTGAAAAAATATGAATCAAAATTTAATTGCACACCAAATATTAACTAAACGACTGGAAAATATTCACGTTATTGAAGTATTTAAATGTTAATGGTTTTATGTAAACATCTAATAGTGATATCACACTAATCGACTAACCTAGCTAAAGTACAATGTGTCGAGTTGTAAACATTATCACTCAAACAACACTGCTTCCAAGCAGTTGCATTACATAGAAAACTGACTTGATTTAATTACTGTATTTTATGGTTTTGACTAGGCTATCTGCCATTCATGATAAAATACACAATACATACAAAGAAGCCCATAGTTTTGGATATATTCTTACCAGTGATGGCTTGTAAAAATTTGTAATAAAGGGCTTCAGCAATGAAAATGAAAATAGTAAGTAAAGTATACATGAGGAAAATACAAAATACGTTGTCATCAACACTTACAAGAAACAAAATAAGTATTGCATTTGTACATTGGTGCAAGACGAATATAGGAATTAAAGAAACACAAAACATTCACTTTATACAGAGAGCAGCCCTTTAAGATGAGCTACCACTAATCCTTACCTTGATTTACAATTAGATAAAAAATTTATTTTTTTTAATTACATTTTTTTTTTTTTATTCGGTATTTTTCACCCGGTGTTTGATAGTATTGTCAAATGTCTTTCGACATCCATGGAAACCTTGAAGAGGTTACCATAGTGCTCAGATAATAACAGAAATATTTAATAACAACTGAAGTGAAAGGATTTACATAGGAAGGGGAGATACTTACATTTAATAATCCTTTGAAAATAAACTGACAAATATATTTGAAATATGATACCTATTATATTTCCTAAAAATATATTGATTAATTAAATATTCACAGTTGCAAATTCTTAGTATTATTTATTAAACAACAAAAATTATCTTTCAAGGAAACCAATAAAAGTAAAGAGAAAGGAATTTCACAAATTGGCGCCATCTGCATACCAACACAACTACAAACAAGCAAAAACCTAAACCCATAAACTTTCCATTACACATGTATTTTAAATGCACTATTACACGATCGTTTTGCAAAATCACCAAAAATAAACATATATACCATGTAGCAACATTGCAATTGAACAACACACACACAATTGAATGCTCTGTTAACCCACCAGTGGGTAGTGAGCAAATTTGCACATTCGCAATGCATATCAGTCCGACTGACCCACAGCTCCAGTAAACGGTACAGTGCTTGCTTTCTGTTGCACACCGCACAAGATCGAATCTTTTTTCGTGAATAAATTCTTAAACCGTTCTTCGAAACGTAAATTTTGATATATGACGATAAAAGGCGATTTCGCAATGGCGTCATTAAACTGTGGTCTTCCGTTCGTTTATAATATTTGGTGGATTTTGCTGATTTTTTTCAGATATTGTGGCGGATGTTCAGATGGAAGATGTTGATAGATGTGATGGTATAGGTTTTTCCTTGGAGTTTGGTGTTTATGGTTGTCGAATGATTTGACGGATATGTTTAAGTTTGTAATTAAAAATGTGTGTACGATTCAAAGAAAATTATACCAATTAAAAAACGTTTATATAGAAATTTAGGTTGAGAAGATTTGAAAATTCGCGGTATTTTAGCGATTGCTTCATAACGTGTATTGATGACAATCATGATTTATCATTATTTTTTTATAAATGTATTAAAATTATATAACGTTGCACTTTTAAATTGAATTATATAATGAGTTTGAGTTTTTTTTCTAATACCATTTGAAAGTTGATAAATCTAATATACATCTCGATAAAAAATAAGTATTTACAAATCAGATAGAAAGTCATGACTTTTCATATTACAAACGTGCAAATAAATCTAACACAAATCCTAAGAAAATAATATATTTTATGTACTTAGACATTAATTTCAACCGTGCTATTAGTGTGAACATTCTTCCGCGCACAATTATGTCATTTATTTATCTGTTATTGCGAACAACATGTGACTCACAGATCACTTGGCAAATAAAGGTAATTTCGCAATGATTTCTTTTATATAGAATCCAATTTCGACGGTGTTAAGTAACAGTATCTGTTCGAAAATCACGTTTGAATTATGACACGAATGCAATGGCGATGCGCGCAGATAATCGAAAAACGTACTCGTTACGTAAAAAATCTACGGCTAGAAGCACAATTACCGATTTAGGCTTCTCACAATATGAATTGTTAAGTTAAAACGTTTGCCTATTATAATTAACGCGCTTTTATATCAATTTTCAATGGTTGTTTTATGTAATTTGAAAATTTTAATGGGAGAAATGGAAGAGATGGCTTGAGAAGATGTTGTGCAATTTCAATGTTTATGAACTTAAGTGTTTCATTTGGGAATAATTAGAATTGTTATTGTTGATGGGTTTCTATTACGATTTGATATTTTAATTCGCATTTATTTGATTGTTATTATTCCGGATATTAGCTAAAGTGACGGTGAGAATTTGAAAAATATCTTGTTTATACATTTGGTAATTTTTTTGCAATTTTAAAACGGAAATTAAATGCTGATTCGTCTATATTTCACATTTGATATTTTTTTCAAAATTTTAATTGATCTATACAAAATTATTAATTCTCTGACGATCTTTTTTTATCATTCAAATCATCCAAACGATTTCAAAACATCTACGATGTTTATATTTTACATTTGATACTTTTTTCATAATTTTAATAAATCTATACAAAATTTTCAATCCTCCAACGATCTTTTTTCAACATTCAAATCATCCAAACGATTTCGAAACATCAACAGAAGAACAATAATCTTTCCACGACCGAAAAAAACGTACACATTTAACGAGACACACATATTACATCACGTAACGACCTTCTTCTTGCCCATTGTCACCGGCCCTCTCGCGCATCGAAAACAGCGAACGGTAACCGCCATTTCCACAAATCATCGATTCCATCCTCGTCCCCTGTGTCATTTCATCAGATTCGTCAATGCAGAGGCATTTCGCAACTACAACAAACACACTTCAAATGAAAAATAAAAAGGTTGAATCACTCGGAAAGGGGGTCGGGACGACGCCCCGTTCGACGTCCATTGATTTGCCGATCACGTCCAAAAACGAATACCGTTTCGGATTGACGACAATGGACTCGATGAGGTGCGATCCGATGACTTGACTTTGATACTTCGACTTCTTTTTGGTCGTGTCCTTCTCGGCTGGGTACCGAAATAGTCCTCGAGGACTTGTCGTGTTGCGCTCTTGTGCGGAAGTCGTCTTTCGCGCTGTGAGAGTTCGGTTTTGGTATCTGTGTTTGTTTTGGTATTTCGAAATTGAAAGTTTTTGGTGGGTTTTGATTCGATCTTATCCAAAATGTGAGTATGAATATGAATTCATTATTATTTCATTATCTGTTTTTTTTTATCTTTGTGTTGATTGGAGATTATCAAAAATAAAATTGAAGTGATTCATTTATAAAAATACGTTTTTCATTTGGCGTATCTTCTTGGAAATTTAAATATATAATGTACTTATATGGGGAGTTGTTGGGGATCGGTTTTTGTATTTAACAATAAGATGTAAGGTCATATTTTGTTGTGTGGGTTGTATGAAAATCTGTGTGAATGGATTCCACGTGTGTTGAATATAAATTGAATGAAATTTTATTGCTAATCTTCTAAGATTAAACTATATGTAGGAATATTTTTGTATTGTATATTTGTGCAGAATTCTTCGTAAATGTAACCCACGCGAATAAAGCGAACGGAATACTCACCAAATCTTTATTATATCAAACCGCAAGAATATTTAAATTTATGCTTCAAATACAAAAATTTGCATATCCAAATCTTTAATCCGAATACGGTTATATACAATCGAATCGAAATTCATTAAATTTCATACAAAAATTCAATTAAAAAACACAATCACATGACGCATCTTCATATAAACATTTTCACTTTCATCAATCAAACGCGCACCCATCGCGAAAATCAACCACAAACGGACAACAAACGACTCCCAAAAGTTCCCAGAAGACCCCCGACCACTCAAAAACAATAAATTCCGCTCGAATAACCGCCTCCGATTTGAATTTTGACGTAATGGCGAACGGGCAGCGGCGCGCGCTTTTCGGTTTACATATTCAGTTTTATCGCGCGCACAACACGAGGCGGTTATGCCGCCAAGAACCGCTCTCGAAACGAACGAATTTCGAAATAAAGCATAAGGGTTATAAGATGGATCGGTCGTTGTGGGTTTAGGGCTCTGAAGGGTCCGCGTGTGTTCTGTCTTTGGGATTTAAAGGACTTGTTTTTTGCGATTTGAAGGTGCGACGAGATGGACGACCGCGGTCTAGGTTTGGCCGAATACAGGAGGAATCGGTTGCTGAAGTTCTTCACCAATCGATGGGTGTCTGAAGGATATAATTTTCAGGTGAGTGTTTTTTTTTGTTGTTATTCGGAGCAGTTGAAATCGAAAGGATCGCTTTCGATTTTTGGATGTTCGATGAAATTTGTGATAATATTTGTTTATCGATTTCTGTTTATAAGCTTTTCGAGTTGGTTGGCTTTCTTTTTTTTTAATTTTAAATCTTATCCTCGTTACCAGAATAATATTTAAAAAATGAGATGAACTCTCAACTTTTAATTGTTGGACATTTTTCATTTAAACTTTCGTGTAATTAACCTTGATTCTTTTGTAGAAACTCATTAATTATGTTCATATTTTAACGCACCATTTGATTTACAACAATCGCTTTTTAATGTATGAATTGATTCGTAATTCATTGAATAATGCATTAAGCGTTATGATATCATTCGAATTTATAACATAAAGAATATTATATTTATTGCGTATAAATCAATTTTATCCAAATCGATAAGCTTCACATTCATCATCTACATTATGATTTCCATATAAGACGTTCATTAATTTCGCTCGCATGTGAAAGGCGAAAACGTTCAAAATAACTTGCCACAATCAACATTTACGATTAAACCATTAGCGATGTCTCTTTTTTATTTCCTTACACTCACCGTACGTATTAAGATATTCAAATTGAAAAAAAACGAAATCGTTCCATTGCGCGCTCTTTTTCCATCAATTTTCGACGACAGGTCAACGTTTGCATTATCATTATTATTGTACACTCAGATGGGATTTTTTCATTCCGTTTTAACATATCTGGATTATTGACTTTCATTTCAACTCTCACGGGTTTTAATTGCATCCTTCACTTGCTCGGTATAATATTATATCGGCTTATCGGTTCCGCGTATCACTTTTTTTTCGTAACGCGCCAATACGAAAATTACACATTATTATATCTCGTGTGATTGACGCGCTGAATCTCGATAGATTATGCTGAAAAGCGCAAAATCGATATAACCCAAATGCACACTTTCCGCTATTGTGTAATAGCTGAACGCGTGTGTGTTTTTCTTATGAAAGTGGCTGAAAGTGTGATGAACCATAACGCAGTTGCGCAATTTTAATTCGAGCGCAAAGCTCGTGAGAATTTTCCTATCAAACATAACATACATATAATATAAACGTGTTTAGAAAATGACAGTACGTTTACGCGTATTATTTATGATTATTTTTTTTCTTTTGGGCATGTAGTTTCGCTTTGTCCGTCCTATAATTTGGGTCACTTAACGAGTCGTGTAACATTTTTAACAGTTTGTTCTCGATGGAAAATCTTCGCTTTAACCACGAATTTCCGACGATATCACCATAATTACACGCAGACGAGAAATCGTCGGGTTTTCTAAAACGAAAATACGAATCAAAATCAACGCTTTCGCTAAATAATCCACCTTTTCGATCAATTAAAATCGTATATGGCACCATAGAGAACCGGTCGATCCATATAGGAGCGCAGACGGATCCTTAACGAGATTTTATCCATTATGGATCTTATCTTCTGGTCTTAGATGACCTCACTAACGATCAATAAATCGACCTGGTGAACGGCAAATCTCAGCACAGTTCGGGTCGCACAATTCTCCTTTATTTGGCCGTGTTTCTGTGCCACACTGGCCCCGGGCAAAAGGTGCACGTTGCATCATAACTAATCGTTGCAACTTCACCACAAAACAGTTCGAAATGAATGTTCGAATCGGTTTCGACACTTATTCTGCGGTGGGTGGCGAGGGAGTAGCAATCTTGGTCCTGAACTCGTCTTCAATTGCACAAATTTCTTGCGATATGATCTGTGGAGGATGATGTACTCGGCTTTGTTGAAGTACTTGATGTTTTCAAGTACTAGATGCTTTTTAGATGCGAGAAATTATGAAATGGAATACCAAATTCGGTGGGTTTGTCTAAAAAAAAAGAAAATTACGGACGCGTTTAAATAATTTAATTACCATCTGTCTTTTTGATGACTGCGGGCGTTTCCGTGTCTAATTATTTTAATAATTCATTTTCTAACGTGGCATCATTATCGTTTTTGGGATTCAGTTTTGCAATCGATTTACGATACCCACTTAAAATACGATTTCTAACCCGTAAGCTTTTTGTCGGAGTCATCCGGCAGTCATCTTCATTATCCATCATCATTCACTTTCTTCCGGCTAATCCGTCCGCCGAATTCGTACATCGAATTTCAGCTGGAACCCGCTCATTAACTTGATTAATGGATCGCCGGGGAAACTTTTATAGTACCTATAAACGGCTCACTTTGTTTTGATTCGCACAAACATGTCGATATCCAAATTTTACCACACAAAAAGTGTTACGTATCAAATTATCTCTAAAACAATGAGATCAGCTGCACTTCCATGTTAACTTTCTTCTTCGATAACTCTATTTGCGTCGATTTTGCTAAAAAAATTTCCACAAACAACTAGTCTAACTTTCCCGGTGGACGGCCTTCTCTTTCTGTGTGTATGTTTATTATAAACTCGTTTGCAAGGAGCCGTTTTCCGATTCGATCGCCATTGTTGAACCGTACCGGTTAATTTCAATGCGACCATTTTGTCCGACCGAACAATGGTCGCCAATTTCGAATTGCATCAGATGTGCGAATTTGTCGCGCAGACAATGCGTATTTAAATGTCTTTTGCGTATTTAAAGGTTGCCTTTTTCAATCGTCATTCATGGACGATGTTGATGACTTTGTACTGTAAGTACAAGGAGCGATAAATTTATGTTTTGATACGTTTTTTTACGCATTTTTTATTTTTGGTTCATAGTTTTGCGGTTATTTAAATTAAATAAACTATTATTCATTTGATAAATTTAGATTTGGATTTAATCATCATTTTACGCAGTCTGTATTGTATCTGCAACAGAGTAAGGTCTTTTGATACTGTTATTGAAAGTTTTGGGTATTTCTTTTAAATATAAATTAAATATAACTTTCAAAGTACTGAATATTAAAATGTCACCTTGAATGTTATCAGATAATTGCAAAATTTACTGACGTTTACTGATCGCGTCATACATCGCTTAACTTTGGTGATCAGCGGAAATTGATTATTCGATTAACGATTTTTATTTTAACGTACATACTGAGCTTTTTGTGAATTTGTGAATTCACGACGAAAGAAACAATATTTCAATTTTTCTATGAAACGATGTTGCGATGTAGATTTCAAATATTGTTACGCAATCGATTGCATCCGATTCGAATTCAATTGAATCGCAAAAAAAAACGACACCATATAATCTAATTTTTTTAAATCGATTTTATCACTTAATTCCAATTAAAATTTTCTATTTATCTATATTCCACATAAACAAATTTCACAATCCGAATTCGTTATAAGCGTCGTTCAATTGTTGTGAAATTTCAGCGATTTTCCAACGCTTGAAAGAGCTTTGTCACGGCCCAAAGACTTTTTGATTAATCACGGTGACCATCGTAAATAATTAATGTTTTCGCCGTTGCTGAAATATATAATTTATTTTTTCGCAAACCCGATCATAACCCGCCAAACTTCGATATAAACTATTTCATGCGTTCAATCCACATCGAAAAAACCAACCTTGAGCTTTTTATAATCGGAAAATCCGAGACAATCCCTAATGTTGTACATTTGCAAATTATTCTAGTACACATGTTCTACATTGCGGTAATTAATTCGTACGGTTGAAAGATTCCGATAATTTTCCGCGGTATTATCCGCGCTCATTCATCCGTTTCGCAAGGCCCGAATGATCCAATTATCAAAGTACTATACCGAATTATATTTGCAAATATTCCTTAACAGTTTTCAATGTCAAAGAATCGGTATAACGAATCCGCGAACGGACGATGATTCACTGGACTTCCTCGATTCGTAACAAATTCGATTTTAATTTCTGTTTTGAGACGCACTCGACGACGGGTTTCCTCGTCGATGGTTATCGCCATTGAAAATTTTTCGTATTAAATGGTAAAAACGTTATTGAATAAGTGTGCCGACGATGAACGCCCGTGATCTCGATCCGCGGCTTATTAACATGTTGATTATTTTTTTCGGAAAACTATCGCAGTGGATTTCGTAACAGTAAAACTCAATTAGCAGTAGTTGTGATTTTCGTGTGTGTGTTTTGCATAATTTCATGTGCGTTCGAGAAGGAAAAATTAATAATGCATCTTCCGAGAGTGCGGGAAGCCTCGTCGGTCGACTTGGCAATTACAAACGCGATCTCAATTACCGTTTTTATTCGATTGTAAATGGATTTTATTGTAGGAAATGTCGTTAGTAAGAGCTGACCGTATTAGATTGACCTAAAGAGTATTCGTAATGTAAAATTGGTGTTGTTCGATATTCTTAATGTATTTTTATATAATTTTTAATCGCATAATAGATGGTTTTTTTTCGATCGAATTTCAAAAGCGAACTGCCGCAAATTCCTTCAACTTTGCTTTGTTGTTCGAACAAAGACACCCAGAAGCGACACAGAATAATGGCTTTAAGGAAGTTGCACAATTTTCCCACAAATCGAATTTTCTGACGAATTTTCCGATTCTTCCATAGTTTAAAAAGTACGCGTACCTCCTATGACGAATCCGTTAAATTATTACAATATTTTTGCATAAGAGACAATTAGTTACACACTGATTGCTCGAACAAAGCAATTCGGGTCGAATCTAACTCACTATGCTAAATTATTCAATCGTACGAGATATCGTTATCTAACATATTTGCATATTTAAGAACGCGGCAGTGCATTTTGAACAATTTTATATCTACTCCAAAATTGGAAAGTGTACACTTTGATCCCTTCGTGATTTACTCGGTTTTTAACCTGACTGACTAATCCTACTTAGTCACCGATTGAGAAGAACGTACAAAAGTGTCCTCTTTGTATCTATTTCGGTCCAGTTTCGTGTTTTTATTCTGTTTTCGTGTCCGATTAAGTTTAGTCACAGGTATTCCTCGTCTGGTGCGAGATTAGCTCAGTGAGCGATTTCTAAATATACAACTCGCGTTTCCAAGTACCTAAAGACACGTACGAGGTATTAAAGAGGGCATTATTTGTGTTATTATGATTAATTTGGTGCGTTTAATGTTGTTTTAAAATCACTGGTTTCGAGCGCGGTGTGTTGCGTCTGGCGAGTCGCGGTTTCAGAATAACACGACCGGTGCGTTCCCTTTCACCTGTTATTTTCAATTTTTTTTTGTTTTGCTTGGTTCCAATTCGCATTGGCGTACGTGTTGTTTGTTTTTGAATTAATCGGTTAATTTGGTGTTGTTTTTGGTCAGTTTGAATTGAATCATTTTATTAGTAAGAAGCGTACGAATTGGGTGAAAGAATATTTTTGCGTATATTGAATGGGTGCCTTGAATTTTTATTTTCAAGGATACGGTGATTTTGCGTTGTCAATCATTCGTTTTAAACGTATGATTTTTATAGATTTTTTTTATTATTATTATAATAAAATTTAAAGGAAACTGATAAATGTGAGATAACCATCTTAATCGTAAAAAAATAATGTTTTTAATATTTTTTGCATCACTTTATCAATTTTCTAAATCAAATCTTTTTTTAAAATATTTTTTACTTGAATATTGCATATCCAATAAATTACATACATTAATTTTTCTTGTTTCTTGCAATACGGAAACCGACGAATTCACTTCTAAATTACATTTAAATGAACGAAACGTACGCAAATACAATTATCAATTATTAACAATTTCAGCATAAATTTGCGTCATCTTCAAATAGTCATTGCGAACAATATCCGGGTATGCGCTTATTTCGTTGCATAAATTAAACCGCAATTGAAAACACGTCATTTAATTTCAAAAATCACATGCTAAACCCGCAAATTGATTCATATAAAATTTATCGATCATCGTCAACAAGATCGTGTCAAGATAAATCAGTCACAGACGACCGAGCCTTATTGATTTCAATAGATCAAAAGTGGATTAATCAAATTTCAAGTACGCCACTGCACAGAACACACCTTTGTGCTATTTTATAATGTATGGAGGCCTTTATCTCGTTGATCGTACTTACTTTTGTGTTTCGAAACGACATTGATTGTTTATTGCCGTTTGAATCGGTGTTCAAAATATGCTCGATACATTGAACAGGCTTCAATGTTTGTATTTTTTTCATAACGAATTATGTTTAATGTCGGTTTTATAGCCGATCGAACATATTTGGCTTATTAGTATGTTTAAAAAATCTATTGCAGTTTTTACTGTTGGACAAGTGGACCATGGTTGATTTTCATTTCTTGTATATGTATGTATACATGTTATTTTGATCTTCAATACCAGGATATTTTTTGAACATGATTTAATTAATCATGTTAAAAAAATATCGTGGTTCTTATTGATTACCTAAAAATAATAATAAAGTCAATTTTCATCTGTTAATACAAACAATCATCGTGTACTGTAATCTCAGTGCACTAAAGATTAACTAAACTCGAATCCAACTCTTACGAATCAAATTTAAACGCAGGAAACCTTTCGATAAACGAAATCGTCGACTTCCCAGACGAGGTTACACTCGAAACGACTTTATCAAAAGGATCTTCTTATGTGGCAATTGTTGCACCCGAAAGAGGAAATGAGAGCCAATTGCTTCCTAGGCCTCAACAATAGACGAAGCTAATGTTAGAAACATCCAGCAGAAGCCATCTTCCTTATCGTCCCCTACGATCGACGTGTGGAAATCTGAAACATCTTCCATTATACAATTTTTTTTTCAATTTTCAATTTGCGGCGTTTCAGATCTCGATCGATTCTTGGTTTCGTAAGAAGCCAATTGTGCTGATACTGGTTTGTTTTCACCATTATATGGAGCGTGTTTGCAAAATGTTTTATATTCTCTAATTACAAAATGTGTTTCGTTATTGTATCTCATTTCGAATTTGTTAATTATTCGCGGTTTTTTCAGCGCGCTCTATCGACGAGTGCGCAAATTTTTAACGAAGCTTTTCATACGTTTCGCAACTTTCGTTTGCCGCAAACAGATTAGTCAGCTACAAATTTTTAATCGATTTTCAAAATATTACATTTGCAAAATATAAAATTGCAACAATATTTAATTGTAAAATTATTATTATTATTTTTAATTAAAATATGAAATTCTCACTATCTGATTGTGAAATATTCTCGCTATCGAATGATAAAAATGTAAATAAATAAAATTATTTTTAGTTCGAAAATCGAATAATAATTTTTATGCTTTTGCATTTTAATCGTTCATAAATAACGAATGGTTAATAATGCAATTGTTCCGTAAGTAGGACGACAAATTTAATATTTGCGGTTGAAATAACAGCACTTTATGTCATTATGTTTTTCACGTTTATTATACAACTTTGAAAAGCGTGAAAAACGAACGGACGTGTTAATCAAAAATCTTCAAAGTAATTTTTCGAAAATCTTTATATATTTTTCGTTTGTGAATAAGTTTTTTTTTATTATTTCAAAGATATAATTTTGAGTATTGATAAAAAACGGTGATACGAACGGGACTTTCTCTCATACGAAAATTGAATAAAAAATAAATTCAATTTTATAAATATAATCGAAAAACTGAATCTATCGAGAGACACCATTATGTTGGTTAGATAATATAAATTTTAAGCATACTTTCAAAGATACGGGTGAGAAAACGTGAAAGTTTCACATGCGTTTAAACGCCTCTTCTCGAACAATGGCCGCCATGTAACACTATTAACCGATACGGAAAATTACATCAAACCAGAGTAAACCACGTTTTCTAATTACCTCCAATAACCGAACACATCCTCGATTCAAATTTTACACAAACATCCAACAATTCTCCGAAAAATCACCGCCTTTTCCTACAATGCATCAGACCTTGATGGAGCGCGGCGAATTATTAACACAGGTAGAACAATGAACCGTCATTAGTTTTTGTCGGAAATGGCACCGCGAAAAACACGTAACCGAAACAGTGGGTCAACGATGACGATGATGGCGGTCGTTCGGCGGACACAACTTGGCCCTAATGATTTGTGGAAAAAAAGGCGTATTTTTTCCACCCCATGGCCTTTTTCAGATGTCGCGGTGACCGACGGGTCTGTGGTCACTTGAAAAATAATGGTAAATGGTAAAAATGGAGGCGAAGCTCTGAATTCTGGTCACGAAGTGGATTTATCGGAAGTGGCACGGTTCTAGCTTTTTATGGTGTGAATATGTGTCGAATTTTGTATCGATTGGTATCGGTTAAATTTATATGTAAATCGGCTTTTGTAATATTGCCGATTATGTGCTAATTGAAGTAGAAGTGAGGCGCGAAATTGTTGTTAAATTATACGGTTCATTTATTAATTGAATAGGATTAGAAAATCGGTTGGTTTCTTCTGAAGTTTCTCTTGATTATTTATTGTATGGATTCTGATAAAAGATGTGTTCTTTTATGTTTAAATTTTTATGTCTGAATAATGAAAACTCTTACGATACATAGGGGAAAACGACAGCTGAGCATCACTGTTAATGTCCTTTTCTCCTTCGATTTAAAGCTTCTCAATCGAATGTGGTGATTGATGACACTTTTCTTACATTTATATAGAAATGCATTAGTCCATTAACGCCACAATGTTGCGTGACATGCGTATATATCTTCAATTCCACAAATAACGACAATCACGATGCTTTGTACTGAAATCAACAGAAGAAACACGAACGGGAAAAATGACATAAAATCGCTGTAAAACATTCATAAAATACATTATGTTAATATTATATTCGATCCAACCGCATTAAAATTCATGTACCTTTATGCGATTTATTTATTGGAGAATAACACATGTTCGAACTTCTAATTATTCTATTATATACAAACGTGGGTGATTTTCGTGACAGGCTTATGTGTGTATGCACTTATCGTAAGATTTCGACATGTCCAACGATTCCATAATTGTGAAAACATGCAATCGGTTTCGCTAATCTTTTGTGCAATTGATGATTCATGCCGATTCTTTCGACGGAATACGAAAAAAAAACAAATGATATATTATATTACGCGATTTTTTGTGCGCAACTTTGTTATCGAAAATCGTTGACATGCTGGATGTTAAGAAATTGACGTTCGATTCAATTTTCGACAAGAAAAAAATGTACTGAAGAATTCTTCGAATATCCGGCGAAGGTCGACAGCCTTCCGAAATTGAGTTTTCCGAATGAATATTACACACTATGTCCTTTTCAGGATCCTATTTACACATTTATTATGCGATTCTTTCGCGCCGTGGCTCCTTCTTAGTGATCGATTATTCAAGTAGCCATTTTTAGACGTGGCGATTAGTTTTTCCACCTACATTAAAAATACTTGTAAAAGTCTTATGTAAATTGAAAAGTAAGATCTTATAATACACTAGCATTTTTCCGCGCTGCGGTCATGTCCGCTAGTCCTACGCTCTTATGAAATACCATATTGTCCAAAGAATTGTTTCAATAATGTTGCATTAGACGTATGCATTGGAATCTTTAAAATTATCGGCGATCGATGGTAATAAAATTTAATATTATAGTATGTACAAAATTACCTATTCATAGAATTGCGTAATCTATGTACAGTTGTGTGTACCGTTGGTGAACTTGGAATTAAGGATTATGTTGTACGTGAAAGTTGAAGTATACTAACGACTAAATAACGAGAGTTATCAGAAAATCTATTTACTGATGAGTGTTCGTTTCAAATCACATACTTATTGAGTATCACTCATATTATTTTCAATTGATTTATCAACAATTAACATTATACATGACCTCTCTTACAATTAAAGAGAAATTCACTTATGTATGTCCATGTCTTTCTCTGACATTTGTTATGGACATTTGACTGCGACAATGATACATTTTAATATTATAATACACGGAACCGTTATGAAAATTTCTCCAGTTTTTGCGAACACTTTCGGTTTTTTTTCGCTGTCGAATATTAAATTTGAGTCTCGGTAAAAAGTAGCGATAATCACAAGACGGTTTGTTGTTTTTTGTCTCCTCCCACGCTATTTGCGTGTATCACGACATTTTTCTCACAATGGGCATACATCGATTATTCGCCTAAGGAATTTACATATGTCAAGGACGTTCATATATTTCCATACTACACAAAGAGTTTTGGGTTTGAATTTCTGCTGGAATTGGTACTTGTCGTCGTATGGTGCATTATTCTAGTTGACAGGTGTTCATCACCATTATATGCAACCTATATAATATCCATTGCAAACCAAGGCCTTTCCAATATTCCAATTCCAATCTTTATCAAACCATCCCTTATCAAATTACACGAGATCGTTGTACGCAATTACTGATTGTGCCATTTGTTACTTGACTTCAGTAATCGAATGCGTTCAACAAGACTAAACCGTTAAAACTTTAACTGTCAAGTGTCGTTAACTCATTGGTATTTTCCACATGAAATAATCGAATAATGATTTCCTGTATTATGGGACTATTTCAAGGACGCTACAAAATTAGCATCGAACATAGGAGGTTTCGGATTCCCGTTTTCTACGGAAACTGGCACTTGTTGCGGTCTTGCACTGGGTGAAGCGGGTACTGTGGTTCGATCCAGTTATTTAACACCCGATGTTACCAGCAAATGTGTAATATAAGTTGCGCAACCCGTCGCTGCTTCTATCAAATGTCAACCGGTCTCGATCAGGTTCCACCGGGAAATTCGAAAAAAATAAGAACCTGACCTTAAGCGTTGGCTGGAATCGAGCTTCGATTGAAGCGGATCACTAAATACTGGATACGGCGGAAGTCCAAAAAATTCTCGCATTATGCATTCATAACTCGAAATTGAGAGCAGTCGTTAATTTGGTCTAGTTGATTTGTTTGAGAATGCCGAATCAGTTATCTTTTTGGGTTATAAGAGTATGGGAAAGAAAATTGAAAACCCACTTTCTTGTCCTTTGCTTTCGAATTTCAAATCGTATAATTTTCTAAACTTATTAGCGATATCTATTGTGTAATCTCAATTGGGCTGACATCTGTTTCGCACTGCCTTACTGGAAAAGACATCGTCGTCGTTCACTTTACATATTCATTGTCGTATCGGACAGGAATCCAAATAAGAGCTCACCAAGTCATAAACGAGTCATCCGTTGACATTTTAGACATCGTCATCGCGAGCGGGCGTTAATTGATGGTCAAAGACGCCGCTCGGGCGTTTTAGAGAACAGAAACAATACAGTCTTTTGAAAGCAGAGTCGTCGAACCGCTACTTTCGTTTAAATACAAATAATTGGCGCCAATTCTCCCAAACGGCGCAAATTTTTATCCACTGTGTTGGTGTTGAAATTGCACAGTTTACGTGTCTAAAGACTCGGTAGGTTGCTCTTTACCGTTGCGTGTAAAGGAGGTTCGAGTCCAGTAAACTGCTTAGCCATTATGAATGATAGGGTTGATTGAATTTGTGCAGGGTCGTATTTGTGAATCGATTTAAAAAAAATAATCTAATTAAATGAAACGAATCCGATTTCACCGATTTACATCGGAATGCTGTACAATTATCGATTTCTTGGACGTCATTAACACTTTTATTCGTTTATAAACATTGTCGTCTGAGTGCCCCGCGAAAACTGGATGCATAATTAATGCAAATACAAACGAGAGAATAAATTAAACGTTTTATTACAAAAGCCGTGACAGTGCGACGAACCCCGCGAGAACTTTCGAAAAAAAATCCGAGTCGTTAAATTTAATTCCAAAGAGAAACGGACAAACATTTCTATTGTGATTTATGGCGATTCGGTCCTGGAGCCCGCATCTTCGGATGCAGAAGCTGCACTTGCAGTTCCCCTCGGAGTCGTGATCTTCGGAGCTGGTCTCTCGTCCATCTGTCCGGTCATGACCCCTAATCACACGTTGGCCGTTACAAAATGTTATATGGTGTTTCCAGCAGTTCATTTGAACTGGCCTCGATGAACGGGAAACGTGCGACGAGATCGTGCGTGGCTAAAAAGCGGTAATGTCGCCAAATTTCGGTATTTCAATCCGACCATGTTAAGTTTTCGAATGAGATAATTAATGAAATAATATCGATCTTGTTTCTGCTATGATAGTATATAGTAAAACCGTCATTGCCATTTGATAAATTCAAAGTAATTAATCGTATATGTCTCAATCGATCGTATCGTTTGATATAATAATATCGTATAGATTCATCATAAATTTCCCTTGTGACGGTATCACAAATTCCATCGTTAATCGGCATCTGTTTCAAATATTATTTCTTTGCGATTGACATAATCGCGTCTGTGCAATGGGTGGAAGTCGTTAAGTAGCAAAAATGTCGTTGCGCGATTGAAAAGATAAATAAACAGAGATTGTCACATACAGTTTAACGTCTTGTTTCCTTCGTCGATGTTAGTTTTTCGAGTCGCAAGAAACGTATTTACTTTTCAAATAAGGCTTTTCCGCTATGAAACGCAAGTAATACGCCCGCGTGTACCGTTCGGTAAAGCGAGATTTTCTTCATTTTTTCTTTCGAGAAATCTTTTGTAATCGATTCCTCCGGCTTGTTGATGAGCTTTCGCAAACGGCACGACCTTTGCATTGTGACGACAAAGGAAATTTCACCTTGATTTAATTAGACGCGTCCAAACAACGCAGCGCCATACGTCGAAGCGAATCAAGTAAAAGTTGATTTGAAAAGCAACCGTTCGTTTTCACATTTCCCATCTGACAGTTGATAGAGAACTGTAAAAAAGCGTCTAAGTTATGTTGACTAGAAACTGCGTCGTCGCAGCCTCGAAAGTTCCGAAAATTAACTGTTAGAAACTGAATGAATAGTCTATTGATTATGGAAAATTGTTCGAGACTTAAAGACCTGCTTCCCATTGATTGAATTGTGCCGAAACGAGGATATGACCTTAGTAATTTGGTCGTTGGAGAGGATGTGCAGTACCCACGCGATCACACTCCAAGGTTGATGCAATAATGCAATATGCATCTCGTCGCCTAAATGCCAAAGGCGTTCCGAAACGTTTAGATCAAAATATTTAGGCTGTCTTATAAATTATGTTTGAAAACCTTGTTTAAGCACCGCTAGCTTGAGAGCGATGCTAAAAATAATATTTAAAAAACCACCACACACACACTCAGAATTTTAAATGTGAAAGGGAGATGTTGAATGGAATGCAGGCATTTTTTTTGTCTGCTGTTTTAAGTGGCTCACGAGACGGCATGACCCGCTTGCAGGACTTATAGGGTCAACAAGGACGATACAATTCCATATTAAAATCCTTTTTATTTCCGAGAAATTGGTCGATCATGGCCACCGAGTAAACTGGTAACTATCAATATCTTGAAAGTTTTCTGTTTAATAAAATTAAAATGCAGAACGAGGAAGCATACATTTCCAGTTTCAATAATGAAACGGAACCGTTCTACGGACGGGTGCAATTCGAGAACGTATATGAACTAATGCATCTGTCAATGAATAATGGAAATGAAGCGAAGCGAACAACGAACTTTGTGTACTTGCTGCTTTTCAGCGTGTCTCAACTTCGACGTGCTCGAAATTTAAATGTTTCTGAATACGGCGTATGTGGCAGACGCTCAATTGGATGATGGTACGAAATTTTGATTTGGAAGATTGGTATACAATAGATGCGAAAATAAAGCGATGTCCTCGTTTGGTAGTCGAAAAAATATAATACATAAATGTCAATTGAAGTGAATAATATTACGCGTTGCGAAACGCAAATAGTGTGTAACCTTCGTATAAACTTTGTATAAAAAAGTATTATAATACGTTCCCACACTTGAGAATTTTCAATTTTTCTATGCCGTGCCGTTATATGACCAATAGAGTTATTTTGTCAATTCATTTATTCTTCAGTTTTTCTCTCGTTTATACGAAAATGGAACGCAACCGTTGTTTTGATATAATCAGTAAATTTATTGTTTTAGCATTCCGCAGGTTTCGTCTTCATAAAACAATGCGCGTTTTGTATATTTTAGATGAGTTTTCGTGAAATTTTAATTTGCGAGTGTAGAAAAGCTATCAAAATATTTTATATAATGAAAAATATGAATTGTACGTAATTGCGTTCATTGTGTAAAATAAAATTTCATGCAAGAATTTTTCCATATCGTTCAATCAACTGACAATAATGAACGATGCATTAAAACATGCAAAAAACCAATTGAACACATGGCGTTCATCACGGTTTGACGTTTACTATTTGTTCTAGTGTTTTAACACACACGAAACTTAACACCGTATACAAATTTCACAACTCTAAACAGTTTTGTTTAACAATTCACCGTGGAATGTGTACGATACATAACACAGCATCAATGGAATTTTAACCTACGACTTGAACTCTCCGAGAGCTTTTTTTCAAATCACCACCTGAAAATTTCTCTTTTCTCTTTCAAAGTTTATGTTTATTCAATTCAATAACATCATAATTCATTTTCGATTTCACACAAACACCGATCCATCGACGCCACGGCTCATTCCAAATGTCAACGCGACCTTTGCGATTCGCACACACAAGTTCATCCCAAGTTCAAACAATTCGAGCGCACTTATAATAAAATGGAAAGCGTCGCCACTCGAACGATCTTCGACATCGAATCCACTCCATTCTTGGAACTCCAAAACGACGCCATTACACCACAAAGGCAAACAGCTTTTCATATCCCCGCGGCATGTCAATCCATGCCATTACATCCCGTAGGAATTTCCGAACGGCCGTAAATCGCGCGAGGAGAGCAAAAGCGGTCGTTGTTGTGTAATTTTAGTACACTGCGAGGATGCAGCACCACCAATTGCATTCCGTTTGCTGCATGTCGTTACTGCAACAACTCTCCGAAGCATGAATATTGCCTATGCATAATGTTAACCAGAAATAGTCCACAAATAGCGGCTCTCGAGCCGGTCTGCTCGCGTGCCGTTAAGGACTATTATGTACAGGAACGGGATCGAATATATATTAAAATGTGCAAACTGCTATATTTAATAATATGAAATGGATTTATTTGCGTTCGAAATCGTTGAAAATTTCAAGTCTTTTCCCGTGTGAATCGTTAAAAGATGCTCCGTTGTCTCGTTTTGTTGCATCCCTCGGGCGACACGCATAGTAGCTATATGGATACTTTTCTCATTATGTTGTTATATTTTTGGATTTTTTTATCACGATTCGTTATCTACATGATTGCCGTATTCATTTTGCATGCCGTCGTTTCGGATACAATTTGTTTAATTGTGTGAAACATTGATTAGAACGTCGAGTACTAGTGTGTACCGTACAGTGAACTCATTCCGCATCTTGGATGGTTACCTAATAATGCATACTAATAAAGGAAATTGATACTTATTACACGTATTAATCAATACTCAAACTCACTATTATTATTATTATTATTAATCATTTTATAATTTTAATTTAAAAAATTAAGTGTTAAATTAAAAAAAAGAAAACTTTTATCGATAAAAAACAATTTCCGCGCCATAAAAAACATCGATAGATTCGAAAATAATCTCATGGTAAAATCGACAGATTCGAAAATAATCTCATAGTAAAATATTTAAATATTCAATGCGACTTTCTCTATTTAAATCATCTGAAAAAAGCGTAAGCAATTGTGCTTATTCGAGTTCGCATGCCGCTTCAGCAACACTAACCTGAAAAGACGCTCCGATTAGATCACTGATCTGGTTTACACACTCGAAAGATATCCAATTCACTTTTGTGTTCAGAACCATTTTAATAAATTAATCACACGCATTAATTCCTCAAACCATTCTCGATTCGCTCGAAGGAAACGAGATCGATTCGCCTGCATTATCAATTTTTTCCGATTTTTTTCAACATTGCGTGATTTCCTCGGTCGGTCGAACATGAGGATCGGATGTGAATGAATCGGCAACTAACTATCCCAATTCTGAGTTGTTTTTCGATTTTTTCCGTCGATTTTGTTTTCAGCAATAGCTGTTCATATCCGACCTACCGCAATTTCGTTATAAAAAGTCTCGACTTTCATTGCGGTGAGTTGCAAAACGTGCATTTGATCGTTTTCTGTGCAATTCGCTCTGATATCGGTCCGATTATTTAGGTTGTAAAAGTGTGAAATATCTGATGGATGTTCTGTGTATAAAATTTTTGATGCTTGATTTATTTTCGCGAATGTTTGTTATATGACATCACGTAGAGAAATATAATGCGGCAAATATGTAAAATTCGCAATAAAAATTGAAAAGGTTGGGTGATTTTATGATTCGTTTTTTTACGTTGTAAATTTGCATAAGATTTAATACTTCAATTTTATGTAACTTTTAACCTTCTCGCGTCAGCGATAATAATCTGACGATTATCATTCAAAAAGCAATCATACAGGATATTTTCGAAAAAATTCCAATTCTTGCGTGTACGTAAACATCGTGTACGACCGAAATTATTGCAATTAGTCCGAAAAAAAGTCGTTGGAATAAACTCAAATTGCAATTTGCACTGTTAAAAACATGGCAGCAAATTACCGGTACGAAGACTTTCACAATTCATTTATTATTCGTAATTTCCATTATCACAAAAGTAAAAGCACCCGAAAATCGCGTCCGAATTCACAACACCATACGCTCAAAGCCCACAATACAACTTACAAATTGAAATCGCTCTGAATCCATTAGGAATAATGATATCCTATTCTTGTGCTTAACAACGAACAATCACGTTTATTTCTGCATTCGCTTTTTCGAATATTGAACTTTTGAGTGCCGGATGTGGCAATCGAAGGGTGCCACTAGCACTTCACACAATCAGTAATCGGAGAACGTACTATTTTCAGTAGCGTTGAGAGATTTTTCGAAAAACCGAACGAGAAGAGGGATTCGAGGGTATTAACTGCTTTGAAAGCGAATGACTGACGTGCACTATAATGCAGGGATATGTTTTTACGACTATATGGATGTTTTTCTTCCGCTTTGTGTTATTTTTTCACCGTACGAAGCAACCCTTCTAAAACGAACGCATAACGGGTCATGGATGCTTTGTAAATTCCACATATGTATGTGATCTGTGCGTATATTTTTTCAGCTTTAGTTCAAATAATATTTTTTTTAGATTTACATAATTAAAAAAAATCAAAGTATTGTTCGATAATATCCATTCTATGCGGAATAAGTCAATATGTAATCTATACGTATGCTATTCGCTTTTTTGCTTAGCACGTTCACTATTTAATGCGATCATAGTAAATATTTAATTAAGTTTTTCCTGTCATTCTTATAAAAAAGATTGTTGATCTAACACGGAAATATCTTAGATTCAGTTCGTCTTTCGTTTTACTGCTTCATCCAATGACATTCCTCGACAATATTGCACGTTTTAATTGCTCAATAAAACACACACTTTTTTCCTATTTACAACTCAAAACAATAACTTCATACATAACAAACGATAACAATACCAACTTCAATGTACACGGAGAAAGTCGAACTGCACATGAGAAAAAAATGTATGTATTATTAATGCTTTTTGCAATGAACGTTATATAGATTCAAGATCAACGCCGCTCGTTTATATAACGAAATTTAAATATAATACAAATAACACAACGACATACAGCCGGTTATACAATATGGCGCGAATTTTGAATTCCTCCAACCGACTCGGTGCACTTTCACGTTAAGGTCAGAACGAAATTGAGCGCTCACCCACTTTCGGCCTGTCTGCAATTTTGAATAGTTCGACGGTTCTCAAATGACGGATGACGTTTTGGAAACGGTGGTCCGTTTTTGTCTTTCGATTATTTAAATGTATAATTCGAGCCGAGCGCATCATTGCGTTTTTGGGTCGATTGATGAGAATTTCGTTTGTTTAGAAGGGCAGGCTGACATTTTGTGTATAATTTGCTCGGTAATAGTAAAGGTTATTGGTTTATATATTTTTTCGGATAGTGTATTTTTGTAAATGTCGTTTTATTTATTTTAATAGGTGATGGGTGATTTTTCATCGTGTTTCATCAGATTGCATTTTGGGTGAATGTGTGGGATTAATATAATATTCGTTTTAATCGTCGTGATCAATGTATTATGAAATTTATTAAATCGTCGATGATTTTATAAAATAAAATATATAATTCGATAGTTTCTAAATGTAAAGATTCCTTCCAATTGATTTCAATATCAAATTTCATCGAAAAAATGGATTTTAATTCACAATTTCTTAACAAAAAGACGTATCAATTAACAATAAAAATTACTCGCATTTCATATAATTAGAAAAAAATGTACATAAATCCTGAGCATATCTGTGACCGTCTTCTTGAACTTGTGTGAAAACTTTCTACAATTACGAATTAATTTATATTTCTATCTCTTTCGCACAATTTGAATCTGTGTACATTTGTCTCTTTCCCGCTCACTTTTTTCCCGCCGAGCGACTCATCTGGGCTTCGTTGAATCAGTCACGGTTCGTCCGTCGAGTGGTTCAGACGTTCAGTTGTTAAAATCGGTACAAAACGTCAAAAATACAAAATTATAATAGAATATATTTCGATTTAATACGTACGATATATCGACCGAAGAAAAAAAATAAATTTCGAACTGTGCTTTGTATAAAAAGTGCCCTTAAACTATGTGCTTTTGACATTTTGAAGTGTATTGACATTTCACGCTGGCTTCAAATTGTTAAGTGAGTTTCTATTTTGTGTATTCTTATTTTTAGTGTCGTTTTTGTTCGTATTTAACAACTTATACTTTATTGTTGCATGAAAGTATTGCGTTTAATGTTAGATACAGAATAGCAAAATAACATATGCATCCTAGTTTTTTAAACAAATAAAAAATGTAATAACCGGTATCGAGCGAATCGCTTCTAAAAATTCCACAACGTAGGAGGATCTATTCGGTATATTACAATAACAAAAAAATGTAACAAAAGTATCGGACTAGTTTTATATAATAGTCTTATCAAGGCTGTATGCGCTATACCTGCTATGATTAAATTGATGTAATTGATCTTTAGAAAGGGTAACTGGTTTAACATTACTAAATGTAAAATTTGCGTAAACGTTTCATAATATATTTAGAATAAGATGTAAATAGAATATGATTAGTAATGAATGAGTGTGCTGAACGATCTCAGAATTCTGCTGAAACATGGAAAAGTACGTTCATTACACACAAGTTAATTTTGAATTTGAAAAATCATCGATGAGTAGAAAGTCGTTCTGAATCCTGACTGTCAAAAAAGCTCTGATTTATGTTCGCAGATGTTTCGAATAACCCCATTTTTTCCGATACTCGAAACTCTCATTATTGAACGTTTCTAATCACTATAATATTACCCGGCGACCGTTACACCGATTCCGGTATGTAAAAAGGCTGCTTTTGCGTCGGCTCCGAACGGGTTAAATTGTCGAAATTATTGCTATTATCGCACATAATATAATAAGAATCGCTCGTTGTCTCGGTGCTTTCTCTCTTGCAATTAGACGCGTTTGTTCCATTTATATTTTTTTAATTAACCCACATTATGGCGGCGTGGTATATCTTAGCCCATTGTTGGAGAAAATAATTAATGTGTTTGTTTTGTTGATTTTTTCTCGCGTTAATATCCTTTCTTTCCGATTGAAATAATTGAAAAAAAATACCCACAATTCGAATTATTTTTGTGCCAATGCTCGGTACATCGATTAACACTTTAACTGTCGGGTCGAAGTACTCTGATGCGTAATCGATACCGATTTTTATTGCGAAATAAAGGAAGTTAATCAATATTTGTTGTGGCGTTAGCAATATTTTCGTAGCAATTTTTGATTTACTCAAAACGTTAGTTTGTACAATTTTTAGATAATGTGTGATTCATATTTCATACAGAATGAATGAAGAATAATGCACAATTGTGTTCGATGGAATGCAAGGATGTGCAGATTAGCAACATGTGTTTCGTTATACAAAAAGGAATGAATGAACACAAGAAAGTCCTTTATGAGAGAATATGTCTTTGAAAAAAGTACGTGATAAAACGAGCACAACGCAGTTTAGCAATTTGTCACAGTCGTTCCATAAATATTTTACATCGTCTAAAACTGACATTGAATTGCAGTAAAGCATATAACGATAGCCATCATCAATGACGAATCTCATCAAGATGATTTCATATAACCTTCGCGGATTCATATTCCTGCTAATTTTTAAAATTTGCGTAAATCCGCAACGTTGAGTCACAAATGCAATTGCTACGGCGTTGCACTCTACACAGTCATTACAGGTTTGCCATGATTATTTTGCCACGTGTAATTATTGCGTGCTGTTCCGGTTTAAATATTTTACTGACATAATATTTTTTTTACTGTTTTATACCCTCTTTAGAACCGTGACGAGAGAGGGAACGAACCCATTTCCTGTTACGTATACAAAAACGCATAAATCTTGCAAATTTTTGACACTTCATATTCGAAACATTTCGCTAAACCTGTTGGATTTTTTCAGAATCAATTCATTATTGCACAATGGGAGATCTAAACTTCAAGATAAAATAGAAAGGGTAATGACTTTGCATTAAAAAAAAAGCATATTTCTAAAAAACATTTCATGGGAAATGAATTCAATAATGAATATTTTGAAAATTTAACAAGGAATGTGTAGTCGTCAATAAATTTCATATTATTATGCAAATTTCAAGATTTTCATAATGTTTTTCGCAACAATCTCCCGTCGTTTTATTATATTTTATTAATATTGAAAAAAGGAAACGTCTATCCGAATCGACAACCATTTAATATTAGTACTTGTGCAATGTTCATGTCCAAATTTCGCATCTATACCCAAAATTTCCCGCATTTTATCGTCATCTGTTTTCGGTTCGATTGTCGCTTATTTTCGTTCGGAATTAATTAACTTAATGTAATGCGACAGTTGGTCATTGCGAGGGAGTTTACACAATGGCCTCCCCTCGTGAAGATCGCTTCAATTGACGAATCCAAATAAATTCTGTTGTTAATGTGGGTTTGCAATTGCGGCGCCATTATCCCCGTACAGTCTAGCCTCGATTCATTCCGAAAAAATTCGAAACGGATCTCGTCGAATGATTTGATTATATTATATGTTGTGCAGTTCTGAGAATTTCCATTTACTTTAATGTTATATGAATCTTAGATTGTGAATAGTCTCAAGATCATGAGACAAGCAATGGAGCCATTATATTTTATCGTTCGTTTAAAAACTGTACTTGACAAGTGTTGCATTACAAGAATTTACAGCATACAATTTCTTGCATCGATCATGTTTAATTGTATCATAAATATGATACTTTTCACGTACTCCCACTCATCATTGACAGTGTTATGATTTCGTGTGGGTTTTGCGAATGACATAAATCTTAAATCGTGGATTAAAAAATGTGAAAGATTGCCTTCTTTTATGGGAGACTTATTTTCGTCATATTATCGTTTGGTAAATTGAGAAAATTGCATATTAATCAACGAATTTATTAGAACGCGTGTGTTTTTTCCAAACATGTGGCGAACATCCTCTTGTAAAGAACGTTTATGTTTTTTTTCTTGACTCAAGTATGCAAATGTTTTTATGATTCACGTCTCTTATGTTCTTTTTATTTAATTATTTTTCGTTTATATTTTCAATTTAATAATCGCACTCTTTCAAACGCTCACGAACAGATTACGCAATCCTTCTATTGAATATACAAATTGATTATTTACAAACGTAATCAAATTATTTACATTCAGATACAAAATGGCAAGGCGATTGTTGTAAATTCAATACATTTACGTGTTTATAACGTTTATATATCACATCATCATAGTGAAATTTCACTTTGCAATTTATTTCCCTTCGTGCAAAGGTTGCGAAAGTCGTTGCGTTATTTCGAAAGAAGATTACCAGTCTCGTGAGAGATGCTAAACGTCCGCTCTTTTGCATATATTATTTTCGAATTATAACGGTTTTATATCAACGAAAAAATCGTGATAATTTATGGATACTCTAAAAATATTTATTTTTTGGAAAAAATTGTGTGTATTTTGATTAAACCGAGTTGGTGAACGGGACAAGTTTATTTAACCGTTTTTCGTATAACAAATATCGATAGTGTCGGACCGTATATAAAAATGTTTACTTTAATACAAATATTTTTTTAAATAAAATATGTAATAATCTATAATAATAACAGTTTCTGTGTGGAGTTTTATGTCATACATGGGAATTAGTTTGATATATCCGATATATGTATACGATTACATTTCATAGAATTATCTAATTCAATATTTACTCAATGCAAAAAAAAATATTTCCAATACACACTTCACGAATTTATCATTAAACATGTCAAATCAACTATCACGATTTTTTCCTCGTATGACTAAAAGCTTTTTTTCTAAAACATTACCTGCAAAATTTACGCATATCCATTATTCACTCTTCTAAAAATCTAGTCGCGCAATTCTGAATGAAAAAGTTGTGACTCACGTTGTCAACGAATTTACTTTCGCCGCCAAATGATTACTCATTATTGATGGTAGTTGTAATAACCATAAATCGAATAGTGGAACAAATTTTACAATGACATCCAAGATGTAATATTTACAAAGCGATACACCTGTACGTTCGTGCTTTATAGTTTTACGATCGTGAAGAATTGGAGCTTATTGTCGCATGATTGAGCAACGTTTTTATTGCTTTCAATTGATCATCGATATGATTTTTGTTCGTTAACCTATTGACAAAGTGATGATCGAAATAGTTTCGTTTAATGTAAGTGTGAATTTTGATTCGTACTGTCCACTGTGATTATTTTATTATCTTGTGTCGTATCTGTAGGATAACTCGATATTAACACAAATTGGATATGATGAAAAAAAATCAATATTAGTGTTATGTGGTAGGTGTATAAATGTTTTATTGCTTGTTGCAGTAAAAGCTTAATTTATGATAGGAAAAATATTAATATTTTAATTAAATGATCACGATATTGTAACGTGTTTTATAGGTCGACTTTTTTAGAATTGGCTTTGAAATTTTCCTGAAAGTTTTATTTTGCTTATACTACATATTTTCAAATGTTAAGAGTTTTTTGTTTTGACTCACATGGATTTTTTAACCGCATCCACAAGTTCATGTATTTTATTTTGCGAGATATCAACTTTCGCAACGATATCCTTGTGTGAGGCTACACAACCGCAATTCTCGTTTTACTTTTTTTATGTTACATACCGTTAAATTATCTTTAAAACCAATGCTGTATGTATTTCGTTTTTTTCGCACTTTCAAACTTCTCTCGATTTTCTATGCACATTACAAATCTCGTATGCGAGTCAAACGAAACTTCCGCTCAAAAGGCGAGGCCATTAGAATGTTAAATTCCATTTATATTTGTTTAATATACGTAATTTTCGCTACTTAGAATTTTATTGAATTATCCAAACGCTAAAAACCGCATTCGTTGTCATTTTCCGCAGTTCGCACCGTCCAACATCACAAACGATCCGTTATAATAGTAACCAATTTGATTATAATAACATAATGGAAGAGTACAAATTGGGTTAACTTCTACAAGGCCTTTATTAATTCTCGCTTCATAATTTTAATCCAACATTTCGTCGGACCGTGAGAAGAGAACCGTTTAACCGTAACGTGTCCACCGCCGCGCTTTTTTCGGGTGGCAAAACGAAAATGGCGGAGGAGAATTTCCCGGAAACCGTTTCTCACATCTCTTATGATTCTCATGGAGATGCGCAAGAATCGTTTTTCGTGACTCTTCGCGCCATTATTAGCCGGTTTTTTGATACGCAAATTGTTCATTGTAATCGCATCCGACACAATGATAAACGACCGTGAAAAAACCCCGGAGAAAGCACAAACACCCATCTCCGCTTTTGCCAAACTGACGCCCGGTCTGTGTGTTTTTTGTGATTGTTGATTGTTTTTTATGTAATTTTTAACGTTCGCGGATGTCATCGTAGCGTGATTGATCGGGATCGGAACAATCGAAGTTTACTTTCACGCTTGTGGCTTTTTTTTTAAAGTTTGACGGGTTTTTTCGATTATTGCAGACGGATATATCGAAAATTTTTGACGTTAGAGAACAATGGTTGGCGAGTTGTGAACTGTGACTTTTGGTTTGTGCACAATTTCGCAAGATAGTGGATTGTTCGTTTTGGAAGTGAAAGGTTGATTTGTTAAAATTTTCTTCGGAAATTATCCTTTTAGTCTATTCGAAAATATGATATATCGATTTTGATAGAATGTTAAGTTATTCTCGGGGTCAAATAACAGCTATACATTAAATAGCGTTCAATTGAAGGTGCGCCAATAAGACCAACTTCTTCCACGTAGCAATAAAATAGTTTCTGAACTTCCAAGAATCATAATATATTTTGTTATCTAACAGATACCATTCAAACCGATTCGAACCATAAAACATACACTTATCTCAGAACCAAAACAAACATAACTCCATCATTCTATACAAAACGGAAAATCACATTACAAACAACCATTATCGTAATTATATCCAATCGTTCCAAACAACCATCATCTCCAAAGATCAAACCCTACCATCGATTGCGCCATCGCGCTTACGGTAAACCCGCAATCCTCAACATCCAACATATCAAAACGAGACGGATAATCGCCATCCGAGCACAAAGTGGAGTAGAGAACGGCCGGTGCGTGCTAACACACACCTATATCCGCGAACCGGTCGACGATAGAGAGAACATTGTGGTGTTATTATAACGACTCTGGCCAATGGACTGCTTCGAGTCTCATACGAAATTCTCGGGCCATCGTGCTGCAAGTATTTGGGTCGGCGGTCGTAACGGGAACTGTCTTCGGAAGCGAGGTGAGGCCATCGTCAGGCCTGATGGTGGGTCCTCTTCGGAGGTTCAGTGCTTAGAAGTCGGTTAAGTTTGGTGGGTTTTGAGGTGCCGGTTTGAGGTTGGAGGTTGGAGTTGTCGGTGGTCGGTTTTGTTTGGGTGTTGGTCGTGAAAGGCTGGGTAGTTGTTAAGTTGATGATAATTGTAGTGGTTTTTGTGCGATTTATCAAGGGAAGGATTAAGACGTGGTTCAAGGTGGTTGTGGCTACTGAAAATTTTCAAGGGCGTGAAATCTTGCGGATGGTCAAATCTCAGATGAGTCATTATTGGAAAAAAATGCAAATAAAATATAATTATTCCTAATTAACGATTGTTTTTGCGGGCCATTGTATATTTTTAATTGAACTTATTTATTGCTTGTTTTTTTTGCGAATTATCTCGTTCTTTTTATAGAAACAAAGTCAACGATATTTACATAAGTTATTTCGATGACTTACTAACATCGTTTTATTAGTATGCTTATATTTATCTAATTAACTCTGTATACATGCGATATTGATGTTTTCCACTCGAGCGCCACATGAATATCTAACCAACCGCATTTGGACATCGAAAATGATTTCATCTCCCAATTATGAAAATTCTCGATGACCATAAATTCCAATTATTATCATTTTTGGTACGATCACGCATGCAAATATATGCACACGAAAAACACATGCACCAGAAGGTCATCGGATGCGATTACTAACCTTTTCCAATCGACAATCAACTCATTGTTTTTATGCGAATACAATCCATTATATCATACGGCGCACTATTCAACATTACGACCTCAACGTATCTGAATTTTTTTCTATAATTTTTCAATTTTTAAACAGCAATTAAGATAGACAGATAAATTCGTGTTAACATATACAAGACATATCCTGTGTTTAACGATTTTGTCCTGCATCCTGTATCAACATATTCAGGACACCCTTAATGTCTTTTTCAAGCTTTTTTTTAACCGTACCAAACAACGGACCTTTCCATCATCAACGACCGGTTCTCGGACAGGGTTTTTCAGCAATTAGGTCAGTCGGACTCCCGTTTACAAAACCCTATAAAATCACCATACATAACGTTCGATTTGCATAGAATGGTCCCATATTCCAAGGCGTCGGACCGAAACGGCGAAAAGTGAGAATGGACGTTACGTTGCCTTACTCGAACGTTGTGTGTGTGTGCTATTAGTGTTCGGTCGAGTGCATCTGATGCATTCTCACTTTTTATCCGGTTGCCCATGTGTTCACATTTCGTTTGATATCTAGAATTCTAGGATGCTTTTTTAGCGTTTCCTGTACGAGCGTTGCGTGGGTTTAATTGATGGTGATAGGGCTGGTTGAAAGATGCATGTGTGAAATTGTTTTCTGTTCCGTTATTCGGTGTTTAGTCGTCGTGTGATGTTTTGATGATGGTAATTTAGTCGTGGTTGTGATGTTGATAATTAGGTGTGATGTTTTCTATTGAGAATTATTCAGCGTGTAAAAAGAGGGCGATTGTGATTGGTTTTTTGGGTGAAGATTAATTGATAATGTTGTGAAAATATTCTTTCAATATGAGCGCAAATTGTATGTAATTATAATATATGATTTTCAGGAAAATTTTGTTTCATGCGAAATATTGAACGTAGTAATCTTTTTGTACGGAGTGATACAATTCAAATTGCGAAAGTTATCTATTTTTATCATGAATATTCAATCAGATTTTTAACATCAACACCATTTTATCTCATAAAACAATTAATTATACATTCAATTGAATTTTTTTCGTAAATAAATATGTATTTTTTTTTCTCATACAAAATTCAGTTGTCACTGTCACGCTTTTACCGCTTTCTATACGAAAAAGGCGTTCAATTAACTATAGTGGTCCATTAATTAATTGAATGAAAATAGAGAATTTTCGAGAGAGCAATTCGAACAACAATAATTGGACACGTTATTGTTATTCAATAATTAACGCGTTATGCAAATGAATTACAACCAAAACGAAAGCAGGTGTGAGACCGTTTCGGCTCAAACACACCGCTTACCATTCAATTGTTATGAATTTTTCCAACGATTAATATTCAACTTGGACCATATATATTATATTATATGCCCAGAAAGTGATTGCGAGGTCGACAACGACAAGCCTTGAAAAGCACCAGTCGTTTCCTCGTACTAATGCATCGTTCTCCAGAGGTTTTTAACCTTTTTCGATCTATTAGATAACTAATTATTATTGTTCGCTAGTGCGTATTCATGGAATACAATACTCGATTAGTTATCTAGAGGTCGCCGGTTCGAATTTCTAGTAAATTTGAAAGATCAATTTATTTTATTCACTAACAATGGTTGAGTGAAAATGTGCTATAGTTCAGTTCTCACCGATTGCAGAAATTAAGCGATTTTGTAGTTTATAGATGGATATAATCACATATTGATTTGAGATTTCAAATAACTAAAGTCTTTGAAATATTTAATAAAATCGACAATGGAGAGTAAAAATATGGGTGCACCGAAATAGGTATGGTATAGTTCGGTTCTTACCGATCGCAGAAGTTAAACGATAAATTTCATAATTAGTAGATAGATAATCACATATTATTGATTTCAAATTTCAAATAATCAAAGTCTGAAATATTTGATAAAATTTTCAATAAAATCGATGCACTTTTGAAACCTCTACCATCCACCAAAACGAACAAAACCTCCTCAATGCTACAACAACCGAACCGAAAGATCTCTCTCGGTGAAGGCCGCCTTTTCTCTGGTCAATCTTGAACGGCCATCACATGGTAGTTACCTCGCATGATTTGACCACGTACGATAATCGGCTCCGAATGGCCATCGTGACCCGATTTTTACCCGTCCCAGCTGCACCTCGAGATTTCTACTCCGGAGCATAAATCGCCCTCGGCAACTCTTCGCATGAGCTTCTTTTTCTCTCTCTCGAAAAGGAGACGATCGAGAGACGAAAACCTGTCCTTGAGAAGATCTACGGGCGTCTAACAGGTGTTGTTTGACCATTAACGACTCGTAATACTTTTTATATTAGTCCATATACACATATCACGTGCGCTTTCTCTTCTGCGTTCGACGGATAAACAAACGCTGTATAGGGAAAAAATATATGTTTCGCATACTGGTATATTTATTGAGCGGAGAAAACTCGATGTTTCGAACCAAGGACGCGAAAAACGAAATCTTTGCCCGTGTTTTTTTAGAAAGCAGGGATGTTGTTGGTTGAGTTTTTTTTAAGCATATAAGACGTATCATTTTGAACAATTTTTATGTTGTGTAATTATCTTGAAAATGTAAGATTTGGATAAAAAATTATGGAAAGTTGTAATATAATATGATGATCTGTCGACATATGCTTCAACGAAAATTATTATTTAAAATGATCCATCGAATATTCAAATTGATTTTATTATACTATCGCAACAATTCAATTTACGAAAATAATGATACGTCTGATTCAATAAGCCTATTTCCCAATTCAAGAAGCGAAGATAAATTTCATTACCTACAATTCAAATAATTTATTCATCCCATATTCGTTTTATACGATTTTTCAACCTTTTTATTCTTGTCAAGTAACGATTCCTTAAATAGCATAATCAGCATTAAATACAAACGGCCTAAAGATTCTCATTCAAAACGATGATGTATGAAGGCAATAAAGATTATTAATGTTCACAGCAGATGAGTGGAATTAGTGCAATATTTCCGAGATTACGTCAAGCCATAAACGCACCAAAGTCTTAAGAGGTGCACGGAAAAGAACTGTTTTTTTCTCATGTAATTCTAAAAACGAAACGTGTGTGTCATTCGGACAATAGCGAGATGTCATGTTTGAACAACTGTCCCGGAATCACCAACTCTTTTAACAAATCGTCACGTTTGTGTGTGGAAGAAGAAATTTACGAGTCAAATGCGTCCATCTTCATTTGCTATGCGAAGCGAACGGTGAAAGGTGGTGGAATGTCTTCCGAGAGACCGATGCCAATGATCCAACAACAAAAAATCGCATTCAACTTTCTAGAATTCCTGAGACCTATCCCCTGAAGTATTCCAAATACGGTTCTCATTTAGGAACTCATATCATGACGATTCCGCTTCAAAATATTTGTACAAATCCATCGACAATATCAATTTAAAAAATAACCAATTATTGTATGACGGGTGATTTTCGGACGCTCATCCCATTTAATTGAACACATTTATATGTAGTAGCGACCTCAACCATTCCCCATTCAATTACTCAGAAAAAATTAGAAATGATAAAAAACCGTTTCACACAAGAGAGTTCGCCGACCGCTTGTTCAAAGTCAGATCTAATTTAGATAGTCGATTTTAATTCGCCACCAACTAATGTAATGATCCATCAAGCAGGTGATCGCTCTTTTCATATTCAATGTTTGATTAAAAAAAAATCATCCAGAGAAAGCAGCTCTTGCCCTCATCAACAATGGCAAACCGGTCCGCATTTCTGCTCGTTTTCCAATCGTCCGCAAAAAACGTATGAAATTAATAACAATGACGTCACAACGTCTCGTTTACGTTCAAACATAAACAAGATCCGATTCTGATAAAAAATATGAGTCAAGTCAGCTGAAACTCGTCTGAAAATTATCAAATTTCAGACACCGCCTGGTTTCGCGAATGGTAAACACTTCGACACTATTTCGGGCCTCGAACGAACGCGTACGTATTCCAGTTCCTGAAGTGCTCGTATACGAAATCGGCGTTCTTCTTTTATCATACTTATTTTCATATCTGGAACTGCTCGAGCGTTGAGACGTTTCAACGATAGATCGTTATTTTCGCTTCGGCGGTTTTCCGAACGATCGAGATTCGAAACAAGAGCGATCCCATTATGTGTTGCCGGATGCCGAGTATAAGACCTCTTGATTTTGTTACGTTATCCAGGCGCTGGGGAATTTGATTTTTTGAAGTGGCACAACGAAAATGAGCGGCTTATGTGAGCTGTTTCAAACATTGCCATGTGAGGATCATAATCATAATTTTTATATGGCAGTAAGGCCTTTTTGATGATCGAAACTTGGGCATTTTATATCTAGAGGAAAGGAATTCTTGAAAAGTTCTGGTGTTATACATTGTACATACTTTTGATAAATGGTTAAAATCAACATGTTCAATGGTTCAATAGTACACCAACATAGTCATCTATCTTCTGATTCCATTATTTATCACTCAATTTTTGTGATCAATGGGAATTTCCGAAAAGACTAACGATAAACTGTTGATTCATATGTAGCAATGACGTCCCGACGGCATAGGTATGTTAAATAAGGCAATGCCTAATGGCGGAAAATTTTGAAGGACGGTAAAATAAATTAAGTTATAAATTTTTTCTGTATATTCGACAAAAAAATTAACAAATTTTCAACGTCGGTAAAGATTGCTTGATCGCTGTTTAGAAATAATCATACGCTCACTTTACTTTGACTTTGAACCATATTTCTAGTGAATGTAACATTTTGAACTTTGCCTAACAGCGGCACATTGTCTCGGGACGTCACTGATATGTATTCTTCATGATGAGATTTTCGACGAAAATCTTATTATGCATTTGTGCGATTCCTTGTCAGTAATGTAATACGGTATTTTGTACCTTCTTTGAAATCCTTTCTAAATTATTCTCCATCAGCGAGTCAACATGGTTGTTGAAATACGATACGTGACGAATGTTTTGGTTGCGCAAACACAAAGATGCTTTTGTTTGTCTTTCAGCGGTATGATCTCAGTACGCGCATGTCCTGGTGCGGCATATTCAAATATTTGACATCGTGAGCTTTCAATTCGACACGGATCAGCTGTAGAAATCGAAAAAGCCCGTACACACTGTTTGCTCGAGTTCGTGTCCTTAACGGGTGAGCGAAACTCGGCTTTACATAATGGCTGCCGGGAAAAAGAGAGACATTGTCGTGATCGTAGACCAACAGATAAGAACAGAGAGAAAACTCGACTTTCGTCGTTCGCTGAACCGAAGCAGTCAAAGTTGAGCAATGACTCCAATTCGAGTTTTCAAATTAACGATCTTAGGAAAGGCCAGAACGATCGAACCCTCGAATTATATGCTAATGCGACTAATGGCTTCCTCTAAAGGGGCAGCATTCCAGATTCCAGAGTTCCCTTTTGTTCTCTTTTTGGTCGTTTTCTTTTCGCTCGTGGGAATCGACTTGTTCGGAAACGACGTCCGCTCGCAACTACTAATTTGAATTTGAGCTAAATACCACTTTTGGACGTCACGATCCGGCTATATCGTTTTTATAAATTCGTATACGAAAAATAGTTTATCACGCGTATTCGAATATTTACACGTCTCGGAAATGAAATACCGTTAAATCAACCAGAAAAATATGATCCGTTCATTATTATTTTAGTCATAACAAAAATTTACAATATTTTCAAAGCACTAGTTTATATGTATAACATTTCAACTTTTCTTCACCATCTTTTTTGTCCTACGTTGACATTTACTAAGTCGATCGCGTACTAGAAATCAAACAAAATAAACTGATAACATTTTCTCACGATCTAGCCGAGGAAGCTGTGAATCCTCACCAGTGTTAACCGAATACAAAAAAAAGGAAATAAACCGGTCAAACGACAGATCAGTGCGATTTAACATCCAGCATCGACACTTCGATCCGATCGAGTGTGAATTGAATAATGTGAATAATTAAATATATGAAGTCATCTCTCCATATTAGTTTCGATTGCGTCTGCTTTGATGCCACGGGTTCATAGAAATTGACACTCGCTGACCTTTTCGTTGTCGTTGACATTAATCAGACGACTTGTGAACTCCGAGTAAACTTTCTGGTGAAAAATTAATCGGTTCACATGTTTTTTATTGTGTTAAGTAAAAAATGATTCCGTATGCAAGAGTAACTTCGGTGCATGGACGTGTGACATTTTCATGTTTTTGCAATAAATTATCGTCTCATGTGAATATTGTGTACGTTTTACCGTTTTGTCTTGACTGGTAAGAAACGCAAAATTGTAAATCACCTTGGCCGGAACAATCATTTATAAGACGTCAGGTTGATGATTAATTGCTCAGAGTAGCATCTTCGTTGTATACGCTCTTGTCTCATCAATTATACTTTTAATATTTAAGTCTAAATGTTATTATATAATTTGAAACGTTATTAATGATTATTTGTTTTTTTTTTCATTTCAGAATGCTGGTTATTTAAATACGAAGAAATCGCGCGGAAACATGTCTAGTGTTTGCCAGGGATTTGTTCAAAATGCTTGGAAAAAGGATTTATGCTCGAATTGCTTTAAATCAAAAGACGAACACACCGAAAATGGAACCCATAAAAGCAGTTACTTTTCTTCACCCTTCCAAAACAAAAGCAACTTCTTATCTAAATCGATAAAATCA
Organism: Hydropsyche tenuis; assembly: GCA_009617725.1. Taxonomy (NCBI): domain Eukaryota; kingdom Metazoa; phylum Arthropoda; class Insecta; order Trichoptera; family Hydropsychidae; genus Hydropsyche; species Hydropsyche tenuis. The sequence goes on along the minus strand of VTON01000011.1, from coordinate 2,356,919 downwards.
TCCCCGAGCAGCATATTGAAATTATCGTCGAAAAAGAAACATAAAAGAGCAGTTTCGTTTTCTCAAGATGTCTGTCAGGTTATCGGTTATGGAGGAGACATGTGGTCCGATGATGAAGATTTTGAATTATCCGAAGACACAGAGGACGACGATTTCATTCCTGATTGCGAAGAAGAAAAAGAACTTAAAAGTCTTACAAAATCGAATACTGCCTTTAATTCTGAAAAAGCCAATCTTTTAACAGCAAATAGTAATGGGGAAACTAAGAAATCTTATGCATCTCTCTTATTGGGAAAAATGCAAACTGATTCTGATGGCAAGAAGAAAACTTTACTCGTTTCTGTTACACCATTTGGTCAAGAAAACTCCATCAAAAATAGTATCGCAAAGTTGAACGATAAAAAATCGTCCCCAATACCCTCAATACATAAGAATAAAGAAAATAAATCTTCTGATTACAAAACGAACATAATATTAAAGTCTTTTGTCCAAAATTGTGATGCAATTGTGAACAATAATTGTAGAAAAGATTCAGACGTATCATCAGAAAAAACATTGCTTGAAGAAATTTCGGAAACACTAGAAAAAAATAGAATTAATTGTGTTAACAACAAACCTAGTGAAAATGGAGATAACAAGAAAACATTTGAAAAAATAGATATATTTGAATATAAAAAGAATGCTCTCAATCGAAATGCGCCAATTAAAAAAGATGCTGAAAAACCAAAATTGAACACTTTGGCGAAACCAGAATTCACATTTTGTAAAATTGACATTGAACCAGAAAAAAACTCTTCAAATAATGAACTGGATCATGAAATTATAACAAAAGATTATTCAGCTGACACTATTTCAAAATCTATGACATCAGATGAGGATTCTTTCAGCAGCAAAAGTGATTCCGATAGTGATGATCGTCAATTTATGAATATTTCTAAGAAAAATGACGACTGCTTAAAGATTCAAGTTTATTCAGAAAATAAAGATTCTGATTCTGACGACAAAACTAGTTCTGATATATCTTTAGATGATATCCGAAAAGTGGATGGTCAGTCAGATTCACTTCAAGACACGTATGAAACACATTTCCAGTCTCAAATACTTGACATGCCTCCAATAATTCCAAGTATTGGTCAAAATGTGTTTTCTGCTGAAGCTAGTCGTGAATTAGCGGGTGAACCTGATGGAAGAGCAGATCCTGAAGAAACTTCAGAACCTCCTGCACTTCCTAGAAGTCCTCCTCCTCAGATAGATCCTAGGCCTTCATTTTTACACGGGTTGATCAAAGATTCGGGTATATGCAGACCAGTAGTGCCTGAGAAACCAAAATTACCCGTTAAACCATTATCTGTAATAAAGCAAGTGAACAAAAGACCTCAAGCAAATGTTTTGCCACAACAGCAAGTAATCCTTCAATTGCAGCAAACCTTGAATAATAATGCAAATTCGAAGGTGATGAATTTGTCAGATAATTTGTATTTAAAAGATGATTCAAAAACTAATGAAGTTATGGAATCAAATGATAATTCTGTATATGAAGAAACCGAATGTGACGAGACACAAAAAATGATTTCAATAAAAGAAGAAAACAGTAGCTCTGTTAATCTCACACCGAATAAAAGAAAAGCTCCAAAGCCACCACCTTCTATAAATGAAGAATCATCTGGTAATTTATATCAAAGAAACCCAACAGCAAACTTGAAATCTGATTCACCGGTAGTTAGAGAAAAGGAAAAGAGAGAAAGGGCCTCGTCTTGTAGTCCTAAATTTAGACAAAATATCAATCAAAATCCATGTGGCGAAGTGGTACAAGTTGTAGAGAAAACGCCAGAACCTGCTCCAAGGAGATCTCTTTCTCTTTCTCACGATAATCTAATTGGCAGTGATGACAAGAAAAAAGGAAAACTCAAATTTTCGCTAAGAAAACTTTTGAGATTGGGTTCATCTAAAGATTTAGATAAGAAAGATTTAAATATTGACTTTGATCCCAAAATTGTAAAAAAAGATGATTTCTGTGAGTCTACGCCTAGACCTAAACCTCGATTGGTTATCATTCATCCCTTAGAATTAAACGGTTCTTTAGTAGAAGTTGTTAAAAACAATGCTGATATATTGAACATCACAAAGCAAATGAATAATGATGATTTGTCCTTATCTGATGGATCTACATATAGTTGTAGTTCAGTGGGTGATAATGAAGATTCTGGCTACAGAGATATACATAACAAACCCCCACCTCCTCCCAGAAAACCAAATGAAGAAGAAGTCCACACAATTGATGGGTGCCCAACTAAGCCGGCAAGGCCACCACCTCCAAAGTCTGCTTTATTGCTTCGTCAGCAAAAACAACCTATGTGGTCTGCCCCTCCATCTCGTCCAGTCGATAATGTCTATGCAAATCTAGGTATTGAAATTAGCTTGTAATATTTAAATGCGTCTAAAATTTTTGATCATATTTGTTTTTCATTTTAATATTAATTAATTTAATTTTTATACATTTTAGGAGAAGTGAGATCTGCTATAGCACCTCGTAAACCAGAGAGAACAGCAAGTATGAGAGAACGAGAGGCACAATTAGAATTGCCTAAGAAGAGAATGCCTTCTTCAGATGATAGTGAAACAGATTTTGATGACACCTTAAAAACAGATATTTCAAATTCAACTACTAATGAACAACAAGGTCATAGTTATGACGATGTTTATGGTTCAGACAAATATGAAAAATCAACTGATAATTCCAATACACATAATAGAAATGGGAGTGATAGTGATTATGAATTTGTAAGTAACTGTACAAGTATTCCAAATTCAAATGGCAGAAAATTATATCCAGTGAATCGTACCAATGGAGGAAAACAACCTGTAAAAACATCTACTCCATCATCATATAGAAAAAGCGATTGTAATATGGAGAAATCAATAGATTATTTGAAAATGAACGGAAATTTCGTAAGATCATCCTCTCTTCCTTATTGTGGAAGTGAGACTGAATCTGAAATATACTCTCCATATAGCTTTTACAGTTGCAATGAAATTAATAATGGAGATAATAATGGTGATTTTAATAATTCTAATGTTAATAACACTACAAGCAAGCTACGAGTTCGAAAAGGTAGAAGTGTTGTACATAAGAATTTGGAAGACAACTATGGCGCTGTTGTTATAGCAAATCATGAGGCTTTGGCTCAAGTTTTAGAGCAGGTATGTTTATAATTAATTAACTTATTTATTTGGGATGTATTGAATAGAAAAATTCATTGAAAATGTCTTTCTAGGTTCAACAGAGTGCATTAATGCAACCATCTTTAAGAGGTTTGAAAACATGCACGAATCTCAGATGGAGTGACTTCACAGTGACGTCGGCTACTTCGAAGGGTTCAGGATCCCTTAAAGTTGGTAAACGAATATTTCACTCAGCTGTGTGGAACTCTAGCTCTGCTGGTGGAGCTGTGAACGTCACATTGATGTTGCATAAAGAACAAATGGCTTCACAACTCGTCTCGCAACATATTGTACAACCCCAGTACTTATGTTTGAATGCTGTTACGGAATTCTGTGATTTAGTTCCTATGCAACAATTCGGAGAAGAGGGTAATCAATTAGTACAAGGTAACGATTGATTATTACACAATAATTCATTGATTATTGTAATAATAGCGATGTGACTACAGTTTGTTTTGTTTATTCTATTTAGCTACTGTCGTCGTACTAGCCCATTCACAAATGGATACCGTTGAAACATTTGGAGAATACCTCAAAAATAAGAATCTCTCGAGTCCTTCAAACTCATTGAAAAGAAATTCTAGTTCTGAAAAAGATTCCAATTGTGAGAGTCAACATGAAGCTACATTTGTCATGTTACAACTTATAAATGGTTTGAAGTGTTTACAAGCTCGAGGCATAGAAGAAGTTCCATCTTCTTTGTCAGCATTTGTAATAAGCCGCGATAATCAATTACTGAAAAATCAACAAAACTCATCATCTATGTCAGACACTAGTTTAGAAGATGGTCCGCCTTCCATACAAATGCCAAAAGCAAATTGCTATGGCAGACTGTGCATACTACAAGGGTGAGTCTTATAAACATTTCAAAAATATTTAATTTTAGGATATGTACTTATCTATATTTTTTTGTACTTTTCAGATTAAGCGATCTGACCAGATGTGAAATAAGCTCTGAAGAAGAAATGTCTTCCTTATGTGAATGTGCCATAACAGCATTGAAGCTGCTTCTTCCAAACGACAAACTTACGCCCCTGATTCAAGATTTGTTGAGTAAAGAAAAAGCTGTTTCCCTTAATCAAGTGAAATCTATATTAGAATTCACTCTTTGGGGACCCTGGGATGTTGTGCTGGGTGTGCCTATAAAAGAACGGGAGCTTTCACTTCAGCGCTGGCTTGATTTGGAACGAGCCACAATTTTACATGGCCTTGTGCGAACGAGGGTTCATTTGAATGTTTTTGAACAATCTCATCTTATGTTTTTAGTACGCTCCACATCTAAAACGATGTGCGATGCGTCCGTATTATTAGAATCATCCAAAATATATTAGACATAACCAATGTTATCGAATGTAAATAGTTATTTTTAATTTTTTTTTAACATTTTTGTGAAAATGTTTCATATTTTTCAAATAAAAAATTTAATGTATATCAATGAAAAATTAAAGGTAATAATTTAATAATATGTGTATTCAGTTTGTAACTTTATTGGGAAATAATCCACGAATCAACATTTGTTTTTTTTTTTACATTTATTATTTCCACAACTTTTGACTGAGTCTGTGTTAAAATAATTTTCTATTTTATATATTATATAAGCACTGGAATGTAACATTTTTATTTAAACTGATTCCATTACATGTAAGACTTTTGATATTTGACATGTATCAATATATTTGAAAAATATATACCAAAAAAATTATAGTATACATACTTTCAATTTTAAAAACCTTTTGTCCCGTATATATCCTTATTTAAATATTCTAATGAATATGCATTTTTCAATTCAAAATGATTCTTTTTCAATCAGCATGTACATAAATTTAAATGAAATCTGATAAAAATTACATACCAACTGACATCAAATATAATTAAATTATAACAACACATCAATTGAGCAATAAATTATTAAAAATTATCGTGATTTATAATTGCTTTTAAATAAATAGAATATGCATTTTTTTTATAGATAATAAAGCTGAATTTTAGTGACTGCAATAAATTTAAGATTTCTCAAATAAAAATAAAAAATAGGAACATACAAAAAATTTAGTAACTTTTAAGTTAATCACGTAATATATAAATTTGTACAATGTACACTAATTAGTATAGTACAATTTAATATTTAAAAATATGTACGTAAGTATTGCCCAAATTATATTATTTTAAAATATTCATATTGCAAAATTAATAAGTAATATTGAATGCAATTACAACAAAAATAAGTAATATTTGCCATTATTGTAAATGGAAATCAGTTAAATGCTAGTTTCATTTATAATACAATATTGCAAAATTAAGAAAGCTATAGAATAATACTGTAATTGTCTTTTTTTAATAGGCAGATATTAAATAAGAATTGCATTGAAATATTTTAGACTAAAATAACACTTAAATAATAAAACAGGATACATTCAAATAAATGCGTAAAAAATTTCGCACTGTACTATCACAAATCTCATATTTCAATGTATGCCAAAATATAAAATATGCTAGTCAATCTTATTGCAACATTACGTAAAATAATCAAAAAATATATACATTTGTTTGCAAATGATTTAAAAAAATAAAATAACATAAGTACAATGGTTTTTCATAAGTAAATAAATATTTTCAAAAAATATTTATTTCACACATAAATATAATATTTTATCACTGATACAATCTTTTGTATGTTTAACAATTCATGGAATCTTAACAAATTTTTAACCGTGCTAATCTACAACACAAAAAAAAAACATTATCTATATTAATTAGAGATAATAAATCTCAACATTGACTACGCTAATTAAATTTAAGCAACTGAATGTGAATTTAATTTTCATTACATTACAATCAGGCCAAATTAACGAATTTTTAACATTATTGTCAGCAAACCTTTTAAATTGTATACATTTTACAATCCCTTATTAAAGTATACATATTCTGGAGGTTTTCCATTTGTATTCTTGACAATTTCATTATAATTGTCTTCTTCGTAAGCTTTGATAGTATTTATTGACAATGAACTAAAATTAAATAATTTGGAATTAATATAAATAATTCATAAATTGTGATAAAGAAAAAAGATATAAACGTACCATTTTTGTGGGAAAATAGCGCAAGCTGTAGGAACCATTACAGTCAAGCTGAAAAACAAAAATAATATCAATTCTAATTCAAGAATGTATTATATTCTCACATTAATTTTTATTGAGAAATAAAAATTGCACTTACAAACACCCAACCATTAATGTTTGCATAAGACCATGAGCCCATTTTATCTTCTTCATCCATGCTTTAGGCTCCAAACGTTCCATGATTAAAGGCAGAACCATCATTCCTGGAGCAGCCATGATAATTCTGGAAGTTGTCACTTGTGCGATACCTTTCATAGGTGCAATAGTCGATTTTCCTACGACCTTTCCGTTTTCATCAGTCACATCAATACCTAAAAAATTTCCAAAATAAAAAAAACGATAAAACTAGTGACTCATATTAATATAATAATATACATGAGCAAAGGATGTACCTCCAATTATTTCCGACTGTCTCATCAACGGAATATTGACACAATTTGCAGAGGCTACGGCTACGAATGGTACAAATCTCTGAAAACAAAAAATCAGTAAATAAAAAAATAAATGGTTTATGAATCAAAATTTATTCAATACTGACTGCCATAATTGGATTTGTAGCTTTTTTTTGAACGACGAATTTGAAGCTGAGAGCTGTCGTAAGAGCAGCTCCCGTAGCAGAAATGTATGCAACGCCCATTTGGGTGTTGGTAAGTGGCGATTGTGCATTACGATTCGTATAATTGACAAGAGCATTAAACGATTGGTTGACCCATTGCCAAAAGATTACAGCCTGGTTAGTTCTATCAAAAAAGGGCATAATTAAAAATAAAGTATTAGAAAAATAGATTACGGCAATAAATAGATTTACAATAGTAAAGTTCAAAACATCATTAAACTAAAAGATATAATATATGATAAAATATAGTAAATTCATTGTTATTTTCGTTTGCGAAAATAAAAGCTGATAACAAACTTCTCGGTAGTATAAGTTAATTAGATCATTAATTTGTTGATAAAATTAGATAAATCATTTTTTTGTTTTTATGTAGAAAAAAAAAACAAACACAAATGATTTGTATTAAAGACATTATATAATACAGGAAAATTTTCAATAGATAACAATATTATATGAACATAAAGAACAAAACATAGAAATTGATACAATCAGCCACTTAAAAATTTTATAGAGACATACTCAAAATGTACTTTAATAAATATTAATTTCAATTTGATTTACCTATACCACTGCAGCATAGCTCCAGTAATAATCATACCACCGGGCAATTGAAAAGACATCCTGCCAAATACATTTTGAAGATCTCCACTATCTGGATGGAAAGCTGATTCGTATAATTGTTTCGCTCGTAGTATTTGAGATTTCGTTGTCCCGGCCGGTTCACTTCCTGCTCTAAAATATTTGTTGATAATAAATGAAGAATTTACAAATTTCTTAGACACATGTAAAAAATATTTACTTATAGCTGTGATAAAGGGATTTTGCTTCCATCAGCTCATTTTCGGACACGAGTCCTGATCTAGGATCAGTTATCCAAGCGAAATGCTTGAATCTACCAATAAAAGTGTTTTGATCCCATAAAGGTTGAGTTATATCAATTCTATCTTCTGGCATTTTTAACTGTAAGAATAATATTGTTTAAATTTATCGTCATTTAAGGACAAAAATATAAATATCGGAAGAATGTATTTCGATGTATCACAAAGTTACAATGCTATTTTATGTTCTATAAATAAGGTATTTGCTGTGAGTTATTTTAAGAGACAAAAGGTGGCAAATATCCAAGGTAATAAAACTATTTCTTAAAATTATATAATTCTCCGAATGTGTTGTGCATACTTTAATTCAATAAACATCAACACGAGGTCATATTAATAAACTACACATTATTTTTTTAAACATGGTGAATGGTAAATTGTGGTCAGTAGATTTTTATTTTTACAAGCAAATAAGATTTTTATGAAAATTTTATAGCAGAAATTTAACCATTGATTAGTTACGTACAATAAAATATTAATAATTTTACAAAAGTACATGTAAAGAAAAAATCAATATTTGTTCAATTGTAATTTAGTAATGCACATATATTTTATTGAATCGTAAAAAAAGTAGGTGAACTTCTAATAAACACCAAAGACTACATAAAAAAATATAAATTATCTAAACAAACCAGATTTCGAAATAGTTCAACAACATTACAAAAACTCACCTATATCCGAGTCCTTTACAGAAAAAAATTAATAGAACACCTCTAACGTAAACCGACCGATCGAACAATACAAATTTTCAAAAAACTTCGTCCTCCAAAGCCTTTTTTCCCGCGAAATCAAAATTTCGAAACGAACTCGATCACCTCCGACCCACTCTGATAACCGACTGAACGATCCGTCAATTAAATGCTTTTACATAATCCACTGACAGATGATCGTTTGGCCAAAACGCACCGAACTCGAAGCAACATTCTCAGTGACAGCTGACTGACAAAAATTACGAATTCACTAATAAATAATTATTTTAATACAAAATAAACGATTTATTATTATGTAAATATGTTAAATGTATTAAAAACATCGAAATTTTTAAATAAAAATAAAACAAAATTTAATTGTAGAAAATACCAGTTTTCGCACAATTTTTTCATAAAAATCGCAATATTCGAAGAACCGACGATGTTTCGAAGAACAACAAACACGTCACTGTCGTCGAATACACCTTCGGTCAATTTTCAGTTATTGTGACATCTCGCTCACGTCCGAACCTCTCGGTGCAGTTTGGTGCGATTGACCGCGAAGGGCGCAGCCTCGGGGGCGGAGTCCCTCTCGCGGCCCTTTGCCCCCCCGTCGGCCCCCGTTGGAATGTAGGCGGGGTTTCGCGCGAAAATCGCCGAGCCGATGGAGGGCGTGGAGGCCGGGGCGGAGGCGCAGGCCGGGCCCCCGGGGGCGGAGTCCCCGCTGGCGGCCGGCCGGCAGGTGTGGGTGAGGGTGGAGGCTGCCCTGCAGGACGTGCTGGTCGTCTCGTGTGGAGCTGACGGGAGGCATTTCCAGGGGGTCCTGCTAGATTGCTCTAAAAGGTTTTAAAAGATTGAGGTTTTTGTGTTGGAAGTTCTCTTGGGAGGGTTTGGGTTTGGGTGGGTGTTTTTGGATTTTGGAAAAAATTTGTATGGGGCTGTATTGGGAATTTTGGAAAGGTTTGGTTGATTTTTTTCTATTGATTTTGATTTTTTTAAATATTGTCTCACAATCTAGTAGTGCCCTTGGGAACATTGAGTTTGGATGGGTGTTTTTTTTTTTTTTTTAATTGTGTAAGGTTTTCAGGTTGTATTGTGAATTTTGGAGACGTTTGGTTGATTTTTTTCTGTTGATTTTGATTTTTTTAAGAAATGTTATTGTCTCAGTGCCCTTGGGAAGGTTTGACTTTGGATGTGTGTTTTTTTGATTTTTTTTAAAAATTGTATTGAATTGATTGTGTTGTGAATTTTGGAGACGTTTTGTTGATTTTTTTCTATTGATTTTGATTTTTTTGGAAAGTATCATTGTCTTATTAATCTATGAACTGCAAATAGATTAATACTTATCGTTCTTATAATATTTTTTTAATTCAAACATCAAATGCTGTTTCAAAAGATTTTGGAATTTCAATTTTGATATGTCGTTATAACTAGATATATTTTTTGGAATTTGGTATGCACTTATAAAGCAATCAATTCTCAATTAAATTTGTTCATTGAAAATATCATTATTATATAATTCGTGTTCTAAAGCGAATCATTCCAATGACTAATGCAAGTATTCTCAGATTTTTCCTTATAGTCTTTCATAAAATAAAAATAATAGAAATTTGTACACTCATACAATTTATAAATGTGTAATGCCACATGAAATTTTAATATAGGTTTTACACTTCAAATTAAACCTTTTAACCTTCAAATTCAACCATCAGAAAGTATTATTAAAACCATTGTTATATAATAGTAATAAACGAAATTTTCAACAATCCCAATAATACTTTCCAATAATTGAATTTGAAGTGTAAAACCTGTAGGAACAATACTTTTTGATAAACAAGACTCCTCAAACATATGATTTTAAGAATCTTCAATATCTTTTCAGAAATCTTCCATTTGGCGTGTCTTCTTTACATCCAGCTTTTACACAAAAAACTAACACTGACAATAAGCTATATTCAGTAAGTCAACGTTTCGCTTACGAAGATCCAGGCTACAAACCCGGCGTTCCAGCTAAAACCAAACAACCCCTACAGAGGTCTAAGATTCGTTTGAGGCCGAGAAAAGTGTTGTGTTCCAAATGTAAAGGAATATGTAATGAAAATTCAGAAAATGTAGTCCAAACGCGCAAAAGGAAAAACAACGAAGTCAGCAGTCCCACCAAAGAAAGGAAATCTTATGTCAGCTCGGAATCTTCTAACAGAAATTCGACTAAAAATGAAGATAGAACATTAATGATGGGGAACTCGTTGATTCCGAAACTTTCTAGACTTCACCCTAACGAAATATCTAACGCCCTCAATGGAAATTCTTACAATAGAAACGAAATATGGATTAGACAGACTGACGATAAAAGTGAAACCAATTTAGATATGCAATATTCTGGAAAGTATAAAAATATGGAAGGAAGTGGAGATAGCAATGGGGATTGTCTCGAGGATTTCGACAAAAATCATGTGCTTTACAGTTCTAGTGAAAAATCTAGTGATAATAAATTCGTAGATGATAGAGAATTTGATTCAGAAAGTGAACAAAGAGGACAAAAAGTTAGCCAAAAGTGTGAAAGTGAAATTAGTGTTCATAAAAAAAAACGAATCGAAAACTCTTCAAATAATACTGATGAGTCTTCTAGTAGTGTATTTTCAAATGCACGAACATTGAAAATCTCTTTCGGTGAAGGTGAAGGAACCGTAGTTAAGTTACCCGTGTTGACTAATTCAGGGGAAGAAAATTCCAATCCGTCATTTATTAAAACCGATAGCAAAGCTGCAAGACGTGCCATTAAAAAAGGCTAAAAAACAAGCTCGTCGTCAAGCGACTCCTGACACACATCCACCCTCACCTCTAAACGAAACTTCATATGAAATATTCCAAAGAAAACACAAGCACAAGGTTAAACATAAAAAGAAGAAAAAAGACGAAAAGAAAACCAAACACGTGAGCGGTGATGTGTCCGAGTCTGAAACTCCCGATGAAAACCATTCTTGCAATCTGAAGAATCCGTCGATAGTCAATCATGTCGAAGAAACCAACGAGGAGAATCTTCAGAACGAGGACACGATGGAAGATATGAAAATGTGTGACGATTCATCTAGTGGTTGGGTGAATTGTGAAGGTGGATACAGTGGGGTAGTAGTAGTTGGTGACGTAGTTTGGGGTAAATTACAGGGATTTCCTTGGTGGCCTGGACGAGTTGTTTCCATGGGCGAAGAAGGACATGCTCGGGTAGCGTGGTTTGCATCTAGCACCTCTTCTTTAGTACCATTTCATCGTCTTGCACCATTTTTAGATAATTTTAAGGTATTTTTCATTTACTTTTTTTTAATGAAGAATATTTCTTTTGTATTCACATTTTTAATGTTTATTCTAGATACATTTCAATAAGAAAAAAAGAGGGCCATATAAAGAAGCTGTGAGACTTGCAACTTTGGAAGCTGGCGGTCCATTAGATCCATTAGCTACAGATCCTTTGGCTCCAGCTCCGAACAATACGCTTGCTCCGTTATCTTCACCACCCATTGATGTTTTATCTTAAGTAGTACTTAATTACAATGTAAAACCAGCATGAAGCCAACAGCAATTCAACTTATGTATTCAATTATGTATATCTTGCTTTTATTATCTTTATAAATGACGACGTTTGTTTCACTTATTGTTAGTGATTGCAATTTAAGTGATTTTTTTATGGGTAGGCCTCGCTTTTTCTATTTTTTACTAATATACATATATATTTTTACCAATCCTATACATATTTTTCTATTTTTATGAACTAAATTTATCTTTTGTTTTCTTTATATTTTCTAGTTTATTAAATTTTATATTATGTTATTTTTCTGAGCAAATCTAGAAATCGATCGGTAAATACATTTTTTTTAGTCTTACTGGATGCTTATATTTTTTACAAATAACTCGTTCAGTGTTGCTGAAATTAATTATTTTGTTCGATCCTTATGTCAATAGCTGAATACTTTTTTGTGATTTTTAACAAAAAATGGAACAAATATGTAGTTCCTCATTATTTAGCTGATCCAATATTATTTTATATATTTGCTTTCAATATTAATAAAATCAGAAAGTTTTAAGATAAACTATACTATCTTATTTCATCTGTAAAGGGATATTTCTTTATTTTATCTAGCTCATATATGTAATCTGTAACAATTAATATTTCCTCAAAGTTAGATTGGTAAAAAAATATTATTCCAAACATTATATCTATATTTTTCATTAGGCACAATGAACTCTTTCACATTTATATCTGGACATATTGACATAAGGATTATAATCATATTATAAATAAAAAAAGGTTCAATATTATTACAATAGGATAACGTTAAATATGAATATTTACAACTTATATTAAAATAAGCTTACACCCAGAATTTATATGCTATAGTATGTGTTTCAGTTTAAGACATCAGTGCCTTTCAATCTTGATTCATCTGGAATAAATAATAATCACATTTACTTTTACTTTTCTTTCAATTTTTCGAATACGTTATTTAGTTGGAAGTCATCAATGACGGAAAGAATAAATGTTGACGAAATGTAATGGGTTCTCATTACATTATATCAATTTATGTAATTTTTGTATTAAATTATAGTATAAATTTTTAATAATCAAAGGCTATCAACATTTATATAGTTTATCGTATTATCGATACACACTATGAAAGAAAATTTTACGCTTAAATAATCTTAAGTAAATATTAATATACAAATAGTTTGAAAAAAATGTCATGTATAAAGAACGTGTATACATTATAAATAACAAATATAATTAGATATAAATTTGTTTATACAATACAACTGAAAACCGATATTTAAAAATTGTATTTTGTGACTAGAGATAATAATGATAATATTATATCTTAATATTTTATTGGGTGTCACTTGTAAAGTATTTGAAAATTAAGAGCGAAATACCAATTCATACGCAAAGTTAACTTGTACCGCATTCATGTTCAAGTTGGTTTTAATTAGTCTTGAGCAATTATTTTAAAAATGCATTTAAGTTCATCTACGTATTTTTTGAATTAGATTATAAAATTGTATTGTTTCAACTGAATAATCTTACCGTTCGATATAGATCCGAAAAATAGACAAGTTGAAGTTTTCCATTTTTGTCCTCAGTCGAATTTTGTGATTATTTGGGAATATAGCGTATTGTATGTAAATTTATTCAATATTTTAATATCTTATATGCAATTCATTCCATGTTTTTTATTTAATATTCTTTCAGTTTATCATTTTTGTATATGATTATATACAAAAAAATACTTATTTTAAATTTTCATACATATGCTTATATCGCATGTAATGAAAAAATGCTAATTTAATTTGATTGGCTTTTTAAAAAATTGAACGCTAATTGAAAATAAACTTAATTATCATAGCAGGACATTGAAAGCTAAATTTTAATATGTATTAATCGAGTTAATTGAAAGGTCATTTATAATCACAAGTATGTATGCCATATAAAATATATTGTTACGTTTACGAACTCATTTTGATATTAGACGTTTGATTTCGCTGAATAGTTTATTGCTTTGTGATACATAATTTTAACATATTTAGTAATTATTTGGCTCAAGCAAGTGTGGAATTGATAATTACGATTCATCGGTGAATGAGCTTTTTTATTTTATTTTCGCCATCTACGCCATTTATTTGTATATGTTCATTAGTGAAAAAATTTTCTTTGCCAGAGCGGAATTTCTAGTATATTTTTAACCCTCACTCGCCACTAACCCGAAAAAAATGATTTTTATCTAATCTGTTTTGTAATTTCTATCTCCTGCCATTTTTTGTTTTTCTAAATGTAGAGTGTATATGCCAATGCTAGTTGTTTTAATCAGGGTACACAGAGTGAAACATTATATTGAAAATATAGAGTAAAAACTAGCAAAGCAAGACTGTTTATTTAACATTTTTCAGCTGCACATTGTTTATTTGTTAAATTCGGAACGATAAACAATACTAGTACCAAAAAATTAAATGGATGTTGCAGACTGGAATACTGTATTATGTAGTTCAAAGTATTGTAAATACATGGTTCACGAAAACTCTGAAACTTTTTTTACAACCCATGCAATTACTATTCCTATGAAAAAAAAAAAACACGAAATCTGTCTCCAAAAATATTTTATTGATAAATTTTTTAACATTAAAACGAATATTGGTCAGGCACGTTTGCAGGCACTCATAGATAAAAAAATAATTTTTTAATAGCGAAGAAATACCTTTACAATTTAAAACATTGAGTTTGCAATAACTACATGATGCACATTGGAGACTTTGCAATACCAGCGCCATTTTTCATTAATTAATATCAATATACATAGATATATATATAAAGTACATAGATAGATAGATACATACATATAGAATAAACTATTTTCACAACATAACAATTGAAATTTTCATTAAATATATATATCACTACTTTAGATGTCACATTTTTCAAAATGCACAAAATCCAGACAACTTTCGTAGTCAAGAATTTTGTCGGCTAATTTCTGAATTTTGCTTAAGTATAGCTTATGTATTTTAGTGGTCTTCTTTTGATAACGGAAACTATTGATCATTTTAAGCAGCATGTAATGAAGCCACAGTATATTTGTGTATGGTTTGAAAAGTCCCCACGAATTCCTGGAATTTTCAAAAATAATATAGAACTAAAATAAGTTATAGCAAAACTACATATCGTTTCTGAACTTACCCAACTTCATCTCTCATCAAGCGATATATTTCAAATTGGTAGTCACCATGAGAATTAAACAAATCGTCATCGGTTAAATCGTTGTAAATAACCCAATTGACTTTCGGAATAGAAATTCGAGACAGCGTATAATCAATTAAGTTGGCGAAGACTCCACAAGTTGGTACAGAATAGGGTAAACCACTAATAGTAAATTTAACAATCTGAAATCAATAATCGATGGATTAAACAATTTTATAACAGAAAAATAGAATTAACCACATGAACAAAAAAATACCTCGTCATCTGATGGTTTTACTAAAACGTTTCCCCAGTGTAAATCTCTATGTTCAAATTCTAACGTCTCTTCTGCGACAGCAAGAGCGTAAGCAATCTAAAACATAATAATAAATTATTGCAAACAGTAGAAAAAATATAGATAGAAATTAGAATTCCGAACAATTAACGTTAAAACACACATAAAATAAATTCCAAACTTTCATCGAGTAAAAGTTCTTCAAATTAAAGATCAATCGATGGATCAGTAATCAATGAAAGTTTAGAAGGATGCAATTACACATAATTAAAAAATAATAAAACAAATTATACATTACTAGAAAAACCAATTTCCGCCAATTATACAGTGGATGAGTGAAAATCTAGTCATGAAATTATCGACATGAACTAGACATTCAACCACCCATAGTAAAACTGATATCAACAAAAGCTAAAAGGACAACATAAAAAAAATCAAACAGATGCATCGTGCAAATTAAAAAAATATACATATATGTTAAAACATAAACAATAATAATGTCAACTTTATTTATGAAAAAAAAATGCAAATTAATCGAAGGCAAAAAAAATTTTCGTAGCGGATGAGTGAAAATCTAGTCGTGAATCAAAAACACACGCACTAGAGATTCAACCATCAGCCAAAAAAATGAAAAAAAAACAACAGCAAGAAAACACATCTAAAAATAATAACATCAGAAAAACTAACACACTAATATAAATATCAATTGATTAACCTGAAAGAACAAAGCATAGGACTGCTTGGCGTTCCAAAACTCGAACGCCTCTATATCTTTTCCGCCGTTTTCGAGCTCCAGAACTATGTACAGCTGATTTTCACAAAAGTCAGGATAGTCATTTTCTGACCCCTTCAGTTCGTCGTAATCCTCCCACGACTCCTTGAGTTTTTTGGGATAAGCTCCCTGCACGCAATGCACGTCATAGACCTTGTTGAACGAGAGAGTGTTAGATAGTTCGTTGTTACGTAAGTCGCTCAGTTCTCTGAAATCAAATTAATCAATTACTCATCGATTAATCGTGGTAAGTTTGCGTGTGTTGGAAGTAGATGAACATACTTGGCAATGGTGATTTCGGACAGGATTTCTTTGAACTGTTTTTGACGTTCGCCATTCACATATTCCAAACCTTCGATGGGTATCACTTTCATAACAATCGGGTTCTGCGGATCGGCCTCGTTTTTAATCAAATAAACTTCTCCATACACACCTTCGCCGATCTTATGACATTTTTGAAGTTTACTGTAAGCACAATAAGTTCATTATTACTTTTCTATTCTGATGCAAAACTAATTTCAGTGATACAAAATGAGGATAACAATAAATAAAAAATAAACGAAATAAAATATAGTATACAGCACAAATTGTTTAACATGAAACTGCAGGGATGACTGAATTTTTTTTGTGTTAACAAATTATTATGTTAAGGATATTTGTGTTGAACGATTTTCACTGAATATGAAAAAAAAAATGAGTTTGATTTTTTATTTTTTCCCTCAAGGAAGAAAAATATTTTCTGGTATAAACTGTCTGTGTTAAGATTTTTTTACAAGGTCAAAATTGAAGGAAAGCCCAGCCGCCGCCACATTCCACCTACATGCACTTCAGAACTATAGGGGGGGAAGTGGGGTAAATTCCCAGGACCTGGACCACTTGGGGACCGGGACCAATTCTGATAGTTTTTTAATAAAAAAAATTAGATCAACGATGTAAATTTTCAACTTCAGTTATGTTTCCTTGGGTTGCATCATTCCAAAACTATAGACAGTAATAATGTTAAAAATGGCCATTTTGATTCACGTGTTCTTTTAGTTAGGTCTTTGGGGGCGTTCACATCAGTCGACTAATTTATCAAAAACAGTAGATAGCTGATTAGGATGGGGCCTTAGTCCCTTTGAAATTGTACTTTACAATACATGTTATATAATATTTTCTCATATAAATTTTAAAATTAAACCAAACCGCCCAATCGAAACTACAACTTTTTTCAGAGGAATGGCCTGCGCACATCAGTTGACTAGCAAAGTCAAAACGATAAAAATAAGGTAGATTGGGAAGGGAAGGAATGTAACCGATTTGAGTGATGTATCGGCTTTGGGGGCGACGGTGTATGAATGCTATTGTTCGCGCCTAGGTGTGCTGTACAGATTTCGTGGTCGGACTGAAACATAAGCAAAATTTTTTTACTCATGGCCTGGAATTTCTCTCCATTACCCTGTGCAATCCTATACAGAGTAAACTATGCAGTTGCTTCACACCAAATTATATTAGTGACAACTAGATAAATTTCCCCTCCACTTTCTTTTTACAAAAACTGAACACGGGGATCGATTGGGTAGAGGCCATATTTAATTTACGCATTCATTTAATGCTGCATGTCTCACAATCAGTCGATCAAAATTTTGAACGTATTTATTACTGAATGCGTTGATAGTTTAAGCTAAACGTATCTTATTCAATCAGGTATTCAAATCAAAGTTTTTTTAAGATGTCGCTATATTAACATGGTGCGGGGTGATAGCATAGGGACTCCAACTCTTTACTCGGGGCCTAGAATTTTTCTCAGTAGCCCTGTGGGGGCCACTATGCTATCACCCAGCACCATACCAATATAGCGACATTTAAAAAAAAAACCTGGATTTGAATACCCGATTGCATAAGATATGTTTAGCTTAATCTATCAACGTGTTCAGACTTATGACTGTCTGAGGCATTCGCCATTTGCAACATGTCTCTACGTTGTTTTCATATAAGTGAAATGTAGGGGAACACATCTAGATTTAACTAATATAATTTGGTGCGTAGTGATAGGGTAGTTACCTGCCCTGTGCAATTCTTTACACAGGTTTATCTAGAGCAGGCTCGTCCGAAGGGCCACCTCGGAGCTAAAATGGCCCTCAGTGCTCGTGCGAGCGGCCCCCACTTTTCACACAAAATCAAACATAACATTTATTCCGAAATGTACTAATCAGAATAATTTTATAATGAAAATAAATAACTTTACCGTTATTTTAATACTTATAACGTTTTAAATTTACAACAATTGAAAATTTATAAGTGGCCCCCTGTTTGTACATTTCAAGTGGCTCCCGCACACCGAAATGTTGGACAACCTGACCTAGAGCAACACTGATACATTCACATCCAACAACTCATGGTACAACATCCATCTTTCAAGGTGGCACTAGGAGCGCCCCAAAACCAAAAAAATCAGTTTATTTAAAAAAACAACCTCAATTACATCCTTCAGGGTGGCACTAACAATAAGAACACCCCAGACAAAAAAAAAATGATTTCAACATATCCTCAATTACCTATCGGGATAACATTCGTCGAACGGAAGCGGCTCGTACTGGTCGCACTTCCTGAGCACGATGCTCCTGGCGTCGACGTTGCTGTCGAACACGCACTCGTCTCCCTGCACTCTCAATGAGGGGTCGTCGTCGAAGCGCGATATCGAGAGCCGCGACCGCGATATCGCTCCAGGACCATTACCGGGATCGAGCAACAGTTCTGAAAAACCAACAGAAAGGGGGTCAGCGTCGTTCTCCACTAACGGTCGCCCGCTAATATGTGTGCGGCGTTGCGGCGTGTACGTGCACGCGCCTCTCGGGTGTGTGAGTGTCGCACCTGAGGTCGCGTCCGTCGGCAGCAGATACATGCACCGTCTCCTGGTCGGGATGGCCTGGACTTGGGGGCGCGGGTCCGCGGGGTGAGGGGTGCTTTGCGGGGGTCAGGGGGGCGGCGGGAGAAATGCGACGCACGGACGCCGAGAGCTGCGGCTACGCGTCACCGATCGCTTCCTTTGTCCGCGCAGGGTTGCCAGACGTGGGGGACGCGCGTCACGCCAGGGTCGCGCTTGTTTTATGTTGGTAGCGCTGCGTTTTGGGTGTGGGAATTGTTTGAGTTGGCGTTTTTGGTTGGCGTTGGGCGTTTGCGTTATAAACGGGGCTTCGAGCCGTTTTTTTTCGTTATGGTTTTCGGTTCGACAAAATGTATATTTAGGTTCGGTTCCGGTTTTTTTAGTTTACGGTTCTGCTGTGAATTGTTTGAGGAGTTTGCGTTTTTGGTTGAATTGGGCGTTTGCGTTATAAACGGGGCTTCGAGCCGTTTTTTTTTCGTTACGATTCGACAAAAAATAAATTTAGGTTCGGTTCCGGTTTTCAGTTCACGGTTCTACTCCAATAAAAAAAAAAAAGAACACTTACAAAAATCCCAAAAAAATATTTTTTAAAATACGACAAAATTTTTCAAAAATATTCGTATATTTTTTATTGAACCGATATATATTTTTTACGGTTTTCGTTCCAGTGAAAATTTCGGTTTTTAGCGGTTTTCGGTTACGGTTCAGTTCCGGTTCGAAGCCCTAGTTTTAAGTGTTTTTTTTTTTTTACGAATTTCGAGGGTCGTTAGGTTTGTCAATTTCAATGCCTTGTCGAGTTTCTGGTTTAAATTTAAATTTTGCCGTCCGAATTATTAGCGTATGCAAATTTAAACGATGTAACAATAAGCTAAAGGAAAGCGATTTGTAAAAATTGACGAACATAACCGCCCTGCGAGGAACACAAATACAAACTGAGGTAATGCACCAGTGAATCTATAACTGACCATCAGACAGAAAAACGTAAAAAGTTAAGATTTTTAAAAATAGTAATTTTTCGGAAATTCAATCGATAGACTGTAATTTATAGCCTATCAATCGCACCCTTTCCGAAAAATTACCACTTTTGGAAACCATTAGTTTTTCTGACAGAGTCAATTATAGATTCATGGTCAACTACTGGTGCATTGCCGTACGCTTGAAATTAGTTAAAAAATCTTATTTACGGACTTGTAATGCAAAAAAATTACACGCGAAATAAATTAAAAAAATTAAATTGAGCATCTAAAACGCAAGATTACCTTATAATTTTATAATATTCTCGAAATAAAATCAGTTTGAAAATTAGATTTAATGGAAAACTTTAAACCTTCGAAAGCGTTTTTTGAAAACGTACGGGGGTCACGGTATCGAAATGGAAACTAAACAGAAACGAAAAATGTGCGAAAATGACGTTGAAAAGTCATCGATTCATCGTAGTGTTGTCAGGAAATTGCGAAATTCCGAGAATCGCGACCATTTATTTGCAACCCAGCGCAATTTCTCTTCCGGGAATCGTGAGTCACGGCGCCGTGGTGACGCGCGTTGGCCGAAACGTTGTCTTTTGCGACCGGACTTTACTATTTCGGTGACCAGACGTTTGACCAAAACGAGACTAGCACACCACAACAAAACTGAACGTATAACACAATCCGCGAAAAACTTCGAAACAGTATGAATAAAATAAATTATAAAGCATTAATTAGATCATGTAACCATCATATAATTTTGCAATTGTCCAGAAATGTGTCGTTTGACCAAAACAAGATTAGCACACACCACAAGACCGAGCGTATAACAAAAACATGCGTAAAACTTCAAAGTAGTATGAATAAAATAAATAAACTAGATCGTCTAACCATCATATAGTTTTACAGTTGTCCTAAAATGTGTTGTTTAGTCAAACGTCTGGTCATCTTCTATTTCGAATGCGATTGCGAAACTATGCTAAAAGCTTTGAAAATGAAATGAAATTACCTGACACATTTCCACTTTCCTGAAAAAAAATTAAAATCAAAAATGAAATTATTAAAAACAATGCAAAAAAAAAAAGAAATTATAAAAACAAACCTGGTAAAAACTATGCAAAGGTCCCCGTATCACCGATTTTCTACCCTTGTTCATGAAAGTAGTGTTCGCAAAAGTAGCATTTGATGAAAGCGTTTTATTGAACACTGAAAAATATAATAATTAACAAAACACCAGACAAAAAAAGATGAGGTACCATAAAAATAAATCAGCCACCTGAACTGTTTTGAAGATTATGTACCCTTTCGACGCCCTCTCTGTATTTGCGCCCCCTCAAAATACCATCTGTTTTGAGGGTTTGATCTAGTTGATCCATCGTTATGTTTGTCACGTTCAAATTTCTGATTATATTTAGAGACCTCTCCCATTTTTTCCCGGGTAACAATGTGAAAGAATATTCAAAATCTTTAATTGCAGTAGTTTCTTCCATGACAGAGTTAAAGTTCTCATAGTTTGTAGCATTTTCTGAGTCAGCAATTGAATGAGATTTATCCAAATCTTCAGTCGTAACGATGGAATGAGATCTCTCGAAATCGTTAATTGTTACGTTCTCGTTATTTGTAAAAATTTTCGCGTTAACAATGGATTGAGATTTATTAAAATCTTCAATTGTAACGTTTTCATCGATAGAATGAGTATTCTCAAAAACCCTAATTGTAACTTCTTCATCGCTAGAAGGCATGATAGACGTTTTGCGCATTGTTATTGTATTACAGTTGACTATTTCTTTGAATGGGTCTGGTGCAAATTGTTGTTCGATTGTGTTATCCATTATTTCGATGCTAGATTCGTTTTCTTCTAAAATTATTGTATCAGCCAAGTTATTTCCAAATTTGTGAAAAATTGATTTAGTTTTATGTACATTGAGATCAGAATCGAAATGTTTTTCGTTATTTATGTTTTGTTTCATCTTATTCATGGAGTCGCAAGTAAATTTATTTTGACTAGCATTATTTGGCTTAATTTCACTAAACACAGTTTGGGATTCGTTTTCTTTGCACGGAGAAAGATTCTCATTGGAATGCCTTAAATTATTAGATGATAAATCATAATCGATGACTGAGTTATCATTTGTGAGATTTTTAAATTTTAGAACTGACGGTAATTCAGTAAATGAAGAAGTCTTGTTCATTATAGACAAATCAGTTTTTTCAAGTGAGTGGTTAAATATGTCAGGGCTATTTCTATTTTGAGAATAAATAGAATTTTCCAAATGAAAACTAGATTCTGCTACAGATTTGATGGAACGCCTCTCACACATGTCATCGCTCACATTCAATTTAGAAACATGAGGAAATGCAATAGCAGATTCATCATTTTCACAACAGTATCCATCAAATTCAGTCTTACGAGGAGTGCTAAATATTGGTCTAAAATCTTCTGTGGGAGTGTATTCTTTGATAAAATTAACAGCACTAGTAGAATGTTCGAGAATACCTCTAGATGGACTACAATTAGGATTTTTGGAAAGTTTTTCATACAATACATCATCATTGACAATTTTTTGTAATATTGTATTCAATGAATTTTTGTTCTCTTTTTTATTTCTCTGATAAACTGAAGATGTTTTTACAGCTTTATAAACTCTTTCATCAGAAATGTTATCCTTTTTTTCAAAAGCTTGCACTATGAGATTATATTTTTCTAAACATTCGTTCTCTTTCTCATCATTTTTGAAAAGAGGAGCTTTCTTCTTGTATTTGTATTTATGTTTTGAAGATTTTTTTAAAGTAGCAGAAATTTGATTATCTTTATGAGAATCATCTTTTTTAGTATTTCCTATTTTTGAATCATAACTTTCATCATCTGTATACTTTTCATCATCAGAATACTTTTTTCTATTTTTGTATTGACGTTTCGAAAACTTTTTTGACTCTAAAAATAAAAATTTACATGAATTATAAAATTGTTCGTTATAAATTCTGTAACAAATTACAAAATTTTCTTACTAGTTTTAGTTTTTTCAACTAAAGGAGTCATGGGTGAACATGACGTCGATGAAAAGTTGTTAATCAGGTCAGGAGACAATTGAGATGATAAATGATGAATAATGGCATCACCGTTCTGACTGAAATCGCAAAATTATAAAAATAATTAAAAAGCTATGACTTAGAATAAAATTTATTCACCTCAAAGACATAAAATGGGTTTTTATGTGGATATTACAAATAGATTTGATACAAGTATTCGTATTGGGGCCTCTTTGCAATTACCCTGCACCATGTCAATATAGCGACACCTATAAAATATTTTCGATCTGAATACCGAATTGAATAAGATACGTTCAGCTTAACCCATCCATGCGTTCAGTAATAAATACGTTCAAACTTTTGACTAACTGGGATATGCGGCATTAAATAAATGCCTTTAGTTTTACTGACTGGTTTTGAAAAATGTGGCCGTTGCCCAACCAACCCCCTACGATCAGTTAATCTAAAAAGAAAGTGGAAGGGAAACACGTCTAGATATCACTAATACAATTTGGTGCAGGGTGACGCTACAGATTACCCTTTCATACAATGATTTACTAATATAAACTTTAATTCGTCCCCCTAAACTACTGCACATTTCATTTATGGATTGAAAAAGATTACTCTTATAAATCTCTGAATAAGACCACACAAACTAATCCTGCCTTGATTTAGAATTAACAACTTAACCATATCAAACACACCAATTCCTTTAAATCACCACAGTTAAGTGAGAAGTGATACAACTAGGAAACGGGTATTCTTGTTAGGATAATTAACCTTCGACTACTTTCACACAATACAAGATAATTTATATATAAAAAGCATTCATCTTATCAGACATTAATGTATAAGAGATAATCTTCAACGAACATATAACAAATTAAGAAAAAAGAAATACAATTCTCCCTGGAGAAGAAGGTCGAACGGGTCTGGAGTCTTCCTCAAGACTTTGGGAGATTCTTCATCACTCCAATAGGTAGATTTAACCGCTTGTGAAGGCTTCGAATCGTCCTTATTGTTAATGGCAGTAGGCTTTTTTCTGTTACGACGCCCGTAAGTGCGATAACGGGGTGAAGGCATCGCGGAGCCAAACCGCTTTTTCGACAATGTTCGAAACGTTCATTATATCGGCGATACCAACATTACAATATTAAAACAATTTTAATCGGGTACCATTATTCGGCCCAGTATAATGGTGTCAGTTCAAGCAGTATAATTTAGCATTTCGCACAGTAAAGTTGCCAGAAACAAAAAAAAATGATAAAACATAACTGAAATCAAAATATTTTTAATTTGCATAATATTTGTGATTGATATTGATTGTATTTGTGAGTGATTTCGTATGGAAATCAATTACGTTGTGTATATCATAATGACTATTTGTTTAATAAAAACAATAAATAACCTCGAATCATAATAGTACAGTGGAATAAAAGATGTCTTTCTTTATGAGATCATCTCAAAACATTGTAAAGTAATTGATTTCTTTACAAAATCAGTTACTTGTCATTAGCTTTAATTCTATTTGTCGGGCGAAAATGTGATATAGTTGCTAGTTTGACGTTTTGTTTGACGTTTGATATGTACATAGGTATGTACTGTGAATTTGTAATGTAAATACTATGACCAATATATTGTCCCATTTTAATCGACAAACATAAATGTTTTATCTAATATTATAATTCGGTTCTCATTTTAATTTTTTTATTATATGAATTGACTTTTTAGTTCTATTAAAATGTATTAAAATTAAAATTTTAATAAATTATTTGAGTGATCAGTTATAATACTTGTATTTAAATTTATATAATATTTACGAATTAAACTGAAAAGATAAATATATTGATTGAATAATAAAAAATAAAACAAATGAGTATATGGTCGCAATCGACACCACGTTCGATCTTATCGAGCTGTCAATCTGCCCTATGGACGAAGTCGCCTTTTAGCTTATTTCTCAATTTTCGAAAATATTTAAAGGTTTTATTTAATCGTAGCGTAATTATTTACTTTGTTATCATATAAAAGTGTTCGTTTTCGTGCATTTTCCAAACCCCTCGATCGATTCGAAACGCATATTATTTACGCACATAAGGCACTAGATCGAACATCTAATCGCAATTCTTCCAACCCGACCCCTTTCGGAATGGAGGATTCAATTCCAGGTGAGCCCATCATCAATTTGCATACACAAACATAATAACATAACAACATAACATTTACGTAACGTGCACGTTTTGATTTGGAAACAGTGTCACGACCTTTGGGCCTCCTGAGGGTGGCTAACGACGGGATCGATTCTTCGATTTTGACGTTGACACCAGGAAGGACACGTAATATCGCTCAGGATATGGAAGCTTTGAGGCTTTCGCGACAGGACAATCCGTTTTTACAGGTATGCTCTCATTTTTCTTTGAATCTTTGGTTGATTTATAACTCTGTACTCATTTCAGCAAGTGATGGCGAGTCGAGAGAGTCTAATTGACAATACGCTGGACGAATGTGAATCTGATGATGCTGTTTTGATGTCGCAAGTACGTTTCTGTGTTTGTTTTGTGTTGGTTTTTTTCAAGCTTTTTATTATTATATTTACTTTGGTTTTTTTTAGGAATTCTGTAATGCTTCCATTGATCTGTTAGCCGAAGATCCTGTCACTCTCAAAGAAATTCACGATCATATGATCAGGTCGCCTCCGCCGATCTCTTTTTGGCCCCAAGGTATTGTAATATTGTTCGGTATGCAAAATGTAAAAAGTTAAGCACGTTTCTAATAACTAAAGCACGCAACCTTTGTAAATTTGAAGCGAGATCTTTTTCTTTGAATGTCTGTTTGAAATTTTAATATGTTTTGGTTTGGGTGCAGATAATTTGTCATCGAGAGCTTCTAGTGCCTTCGATTTCACTGGAAATTCGGCACATTCTATATCTTATAGCGCTCTGTCCATTAATAACTCCGAACACACTAAGGTTACTAACATATTTCACTAATTTTTTAAATTTACTTCATTTTCATCTAACATATTTTCAACACTAACATTTTTAATGTAGAATGTTAGTGTTATCATTAACATAATATTTAAGATAAATAATCTCATCATTTTCAAAGAAATTTGGTTTGTTATATTTTTAATGATTATGGTTCTAGGAATTTATGGGTCCTTCTATTTTGAGAAAATCTCCTTTAAGGGTCACTGCAAAATTACATAACACTAGTGAAGATTTACGAGGTATGTTTTGTTATCATTTGAATTTATATAAAAATTTTGATGTTTTTAATTAGAGTAATCGTATTTTAGGGGACTTTAAAACAAATATTCGAAACAATAATAACCCGATGAGGACAAGATCATCTTCCAGACCTATTTCACCAAAAAGCAAAGACTTCAACTCGTGTCGTCCTTTATCTCTTCCAGGTTCGTATAAATTGCCTTAGGATATTCTCTTATTATTCTTGTTTTGACGACGTTTTCAACACAATTCCAGGCGAATCCCATTTGAAAAATGCTTTAGGTAAATCGAAGCAATCGTCACAACACGACCGATTTTCGATTTTACACCATCCCGTTCCAATTAGAATGTCTACATCTTCCAAAAGTTCATTTTCCGACGACAGCGTGCAACTTGTTCAAGACTGTGATAAATAGGCAACTAATAAATTTATATTTTTGGTGCAATATTATCGCATTTTATATGCATTTTTGATGTTGCTTGGCAACAATTAATACTCGACAAAATATGGATAATTAGATATTCTGGCCTGTTTCATTCTTAATGTTAAAATGATAGGCTTGTATATATCTGGGTATTTTTAAAGTAAATGCTATATATGGCATAATTATTACTTACGCGTACATGTACTTAATTTTTGAATTTACCAATTTTATTCTATAATGTGTGAAGAAAATTACAGTAACTTTTCACTTGTATATGGTAACTGTTATTTGAGTCCAATTTCTATTCACAGTTTTTCATTTATAAAATATATAATTTGTTGTTGTGAATGTTGAAAGATAGTTTATTTTTAGTTTTCATTATTAATGCGTTTTTGGATACTTAATAGTGTCAATCACTGTGGACCAAATAAATTAAATATTTATCAAAGCTTACGTTGAAAATATTCTATAATTTTGAAAATAAAAGCAGTCAAGATTTATATTTATGAACTGCACAAATTATGTATTTTTCGGTTAATTTTGAATTTCGTATTTGGAGGAAAAATCATGTTGAATTTTCATCGATATATTGTTTTAATTTACCATAGTATTTCTTTCGTTTACATTTAATTATCACGAGATATACTCAGTAATAAATATATGAAAATCTTTCCTGCGAGTTCATTTTTTCTTTCAATGTGTATAGGAAAGTCTAGTCATGTATTGATGAAACAAAGACTAAATGTTTATGATGTTTTTTTCTGATTTCATCGAAAAAATTGTAATTATGTAAATTACTAGTTATAAGAATCGTTGTACTTATTGTTTTTTTTTTTTCGAATACAAAAGATTCCATATAAAGAATAGTATTCTCAATATGTATTACGTTTAGACTGATGTTAATTTTTCTAATTTTTTTATTTTGTAATATTTGAAATTTTGATGAATTTTCTTTTTTTAAGTCGATTATAAATTCTTTCGAGTATGCATTAGGTGAAATTGTACACTCTAGAAAACTAACTTATCAATTGATAAACATTTGATTTGAAAATGAAATATAATATATTCAATTTAACATCATGTTTTGAAAAATATGTAGTTGTATATTAATACTATTCGATATATTAAAAGCATTTCTGTATAGACACATTTAATTTCTTATTTTCATTAGATGATTCAGGAAAAATATTATATTGTAACATAATTCAAATGTCTATTGAATGTGTAGCTAGTACCAAAAAATATATAATATTTAAATATTACAATAAAAATTGATTTGTCTAATTAAAAATTTCAATTTGTTTATTATATTGTTTTCAGTATTATTTAATGTTCTTGTAAGAATAATATCGAGAAAAAATATAATTTTTTGACTAACGAAAAAATAAACTATTCTATAATGCTTGACTGCTAATAGTTGGTATTGTTTAAAAAAAAATGTTCCTTCAACATGTAAAAAGTACACATACTGTTTCCGAAAGAAATATATGTGATTTTTCACAAATAAATTATTAAAATTCAACACCTATCAAAATAAAAATTCACACGTTTATTGCAATTACAATTTTTTCAAATTATGTGCACTAAAACTTTAGTAATTGTTAACTGCACAGTGCTCATAGTTGATATTACTCGATGCTAAGCAATTTGAATAAAATGTTTTAGCCACTTACAAATTAGCCTTGTATCTTCACATAGAAAACGGTAATAAAACCAATAAAATATCCTTTTTCATAAAGCATTCCGAATTTCTTGAATGAGAATCGATTCAAACCAGAGCCGTAGCAATGTTTTTGGCACTCTTGGCAAATATTAAATTTGGCGCACCTCGGTTATTTCTTTTTTTTTTAGATCGAAAGGGTTTATTTCATTTAAAACTACCAGGAGTGCATGTGATTTAAAAAAGTAAAAACGGTTATGCAATTAATTTTTTAATTTTAATTTCAAATTCTTAGACAGTGAAGTCTAAACAAAATTACCAGGGGTGCATGTGATTTAATTTAAATAAATATTGTTTCGCCATTTATTCACCCTTGGTGCTTGCCCGTTTGCCAATAGATTGCTACGGTACTGATTCAAATATACATATATACACATATTGTTATGACTGAAAAGCAGTAGAGCTTACTGATTTATGAGCTACAAGTACATATATGATGGATTGTAGATATTGGCCGAATCTGATAATGTATATGAGTTTCTGATGTATTAAGAAATTATTGATTTTGTAATTTTCTTTCGTGCTACAAAATAAAATACCTCATTTGCATTTTTTTCGTTTATTTATTCCATAGTGTAATGTCTGTCATTAATGATAGTATTGTTCAATGTTTTGATAACCGATAACCATGCAAAGTAAACTTTCTTAATATTTTGTATATAAAGGTTGCAACGATACAGAGTATTTTTGCAATATATATTCTGCATGTTTATAAGTATGATTACGCTATCTGAAATAAAGTAGCGTGGGGATATGAAAGGGAAGTTTAAAGGTGACTTAAAATAAAAGAGAAAATATATTTTCACGTAAAACTTATAATTAAATTGAGAATTAATTAAATCATATTTGTTAATACACAAGTAAAGTACTTTATAATAAAAATAATAAAGTACTCTCTGATAAAGTACTTTAATAAAAAACAATAAAGTACTTTATAATAAAAATAATTTACAATTAATATTTAAATTATTATCTAATATTTTCATTGACATGTTTCTTAACCTATTCATAGACATTGTTTAACAAACATAAGTCCAGCCCTGTCAATATTTTAATTACAACATAATAATAATGATAATAATAACTGTTCACCCACCAACTAAGATACCATCCCAAAGGCCCAATAAACTTGGACAAACGTTATGCTTTTTACTTAACACTACTGGACTTATGATAACAGGCAATTTTAGATTAAAAATTAATAAGAATAATAATTACAATTTCTGATAATAATGAAACAAAAAATGAGACAATCCAGTAGTGAGAAGATTTTTTTTAATGAAACAAAGTTGAAAACAAAACTATTATATTATCTTGAAATGAATATATTGTAAGGGCTTATACAGAATTTGTACTTTTGAATTTTTTTTTGATGTTCACGACAATAATTTTATATATTAGATAATAAATATTGAGATGGTGACATTCAAACTATTGCCAGTGGTTAATGGTGGGGACAAACACGACCGTTTTTTGGTAGAATAAAAATCGAAAAGAATAATACACGTTATGTACATCATATAATATAATATAATATATATGGATCACGCTAGTGTGGCATGTGAACGAAGTAGTGAATGCATCCCGCCATTATCCAATGTTCAATTTACATAAAACATTTATAGTCCATTGATCGAGTAGCTCTCCTCCATACTCACTACTAAATCATCAAGGCAGCTACAACACAGTTTTCATTTCTAACAACACTAAAGTTTTTTTTTGTTTCTTTATTCTTTATTTTTTTAAATTTTTTTCAAATAATAAGACAATTAAAATTATGAAATTTAAACAAACATTTATTTATGTCAGTGCAGTACAGATTTGCGCAGTGCCCTGTCATTTTCAGTTCTCATGCGTTTACCATCTCATTTGTAAAACTAAAATTAAACTATGCATCTAAACAGACAATTTGTAATATTAAGAGATCTGCCTGTCTCCTATATAATTATCTATTTAATTCATAAATTGATAATAATCAAAATAATTTTCCATTCTATTAATTGTGGAAAACACAACATGCAGAATAAATTGGAATATTGTAAGTTTTAAGTTTTAAGGTACTTTAAAGTAGATTTAATTTATATAGTTTATAAAATTCAGACCAGAATGTGGAAATTAGATATCGTATCATTTAAAATTCAATAAAAATCCTGTTGTTGTACACTATAAAATAAAAATATATCTTTCTTTTTTTATATAATTAATATGTATGTACAATTTACAATTTATTAAATAATTTACAATTTAATATGAATATACATATAAAAACAGTGTGTTGAATCTGTGTGTATGTGAACAAGCTGAGTCGCATTATCAAACAATATATTACTGTTGCTGAATACAGACTTCAGGAATTTCAAATCCTTTATTTAGCTAGGACTCTTAACAGTGTATGTACCAGAAGTTCTCAACTATCCACACCTCTAAAGCTTTAAGATGACTTCACCATAAGAGTCCTAAACATATGATACACCAAGCTCAGTATATATATATTTTTTCAAATAAATACACTTTTGAAGCTATCGAATATACACACTAAAATGATACCACTGAGGTTATGTTAAAGTATCGTTGAGAAATACTGATATTTGTAATGTGTGACAATACAATTTTGTGATTTTTTAAATAATACAGAAACATATTTTTCGTAACTGACTAGATGATGCATTTTATCATTTTGAGAAACTTTTGATTTTCGCAAAAATATTCCGAACGCATACGTTTCGATAGATTTTGGAGTAGTAAATGAAAACTTTTATATATATTATAAATATGTATATATATTAAAAAAAATACTGAAGTACATACTTAAATTGTGATGACGAAATCGAAAAATAACATTCTATCCTTCGTTAATCTCTAAATGAATGAGGATGAGATCACGAGATTGAGAAGGATGTTCAATCATCCATCTTCAGAACGCATCAGAAACTATCTACAAAATTATTCATACGCTTGTGTGAAAGAGTAAAATCATAATAAGTAAGAGAAATATATTGCTCGGATATTTTGCGAAGAGATCAAAGTCTCAAAATGCAGACAAATAAATATTTGTTGCCTTCGGAAATCAACAGGAGTATATTTTAATGGATATGGTTAAATTTTTGTTGCCTGATGTTGTGCTTAGCCCTAAAGCCAGAGTCTTGTAGCTCTCTTAAGACAAAGAAACAAAAAATACATTATACTTGGTAGAGATACAAATTATATGGAAAAATACACAAATCATATGCGAGCGAGCATGTATTTATATGTTCAATTAAAATATTTATACAGTGAAAATACAATAGATAAAATTTTTACGTAAATATGAATGGCAATTTTGGTCATGATTAACAATATAATATATTGATGGTGTAATAATATATATGCATGTAACAAATCTAAAGCTTTCATGTAACACGTAAACATTACATTCAACATTGAGTCTGGAGAGAATTGTTAAAAATGAAAATCCCAAGTTATCTGTTTCAATATAACAAAATACATAAACCCGATAAACATCGTGAAATGCAATCTTGAAATAAAATTTCAGATAATATTGGAAAGTTTTCTATTTATACATACATACTTATGTTTTACAAAGAAGTTCTTAAAGTTTTTACATATTAAATCAAGCAAATTATAAACAATGGTAGATTTTTATTGTATATATGAACAGTTAAAAACAATGTTAGTGCTAATTTTGTTAACTTTAGCAATATCGCTATGAAAGGGGGGTTTTCGAAGGAATCGGGACAATCAGTATAATTTCACAACAAATTTACGAAAAAGCTAACTTACTATTTAAAAAACTGATTAAATACAAGGTGATTTTTGTTAATTTTTCAGTCTTCAGCATTATAATGTGCATATAAAGGCATGAAACTATGCACAATTTTTACATTGTCATACAACTTGTGTAATAGAAGCCAAAATTATAACTTCAAATAATTATCCACATTTATTATATAATAAATTTTAAATCTGTGATTTTTATGGGTTATACATATCCTAAATTAAAAAGAAATTGCACTATTACATGATAAATCAATTAAAATAATTATATGATACCTTTGAAGGAAATATAATAATATCTTTTTTTCAATTTCTATTTATCAAATATTTTTTTTATATATGTACACTGTAATAAAAATTTAATGACTCATACAATTAAACAGTATTAAGGCTCAGGAAAATAAAGCATAGTAGCCAAATCAATAAATATAGTGCTTTAAAATGCATTAGAATAATTCTAAGAATAAATGTTTGCAGAATTAACAATTTGACCTTTTTTGGTAAATCATGCAAGAATACAATTTTGTACCTGGAAAATAAATTTACAAAATACATGAATGTGCTCGAAAAATATCAATAACTTTACATACTAATATGAAATTGAATGGAACATTGAATTTTGAATTGTTAGTGTGATTATTTTACATTTTTTTAATGAAATTGTATTGCTTGTATGTATATCATTAATAATATGATGACAAAATTTTGAAGGCCACTGAAGTGAAACATGGAATTATAATACACATAATAAACCAATTTGTTAGAAATAAAATATACATATTCTCAATACTTCAATCAAATACTACAATATGTATAGATCAAACACCAATTAGCAGTCAACAACGTTATATTTTAAAATTGAAAATAAGTTTACTATAAAATTTACAAAATATGAAATCACCTCGAATGTCTTTATTTAAAAAGCTCAGATCTTTCTAATACTTTCTAATAAACCATTGAAAAGTTGTGAAGGACAATCGTTTTAGTAAACAAAATGTTGTTAATGCAATTTAAATTAAATATCGAAAAACATATGCATTCTGTATAATACTTATAAGAAGTGACATAATGTATTTCTCATACATTTTTTTTTTTAAGTAAGGATCGATGAAAAATGTGCAAATGGTAGCTGTAATCATCTATGAAACCATTGCCGAATACTAATATTCTATAAATTTGTAGCTGATATCTTGTTTGGCTAAACGTTGGTCTAAAAATATATAAAATATTTCTTATTACATTCACTATGATATATGAATTGAATCATGGCATCGGACAAAATATCGAAGATTTTGTCAACACCACAAAGGTTCAAGTAAAATATTAGTACTCGGCAAGATTTCACAAAACAACTGATTAAAGTAAAAATAAACAAAGAAAAAAAAATCAAGCAGCTGAATACATATATAATTAGAAAAAGTGATTTTTATTATACTGGCTCCTTTCAGTCAGCTGCTTCATGCTTCAGCACTGAGTTTAATTCCTTATACGACAGGGCACGTTGCATGCAGTAATGTCGCTTAAAGTTCTTTCAAGTAACTACACATACACACATATACCATCATGCATAGTATATATGAATGTATGCATACGAATATATTTTTTTTATATTTTAATTATTTTATTTAATTTTTATTATTATCAACATCCAAACAACTACGGCTTATTCAAAAGAACCGTAATCCAAAGGTGTGGACTGCACGGCAGCCAATCTGAAATCACAAAAAACAGATTTTACATATTAATAATCTGTTCACAAAAAAAAAAATACATGTTACATGCATTGCTTGATAAATTACCTAGATTTCCATGTGGGCGAGTGACAGACGACTGGCGGAAAGAGCCACCCCTGAATCTCCAGAGCCACTCTGAATAGAGGAATGGTCATCCGTGTCACTTTGGTTGGAAGTATAACCAATGACGTCGACCTCATCTGTAAAATAAAACGAGAATTTATTAATTGTTTTGACACGGTGAGTAACGACCGCTCGAAAAAAGCCGGTTGGAATATATAATATTCTGAACGTATAATACATCTGGCAGTGTATGGATTTTGAAAAAATAAAAAATTCGCAACGAAAATGGGATGCCTCTGCCTTAATTTGAATTTAAAATGTTATCTCAGTTTATAGGCACCCGGACGGCGACAACATTCAAATAACGGGAGGGAAAATTTTTGTATGGAAACAATAAAGGCAAGGGTGGAGCGCTGTATCACAATATTTAAATATTTATTAAAACAAGATGAGACCTGAGGGTGGCGACAGAAAGGGTGAACCAACTCGTACGAGCGAAATCTAACGGATATTTCTTTTTACCCAGATTTACCAAAACCTCTCTCATTACTTTCCGAAATATTTCACCATGTCAAGCCTCAACATTAACACTCGTATTGCACAACTCAAAAGCGCACCCCCCGTAGCTTTCGCGATATAATTTTTCATTTACCACGTAGGCGAATCCGACCCCTTTTTGTAACGAACCTCGCGATATTTCAAAACTCGGCAAGAAAGCAAAAGCACTTACGAGACGTACGAAAAGGATTCTCGCAGATTTTTATGGGCGTGCGATAAAAAGAGTGGCGAGAACACTTTTCGTCGTAAATTTCGCGCACACTATCGCATTATTACTATACGGGCGCAGGTAATGTTCCGCGAGGAACACACTAAAGAATATATTAGAAAAACCGAAAAGTTTGATATATAAAACGCAATAAGATCGAGAGCGACGCCCGGGGAAAAGGCTGGGAATTTATTAGGGAAACGGGGCCGCCTCAAATTGGGTTATAATTTAGCGGCGGTGTTGGTATGAGAGTGCAAATGAATATTCACGACCGGTGTTCGACACGGCAATTTGCTCCAGGAAAAGTGGGACTAGTGCTCTCTCCATCTGTCGCACGGTCCATGTTCCCGGATTGACAAGTGACCCAAAAATAGGCGGTGTTCATCCCGACAACTTTCGGGGAGATGTCACTGAGATAAGAGGCCCTCGAAACCTTGCGACAGCTGCTCGATAATAGTTGACACGGTCAATAATATGCAACTGTCAAAAACGACCGCTGTCCAAATATTCCGTTCCAGAGCCGTTGAAAATGTAGAGGAAAACACCCGAACGTTCTTTAGAGAAATTCGAATGATAATGTCGCATGAATAAGTGAATCGAGCTTTCGGCGAAATTTAGCATTTCGGCCGAGTTGTGTGTATGTAAATGCGAAACGAAATGCATTCCGCTTGCGTCGGAGGTTGGAGGATATTCGAGGTGGCGCGGGAAAATCGCTAATGGGATGGAAATTCGGAAA
Source organism: Hydropsyche tenuis (assembly GCA_009617725.1). Taxonomy (NCBI): domain Eukaryota; kingdom Metazoa; phylum Arthropoda; class Insecta; order Trichoptera; family Hydropsychidae; genus Hydropsyche; species Hydropsyche tenuis. The sequence goes on along the minus strand of VTON01000011.1, from coordinate 2,321,302 downwards.
ATTTTCAGACGAGACAATATTGCCGGTCATAATTGTGAGGCCGTTTTCATTAAGAGCGAGGGAAGAAAACTCGTTTCGGGGGAGAGATGTGCAAGTCTCTACAGCGTTTTAAATATATTTATTAGGGTTTCGGCGACTAAGTAATTTTCCTTCGGATGGGAAAGTTTAAAATTAAGCTCCACTTCATTAAATCGCTCGCGCTTGCTTACTTTGGACGCTTTCCGCTTGTTTCGACTTCGATGTCTTTCGGTTCGGGCCGGAAACGGAGGAAAAATGGAGAAAAGTTGAGACAGCGAAAAGCACCGTACGATTACTACACAATAATAATATAGAAACCATTAGTGGGCTAGATTTCGGTGAAAATGATTCGTAAATCGAAACAATTATTCATGTCTTGCACGTCGCAATAAAAAGGTTGAAAAATGTACTGAAAAACATCATGCGTAAAAGTTGTACGAGTTTTGTACGAAACGCATAGCGCTGGAATTTTAACAAAGGTCTCTTTTTTTTTTAGAATGATTAATTATGAAAACACAATAATATAACCCTGTCCGTTGACCTTTTGTTGCCGCGCTCTACAAGAAAAATGGAAAATAACACCGAACAATACACTTTCATAAATATATTTTCGCGCAAAACGGTTTCGTATTTTATAATAAATCACGCCCGACGAGCGAAAATTGATTCGAACATGAGCCTTCCATTTTTTTCTCACTCATTGTGCGGCCGCTTTTCGGCGGTTTTTCGTAATTGAGAACCTTGACACTAACATTAACTAAGGTTATGAACGAGTTATGCTAATCACTTGTGTACACATATTAATTACGATCATTTTTTACGAACCTTCCCACTGCCGCATAACATGTGCTTATTAACCGTGAATATCGGTTACCCAGCTGACGCTGGTAAATTTTTTTAATTCGATAATATTTGCCTATTAAACAATAGACTTTTAACGATTATCATAAATTTACCGGCATCAGCTGAAAAACATCATATGTAATAATATTCGTACGCACAATAGAGCCAAATTAGAGTCATCTGTTGCTCGGACAACACCTTGAAATTTTGCAAAAAAAATCGTATATGTAGTTAGTTAACCGTTTAATATTAATTATGAAAACAATACATCTGCCGTTTTCAAAATGTTATTATACATATGTACATCAATTCGAAAACAATTCACTGATATTTATTTTTCATATAAAATTTTAATTATGCCCAATCCTCTTTTTATACGGGGATACGTTCCTAAGACTATAGTGTAAAAAAAAATCATTTTTTTGGTGACCATATAAAAATTGGCGATAGGTTCTATCAGTATATTTGGATAGACTTCCATAAGTATTTTATAAAAAAAATGTGTAATTGTGTAAGAATTTCGGCATATAAAATCATCAAAAAATATCGAAATTTTTTTTATTCCATAACTATAATTATGCCAGTATACTAGGTAGCTTGCATCGGATCTTATCATTGTGGCAAAATAATATTTTTTTTATACCGTACAAAAAAATAATCACTTCATCTTCCTTGAACTTTGTAATGAACCGAGTAAAAAAAAAATCGTGTAAATAGAGGATTGGATGTATAATATTTTCTTTTAATCAAGCTGAATATCAACTTTATCGAACAAGTAGCGTCGTAGATTAACAAAATTCAATACAGGCGGACCTCAACTTTCGAACATGAATGGTTCCTGGGATGTGTGCGAAAGTTAAATGTTCGAAAGTAGAGGGATGTAAAAAAAAAAAAAAAAACCAAAATTTGTCCATAAAAATATTTTTTTATTAAAAATTAATAATTACAAATGTACCTCATCAGTACTGTCAATTTTTTCGTAAAAAAAAAACATTTTTTATTATATTCTTATTTGGTAAATTCAAAGAACATGAAAATATATTTTTTATATTTTTATGACTTTATTTATGGAAAATACATTGTAATGTACATCGGGTTTCAACGCCTAAAGTGTAACATAAAATGCAAAGGTTAAACCCAAATTTACTGCAAAATTAAAAGGAAAAAAAACCATAAATATAAAAAAAAAATTTAAAAAACGAAAATTATAAAAAAAAAATTTTAATTTATACGAGATTTTGAAGGAAAATTAAATACAAAAATTTTAAAAAATTACTATAAAATCAAAAAATACAAAAATAAACAAATCGAATAAAAAAACATTACGAAAATAACTCTAAAAGGGTACTAGATTTTGTATAGAAATTTAAAAAAATATATTATTTATTTAATAAAAAAATAAAATAATAATAACAATTTATAATATAATATCATAAATTATCTTCAAGTTTCACATAAAAACCATCTAAATTACATCATAACAAATTTTTCGAAAATAACACAAACTCGATAAATGACAAAAGACAATTTCAGAACTTAGGGACTGAGGAGGTTAAATAAAAATTATATTCTTTTTACATACTTGTCAAGGGTTGATTGTATTTTACAATTTTTTATTTTTTCATCATAGAGAGTTCTGTAACATGCAGTACTATTATGGATCGCCCTACGCACTTGAGATATGCGTTCTCCATTGGGATCACATTCTTCCATAATATTTAAAAATGTCTCGAGATGCGTAAAAGCTTCTTTCATATTTTTTATTGTTAAAGTCTTGATGATTTCTTCCGGTTCTTCTTCCTCACTTTCAATTTGTATATAATTCTCGTTCTCTTGTCGGTTCATTAGAATTTCATTAGTCAAGGGTTCAGAATGAGATTCAATCATCTCATTAACATCTTCACTGTTAACATCTAAGTTTAGTTCGTTCATTAGGTGAACTATTTCAAGTGCGATAGTTTCTAGAGTTTCATCAAAATTTATGAAATCACTCATCATTTGTGGACATAGTTGTTTCCATGAACCTTTCATTGTTGACTCTTTTATTTCAGCCCACGCGTCTCCAATATTGTTTATTGCATTCCATATGTTATAATTCTTCCAGAAATCTTTTAATGTGGGTCCATCTTTCATGTCAGTTGCCTTGATGGCCTGATTCATTATCGACCTCACATAATATCGTTTAAACGTAGCTATCACCGTTTGGTCCATGGGTTGTATGAGACACGTAGTATTGGGGGGAAGAAACACAACATTGATTTCCGGGTATAAATTTTGTAGAGATTTTGGGTGACCTGGAGCATTATCTAAGATTAATAATACTTTAAATGGTAAATTATTAACTTCACAATAATGCTTTACTGCTGGTACGAAATGTGAAGTGAACCAATCTTTAAATATTAAAGCAGTAACCCAGGCCTTTTTATTGGATTTCCAAATGACCGGAAGCAATTCTTTATCTTTCCCTTTCAATGCTCTAGGATTTTCTGCTTGATAAACTAACATTGGCATCAATTTTAAATCACCAGCTAAATTTCCACCAAGAAGCAATGTCAATCGGTTTTTAGAAACTTTATGACCAGGGGCAACTGATTCTTCCTTTGATAAGAATGTACGATTAGGCATCTTTTTCCAAAATAAACCAGTCTCATCTACATTGAATATTTGACTAGAGGAATATTCTCCATCTTTAATAATTTTGGACAATGAGGAAATAAAATCTTTTGCAGCATCTTCGTCTGCATCAGCTGATTCTCCAGTGAATTTAATATTGTGTAAAGAATACCTTGTTTTAAAATTTGAAAACCAGCCGTTACTTGCATGAAACACCGTGTTAGAATCTTCTTTTAGCCTAGCCTTCCAATCCTTATGCAAACTAAGAGCCTTAGCTTGAATCATTGAAGTACTCAGAGGGATGTCTTTTTCATGTTGGTCACTTATCCAATAAACCAAAGATTTCTCCATTTCATCCATCACTATGCCGTGTCTTTTGGAAACAATTTTTGATGATATATTTCCACAATTTTTAACGTATTCTTTAATTTTATCTTTATTTTTTAAAATTGAACATATCGTAGACCTGTTTATACCATACGAACGGCCGATTGAAGCATAAGATTCTCCATTTTCGGACCGTTTAATGATATCCATCTTTGTTTCAATTGTATGAAGTTTATGGGTTCTTGGTTTTTGTTTATCACTCATGTTTAATGAGACAAAACTCGCAGATTATTATTTGAGACAAAACTTGTACAAATTATGTAGTGCATTAGTACATACAAGCGCATGCGTTCGAGTTCGTTCACGCCCGTATGTCGATGCGTATGTGCGAGCAGGACGTAACACTTTTCACAACACGGGCCTGCTTCATATGCATTTCATAGTGCGATAGGGAGTAAACGAGAGGGAAACAACTGCACGGAAACAAAATATTTTTGCATTATCACCAAAAAAAAAATTAAAATTAAAAAAAAACTATTTTTTTTCAAATGTGCGAAATAGCGAATTGTGCGAAAGTCGAATGTGCGAAAGTTGAGGTCCGCCTGTACATTCACAACCAGATAGTCACGTGCAACATTATGTAACATCCACCCACGATATTTCTTCAACATCGAACATTCAAACATTTTTCCATATCGCATAATGAAAAGACAACTCTTTGCGCTCACCCAACTAGGCACCAACGAACAATCAACAAAAAAATCAATCCGGACACCAACCATCAAAACATTACTTCAACCATCAAAACCCCAACATTCCACCAAAGAACCGAAACAATCCCCACACAAAAAACCCCACCATCAACAAAACCATCATCTGCACCGCCCACGCACTCCCGACCACCGAAAAGACGACGTGTGCTCGCGGTGTTGTCGAGCCGCGCATGCGCCATGGCTCGCGCATGGTGCACGTACTGCGTGTGTGCGGTTAATTCGGTGCCAAGGCCAGCCTCAAGTTTACGGTCGAGGCCGACCGCTTGCGTAACGGACCGCTAAATCACGCTGGCCGCGGTGATGGTGGTGGTGGTGATGATGATGATGATGATGATGGTGGGTTGAAGAGCGTGGACGAGGCTGGAGAGCGCTGCGAGGAAGGGAAGGATCGTGTGGGGTTGTGAAGGTGTAGTCGTGTCACGTGTGGTAGTTAGGGTTTCTGAAAACCCGGGTTTTCAAAACGTCGGGTTTAGGTCCAATCCAACGACCGTCGGGTCTAGGTCCAATATTTTAGATACCCGACGAGTCCTGGTCCAAAATAAATGTTAAGGCAAGAAAATTTAAACTTCAAATATTTCGAATTGCTTATTCCATTTTTGTTTTTCACCTATATTTTGTTAAAAAATTAAATTTTATAACGCATTTTGATTTAAAAAAAAAATTTTAATTAAAAAAAATATTATTTCTTGTTACCCGGACCCGATGGTTTTTAGTCCCGGGTCTCGGGTCCGGGTTTTAGGTCCATTACCCGACGGGTTCGGGTCCGGGTCGGGTCGAGTCCAGAAACCCTAGTGGTAGTGTCATTGAAATGGTGGTGGTGTTTGAATTTTAGTGATCGATGTTGGATGATAAAATTTATTAATGTATGCGATTATAGTATCTGAGTGTCGATTTATTGATGGTTTATTGTGTGTCAAATGCGTGTTTTGATTTTTATTAGGCTGATAATGCGTGTTTTTATGGATTGTTCAATAAGTGACCTGATTTAGATATTATCACATTTTACACAATTCGAATCGATAAGTTAGCGATGTTATGTATTATCACTTTTACGACAATATTTATATGATACGAATACCCAATTAGAGTAAGTAGTATTATATTTAGCAATTCCAAAAATAACAAAAGGGTTGTTTAAACTGAATTAAGTTTAAAAAAACTTGTTACGAAACTTACGAATGCAACGCAAGAACCGCCGTAATAGCAACGTAATACTTCGGGGGCGGCAATTGCTATAACGAGAAGTATTTTTAATGTTTCGCTTATTACCATTTCACGTGAGCACTTTTCCGAGAAAACAGGATTATATTCCGACACGAATATCACGAAAGTCTCCAAGTTTCGCCGTGTTCGCGACACAAATAATCCCGGGTGATAAATTGAAAAACTACTCGTGCCGGCGGACAGCGAACACGTACCGAGAACGGACACATCGGGAAAAACGACCGCGAAACCGTTTCGTTTAATATGATAACGTGTATTATTCCAGCTATCCGGAAATGGAAAGGATCGGGAATAAAACGATCAAATATTTAACTACACAAAAGGGAAGGGGGGCGTTGTTTGAAGCCGGGTTTATCGAGCAAAGTTTCGCGAATTCGGGCACGCCGATACCGCTAGAGTTCTTTGATCTCCTTTTCATATAGAAAATTGGATTCCGGCGGCACGCCCTCGTCGATAAAATTGATGAAGTTATTCCGCCGATGGTTGTAATTAACTTTATCAATTAACGTAAAACACATAATTCAGAGAAAACCGGAGGGTATTCCGCTTCCGCGGAGAGAAAAAACGACGCCGCTCGTGCGCAAGGTCGGAAAATTCGAACGGAAAATTTCCACGGAAAGCTAATCCGAAGATGACACATCGATTATGTCCGGCTGTACATACGTGTGCGTGTTTCCCGACCGAAAAAAGGGACGTCCCAGACGAGATTATTTTTCGAAGGTAATCCAATAGGCAGCCATACGTGAACGAGCAGTCCCTGTGCGCACATCGTGGTCCTAACTTGAGCTATATCTAATAAATTAGCCCTCACTTTTACGACTTCGCGATAAGATATCCAGTTAGACGCTCCTGTGTCGAACATCGTGCTCAATCGATACATCTACTTACATATAGATTAACAGTGATACCGCACATACCATCGATCAATGGTGTACGAGACGATTTTAAAAGAAAATATATGTAATTTTCGAAACAATTATGATTTTTGTATTTGACGTGCGCTTCATAAAATGTCCCTTCGAATATTCAAATTCATATGACACGTAATCCGGTATATAATTACGTTACATAAATGCGTTTATTTGGGCGACTTCCAAAACGATAGGACGAATATTAAAGGAGTTATTTTTACGACGGCACTCGAAAACTTTGAATGAAAATTTTTGTAAATAGCCAATCTTGAAAATTTTGCCCCGTTACACTTTGCCAAGTCCGAAACGACACTATGTATCGCGCGATGACGTTTATAGTTAACTCGATTTTGATATGTCGACATTGATATGTCGAAAACGCAAGGTTCAAAAAAATTTTTCAATTTTGCGAGTGTACTCCGCTGTTTTCCATAAAAGCTTATATGTGGGAAAAACCACGCATGCATACATTTGAGAGTGTGAGCGTTGCGTGTCTATAAAACATTTCCATATCCGATAAAAAAAGTCGTAAAATACATCTGAAATTCGATCGAATCAGCTTAGTTATGGCGCGCGTTTCCCGAAAAATTCCATTTCCTATGCACCGGTCGATTCCTCTCTCTTCCTGTTCAACATACATTACATAATACAGTGTTTGGGTGTGTATATGCGCGGCGCATACTACTGGTGTTTTTCCAACTGCAAAATTCAATCAGCGAGTTACAGATTTATGACGGGGAAAAACACACAAACGGGGACGGGATCGGCGAAAAAACGCCGAAACGGAAAAGTTGCGGTCTTTTTGAACGAACGAATTTTTTTATTTCCCAAAGAATAATGAAGTCGAGACCGTGAATAAAGAATATGCTTTTCATTCGTTCATATTTCATTATTCAAAGCTTCCAGAGCGTGTTCGTAGGAAACTTTCGGCGCGCGCAAGACCGACGAAAGTAAATTCGTTTAAGTCACACACCACGCCACACCACCGCGGGGAAGACATTTAAAATAAAGCTCTTTTCCTTTGTCTCGCGATAAATATTGCCGGCCATCTTCCGCAAATCCCTCCAACATCCAGAGCCGACCCGGCCTCCGGTTGCCCTTATTCAAACCGACAATTGAATTATATTTTCCTTTGGTTCGCCCTCTCGCGCGGCTCGTTTCATACGCCGAACTGTGTGCTATGTGGATTGGAAGTAGTGGTGGTGGAGGAACGCGCGCGAAATAAATAAAATAGAAAACGTGGAAGAAAAGCAGCCCGTGCGTATGTGTATGTGTGTACAAAAAACATCCTTCCGAGAAAACGGGAAGCGTTCCTGGTAAATAAAATAAATCCCGATTGTCATTCATGCGAACCGGGATACGGATATTCTCCGGACTCGCCGGGGAGGTTTGGGTTATTATGATAGTTTGAGTAATAACCGTAGAATATATTGTATGCGAAAGGAAAAAGAGGAAATTTTTGCGTGCACCAATAGCGAGCACCGCCCACTGAAGTTTCCTTCGGTGCGAACGACCGCACAAATTCGGCACATGTGAGCGAACACCTATAAGTTCACAGTTCGATTCGATTTTCCATCGAATATGCAATAAACAGAAGCTTCGAGTTCGTGAGCTGCGAGGAAATTGCCCCGGCGTGAAAAACGCTAAAAGAAATCGCACGTACGGAAAACAACTCTGGACAATCGATACGAGAGCAAAAACAGCGAACCCATTAAATTAATTTATTTAAAGACTATTACGCAACCGTATAATTCAGTTAAGTATGCGTTGTGTTGTGTGGAAAAAAAAAAAACACCACTCGAGGGGTCAATATAGAAAATCTAGTAATAGGAGGGAACAATTCGGTGACCAAATGTCGCCCGAATATAATATTATGAAAAGTACGTTATGTGAACCTGTTGGTTGCGTGCCGAACCGACCGAAAAGAACGCACGTACATATATTAAACACGTACGAATAAAAAAGAAACAACACAGTCCCGACCAAATCGTTTGATTCGTAAATGTTCAACAACGTGTGCTTTTTTACGAACAATTTATTTGATCACGCAACGCTAAGCCTAATTAGTTAATGTGAGTTATTTTGTTAATCGACACCGTTACGTTATGTGTCGCTCTTTTGTCGGCCGCATTCGTTTTTTTTTATTTCCGATTAAACAATACATTGGCGATAACAAACACGTGCGTAAAGTAATACGTAATCTTTCTGCTCGTGTACGATTTCGACCATAACATATATACCGGTGAGATAGGAAAAGGGCCTACGTCCGATATTTTTGAAGTGAAACTTCTTTGACGACGGTAGTTCATAACGGAAAGTGAAATGAATACAATGAAATTTATTTTTTTTATTATTTGTTTTAATCATTGTTGTGAACAAAAAACTTTGCATGACCAAGTATTAATCTGTAACGCAACTAACAACGGGACTGTATTTTCATTCGTCTTACAACTATACAATTTTCAGTATGTTCAACATTGCCCTCCGAGACCTGATATTGCCTTTTGGCTAAATACACACTAACTGTATTACACCGCCAATTGCTCTGGTCCGTACGACAACCAAAACCAGAATGAGAGTGCCACGTATACTACATACATTTTTTTTTAGTATTTTCCGCGTACAAAACTCTGGCAATATCCGATCGAAGGAATCGCATATTAGACGACGGTCGGTTTGGCGAGCACAAAATGCACGATATTTATGTGAGAACGGGTCAAAAGTTAAGATATAGATAATGCGGCATAAAAGACTCGCCGGGTCCCAAGAGACGTTCCGTATGTGTCAAACTTTTTACCACCCTCAACCCGCCCGCACATGATTGATGATGCGCTACGCTCGGACCAAGAAGAAACTTTTCAGTTCCCCTTTATATATTTTTATTATATACATTTTTTTTATCTAGCTCCGACACACTATCTTCGAAAATTTTCATTTATATTCTCTATTTGAGTTGCGGCCCCGCAACACATCGGTTTTCAGAAGTGATTACGCTAAAGGCTAACGATCGCACACAAGAACGACACTTCGGAGCCGTGATTAAATATGGGTCGCGGGGTGATTGATTAAACGGCGACTAAAGAATTTATACGTTCGAAAAAGACGAGCGCGAAGAATGGGGGTAGCGTTTTGATTCCGCGTCTCGTAATGGAAAACCGTTTCGGGGAAAATCGTTTTGCAACATTACCGCGAAATTCGTCACTGTCAGCAATGGACTGACGCGGTCTGGGGGCGGCAAAAGCCGGGGGCCAAAAGCCGACAGCGCGAGGAGCTTCTGAGTAGTATGGGGGCCGGTGGTGGCTTCAGTTGTGGGGCGCTTTCAGCGCAAATGCTCCGCTTCGAATTCGATTCGAGTTTCAGGCTGAAATATTATGAGAGCGGGCTGCGGATTCGCTGCTGGAGACGTGTGTTCGTGTCTCGAACGTACGCCCATTGTATGAACGTGTTCGCTGGATGTATAGCCGAGGACGAGTCACGCGAAAACTACACGTTGCCATTGTGCACGGAGACGGATTGATGCTTTCGGTGCAATGCCGCAGGGAGCAAAGACGACTAATTCACATTAATGCTAAACGACGTCTCTGAACTATCAAACGGGATGAAAGCTGAATTTGAATATAGAAATGAAACGAGGGATCGGAATAACGTGTTGAATTATTCGAATCTTCCCAAGTACGAAAATACACTTTTCTACGAATCGTTATTTGCCTCGTATAATAAAAGAGGCCTTCAATTACCTTGCGTAATTCCTCAAAGGAACGTTGCGCAAACGCGAAAAAAAAAAACATAAAACGGACATAAACGTTTGCTTTCGCGACGATTGACATACGAGGCACGCCCTGAATAATTCTTCATACGTGCATGTCGCCATAATCGTACAATGCTCCTTTATATCGGCACGATTTGCATTGAAAGGACATCGCGCATCGTTTGTGACGCGGCCAATAAGGATCGTTAGAGCGCGATCGGAGCACATTCAATTCGACGAAGAAAAAAATTGACATGTGCAACCGATGCAAATGAGGCCTGGTCGGTTGCGAAGTCGAAAACGTATTGCAGCAACCGCGAATAAAGAATCGCACGCGCGTGTACCGAGCGTTTCGCGTGCGTGAGTTTTCCGAAGGAAATTCTCTTTTGTTTTCTATCCGCACGAATAAAAGGCAGTTTGTCAAGCGAATGTTGAAAATTACCATATTTAGATAATTCTTTGAGGTGAATATCTATTCAATTTGCACATATATTTGCAATAAATATTTTCGGATGCGCAGAAGGCTACGACATCGCACTAATAAATATACCGCACCGGAGGGGAGAAAAACAATGAATAAAATTGAACGATATAAGTTTTTACGGAGTTTACAACAAAAATAAAAACAAAGATACACTCGTCATATTTTTCTTTTGTTTTCGTTTCTGATTCATCGTATACGGCACGGAAAAAATATCGCAAACAAAAATGTGTCATGCGGAGGACCGTCGCGACCGTTATATTTTTCGTATCGTTCGATATGTGGGGGGTTCGTTCTTCGTAAATATGCGCGAAACCGCATTAAATTAATAACATAAGCGCAAAAGCCAAAATACAGTACGTTAAGTTTAGATTGAAGTTGTCGAGCTACGGAAAGGGGTTGAATAACCCCGTCAAGCGAACATTGGCTCTCCGTAAAGGAAGTCTGCGGAGTTGTCACGAGTCTGACGAGTTCGTCTCAACATCAAACTGCTTCCTTTAGCTACCCATCAAGAATCCTTATATTGTTACACGAGAAACGAAAGCACCTGCTTCTCGGCGGCGAAGTCGTCTGTTCGCATTACACTTTCGTATATATTCTCAGTTTTTAGTTCGGTCGTTGTTGCTGTCCGGAATGAAGTTTTCAAACACACTCAAGAACTCTCGCACCGGAAAATTACATAGGAAATTATTTCGACTAGCCGATGCACGGAATTTCACATAGAAAAAATATCGAAGCGGAAACGGAGTGACAGTTCTTTATAAAAAAAAAAATGTATAACAAAAACGAGAAAATTACGCAGCAGCTACGAATAATGAAAACGCTCGTATGTAACACGTGCTGACGCGATACAAATCGAGCGAGGGATGAAACCGTTTTGTAATTTCAGCGGATGCGCCTAGTCGTGCGAAAAGAGAAACTCGTCTTTGTCTACGTGCTTAATTAACCTTGGAGCAAATTGAGATTTATTCGCGTCGCGGTTAATATTTCGTCCGCAAATTAAGAAACACAAGCCGAGTGCCCGCTTTGCATAAATAAGATCCCGAAATAGCCGCGGCTCGCGTTACTTTCTGAGCGATTTTAATCTCGGCACACAAAGGTGGCGAGATCGTAAAGTCCTCCAGCGTGAACTAAGCTAGATTACAACACTACAACTACTAAACACTAGTGCCTCCACCGCCGGCTGTAAAAATCCGCCGTGAGAGAAAGAGAATGGCGGTGTTTAGAGACGGGTTAAGTGGCCGTAGCGCCGAAAACTCAGCCATTTGCGGCGGGCTAGAGGCTGTAGTTTTTATTGAGGGAGTAATCGGCAATCATCATCACCACGGCCGTCATCAACGCGGTTTCGTATCTGCCGGTGAGGCCTCCGGAAGCCGAGGTGAACCTTCGGCGGGGCAACGCACTTAGTGCCGCCGTACGCTATAGTTTTTCAATAAAACCCGAATTTTACGACGGTATAAAAAGCCACTGTACGTATATTATGCGTTGCGTAAAGAGGCGCGAATCTCGCTCCGGAGCTGAAAGGATCTAAAAGCTGCCCACGATCCGAAGAAATTATCAAGATTAATGACGGCGGACGAGCGCGAAGGCGATCGATGTCGGAGAACGGAGCGTTTTCGGCTCTCGAATAAGCCACGAGATTCGAGGTTTGTTACCGAGACAGGGTGATGACCCGGTTAAATACATACGCGAACATAATAGGAGACGGTTCACGTGCTACGATAATATGCCCGATTTCATAACGCTTCTGACCCGTATGAACTTTTCGCGTGTAATCCTTATTGTTCAACAATACGAGGCTTTCATACACGTGTATCGTCCTAAACGAAACGTGAATTCGCAGCGTAAGTAATCCGTGACAATACACGCAGATACAATACACGCTCATAACTATACATGTGTGCGATACGAACGTGATGAAATTCGCACGAACGTCGTCCGGGTGAAAATCCTCTCCGAAATCTCTTCAGCTAAATATACATAATTTCCCGGAGGCTGTACGCAAACGAGGCTCCTTCACACGACCCTCAATAAACACAAGTATACATAATTCACAAAATAATAACGATGTACATATAATAAGTGACCTATCCCATCACCGTTTCCACAAATCAACCCGAAAATGGACGCGCAAACCGACTTAACTCAAACCAAAAGAAACACGGACACCTCGGCAGAAAGAGGCCATCGCCGAAGAAGGCGGGGGCTTCCCCTCGGTACACGTGCAAAGAGTTCACGAAGCGATGACCCTGGACAAGAACAAAAGCCGGAGAGCGGGTCTCGTCGTCGCCACGGCCATGGCCATCTCCGGCCGCCAAACCGTCGTCGGATGGGTAATGATGTCATTATTGCGCGATGGCGGGGCGTCTCCTCCGCGAGGGTATATATCAAAGGGTGATCGGTGGGCGTGCGTCGATGTCTTCCGACAAAACTCAATTTATTACACATCCTCAAAATTTCCCGAGAAAAACGTCCCGACCGAAAGTGGAATACTAAATATCCCACTAAACCACTTTTCCTTGATTGGACTCGCGAAACTTCCAACAGCCATTTGTCCGAAGACACTTTACCTACGGGCCATAAAGAAGAATTCCGGACCCGCCCTTTCCCCCGGCCGCCCCGAAATGTTAAACACGCCGAAATCCCGCCTCCGGGCCAAATGGGCCACGACGCTTTCTGGCCGACGGATCCGCAACAAGAGCGACCGACATCACCGCCGGCGCGGGCGATATGCCGTAAGGCCGTTCCGCGGCGGAAACGCGTCGTATAAATATCGCCGAAAATGGTGTACGAGCTGCGGAGATTTAGTGTGTGCGCGCGATTGTGTGTGTGTGTGTGCATGTGTTTGTGGGGAAAAGTGTTTTTCTCGAGGAAAAGCGCGTTATCGATTGAGCGTCTCTTTCGCGCGCGCGAGCTGGCGAAAGAGCGTAAGTTTCGAATTTCGGTGGGATTTGAGCCGAGTGCGCAATGTCAAAAGAATAATTTAAGATGTCGTCGATAATATTTTATGTGTAGCGACGTAGGAAAAAAAACGCTTTCGTGTGTAGAATAAATATTTTTGTAAGCGAGTCCGAGCCCAAATACATATTATCGCAACTGTAATTTAGATAAGTGAAAAATAACAGTACAGGAATGCGCAGTTTTTTTAATTGCCTTGACACAGTAGTTCTTGTACATTAATTTTATGAGTCACTATAAATAACAAACGTAAATATGATTAAAAAACTAAAACAAAATTGGAGCATTTCGATTAGAAAAATGCGATAATTTTAACGAAAACAAAACGTATTAGATAAAAATATGTATATTTGAAAGTCATCGTGAAAATAAATAACATAATGAAACAAAAAAAAAGCATAGAATGATTAAATTACAATTCTTAAAATATCGACGAAACAAATACAAAAGGCACGCCCGACGGATATGAAAAACGAAATGAAACAAAATCGCGCCAAATTTGATTAGGAGAGTGAAATCGGCGTGGCTCGGCTCACATTTACAATATCCGGGAAATCGGGAGCGCATCGAAAATGAAAAATAAATAATAAAATATGTGAAAGAAAAAAAAGGCGAACGAAGGGGGAGTGAAAAAAAGACGACGTCGTTAATGCTTGCGGGTTTAGAGCGGCAAAAAGGTAAAGCAAAATATGTATTTGTGTAACAGAAAGACGCGAAGAGTTTCCCAGCGAAAGCGATAGAACGGGACGGGAAAACTCGGGAAAGCCGCGCACGTACCGGACATTATACATCGCGCGCTAACGGAATCCCTAATGCAGACGACCGACAATGGAAACGGAAAATTCACCCGGCGCAAATAAAACGTTTTCCGAAACAAAATGCGGCCCGAACGAAGAAACAAAGCGAGGGTGAAAAAGACGAACGAACAAAAAAAAAACGTAAATAAATAAACCGAGACGCAAATCAGCTGCGAGGCCGATGTGCAACGGAACAGTGGGTCATCGGGGCGCGCGCTCCTCCGCCGTAAATAAAATTCGGTTTTAATTAAAGCGAGTCGGAATTTAGTGGTGTCGGGGCAAGTGAAAGCTTTTAAGCTCGCGCCCGTTGTTTACGGCCACCGGCTTTTCCCGTTTTCCAGTAGTTGTAGAAGTGGTAGTTGGTAGTTGCCGGGCCGCAGCAGTTCGCGTGCGATACAAGTTGGCCCCAGGGGCCTCCGCTGCGCTTTCGCTATTTGCACAAACCGATCGTGAAATATTACTTTTCGTTTTAATTGTATTTCTAACTCGTGTATTGCGGACGTGGCCGCCGCGTCCTAAGCATACAAAGGGTCGCTACCCGAGTTTAAACGTCGAAATGCACTCGCGCGAAAGTGCGATGTTACATTATAAATCTGTCGATTTAATCGAGAGAGTGAAAACAAAAGCGCAACGATGATGGATCGTGGGGAAGACAATGCACGAGATGAGCGGAAGATTAATTGGCCCTTTCGAGGTAAATAAACATGAGTGGAAACGTCGAGGTGTGCTCGCACCCGAAGAAGAATCACCGCGAACAACGGACCGATTTATATTTGTGCGCGGGATGAAAAAAAACCCGCACGGACGGAAAATAAAGAATTTTTACGACCTCGCGGTGTAAAAAAAATATTTTTCTTTTATGAACGGGATGCGTGCGAGCTCGCTCGGTATGCGTCGGCGGATCGAGGGCGAAAAAAAATAAGATTATTATGCGAGTGGACGTTTTGTCGAGGAGCGAAACGCCGTCTGAGGAGATTCGGTGCGCCAGAGTGACACCTCTAATTTTCTCCGTGTCGTCAATCGCACGTTGGAATTGTGTGAATTGAAATTAAAGTGCGAGCGAGTGTACGTCGATCATCTGTTCTCTCAAGAGTGCACGACTGCTGCTAGCAGTTGGCTCTCAATTGGTAGTCGACACGTACATGGAGTGCTGGCGTGATTGCACATTAAACCAGAGTATTTCAAGTCCCCACATAAAAGCGAATTAGTTTTTCAAGGCGATTCTTTAACGATCAACATTGACATTTCTCGTTTCCAATGAATCAGCACAAATTGAACAAGTACTCTTTACATTTTATCTTCGTGTGCAATCGATTTTTTTTATCACCGGTAATTAATAGATTTAATTAATTAAGGAAAATTAAAAGATATTGAAATTTTTTACAAAAAACGTCAAATATCACAGTGTTCAGCACATACACATACAATGCGATGAGAAACACTGAACTAGACCAATTGCTAGCACAATTGACCAATAAACACGACATCGCCAGTGTTTATTAAATTCGCCGATAATTACAATTATTATTCGCACAAACGGCATGGCCGTAAAGCTTCGAATAAACTGAACATAACACACATGCAGATCACTCCTTACATCATCTCATTGCACCGATTGTATTATAGAACAACACAGAACTCATACGCGGCGCACATGGAGACACACACCGTTCCGCTGCAACTCGAAACCGTCGAGGTACATTGCATTTTTATGGCTCACAGATGAAAATAACTCCGCACCGTACAACACTGCAGTGTGCAATTTCGGTATGCAACACGGCGCAGTGAATTAAATTAGTAGGTGCATATTAGGGCACGTTGCATGATTCCGCTGCAATCTCCGCGCTAATGGAATCATCATTTAGCAAAAAAAAGCAATTACACGCTCGAAATTGCGAAACATGCAAACGAATTTCGCACACAATGCGCATACATCAAAAACGCAATTAAGACGAGATCCGCGCCGAGCAATTTAGCGCATAACGATTCGGAAAAAAACATCGAAAATAAAAAGCAGTACCCCGCAAAAGCGTCTAGTTACGAAACGTCGTAATCGAGTGAACCGACAAAAGGGAGAGAAGAGAGACACGGCGGTCTTTCTCGTTATCGCGCGACGACGAAACACTCGTTACTCCGACAGACGAATATTATATATGCGCGAGCATAAAAGAGGTCTCCTCTGGCATGATTTTGTAATTGGATTAGGGCGCCAAAGGGACGACGCGCCTCGGGCAAGGGTGGCCCTTCCTCGAGCCCGTCGATACGATCGAATGCGCGCGCAACGCGAAAGAGGAATTAATCGGGACAGTTGGCGGATTGGGCAAACGCGTTGGCTATCGGTCTTTGGTGAACCGTGGCTGGCTTGCTTGCTGCACACGAGTCGTTAGCGTCAATAAATGTGGCCGGGGTACCGAAAGGTCGGCGGTTCGATAAAGACGGGATTGAAATTGAAATACGATTGGAGTCGTATCGTAATGAAATTGAATTAGATTAGAGTTTAATTGTTCGGTGCGCGTGGTGTGGTTGTGGTGTACGGGAGATACGCGCGTGAGATTTGATAAATGTTGTTTTTCGTGATAAACTGAAAAACAAATAGTGTAGTTAATTAATTAGTAAGTTGCTATGTAAGTGAAGTTGGTCTCGGGGGCGAAATTATTGGATTTCAACAACATAGTTGTGTGTTAAGTTTACTAAAATAGTTAGTCCCTAGTTGATCCTGTTTGATTTAACTACAATATATTATGAAATAAATCCACCTGTATGAATACATAAATTTAAATAATAACATTTTCACGAATACGCGTTATTTACAAATGTGCACGTGTAAACTGTTAATTATCAGCAGAACACAAAGTCGGAATCAAAAGTCAACATTAATCAATAATAGTTTTTTTTTAATTTAAATCACACGATTTGTACATCAATGAAACATCGGAATTCATTAAAATTTAAATTCGAAGCGCGAAAATCAATTTACATACGAATTTTATAAAATTAAATTGAAAAAAAAAGAAAAGATGGAAACTCTCGGTGGAAAAACACGAGAGTTTGAGACTATAAAAGCCGAGGTCGTGTTAATTAAGATCATAAATCACCAGAAACCCAAATAAAAACTTATTACCGAAACTTGGGTATTTTACGACCTATTTGGCGGCGACAAAAACCGCGCAAATCGATATTTGCGAACTTTCACCTCCTGCGGGCTTCGATATTGAAACAAAAACAAAAAATAAATAAATAAAGACACAACAATATATCAGCGACGACGTCGTCGGCAATTAAACGTACATTTCCCCCTGGGACAGGCTATTTTCTCAGAAGAGAAAAATACATTTTGTGTTCCATAATGACACAATAATAGGTAATAAGGAGATACGAGAATATTTATCTGCCGATACACATGTACAAACACAAATTCCGGCCTGCGTGCGTATAATACGTGTTCCGATAAGGGCGACGGAACAAATTCGGAGTGTATCTGTGCGATACCAGCGATTAGGTGAGCTCACCCTACACTCCAACCTCTCGTCTCCATCCAATTCTCGATGAGAGAAATATTTTTCACCATAAAAGAGAACAAGAAAGGAAATTCTCGGAAAAGCAGAACGGCGATATGGAAGATATAATAAAAAGTGTCGGGATATAAGCGGATCACGATAAGAAAGAAATCGCATTACCAAGAGACAGGGAAAATTTAGTAGGCGTATTCCGAACGAGCACTCGCACGTGTATGTGCGAGCTATTCGTCAATACAAACACCGAGAGAGTCTATATAAAAAAGGTGTCGTGGCGAGATGTGAGATTTCTTACAAGGATAATACTATCCATCATTCATGCTGAGTTGAAAGGTAGAAACGATACGAGCAGTTGAATATCGATCATATTTTCTATACTTTACTCGATACGGCTTTTAAGGGTGTCGACGGTCCTAGCGGGATACACCCACGAAAATAAATATGTAGATTTAGATCTCACGTTGAATTTAATTTAAAACATTCTCCCGAAATGATTCAATAACTAGATAAAGACATTATCATAAATAGATTAGAAATATTTCACAACAGTTCAGATTTTCAATATAATAAATCACCTGATAGAATTCGATCAAGAAAATGGTTCAATTTAATTTGAAATATGAATCAATGACATGATATAAACAAAAAATTACGTTATCTTCAAAAGATGAATAACAGTGCGTGCACATCAGTCGACTAACTTAGCAAAGATGTGTTTATTATTATAGCCTTATGTGTAACAACCAGGACTTAAAAAAACTAACTTAGCAAAAATGATAAAAGTAAGTAAGTACATCGGGAAGAGAGGGAACGCAACCGATTTTGCATCGATTGCGTTATTTCTCTTCCCAATTTATCTACTGTTTTTACTAAGTTAGTCGACTAATGTGCACGCTCCCTTAGAGCAAAACTCCACAGTGAACTAAATCGAATATCATAAATCCAAAAAAATTAACAAAAACGCAAAACGATTCCACTTCACACACACAGCATTCTCCCTATCTCACAAAACACGCTCCTCACCACGCGACCTCACCCAAAACTCGACCGTCGAACACAACGACCGACCCAAACCCAAAACACTTCCCTTAAAAAAACCCTCCCCACAAAGATCAAAACCAGACTGACCTGACTCCGAGATGGACGCCGGCTCGTTGTCGGGCAGGTCGGAGCGGCTAGCCGTGCCGCTGGAGACGGACGCGAACGAGCACTCGGACAGAGAGCGACGAGGCGCCATCGCCAAGTCGAGCTCGAGCTGGCGATGCTCGTCCTGGTGGTGGTACGTGGTCGGGACCACCGCGTTCGTCGGCGAGTACTCCAGGTGGTGGTCGGGCCTGGGCCTCTGCAGCCGCCTGCCCTCGGCGTGCACCAGCCGCCGCCGCTGGTCGGAGCCGCACACGCGCGACTCCAACTGGTCCAGCCGCCGCATCAGGAAGCGCTGCTCGCGGGCTAGCTGCTCCTTGTACAGCGCGCTTCGTTTCTCTTTCTCTTCCAAACTCTGGAAATGGTAAAAGGTGGTTCGTTAGAGTGGTTTTGGCTCGGCGGATTGGGGTTTTGATTGAATTGGGTGGGTGGTTGGGGGGTGTGTACGGGTTGTTGAAGTGAGCGCGGTTGTGCTCCCGAGGGGGCGGAGTGAGCGTCTTGAGCGTAAGGAGTAAATGGCGGTTGTTGCGTAGATGTTAATGATACGATTGTGTATAATGGAGAAAAAGTATTGAAGGTGGATTTTTATTCCGAAATAGACTGGATGGTGTTTAGAAAATGGAATAAAAAATACGTCCGTAAATATTGATTTGTTAATCAATTATTATATTATATTTCAGATTCATAGGTTTATAGTTTTTGATTAAAACAGCATTTATACATTTCCGGAAAAAAGTGAAGTTTATTTAGTTCAGGTCTAATAAATATTTATAAGTAAAAGTAAAAGAACAATAGTTACTATTTTTACTGCAACAAAAGTTCATTGATATTAGAATATAGCGCATTTGTCATAAGCTGACTTTATATGAACAGCGATAAATATTCATTAGCTAAGATACGTAAGGACCTTCCCATTAAGCTTGAAATTTAACTTCCTTTGACCATAGATTCGAATGAATAATTGCATCTTAACAGAATATTAAACTGTGATTACAATACAATAAAAACGCTGATTAAATCCCTCTATTGTCAGTTGTCAATTGTGTCGAAGATGAGAAATCTATAAATGGATCTAATGTATTGAATAATGCTTTCTTTGCACCGTATAAAGAGAAGTACAAAAACATCTCGCATAGATAATACGTGAAATAACGTATTATATAAAAATATATTTCCTTTTTTGAAAATAAATCGAACAAGAAACGCGGAAATGCCTCAAATTAAAGTATCACACACGCTCTTTCGCTACGTTTTTCCATGTTTTTTTTTTACTTCCATATTTCATACAAAATAAATACGAATCGTCATGGACCAAAATTTACACGAAAGTTGCGTACGAGAAAAACGTGAACACGCGTCAAAAGCATATAGAGTGGAACGCATTAACAAAAGCCACGGACATAAAATATGACACGTACGCAACGGCAAAATAATTAATGTCATTAAAGAGAGTGAGCACGCGAAAACGACAAATACGCACGTTCGAGAAAAACCGAAACGACGAAAATCACCGAGCGTATCGTAAGATTTCACCGAACGAACTACATACGTACGCGTATAAAAAGGGAATAATATACGCATCGAAACGACGAGAATGACCACGCACGAGAATGGCATATGAAATCGATGCGCAATCGGCGAGGTGTGAAAATCGCGCACGCTAAAAACGCGGTGAAAGTGGTCGTCACGCGCGACCGCTTTCCGACGATTTTCCGAAAGGTCCTCTCTCGCAGGACCTTTCCTCTCTGGACGAATTCTAGCAGTCCGAAAGCGTGAGGTACTCTTTTTTTTTCGGTGAAAAATGGAAACTCGCGCACAACGAGTTTCATTAAATTCCTGCTTTGACCGCACGCCCGTTCCGCGCCGCGTCAAAAGAATGCTAAGGCGATTTATCGCGCACAAAAGAATAAACATTTCTACGTGTATTTGTGTATACAGTCGCGCAAGTGTACGAAACGAGAACCGACGTAATGCCTATGGGATTAATTCTATTTCAGATCCTATATAAAGGACGTACCTGACCGTTTTCGATGCCTGTAAATGCGACGATTATATAAATCTGCATAAAAGAGATTCGTTCGCATTGAAAGCGGAAGCGATGGAAAAATTAAAATTTTCTTATTGAACTGCCACAATTAGTATCATCAAAAGAAAACCGAACGATATTTCTTCAGATACAAGGCGGATAATACAAAATTTCCAAGCTTGCATGCAACAACGACGGTATACCGGAAAAACGACAACAAAAAGATTCAATCGGTCGATTTTCCTCTTCGGTCGGCCCATTCTGTCGGCGCATCGAACCGCGTTTGTTTCGACGTCGAATCCAACAGCGAAATATTTATTTAAAGCACGTCTCGCAGCCGCACAACCCCCGTGTACACGTATCCATGAAATTTCATCCCACGCGAACACAAAGTCTCGCTGAGTGCGTGCAGTATATTTACGCACTACGTACTACACAACACTAAAGTTTACGATTCGCTAAAAGTGGCCAATAAACTCAAAATCGACAACGCACAACAGTCGCGCGGAGGCGGCGCCGTTTTACGACGCGCCAATAAAACGTCGTTTCGCAATGCATCGTTAAATTCAATGTATGAATGAACGGCGGCCATTAACGAAATCCGCCGATCGGAGAGGAGACCGCGAAGGTACACCCCTCAATACGACAGGTGTTTGTCGACAGTTTATTTGCATAGACCGACCGTTGGTCGAAGCGTCCTTATATCGGAGAAACGATTCGACAAATATCCGGCTGAAGGCTCGCGAAGGCCCACCTGTTACTTGCACTCGGGCCACAATGCCGACTTCGGTCGCATTTACATTTGAAATTTTACGATCCAATCACGGTGAGTGTTTGCTTATGAAAAGAGAACGTTTCTTGAGGCGGATGCGCAAAGGAGATATATATTCAGGGAGCGTTTCGCCGGCTGAAAACGAAATAAAAAAAAATTTCGTATGCGGCTGAAAAGCGGGCCGTGCACGTGGTGGGTTTCTGTTAACGACCGCCGCTCGATGTTAAGTGAATTTAAAAGGCATTAAAAAGTTGAGGCTAATGCCTTTAATCGCGCTGCGGCAATAACATTATTATTTATATAGGCGTTTCTGTCCCGGAACGTTTGTGTGCAAACGCACATGTTATATTTGTGTACGGCGATACGTACACCTATTGTGAGCGCGGTTGGGTTTCGGGATGAGGGTGGATTTTGCGGTTGTGCCGTTAATATTACGTAGTTGGCGGCAACTTGGGAAGTTTGCGCGACAGGAAAAAAGGCGAATCGGCCGACCATAACTTATCTGTTGGACTCGGGCCTAAACAAGCGATTTTATAAACCCGAAAGATAAGTACGACCTAAACTTGAAGCGAAAAAGTTGCTGTGTGTGTGTGTGTGTTTGTGTGTGTACCGACGGTTATTGTTTAAGATCCCACGGGTAATACGAGTAGAGGACTTGTTTCTCGATTTAGCTTAGTGGAAATAATGTTTTTTTTATATTACACGAAAAATTTCTTTATTGAAATATATTTTCCGTAACGAATGATTTTATTTTCTATAAAAGGTGATTTTGTAACTTATAAAATGATAATGTTCTATTATATAAAAAAAAAATGGCATTGAAATTGTTTTTCATAATAAATTGAAATTTTCCAAATGAACGGCCGCTGAAATCGTACAAGAAAAAAAAACAACGGCAACAAAAACAAAAAATCCAGATTGACGTCATCGCAAAAAGTGCACGAAACGATAATTAAAATTTAAATAATAAATTCGAACACAGTCGAAAACTTCGAACTGCAAAAGCACAAAAGGAAACTTTCACCCCGGCTCCCGAATAGCTTCACGTGCCCGTCGGCAGTCACGTTCCCGTATCCGAAATAGAAAATACGCATTCGCGAGAGCTTTCCCGGGGCTCGGCTGCGGCAGTTTTTCCCGATACGGATTTTCCGAGAAAGGTTTAACGACGTCGTCGTTCATTAGCGTCGCTGAAATTTGACGGGGAGGCATCGATCGGCCGGAGAGGGGAGGAGGGCCCGAACACGAGTGTCATCGTTAAACGGACGAAGATGTATGGGATGGAGCAGATACGCCCTTCAGATACGGGGTTAGAGATACGCTTGGATAAACGTGGCGCAGGGTTGGTTGGTTGGTTGCCCGGACGAAATGAGCCACCATTACCGGATCACTTGGCGAGATAACACGCCCGAAATGAGGACGAGGAGATGAGAACAGGAACGGCCCTACCCCGAGGAGAGCCGGAACGACGAGAAGCCAACGCCACATGTAATATAAACAAAAATACGTGCTAGCGAGAGAACAATCTGCACGTTTGTGATGCGAACGGTTCGGAGTGCTTTCTGTGTTTGTGCGATCGTTTGTTGTTGTTGTTAATTATTTTGCACAGTTAGCGAACTGTTTCGTAGGGTTGATGGGAAGTTTTTTTGTTGGTCAAAAAAAGCATTGAATGATTTAAATAAATCGAAGTAAAAGGAAAATTGATAAAACACAAAGGCGCGATTGCTGTAATACGCTGTAGTATGAAATAACGATTTTTCACGAGCGGCATTTTCGAAATTGATATGAATAATTTAAGGAACAGACAATACAAAAGTTCAACGTTTCAAAATCGAACCTCATTTCTGAAAAAGTCAAACACGGCTCGGTACATAACGACCCGTTCTTCGAACAATGAACCATGTGTCGAGTCGAGTTCGTGTCGAATGGCAATCACGCATAAGGTGTGTGTAGTAGCGAACGAATCAATTCAAAAAGTCATCAAATACTGATTATCATTATACGCAGCCGCCGACTCGCGTTCGTGCAAAGAAAACAATGGCGAATTTGCATTTTTCGAACGACAAACGACGTACTGTTTGATGGACGGCCAGATTGCGAACGGATGGTGTCGGATTGGATCGCCGAGTTGGCGAAAATCAACGTCTTTTTAAGTAAATTGTTGTGTACGGGAAAGATGAACGAGTTGTTTGAAGGGGTTAAACACGCAAAAAGACCCACCCCTCGACCGAGCAAGATAAATAGACATGATCGATCGGTTCCGAGGTCGGGTTGTGCCCAAAAACGAAGATGGAATGGTCTTGGTCGAGCGAGCATTGCCTTTGTCGGGTGGCTCAAAGACTCTCTGCGGACTGTCAAAGGTCCTCCAATCGGAAAAGGGAATGGTGTCCCTATGATTTTATACACTTTTCGGGAGCATTCGACGGAAATAATGAGTCACAACCGGATTAAGTACACGCTAGCGCTCGCCGGGACTACACCGCCGAAACATTACAAACATCGTATATAAAAAGCTTATCAAATTCGCGAACGACAAAAGCGTTTTCGCAACATAATGACGAGATTAAGAAAAAATAAACACACACACACATTTCAAACGAGAAACAAAATGAAATTTCACGAGAAAAGCTTTCAAAACAAATTACATATGAAAATTCTCGGAATATAAATTACTTGTCTGAAACGCCTACGCGGCGCTACGCACACGCGAGCTGTGCCCCGCGACTCGCCGCGAAAATTCCCAAACGAAAACAGACAAACACACGGGAGATTTAATGACCTCAACGATAACAATCAACCAGGGCGTCGTTAAGGGACAGCCCAGCGAGGAGTGACCGGTGCACGAAAACCTAGTCCGCGGGCGGTGCGATAAGGGCGCGATCATCAGTCAAGAAGGGCCGTGGGATCAGCTCGAGAGCGGTCATCCATCATCCGGGGGGTGGCGTGCGACCACCCCCGCGGACCGATGAATATTTATAAGGGCGACCCACACCGCGCGCCGCTATCGACCGTTGCAGCGCTGAAAATCACCACGTGCTTGCGCAGAAGATGTCTTCTTCGCAATCTCGGGGTTAGTATCTAGGCGGGCGCTGATTTACGAGCCAATTAGGGTCATCTAATGAACGGAGGAAAAAATGGGTCGCGTGCCAGGGCATTTCACGACTCGACCGTGCGCGCCTTTCTAGGAAATGCAGATAATGGAACGGGCACGATGACGACCTTTCGTTGTTGTTCGGTGCGGAAGAAGATCACGAAGAAACAAAGGGCATCGCGCTAAAGCGGAATGGTCTCGATCAAAATGAGATGCAGACGGGGAGTTCGATGTGGAAACGTATGGATTGTAATAAATAAGACGAAATCCGACATGAGACTGAATATTCCTTTCTATATAGAATATAAGAGGATGTATTTCTTGAAAATAAATCGTACAGTTCAGCCCTAGTGCACTTTCGAATCATGATCCGAAATCGGCGAGATAGATAATCGAGGCACAAATTTAAAAATGGTCTAATCGATCACGAAGCGAACACGATCGATCGGACCGAGAACTGAAATCCAGTTTTAATGGCAGGCAATGATTATTTTAGCCGGGCAAACAAATGGCCGGGGGACAGCGTGAAATTTTCCGACGCTGACAAAGGGCTTAACATCCATTCCGGCGAAAATATAAGGCAATCGTGTAGAATTTATGGTGGACGTGGCCGCGCGGACATTTTTCACCCCCATCAATCATCGCGTCTGATTGCCACCCACCCACCGCCCGCTCACCCCATGGTCACCTTTTTTATTTGCTCGGGCGAAGATTCCGTTCGCGACCATTGGGTTGAAAAACGGACGAAGAACAATGGATACCGTCAAACAAAAGAAACGCTAAAAAGCAATAAGACAAATTTAATTAAACGATTCGGACCGAATATCAATGACGTTCTTTCCTTCCTTCCGCCCTCTTCAAGCCCAATATCCGCTTAATACAAAATATAATAAACGACGTTCGGGACGTATATACCTTCGTCTCTTTTCGATAAAAGAAAAACTCCCACAAAAGATTAACAAGAAAAAAATTAAACTTCGTTTCAGGCGCGGCATACTATAAAGTTAATTTAATAAAAAGATCACGTATTTATTGTGGTACTGTCGTAGTCTAATATACAAATATAACAGTCACGTCTTTTATTATAAAAATAATAATGGAGAAAAAAGAGATAAATTCATCTGTATAAAGTAACAAACTGAAGTAAAATTCAAAAAACTCTCGATGATCGATAGCATCTGCTTCTTTGATCTAAACGCCAATACGAAAAAAGGTATAGTGATAAAAATAAAAAGCCACAGCTCTGGATCAAATCACAGAATGGAAAAGTGTTAGATTTTGAACCAAATATAGGGTTGTGGCTCGTTGGGGAACACCTATTTCTGGTCGCCTTAATGGAGGATCGTGGACAATGGAACGTTCCATGGTGGCTTTTACACCAACTCTGGCGCACCCTGCTACTTGCTAAATAAAAGGGGGTGCAAAAACCACCCAGTGAATAAAGCTGCGGTCGAAACATACTGAAACACGCTTATCCCTGAAAAGCTAACTCGTCTAACACGATAGTGCATTAAACAAGTGCTAATCGATCCGACTACATTTTAATGAGTTTTATCTTCCAATTTGTGCGTGGTAATACAGAGAAACGTTAGTTAAAATGTTAACATGAATTATTCACCGGTTCGAGAGCGAAAACAAACAACAGCTTATAACATGGTCAATTAAAGTATTTACAGATCGAACAGTCCCTATATAAAATAAAACGTTACTGGTGCAAGAGGAGTATTCTTCAATTTTTATACGCGACTTAACAAGGTCAGAAGTGATACCTTTATAGTATCGTAAATACGGTATACGTGTTAGTACCCCCATATAAGCGTAAGTGGTTCATACAAAATTTAATCTGACCGTCGGTGTGTAAAAACAAAAAAGTTCATGTCTCATAAAAAATCGTACCGCTTCCCGCGAATAATAAAATAACTCCGAAAAATTGTTATTTTAGATTATGTAGATATACGGAGAGAGATTAGCGCTAGTTTATATTGCGTAGGTGTAGCAATTATCTCTCTCGGTGATAATTTATGCAAAGACGCGGGGTATTGTTTGCACCCGTCGATAAGCCGTTAATTAAAATCGTTTTATGGTTCTGCGCCAATGTAAACAATTATCAATTAACGCAGCTTGATCTAATATCGGGTTTTTTCAGAACGGTCGAAAAAAATTAACCGATTCTTCGGAGCGTAATTATTCAAAAATATATTTAGATATGTTAATAGAGCGACAAATTTAATAATGCGATAAAGAAAATTCTGCTTCATAGCTGTTCCAAGGCATCGGAAAAGATTCACGACCGGAAAAGCAAGCCAAAAAGCACGGAGTGAGTAAACGTGAGTGCTATTTGCATTAAGTGAGTTCGTTGTTTAAATAGAGAACGTTCGTTCGGTCGTGTAACATGCGACCGATTGTCCCCGCAATCATTTAAAATGGGATCACGCAAGTGGAAAAGGACACACAAACACACACGTGACGATTAATTGCACGTCTCCTTGCCGAGGAAATGCCATTAATGAAACGCGGTCTAAAAGGGACGACACCTTCGAAAATAAAACAACGAAACGATCCCGATCGCAATACGTTTTTTATCCGTCCGCGCGAGTAAATAAAAACAAAACAGGGAGAGGGCGAAAAACGCCGAAAAAAATACATGTCGTCCGAGTTTGTCACGCCTTATCGCAATCGACGCATTGTTTATAGGAAATCCGCTTTCTTCGCGAAAGTGTTGTGTAGTACATAAAAAAGAGTGGCGTACGCGAAATAAAAACACGATTTTATAAGAGGTCGTTGGCGGTATCGCACTTCGGATCACCACGCGAGTCAGCAATCTACAATAAAAACGGCGAACTTCGGATCAATAAATAAATAAAAACGTTCGGAGCCGTGTTCGCGCTTTCAAAAACAACAACACACACACAATGTACGTATCGCACAAAGCGCACTCCCTACGCCATATTAAAACAGTCAACGAACAACCGCTATCGTCCACAATGATCGCCCCCCGATTATTGTGGACCTGGGCGCGGTCCTCCGGTGCTAACCATGCTAATTTATCGTCCCGAAAACTAAGCTGAAGGGTTGCCAGATATTAAAACGCGAAGCCTAATTCCGCTTTACGACCCAATCAGGGGCAATACACAGCGCCCGAAAAAATCCGATTTCGAACAAAACATACGACTCGCGGGTTTCGAGAGGTTGAGTTGAGGCCGTAATGATTAATCCATCGCCCATAGTAAATTCCGTCAGAGAGCGAACGGCGCAACGGCGGTCTTATCGTTTGAGATGGGTGGCGTGTATTAATAATCATTCTTAGACACATTGCGCAACGCAGGATGAGGGGGTGGCGGGAGGCGTTCACGCGCCGGAGACACGCGCAAGAACGAGAGTTGGGGTTTATATAAACCCACCTTCCATAATAAAATATAAACTACCTTGATGTCTTAATACGGGACGGCCGACGCCGTAATATAATATTC
Organism: Hydropsyche tenuis; assembly: GCA_009617725.1. Classification (NCBI taxonomy): domain Eukaryota; kingdom Metazoa; phylum Arthropoda; class Insecta; order Trichoptera; family Hydropsychidae; genus Hydropsyche; species Hydropsyche tenuis. The sequence continues at coordinate 2,292,595 of VTON01000011.1, read as the reverse complement.
AAATTCGACGCACGCCGTCGTCCTTTACGAAGGGATACAACGCAGGGAGGAGGGTGCCGGTTCGCGCACTTGCGTAACCGACATTAATTGATATTTCGGCTGATGTTTCCCTAGTCGTGTGGTAGTTTTAATGGAATCTTCCTGGAGTACGCAAAATCGCGAGCGTATGAATCGGAGGGGATTCGTTCGATCCGCGGGTTTCGGCGGGCTAGTCCAGCGTCACCGTCCGCTCGTTTGCCGGACAAGAGAATAAATTAACATATGAATGTAATTAATACAAATTATATCCTGCTAAATTGCGGAAGTTGACCAATTACGGGGCGGCTCGATTAGAAATTCAAATCGTGCACGCTATATGTTTTGGGAACTTTTGTTTGCGGGAAAAACGAAACTGCTGCACAGACAACGGGGATGAAGGGGTCACCGTACGCGGCGACAATTAGAAAAAAAACACTAGCAACTATTCCGGACATTCGTGTACGATCTCGTGTTTTACAACGGAGGTCGGCGCAGTTTCTGCGGATAGTTCGGCAAGGACTCCGTTGTATGAATACGAAATGCGACAGCCGGCGAACGCATATAATCCGATGGGCACGTACAAGGCATCTAAATTTCGAAACTGCACAAATTCGTATACATACATAGAACCAATGCAGCGTTTTCCATTAGACGCCATTGTGCGAAAAACCATGAAAAATTGATACATTTTTCACGCGCGGCCATAAATCACAATTATTTACCGTGACGTCACACGGTTCAGTCTCTGTAAATTATCGAGTTTCAGCTATTTATAATAAAGAAAGCGTCCCCGTTAGCCGAGACAGCATTTTAATTAAATTCGCTCTTATTTCGCGGCGTCGAACATCCGTCCACCGACCAACCCCGAGCGGCTCGAATTGCTAATTTTCGACACAGCACAAACCCCGCGGAAAAACCATATCACACGATTTGAATTTAAGGCGAAAGCCAAAAGTGAAACCCAATTTGGACCCCTCCTACCGTCCCATTCAATATACTGTCGGGTAGAAATCTCATAATTCGATTGCAGGATACCCGAGGGCTGGTGGGTGCCGGGGGCGAAAATTTGCGAATTAAACGGGCCTCGCAATTTGCGCGAACGCCATGTCAAGCGTGCTATCCCATCATTATAGGAGAGCGCTTATACGGTGTTTAAAAATGCGCCGTTCTCCCCGCCGGGGGATGGATTTTGTGCGGATTTTGCCCGCGAGGATAACTCAGATACATAATATAATACACAATTGCTCGGGGTATTTTGCACGTCCGCATGTATGCAGATGTAACTCGGGTGTGTGTCGTAAAACGGAATATTGATCGTCGTAGTAACTATGTAAATGCCGGCGATTGAATTCGCTCATGCCGTATGTATATATCGATAAATAAACTAAATAATTCGAAATAAACACACCTCTGCGAATTCAAATCGATCTTATCGCGCGATGAACGTTGTCAGATTGTCATCATCTATTATTTACGGCCCACGCTGAAAAATATCATAAATTTCGAATGCATGTGAAATTTTCGAACTGAACGCACATTCGAGGTGTCTCGACGAAAGCGCGATATATAATAGGGCTTTTTTTCCATTTTCTCGTCCCGGAAAAATGAGGCCGTCGAGAAATTTACACGCCCAAAGTGTAAATATATTCACGGAAACGTGCATCCCGGCGACGGTTTATAGTCGCACGTAGCGGCAATTTGTTCTTGCACACGCTTCCAGTCGAACTGGATGCACACGTAGAGCGTAAAGGTGGAGACCCGAATGCATGCGATGTGGAAAACTTGTATGGGAAAAAAGTGCGCTAGTTGCACGCGAATTGCAGCGCAGAAAAGTGCGAAAAGCGAAAAATTCAGCCGCCGGTTTTAGTGCCTATCTCCGACGGGAGGAGACTCGTAAAATTTTTATAGGTCAAACTATTAAATTTTCCCGACGTTCTCTCGGCTTGGCAAAGTTGAAGAGTGGTATCATCTGATGCCGTCTCATCCGCTGCTTCCTATCATAATTAAGTGCCGTCTGACTCTAGTGTTACGACCTTAATGATACGCCAACAACCCCAACTTCATCTCCATTGAAACTGAAATATCTCGGCTGGTTCTCGTTTTACGGAAAATGAACCTTACATAATTTTATGTGATGATGACCAAATAAAAATCTAAAATATGTTTTTCATATTCGATTCGGACTAACAAGGCGAGTTTTCCGACCGAAAAAAAACTAGTTTTTGTAGTTTATGAAAAACTTAACTCAATGCACAGCTCTAGAATAAACAGATTTCAGCCCTCCCAGCTGACTGAGCAATATCTGAATATATTCACCCCTTGGCGCTTGGAACAGGGGAGAGACGAGCTATTATGCAAAAGTTTGGAAAATTCCCAAAGAAATTCGACTTTTCACTCGTTTCGTAATGTGCGATAGCGAGTTTCGAAACTGAAATAGCAATAAACACACGACTAAAACAACTTTTTTCACAATGTAACATAAAGTGAATAGATTTTCAGTATTTCGACCACGTGCGAGCGAAAAGCCGACTACCACGAAAAAATAGACCTCGTCATTTTTTTTTCAATTCCGTCACGAAAAAAAGCACCGATCGATTCGATTTAATCAAGATATACACGGCAAACAAAGCGACGCGTCTATAAGATCGTACCGAAAAGAGAGAAAAGCGAAGGAGCTTTAAGGAAAGCTTCTAGCTTTATGCGAAATACACGGAAAAACATACTCGGAAAACGAGGACGAAGAACGGGGTGGCGGTCCTGGTGGGAGGTCGGGAAGGGAGTTAAAGGAGCGATGGGCAAGACATAAAAAAGGGCTTCGGAAAAATGTCTATTTTAGTGAGGGTGAAAAAAAAGAATGCGGAGAAGAACGTGGCTGAAATCCGATGGATATACAATGTCGTTCGGATAGCGTTGACAATATAAGGTAAAAAAAAAAAAACAATAGAACGGCTACGAGGATCAAGAGGACCGAACTCTGCATTGACCCGTCCCAATATCCGAACGCTTATACCCCATTTACAGATTTCTGACATAGATTTTTACGCAATATGCTTACGCAAAATTCAGTGAGAAAACCAATTTCCTAGTAAAAATATTATACAACCATCCCGGTCGAGCGAAAGCTATGTACAAAAGAAAATGCTTAAAATATACATTAAACGATTATTCAATTTAGGAGGAAACAACAATGTGTACAAAAATACTCGTTGACGTGCCTGAGATAAATATTTTATCAGCGCACGTCGTCTATTTATGCAAACGAAACAAGTGAGCCGAATATAAGAGTCGCGTTTTAGATTGATTAAAATCTCTCGAATAAGTGAGCTCAATGCGAAATCCTTCCGAGAAAAGCTCATCTGTGTCAACGTTTTCGCAAACAACAAGCGAATACAGTGTAACTGAAAATTAATTGCTTATTTCTGCGTCCGAGGACCCTATCGAGAAAATTAATTCAAAACAATTTTCAACATTACGCTGCGAAAGCAAGACGGTTCTGCGAGCGACCGTGTCTTTCAGCGCGACAAGTTAGTCGAAAAAACAAGAATAACAACACAATAACGACGACGGCTACACGAAATTCGAGGGAGGCGTATCCTGCGAGCACGAAAACCTTTTTTGCTTTATTTGATTTCATTTTCATTCATTCGACTTATCGCTGTCTATCAAAAACAAGTGGGGGATCTCTGATGAACGTGACAGACACTCTATATGTCCCTATTTAAAGCAACTACAATTGGGATGGTGGGATATAAGACCACCACTGTTTCGTTATTCGTTTTGTATTTTTTTTTCCGTACGCGAGAGACATATGCCTACAAGTGTATATCAAAACAGACATCCAATTTTGCGGATATCTTTCGTATTGACAGTTCACTTGCCAGCGTACGCGGGAGGAAAAAAACTGCGAGAAAATTCGGTGAAAAATTACATTACACATTCAAAATATAAAACAATGGTAGAAAAATACGAAATAGACAAATTAAATAACAGCGCGGCTCTAACGGTACGTGGTTTCCACGCATTCGGAATAAATCGAAAATTTTCCATTAGCGCCTAAATGACTCGTGACAAATTGATAATATTTTCAAGTATGACAAAAAAAATTAGTTTCGAAACGCATATACGAATATTTTTTTTACGTGAAAACATAAAATAATTGCGACACGCGATCGCAACGTATCACTACTCGGACACGAATACGTGTATAGCACCTGTTGTGCACATTTGCCTACAGCGTCGAAATAGCATTTCACACTATTATTTACATTTAATTAACATTTATTTAAATACACATTTTAATTGCATCGAAAACCGTTGAAACACCGCACTGCGCAAACGCGGCATAACCAACACGTCAACCGCTTTTTCATCATCGAATATCAATGACTCGAACTTTTCCACGATTCATCAGATTCGGATATAATTTACAATCGAGCGCCGTTTCCGACTTCAATAGTTTATTATCGAAGTTTGTCGTCCCGCTCCTCTATTGTAATCAATTATCTGTCACGAAAATATACCAGCTACAAGCGAATATATACCTATTCGTTAAAAATATTCATTCCAGATACCAATTTTCGATCGATTACATAACAGACACCCTACCAACGAAGTATCTATACCAGGCTTGTCCAAAATTTCAGTATGCGGGGGCCACTTGCAAATTTCAATTATTGTAAATTCAAAACGTAATAAGTATTAAAATATTGATAAAGTTATTTATTTACATTATAAAACTATTTCGATGAGTACATTTTGGAATAAATTCTGTTTGTTATGTTTGTTTTTGTTTGAAAAGTGGGGGCCACTTTGGCACCGTGGTGGCCCTTTGGACAAGCCTGATCTATACGATAATGCGTATCGAACATCGCGAATCTCAAATCGAATCCTGACACAAAAGAGATAGACACACAACACGGGCACGCCAATGCACCCGATGCCATCCGACGAGTGCCCTCGAGCACTGCATTCGCCCCGAAGTGCAGTGGCGGTGAATGTAGCGGTGCACGAGAGACGTCGTCGAGGAAAAATTGAATTTTCCTTTGAGCAGTGACGTCAGGCGGACCGTTAACTCGCTTTGAGGTGTGACCTCAAAAACCGGTCGTCGTCTGCAATGGCAGCAGCTGATCAGGGCTGGCGCTGAAGATAACCAACTGGCGCGCGGCTAGTGCCACGGGCGAACGACCACAGGCGCCATGTTTCGTACAAAACGGTGCGAACAGTTGTATCTTGATGTAACGTGTCTTGAGCATGCGTGTTATAATAATATTGAATTATTTTCGTAATGATAATCGTAAATTTGATTAAAAAAAACATCGAAAGATAGAGGAATGGGAATTTAAATGCGTTTAAATGTTGGTCGTTTAATGTATTTTTGAATGTGACGAATCGTGATTCTACTGTAATACAACATGATTTAAAGCCTCGCAGAGTACATGCGAAGAGACGAAACTAATGTAGCAACACTAATGCGATCATTTATCCAGCTGTAATTATGCATTTACGTTTTCACGGGATATGAGTTTCGAACATACGAACGCGTCCACCCGACCCACCCCCGCACGGCGCGAGACTACATTATTTATCGCGACGTACATAACACAATTGCGCAAATTATAGATTATTCTACCGAAATTGGAGTTGAGACTTTCGACTTGTAATAATGACTCTGGAAAGCGACTATCTGAACGCTGGCGGTGACTAAGTAGAGTTCGCGATCCGATCGATACACACATACACAACGGAGCGTTTTTATCGCGGTATCGCTGCGATAATATCAACGAGAACCATTCGATACATCGTATCTGTTTGACTATCAAATTTATACGTATTTGAACGGGGAAAAAAATGTGCTATTCGCGAGATCGAATCCGATAAAGCTTGTGCAAAAGGCGGATTCGGCGAAGTCGAGGCGCACCTTTCAGACGTTTCGAATTCGTGTTCGAGCCTCTTTGAATTCGTACCGGGCGAAATTGCGAACATTATACGCTAGGCACGCGACCTGCTGGTGATTTATACCTGAAAAAGCAAAGGCGCAACAATTTTTTTCCACGGCAACAGGAAATAGGAAACGCCCGCGGGATAATGGACACGCGGTAATGTGAAAATTGCACACTATGCAAATAAATGGCGTGCCCCCGTACAAACGAGCGAATAAAATAAACGGGGATATATGCGAAAGAGCGAATGAACAAAAATGCGGGAGTTTCGCCGTGTAATTTTTTTCGATTGAAATATAATCTAGTTGGATTAGCATATTCATGAAAACATACCTTAATAAATCTTTTCGCTTTAGTTAATAATCCTAAGGTAGTGTGCTTCGACGCTTCTGGACCCAATGGCACCATGTCTTTCAATTTTTCCAAACAAGTGCGTAGGTGCGCCCGCCTGAAAAGATAAAACAAAAAAAAATAAATACATCGTACGAAATAGACAGAAAACAAAACATTCAAAATCTTATATCATTCGACAGTTTCCATATCGGATTCGAATTCCAGCGGTTTCCGAAACCACGATCGAAATTCTGCGGTCTTATTCAATCACCTACATCTATTTACAATCCACCATCAATCTGGCGATGCACTTTGATGCGACTTCGAACTAACCTCTACATACATCCGCATCCCATTTGTAAGTAAATCGAATCCGACGTTCCGCTAATGTACTCAAACCGCAACTCGATACTGAATTATTCTATGAATAAACTCCGATTTGAGTGAAACCAAACCGTCGCAACATATATATAAAATATAAGACCCACCAATTTTCGAATCGAACGAACGATCGAATCATAAGAAATTCAAAATGTTCCGATGCGACTCGCAACTGTCACGCAATCAGTAAGTGAACTCGGGCGAAATTGAGGGGGCTGAGCCCCGCGAGGGAGGCGCTCCGCCCTCTAGGGGGCCCCCATCCCCGGCGGCAGGGGCGGCTCGTGCTAATTTATTCAAATCGCATTCGTATTATTGTTTCACGCGCCGGTCAGCTATTACGGCATCGCATTTATCAACCTGCGAAACACAATGGCCGGTCTCTGGGGCTACGTAATGCTCGCGGAGCGTATGAATCAAGCGAAACGCTGCATCTTGCTTATTAAATTACAAATAGGGTTTATGTACGAACGCTACTTGCACAATTTGCGTAGAATGGACTTTGCTTGGCCATAAGGCTCGGCCAGGATGTGCTGCGTGCATTCGTAAAAAGGATAAACGCATCGATGCACATGTATGGATGCAGCTTCGAACGGCCGCCATTCAACTGAAATAATTAACCGCAGTTTTATTCGCACTCGGCGAATTACCTGTCCGTGCTTTAATTGAAAGCGATTTAAATCTCTCGCTCGCGCGCTAAAACCCCACGTGAATTATCGCCATCGATCTATTTTCCGCTACGAATGGGAATGTGTGCATACGCAGAACTTAACACAATGCGTTATTGTAAAAACAAAAACGTATAAAACTGATATATTGCTTGTATTAAGCGATATAATAATAAAGCGTAATATATTCCCGTACATTGTTTCGTAGAATAAACGACCGTTTTCCGAAAATAAATATGAAAAAATCGAATTCGAGATGTTCTGCGGAACTATAAATATGGCTGAACGACCAATAAATACAGAATAATAAGCGTACAACTCAAAAGTGTGTGTAATAAGTTTCGTAGATAAGAGAACAATGATCTGTCATCGCCATATATTGGAAACAATAAACGTCGACTCAACAATATATACCTGATCGACAAACATGATCAAATCATCTTCTTAGCGGAACTAATGTATTTATGTCTCATTTTATATCGTTGAAGTAAAATATTGATAAAATATACATCAAACGAACACGATTATATTTTCGCTTTCCATTCCGTACGTCTCACATTCATAAAACACCATCGCCACAAGCCCCTTATGGAAAACATGACATAAAACAAAAAAGAAAAAATCCAACCATTCGCTAACACGATCATATAATTGCAAATACGCCGAGTATATGAACAGACCCATACAATGAACAAAATCAGTGTCAATGAAGTAGCCGACTGACATTGCATCAACGTTTCGAATGCACTTGAAAGGCTTCCGCACGGCCGACAAACGGAATTAACGACATATTAATAAACGCACGAGTGCGACACAGTAACTGAAACAGCAGCGCACTTACGCTCCCGATTCGCAAACCAATTATTTCAATTCGACAAAGTCCTCCAACAAATTTTCAGCAAATCGAATAAATAACCAAACACGGAAGATTTTAACGGGAACCGGCAATTCCCGGTGTATGTGAATCGTCAAGTTTTAGGTGACGACACGATGAAGGGCAACCTGAGGGTGTCGGTTCGTGTGCACAAGAGAGACACAACCGGGGGCGACACACAGCATTGTTCTGGCACGAGTCGATACGGCCCCCTAGACGGGGCTTATCTAGCATCGGCAAAACACTGATATCCCCTATTGCCCCGATGAAATTCGGCTACAAACTGCTCTATTCGCATGAACGAACAGCACATATCCGAAATTTAGGTACGGCCACTTTGTGCACGTTCGCGAATATGACGTGGCAGCGAACGGTCGATCGAAGCTCGACCCGATTATCGAAAATTTAATTAGTATATACGTAAAAATCACATGCCGTATTCTTTTTTTTTTACAAATGGACGATAACAATGCTAATGCGGGGCCGTAGCGCGCCACGTACGTAAGTGTGTCAGGGTTTGTTCGGAAAAGAATGAAACTTGACGACGGATCCGGCAATGGGTATGAAAATTTTTGGAAACTGGCATTGAAACGAGTAAACCCAGTGAAATAATATACGTGATTCCGGCCGCGGTGTAGCCGCTGCACGTGCCGCGATCGTCTGTCATCAGTGGTGACATTCACGCACCAACGGACGCTGAAACGAGAGAACGTCCAACCACAGTGGAAAAACAATTGACGTTCGTTCGTTGCCAGGCGGTTGTATAAATGGAGGCGATTTTCAAGCTTTTATTACTCATTAAAAATGTCTACGGCGAGTCGGTCGATGACGACGATCGCCAGACTGCGTATATAAAGAAAAATGCATACAAACAGGCGGATGACTAACCAGAAGCAGGCGTTTGCATCGGTCCTGCACGGACAGGTGTTTGGTTTCGAGACACGTACGCAAACAAAGGCGTTCGCAATTGAACGCACGAACTGCAGCACGAAAACGCAATATCAAACAACTTTCTGGAAAAACTTACTGTATTACTTTCTGTGATAATATAATAGAATCCGTTCTGAATATAATGTTCGTAACATCGTAATCATATATTTTCGTTCCACTCCCGAGTTAGGTCGAACTACATACTACAATCAACTCGCACACAAAAAAGCACTCATAATTACCACACTATGTAAGGCGAGCTCAAAAAATAAATCAGAAAATTTCGCGTTCATCATGTGTGCTCGGCATATGTGCGCGCCCGTCGCCGCCGGCTTTATTCAAATCGTATTACACGGCTCATACGTGAAAAAAAAACCATCAAAACATAAAAAATGGAAATCTGCGACAGTCGAAAAAAACATGTTCTGTGAATTTAATCTCGTCAACTGCTATATGCGAGAGAACCACGCACTGTTAGCCGATGGTAGCCGCCGGTCTCGACACACACGCACGAGACATCTTATTAAATCGCGAACCCCGACAAAAAAAAACCGTTACCGGTTTAACAATGAGAGACGTCGTCGTGACTCAATCAAATCTCTGTTTGATGAGTCTGGCCCCAAAAAGATACGTTCGTCGAAGATCACGCTCAACAATGGACTCTCATGATGAAACTCACAATCAGTACGAGAATATCATGACGAGAAATCGTTACTAAGAGAGCTGGTGAATCAATTCCCGAAACGTCCTCTCGTCACAATTGCTCCCGTTAAAGCCACGAGCACGTGTGTGAAATAATGCTGAAAATAGCATGTTGATTTCGGCGAAATCACGACGATCTTTGTTGTATAAAAATAAACGGGAGATTTGTCGATTAAAATAGATATGAATCTCGCTAAATGTAACTTTTTCAATTATGGTTTATTCTTTATGGACGCGAAGCTGTGATAAATGAGCGCACGTCATTAACATGTTACGTTCCGTTATCCTACCTAGCTAATTACGGCATAATAGTACATCACCAACATGATAATATATCAAAGTTGGGGAAAAAAAACAACGATATATTAAAATTCCACGTGTAACCGAAATATTCGAAAAAAAACCAGACTTGCGCTAGAAAATATCGCAGAACTGACTCTTTTCAATTACGTCAATTGATATTTTCCATACAATAAATCTAGTTACGTCACAAAACAATTCTTAATTAACATTCGAAATCACAGCATGAGTTTTCGCTGTGCGTGACGCACAACGATTCGCTACTCAAGACGGGGAGCATATTACGAAATTTATTAGCAGAATTAACAGATTCGATCGGACCGAGCGGGGAAAACTCGATTTCCCGCAGACACAAGCACGTACCCGCCACCATTGCCCACCTAGAGACGAGCCAGTACGAAGAACGTCATACCTACAGAACAACCTGCACAACCACCCGGCGGGTGGCAACCGGCACCCAGACACACTACAAGGTGTATTAGTAATCCGCCGCGCGGATAGTAAACACGAGCCCCGCATGGGAAATTGAACTAAAAACAACTTTCCCTATTAGGGAAGTACGATAAAAACAAACTCGCACATTTCCGAGCTACGGAGACGTTTTAAAGTTTCGTCCGGCTTTGGGATTTTCGCACGCGAACGTCGCATTCGACGGATTTCCAAAACTTCGATCCGAAATGAATAAAACAGGCGCGAAATTTCGAAACAATGGCGATCCGCGGGCATTGTTGATTCGCGGCACGTGTCGCCCGTTAACACGAAAAATAACTTAACCGTTACGGGTCGACCTCATCTCGCGGAGTGCATCTTGCGCTTTTTTAACTGTTATTGTCGAAACGATCGCACGGGGTCAGCAACGCGACACAAAAGACCGTCCCAAATCGACGTCGGAGCGGGGGATTATTTAATAATTTATACGCGACACATTTTGATGGGAGGAGGTCCATTGTGATATTGGCGTTCGGCGTGTGTATTCGCGCCGCGCGAATCGATATGATACAAATTTACGAGCGACGTAAACGGCCGCAATAAAAACCTACACGTGTCGGCGACGGGCGCGCGGGGATGACGAAAAACGCGAAATATTAGTTCCAGGCAAGTGAGATATAACCATAAATCATTTATTATGTTATACTTTCTCTCCTTTCGCCGGCGAGGATGTGTGTGCGGTGTGCGCCCGTTTTTGCGAGAATAAATAAGCGCGTCACATTGACGCGCAATTCATCACACATTTTTCGCGATAATGGCGAAAAATCCATCCCTTCGGCTCGGGGGGTGAATGAGAGCGGACGGACGGCTCGGAAAAAAAGAGGAGCAAAACGAAAAAGTCCGCACGCGGGGGTATAAAACGTGGATATTACCGCGTGTATGTGGTGTGTGCACACAACGTGTATATAAACGTGCGGGTGTACGAGACTTGATGAAACACCTCGTTAGCAACTTCACTGTAGATACCGACGCGCCGGTTAATTCGTTCCGAAAATTTTCCAACGAGAAGAATATTATAATGAAACTGACATTTAGCCCGTTGAAAGATCATCGGGTGTGAAAATTTAAATATCGGATTTTTAACGACGAAACTAGACGCCATGATTCAGCGTTTGATCAAAAGCTCAAATTTTCAATGACGGACGACGCTCGAAAAACATTCGATGGCCCCGACGACGCACGCATACATATTTGAGCTTTTATGTTTGCCGCACTGAAAACGCTATAAAAACCGACCGATTAACACATGAAAAACGATCACATATACTGGATTTTCATCACGCGATAGTTTCAACAATAGTTTCAGATGACACGTTTGTCGTGCGGCCGAATGCGAAATCGGTTATTTACAAGCGCGAAGCGACCGTGGCACGGAGACAAATGACCAAAGTTGGCAAACGGTGCGGAGCCGGAGGGGCGAGGGTTTGATTAATGGAGGAGCGAGGATCTGAACGCGGGAAGAGAGGCTGGTCGGACGTCTGGAGGGCCTCGGATATGGAGAAGAGACCAAACCAACCGACCAGAGATTGGGATAGGTTAATAGCGCTGATTTATCGCTTGTCTATTGCGGCTGCAAAACAGCGTCGTGCCATTACTTAAATTACACACGGATTAAAACGTAATTTATATATTAGCGGAGTATAAATTCCGTTCGCGCCGAGTGTATGGGTGTTTGAAGTGAGCGAGCCACAAAATGCGGTAGCCGAGAACTTGTATGTTTGACGATACCGGGCGGATAATAGAGGATAACGTGAAGCAGATTCAAACTTGCACCGGACAGTTTAATTATACAAACCCTTTGTAATAGAACCCCTTATGCAACGATTACACACGAGTTTCATAGCACTCCGCCGTCAGTAAATGGCAAGTTGTACTAATGTACATATTTCACGCCGTATTAACATAGCGCAGATCATATTCGGACATGGGGCGATGCAAAATTTCGTCGGGGGGAAGAAATGCCGACATCGAAGTGTGCTAAAAGCAAATCGCTCACGTATTGATTATTCGATGGAATGCACGGAAAAACGGCTTAATTATGCACGTTCTTATAATTCAAAGTGTGTACATTTATTATCAGTATCGTGTGCCCGTTTTGAAGGTAGGTACAACACGCGATCGTTGACGCTAACAATATGTACATGAAAAACATAAAGCATTCACTTTAAACATAAAAAATAACAAATTTATGAACGTTTTTTATCGTTCGAAAAATTAATACAAAGAAAAGCATATATTTAAAATCAGAACAAAAAAAATCTTACAATATATTTTGATTATGAGCACGGCGAGCCCTTTCACTTTCCCTTCACATTTACGTAAGAGAAAGTTCGCATCTATTGTGATGCGGTAATTACGGCCCATAACGAAATATGCTATGATCGCTCCGAAAGAGGACTCAATGGGAGTTTTCTTTGGAAGTTCCGCAGCATTTGATTATTTAAGCCGCTCGAACGGCGCGATTTATGACGGCAATAAAATCGCAACAAATCAGCACCGAAATCCGTCCCGGGGAATCGATTCCTCGGGAGCGACGAGATCAACCTGCGAGACCGACTCGGCGACAGTGAAATTAAATAAAAGACGACACAAATAAACACATGACATTTACTGTATATGACCGTAATAAATACCTGTCCCGGGAGAGGCGTTTCGGGCTGCGAAAACAAAGCCCGGAAAAACGTGCAAGTGACCCGGGGAAAAGCGTGCTAAGAAAACACCCTCAGCAGTCCGCGCTAGAGACGAATTACACGGGGAAAGAATACGGGAAAAAAAACGCAGTCCATTTTTAACTGTGCCTCTGATATATCGAGTCGTTACGCAAAGAAAAATCCTAGACAATGCTCACATGCGTACAATGAAAAATATAACAACCTATTACGACGATTGATACCCGGCGTAATTTCCCATTTGCGTACATCTTACGCGGTTTGCTAAATCATTTTCATCGAAAATCCAGCGCAATGCTTCGCTACGAGCTTGCACGGAAATGTTTTATTTTCCGCCGGCGGGCTGGGAAAAAAAGAAAGGCATCTCGGGGTATGCGAGGGCGGATGGTTGATGGCGTCGGTCCCGGCCGCCGAAGAACGCCTGTCGAACGCGATATAAGCCGGACAACAAAGCCGGGAGATTGATAAAATGCCACAGGACCAAATCCAATAAAACCGCCCGCTAGATTGCCTGCCCGAATATTTATGTCGTTACTTTGGTAAATCGCCAATGTCGGCAGTGGCGATAGGTGGGTTTGTACATGTGCGTGAGCGAACGGCATGCAAAAACGCCGATATATAAAAAAGGACGCGGTTTCTGATCTACAAATTGTTTTGGAGGCAGCGCGTACGAGTTGCATTTTCGTAAAAGCTTTGTTGTAATAGCGAGCGCATTTGTTCGAATAAATTGTGTAAGGTTAAAGGATTAACAACTGTTCCGGTAGTGGTGGGAGGGAAATTTACAACTGCTGAATAAAGATTCCCGAGAGGGTGCAATCGGGTATTTCGAAAAAATCCTCTCCGAGACAAATGACCAACGAAAGCAACAAAAAACCCGCTCCATTTTCCGAATACATTTACATAGTTAGAAAGTGAACGGAGCAAAACTTAAGTTATCGTTTGAACTTCAAAAGAATAAATTACATACACGTTGCACAATATTATTCAATGTAAAGATACGAGAGATAGTAACGGGGGAAAGTAATAACGCCAGACTCGAAGTAATGTCTCATTTCCATCGAAGCATTATATTATACAATGAATGAAGGAAACAGATTCGAATAAATAGGTCACATAAATAAGACGTCGTTGTAGATAAGAGTATATTGCAAATAAATGCGGCCAGGGGCTCGTAACGACCACAGTGCGTTCTTTAGATAGGGCGCAAATAAAGCCCCATCCCCGCGCGTGTGGTAATAACGCGTCCAGATACCGAAAAATGTCGAACGAAAATAAAGGACCCCCGACGGTCATTTTATTTCATTATCGCCACATCGCACGTCAAACAAAAATACATAAATAAGAGGACATTGTCATAATGATGTTTGCTACGGACTACTACGGTATCCCGAAAACTACGACGTTCTTTTTTTATCGCCGCCGCGAAGAATCGATACGAACATGCCATACGTAGATGATATTCACTAAATTGTTTGATCCAAACGATGTTATAATTTACGTCTAAAAATTTTATAACGAACACGTATAGCAATCACGTGAAAATATAAATTGTTTGAGCGATACGTACGCGTATTATATGCAAATTACATAATGTGCCGCGCTGGCAATCACTAGGCCAGAGTTATCGTGACTCTAGGAAATTTTCCACTGTATAAAAGACATATTTTTCATGATTGATGTGAGCACCGACACAGCCGTGCGCATACCGAGTAATTAATAATGGGCAAAAATAAATCGATGGTATGTAAAACGGCAATTTTCCTTCTTCGTAAATACTGATATTATGTAGGTATATAATAAAAAAAATCCACATTGTTTGCACCGCGAGACGAGGGAGAGGCTGCGATGAAATACACAGCTCGAAATTGCTCTGCAAAACATGAAACCATTTGTCAAGAGGAAAAATTTGCAGAATAAAAGAAGTAAAAAGCGTTTAATACCCGGCGCACTTGTACAGATAAGAGAGCGAAAGAAGTTGCAATCTAGGGACGAGTTGCAATAATGTCATCAATCTTCGGACGAAAAACGACACAAAAAAGTGCGATACACACACACAAAGCTGCAGCGAAACAATTGAAAAAGAATTTATACGCCAGCCGATAAGGAGGAAAAAGCTTCAAGAGGAAAACGAGTCGAGCGTAGAAAACGAAAAGTGGAAAAACGGTTCAAAACAATGAAGTTTATAAATGCAGAGCACTATGCGCACGCGGCAAAGCTTCAAAGGCAAAACGCCCGTTTACACAGTGAAGACGTTGAGCTGTTTACAGCGAGCAGCATATAGCGCACACAACACACACACGTACGAATGCATTCATACGGCACGTGAATAATTGTCCGGAAAGAGCCCACCGTGGATTTCCCAATGTCGGTTTTTCTTTCGCAAACGTATAAAAGCGAGCCGATAAGCCCGGGCCTCGGGTTGCGAAACGAGCCGCCGACGTTGCGGCAATCCGTAATTGTTTTGCGAGTGAAGAAAGATCGGGGCCCTTTATTCGTGGCGTGCAATTGCTCAAACGGGCCACCACACGTGTGGAGGTGCACTCCCGGGGAGCTGCGAGAAAGTCGCACGGCCACGTGCAATATTTATTTAGACGCCGGGAACGTATGTGACCCGTCGGGACCTAAAGTGCAGAACGAAGGTCCGTCGTGCAGGGGGAATCGCAAACAGATGAGGTGTCGCCGGCCCGGCAAACACCATTATCCACGGTGAATGGAAAAGCAACTCTTTCGCAAGATTTAGATCTTGATTCGGTCCATTTATATTATAAAAAGGTATTCTGTGGACTCGTGAATTGTTTAAAACACGGAACGCGGAACGGAGCGCATTTATGCACTCGCTTTTGTGAACGAAAATAAAAGCAATAAGAAAAATATCGTGAATAGTGCGCGCATCTGTCTGGACCAGAGTTTATAGCGTAATTACGACGAAGGACTGTCGGGCGTTGCATATGCAATATTACATCTAGCAAAAAGTAATATGAATTACTAAACGGAATTACGCGATGCATGAAAAACACTCGGCGAATTCAAACATGATCATTCGAAAAATATTTGATTTTATTCGCACTTATTTGCATACAGTAAATGGATTAGTAGAGAGGAGGGGGGCGAAAAGTCGGAAACAAATTGAAAGCATTTTTGTGTATGATGTCGACTTTAAAAATCCAGACATGTGACATATGTGATGAGGGTGGAAATCCAGCGGTCAGCGCGTGTCGAGAAAAAGAGAAGGGAGCGATTTAAATATACGAAAAAACGAGGAACCCAAAAAAGCCATCGTGTCTGTGAGACGCAGATTTGTAGACGACCTTTGACACATACTAACAACGGAATTCAAATACGTACTAATCGCATTACAAGTAAATTATATCTATAGACAGACACGGGTATATTTAAAGCTGCATCAATTTCAATATTGTAGGCGTAGCTTGAGACAGTCCGTATGGAAATGCTGCTGCAAATTATGTTCCTCAATCTTGATCTAGAATTACGCGTTAGTTAGAACTGGAATAGGAGACGCCTGTCTAAATAAAAGTTATATTGAATATTGGTCTGGAGTCTAGACCGATCCGACATCGTATATTATTGCGAGCCCGCGTTATCTAACAAGTTTAATCATTACGGGACCGAGTAAACGAGCGTCTCGTGAATTAAGATTTGAATTTAGTGCGACCAGATTTCATTTTGATATTCAAAGCGATCATCCGCTAAATCGATGTAAAATAAGAGGATGCATAAAAAAGTGCACAGGAAATGCTGTAACGGACGCAAAACGACCAGTATGGGCAGAGATACTAAAACGAAGAGTTTCCTGAGGATCACGATGATTCTAGTTTCAAACCAGATTGACCACTAATAACAAGTGATTGCTCTCACCGTATGTTATATGCGAGCGATACAGGAAGTCAAACCGATCTGCAAAAATATCATACTAGTAAAACGCATTACGCTAATAGCACGAAGTTGCCATCTTCATCGGATTGAACAACGAGTATTATAAGATGAGCTGCGCAGCTACATGTTTTTTTTTTTTTTGCTTGAGGCAAACTGGAGATGTTTATCACGCTGATCATAACTAAGCGAGAATATTTTTTCTTATGAAATACAATGGAAAATTTGCATTCCTTACTTGTAAATTGATATTTAAATTAATTAGTTAAAGACTGCCATTTTACAGTAATGGCGGATAATTAGCATGAGTGTTGTCGATGTCTTCATTGTTCAATTATATATGTGCAACGCGGATAGATTTGAGAAGCATAATAGGTTCGAATCTAGCACTAATTTATTACATTGCTCAAGAAGATAAAAGCTTACGTCGAAGTCGCGAACGGATGATACGTTTGCCTTTAGGACGAAAAACACACAACATAACAAAGGAGAGGCACACCAAGGGTTGGGAAACGGTGGTGGTGGAGGGTTTTAAAGGAAGATGACAAGACTGCGCTCGGCGGTGGAAGTGCTTCGTGTCTTGCATCCAGAGTGGTTTTGGGGGTGTTTTAATTCAATATGACGGCAAAGGGTATGAGACAAGAACTGTGGAGGGGAGCGGGCCGGCTCAAGAGGTATTAGTGGCCCGAGCACTCCGGCCGGGACTCGAATGTCAAGTGCGACTTCCAGCTTGAACGTGCCCTATCCTCGCCGAAATCACGAAGACGCGTCCGAATATTATCTGGCAAAAATTAAATTAAGCCATTCGACCGTCTCAGCGGCTGACCTCGACCTCCCCCGCACACACAGCCGCAGTTTATGGCTGCAAATGGATTAATCTGCGGCCTCCCTCGGGCTGTGTGATCGAACTTTCCGGCGAACGACCGCTTACAAAAACGATCCTATACAAACACGGTTAAAACGTTATGGCAGCGGCAGCAAGCAGCGCGTTACATCGGAGAAGCTCACGAGCCTACAAATACGGGACGACGTGATCGAGCCGGAGTGTTTATTCAATCGACGCCGAAAATACGTAACGCCGGATAAGAAAAGAGTTTCGAAAAATAATAAAAATAGAATTACAATAATAATAGAAAAAAATAATCAACACGTTGAATATGAAATGTGCAAAAAAAAGAGCGGCGCAGATAAACCCTATACGAAAATAATTTCGCGCTGAAATACGAAAATCGCATTTTTCGCTTCGCACGACCGCCGAAAGCGTTGTTTTGTGTGGGAGTGTTTTTTTTTCCCTCCATATTAAAGATATTGTTCGCGAAACAATGGGTTTGAGATTTAGGGGGTGGATTTATTCAGTCCAGCATGAATATGTCGACGATCCCGAGGGCAAGAAGTTGCCGAGCGTCTGTATTCGAGTGTACATAGAAAACGCTGATAAAAGCGCAGGGCGAGAGAGAAATGTCTCTCGCGAACAAGTATTTAGTTCTTCTATAAGGACGAGACACGCTCGGATTCCTTTCTTAATGGTGTCTATTGTTTCCGTATATTGCCACCCCCAAGCGCAGCGAGAAAGTTGTAAATAAGCGTACCAGATAACAATTCAACAGTGATATGAAGAAATATTATGATTATTTCGACGAAAAAAGCGGCTTAATTAATTTATCGTTCAGCGAGTAAGTCTATTAAAATGTCATTAATCAAGAAGCTTCTAGCACAATAGTGTATAGCCACATAGAAAAAAACCGACGAGAAATACCGAAAATTACATCTCTCATCTTTGCAGTGGTGAAATAACGTAGGAGTGCTAATGACACAGGAAAAGAGACATTTTAATTAAAAACGTCCGTATAGTGAACGTTTCAAATACAGACTACGCCGAAAAAAAGTTGAAATGCCAGAAAAAGCGCTCAGTCACGTTGAATAAATACTATTGTACGAAAGACCGAGAGTAAGAAAACTTTGAAAAAAAGGAAAATAAAAGATACAAACGTCTGAAAAAAATGTAAATTAACTGCTCGAAAAATTTCAATTTCATTAACTGCAAAAATTGTGAGAACAGAATTAGCAAACTAAGACATCGCTTGGACACGTATACCGACCAAAAGAAAAAACGAGAATGAATAGAATTTCCTCACACACTCACGACCTACCCAAACGCGAAAGTATACGATCCTACACAGAAACGATGCATCGGAAACATATCGGAACGATTTCCATTAGATTTCCGATGAGTCGACTATACGCCGCAGACGTAACACAAAAAGAAACTCTAAATCCATTTGGGGCAGTGTTTGCCACTCGGGGGCTCATTTTGCAAACGCAAACGCTCACCCAAGCCAAACTACGTTTCACACATAATGACTATAAAAAGAATAGTAACTTTAATACAATTTTATCTGGAAAGAAACATCGACCGACCCGGGAACCTTAATGCATTCGGGCCATCGATGAGTCGTCGAGAGGCCAGCCAAATCGTGCGAAAAAAATTGCAGACTTAACTAAACCGAAAGCTATATCCTGACGGGAGAGACACCCCCTTACCCATTAGGGGCGGTCGTCCTCCCACCCATCCACCCACCGTGAGAGCGACCGGCTTCCGATATGCACAATATGCACCGGCTGGGAAACGTCGTTATCATCTCCCGAAGTTAACTTGTCACTTTAAAACGGCGGTGCCCGCTTGCATTCCGTCGTTAACCTCGGGGGCGTTTAGGGCGCGCACTTGGCTCGACGGTTCCGAGTATTATGTAAAGTGAATTGAAATTTAACCTTCGATTCGTAACGGGGAAACGTTCAGTGACTGGGTCAATCGAATCTGAATGGCATATTATGTAATCGATGGCTTGATTATATACGAAAATTTGACAAATTCTAAATTAACAAGAGAAAGGAGAAACTATACATGTAATATGCACGCGGCAGAGTTTACAGGCAACGAGTGAGTGAGGAACGGTTTTTCACTTATTCACCAAGTCGCTTCGGGGCCGTATAAAAAATGTAGCGGTAATGACGTCATCAGCCCCAAACACGCCGAGAGCTAGCCTCTCCCATCGCTGGAAGGGGTTGAAACAAGTGCACTCTAGTTGGCCCGGCTGCTAACAACCACCACTGTCTGACTGCGAAGCACATGCACCACCGCTGGGGGAGAAACTAAAACGAAAACTGGGAGCGACGACTTGACGAAAAATCTCATATCGGTCGGGTTGTATAGGGCGGTCGATTGTTGAGCTGCAGGGTGGAATTTTTTTTTTCGCGGTCAGCGTAGGTGAGGAATTCGATTAGGCGCTATTCGTTCGTTCGAATGGTGAAAGGGTTGGTTAGTCCTGCGTCGAAATAAAGACCGAAAAAGAATCTTCGATCCGCTTTTCTTGCGGTAATTTAAAGTTATATCACGTTTTGCGAGCCGCTTTTACCGAGTGTTGCCAGTAGTTTAACAAAAGTTGATGATTGACCCCGAAACGCGCTCGGGCTTCAACAACCCAGCCGTAAAGAACTTTGTCGATATAAAAAAAGAAAAACACCGACGATTTCGTAGAGAGGTAATAGAATATATTTGATGAAAACTGAAAAGAACGTTTACGTTCTAAAAGAAAAACTACACAATATTTTGATTTTCCTTGTCCAATTCAGATATACAACATTAATATTTCACGAGATAATCCTAGAAGATTCTTCGAAATAAATACACCATTCCTCCTCAGATATCCATCAAGCGCAGTCCACTTAAGCGTCATTAAAAAAATGTCTTCTGAAACGATACGATTCACACCCAACCAGTTTTATTACCATTCATGATCTATTTTAAAAACACGAAACGCTCATACATTACGCGCCTTAGTTCCACCGGCAAACGGACATTTCAATAACGCGTGCGACTCGAACTGGAAAATAAAAAGACCCAACAAGAAAAATGTTAGCACACAGTCGAGCCGCGTTTAATTAACCGGACAAAAAGCCGAGCGAAGAATTTGTAGCGCGTCATCGCATCCAGCAGGAGACAATGCGCCGAGGCCATTACAATCGGATTTTTCTTGACGTCTCGTGGAAACGCCGAACAAATGGGCCTGCTTAGCGAAAGAGCAACAAAGTCGGATCGGCAAAAAAAGCGAACATAATGAATAATAAACGGGCGATATATTGTTGTGTGGTCTTGATTGTTCGAACGTTTGAAAACGCACCCGGCAAGCACACCGCAATGCACACGGCGAGTACATATTGTTTGAATTGATAATTGAGCGAGTGCTCGCGTCTAAGCGTAATTAAATGGCGTTTGTTCCCACGATTATAGCGATTCCGTACGCGCAGCGGAGCGTGTGCGTCTGTTTTGTATGTTTATTCTGTTTTTTTTTTTTTGTAATATTATTACGGCTGTTATATGCGCGTCGAATGGTATGCGTTGCTGTTATCACCTGTGCTATGGTTATCGCGGATTCGCGAAACGTTCGAAGGTTTCGTATAACTTTTTTAATTCGCGGATGATTCGAAGAGCTAAGACGTGCCGGGTGCGTGTCGAAAACACATATCGCACGCAAGTTATGCAGGCGTATTCAAATACGCGAAATATTCAAATTATACAAAATATTTGAATTATAACATAAACTCTCGTTACGTAATTTGGAAATTCTAAATAGATTTAGTGATTTGATATAATGAATATTGTACTGATAAACACCTGTTGCCGTTGAAGTTACTATGATCGTTAATTTGATAAAATTGATACGTTTTCGAATTCGAAAAATTTCAATTTTTTTTTAAAAGCGATTCGTAAAGCCTGGCCATAAGCGCACTAGGAATAGATTCATGACGGGGTGCGTTAAATCGGACGATAATGCGAGTTCGCCCACCAAATTGGGGCAATTTTCACGAAAAGCGCGCCCGCGTCGATCAATACGAGGTCTCGCGCGCTCGTTCCAATCGGAAAAAATCTCAATACGTATGGTTGTTGTACGCGTCGCGCACAATTATTTTCCATTCAATAAAAACAATAGGAATAGAAGACCGAACGTACGTATGGAACGGAAAAAACGGGACGAAAAATTTAAAAAAAAACCCAGGGGAGGGTGGTGTGAGCGACTTCGTCGCCGCACCCCGAAAACGCTCAAATATTAAACGCGCCGAATAAAACCAAACAAAAGTTATGAAATATTAATGAAGCGCGCGTCGTAAAATTTTCCGAGCTCGCGTTTTCTTTTCCGACGATTTTCAATACGCCATAAAAAAAAGTTTCAATGTAAAAGTTCAACAAAAGCCGTATATCCGTAATATACGCGTGCGTGCCGAAAAATGTGCGCGTGTAAACGAATCGCGTCCGTTATATTACGAGAACAGTTGTGAAAAAATTAGCTTTGTTATATTGTTACTTAGAAAATTAATTATTCGATACAGAACCGTGTGGGAGATTGGAATTAAAATGACGATATTCTCGACGCACTATTTAAACGTACGACCGATCGCACTAATTGAGGCAATATCGTATTTCCATTGAACACTCGGTGCAATCGTGGTCGACACGTGCCGCCATTGATTTCGTGCCCACACACGTTAGATCATAAAGTGGAAAATTTCAATAATAACGCACGAACGTACACACACGAAATAATTGAAAAATCTATCGCGGCATCTGTTCGAATGATGTGTTTTTTTTTTTTTGCGGCTGCCACTTTTAGGAATGGATGTCATTCATTCTGATAAAGTGCGACAAAGTGTCACGGGCAGGTGTGCATAGTTCATATCGAAATGAATCGTATCATAGCAATGATAACAATCTGTGTTTAAACGTAAAAAACAAACACCGAAAAAAGTGCAGAACAAAACGCGCCTGACAGCTGTACAAACTCGGTTAATTCCGTCGTTTCATAAAAATAATGAATGTCAATCTATCGATTGCACGAAAATAAGCGCTCGTTTCGACTGTACAGAATGTATTCGGCGGCGGCGAATTGAAATTGGAGTCTGACAATATTTGTTTATAGAGACACCGATTACTATGAAGCCGGTTGAAGATGTTGGCAAACGCCCACACCCAATAATGCCAAGGACATTATTGTTAAATTTCTGAAAGGCAATAATAACATAAACAGAAATTGCTGCTAGACGACGATACTATATACAAACACTATCAATAAACTTCAAACTTCATCTCTCCATATTATCCGTACAGAGAAAACGCACGAAAGAAATATCTTCGGGCTCTTATTAAGCGCGTTTCGTAACGCGGCCTTGTTTTTCTGCGATAATAAACCGAATCAAACGAAACGTCGATTTACAAAACGAAAGAGTCGATGAATAAGATATGAGGCGACTTCGGGGAACCGAGAACAAATTTGAAACAACAATGATACGCGCCGAACGAGCATTAATATTCAGCGGAACACTTAGCGTTCATGCACTCGGGGGCATATAATCTGAACTCGATATACATTTCTGTGAACTTGTGCAAACGTAACACACGCGAGAGTGAAACTTAAGTATTTGTTCAAACATTTGCGGCGGCTGAATCGAACGAGAACATGTACGCGAAGGCTACGAGGGATATAGACGTCGGAGTAAGGAAGGGACGGGTGGTGCAAAAGGGAGCTACGAATCTGTCTAAACAAACAGACCGAACTCTCCTCCGGAGTAATAGGGAGTGTTCCCGGCCGGGATCGGAGCCGGAATACATATGTGCCTGGAAAAAGAGTATCGTTCGTTCGATTCTTCGAGAGCACGTACTGCGGAAATTGCGGATTCCGTCTATCAGCCCGATCCATCGAGAGCCATCGAGATTTGTAATAATGCATCGCACAATAATCCGCACGATGAATTACCGCAGTAAATACGATTACCGTGCCGAGATAGAGGCTTCGGCCTAGTCGGATAATTGGTTCGCGCCGGTATAACAAGTTGTGACAGAACACTAACGACGTTTTGAATAAATGGGCAGATGTCGCGATTGGCTTAATTGGAGTACGCGAGCATGACAAGAGACGCTCCTCGACCACATTTTTCAAAGGCGTTTTCAGATGGGTAGCGAAGTCGAAGGGTAGGAGAGGAAGGGGTGAGCGAGGTTAGAGCCGTACGTAAAACTGGGAGGTGAGTGGGTGGCGGCAACGACGGCGGTGGCTGAAACCCATTATTTTTTGCGGATAAAATTTCCGCAAACTTTGATGGAATTTCAGCTGGATAACATGACGTAACCATTTCAGCATCGCGTGCGATATTCCCACTGGTCGGTTTCCCGTCAATATCGACAACTCCCACGCGTCCCGAGGCTCGTACGAATTTTATATGCCAAGTCAGAATTCCGAATGTCGAAGAGCGAGATGATGTACGAGCGATTGACAACATGAGTGCGTTAGACGAGCGGCTCTAACGATCGCGAACGTTATAAAAATGAAATTTAACAAAACATAAAAAAAACATCGCCCGAGCTCAATTTCGCCGGCGTAATAATATTATATACATTTTATTAGACCGTTAAATTCCCTCGAAATAATAGGTACAGATAAATATCGGACCTCCCCCACCACCCTCGAACACCGATGAAAATAAAAACAGCCGAGCCCGAGAAAATAAGGATATTTGGGGCGGCACGGGAAGAAAACCATTATTAGGCGGCATAAATAATAATCCAGAGCAATAGCGAGCGCGTTATGAAGGAAAACCACTAAAAGCTTCAAGTTTCCCGGACGTGGCGATTAAGCTGGGAGTATTTTTCATCTATAAGCCGGGGGCGGAGTCCCGGGGGGTCGTAGGGCGGAAACTTCGTCACGGAAGCCCCATCCTTCCGTTTTCCGAATTCATTTCGACTGACATGTTCGACGACTGCACGGCGATGCTAAATCCGACCTATTTCTACGTATTAGCGTGAAAAATCAACGGAAATTCCGCCGAATAATACTATTTCACATTGGAACGTTGGCCGGGTAATATAAATCGGCATATTGAACCGATAAGTACGAGAGCGGCCGCAAAAACAAGGCGGTTAATGAAAACTAATATTTTCCGATATAGGCGGGCGACCTCGTAAAAAAATACGGCCACACTTTTAGTCATTAGGTTTTATTGCCCGCTTTTATAACGGTATCCAATCAGAAATTGCAAAGTAAAACCGGCGACCGATTCGTGCAAGGGAGAAAGGATCGAGGGTTAGGGACAGGAGAGAGTCTGAAACATTTAATGCCAGACCGAACAGACTCGGAGGAAGGAAGTACCGAATGCGAGCAGAGTTGATATATTGATCTCACGCCGGATTATCCTCGCCGTAGATAATATTAATGTACGTGTGTATGCAAAACAGCTCCCTTTCCATTAATCGCCGGGGTATTCAAATGTCACGTGAATATTCAACACTGACATTCGAAAGTGATAAATTCACAATTGCGAGCGAGACTTGATACCGGGAACCAAATAGTGCCTAAATGAATCCGTTAATAATTCAAAAATACGTATATGTATATATAATATTCCAGTCGATTAACGACGCACACTGAAAAGCATCATGGCATCGACGAAAGAGCGAGATATATTTAAAATTTTAACGCGGCGATGATGGCATATGAAAAGGATCGTGTCAGAAGCACACCTCGCCATCGCAAACATCCGCGTCAAAGAACTCGCTAAAACGAGAGAGACGAGAACATGTCCACCCTCCATCGACAACACATTTCCAACCAAGAGTATTTGTCAAACAATCCAATTGTTGTTGTTGGAACGAGACGCTACAGGGAGCGAAGCGTCGCCACCCAAAATGGATATGAGCCACTTTGCGAAACTCCCGTCTCTGGAAAACAAATACTGGCACATAAATCCGGCTGGAAAACCCTAAAGGGTCCCCTTATGGATGCGAATACCACCCACAGTTTAACCCGCGTCGTTAATTCTTAAAGAGACATGTCGCCGCGCTCCTTTGAAAATATTTTGAATTGCGACGAGACCTTTAAGAGTGTTTTATTTTATCGACCGAGAGGAAAAACAAGGGAAGAAAGTTGGAAAATCGCTATATTCGGGCAATTAAGTCGGTCGTGTAAGCTAGAAAATACGCCTGCTGGAAAGAAATTACTGGCGAGAGAGAGCTCCAGCTATAAAATAAAAGAGTATGGACCGAACAGAATCTATATTGAAGTTAAACATGAATAATGGAGACATTATGGGGAGCCAAAGGAAGCGGAGGAACGGCCTTCCTCGTTCGCAAAATGTCGCCGTCGCCGTCTCCACTGTTGACTCGCCAAAGTGTGAAAACAAAACTGCTTGTATGTGCCTAATCGTTTTATTCCTTTATTGATCAACTTCGACGATTACATTAATACGGAACGCTGCGTAAACGGCTTCTGCGCAATTCTACAATATATTTAGAAATTATTATATTTCGATACGACGATTTTAATCTATCGAAACGAGCATAAATTTAAATTGGATTATATAAATTTCACGGATCGGCGAGCTACCTTCTATGCACGGCACGGGTAAAGCATCGAATAAAATTTAATAGTGTATTTGCAAAACTTCACAGACGGAATATTACGACTACGAAACGTATACTATCACCATAATAATAGTAATAAACAGAATCGCTAAATTTCATTACAACTTCATCTTTGACATTACGTTAACAACTCCAGAATTTCAACGACTCATACATAACGTCACTTTATTGCGAAAAAAATAATAAATTAAACAACAACAAATCTTATCTACACATTCAATGCAAATCATCTCGATTGATACGATTCCTATCACATTACGATAACGCGTCCAAAATCTACATCAAAAATTTCACATATCTCATCAAAAACAAATCCTCAAACACACAAAACCGAACCACCCCCACCGACCACCGATCCGCAAACAATAATCGCCCAAATTAGCACCGCGCTTTCCTTTCGGACACCGTTCGGCACGTGTACACGTTCAAAAGCGCGTCGCTCGATTTGTGTAAATAATCGGCCCTCGAATTCAGGGTCGGGCCGCGGGCCCACGATGGCAACCCCTGCCTGCCCGGGGCAGATGTCAATAAATTATTGACATGTAGCGTGTCGCCGAAGCGGGCCTGAGGCCTCCACAATGGCGAGCGCGTGCCCTAATTGCTCGCAAACGGTGCGTAATGCGCGGATAAATCGCGGCGATTGTGAGAACCTTCTCGAACGGTCGTGGTTCGATTCTAGGTGAATCCCCTTCGGTGGATTATTGCACGATCTTTTAGATTGCGGACTTATCTGGTCGGAAAGACAATGCGAATTGTATTGTGACGATTGTAAATAGTTTCGAAATGCGTTCGTTCTCGTTGAAAATTGAATGTGGAGTTTCGAAAAATGTGTCGCGTATGAAATATAGGTTTTCGATGTTAAATAATAAATACGCTGTATCGTATTTCTACATCGCTCTCGTGTCTGCGGCAGATAGAAAGCGAGTCACCGAGATGTCAAACGGTAATCTTTCGACAAAGGCCTTTCATGTTAGTTTTTCACTTAGGCGTCTTTGACAGAAATCCATATTTTCTATTTTGTCGCGAAAACCGAGATTTCAACGATCAATACGACTCCGGCTGCGACACTATCGAAAACGGCAATTTCTACGTAGTTTTTTTTTTTGTTTGCGAATCTGCGGATAAATCAACCGGCGTGAACAAAGAGCGACGTTTATTAAAATGCAACGATGCAGCGACGCGATTGGAACACGCGCCCCGACATTATCACAACAAAAGTATCAAAATTTTTTTCGGTGCTCGTAAATAAGTTTTATGAGGTTCGGGTCCTAATCCGCCCCATATAGTTCCACATACGTATATTTTATAGCATCTCCGCAATACATTTATGAACACTTTTCGTTGCGAATATAAAATAAATCGCGCGTATGTAGCTCTGACGAAGACAAACGATCGGACATTACTTGCGGATCGGTTGGATGCGACATTGCCATATTATTTTGTACGATTTTGAACATCATTTCGAAACATAAAATCTGCAAAATATATTATATAGTTTTTTTTTTTCTTAATATTCAATCGCTCGTTGTCAATATAGCGTCACTACAGTCAACAGCTGCGCGTTTTTCCGCTCGACTAAAGCACGACCTTTCATCTTCCCGATAACAAAAGTTGACTCAAATTAGTACAAAACATCGAACCCTTCAATAGTGGAAAAAAAATGCAAACACGCAACCCCTCATCACCAACAATACCTTGAAACTTAACACGGTTTCGAATTTACTAAACTGCTGAAAAATATTTTTTTGAATACGGATGCATAGGTGAGCGCAAGAAACAACACAATGAATTACCATTATAGTGTACACGCAGCGGTCCGCACTTACGTACAGTGTCGTTTCCCCTACCATGGGCGCAGATGGCTTCTATCACATAAATTACTACGTCAGGTATTGCGTTTATAAACGATATCGTAAAGTATAAACAAGTCTGGCGGGTGTCAAGCATATTCCGAGCGCGCATATGTACAGTACTAATAACCGAACCACACAAAGAGTCAAAAGTGCGGAAAATCCATTTCAGATTTACACAAGAGATATTATACATCCATTCAAAACGTAGATCGAACGCATAACGAATCCATCATCGAGAACATGCGAATGCAGCCCGCGTCCGCCAATCGATGATTCGCCGAATTGAAACGTACACTGCGATACATAATAAAAGCGGGGAGCAAATGGACGAAAAGTGAAACGAAAGGCACACCCCGAAAGTCGTATCAATTTCCGATACAACAAACCGATAGATAAACGTACAAAACGGACACGACGGACAGCGGCGGCGGCGGACACAACACACACGTACAATTTCTAAAACGACATCGGCAAAGCTCCTCAATAAAACCGAATCGATAAATCGTGGATTTGATGGGCGAAGCGACCGCGTCAGTTGCGGGCTTTATACGTATTTTTATACGGGTGTGTGTATCGGCGGGGATTGCGCAATTTGAAATGCACAAAAGATTGACAAGGGACGCGACGAAGCCCCATGTGAAAAGGAGTAGTACACCGGGTCCGTCCAGATCCGTGAATGAAGGGAGAACATAAATTCAAACCATAAACGTCACGGGCTCACAATGGAGCCGGCTGCCTGGCTGGCTACTAGCTAGCTGTATACAGCCCGGAGCTGGGAGAGAGAACGGGAGCCGCACGCATAATACGTACCCGCCGTGTGTATTTGCATTTTACGATTTTTGGAAAACGCCACCCCTGGCCAGGGTGGGGGAGGGGCGGTGGGGGGAGAGATCCGCGCCGGGAAAAAGGGCCTAACAACCGGGAGGTCCTCCATGAGGGAGGTCGCACACAAAGAGTCGACCGCGTGTAATAATGGCGGAAAGGGAGGTCGCCCTTGCGGAGCGATTCGTAAAAATTACGTTCGGCCCTGCCTGCCGAAGCGGGCTCTAACCGTTTTAACGAGAGCAACCTTTCACTACTCAGCGAATTCCGCAAGGAGAACGAGAGTATTGCTCTCTCCTGTTGGGTGTGTGTGCGCGCGTGGTGAGGGTGTGAAATGGCGCGGATGGAAATAGGAAAATATACCTAAGAGAAATTCCTTTTGAGCTCTGACGAAAACGCTCTCTTTTCGCGTTACGTATACGCGGCGGTGAAATAGGTAGACGAAAATAATAATATGACACATTTGAAATACAATAGGCCCACGCCTTATTGCGGGAATAAAAAACGACGCATTGAAAGTATATCAATAAATAAATTATGTAACAAGCGTCCATAAACCGCTACACATAAATCTACATTAACGTAATACGCGTCCTCACGAGCATAATTATGTAAAATTGGCCAAAATATTGACCCGCGTGCGTAATCGATTCACGAAAGAATGAAGAAAACAACAAATAAAGAAAGCGGTGACGAAATGCTAAATTTTGCATACGTTCGTA
The DNA here is from genome assembly GCA_009617725.1 of Hydropsyche tenuis. Classification (NCBI taxonomy): domain Eukaryota; kingdom Metazoa; phylum Arthropoda; class Insecta; order Trichoptera; family Hydropsychidae; genus Hydropsyche; species Hydropsyche tenuis. The sequence goes on along the minus strand of VTON01000011.1, from coordinate 2,262,544 downwards.
GTTTGCGCTGTAGAAAAAAAATGTCTAAAATAATTCTCGAGATTCACTAGACATGAATCGTGCGACATTTGACAAGAATGAATAATAATCAAGAATTGACGGAATACAATTAACCAAATTTCAAACGGTCGAGAGGTCGCCGACATCGAGCGTAACCTGATTTGTATAATATATCGGAATATCAGATAAGGCGAATTATGTCAACCGTCGAAGAAAACATTCCGAGGAGAGTTTATGAATTTGAATAAACTCAGAATAGATTGTTCGAAAATTTTTATATAACAATAAGCCATTATGTGTACTTGCATGGTCATATTAACCAAGCAGCATTGGCGTTTGATCAATGAAAACGAGCATTTAATGGTTGTACACGAAATATGTTTGTTGCGGGCCAGTTTCGAGTAATAATTTCTAAGAAAATAGAAACCAAATGCCAAAATAATAACGGCAATCATTTTCATTTCACCTGTGTATGTATCATGTGACAATTTGAAAAATCGCGATAAAAAATTTAATAGAAATTACGCGACCGCGGTTTCGAGTCAAAACTCTTTTCGCACAAAGCGCTCATTTAAAATAAAAAAAGCGAAAAACAAGGAAACGGCGACACAAAGAAATGTGTACATTTTTTCACGTGAAACGCCCAGATTTGAATCTGAATAATAATAACTTAAACTCGAAACTCACACAATGGGGTTGTTAAAAATGTTCAGCGTTCGCATTACGACAATTTAAAGAAAGTCACGGAACATAAAGCGAGGACACAGTGGACAACAAACATAATATACGATGCAATTAGACGGTATTTATTGCTCGGAGCGAAGGAAGAACCGAAAAAGTCGGGACCGGCTTTAAAATTAGGATACGCCCTTTCCACAGGATGTCGGGTTTAGAAGGGCGGCGGCCGGAAATGTTGCCGGACAACAGAAGGCGAGGCGGAGGACGAAAGGGAGTCGGACACGGAAACGGGTAGAGGTAGGCGGTGGTGGCGGTGGAAAAATTGTGCCCCGACACACAGGGCGAAGCGAACGAGAGATAGAAGAGATTGTCAGCGAGAGAAAGGCGAAGATAGTCGGTAATGAAGGGACACGAAAGAACAGAATGGACACAAAGAAGCCTCGGGGGCAGGACATTCAAAGGGATAAAAAATATTCTTTATAAAAAAAATTATGAGAATGGACGCCGCCGCGATGCTTTTTCCTTCATTTGATTTAACTCCGACCTACTTTTGAGCTACATTGAACGGAAAAGCGAAAGAATTGAATTTAACAAAAAAAAAAGATTGGATTAATCAATTTAGAGCACGAGCTTTTCGAATGAACTGCTCGGATAATTCGGATATATAACGTACGGCGGTGTTGACACGACGCTGAAGCCTTTTCGAAAAATAAACATAATTCAGGACGAGGTTTTGGATTTGCGCCACACATACTTGCCAAATGTCCGGCTTCCGAAGCAGTTACGCCGGATTTAAATCGAAACGTCCGGCTTTCAATTTGAACATAAAAGCGAACGTGCAATATAATCCTGCCCGGCGAATCGGTTCAGTCAGAAAACACGCTGATTAACGTTAACCTTTATATCTAATGTGTCCGTCGTGTGTGAACGGTGAATGGTGATTATTTTTACCGTCAGAACGTCGATCGGTGATCGCTCACCTTAACCTGGGTCACGTTTACCTGGAACAAAAGAAAAGAGTAAAGTTAGTCAAGCTAATAACACACACGAAAGCAGATAGTCGAAACAAACATGGCTTATCTAGTAGCGAGACAGATCCATTTGTGTCTATTACGGTGGACGGAAACAGATAACGCGTACCATTAAAAGGGTCTGCAAAATTCGAAAGAACGTATCTAATAGTGTGAGCGAGAAACGCTTAAAACGCTCACTGGTCCGAAATAGCCCGTTAAAATTAACGCAAAATTCGTTTATACACACAGCGATAAAAAAATAATTACAATTGTAAAGCTCATTACAGACCTACTAAAAGCAGAGCCAACAAAAAATAGAATCGTTTATAAACGAACGCAAGTTACTACCGTTCATTTCACACAATCATTATTCATTTTGAAATGTAATTAACACTGTCTATTAAGACGAAAGACAAAAGAGCGAATCAAGTTTGGACCGATCTCAACATTTAACTCGTGTCGCACGAAGTCAATTACTAAACGAAATAAAACGAATGCTCGCAAATAGTTTTGACACCAATTTAATCAACTGATACAAAGAAATCGAGCCGGCATTAAAATTCTCTCACCCAATTACCGAAGTGTAAATCCATCGGCAACGATGGCGCCGTAGAAAAAAAGGAAATAGATGGAAATTGGAGGCAATCAGGCCGAGGGTGTAGTATTCGGTTAAGCAATTTCCCGTAAAAACTGCTTCTGACGGATCATATCCGCCATCGTCTGTTAGCAATCTCCTCGTCGACGACGCATCCTTATAAATAATGCCGTTTCGAAAGCGAGAAGAAGGGAACGGAATCGGAAAATCCTCGCGTCCTTCGTGAACCTTCCAGGGGGTGCAAAAGAGGTATATCGGGAAATTTTCGGTGCACTCTTTCGCCGTTTCCAGTTCAATACTGACGCGTAATTATCACGTCACACCGGCAACGGCGAGAAAATAATTAATGACCGCGCGCTCGTCGAACGAACAAGTGAAAAAAATAAAATAAAACAACATATTAAGGCGTCGAATCTGAACCGTAACGAGGGTTGATTTATTACTTATATTATACATTTTTTTCCCTCGCCGAAGTTCGACCGAAGCCAAACGTCCGAAACACATGCCGCGACGAATAAAGAAAGTGCTCTACCATAAACATTAGCAGCGTATAGCAAAAGCGGCTCCGGCGAGTTGATTTTTGTTTAGTTCCAAATTTATATCGCTATTTTTCATCAGATTCTTATCACATGAAATATGTTGTAACGAAACATATTGCGCAATCATCGAGCGGCAAACAAATTCGTTAAAAATAACACGAAACCCGCAAATTTGATATCGCAATAAATTAACAACCATTGAAAAATCCATCGTAAATTTTCTTTTCAGCACCACTAACAACACAACACGGCGATAGAAACACATTTTCGCTCGTGGCGCTCTCGGTTCGCGAGAAATGCAAATGTTTTAATGGCGTTTTCTACGTTTCCATTCAAATAGTCCGGCGCGTTAATGTCATTAGAATTGGAGATGTCGTGGAAATTGCGCGAGAGACGACTCCGAACTCCAGACGACGACAACGTCTACGGGGGTCGGAGAGTGTAATTAAAGCCCGAACGAACACGAACCGTTTTTGTCAAATAATATAAACGAAGAAGGTTTCGCACTTTAATTATACGCGACACCGACCCACATTTCGAGCGGGGAAACGGCGCCGAGCCCATATCGAATAACCTATCTGGAGGACAATCGATGTACGAACCAACACACCACACCATACAATGTGTAATTGTCGGATTAATCTGGTGGTCGTGTTCCGCGCGAGTGCGATAACAGATGAAAATATCGCGGGTTCGACGACCACCGCTCCAAGTCGGGGCAGAGTGAGAGAGATACGAGCGTCGATGAAAACAGACGACGTCTACGAAAACAAATATTGTACGTAGGAATGGTCAACCGAAGGTGTGCGTGCTGAATATGCATCGACAAGAGAGAAAATGTTGAAACTTTACAAATAATCCGACTCGGTCATGTCGATTACCAAGCGAAGTGTGTCGTCAATAAGGAAAATGGGAAAAACCGCAAGTCAAATAAATTACCGAGTGTTTCTATGTCGAATCCGAATGAATAAAATCCGTAAATCACAAAATCGATTATGCATTCGAAAAGGTTTCGATTCAACGATCGATAGATAGATCAACGCGTATGTACATAGATTACGACACAATTTCAAAATCCGAAACGAGCGCACAAACAGAAGCGCCGAATTGACCATCGCTGCGGCCGCAACATAATGCCCACGTAAAATAAATAAAATCGAACGGAGAAAAGAAAAAATCGTAAAAACGTTATAAAACGCACGATTACTCGATTTCTTTTTCTCGCCCACCGAGAAAAACAAGTCCAACAGGTCAAACGCGGCGCATCTGCGAACGTTACGCGGTGAAATCTCTTCACATTTTTCTGGTCGATTTCACAAAACTGGGAATAAATTACTGAAGCGGGTGGCTCTATAGAAGAGACATCGCGAGGCGAGAACGGACAATCGCCATAATCACCAAGTGTGTCAAGAAAATAACGCCAATTTAGGACCGTTAGTTACGCACACGTACGCCGAGTTTGCACATCGAAAAGGACGAAAACGGTACAAATGTTGAACGAACGCGATCCGCGGTTTGTTTGCCGATGCGAAAACATCGGTGACGCACTAAATTCGCGAAAATAATATATAAATCTATCCCGAGTGGCACGCCGCGGATAATTCGAGCGTGTTGCATTTGGCAGTGCGCTTGCGTTATTTATAAAAACGTTTCGTTAAGAAATATCGCATTGTTTTCGTAAAACGGTCTTTAAATATTTTGTTTATAACTAATTGCGAAGCCTTGTAAAATAACGTTCGAAAGTTCCGACTTCGCAATTTTGTCGAAATTGTCTCGCCTCGTATCACTTTCGTATTGGGTCAGTACGAACACTAGATAATTTGCGAAACTTAATCAATATTTACGATTGTTTTGAACGCGCTGGTCGGCATACACCGAATGACACACTTCAACATTTATACGGCACGGCGTTTGAATAATAAAAAAATAAATAAAATAAACATAAGCCCAATACAAATGCATTTCGAGACGAATGAATAAATTTGCAAACGTAAACACATTTTGTATACGAAACCAGCAAAATTGAACAGCCATTTTTTTAAGCGTATTCTAGTAAGATCTGGTTTTAGTTCATTTCAAAGGTCACACGAATATATCTTAAAATTTATATATAGAACGCGAATAATGATATTTATTACGACCACGATACGAAATTAACTATCGAGTATGCAAATTCGATACGAAAAAAACGAGTTTTATTTTTAAAAAAAATCAATACGAACAACATTGAAGAACGATCGACTTTTCTTCGGAATACGCTCGGTTGGCAGCCCTAGCTGTCAAAAGGCCATCGACCCCGAGGGTGAGCGGCCGGCGCGAGACCACGTGCGCCCGAACCGGTCCACGCGGCGCTGTCACGTGCAATATGAGTACGCGAAACCGAAAAAACGGATGACGAATCCGGAAAACCCTCTGAGTTTCCGAATTGTCGCCGTCGATGGTGCCGCTCGCTTTTCAGGGTCCGCTCTATTTCGGTCGGCGGCTGATAGTAATGAGTTCGTTGACCGTGAAAAGCGTACGAAAACATGCGCGTAAAAAAATATAATATACGTATCGAAAAAATCGGCGTGTTTTATATTTCGAGGAAAACGAGCGCGCCTACTCGCTCTCGAAGAAAAATAGCGTCTAATTTCGAAACGGTTTCTTACATTTATAATCTCGGCCATAATAATAAATATGTAACATCTCTATAATCGTAAAAGCGATCCGTTTTATCTCCGTCGTTATTATCTCACGAAAATGGATTCTCAAAAGGCCGTATGGTGGGTTTAAAAAAAATTCGAAACGCGGAAACACATGGAAAAATGCCATCGAATATTCTGCAGCGAAAGCGAGTGAAAATAGCCGATCCGTCCCATTTTCCGCGCGCTCATAAAATTACGTCGAAAATGTGACTCCTATTTGACGTCTGCGCTTCATTAATTCTTGAATAATTAAGAGACGGACCCCCGCAACACAGACGTATCACAGTTCGTTAAACTTCGCGCGAATTGTATGCGCGATTTCGTCCATAATTCGACGGCGTGCAAACCGCACGTACGTACGCTCAAAAACATAAAATATGCATATTTATTGCGAACAACTCCAAAGTTTATTCACGTGCGATTCCGCGGCGCGGGTTGCGCATAATATTTGCGAAATCGCAAGATCGGGGGAACCGTTAATTTAATAACAATTTTATTTAATTGAACACAATCGGGGGTACGCAAACACGGCGAAGTCGAAAACATGCAATGTTTGTTTGGCGCTCACAATCAATTTTTAGAAAGCGTTTTGCACATACGTTGCGAACGCAACACAAACAGCGTACAACACGCTTTTACTACGCAATACCGAAGAGGAATTTTCCAGTTTCTACGGCGGATTGTCGTCATTCTTTCGTTTTGATTAATACCAATGTTGAAATACGGCATAATTAGATGGATTATCTTTTTTATCTTTATAATCAGATTATTTTGTGATTGAAAAAAGGGTTCAATGAACTTCATTTTTTATATAATATTTTCACATTTTTTTAATACAATTTATCGCCAGTATATCGAAAACAACACGCTGTTAAATCGTCATAATGAGCAAGTTAATCGTGAAAACTATATAACGTTGTGCCAAAACGTTCATTACCATCAGCTGCCACTTCCCTCCGCATTAATTTAAATAAAACAACCATAGTCATAAAACAATTACAGCTTTAACAAAAAAAAAAATGGAAAACGCACAAACGGGAAAAACCGCCAATCATCCTAAAAACACCATCCGCAACAAATGAGTTCCGTCGAAACGATCCGCGTTAACCTTTAGACACCGACCGCGACGACCACCGCTAGACCCGCCATTTTCAACAAGAAAAGCACAACATAGCCGAGGAAGAAGCGCCGATCGACACACGCGGAGCAATCGCCCGCGGCCACGTCAAACAACACGTTAAGTATTCCGCTCGTTCGGCTGCAACTGTAAAACGATGATAGTTGCATGCAAACAATAACCGCGATGAATACAGATAAGGCGATCGGTGCTCAGGATAAGCGAGCGCGAACCTCGACTTTCGACGTGTCGAAGTTAGTCGACGTGGAGTTGGACACGTATAGCGAATATCCATCAAAAACAGCTTATATTTATGATTATGACGGTGTTTTCTTTTTAGGAACGAACATAGAATATTATTATTCAATGCGCCGATTGAACGATTCGATATTTAATTCTATATATTGGATGAGTCGACGTTTTAGTCTAAGGAATAAATTTCATTGAAGTCGATAGATAGATATACATATGTATGTAGTTTAAGCTTTCTGATTCGAACTATTAAACTGACAATGTTTGTACTGTTGTGGACATACGAATCGCATACTATGCACCTTTTTCGGATTTCTTCATCATTAAGCACACAACGGACTTGTTTAGAAGCTCGACATGAAAATTGCGTTGACGATTTTGAAAAAAAGCATCGATCGATCACATGTGCATTGGGTCGCGGGTGCATCGCGCGCGCACGGCCGTCACTAACGATTTTGTAATCGCCGCCGTGTGCATTCGCGATGGACGTTGCAATTGAATAATTTGAAAAGGCCCATTACTCCAGCAACAGATAAATTACACGAACGACTTTATAATAGTGGCCGAGATAATAACACACAGTCCACGTCGGCTCGACCGGCCGTAATAATAATTGTGAAGTGCGGCGTGTGTGTGTGTGTGTGTGTGTTTATCCATCTTTTAGCATTGTGACTATGTATGTACGTTGAGTGTCTTCGAACTTATTTATTTTCATGATTACGATTATCGACAGTTCGGAACGTGAACTCTTCTATGGTTATAGGTGTTCGATGTGAGAGCGTATTTGAGAGTCTGTCAGGATGAGGCGGAAACACTTCAGCGCTTGAAAAAATAAACACGCAAATGCTTTAAATTCAGTCCCTTTTCGGTAAATAATCAAATAGCGCCATGTGAAATACGATTATACATCTACCGTTATATGAAATATACAACGATTTGGAATTTCGTATACAACAAAGTTGGACATGCAAATTTTTTCCCACATACATTATAATCACGAATGCACACAGGCATTTCTGACATTCCACCATTTTGCAACTGAATATCGTAATACCCAACACAGTTCATAACTCGAAACCATGACTAGATAAATTCATAATACACCATTATGCAGCATACGAAACGTCAAAAAGTTTCCACCCTCCGATCAGCCAAATCCACTCGCCTGACGAGGGACACGCACAAGGAGCGACTTCTGCGCAAACTCCTCTGCACCAACTAACTGGATCGACCATTGTGGCAATTCCGATACGAGAAATGGATACCTGACCATCGAAACAACATCCACGACGATGATGTTGCTAGAAACGAGCTCGCACCGCAACGAATACAATGAGCGAGAGCGTAATTCAAATCGGCCGTTGCGCAACATTAGAGTTTGATCGTTTTTCCGCCGCTGTCAATTAATTAACGATAACAATGCGAAACTGTGCACGGTGGACGTCACGATCGTATTAATACAGCGATGAATAACTCCGACCGCCATTGTTTATGTGAAATTTATCGAATGTAATAATGCGGGTAATTTATATAGCACTATTCGGAACGAAGGCATTTTCTATTGATATTCTGTAAACATGTAATTTGAGAGAGAATTTGCAAAGGTCGCTGGTATTGAAATCAATAAGTTACAATAGATAAGCAGTGAGTGACGCCGTCAAAACGATTAGACAAGGGATGAATCAGACAGGCTTATTCTTGAATATATGTATGAAGGTAATGAAATTATGTTTGATCTGGACATGGCCCCCAATTTTGATTTCAGACGTGGCCCCCAAATCCTGAAACTTTATCGGGTTCCTCTTTTCACCGATTTTTTTTAATTACATAGTTTTTCAGTAGGTACCGATAAGTCGAATTATGTATTATGAATACGAAGACAAAAAATTGATAAATTCTGTTAAAAATAGTGACAAAACATTTTTATAAAATGGATCGATACCGGGCTCTTTTGCAACATCGTAACTAGGGCTAGAGCCCTGCTGAATTCTCCCTAATAGGGGCCATGGATCTGAATATAAACGTACAGTTCGTCGCATCGACTAAACTATCCAAAATAAGAACTCAGCGGAGATCCAAACAACAAACTAGATCCAACACGAAGACACAACCGGAAAAATTAGCATTCAAAGAGGGCGCCGCCGAACACGCTCCTCCAGCATTTTTCCGGATCCGGAGGGACCAAGATACGCGCCATCGCCGATAACAACCAGATAACACCACCGAACGGACAAAACAAGCATCGGGCGACGAACGGCGAAGTGAGCAGCAGCAGTGCGTTCTAGGCCAACGCAATTTATGTTCAATCTGATATGCACACACGGCTGGAATTAATTTAGCGTTAGCATGCGCGCAAACTGGGACCCGTTTAATTCGGTTGCGCAACGGCGAACGAAGCGCGTCGTTCGTTCGTTACACAACGAAAACTCGGAGTACGTGCATAGCAAATTTCCATCGGATCGGATCGATTTTACGGCGCGTTTTTGAGTGTGAGCGGCGTTATAATTAGCGGCGTTAAAAAAAATCGCGTACAGGTATTAATTAGGTTGAATGGGCGGAGTACACGCGTAATCGAAGCCCTTATTTGCCACGAGCCAGTTGGTAATTGATCACACAAAGGATTCTATTCAATTGACGGCGTTAATTAGCCGACCGAGCGCGTAATGCACGCGATACGGGTCAGCGATAGTCAATCGGCGAGCCCTGCACAATTGTCATTGTAGTGTTGACGGCACATATGAATGTTCGCATGAAGAGAGGACCTTGTGCAGAAATCCGTTTAAGCTTATCGAATTTGTCCATTCGGAGAAACGATAAAAATCAAAGGATGCGTGTGCGATTATTAAAACTTTCTAGATCAACATGCGTGGCCCATATGTGAGGACAAGGTCTTCCTAACAAGGTAACTTGATAAACTGAATACTAAAACCATATCAATGATACGTTAGTAACGTTCATAACAGTATTCATACTATACAAATGTAATTTAATCTCGAATTCCATACATAAGAAAATAATTAAATAAAAATATATTATTCCTCTACGTTCATAAACGTACAATAGCAGAACATTCATCACACGAACGGCGCGAGGAAAGCCTGCTCTATAACATACTGCGTCGTTATCGTCGCGCCGAAACTTCTCCCGAACGAAAGGAAAAAAAAAAGATCCGAAATAGCAGGTTTTAAATCAAACGGTTTCATCGCAGAAAGGAAATAAGCGCGGGCGCGCGAAAAAAAAGTTATCGCGATGTATTATTTACCTGCTCGGCGGTTTTCACTTTCGGGCTGTGCGCGGCCGTTAGCCCTATATACCACACGATCCGCTACCAGCGATGCCTAATGGCCCGAAAGAGATAAATTCACATTCGGGAATAATATGCGACCGAAACAAAAAAAAAAGGACGAGCCCGGACGAGATATCGAATCGGACAGAATCGAAATTTTTCAAAAGCGTATACGTTCGTGCAGCACATAAGTCGTCCATAATACGGCGATAACTTGTATTCCGCAACGTTGACATAAACGAATTATTAACGATATATTCAGCTTGGTAACTTCGAAAATATACAACCTTGGAACGAAATGAAATTCGCAACAAGAAATATTGTGCAAAATATTCAAAATTGAATCGAATGTCACGCGATAACTATTCTACATAACATAACTAGGAATGCAGCTGCAGAGAACATCTCATGTACCGCATGTGAATTAATAGGGAATCCGAGATTTAATTAATTATCATCATTCGCAACCAGCGTGCGCCTACTGTTGCCAAGAGCGTACACAGAACGCTTAAAAAAACCAAATATCAAAATCAATCCGAAACGTCCGAGACACAAACCCTAGAATAGTGACAAAAAAACGGGCATCTCGCCTTAAAAATTTCACTAGAAACAAAATGAATTTTCATAAGCGCGATTGATAAGTTATAAATAATGGAAGCGGCGATCGTAATTTAAAATTAAAATTAGCGTAGGCATCTGGGTCGGTGTGGAATAGGGCCGCATTATAATACGCGTCGAAGAGAGCCGCAAAAGCTCGGTGCGCACAGGACCGGCGTTAATTATACGGAGAGGAGCAATATAAAGTTGGCCGGCGGCCGGGCCGAAACACTGGATTAAAGTATTTCACTCACTTAAATTAATTAAAATTAACTTCCGCCGCCGGGGATGATCGCTATACAATCGGTGGACGCCGAACGATTTACATAGTGATCCATAAACGAGAGAAGAGAGATGGTGCAAAAAAAAGAAAAATTTTCACATTCATACAAAGTGAATCGCTTATTTGTTCTAAATCATACGGAGAGGACTTGAAGTTTAAAGTTTAAACGACCCATCGAAAATAGCCTCGAAAATAAACGTAATCGACGTTCGAAACGTCTCGTAAACAAGCTTAATGATCGCTCTCGCTTGCAACAGGGACGTCTTCCAAGAGTTTTGCAATGATCCTTATCGAACCTTTTATCAGCATAAATAAAAGTCGAGCGGCCGCGTCCGTGGCGGCTTTTATACGCGAGCTCTCTTGCTCGCTGCGCAACGAGCCAAGATAGCTCGGCTATAAATTAAATTGTAGTCCACCTTGACGCACATGTCTCATTTGCATAGTGCGAATAATCTCTCTCAAGGTCCAGTAGTGGTGCATTTAAAAGATAAATCGTTCGCGTTTCGACGGAACGTGCGCGCGTTGTAAAGCCAAACGAGCATGCGACGTCTTGGCCCGGAAAAGGTCGACAAACTGCAACTGACGCATACTTCAGTACGCACAGTCTGATAAATTACACGAAAATATTTTCCGAACGCTTTGTAAGGCTTCGATTTTCCTGATTCGGCATGAAATCCGTATTAATCGAATAAGAACCGCACACAAATCCGAGTTGTACATATCAAACCGTTTCGTATCGTGTGCACGTAATAGAGGCGACATGTGCGACGATTAGCTCGTGACAATCCGATTACGGAATAAAATGCCGACTAAGAAAAAAAACCGCACGTGTTACGTTTTATTTTAAAAATTGTTCGACAAAAAGGTTTCGCACAAATTTTATACCGAATTAAAACTCTATTTCAGACATAACGAGTATTTTTTTTTCATATCGAATTAATATTCGATATCCAATCGTTCGCGAACGACAGCATCGCCAAGGGACACTCCAAACTGACCGGGACAATAACCTTTGCGAATTATACACGCGCATGTAGACATCGCCCATAAAAACGTCCTTCAGCGGTCAACGAAGCCACACATTTTAAGTTATTATTCGATTTCGATACGAATTCGCCATTGTTTCCGCGGCGGTGAAAATTCGAGCGAATGTTGCAAAATGTGCCGGGCGAGCGGGCGCGTGTTGCACAACCATTCTTATTCAATTTGTGAGCAACTTGGATATGCGCTTGTTTTTCGATGGAGGTTGAGCGTAGAGGGAAAAAAAACAATGAACGAAACATTAAATTCGTCGTAAACACGCTATACGAAACCAGAAGCCGTCGCATAAATCACCGGCAACATACCTCCGCGACGTAGACAATGTTCCTGAATCGTGCAATTTGTTTAGGTGCATTTTCATAATGCACAAGCAAGTGATCCGCTAATAAAACACGAACATAAACCGTGTTTAAACACAGAAAATTTCGGTCTGGCCGTTCTTCAATCCGGGCGAAATTTTTTTGGATCATAAATTCAATGGAACAAGGAGCTATTTTCGTTATGCGAATGTTCGCTTTTCGTGAAAACTAAATATTTCTCGAACGTCTGATGAAAACAAGATAAATTGAAATTTGGTTAGGTAATAAATATTGTTTTCCGACAATTGTATGTAAACTTGTTCACGGTGCTCATTAAATATAATATGTACAATGTTTTGAATTATCATAACAAATTTGGCATACACAGTTAAGCCGGTATATTTCCTCAGAATTATGAATAAATGTATCTTCGGAAAATACACCCAACACATAACGTTTCAAATGTCAAATTAGTGAATCGTACGAATTGATTTTCCGGAAAATATAACTGAAACGTTTCGTTAAAAGCGAAACAAAACAAATTTAGCATAATATCTTCAGCGCGGAAAACACATCATTTCGAAAATAGAAACATGATTAAAAATTAAAACACTCATACGTACAACACGAAACCGCTACACGCAACACGTGTAAACACATATTTAAAAGCGCGTGAATCACAAAAAAATATAATTAAACAAAACAGCGAGCAACAAAAACAAAATCAGCGACGGAAAACGCACAAATATTTAATGCGAAGCGACTTTTTTTCGGCGCTTTATTTAAATTCAAAACGATCGAATTTTCAATCGATTAATCTTTCACAAAACGTCCCTACCGAACCGTTCAATTAAAATCGGATATGAAAGCACTCGCGCTCGAGCAAAGTCCACTCGATGTCGAAAACCTAAAACCGACCGAATAAAAAAAAACGTATATACACGAGAGTCCATGACGGGGAAAAAAAGCGATGAAAATATTAAAATTTCCTTCATGAAAATTCAATACTCGAGGCGTACAACGATTTTTCCGTAGTGAGGCGAGCGTGTTTGTGCGTAACGAAGGAAAAGCCCCGGAGAAAACACCGAGGGAAAATAAAAAAGCGATATCCGCTCGAAATTGAGATCTCGCCCTTAATGCGAAAGATATAAGAAGTAGAGAAAAGGGAGTAAAGTTATTACTCCGTACATAAACGCTTCCCGTCGTCCCATTCGCGCTTTTAAAATACCCGGAAAAAAAAAACACATATATGTACAATGCGTACGAGAGAAAACCTTTATAAACGTTTTGTGAAAACGTATAATAATACATTATTATTACAAAGCGAACGTTTCGCGTTATTAAAACATTGGAACACTATATTGAGCGAAGCGTCGCTGGGATCGTATTACTGTAACAGTGTGCATTTTGACGTTTCTATTTTTCGGGTAAAAGATGAAATCGCCAAGCGGAGGAAAACGTCGGCGTTATTGCGACGAAGGGACACGTGCGCGAAAAAAATAACTCTCAAAATAATAATACAAAAAAAGGAAAAAAATATAAAAAAGGGAAAACGCTAAAGAAAATCTCGCAGAGCAGCGATTTTCGATACCGTCTCGAATCGAATTTTACGAAAGAGCATTATTATATTGAGAAATTGAAATGTGTAGCAATGTGACGTTTCGCCAAAAAAATTTATGACGTTACAGCAGAAAACGTGAATGCACCGATGCTTTACTGTCTGTACGTTGAAAATTCGTTTTAAAGAGAAAAATTACAGAAATGTAGTTGAAATATTTGAGAGGTCAACTTAGCGAAACTTATAAAAAAAAATCTTACTAAAGACTGAAACTCGAAATCGAAAACTTAAATTGGCCGTCGGATATAGTCGGGGGGCTTCGGAGTTTCCTTGTATATTTTTTTTTTACTTTTCACTTTTTCAAATCTTTCTTTAAGACCGTCAAAGAAAACAATCTGTGGTTCAAGATCTCGGAACAAGTTGTACTGGCGTCGGTCGGTTGCTCGATGCCAGCTTTCCACACTTATTTTGTTCTGGTGGAAAACGAGAAAAATCGCATGTCTGTCGCCACAATTTCCAAACTTTTAACAATCTCGACCACATAACTACTGCACACACACATACATAAAGGTGCACTCGTAAAGAAACTTTAAGACTCCCACTTCAGCGAGGTATTTTTTTCACATCGAAATATGAGGAGCAAGCAGAGATTACGAATAATGGCGAAAACTGTTGTAAATTATAAGACACGAAAATAAAATCGTTCGATTTCGAAATAACTCTCCTCTAGAAAAACAGATGCGTCTGGAAAATCTCACTGGTCTATTAGCTCCCTCGAAATCGTGACATGCTTCTGGCGATAACATTATATTTTCGATAGGTACATGCACAACCGCAATATAGCCGAGAGACAAGTCAGATATCGTCAAAACGACAACCGACGTTACTTACAGCGTCTCGAAAATGAATCCGGCTAATACGAGCACCAATTGAAACGGCAACCGATACATATTTATGAACGAAGAATTGAGACCGGAGGAGTATATCGCGAAATTGTTCCGCATTTGCAATTTCCATAACCCAATCGCAGATATGTCAGTTACTTCGCCCAAAGCGTCGCAGAAAATATATGGGAAATAAAAGAGCTCTGACATGCCGACGTAGGTATGTGCAGCACCCACACCAGGACGCCTATAAATATATGCCGAAGGATGGGTGGGATGCGGGGTTGACGGAGGTTTCAGGGTGGTCGGATGAAGTGCAATCTTCCTGAAACGGAGAAATGCATTCGACTTGACAAATAAATTCCCGTTTGTCGCCCGCGTATTTTCTTCGGTTCATGTATACGCGGAACTACAAAGTGCCCAGGAAAAACAAGCCGACAAATCAATACTTTATTATTATATTCGCTCGCTTCGCTCGTCTTTTATTGAAAAACTGTCGTATTACTAGAGTGACATATCTGTTATCTGTTTATGGGTCGTTCAAATATCGACAACCATTCTCAATATTGCACTATTGAATGTAAGAACACTTAAATACAAAAACTACACAACGAATTTCGAAAATGTTTTATTATATTTGAAACCGAGCATTACTTTTAATAGTGACATAAATTCAATATAAACAATTAATCACACGATTCGAACTTTAACCGGAAACATATAAGGAAATTTACTCATTTAAAACCACACGATCACCTGAAATTTCCACTCGTGACAAATGAGTCATCATAAACATTCTTGTGTCCGGGAAACGATGCTACATTAAACCGACCGCAAGAAACACCAACAAATTTCGAGACCGTTTCGTCCACCCACCATCACCCTCGAGTCCCGATGGTGAATTGCGCAATCCTGAAAGCAAATACGCATCCACGGGACAGAAATGGTGACCATGCAGGAAATAATCGGCGAGTAGGTACACGGTATAGCCCTGCGGCGCGGGGCACGTATCGAGGTATTTCGCCGATACGGACGAAAACACTAAAACAAAATCCGTGTTGCACTAATGGAGGTTAAACGCCGCACAAACAAAACAAGCGACTCCCTCAATAAATTCAAATAACGAACTAAACGCGAATTAATGCCACGTCTCGTCGAAAGGGGACGACGCAGGGTCAGCGAGTGAGGTCTGTCTAGTCGAGAGTTTTCTGAAATGTTGGCCAATTCATTATACAAAACGACTGCGATAAATTCGGAAATTATATCATACTATTATATTTGATTTTTTATAAATTTTCTATTACTTCATTGATGATTCGTTCATAAAAAAATATTTTTCTTATGAATAATAGTGTTATTAATCATATAAGGAAGTACGAATTACAAATTATTACTATGTACTAGTTTGATAATTCGTGTAAAACACAGAACTATGATTCGCATATCTTTCCGCAATCTTGTGCAAATATGAACAATTCAAATACACCACGATTATGCGGTGCACTTAAAACTATTACAACGGTCTATCCGCGATTTGCAAAAGAGAACACAACACCCCAACTATAATAATATCGCTAAATACATTGGGGCCGATTTTCAATTGTCGGTTAAGAGTTATTCTCGGAATAAGCCTTTTAGTTTTTATGGTTATTCGCGGCCGGTCACGGATAAAGTCACGGATAAAGTCACGGACAACTAGCATAGTTGTCCGTGACTTTATCCGTGACTTTATACGTGACTTTATCCGTGACCGGCCGCGAATAACCATAAAAACTAAAAGGCTTATTCCGAGAATAACTCTTAACCGACAATTGAAAGATCGGCCCTAAACGAATAATTCCATTGATCAAAGACGAGCTTTAATCACGGCACGTACATCGAGTACGCTAAAGCGATTAATCAACGCCTCTAATTGCACCAATTAACACTCGAGCAGCGCAATCGATATCGTCACGAAACTTCGAAACGACAAAAAATCCGCCTCCTCGGATCAACTCGTCCAATTCATCAGCCGATCCTCGAACACCCGTGCGTTATCAGGGGTCAACGATATAACAGAGAGGAGGGGTCAAAGTGGCTGACCCGCTTCTGGGGCTGACTTCTTGCGTTTCGATCCAGCACTACCCCGGCGACCATCAACCCGCGGGTTATCGACATCGTGGCATTCGTATGCAGCGAATGTCGATACTAAATGCAGCCGCACATGGTCACGTATGAGCAATAATAGATATAATGTAACGCGTACGTGTGTGTGTAATAAGTGGCGTGCCGCGGAGACGATTATGGGCCGTGAAAGCGATCGAATTCGGTCATCGTAATGCGTTTTTGTATGACGCGCGTCGAAAATACGGAATGGCGTGTCGTTTTTTTTCGTATACGTGTATATTTCGTATTATTACACGAATAGATGGATGTGTGGAATTCTTGCGCTCGTGCCACTCGTGCATCCAAGGTTGATGATTATCTCTCGGCGAGATGATGATGATGCTGCTGCGGTGGCTGCTATGATACGAACGCTAAGCTGCCGACGTGATCTCTGTAATTTGTTCGAATCGGCTTTCCGGATCGAGTACGTTTTCCCACCCTTCGCGATGATTCGCCTCGAGATATTCTATGGTTCCGATATAATCGATGCGATTGGTTTGTTGAAATATGTCGATATTGTGGGGTTTTCGAATCGTCATTTATTCGAACGAAATCAAGCATGTGGATGGAATACACTTGAATAATTCTATTTACCTTTCTTTAATGAGATGCTCCGTGAAATGATTCGACAAAATTTTGTGTGGTTTAATTGTCAAGTCACCCGTCTCAAGCTGTGCTTTGTTACAAAATGACACCTGACAATTTTCCGAGAGGTGAATTACTAATAAAAAATAATACATATTTTATACAAATTACTCAATATTTCAAAATTAAATAGAATTTACGTAAAAAGCTATATTTATTAACATTAAATCATTCGAAATATTAATTCGACATTGGCCCTATTAGATTATGATCCAATCATATATTTAATCCGGATTTCGAAACTCATTATTTTTAAATTTGAAAATCTCTAGTGATTAAATAGAAAATTCTAAAAATAAATTATATGTGCATCATTTGTCTGCGAATTACTGCTAAAAACCAACAAAAAAAAAAAACGACCACGCGAAAAACATAAAGTTTGTTTATTCGTCGAAAGTATTCTATAGCGCACATAATTGATTAAAAAAACATTTTTTCAATTAAAAGTTAGCACGCTCGTTACCAAATTGCTGAAATTTCCAAACACAACGAACAACGAGCAATTTGAAAAACTTCACAGCGGAATAAACATTGTTTGAGAACGCCAGATCTGGCTCGACGGAATTACAGCCGAACTCTCATTTCGTATACATCCCTTCTCATAATAAACACACACCATTTAACGCCCAATGACTATGGGGTCGGGGAGGGCGGCGGTAATTTTCGAGGACGAGATGACGCTCGTCATCCCTCCCGCTGAGCACCATCATCGTCCTGCTTATGCTGCAAGCGAGGTTTAGGGGAAAGGACGTTCCCTGAATGGCAGCGGTGCATCGTGGGCACGAATTGGATAAACAAACTGACGTGTTTTTTGACCCAATTGGACAACAAAAACGATGTAGGCTCGTACACGAAGCGCTCGGATCGACCACCCCGAAAAACCCTCCCACACGCCAGTTTGGACACAAGGATCCGGCATTCAAATTTATCCGACAGACATGTAATATAATAATATAAAAAGACCGTTATAATGGACGTAGAGAAGACGCGCGCGCCCGTTCCGTGCCACAGTTCAAAATAAACGGACGGCTTTTAATATAGGCCTTTGTGCGAAGGGTTCTTCCTACCATAAATGATATAAAAGGACGCGCTTACACAAAATAATCTTCTGGAAATATTGAAGTTAAAGATAGTCCGTTTGTAGAAGTTCAAAATTAAAAAAAAGACCAATATAGCCTTTGTCCGCGAAGACGGTCGAAACTGAATTATTGTTGATGAATTTCACTATGATTCATTCCATCGAAGCTGTGTGTCAAACAATAACAAAGTATCTTTTAATGTTTCAAATGTAAATTATTTAAAGTGCCTCTTTCACGACAGTCCTTGAACTCTCAATACCCGAGATTATATAAACGGAGCGTCCGTTTATTTTGGGGTACAGTGTTTATACAAAATATATTTTTCGGACAAAAGCAACAGCCGATCAATGCACAGACACGCACGATCACATTATATTTTATTTTATACACACAAGAAAGGATATATCTTCTACAAAGAAGAGTTCTAGAGCTTCGAATATTATGGACAAGATGGAACAGTTGACTTTTGCTAGATTCGCTCGGTGGGCGTGCAGAGACAACAACAAGCCTAGGCCACGTTGAGACCGGTTCTCTCGTTTCGAACGAACGTTCCCCGTGTACCAAAGAAGAGGTACAATATTATACGCTGTTGTGTTATTTCATTTTACAAATAAGACTCGGATACGAATATAATAATAATACGTTCGCGAGTGTTTCGAAAAAAAATAGAATAGAGAAAAAAGCGGCGATTTTCAATACTGGCAAAGTTCAAAGACGCGTTTACGTGATCCAATTCAGAGTCTGCAGAGTCCATTGTAAAATTTTTATAATTATACGAGTGACCTTTGCGTTTGAACCGTTCATAAAAGAACGTTCATACGCACAAAAGGAAATCTGATTTATGCAAGCCAAAGGCGCGAAAATCCCTCCCCTAGCACTGCGACACCCTTACGAAAAAGTGAAAGCGGTCATTGGATTAAAAACGCGTTCGGATTTCTGTGTTTTATACACATATTTTTTAATTCTCTTAAATAAGAATGGGTTAAATTGAGTTTAATAATAATGGGTTCACGTGCAGCGTAACCGGCGCGAATCACGCGATCAAAAATTATGGCGCCAACCGTTCGTTTTCAAACTGACTCACGTGCATATATTAATTTCGGTGATGAAAGTATTAAAGGAGACCTACATAAATTATTCCTTTCCATATTCGTAAGGACGTGACTGCATCGACGGCGATTTTTAAGGTCGTACATATTAACTTGAACAGACTTGTAAAACGAGTTGCATTGGATATCCCAAAACCATATTTACGACTAAGGTATAATATAATGCACACTTAATCGAACGCAATCAAAGAATAAAATTTATGCGTCATTTACAAGGCGCCATACAATCGAACGAATCCGTCGAGAGCCGATCGCGATGATTAAATACAAACATTACCCTATAAAGTGAGATTGATGAGACGCTGAACCGGCTATGAAAGTGCGCAATAAAATATGCAAATCTCCGTAAACAATATTAAGTAGGATTTTAGAAAGTCCACGCTCGAAAGTTTGTAAAACGCATCGCAACAGAAACGAAAACGCGTACGCATGACACACACTCGGTACGCGGTGAAAGAAAACATAACAATTACATCACAGCCGTTCGCATTTGCGTATTTCGAACGAGAAATTTGCGGCATAACATACATGTCCCTTTTACAGCGTGATTTTTCAAATAAAATCAGGTCTCTCACAAAACGAAACTACGCGTAAGCATTCCGTTATTCGCGTCGTTCGCTCCGTTGAATTCCAAATGCGAATATACGCACTCGGCGGGATTCACCATGGGCCTATGTGGCACGCCAGCATTCGCATCCGATTCAGAGTTTCGATCGTATCTAGTTTCCGTTATGAACGGGTAATTTTTAGAAAATCGCCGAAGAAGCCGCGCAGAGCGATTTCGCAATGTCCGCGGTCGTATCGGAGGAGATCGTAGATGTTGACGTTCCTTTTCGAGTTTATTGTGCGAACGGGATAAATTACTCGTGCGAGATTGCCGCACAGAGCTCTGAATTGCATCTGGGAGAAATTTCGCGATGTACTGTATACGCCGAAGCACGTGCTTCCCTTAAGAGGTCTGGTCACGTACGCGCAGACTGAACTGACCCAACATATTGCTGAAAATTCCGATGGAAAACTGTACACTTCCCTATCGAAGTTTTCCGTAGAAAATCCTCGCGAGATAGAAATATAAAGGTAGATGTTGAATGTTGAACGGCGCAAGATACTGATGATGATGATTGGCGCGGACGCCTTGAACCCGGTCGCGTTCGGGCGGCCATCGACCGCGCACCGATGATAAATTTCCCTTTGTTCGTCAATTCGTACCAACAACTCGATCTGATCGTCGTTGTTGAACCGTTGTTGCTATTGATGTTGTTGTTGCGGTCGCTGTTGCCGCCGTTGCGGTAACGTAGCGCAGAATTAAGCGCACGCGCGATCCACGTTCGAAACCGCACAATCGATCGACAATAAATTATACATTACACGTCCTAGACTGCTACGTTATGATTGTCCGAACGGCTTTCGCGCCCAATATGGCCGGAAAAACGATAAAAAAGACGACGGCTCGAAGGACAAAAGCCGGTCGTAATTAGAAACGCGCGCGTGGGTCGGCTCGGCTGAGAAGCAATTGCATATTCGAGTGTTGTATCGTACAAGCAGTAAACACGCAGAGGGACGAGAATGATGAAACGGGGTCATCTGGACGCGGTCGTAAAAGACAAATGGTGGGGAAAGTTGTGAGGTTCCGATATGGATACGCTTGCGGCGATGGTACCACTACTCGTGCAACCCTTAAGGGTGGCGATGTCTACTGTGGAGGAAGTCGAACATCACTCAGAAGTTCAGTGCCAGTGGATAGTTTCGATGCATTTTAAGTACTCACTGAATTGTTCAGAAATTGGGTCTTATAAATATTTATGAGAAGATCGTTTATTTCACAACATTTTACGTAGACAATTGCAAATGCATAGTAAATGACCGTTTCTGATTGTGATTCAAAACGGAATCGTCGTTTGTAACCCGGATTTAAGAATCATAACGTCAAATCCAAGTCGATGAAAACATATGAAAATCGACCCAGTGACATTAAAGAGGGTGGGAAAATGGCAACCAACCGCACGTAGAGGCGTCGCGGAAAATCGCCGCTAAGATTAACGGAATAATCGGCTTGTCGCGTTATGTACACGCGAACGCCTTTTCCGAATAGCAATTTCAATATTTTTCAATTTCCCCCAGCCGTTTTTTTTCACCGTCTCCGAGAACGCACGGCGATAAACATTTTTAGCGAGACGAACACGCGAAAACTTTTACGGAAAGTTAGACCATCGCGAAAAATAACCCGTTCAGCGCACGCAAATTTTCCGCCAATAAATAAAGCCCACCCTGCTTTCAGTAAATTGCGAAAACTCGCAGAGTTACACTAACCATCGTAGAGTGGAGCAGGCCGAAGAAAAACCGCAAACAGCACAGTTTTGCAGTCTTCGACGTCATCGCAGCGTTGGATGACATGCAACGATCGTTAAAAAACCTTCATAAAACAAACATAGAGTCAACGTGTCCATTAGGTGTTTTTCCAAGATAAACCCGAGCCGCAAACTCCTAATTTAGAACAAGGACATTCGTGTGACCTTAGCGTTTGAGCAACACGTCACGTTTATTAGTGGTCAAATTAGAAATTGCAGAATTGGCAAATGAGGTCGTTAATGAGGTAATCCAATGCTTCGGATCGTGATATCGGATATAATCTTACCGAAACTATTTATAGCAACATAGTTAGTCCGAAAATAATCTGCAGTAGAATTATCATCCAAAGAGGGACAGCAAAATAAAAAAACATGATTAAATTAAAGCTACAATAATTTAGTATGAGAAACGAGCGCTTGCACGTCCGCTAAGATAAAGTTGGCACGACACTGGTTTATTTGGGAGCGCGTGCCGGATAAGGATCTGAAGCAAACAATCCGGGAGGCTAGTAAATAACGTGATATAGAATTCAGATAATGGACCCTCCAGGGTTCGCATTATCCCGGCAAAAACGGATCCTGCGGGAGACGCCCGTTATCAATTCACCCGAGTTTCGCACAATAGGGAAACAAGCGAACCCGACATGTTTCGGACCGGCCCACGAGCAGCGGGCCATCATCATCATCATCCTCGAACGCAACAAACAGTCCGTGACTCTGTAACCGATAATGACGATGGCTGTAGAGAAAAAAAAAAATCACTCAAGGTCGCGAAATTGCTGTTACGCTCAAACCAGTTTTATACGCTCGTATAAACGTGAATTATTACAATCTGATGGATCGATGTGTAATATTCCGACGTGGGATATACATGTGCGTTACGTACACATCGCAGGAGAGTTTCGGCGTTAATAAACTGTTTTTGATTTTGTTTTCAGACTAAGCTATTTGTGTGCGGCTGTTTTCCGGGCTGAAATTCAGCGGCGTAACGTCCGATGACCTAATCTGAAACCAATCATGCATTTGGTCATCGGCCATCGGCAAATTCGATTCCGATCCGCGTCGGATTCAATAAAGGTCTATCACGTGAGCGCAAAATACATGTGTACGCGTATAAGCGAGAAAATGTACACGACCAAAGGTTGTAAATTCTCAGTTTTTTTTTATTTATTTTTTTATTTATTTATTTATTTATTTATCATTTGTGGTATATACGTCTATGAAATTAATCAATATTATACAAATAAAATAATACTCGTATAAAAAAAAAGAGAAACACGGCGAATTTACATATGAAAAATGATTCGCTTGATATTAATTTTTTTCAGTGATATACAAAGAGTGTTTATTTATAAGTCTTGAAGGCCAATTGCCAACAATCCCCCACCTGTATTAACTGAAAAATCGTTCCAACAATAGATTCGTTGTAAATTAAAATTAAAATTGAACTAAAAAAAGCAACTACTTACGATAGATACAGCACGTTAAACACGCGACAATCTCTACACACGATTCAATCAGATTACAAAGTTCATCAAGAACGACGCTTCAAAAGATAATTACATTTGCAATATTCAATACGCCAGTTAATCGAAACCGTCTACATAGTTAAACAACTACAGAAAACTACGACATTTACATCCACACGAAAGTACAGAGCCGATCCGAAAATAATTAAATAACGATAAATCCCCGAACCAACACACAGCACAGCCGCAAACGCGTACAAAACAACAACACAAAATTACAGCCCGCGATTATTAATTGCAGCGGCCAAGCCCTCGGCGTTAGCTAAACGAAGAAAAGTCGTCGGAAATTCCGCATGAAAAGACAAATTCAGAGTTGGCTCGGCCTGGCGTTGTGCACTATACGTGCAGAGATGATATGAATTATGCACTGGTTCCTCTGGGGATTTATGGGTTTGCCGCAGTTTTGAAGGCACATAAAACATGCAACTTGCACATTCCGCCTACAAAACGCTACCGTGGCCCGACTTACGTTCTTGCCGACGTAACGGCGTGCCCCGATTGCTAAATAACGTCCATTCTGCACGACTGACGCGATCGAAAATCGAAAATAAATTGCGGGAAGATATTGCGAAATCTTCGTCCTCCCGGTCGACCTTCGTGCGTACGAAATTGTGTCGGAAAAAAAAAGCCGAAATTCGGGTACACAATTTTTTTCGCGCACGGTTGTGTATGTGTATGTATGCGAACGCGAAACTGGAATAAATTGCGTGTAATATAAAACCCGTGAATTTTACGCGTACTTTAAAAATATGAGATAATGCTGGAAAGCTATAAATCTTCACTAAACTTGCGAAATGTATGTACGGACGATGAGACGACGGTTTGCGAAACGTCACCGGCAAATGTGAACAAATACGGGCGATTCGACGCGAGAGTTAGTGGGACTAGAAAAAGTTATTATTTAGCAAGTACGCGAATATAGAATACATAAGAACATCTATAATACTAAATAAAATAAAAGGAGAGAAAAAAAACGTTGTTTTTCCGACGGATAAATCATAGAATAGCGCGCTTAGTCATCCGATATACAGATAGAATAAAAACGATGCAAATATCAACCGGTCGAGAGGGAAATAAAAACGATACGAAAACCGGACGACGATATATTTTTCATTGTCTACCTGATCGGCCTACGTGTATTCGCCGAATTACGAAACTATTGTATTCGTCGACGGAAAAATTAAAACAGACATCAAACGAAATGTGGAAATTACAATGGAGAATCCATGTAAAAGACGTGGACAGTAAAAAAAAAATAGCGGGCCTACATTAGCCGTAACGACCCATAAAAGCACAAAATGATCGTAATTATCATTAAAACGTGATGGTTTCATCAACTGCGACTATGTAATAATGCTGTTGTATTTATGAAAATCGCATTTATAAAACGTTTAAAGCCCAAGGTTGTGGCAAACGAGACGGGAGAGACAATTGCAATTACATTTCCGCGACAGCGCTGGCATGAAACTAGTTTAAATAGGACGATAATTGAATTCTCTCGTTAAACCGAGCGACGAAAGAAAGTTTCTTATATGACTTACTGGATCGTGCCGCAAAATAAGTACGTCTCGCGGCGAAAGACCGATTCCTTCCACTCACCTGCAACAAAAAACGGAATAAATATAAAATAACAGTTGATAAATAAACAACGAGAACATAAACAATAAAACACAATCAAAGAAAAGGAGACTTGAGACAATGTCAGCCCCAACGAACGCCGTAAAATAAAAATAAATATTTATCGCCGGCTTTATGCATTATTCATACCGATAGAAATAAAGTTAAGGCACGAGAAACTAGCGAGAGAGCACACTCGCTCCTCTTCTTTTTTCATCAGAATAGCTGAAAACTGCAGCATTAATTGAACCGTCCGACTCGTTTCCCAGTTAGAGAAGTGGCTACTTTTTATCGTTCGCATAATCCCTCCTTTATATTAGCATATTCCATTCATCGAAACGACGTTATATCACAATATTATAGCGTATACGAAGCGACATCCGGAGAGGCTGTTACTTTTTATACGCGACAGAGGCGCGTCCGAGATGTTTTGTCAAACGCATAAACGCGGTATATAAAAGTCGTAGACTATTCCCAAATGAGACGCAGCCCCATTCTTTTACGGTTGTTATTCCGACGACGACGCCGCTACGTAATACCAAAAGAGAAACAATGCAGAGGAGCTACCATTCTCCGACTAATTTTTTTTCCAAGGGAATTCGATTATGCAGCCTCGTTCTAGACTATTTTCAAGCACGCATTATACACGAGTAGAGTCCATCATCCATCATTCCAGCTCGCAGCGTCGTACGTACGCACGTGTGTGCGTACCAGTTCGATAAATAAATATCCGGCACGAACGAGGATTGAATTTCCTATTATAGCGGGTTGATCGGGCGATTTTTTGCGTGCGAATAAATCTGGCGATGTGGGTGAAAATTGTATTATAAGGGCGTTTTCAATTTCGTGAATATGTGCGGTACAAATTTATTCTAGGTCATCGTCATCGTATGCAATTTATACAACGTCTATTGCAGGCCAAGGACTCACTGAAAACATTGAAAATTTAGATACTTTTCTATGGAAAAGAATAGCAATCTCAAAATATTCCTTGCCAAATGGTCTCAAGCCAAAATCACATCGTCGTCTCTAGTAACTTGTCAGTATCGATTTGTTCCTTAATTTTAGAGAACCTGTACATTCAAAACTGAAAAAACATAATAATAATAAAATAATATTGAGTCACTTGAAAATTACTCGACATAAAAATATCTAAAACTTCCACCATTATTGAAAAGACCTCGTTTTTCATTAGACACCGTAACGATATAACGATGACATATTCCAACTCAACAAACACAAAATACCCGATAAAGAAAACGCCATAAAATGACAAGCACTAACGACAAGCCGTCTGCAGCTCGGCACACCGACACCGCGCCAAACGCGAAAACGTCCAACAATCACACGAAGCGAAAACGAGTTCGTTAAACAAAACAACAAAAAACCGAACAATATGCACGACTCTAAAAATAATCGCACACCGAAAAAAAAACAAACAAAATCGCGTAACACCAAAAAAAAAAAAAAAACAGCGCTGAAAGAAAAACCGCGATCCGGTCTCGTTCGCAATTTTCAGCGAGCGAAAGAGACGGAAGCACAAAGGGGGCGACGGAGCGAGAGGCGAGGGGCGATCTATTATTAGGGCGAGGCGGGGGGCGCGCGAGAGGGGGCAGAGCCTCCGCCCCGGGGCCCGCGCCCGCCGCCCCGTGAACTTGACATTGAAGCGGCGCCCCCCGCGCGCTCCGCACCACCCGGCCCCGCGCCGCATTATTTAGGGGCTCGGCCGCCGGGAAAGCGGCGCATTTCCGCGAGGGGTCTCGTCGCGCGCGCACGCACGGAACGCTCTATGTTGTGTGTGTGTGTGTGTGTGTGTGTGTGTGTGTGTGTGTGTGTGTGTGTGTGTGTAAGATGAATTCTATTGTGTGGATGGGTGGGTGTGTGTGTCAGTGTTACGCGGTCAGGGGTCGTTCACGTTTGATGCGTTTTGGATGTTTGAATGGAAAAATGGAACGGTCGGGTTTGACAATGGTTGAATTGATATGTCGACCTGATTTGATGTGGATAAATGAATTGGTTCGATTTTGTAAGGATGTAATCAGTTCGAAAATGAGAATACAAATAAAAACCGTTTTGTATATATCAAAAAAGTTTTATTGAAGAGATTATTTTTCACCTACGATCAAAATTAAGCTACAATATACAAAGATAATTTTCCGCGAAAAAGTCTTTAAACTACTGATAATGTATAAAATATACACAAAAACAACGAATCTTCGATAACAACAATAAATCACGAGATTAATGTTATTATAAATCAAACGGAACATAATACTTGATTCATAATAATCATACGAATCCGAGCACAACGCCCGTACGAAAATGAATCAAAACGAAGAATTGAAACATAAACACGATTTACGGGTAAAAACGGTGCAGATACGAGCGCGCTCGGAAAATTTACGGGTTAAAATAGTTTATACGCGGCCCCGCTGAATTTATGGCGATTTTCAGTTTTGTGCGATATCCGCGCGGGCAGGCGATCCGCTCGTTTTTCAACCCCCGGCGGTACTCCTTTTCCTTGTTGTCGGATGAACAAACAATTTTTCAGATTCACCCCGGCCGTGTGCGGGGTGCCAAGGTGTGAGCACGTACACGGAAAAGTGCACGCCTCCTTGCACGCGAACCGCCATTTGTCGACGCGGTTTTCAGCCGAACGCTTAATAATGCATGAAAACGTCACCGCTGAAACGGCGAATAAGTGTGCGAGCGTACCTGTCCGCATAGAAACGCGAGAATGATTTCTGTATTATATGGGAAATATCGCATCGCGGCGAAAATATAGGATTGCATGAAACTATTGCCCTTTCAGATTGCGGAAACACAATCACGAACGCGATAAATTGTATGTTGCGTATAATAAAAATGTCTTCGGATGTAAACCGTTGTTAAGGAAAAGAAACGACGTGAACTGTTGCGAAAGTCCACATAGAAGCGATGCACACGCGAGGTGTAGTCTGTCGGTCTGTAGAAATTAATGACGGCAAAGGTTGGCAATGCATGGCGAACCGCTGACGTGGCCAGCGAAAGATAACTTGGCATAAATAAGCGGCAATAATTCGATTACGTAACAACCTTCAACAGGTCGAGCGCACACGACCAACAAATCACAAAATGGACGGAACCTGGTGAAATATTGAACAATACGCCCGCACATTGCCTAAACATCATAATGAGGAAAATACGTAATCTACGAAATATTTATCTAGATCGAATTGAAATTGTACAGGTAATTGCTGATAAAGATCTATAAAACATCATAAGATTATTATTAAAAAAAATATTAACAATTGAATTGTGTTTCAAGAAACATTAAAAACACAAAGTGCATTCGAGTAGTTATTTTAAGAAATGCATCGCGCTATTTGAGTATGATCCAGATTCTGTAGATAATCTCTGAAGGTTACGCTAAGGTTGTGCGACAACAACGCGCAGCAAAAACGAACAATTGTACAAGCGAAACTCGCACACACCAAAACACCACCGTACATCAAAAAACCAATCAACCCACCGCTCACAAAAACCAAACACGAAAAACCCCAAAACAACCCATTCACAAAAGACAATCGAACCACCGAAAACATCACCCGAACCCACCACTCCCAATCATCGCCATCGAACGTAACAATGCAACACGCGCGAGTTCCGGCCCCTACCACACCCTCACCACACACACACTGCATTCGAACCATCCGAAAATAGCACCGCGATGTTTACCGAGCGGAGAGATTTGCACACGTGCCGCTCGTCCGAAGAGCGGTGCTCCTCGTGTTCTGCAAACACGAAACCCAACATCCGAAGAAGAAGCACCCGGAGGGGATTCCCGGCCGGGCAGTCTGGCAGTTTCACCTGTCGCCGGACGCTTTTCCTTGGGTTCCTGCCACATTCTCCCAACACCGGTTGCGCAACCCGACCCATATACAATCGGGAAAAAGTGTGCCGGCGTAGCGAACGTACACGTGGGTTATGAGCGTGTTGTTGCTTTTGTTGGCTCGCGACCACGTCGGCCGCTGCCCATCTTGGTGGTGATTTGGTGGTTACGCAATCGGCATTGACATTGAAAGCGTTGCGTGCGAGCGCCCTTTTTTTATTGCCGATGTGCCATTAACGACGCTCTAAATATAGTGGACGAGAGCGCCGGTGCGTTCGCAGTGTTTATCTATGCGAACGGTGGAAAATCGAAACATCGATCGGGGAATTTAACGTTTTCTTCGGGGGATGTGTCGTTAACGTCGGATTATTTTCGTTAGCGAGGCCTGGTCGCATATTTCTAATTCGGGATGGTTTTGTGGTGAATTCGAAATGCATTGACGCACGTGTGTACGTCACGCGAATGTTATGGATGAAAATCAGAAATATGTAATCTGGATGGAATTGAGATTAACCTTGGGTGAAATCAGCTATCGATAAGTGCTGTAAATTTTTACACGACGATTTTTCATTTTACGATAGGAAATACGTGAGTAATTTCGAAAATTTTACGTAAATTACGATTAGATAACCGAGCAAGAAAATAAATGAGTAAGCGAAACCCCGTTTTCCGAATATTATATTGTCGAATAGAATTATTTATGATCGAATCAGAAATTAGTATTACGAGTTACTTATTATGCGACATAAATATAGTCGATCGCATTATAATTACAACCAAAATATCGAAATAAAGTTTTCCGAAAACAAAGGGCCCCCACAAGTAAATGAATGCAGGGAAAAAAACGACAGTCCCACTGAAATAAATCTATCCGATCTAATTGCAGCAGTCATCGATCTCTTACCGAGCATGCAATGTTAAAGAGGACGTTTAAATTTATCTCGGAAAAACGTAAGTCGACGCTGGCTAGAACACCATCCCGAGAATACGACCGATCGATCTAGTATTCGCAAGCGTACAACTTTAGCAACAATGTAACGAAAAAAGATGCCGACAATAAATGTTGTACTGAAAAAGCAAACGAACGCTGTTCGATGCGTTTAAAAAAATGTATGTCAATACTGGCAACACGCTAGAATTCAATAAAGACCATAAAATACGCGTGCACGTAAAATTTGCATACAATTAAAACCGAAAGTGCGCAACGGTTCGCGCTGCGGTACACGTGTCAATTACTGGGAATGTGTACTCGATAAAAATGACTGTAGACGTCGTAAAAATAAACGATAAGCAATATAGATAGTATAAAAGGCAATAACTAAAGCTTTACGACGCCTTTTTATTCGAAATTTACAATCGTCCCGACGATTTGCTTTCGTTCGGAAGAAATTGAAAACCGATCACGTCGCGCCTTTAAAAAATCCCCAAAAAAATAACACGATTACATAAAACAAGACGCGCTCCGTTGTCATTCGTCGAAGCGGCTTTTTTTTGCATTTTTCAAATTATGCCGAATGACATCGCTCTAGTAATATATCAAGTTTTTCATGAAACCGAGATATTGACGGCGAAAACAACTTTTTCAGTGGTATTTACAAAGAGAAAAAAAAACACGTACGAAATGCCAAAAAAATAACACGCGTATATCCCATCGGTCGTTCTATTGATAGATATTGAATTTATCGTTATATACGTTACGGTGTTGCTATTCTGGTGCGGTGTATAAAAATACAGATTTTATTTGAATACATAAACTGCTAATCTTGTTTATCAGCTAGCGGAATTTTCGGGACGAAAACTCACCAATTTTTTTTCCGAGTTATAAGCGTCATATTCGCTATCGTAATCCTTATATTGAATTGCACATGTTAGTAGATCGCAATTAAGCAAACGCGGGACATAAAAACGATCGACATTCGCGGTTTTATCGTATACGCACGATTGATACGGCCTATTTGCGTTCATTACACATTTGCACAATACGACACTATCAAACAAACAATTAGCATATTTGATAAGTGCATTAACATGTGGCAACACAATAAAGCATACAACGGATACACCGTTCGCGATTACGAATGTGGGAACACTATTAGGAACGATATAGAAAGTAATGCAACGAATTCAAACATTTAGTCCGACCTATAATAAACGATCCGTGTACGCGTGCGTGGGGGAGGAAAACAGCGTTCAAATATCTCAGGCATTCGAATGGTTAAATGTACAACAATTATAAGCGAATGGGGTTTCACGGGATGGGGATTAGGGAAATTCGCTTAATAGGAATTCCCTTTCAATAGACGCTATGCGAACGCGAAACGTCGCTTTTGCATTACTGCTCGACACTAATAGATTGTTATTTATACAAACCATAATATGCCCATTTCCAGGTTCGGGGACTAACAATTAATTTTCAAACTCGGCGACTACGTCGCATTGTGAGCACCAGTAACGACATCGACAGGATTATAAGTGTTCACACCGAACAGACTACACCGATATAAATTAGGCACGTCAGAATATTGTGCGGCAATGAACTATATTTCGTTGGTTAGATACATACTATGAAATAAAAATGAAGGAGAAAAGAAGAAAGAAAGCGCAACGACAAAAGCCCGGTGAATGAGAGTCGTAATGGAAGTCGCGAGAAGCAAGCATGTAAAGGTTTTCGGCGAAATGAACTGCTTTATAGAGGAAGTTATGTATGAAAAGATGCGGGCACAATAGGTGACATATCTAAAATCTTGTAGAAAATTGAAACGGGAGGACGCTTTATTATTCGTTAAATGGAATAGCGGCGAATTTTCTATACAACTGTCAGGACGACGGCGCCTCCAAGAGCTAACAGATCGTTACCTCTGATTGCCAACAACGCCATACGTCTCTCTTCCCTTACACGAAACGTCAATATCGGAATTTCGAAGCTTTCCGACCCGAATACGTACCGAACATATTTCCGTATATACACATACACAACATGACAGAAAAATTATATTTAATTGATCAACCAATTTTCTGTGGCACAAACAGCGTAATGAATCCCGAGATCAACGAAGCGGAAACTAGTCATCAAAAAGATTATTTCTTATCTATGGCAACGATGATAAAAAATAAATAGAAATTACAATCCTTACGACAATCATTATCGTTTTTAACCATCTACTCTCGGTTAAAGACGTCGCCGATTCTCTCCAGAAACGTTAAAATACATACAACGACAACTATTATTTTTATACCCCTCGCTTCGGCGAAAATCCATCATATCGGAACGCGAAACCGTATGCGCACTCCCCGGACTTCCTGAAACGTAACCGCCGCGCAAAATAACCTCAAGAGAGGGGGGCACACAGCACAACAGCGCCGTGCCGAAAGCGAAAGAACAAAAAAAGAAAAGCGTGTATACATGTACAGCACGAAACGAGGCAAAAGCTCGACTTTTTCGCGTAGCGTTCTCGGGTTATTTTCCTTTTATCGGCGGGGCTAACAGCGCGGAAATTTACATTCCTGGTGAGTTTCCTTTGTTTCATTCATCGAAGGGTCAGAGCGCATGCGCGCTGAGCGAGCTTTTCCTCGACGACGGCGACGATTTTCCACGACGGCGAATACGCATTTTCATCACCGGCGAGCAAACGCTTCATTATCATACCTAAACATTAACATTTACGCGGAAGAGGATCGAGCTAGATCTTTCACACGGCGAGACTGAGCGATTCGAACCAAACGGCGAAGTTGACCACCCGCATACGAAAAGAGCGGGTCACACAAATCTGGTTGCGCGAAACGTGAATCATAAATGATCGATCGCAGGTGGGGCAGGCGCTCCGGGGGCGGCCTAAATATGCGCCCCCCGGTGCGTGCCCCCCCCCCGACGTCGATACAGACCCCGCTGTGGGGCTACGCCCTGCGAGGACCCGACCGACTGTTGTTCCCGGCCCTTCGCTGATCCGTTTGTCCGTGCGATGATTGCGTACGTGGATTCAAACGGTGTGCCGGTGCCGAACCACGTGTCCCGTTTATGGGCAGGCGCTTAATTAACAGGTGTCCATTAGCAACGGTCGGGAAGAATTCGTTTCGTATAAAAATTGTTATTGTTTGCGATAATAAATCGTGTCTTAAAATAAAATGTTTTTATCGATCCGCGAC
This sequence comes from Hydropsyche tenuis, assembly GCA_009617725.1. Classification (NCBI taxonomy): domain Eukaryota; kingdom Metazoa; phylum Arthropoda; class Insecta; order Trichoptera; family Hydropsychidae; genus Hydropsyche; species Hydropsyche tenuis. Next base: position 2,229,232 of record VTON01000011.1, on the reverse strand, counting down.
GAATTATCTCGGCGTTCCAATGAAAATAAATATCGAATCGAAGATAAACGCGTTAGTCACGCGAATATTTCAGAACGTAAATAAAGATTGTGTATATAAAACGCGTCACCGAATGATATTTTTATGTTTTGTCATATTTCTCAGATGTAAAAAGGGTCGTGTTAAGTGTTGCAATCTAATTTATAAGAAGGCGAGTGCCAGATACTCGCCCGCTCGGTTGCATCACTAAATCTGTCGAAGATGCATACAGAAATATTCCGCATAATGAACGAATGAATAATCCGCGATCGCACACATCGTTACATAACAAATTTTTGTAAAAATAAATATGTAATATGTATCGTGTAAATACGAACACAACATTATCATGTCAAGTTACGTGCGATAAAACACGCAACGATGTCGATGTGGGCGCACAAGCACCGCACGGAATGCACAGAATATAAATAATGAAAAATGAAATATATGTAACATACTCGTATAAATAAACAAAATGTAAGAACCGGTAGCCGTACTGATTCAGCACAGCAATCAGATGACACAGTTTGATTCACGGGATGGTAGTTTCAATAATACTGTTTCGAAAATAAACTGCTGGTCGAGAAACGCACAGATCGATGGCGTTATGAATTGCATCGGTCGGGAAACAACGTTGAACTCGATTTGAATATAATAATAAAAAAAAATAGAAGATTGTAACTCGCTTTTAATGGCTTCGTAGAAATTCATTTATAAGTAATATATGTGAGAAAACTCAACTGTAAGAAAACTTCTACACGCTACGGCTATGATATGCCGCACAAAGGGGTCAAAGTAATGGAATGTTGAATTATTTAAGTAGCTCGAATTTTACAATTTGTTACCAGTGCACAGTCGATAGTTCTGTTTTAACAATCGACGAGGAAAACGAAAAGCCGTGTTAGCGAGATCGAATTGCGTAACGCGCTATCCCCGAACGAGGAGTTTCAGGGATTTCGTGGAAACAAACATTAATTAGGCGTATAAAAATTTCACCGAGAAAATTGTATAGTGATGCGCGACCCAGAGCTACGGTAAAGAAGTCATAAATTACGGAGGGCTTTATTTGAGAACGACCGGCAGAAGTGTGACAGACGTATTAATCAAACGCGTCATTTCCACGTGGCGTGCTTTTTTGAAGGTTTTCTCTTTCAAAAAGATTGCCGACCACGCCCTGGAGCCGCTCGAAGCTCAATTAAGCCGGAAAAACAACACCGTATATACGCGTGAACGTCACTTTTATACGAAAGGCAATAAACCCCTAAAACCCCCGGACGAACGAAAAAACACACCACTTGTATGTGTCGAAACGACGACGGCGCTCGTGGACGGATTAAGCGCATATCGATGAAGTTGAAAACGAAAGCGAAAAAAAAAGGATTCGAGAGATAATTGCGTAAATGCGAATTCTCTGTGGAAATCCGTATCGAAATATTTTCGGTGCAATGTCCTCATTAAATAGGAGCAGTCGTAAAAATATCACGAACGTGAATTTGTATTTTAACTAAATGCGAAATTCCCCGTCCCAGAGCGCGAAGTGAGTGCTCTGGCACACGCAAATCCTTTATTAACGAGCGAAAAAAATTTTACTCGTCGCTTTCACGACGAGTAATGAGACGTAAATAGCGTATAAAATGCGTCGTTTTCAAAATGTCATAACGTTAACAAATTCCGTCGACTGTGTACGCGATTCCTCGGCCGACCGCTTATTTGCAGATCGGTGTGTCGAAACTGTTCGAAAACGTGGGAACACTTTCGAACGCTGTCAAAAGTAGCGCAATGTCCAGAATTATACCAAGGACGCGCGAGCGCTGAAAAAATTTGCATATGACATAACGTCTTTCATATACGAAAATATCGTTATTTCCCCGGAACTTTCCAACGCATACGTAGAGCCGGCGAATCGATAAGTGTACTCGTTTTTTCCTTGTGCCAAGTTGCATCGCTATTACGTTTTGAGATGCGCTGGCCCATCCCAAATAGAATATTTATCTTGGATGAGCGTAATGAAACAAGATCGGTGCACGTGTGCGAGAGCCAACATCCCGGGCACGACCGCACTCAACCAGTGAACGAATCTTCTTGCGGGTAGGGCCCCTTTTGATTCGATTATCAAACACACGTGTTCTCATTACGCTTTATCTCGACGAATTAATCTTGGGAAAAACGAAACGAGAAGCAAACACACACACACGTACGTACACGTATGACGCCGTCGCCTAAAAATATATTTCGTATGATAAAGGGGGTGAAAGAGAGGAGAGCGCGTTAGCGCAGCGGGCACAACAAAAGCTTTAACGGCACAGACACGGTTCGTATCAAAAACGTTTGTGAGCCGAGACTCGACATTCGGCTTCATTAAAATAATGCATGTTACCCCCGGCCGAAACAAAGGGAAATGCATGGAAAAGTACCATTGTTTCACCCCGACTCCCGGAGAGCCAAAAGTTATAAGCAACAAAAGATGTTATGCCCCGAGAGATTCGCGCACACGGAAGCGTTCAAGTGCAAGGATTAATATGGCGGGTGTAAGAGGAGCGCTTGTCTAGTCGACGGGGTGGGGTGGGTGGCCATCAAATATTCACGCGTATTAAGAATTTCATTAATCAGGAAGAAAACGTAATGAGCGACGGAGCTTTCATCGCCTCGCCGGGAAAATAAGAAAGGTACGGGAATTACCCGAAATCCAGCCAACAATCGGTCCGTGATGAACGACGTACATAATTCAAAACTCATAAAGTAATTGCTGCTTTCTACCGAAACACGCTTTGTTGTATTGAAGCCGTCACAACAATAAAAGCACATATTTCCGGCGTTAATTGTGCGCCGAAAATTCGGGCAATGCGCGAAACTTTGTACGCGTGCGTACACGTGTAACTAAATATGTATATTCCTGTCGGTTTTATTTATTTTTTTAGCTCCCCACGCACATTCGCCAAAATGTATGAAACTCGTTCGGGGATAAGACGACAGTAAAAATATGTAATAACGACTTTGAGGTAAGATGTTCGACCGAAGCAATAAATAGGAAGGAAATGCCTCCGGTCGTGATAGACAAATAGCCTCAAACGAAATAAAACCGAAAGGTCAGTTTATAGGTTCGGCGATTTCATATCGAAGTTATGAGCAAGGGTCGGATTACCGGCACGATCGTTCCTTTATCGAATAGCGAAAATACGTTGAATTTTCTCGTTTTTACTCCGGTCATTAATACCTACAGTGCGAGAACTCACGTGCTCGAATCAATATCGAGGATTCGAACCGAAGAATCGAAGTTCGTGGGAATGGGACGCTGTCGTTTTGAAATATCACAATTTTATATGTGTAAACAACGTTTTCTGACTCGATTTATCGAAGCAGGGTGGGGTTTACGCGATACACGAACGTATACGAGAATAAGGAAATAAAAGAACATCATATAAAGCGGAAGATAGAGAAATTTACAGCCCGCGTTCGAAAACAGCAAAAGCGTCAGCAACAAAGCGAAGAGGAGCAAGCGACGACTATTTATAAAGAAAGAATCGCGATGAGAGATATGATCTATCACTTTCGGGTACGAACAAACAGGGATACTCGAATATCTATCGATCGCGCATACAAATGTAACAATATGGAAATTCCGTAAGTAAAATGCAAAAATGACTAGTATATCGCCGAATCGATGCTAAGAGAACGAACGCACTTTGTTCGTGTCGTTGAATACGAAGGAGTGGGAAAATCGCTATAATTTATAGCTATTCTCGGACTGTGGATCGAGTGGCAATTTTGTATAAAAGCTTTTCGCATAGATTCCACTTATATTCTTTGCATTTGACTTAACAACGCGCTCGTACATACACATACATACACACACTCGCGCGCGCAACGCTAAATTTCACAAGAGCATATACATCATACACGTGTCGTGCTTTCATCGATTTCACCGCACGTAAGTAACTCGCGTAATGAATGGGGACGTCATCGCACTTTTATGATTGATCTATATTGATTATGATGAAAACGAGTGTGTGTGGAAATCACGAAAATCCAAAGCTGTCGACGAGGAGGTGTGTTCAGGTGTTAATTTTGAATGTGCACTCGAATAATTGACGGTAACGACCAGGCAGGGGATCAAAATCGAAAAAGCGCAAACAGAATTTTTTATTCAATTTAATAATGTACTGCTTTGATAAGAAACGAAATATTCTTGAATGGCACTTGTATTATGTATTACGTTGATCCGTTTCGGAGTGAACATCATCAGATGTGAGTTTTGCCATTGCGTATGCACCTGCTCATCTGTTTGAAAGTAGGGGAGCTGCCACGCATAATAAGGCGAGAATAAACAGGGCGAGTGTGCGTTGAAATTTTCAACGTTCACTTATTCGGTACACTCCGAAGAAACTCGGGGATTACGCGAGGAATTTCTGTCGGAAAACAAGAAAATTTTTAAAGCAACATATCAAGCGATAGTGCAAGACAATGTACTCTTAGTTGTAAGCAGTTTAGTTGAAAGGCTTCTCGCAAAAGGGGAGAGCGGATAAGACGACAAATTACGTAAATAACAATTAAACATAACGCAAACAATATAATTAAGGCTCGGAACACAAACTAAGTTGATTACTGGCAACACGTAGCGCATGCAAGGATACACACTAGTGAATTATTTAAAACGAGAACATTAAACTCGTGACCTGCCGCTCGTTCGTTAACTACACACAAACATCGGGGGCTCAGTGCGATACAAAAAAAGAAAGACAAAATGTTCCGAGGCGGTGTGGTACACGAGCGTAGTTTGAGGAGTGCTGGCTCGCGTCCCTCCCCCCCGGCGTTGCGCCCGAAAGCGGGGTACTTTGTGCGTCCATAAACACGCTAAAAGCTCTACTAAAGTTGTGTAATAGTCACCCGAAAGCACAAAAAAGCTGCCGTCGCTACAAATACGACGGAGCCGGGGTCGATTTCGGCGCTTCTCTGTTTCGCATGAGGAACGACGAACAAAGGACCCCCGTGGCACGTGGGTGCGGCCCCCGTGTACGGTTGCACTCCGCAACTCACCAGCCCTGAGCCACGAGCAAGCCATCTAGCTACGCTGGGGCTAGGCTAAGCTCCCTGCCCCACCGACGTGACCTAAACAAACCCCTTTCCACACCCGCATCATTACTTGGCTTTTATCCCGACTTACCGAATAAATTTGTCTTTCTTGCGCCGTGGCCTCTACCGTGTACACATGTAGACGGGGTGGGTGCAAGTTGTACGCGTGGCCTCGATCGCTATCTCGGATGCACGACGCCCCATACTAAATTTCATATTTTATACACACGCTTTTTACGTGTAACATGAAATCGCCGAGCGCATAAAATACGCCCTTTCGCATTCCGACCCGATGAACAAAGAACTCCCCGGAAGAATCGGCTCTGGACAAATTGACGAGGCGACGAAACGAGCCGGAGTATTTATGGAGATTAGTGAAAATAACTAATGTACAAATTAAATTGATCGGAAACGCGACCGAGGGAAGAAACAAAGAAAAGTCCCTCTTCGTTCTCGGTGGGTAAGCGTGCGCGGGCTCAACGCAGATTTTGTCAGAATGGACACACAAAGGGAAAGTGGAAGAAAGTGCGGGCGAAGGAAGAAGGGGCGGCCGCACCAGGGCACCGGGTGGATAGGTGGGTGGCCCGAATGGAGGACGAGGAGGCAGGGGGCGTCGCCCCAGAACGTGGTGCTTCGCCCCCCTGCGCTATCGATCGTCAGGGGTGCCACGTGGTCGGACCGCGCACGTGCCCGGAGCCCGCTTATTTACATGTCGACCCGATAACTGCGTTTACACACTGCGCGCGAAGGGAGCCCACTTGACAACTATATCGACAATTTATTGTGTTCATTATCTCGCGCACCGCACGAAAAACAAAACTCATCCGTTTTCGACGATGTGTGTAGCAAATCTATGGATACGGAATCAATTCTTATTTTAAATAATGCGAGTGCCAAATAGGGAAACGGTCAATAAGCGAATGACGGAAGGGGTGGCCGGAGAGCGGGCGGCGAAGGGGCTCAGATAAAAGTTCCGGGGTACACAAAGAAAGCAATCTGCCGAGGAAAGTTGTGGAAATAGCCGACGAAGGAAAAAGCCACGTGCTCTCTAAAGGCTTCGGTATCCACTTGGTCCCTTCGCCCATTTCACCACCACTTAGACCCGCCCCCTCGACAGCCCTAAATATAGAAAAAGAAAGGAAACGTGCGAAGCGATCCAACATTGTCATGCGATGCGATTATACAATTCGGCAAATTAAATACACGGGCGTAAATAAAAATTTCACGAAGCGCGCGCGTGCATCATACCAGCGCTGAAACACTGCACACACACTCGCTTCAGCAAAAAAACAGCATATGGCGTGATCTGATAAGATAATTAACCAAATTAATTGTGCTGATACCAAAATTCGCGAAATTCTCTCGGCTCGACCGCTAAAGAGGCGACCAAAATCGATCAAACGGAACAAACATCGACGTTACCGAAACGAGATCAATACACGGAAATCGGACGACGTTACCGGTTTCGTCGAGATTTCTCCCTCGATCGTACGAAATCCGCGCCGCGAAGAGACACTTGTGCAAAATTAGCGTACATTCACATCACACTCGGTGCAAAATTCGATAAGTAGCGTAGGCGGGAAAGGCTTTGAGCCGGGATTAAAAACGGTGGTGCGCTCCGCTCGAGATCCCTTTCATGTCGCGAGCTCAGCTCAGCCCCGCTCTCCACACTTCGCATACACTCATGTGCGCACACATACACACGCCCGGCAGCGGTTAGTGGGTAGCGTTCGCCACAAAGGAGGAGATAATTGCCTAGTAAATTTTCTAGTAAACAGGCGAGCCGAGAGCCAAGGCGGGATTTGAACCCGAGCGCAAGCAGGTCGCCGCCGGATGCCAACTAGCGAGCGTCTGCAAATGGTTCGGATCAACATCGTAAATAGTCGCCTACCATTACAATGGAGATGCGCGGACGAGGACGTCGACGTGGCACATGCAACGACCGCCGATGCACCGGCTGCAGCCGCAATAAAACCGACGAGAGCGTACAAGAAGTAAAAAACGTGCACAATGAAATGGAACGCTCGGTGACTTTTCCGATCTCGTGCTGCTACTGATCGTACGACCGTACCTACGATCGATGCGGAAACGTTCAAAAACAATGGTTATTTCGAATGATCGGAATTAAATTTCGTTCGAGCGCTGATTGAAATATAATGTTTTAATTTATCCGAGATAACATCTCACTGAATGATTTAACGTCGTTCTCCCCACGGCAAACAAAGGGAAGAGGGAAGAATATTTGCATTCGGTGAAAAAAAAAAAAAAAAAAAAACAATAAGAAAATGAGGGTTCCGATGAATTTCACTGACAAATTCGAATCGAGATACACTAAACGGCGTACTTTCGTCGAATTTTACGTACGCAGAAAACTAATAATCATATACGGGCGCCGAGAGGAGACACAGCGCAACACACGAAAGAGAGAAAAAAGGACGTGCGGTCGGCAATTTAAAGGAAAGGCGAACAAGTTATTGGGGTCGAAACGAGGGTCGAAGTGCGTTACACAAAGCCTGTTCGATTTAATTCGTAACCTCTGATTCGGCGAGCGGCCCCGTAATCCCGGGCCAAATTGATAGTATTGCTTTGCATTAGGGATGAAAGGGCGAGAGGCACCGGTCCGAACGAAAAAGCCCTCGAAGAAGCCCCGCGACCCGCACAATGGACCCGAACTCCATTGTCAGGTGGCCGGGCGACTTAATGAAAAATATTCCTACACATACTGGCCCGCGTATATCCACCGCCTTCGTATTACCGGGTCGAAATTGAACCGGGGAAAAAAAGAAAACTAGCCGCCGATTCGACCGGCCTCGATACAATGGGACTAATGATAAAGATTGAGCATTGTGCGTATCGATGAAGTATATTTATGGAGTCTCCGAATCGATAGCTCGCTACAATAGGCTAAATTTAATAATATTATGAGTGGAACACGAAATTCGGAAGGGGGGAGGGTCCTCAACGACAAACAAGTTTACGTAATGCTATCGCGTAAACGACGAAGCGAAAGACAAGTTTGCAGGGACAAAGCCGAGATGGGGCTGTAAGGGCGAAGGGGAGCAAAAATATGCATCGCAAAAACTAATTTATTTTCCAGTTCAACGAGAAAAGATTATGATTGAATTCTAGCGACGGCGACGAAAATCTTCCATTCACTGAAACTCGATTATGTTGAAAATTTCACGAAGAATAAAGCAGGTGAACAGCGTTCGCGATTTTCGCAATAGATACGATTCAGCTCACTGAAAATTTATACAAAAAAGCGCTGTACGTTGCCAGTTTTCATACACGCAAAAAAAGCGAAATAGCTTTTTTTATTTTCGGCCGTAGTACAATGAGCAGATTTGATAATATCGATTAGCCAAATATAAACAACAGCGCAAAAATGAAATATGAATATAAATCGAATGACCTCTCAGTATATATTACATTCTAAAGAGATTGGTGAAACTGCAATATTCAAGGTCTTTACGCTTCTGACAGTTGCATGATCTCATAGAACGAATCATTAAGGTCGAAAAACAAGAGACAAAAAATCGGCGAAAAAAACTACGCGGCAAAAATAACGATTCGAAAATATTATTGACGAAATAAAAAAAACCGACAATTCAAAATATTTTTTCCACATTATAATATTTTCATTTGAAATTATAATGGGACGATTACGCAAAATTTAACCGTTAATTTATTCCAATAATATTGCGCGAGTTGACGCATTCGTGAATTTCTCCGATTTGAATTTGTAATTATGTTTATCGTCCGAAATGTTTAGAGAAACGTTTTCCTTTGAACGAAACACTCGGCGTAATCAATCGTTCCTAAGGTTAGGCACCCAATAAAATAACAAAAATAATGATCACAATAAAATTCAATTATGTTCACAATGGGAGACCTGGCGTGTAACGTACTGTAAAACCCTTTGATCCTCTATGTCAACGCTCCAACGTTCACGAAAATAAATTTATACGACATAAAAATGCTAAATTTCTATATATTTATATTCGAAAAAGCGAAATTTCAAATTGAATACGTTTACGGTCGATAATGGCCGTTTTTGTGCGGCTCCCGAACCTACCTTTCCGCCCAATAAAAATGCAAAGTATCCGCCTGCGATGAATTATTGCGACGAGCTCAGTTTTTGCGACGAACCGTTCCGTTCGTCTTTTCGCGTGCGTCCATTTGTCCGGAGGAATAGTTCGGATGGAGTCTCTGTTATCGTCGGTGCACCATCAATTGCCTCGACGGAAGATAAATTAATTTAGTGTTTCGAACTGAAGAGAACAATTGCGGCCGACTGGAATGGGGCCACGGAGCACAAAATTGAAAATCACTGGAAGTTCGATAGTATTTCGAAAGGGCGTTTCGAACTCGGATCGTTTATCTGCGGCTACATGGGATTTCGAATTGGACGCGGGGCGTTATTAGGCGTATGGAGAAAAATCGCTGAAAAGTCGTACTTTGTAATATATGAAAAAAAATATATGGGTTTTTGTTTTCGAATTTTGGAGCCGAAAATGCGTGCATAAAAGTCAACGAACCAAATCTGTGCAAGCGCAATTAAAATTTCACATTATTTTCTAAAGCGTACGAAATACATAATCGTGTATGTATTCAAGTTTTAATTGTTTTCGAGCGATTATTCAACGCGTACAAAACAATTGATGTGAACAAAATTAAAATATTCACCGAGTACAATGATTATATTTTCAGGCGCACTTGCGTAAAAATCAAAATTAGCTCACGTTTCGTTCTAAAATTATGTCTACATGTCGGTTAATTAAGACAAAAAGTTAAGATAGAAAATTTAACAAATGATCGATCGAATGTATTTTTATTATCATATTTTAATTCGACTTTGAATTTGATATCTAAATGGAAATGTAGATATAAAAACGATATTCTTATATCAATATCGTTATCTTCACCTTACATTTACACAACTAGAAATTGATAAAACGGGGAAAAAATCATAGATTGCAACTACATTGTACATAGGTACAAAGAACAAAATCGAGAATTTAATAAATAAAAAATATAAATTCTCCAATTAGGTTACTTTTTATTAGAAATCAGATAATCGCTTTAAAACCACACACGAAAAGAATAATTAAAATCAAGGGGAAAAATATTAAGATAAACTTGACAGATATATACCCCTCTAGCAAGGAACTCGAAGAAAGATCCCCGCCCGAGATAAGACCAGGGTTGAAACACAATCGGAATTTAATGAAGAACATCAAATCAAGATAGAAAGTCCACGCCTAAAAAACGATCCACCTCCACGACGAAAAGTCACAGAACTCGAATTCCGAGCGAAAACCTAAAAATACTCCATTGGACTAACACCAAAAAGCGCGACTCGCGCGCAAAAAAACGCATCGCGCGAATTTCGCCAGTTTGACACTAACCAGACGAACCGCTGAAAATAAAGCCGCGAAATCTTTTCAGTTTCACCGGCCGCTTTTTAATCGTCGACGAGAGGTGACAGTCGACCTATTCTGAGACCACCGCAGCCGCCGCGGTTGCCAACGAACGGTGGCCCGTTGCGAAACCGACCGCTGCTCGAGTGCACATGTGTACAACGTGCGAATTGCATGCGATGCACCGATGCGGGGCGATTGTGCAACGCGGACGTTTCGACTTGGGAAACTGGCCTTATCGAAAAAAAAATCTATATGTAATAGACGTCGATCGATCGATCGATGGACGTTTCGACATTAAGGTGGCCATATATGCTACGAGAAATCGTTACGATCAGACTGTACAGTTCGAACGGTACCGATAAATCGCTACATGTATGTTATAAAACTGTACAGTTTCGTCCGATTTTTTATGACTGTGCAGTCGAACGGAACAATACAAAAATTTCAATTGATTAACGGAAACGAATGAACTGTGCCGACTGATCGTAACGTGTATGCGCTCGTTCAGTTTCACCCTTATGCCATCGCTGACACATGTGCGTCGGCACCGTTTATTGTACCGTCTGATCGTAACGATTTCTCGTAGCGTATATAGCTTGTATGCCACGTACGATAAACTGTACCGTTCGAACTGTACAGTCTGATCGTAACGATTTCTCGTAGCGTATATGGCCACCATTAGACTAATAATAAATTATTCGGTTCCTGAGTGCACGCTTGCCAAGAGCGTGTGGCACTGATGCGTTCGATTAACCCCTTGAGACGAGGTCGAGTTTTGAGCGAAAAATGAACGCTTTCGCATAATTACGCCGACGTGATCGAAATGATCAATAAAGAAGAAAAACGGCCGGATAAATTGAGCGAAATTCGAATCGATGATCGTCAAAGCGTGGTTGATTATCGGCGACGAAGCGAGTGCACAAGCAGACATTTACATGAAAATTAACGGGGTGGGATGTGGTGGGAGCGGGACAACGGAAAGGGATGGGAAGTGGAGGGCCGGTGGTGGTTTGGCGGCGGTGGTGGCGGTTGTGCAGCTCGGTCGACCTCGCTGATGTGGTTTTAATCAGGTTACATCCGCCATTTTGTAACGCCGTTGGAACCGCGACAACTGATTTACATCCAAACACCGAACGAGGTTCGCGGCCGAATCCCGCGGCAGTAAGTAGCGAGGAATGAACGTCGTGGTGGTCGATCAGATCGCCCGTCGTCCAGCGTTAAGTTCATATTTGAGGATTTCGGCTCGGAGTAGTTACCCGAATAATACAGTAATACTCGGAGATCTCCGTCTCCTCTTCTGCTCTGTTTCCTTTATCCGGATTTTGCTGGCTAATTTCCGGATCTCGTCCCTCGGAATCGGGAGTATTTCTAACCCACCCCTGGCCGTTCGCGTATATCCAGCGGCCTCCCCTGCCCCGCTCCGACGTCCCCCTTTTACCTCATCTCGACAACCGACCATTTACGGCAGTTGCTGAATACGCCCCAAGAGGTTTTAGGGATTACATGACCTTTGCCTCGGCAAAAATACAGCGTTCGACCGTGTTATTCCTGAGGTAACCTGAAGTAGAAGACCACGGTCTAAAACGTAGCCGTATATTTGTTACCCGATACCAATGCACACTACGTTTGGGATACAAATACACCTAGAGGTATATAGACAAATAAAAGCAGTCTTCTTTGAAGGGCTGATTAATTTCAAGTCTGCGAAGTGTCCCATTTACATAATTCCCTCGTCTGCATGAAGTGGAAATAAGAATATAATTAATAATCACAATAACCGTCGCGATAATTAAGACAATTTAGCAGAGCCTACAAAGGAAAATCTGAAGATGCGAACGGAGACCGTCTGCTTAGCAGGGGGAGGACCTGCGCGAAACTGAGAGCGCTTCATCTCTATTAGGTCTGCAATAAAAATCATATGCAAATTGCGTGAAGTCAACCAAACCCACCGACTCGACGATTTTTCAGCGTATTCTTCTTGTCCTTGTGAAAAAAAATACGATTTGCATAATGTTCGAGTAATTCAATGACGTGTCAATATGCAAATCGATCTCGGTTTTAATTTATTCGATTTTCGCGTCATCTTACGCACACCGACGACAAATTTATCGACGGAAACAAAGGAGCGTAACGGAAAAAAAGGAGACTTTTCCAGCGACGATGGGCGGAGATTGCGTGTCTACGTCGACGGAATATAATAATCGAGTTAATAGGGAACGAAGAAAGAACGCGGTCGATCCGCATTAATCAAATTAGTTGATGGTAGTCATTAGGTAACGTTTGTCTCAGTGGGACCGGCCAGGTCGATAAGCTAATGCGAGTTATCCGAACCGTATAAAAGGAGAAACGCTTTGGCCACAGTGGTAAGTTCTGTCCTCGCCACCGATGAACTCGTGTTCACTTTGCACACTAGTGCGAAACTTGACTCGGAAATATTTCTACGGTCTTAAGAGCAAAGTTCGCAACGTATTGTGTGTCGCGTAAAATTTCAGATCGAGTGAAATTACTTGAAATTTCCCATTGTCGCTGTAGAGAGAATAAATGCATTACATATATACGTTTTATACGAAGCGGTTAAACCGTTTCAAAAACTGCATACGTTCTAAAATGCTGAAACAATATTACTCCGCACATTTAAAATGAAAAATAAATTTTCTATTACATCTAATATAAGTGTGCACGCGTGTGTATGTAACGCTCAAGACAGCGTGACGTGTCACGCGGCGTCAGTAGACATAACGGCGCTAACAGAAAATTGTACCACACCGACCGACAAATAATATTTTAAACATGTTATACACACATTAAAAAAAAATACACATCACACACAAATCCAACGTTTATTAAACAGGAACGAGAACTATATGCCGTATGCAATTGACATAAATCGTTGACGGCGAATCGTCGAAAATGCAAATTCTCTTTTAATAACATCGCGAAAGACACAGCAGGGGCGCCCCGTTAATTATAGTCGCGTATTATATTACAGATGCGCTTCGCAAACACCTGGCGATGATCGCCTGTTATGCACCGAACTGGTGCAACCGTCTCGCAATGTAATTCCGGTCTCCTTGACACAATTGAACAATTAAAGCGGCAAGTCAACCCCCTCGGAATTCCGATGCACCCTGAGGAATTTCATCGAAAACAAATAAATTCGCCTCGTATCTGTTGTGTTTCGCATACGTCGCATCATCCCGATAAGATAAAGTCTATTGTGCGATGAGTCTCGGTTCGAATATAGGTTTTAAGTGGTCTATGAAAAAAAAAATACAATTTTCAGATAAAGAACGTTCTCATTGTCGTATGCTTTTAACGCGATACATTTTTGTGAAATTAGACGTAAATAGAAATAGATAATAAATGTCGTCGTAAATTTGATAATCACACAAATTAGATAACTGGAATAGAATGGGGTCCAGAAAAAAGCGTCATAAGCGCTCATTGTCAACGAAGAATATTTCCATCGCCCCACGACAACGAGAAAATTTCACACACCCAACAACGCAGACGAGCCGGATACAATTATGGAATATAAACACACATCTGAAAATAGCGCACATTAGGATTATGGAATTACCGCAAGCGTCGAAAGTCTCACACATGCGCCATTACCGTACAATGAGAAATTTCATAAATAGTCCATAACAGCTAAGAACGGACCGACTCCCGACAGTCCCATACGTGCAAGAAACGGCCCAACAACGGCGGGATAGGCGCTATCAAAACGCATGCAATTAGACAATTGAAAATGTCACGAGTTGTGAACTTGCAAGCTGTTACACACGAGCCGAGGACAATTTGCGCACAGCCAACAAGATATCTAATGAGATCGGCGAATATTCACCGAGTCGGCTATAACGCGGTGCCGGAGTGCGCTTCAACACATTACGTATGCACACGCGACTGAAGGGCTCGGCTTTGCCATTGTCGCTTACAATATTGACGGGATCGTCTGAAAATTATTTTAATAGCTGTAAATATTTGATGTGACGGTCATCATTTTTTTTTGGTAAAAGTAATAACGTTTGTGTGTGTAAAATTTTGGGCAAAAGGCGGTCCGTAGCTATATCTACTTAATAATAAAAAATATTTTACCGAAATTAAAATTTAAAATCATACGAAATCAATGAAATTTTTTTATAAACAATCTAAATAAAAACAAGTTAGTGGAGTATGAGAATTAAAAGAGGATATCATCATATTTTTGGTAATGAATCATTTTCCCGAACTGAAACAGACTTTTTGGCAAAACGATTTTTTTTCAATCAATATTATGAATTTCTCGAATAAGTTAAATTTTAAATTACAAAAAAAATAAATAATAGTATGTATTTGAAGTACTCAATTTTATTCGAACATTTATGCCATGTTATGTCATGGTGGTATATCATATTATGTATGTATTATGTGAATAAACATCCGCCAATATCACCAAACATCGGGCAAAAACCGGACACGAAAAAAAAAATGTGAATAAATAAAATAAATAAATTTACGGCCAAATTATTACTTTTTTTTTAAACCTTAAGAGAAAAAAAGTCGATCCATTTTCCCAGAATGAAAAAAATTTTCTAAAATTATATTTTACTTATTTGAAAGCTGCATGCAGATTTCAAAAAAATTTAAAATAATTTATCATTTTTCACTACATGATTAGCCCGCGACGACCCAAAAAAATTTCAAAGCGACCCACCACCTGAAACAATTACCCACCCCCTATACAGAAGATTAGAAAGACTTCCATCCAACAAACACAAAAAACACGCACGACGACAACGATCCACAACCGGACCGACTCCCGACCTCGACCATCAAACGACACCCTCCCCCAACAGAAAACCCCCGAATTTCCTCCGGAGGGACGACCCATCGCCTCCGACGAAGGGCCTCCTCTTCGGCGGATCGGACAGCGCGTTGCCGGGAATGTAATTACGCTACACGGCGGCGGCCATTACGTCGTCGTCAACAACACAACAACCCCGCCGCAATTTGGCCCCGCGCACATACACACCGTGTAACAATATGGTCTCGTGTAATAATGCGACAGCGCTCGACGGCCACGTCGCAAAATCATTAATCGTTTGACACCGCACAATTGGTCGAAACGACATCAATCGCCGCACGGTCGGTTGCCATGCGCGCTCGACGCTCGGCGTGTTCGCGCTGCCGTGTATGCAACTGCAGTTGCATATGCGTTGCACATGATCGAGACGCCGAGACTGCTGATTCGGATCGGATCGGTGCGGCGATACGGTGAGCGCGCGCAAAGTGTCCAAGGGTCAAACGGATCGATTTCATTGTGCGTCGATCGGAGGTTATTAAAAGTTTTGTTGCGATGTGTGCGTTGGTTCGGTGAAATGTAATTGTTGTCGGGTTTGAATGTTTTTCTGAAAATTTGAGCGGGCCCGGTTTGGCAATCGGGCGGCTCACGTAGCCGCCGTTTGTTTCAGCGAAACGTCGAGATAGTCGAGGAAACGCCGCGATGAAAATGTCAAACAGCGACAACGAAAGGCGATACGATAGTAATCCGAGATACGGTCTCTTTAGATTTTAATAAATTGGCGCCCGGAGTTCGTGTCGCAATATCGCGTTAACTGCGCGAAATGGAAAGTGAAAACGCCTGAATTACCCTAATAGTGCGAGAATACATTAGCGCATTAGACATTAACGATTCAATTTACACAGCCTCGCGGTATTAATAAATCGCACGTTCCCCGCGATATATTTAATAACTACAACGACGAGAGATATACATACGCACGAAAATCTTATTTGCGAAACGTTCGACGGTCCTCGAAAATCGATACGCGAAGGTAACGGAGACGCGGGTACGTAGATGCGAGCTGACAGTTTCTTCCTGAGAGATTGCTCGACTAATTGAACCTACTTTGGGTAAACGTACACCGCGGGAGGGGGAGGAGAAGGGGAGGTTGAGGTTCGGTGTTTTGGCGAATTTTGACGTGAATTGATAAACAACGTCGTCGACGACGTCCCAGAAGCGGAGGTTCACCGTCCCCCGTCGAAAGCGAGATAGAGAACTCCGATAATTTCCACTACGTTTATTATATTCTGTCGAAAGTACACGCGGCGTATAAATAAATACGCGCGGGTGTGTTTGTTGTAGATTTCGAAGGACTTGTCACATCCAAAGCGTATCCAATTCTTCACGTTTCTTTGTGCCCGCGTCTCGGGGGGGATGCCCTTTGACTGTGCGTGTACACGTACAAAACGTAAGGGCTATTCAAATAACACATAACTATCTCTCGATTCGGTCGACAGGAGCGCAAACATCGACGGGTAACCCGGGTTCGAAAGTCGCGTATGTTTGCCCAGGGCCTCGGGTATTCGTCGAAAACGAAATCACGAACGCTAACCCAAATCGAATTCGTATCTTTTTATTTTTCCGGTGCGAAATTTCCTATGATGAATTTTATAAATGCGGATACGCTGACGGCGCAGAAAAAGGTATGAAGTTTCCGCACAAACGACGAAAGAACCTAGAAAAGATACGGCGAGGCGTCCGAGTCTTCAAATTGTCAGTCATTAAAACGATACAGTTTCCTTTGAAGGCGCGACTTCAAAGAGAAATTACGAAAAATAAGGAAATTGCACAAAGAGGTGCGGTTTCGCCGGCGGTCCGTCTCAAAGGCGATACGAAAATTAGAATCCATCCGATCGACAATAAAACGCATCAAATCGAAAAAAAACTTATATGTGAAACCACGATATAACATGCGAATATATCGAAAATCGATTAGCCGGGCAGCAGCAGTGCCCACCACACCGGTATGCAAAAGCGAACGCAAACACGTGACCTCCATTTTTTATCGCGGCTACATCGAAAACGAAACTCTTTGTAATCGGAAAAACTCGGAAAATTCCCGCTTCAGGAATTTTCGGAGGGCGGCAACGCAAACTCGTCGTTAACCCGTAGATTCGTACGTTTGAATCAAAGTTATGCGAAATTGTTCGAAAACCGACGTCGTCACGTACTAGCCGACTACCCATACATAACGCGCAGATAAAATCTAAGAGTCCCCGAGGACCTTTTACATGTAGCACGTGTACGGAGGACATACACACACACGTGCCGCGGAACGCTGTTACTTTGCACTAGTCGGCGCGATTATTGCCAAAACGACGCAATTAAACGAAACCGCCGCAATTAGCAGCCAGATAAGGCCATTGTCCAATTATCTGTTTCTGTTTCGATAATTCCCGACGAACAGCCGCTCGGATAACTCCGCGAAAATACAAATAAACAAAAAATACGAAACGAGGGACGATCAATCTGCAAGGGGAGGGACTTTCTCGCGCACGTACGCGGCTTTAATTATAAAAGCGATATTTAGGTGCCGCCATCGCCGAAAGGTCGACGCTTGATAAAGCAATACGCGAAAGGTTAATGAAATGTTAAGCAAACAGAAAAGCGAACGTTCGTTATCTGGGCGAGTTCGTTAATTTCCACGTGCAAACATTAAATTTCGATATTACCAAACCACTCGACAAACACACAATCGGCGAACGGAGGAACGTCGCTCACACAAAACGCGAACGAATGACAAACACCGCCGAAGCGTACACACACGTCATTTCCTATGGAGCGTGATCGATTCGGACGGCGTTAAAATCGAATTTATGTATATTGACGGCAATTTTAATAGCTGAATTTACATCACGGGCGATTAAACAAACAATAAGGAGAGGAGGCTGCGCGTTAATTTCGCGAGAGGGTTCGGCTAGCACACGCCCCGCAATAATAATAACAATGTATGTAGATTTTGACAGGACACGACCTCGATACGTTACGTCGCGTTACGTTACAATAACGATCGACTTTGGGGTTGAAAAGGAGCGACAGGGTGGCGATGGTGGGCGGGAAAGCATTAATTAACTGTCAATTGCAGTTTGTCGAACCGAACACGGAACGAACGGTCGCGATCCGACAAACCAGGCAGTGTTGAATTTTGATTCTCGGTCGCGATTATTGCCAGTTTTATGAATTGATTCGAGTCGAACAATAAACGAACACGAAGGTACGGATTGATATTTTTCGGCGTATTTTAAGCGATTGTTTATTGTGTTCGTCGATATTTTCGGGGACTGGAGTTTTTGCGATTGATGAGCTCGGCCCCGTATTGAATTTCAGATATCAAAAAACATCCCGGGAAAATTTCGCGGCCTAATGAGCAACCCCGTTTCGGATAAGCTCCGCCGCGCGAACCCCGCGAATATTTCGACGAAATAATTATTTCTCCAAGGCATAATAATAATTTGTAATCGGATTTCCCTCGGCATTAAAAAGCGACCGTAAAATTTAATACGATGCGCTCCGCAACGAAACCGAACCGACTAAAAAACCGACCTATCACCCCGAGACGCTGATTCGAGTAAAAAAATCGTCATTATATTTCCATTTATTAACCAATTAAGTGTCGTCAGCGCGCTGGGACCGTTCGAAAGTCCTAACAATGGGGCGATATCGATAAAACGAATGATAACACATAACTTTGAATAATCGCAGAGACGTGAAATCCTTATCGTCTGCCGATTTCGACACGATCCAAACATTGCAGAAGAAGCGTCGCTCGAGTAAACTAACAATAAGCAAAGGACGAACAATGACCGGCAGGCCTTGAGAACAAGATCGCAACAGATGTGAATGCACTTTGCCGGTTACGAAACGCCCTCTGATTCTGTCAAACGAGTGCGTTTTCTGCGCTCAACAATGAGCGTCAAAGACAGTTCGACCACTTTCAACCTGCAAAGTAATAATCGAAAAGGCTGCACCCCTGACCCGAATAGCGCATATACGGGCGCATTATCTAGGTTGAACAAACTATGCGCCGAGCGATCGATACTTCGTCAAGTGTTCGGGGAAGGATTTTTCGCAAAAAATCAACCGAGTCATCGCGTTTGAATATTTTAATAGTGAGTTTCGTGGCGATTTTCATAAAGACGCGCTGAAAGTGAACCAGACTTTTCATCGCGGCGAAGTGGAATTACGAGAGTCGTCGGACAGGTTCAGCCTTGGACATAATAACAGCGGATCGACAACGGCGAACGTAATGCGAAGTCAGTCGCAAGGGCAAAATGCATCTCGACGACTGTTTGTGTATTTTATAATTGCGGTTCGACCTCACGCATTCGTCGTATGAAAGGTACGGTTCGTTTTTTAAAGCGTTACGTCGCTTTTTCGGTAGAATTTTCGTAAGGCGATCGGCTGCGGTTGCATAATCGCGTCGATTATGCCAAAAGAGAGGGAAAAACGGACTGTGTGTGTTTTCATTTTAATACGACTCGTTTTTTAACAAAAACTCGGTCATGGCACGTCATGGGTTCGAGCAAAATGCTCAATATAAAAGTATCAGTAATAACCGTACGGCACGAACGCCCCGGTGATGAATATTTCAAAATCACGACATCCAACATCTTTCGTTCGTAAAACGTAACGTTCAATTAAAAGTTTCGAAGCTATTATCTGCTCCCGAAAATGCCGAGCTCGCGGAAAAAATTTCGAAGCACAAAAATAAATCCCGAAGCCGCTCGATACGAAAATTATTATCGTAGAGAGCGAACGTCGAACGAGTTGTTTATAACAAAATATGACGACGCATCGCCGTATCGACGCACCGATAAGCTCGTTATTTTTTCCCTCTCGACCGCTGAACAATTAATCAATATTTACACACGCAAGAACAAAACGCATACAATTCAATTAAACTTTGCATATTTTTAGAAAATCGACGTCATCGCTGTCAAAAATCAAACCGTTGCAATCGTATCGGATCCGTTTCGTTATTATTTTCGAATAAAAACTAATCAGAAACGTCAAACTAAACACCTGACCGATCCGATACGCCTCATATCGGAATCTGCCGAGAATCTCACGGCGAGAGAACGTCCGACCTTCGAGAGACGAAGAATTTCTTCGAGTCGATAACGCGTCAGCTGAGCGGCCGTCCCCTCGACCCTCGACGAACGCACACACCCGGGTCCCCGAACAAAAAAAGGTACTACGTAGCGAAAGTTTGCACAATTGCGCCGTTGCGTAAGCGCGATCCGGGGGCGAAGTTCGCGACCCGAAAACGCGCGAAAAATATCGTTTTCGAATGCGTCGCGTCAAGGTCGAAAAAACTCGAGCTATTACGGCCGAAAACGACAGGGAACATATATCGAATTTGTTTACATAGCACACGAATCAAGATGCACCCGTTTATTTACGGAGAGCGTCGATTGCGCAACGGAGCCTCGTTTGACTGATGCGCGGGGAGGTAAGGGGGTGGGGGGGGACGTCGATTCGCCGATAGCGCGAATTGCACGTGCCGATGACAGTTGCGGTGGACGCTCGCGCAAAAAATCCTTTGTGTGGAGCGGCGCGCGCACGCACAGTCGCACACCCTCCGCACACAAAGGAGCCTCGCCGCGGCGGGCTCCGGGGGCCACGGGGGCCACGGGGGCCACGGGGGCCACGGGGGCGCCGCGGACACAAAGGAATCGGCGCTCACCTGTTTTTCTCGAGCTCGTTGTGGGTCGTCCTGCAACAACGGAAAACGTATAAGAGCGGGTTGTTTACGCGCGATCTGACGGAGGGGGGCGGGGCGGGGGGGAGGGTCACCTGCTGCCGAGCGACTTTTTGTTTTTGTTCCTCTTGAGGGCAGCGCGCAGGTCGTCCTGGTGGGACACGGTGAGCGCGACGGGCAAAGAGGATGCGTATCCATGGTCGGCGTCGGGGGCGCAGCGCGTGGGCCCCGACGCCACGCGGAAGCGGACGCCCATCGCGACGGGCAAACTCTCGCCGTCGTGCTGAGCGATATATTCGGCGGCCTGGAGGAGCGTGTCGATTTTGTTCATGGCGGACGCGATCCCCGACTACCCAAACGACCGACCGGGCCCGGCGTCGGGCACCTACTGGCGCGCGCCGCTCGCCCGCCCCGCGCCCCCCCCCCCCCCCCCCGCGGTCGCGCCCTCGCGGCTCCCCCCACCCCTGGAGACTCACGTGACGGCCACGCTCGCTACCAAAACAAACACACACGCTCGCGGGACGCGTGCACGTATACGGATCGCGGCGCACACGGGCGCAAGGCCAAAACAAAGAATTTCGAGTTCGGGGTTTTCGGGGCACTTTTTGAAGGGACAATATGTTGGTCTCAGTATTTACATTACAAATTCACAGTATATATATATCAAACGTCAAATTCGCAACAAAATCAGCTTTTCGTCCGACAAATAGTCACTAGTATCAAAAATACATTTTTAGTTTTGAACTTATTATAAAAACTAAACATTAGACCCAGTGTACATTGCAATGTACAGTAGTTTGTACAGTAAGTAAATGTTTTTTTTGTGGGCTAATATACGTATTATTATATTTGGGACCATATACTACACAAAAGTATAGCACTGCATAACATTTTATTTAGTTGGTAGTTAGTCCCTGTCAAAGCTAATGACAAGTAACTGATTTTGTAAAGAAATCAATTAATTTACAATGTTTTGAGATGATCTCATAAAGAAAGACGTCTTTTATTCCACCGTATTATATATTTCGAGGTTATGTATTGTTGTTATTAAACAAATAGTCATTATGATATACACCAGGCTTGTCCAAAATTTCAATATGCGGGGGCCACTTACAAATTTCAAATCTCAAAATTTCAATTGTTATAAATTCAAATCGTAATAATTATTAAAATATTGGTAAAGTTATTTATTTCCATTATAAAACTATTTCGATGAGTACATTTCGGAATAAATGCTGTTTGTTATGTTTGTTTTTGTGTGAAAAGTGGGGGCCACTTTGGCACCGTAGTGGCCCTTTGGACAAGCCTGATATACACAATGTGATTCATTTCCATGCGAAATATTATGCAAATTAAGAATATTTTGATTTCAGTTATGTTTTATCTTATTTTTTTTTTACTGGTAACTTTACTGTGCGAAATCCTAAATTATATTGCTCGAACTGACATAATTATACTGGGCCGATTATTGGTACCCCTTTTTGAACGGGGACGGTTTAGTAAAATGGACGAAACGGTGGGTGCGTTGAAACGTTTAAAATATCTGGACGAGTTAATGTGCATTAGAAGCGGGGCGAATTACCGATCGTCCGCTCATCGTTCGCAACTTTCGTAATATAACCGATTCGAAATAAACCGATTTTGAACAAAATCGACGTTGATTAAAAAATGGACCGAATCGTCAAAATGTGGTCGACAGTTGTATTGTGTTGCCTGTGGAGATTGTCCTTTACTCTGGCGGCGACGTTGCCACCTATCTGTCATTTCGGTGCAAAACTATTATACGTTTCATATTTTTTTAATGCTCGGTTTATGTATTGCACAATTTTTTTTCTTATTGCACCCTATGGACAAAATAATGCTCGTTTCGAGTGCATCGGAAATAATGCACGTCGTATACTTTTCTGATGCACGAGTAATTCGTTTTAAGGCACAATCTACATATATCTTTTAATGCACAGTTAAATAGCACCTTTTTTAAGCTTTTATTAAATTTGAATAGACGCGGGAGAATTTCGATCGCACGATTTGGCGCCCGCGATATAGTCGGAAATATAGCGACGCGTTTTTCTATCCTTTCCGATTCGATGCGCATCCGAAAATGAGAAGGTTTTCTGATTGAGAACTCGACGTTGAAATAATCAAAAACATTTATTAGATCGAAAGGTACATATTTACAAATTTCGTTCACGAACATATCACATTTCAGAGAGAGGTCTGATCGACAACAGAGACAAGCCGTGGGACAGAATCTTGTGCAGGAGCATCAAAAGGTGTATTCTGGCGAAAACTTTGGGAATCAGATGGTCTCTAGGTGTCTGAAAAACGTCGACAATTTTAGAAAACGAACGATCGAATTCGAAAAATAAAAATAAAATTTACCAGCAAGACTTTGACTTTTCGATAGTACACGCTGAATTTAACTACCAGGGTGCTCAAAAACGAACACAGTTGATGTGGGGCGACTCGACGTTCGTTCGATCCAAAGTCGACACAGTTTTGTAACGTCGAATTGTAAAAGAGGATATAGTTAAAAACGATGAACCATTCGTCCTGTGAACAAATTGTCGCCTTTTTACATGCAACATAACAAAAATTATACAATATTCAATTGAACGATACCTCATCGTCTAGGAGAGCAAAATCTACGTCGGCCACGTTCGGAAGTTCCGGATACAATTTGTTAGATACATTTTTTTGAAATGTGTTTATTATACGTGAAAGTCTTGCATAATTGTATAGTACAAAAGAGGCACCTGAAGGTATAAAAAATTATGTTTGACGTTAGAATAAAATAAAACTCAAATTTATCTACAAAGTCATTAATTGAAAATACACACCTTTACTGCAACCTGTCCCCCCATCTAGCATACTGATTTGAACGGAATGGGACGGTTTAATTTGTAACAAATCGAAAATTGCACAAGCCTCGCCTAATTGTTGCACCGATTTGGCCCATAGATCTTCGTCGGTAACATGTATTCTGTATTTATGCTGAGCTTTCAATTTCATGTCTAATGTTCTTTTTCTAAAGTGAAATAGAATACTTATTATTTTCAACAAATTTAACATTTTTAACATGTTTTATTAATAACTCTAATTTACTCTAGATATTCTCCAGTAGATATTTGTTTTTCTTTCAATCCACTTTTCAAGTTCAAAACTGGAGCACAGACAACATTAAATGCATCTTTTAACTTATTAGACGATTTACAAGTGAAATGAATCTTTATAGTCTCTCCTTCGGTGAATTTTTCAGTTATGTGGTAGCCTTCGTTGATCGCCATATTTTTGGCAGCTTTTGAAACTAACTCTAATCGGTAGTAAGATATGTCATTTTCAATTCCTTTGTCAATCGTAAAATATAATTTTTTTTCGCGATTCACATTAAGCGGTTCTAGATTAACCCCACCGTTAGTAAAACATAGTTTTATCAAAAACGTTCTGTCCAAGAAAATATGCACTCTATCTTTAATAATTTTACATTCCTTAATAAGCAAAGGTAGTTCTTTAGATTTATCTTTAATTTTATCACACGCATCTTCCAACGAAACGGTATTTGCACAAAAAGTCACATTGAATATTGACACATCTATCGAATTATCCCATTCGGGTGGCCATGTTATAAATTTACGCCACGCTGTTACTCTCCATGGAAAACTGAACTCTCCAAATTGCTCAAACTTGTCATTGTGTCGTTTTATAACACCACTGCAATGTTTGTTATCGGCATTACTAATTAAATAACTAAATAAGTTATCGACGAACTTTTCGACGATGCACATGGCGAACAAACGTCAAAGTGACAATCGACTCGATCATAAAACACACAAATACGCCTAGAACCATATTTTTTTTAATTTTTAACACAAATATTGATTCGACTATATTTGAGGGTTCCCAGACATTTGCCTATACGACAATAGCATACACGACATTGGGACACACCGACAGGAGCACACACTACCCTACAATATCAAGTGTTGAACAAAATCCGCGAGAAATTTAAAAAATAGTGTGATGAAAATAAATTTTAAAGCATTAATTAGATCATTTAAGCGTCATTTAGTCGTATGTGCTTCTATCGGGGGCCAGAAGCTAACTCACACGAAGCAAACGCACACGAAGCAAAGTCACAGGAAGCTAGCTCACACGAAGCGAGCTCACACGAAGCAAGCTCAAACGAGACAAGCTCACAGGAAGCAAGCTCACACGAAGCAAGTTCACATGCTTTAGAAAAATTTCAAAATTTCAAATTAAAGTGAAAAACGTTTAACACGAAACTGAAAGCACCAAAATGCATTTTTGTGTTAAAATAATTTCACGTTAGACATAATAGTATACGTCCATAATATTTTGTCAGAACCAAAGTAATATTTCTTGTTAAATGATACGAAAATTTTCGAAAACATGTGAGCTTGCTTCGTGTGAGCTCGCTTCGTGTGAGTTTGTTTCCTGTGAGTTTACTTCGTGTGCGTTAGCTTCCCCCAACCGCTTCTATCAGTGTGTGCAAGTGAGGTATGTTCTAGTTTCGTTTGAGCAAACATCTTGTCACCACATTCAAGATATATTGGATATTATTAATTTAAAAATAGTTTTAATTAGATTTTTTAATAAAATGAAATGAATAAATTCGTGTCGATATATGGTCGTAGTATACAGTATTTGTTCGATGGTGAGGTGTCACTTTGACAGTTGTGGCAAGTTGGTAAAAACGTGTCGCAGTGATAGTCGGCCACTACGATTGTAACGACGAAAAAACGGAAGCCGAAATGTTGTTGCGGCTTCAGACGTTGCTCACGGTGTGCCTGGCCTCTATAGAAGCCGCCCATTTGCTCGATGGAATCTATTGTGGACGTCGCGATTGTTATGAAGTCCTCAACGTTACCAGGGAATCTACCAAGTTGGAGGTGGCTCGCAACTACCGCCAGCTCGCCAGAAAATTCCATCCCGATTCCCATCGCACAGAAGAAGCTAAAAAAGAAGCGGAAGAACAGTTCAAAAGTATCGCTACAGCCTACGAAATACTCAAAGATGACGAAGCCAGGACCGATTACAATTACATGTTGGACAACCCGCAAGAATATTACGCTCATTACTACAGATACTATCGAAGAGTAGCACCAAAGGTGGACGTGCGATTAGTAATCGCCGTTACGGTATCTATTATATCTGCTATCCAATATTTTAGTGCTCGACAGCGTTATGAATCTGCTATCGACTATTTTGCTTCCGTTCCTAAATATAGACATCGAGCTCTTAATCTAGTTAATTCCGAATCAGAAGAAATTCAGTCGAAAAAGAAAGACAAAAAAGAGAAAATAAGCAAATCGGAACAAAAAGAAAAATTAGAAAAAATGATAAGAAAAGTAATCAAAGAAAAAATGGATATCAAAGGATCTTATGCTGAACCGAAAATAACTGATATATTATGGATACAACTTATTATTCTTCCGTACACAATAGTCATGTACATATACTGGTATGTAAAATGGATATGGAATTTTAATATTTTAAAACAACCATACGGTGATGAAGAAAAGTTGTATTTAATCAGAAAAAATCTGAATATGGGTGTTCATCAGTTTAATGCTATCGACGAAGAAACAAAGCAAGAATATTTAGAAGATGAATTGTGGATTAAAGAAAATTTCATAGAATGGAAAGAAGAAGCCGAAGAGGAAGCGAAGAAAAAATTGGCCGATAATGCAAAATATAAACAATATAGAAGGTACATGAAAAATAATGCTTCAAAGAGGATAACATTTGATGATTAGTGTAAAAATGCGAAATACTATAATGACAAGACTGCTAGTTTTATCGTATTTGAAAAACATCAAACATTTTATAAATGTTTCAAAATCATACTCTTTTTCTCATATTTATGTATTTATTAGGGATTCCAAAAATACCAACTTTCGGTAATACTGGATTACTGAAAAAAAAATTTCGGTATTACCAGTTTTTACCGGTATAATTCATCGTCCTTTATACTTTTTTTTGTTACTGTTCCTTGGGTTAAAATAGTGCTCCGCAACTACTGTGCCACAGCACACCACTGTGCTACGAGACGATTCTGGGTGTGTAAAATTTTCACGAAAAACCAGTATTGGAATCCCTAGTATTTATGTAATATATTTGTGACTTATCACTTCATGCAATGTTTAGAATTTTAGTAATGTAAGCCAGTGAATTTTGCGAATTTATTTAATTTTAGTATTTGTTGAAGATCTGCATTTATAATTGTTAATTTTTATTTTTATTATTTATAAAATAGCATATTCATGATTAGAATAATGTAGTTGAAAATTGTTAAATTTCTTGTGGGAGTAGAAAATTTTTTAAGAATGTTGAATTACTTTTGCCTTTATTTTTTAAATAAGACTACATATGTATATGGAATAAAGTTTCAATGAAAACTCAAACCATACATAAATGATGCAATAATGCACTCTTGCATTATCGACAATATAATAAAATTAATTTTCAAAAAAAATCAATAGAAATCTGTATATTATTGGATGAAAAATTATTCAACTAAATAAATCATTATTTAGGCAATTTTAAATAATTTTACCAATGAATAATAATACATATTGTGTTATATCATATTTTATTTTTTTAATAAAACAAAAGTAAATGAAAAAAAAAATTATATGCAATACCAAAAATTGTACTAACTAGGAACGACGTCAAAAAATATAAACTCAAATGTGCTCACTGTTCAGTGTTGAAAGTTAGTGTTATAGGAAGACTTGTCTAATTTTATGATACTAAGCGCTTGTTTGTCATTATCTTGTATTCTATAGTAAAATAATTAAAACAAAGCTTACAATCATGCAGCATCAACCTTCTTTTTTATCAAACCAATATTTAGATGTTGTAATTCATCACAAATTTTGTGTAACATCTTCTCAAATGGTCGAATCTGAAATGGCTAATTCCATGATAGTGGTCATGTAATTATGTGATAGTATTCTCAATTTTTAGAAAAGCTTCATATTATTTTTTTAATAATAAAAATATTAGCATTGAATTTTTTCAAAATAACTAGCAATTTTATTTAAATACTTTTCGCAGTTTCAATGAAAGCAGAAGTAAATGAAAAAAACTATTTTTCTAATTAAAATAATTTTAATAATTAATATTTTCATAAATACTATTAGATAGCTGCGCAATATTTATTTGTAATTTATCTTAAAACTTAACATTGTTAACTAATATAAAATGCTAAAATGGTGCTCAGATTCTCAAGGCAATCATACTCATCTTTATAAATATTTTAATAAAAAAAATGCTGTACACTTTTACATGTACTCCTATTCTATTTTACAGTAAAAAAAAAATTGATGTAGATCGAATACTTTGTTTTGCTCATCTGAATCACGTGTGTACTCCACACGGCGAAAAAACAAAAAATTGTCACTAAACATGTTTATAAATAGCATCATATGTGAACGGTTATCAATAAATTATGTCATCATGAATTTGTGTAAATAGTGGCAAACTTTTAGTAAATATAGTTCTCTAATTGTAAAATATGTTGGCATTATTTAAAAAAAAAATCAACTTTATTCTATCACAAATTTAGTTGTGTGGTGAAAATAGACAAGTCTCCCCTAAATGAAAAACAAAAAAAAATTCTATACAATACCAAAAATTGTACTAACTGGGAATGACGTCAAAAAATATAAATTCAAATATATTCACTGTTCAGTGTTGAGAGTTAGTGTTGTACTTAAAATGAAGAATTGGAACTTGTAATAAAAATGACAAACTTTCATATTTTTGGTTTTGGAAAAATAATCTCTTTGCTCCAATACTTTTTTATTTATTAATTGATTAATACAATTTTTCTTTTAATTATTATATTTATTGATGAATATTATTTTTCATTGAACATAAATTGGTCAAATATTCTGAAAAATATACCACGATCCATACAATCTACAAAATTTAACATTAAACAAATATGAACAACTGTCTACATCAATTCAATTATTTGTTCAAGTATCGCTATGCGAAATTCAAATTAATCATAATTAAAATTATACATGCACATCTGTGTTTTACACTAATTAGGTACATGTGGTAATATGTGAATATCACTTATTGATCACAGTAGTAACCTGAGTAATAATCTTGATAAAAAGATTAAATTAATTCTAAACACAATTGAAAGTAGAACTCAAAATGACCACACAGAAAACCTACATAAAATTGAGACATGGTTTTACATTTGAAATATAAACTGTGCTTGAATGTGTTCCTCAATTAAACCTTTGTAATTTAATTTATGAGGTTAAACACAAAAATTAATGCTAATAACTTGAATAACTATGTATCAGACTTCATTTCTTTTTTCACAACCCGTGGATTATCTGAATTGAAAAACCACAAAATGAACACAAATAAGTTATTTGGTATGAAAACATATAACAATTATCTTATTAAGGAGACAATTAACAGGTGTGCATAACAATATACATAATTGATAAGTAGGTACAATAAAAAAGTATAGTTCAACCACGTGTGGAATGTGAACTTTTTTATAATAACCTAAATTGAATAATACTGTAGTATTTATCACTAATGTAGGTAACTTTGTCGACATGAAATTACAATTAATTTCAGAGTAACTAAAAAATAATCATAGGTTCCGTCACTCCAAAAGCTTCTACAGCCTCCTGTAAACAAATAATATATATTATATCATCACTAGTAGCCTATTAGTTATCAACTGCAGGACAAGACCTTGCCAGACAAATGCGGCAGTCTAAGCTATAGCCTTACCACGCTAATCCAAGTCGTATTTCGATAAGGGACATGTACCATAAGAGCCAGTCAGAGGAGGCTCTCAGACCAACGATATGCGTGACTATATGCTAGACTTTGTGGTCGCTGTTTTCTAAGCAGATCGCAATAACCAACAGTGGGACAGACAAAGCAAGACCATTGGTCCTACATGGCTCAGACCTCGGTAGAACACATATCATCGGCCCTTGCCATTACCAAAGATTTTTAAGGTTAACTAAATGATCATGCAATTCAGTCGTTTGCTACTTTATCCAAACATTCAGCCCCCCCAAATATTTCCACATGCCATTTGAAAATATGTTCGTTGTTATTAGCCAAATATAAGTTATGATATAATTATCTACAAATTTGTTAGTTAAGTGATTGTAAGTTAGTTTTAAAAAAGTTAAGTTCTTTAAAAATGCAATAGAATTATAAATTAATTATCAACACAGGGTCGTTTGGTCATGCAATAATTTGAGAATGGGAGATCTAAAGTTCTTAATACTTTAATGAAATAAGTTTCTATTTGGGTTAATTGATGATATGAATTAAATGAACTAATTAACTAACTACGATATAGAGATTGTGATTTCTCGAGAAAAGAGAAAAAAAGTGGGAAAAGAGAATTCCCGAATTTCTCGAATAGAGAAAAACGAGCATAGAGAATTCTCGAATTTCTCGAGAAATTCACAATTTCAATGGCAGCTATCCCGCTTCAGTGGGGAGTGATACGTCGTGTCAAAGCAGAACAGCATCAATGGTTGGTGAACGGGCCCAGGTATATTCTATTCTGGGTTCTATTGTTATACAAAAGCGACAAGCTGTTTGCATTGCAGGGATGCCCAACTACGCTAATATTTCGCGAAAGGCAGCGAAAGAGAAAGATAATTTCAACAACATACGAATTTAGAAATTTTATCATGATCCGTAGGGTGGGTTATGGCCCCCACCGTCCTTCCCTTTGGATAAATTTGTTATCCGGCACGCCTAGTCTCAAATTTTTACAATCCGGCCCTTTCCAAAAAAAGTTTCCCTGATCTATACTAACACATTTTAGCTTGCTAAAATTTGTTCATTGTGATAGAGCGTATGGTTAAAATATCAATTATTAAATAAGATTAGCATATTGATTCATCAATAGACTAATCCTTTGTAGTTTTTAGCTGTTTCTAAAATTAATTTTTTTAATAAAAAAAGAACAATGTTTTTGTTTTTGTTGATATAACATTCGACCTAATGTGATAAACGTGTTTTGCAAAAAAAAAACATTCCAGAACTTTTTCTAGAAATGGTAAATACCTTTTTAAATATTGTTAAAAAGTAATTAATGCAATTATAATATGTACTTCTTAAGACCTATTCTATGTGGAATTAGTAACAAAGCTGTAAGGTATTTATTTATATATGATTTTATGTTAATTTAAAATTACTCATGTATTTGTTAAAATGTCGCCTTTTATTTTTATTTCTCACAATCAATTCTAAATTATCGTATTTTAGCCTCTCCCCCTTAGCTACTCCTCTGCTGAATTAGAAAAGGCATGATAATTCTTTGCGATAAAAATTGCAGAAATGTAATTTTATTTTATCTAGACGGGTTATGCTCAAAATTTTATCAATTGCAAGTCCGTTCCGAAAGACTTAAACTTCGATTGTCTTTTTTTATTTAACAATTTGACAACTAATATGACAAATGATTTTAAAGGTTGTCGATATCAAAAAAGAATGGAAAATATGTTTGTGCGAGTGAAATGACATATATAAATCTATTTCGAAAATAATCGAATGTTTTGACCGCTAAAATCTAAAGAGTTTAGAGCACTAATCAAAAGTTTCATACTTGTCGTATTTATCTATTCACCGATAATGATTTCCCACTTTGGCGGACATGTTTCGTTGTACCGGAGCGGGATAGCTGCCGCTTGGATGAGAATTCTCGATATTTCTCGAGAAATATTTTTCTCACAATTTCAACCAAGGGAATTCCCGAAGTGAGATTTCTCTGATTTCTCGAGAATTCTCGAGATGAGAATTCGCAAATCACAATCCCTACTACGATAGTCATAATTGATTTTGATTTTATACTTTGCCCACGCAATCATCCCTTCCTATATCTCTATTTGCCATTTACAAAATATGTTAGTTGTTATTCGTTCTTTAAGATTATGATGTAGTTATCTACAAAACTATCCAGATTTATTAGTTATCATAATATATTTAAATGGACAATGTTACGGGTGCATACTTATTACTAGGGACGTCATTTGGGGAGGACATGGGGGGGGCAGAAAATAGTAAAAACCTTCCCAACGCGAAGATTGTGCATTGATCTCGAAACAAAGTAGAGAAAGAGAAAAGAAAACAAGTGCAAATGATATTTTGCAATGACAGACGTGCACCGACTGTGGGCAGAGCGATGGGGTGCATCTTTCAAATGCTGAAACGCGACTCTAATATTTATTATATACGTACTTATGTGAATTTAACCAAATTCCAAGAATACAGTTTCTTTCCAATTGTATTATAATAATAAAAAAAATTTATAACATACATTCCAATCATCCATGTCCATAGAAAACACAAACTGTTTATTAGAGCTAACATCTTTTTGTGCATCCATACGAGCTTTTGCTTCTTTTGAAACCGGTGTTACATGCGGTAGATCATTCACTACAATAGACATAGAAATTAATTATGGTTCATAAAAAATATCAGCTGAAAATAAATGAAAACCAAAATTTACTTATATGAATAGAAAAATATCCTTCGCTAACCGAAAAAGAAAAATAAAATATGTTTTCTAATGTTTGCCTAAAACTTGTTGGATCCAACAATAAATTATAAAAACTAATTGGCTTTCGGTTATTTTTTTTGTAAATCCGGTTTATAATTTTTCTGATTTGTATAATTTTGTCTGTAGTTTCAGCGGGCATAGTGGCATCGGCAATATTTTCCGGCTCGCACCGTGTACCTAATTCATTTTTTGCCACTTTTTTACGCTCTTTGCGTTCTTTAGGTTCAACGGTACTCATCAAAGTACCACTCAAGCTATAAAATCTTTGAACTCGCCTTGTTAAACCTTTCTTCCAAAAATTTTCATCTCTCTGAAACAACACGCTAATTAGCAATATGAGATTCTAATATTAATTTAAATCACAATTAGTATAATATAAACCTTAATACAGTTGGCTAAATCTTCTGGATTATATGTATTTGTGTTTCCATTTATGCTTCTAGTACAATTTTTTATTTTCAAAGTTGCATTCAAAATTACTTTAGAACTCAACACTTGTTCTGTGGGGTGCTCTGTGCGTTCTTTCAGAGTTCCTACGGTTAGTAAATTTGATGACGTGTCCAAAATTGTATGTGTTTTAACTTTAAAGTTGTCCGAAAAAATTTTATCTTCTGAAAAACATTGCGGAATGGAAAAATAAGCAGATCATTCGAAATATAAAATTGTATAACGATAGAAGTAATGTTTTTTATGTTATGTTTATTGTGCAATATAAAAATAGTTACCGAGAACATCCATTTCGTCCAGCATATTGCAATACTTCATTATTCTTCCTCGGCTATCTTTTACATTTATCTCGTTACTTGATTCTTGAGACATTTTTTGACGCAAAACAAACACAAGAGAACAAAACAGAAGCACGAGGCCAAATGCACCACTCACAAATACCAACTGATATCAAATTCATTTTCACTACCAACCGTGATTGGTCAAAAAACATTTTTCAATTGGCAATCAGATTCTTGAAACAGTTCATTGTTAGAAAGAAAAAATGGAAAATATAAAAATAGGTTCCCAAAAGTTTGCATAAATGACACTTACGCACGCACGCTGCGGCACGCCGATATTAGCGCACGTGACACTGGCGAGCACGATGCTGGAGCTCACCAATGCTAGTGAACACCGACGTTAGTATACACCGACGCTAGCACACACTGACACTAACGTGCGCCGACGCAGCGTGATAAAATTATAAAGCATTTATTGGATAATGGTAATTCTTCACTTTAGGTGCGCAAATTATTTATTGACAAATTTGCATTTTAACATGAATAAAAATGCATTATAAGCGCTTGAATAAAGATTCTTAACATATTTCAAACTATAGATATGGTTAGTAAAAACTGACAAATATAACCTCCAAACTACGCGTAAAATTCATTGAAACCTAATTTGCGGACTTATAATGCATAAATTACGAATAAAATATATTCATAAATTTAATTTGAGCTCCAATTATGCATTTTTCAAGCTTTTTACTAACTTACTCTCGAGGAGGAGTTTGTTATAATTAGTAGTTCAATATTTTAATACATTTTATGTATTAATTGGTTTAATCAATGATTTGAAAAAAAAAATTACATTGACTCGCTTTTAAATGATATCATTGTATTATGTATTATGGAAATGTAAGGAAAATAAAACGGTTTTAATAAAAAAAAAAACAACAACAACAATAATACATATAGATCTTCAAGTGCAAGGAAAAATTCCAGTATATTTTTGTCGATGCGTTTCTTTTGCAAAATTAAGATGTACTTTAAATAATAATGTACTTTACAATACTTTATTCATATCATGTGGATCTATGTAATTCTTTAAACACTGATATTCATAAATCAATAGGTATTAAAATCTTAAGATAAGAATTTCAAATTAAAGTTATCAATTTTTAAAATACACTAATATTTCCTTGTTTAAACAAAAATAATGTGTGTAATTGCGATATTATTTATTTACATCGTTGTATAATAAGTATAAGCAGAGGCGTAGCTAGAGGGCAAGGGGGTATAGAGACCCCTGGGCGCCAAATTGAGAAGGGCGAAAAAACGAGATTTGAAATATATATAGCTATTAAAAATATATATATAGGTAGTTATATGAAAAAAATTTCGCTTGCGGTGCCAATTTTTTCAATTACTTACAATGATATGTGATTAATGTTTTGTTTTAAACCAACACTTTTTTCATTCAAAAATTTTCAAACTTTTTTGATTTTGTTATATTTTAAAATTAAGGGGGGGGGGGCGCCAATTTTTTAATTTACCCCCGGGCGCACAATACCCTAACTACGCCACTGATTGTGAGTATAAGGTATCGCGCCATTGGTTGGTCACGTACCGGTAGTTAGCCACCTGCCAGAAAATCGTAAAAATTAAGGTTTACTTACGTTATGTTACTTACTATTAAAATCAAAAATGTAAAATCTCGAAAACGTTATTTTATTTCAAATGATTTATAGTTTTACTCAACTCTAGACAATTTATTCTTATACACGACTTCCTATTTACACTGATAGAATTTTGCCCTAGAAATGTACTTCAAATATAATAGTATCCACATTTAAATATGCATATTTTATAATTCACACATTTCTGCATATGTTAAATAAAAAAATAGTTTTTCTCATTCAAATATTTTAATATTCTTTTTGCAATTTAACGGAAAAATACGGAAGAGATAAGAAATGTTTATTCCTTTATTGTTTAATGATATATTTTACTGTCGTTCTTATATGTTATTGACTCTTACGTAGATTTATTTTTTCATTTATATATTGTTGTGTTCTTGTGTAAAATTTTAATTGTGCATTTGTATAATAATAATTGATGGATTACGCTAATTGTATGATTAAGATTATAGTTGAGAATACCGGAAATGTGGATATAGTATAGTTAAAATAACAGTATGTTAATTACACGATAATAATTGTACATACTTAATTACTCAGTCAATTTTTATTTATTTGAATTCAATTCCTCAACGCGAAAATTACATCAATCATGTACTTAATTTTTATCGAAAATTTAATCGAACTAAACTATTATAGATTATTTTATCAGTATTCGTTTTTATACATTCGAAAAAACCATCAAACGTATAATCTTCCCAGTAACAATTGAAAAATATTAATTTGAGCCCATTAAAAGTATCGAATGACTTTATAATTGCGTTTCACTGGAACAATATATTTCTTTAATTAAAAAAAAATCATGTGACCTGAGAAAATTCAAAATTTGTGAAATATTTTTATAAATGTAATTTTCTCAGAAACGACTTAAAAAATATTAATTTCGGATCATTAAAAATATAGTACGATATTATAATTAAGTGTTAATATATTATTTAATAATCTTACAATTTTCATAAGGAATATATGTTAAGTTCGTCTTCATCGTACAAAAAAAACCCAACAAAACCCCATACAAAACGTTCATTCGGAAAACCCTAAATCGGTCACGATCCTAGACCCAACCCTGGTTCCCCAGCAGGGTTAAGGCCTCGACATTCCGCCAGACATCAACCCTGTCACAGAATAGACCACTGCTCCACATAAAGCGACAATTTTAGAATGGGAATCCTTCGCGAGCCAATTGTGACCATTGGTGACTATCGGACTGCACTTGCAGTCGAGCGCGCTCCGCCTTGCCAACAAGAACGTCGATAACACCCACAAAAGCCAATCGAATCTGAAATTTTCGCTTTGCAAAAACTGAATAATACCCCGCGGAACATATCGCATAAATAAGGCTGTCTGAAAAAGTTATTATCTGCGTGTCGCGATTGTTTATAAGGCGCGCGCCCGCCGCCGACGGTGCAGTGCTTTTCCGACCGACGTCCTTATCAAATCGCAAAACGTCCGTCGCAAAAAAATCATGGACGATGACATCATCGGCGAGGTGAGTTTTCCTCAAAGTTGGCTCGGTTTTCCGCACGAAATGGCGCCATTTTCCGTTTCGTACTAGACGTTACGTAACTTTTTCGTTTGACCCTAGTTGTTGGTTGAACGTTAATATTGTTTATTGCATTTGTGGGATTTCCCGTATCGTTTTTAAATAAGTGCGTGAGGATTTTAATTGATTTCAAAACAAATGGTAGGGTGGTTCGTTGTTTAATCGTATTCCAGATACGTATGTAGATGGAATTATTTTTTGTTGTTAGAGAAAAAGACCTTTAAATTGACTTTAGTATTAAAAAAACAGTTTAATCTTTTTATATAGTTATAGTTCATTATGAAGTGTGACGGCTTGAAGTTTATGTGGCAATTTATTTTGTTCGTAAACAAAAAGGTCGTAAATTTTATTGCTGCGAAATGCTGAAATTGTAAAGATAGCGGTTTTAATGTTTTGAAAACGAAACTTGAAAATAAATGCTTTATCAATTAAATGCAAAAGCAAATACTTATTTTTGCATTGAATTTCGTTTTACACGTGCTGCACACTCATGAAAACTGATTAATAATTATTACAAATCTAATTGCAAGCAAAACCATTTTCATTGGATGGCTTTGATATTTTGTAAACAGTATTGATTTTCTCATTGCGAATTCTTGTAATGTAAATAACACACATCGATTGATTTTTCTTGTTGCATAATTCAACATAAACTTTGTATTCATAATCAAACGTTACGTAAAATTACATTACGTATGATTATTTATAAGAATAGCAAGAACTTTTAATATCAAATCGATTTTTCTCACGCCGAATGAAACTTTTATATACTTACAATGTTTTGTATGGTTAGCTTAAAATATATTCAATTAAATTCAACACAAAAATTTTGAAAATGGCGGGAAACTCATATGTTAACCCATCTTTAGATTTGTACAATAACATTTTTTAAATATTATTTACAATTTTGATCTATAGATGTCACTTAAAAACTTTTAGAGTGAATGTCTCCATTGAATAGAAAATTCGATGAAAAACCGTGATTCATTAAATTAATGATTAAATCAGAAGATGCTAGAAAATGTATAATTAAAAATACTTTTTTTTTATTTATAGACGTGTTAGACAAATTTTCAATTGCAATAATATTCTTCTGTTACGAAATTAACATTACTAACAAGTAATTAATTTATATGTCACAAAATACATGTATAATATAATATTAAGAAATTTTTATAATTACATAAATTCTACCATTTTTCAACATTTTATATTTCAAAACAATTAAATTCAACAACTATAATATACATATGTACTCTAGTTGCAGTGTATGACGCAATAGAATATACAATACATGTTGCAAAATAAATGTACGATCGCTACATCAATAAATAAATCGTAAGAACGATATTTTTCATATAATATTCATGTAGGTTTTTTTTTATAAATCACTTCAGCAATTGCTTAAATTCATGAAAAAAAAACATTCAAATTACTTCGCCTAATTTACACGCTTGTAAAATTTTACAAGATCTGTAAACACTGTATATGATCTTAAAATACAGAATTGAGATAAAAACGTACATAGATATTTTGCTCTTTGTAAATTCCATACTCGCATACAAATGGTAATCGATTCTGGTATTCTACAACATCTTCTATTTCAAAATTAGATTTGAGTAAATATTTTAAATCCGTTTCTATTATGACGTGTAAACACTGGTCCTAAACATAGATTTGAATTAAACGATAATTTAATCCTGATTATGATAAAAAGTATTATACTTAAATCTTTATCAATTCAACGTTGCGTTTGGACACAACGTAAGCTGTCATTATCGTGCCGTTTTACGTAATTTTAAAACCGACTACAATATTTAATTTTTCCTTTGTGGAAACTTGTAATTTTTTCCTTTTCAAACAATTGCCGGTAAAAAAACACTTGAAACCTTGGCCTTAAGTAGACAATATATGACCATTTATTGATTTTGACGTTTGAATATTGCTCGAATGATATGCGACACATCATTCACGCTTCGAGCAATAAATTTTAGTTAGAAACGTGTCAAAGCTTTTATAATTTCTGATAAAGTAGAGTTAATAGCGATGAATTGTCAATTTAATATATTGCAACCGTTTATCAATGAAAAAAATTGCCTAAACGAAACTTCAATCACTAACATATACGTCAGCAGAATTTTTCATTTTATTTGAATACCATGATAATTAATCTTTTTTTTTTATTGAATGAAAATAAGTTATTAACACCATCCTTATATCCATAGAATTTTATACATTTTTTTTTTTCTATACAAGCTCCTTCTTCAATTCAATACATATACATATCTCTTCGAAACACTACGACTACATCAAAACGAACTTTAAAATAATCTCAACCAATTCGATTCCAATTTTCTTTCAAACAACAAATATAGACCACTTCAGAATACATTATATGCACTTCGCATACGCAAATCGCCGATGACCAACCGCCATGTGATCGAATCGTTTACAAAACATCCTTCGTCATCATTGTCATGGCCTACGTGATTCATCTCATACACCAGCACGTGCCCACTATTTACCAATTAACCAGTCAACCATATAAATCAGATCAACGATGGTTTTGCAGGAGATCGGTCAGATTGTGGGGTCAGCAACAATTGACGAATCGACAAGTGACGCTGGTCCATAAATTCAGGCGTGTTTGTTCAGATGTTTGTGTGCAAATTTGTTTGACGTCACGTAGGTGGAAAAAATCGGTTGCTAAAACGAATGTAATTGCTCGTTGGGTCTTTTTTTTGTTGATTTTTCAATCGTGGACATTGTCAGGTCAGTTCGTTTGCAGATTCGATTGGAGTTTTATTGACGTTTCAGCCCTCAAAGGTTTCTTTGTGACCTAGAATTAAGTGTTTGAATAGGTGATCGGTTTTGTTTTGACAGATGTTCAATGTTGATATATTTATATGTTATAGTTTTTTCGTTTTACTTTACGAACGACCTTATTTAAATGGCGTGTTGCTTCAATTGCGCTAATTTTTATCGTCAATTTTCGAAGAATACTTATAAGTTGTTATGTAATTATAACTGAAGGTTTCGTGGTACTGTTATGTCTCTGTAATTTATTAAAAAGAACTGTTTTGTTATCGACGTCAATCATTTGTTTACGTGTGAAAATCTGATTCAATTCGATTGAAATTATATTTGAAGTGTTAACGTCAATTGGAGTTATTTTATAACGTTTGTTTCATTGCAAATACAATTTGTGGAAGTCTGCCAGAATACAAATGCCATGAAATCTTGCTATGCAAACTGAGCTCAGCTTTGGTTTTATGAAATTTAAAAACTCAAAATAATGTCTGCGAAAAAACGAAGCTACTTTATTTGATGTACTTAAGTAGTTTTTGAAAACTTACGCAATGTTTGAAATTCAATTTAATTTTTTTTATGGACATGGTATACAGATAGAATATAAATCCATACGTGAAACTTTGTAAAAGGCTTAGAATTTATTTATAAACTTAGATTACGAATGTTTTTCAGGAAAATATAATTTTTTTCATGAATATTTTATTTGAAACTTTACTATCAAATCATAACTTTTTCATACAAAACATTCGATTTACTTAACTGAATACTTTTTCGATTTAGAATAAAAACGACAATGACACAAATCTCAATCACTTTGAGCGGTTTTTTTTAAATAAAACAGTAATAAAAATTTTGATAGAAAATCTTAGCATTTTTTCATTTTCGTTTTTTGGCAAAGATTGCTAATCGTCGACTTGGTTCTTATAACTGTAATTTTCGAAGCCCATCAGTGGGTCAAGATCAGCTGAACAACTTGATGATACTTTAAATTGATAAATCACATTTGTTACAATAATTTAAGGGAAATAAAACGAAAAAACAATTTAGAAAAATTGACTAGATTTATTCATTTATAAAATTCGGACGCCCAATATTGTAAAATATTAGACAATTGTTAATTTAAAACAAACAATTGTAAGAAAACAATGTCGGACGTGAACCTCAACTTTGGAATTAGTTCATTACAAAACGAACATCAGTTGCCAAAAAATTTGCTCTCCAACGTCATTGCTATGTCACGTGTGCTTTATTTAGATACATGTCTCATTATTATATTATTAAAACGTGAATTTGTAGTCGAAAGACCGACAAAGCACTTCATTTTATTTAAGAGCACCCCCCCGAAAAGCAACGTGACTTCTTACGCTTGTTATTGTCTCGTCTGCTTTTCCCATTTGAAATCAAGATTTATTTACGTTATTTTCCTATACTTTATACAAACAACAAACAATTCTGCACTATTATTGTTTTAAATTCGTTTAATTGTTTGTCTACGTCAACTAGGTTATTTATGAAGAAATTCAATACCGTAAAAATGTACGTACGCAAATCATTTTTAATTTTATGTTTAATTGCGGCACTTCGAATGTTGTGTTCATACTTGTTTCACAATCTTTAAATGAGTGTTCTCTATAATAATTAATTCGTAGAATCCGAGATAAAAAAAAACATATTCTATCTTTGAACGTATTGCGTCGCGTTTCGACACTATTAGCAAACATAAGTTTCGCAATCGCCAATTGAACATAATTTTCCTCTTCATCAAAAAAATATACCATTAGGCGATACTGCTTCGATTGTTCTTTTGGGCCAAGGCTCTTATGATAAAAACCAAAGATCCAGATCGAAAATTCGAACAGTTATCGATCTCACAGACCACTTTTGATTAGTGTTAAGTTCATAGGAAAACTCCTCAGTCGTATCCGACGACATTGAGAGTTTGACCTTTCTTGACGTCAACGAAGGTTCCTGGAATGGGAAATCCCCTTCGCCGAATGGACGAATCTTCAGAAGTAATGTTTCTTTCGACCTCTGCTAGCAGACGTATATAGAGCCTGCTATTGTCCTCGTATGAAATCATTTATATTATATTCCGTTTTTTTAATAATGTATGATTGTTTTTGTTTTTTCTTGTTTTTTCCCCTTGCATCATCGTTTGATATGATTATGCTCTATGATATCATATATAATTTTCCATGTATTTTTTTTTGTTTACAATGTTAATCATTATAAAAATTTACGCTCATAATAATAATAATAATAATAATAATAATAATAATAATAATAATAATAATAATAATAATAATAATAATAATAATAATAATAATAATAATAATAATAATAATAATGATAACTATGATGTATGTATTTTTCAAAATATTTTCAATTGCTATTATTTATTCAATTATTACTAAACTGTTCGATAAATTGAAATATTATCAATGCAATAACTTAATGTGCAGTGAATGTTCGAATTTATTTTTGTAAAATAGCGATTTCTGTTATCTGAAGTGACCTTTTTTAATCGATAGAATTGGGAAAACATGACACAAATGAAAAACATGATAGACGATCCCAATGATGAAATGATCGCAATAAAATGAAATGTGGAAAAACCAGTATGATGTGCTATGATGGATGGATCCGTAAAACGCTGAAATAATAGAAGTCTGTGGAAAAACAAGGGTCGACGAACGGGTGAGATAAAAACATCTATGGAATATACTGAATAAAAATAATGGAAGTCGACTGAAAAATCTTCATCGAGAATCTGTTATGTTACATTGCAACCATTATTTTCAGCATAACAATACTCTGATCAGATCATTGATCAATTCGTTCCATATAAAACGTGCAAATCAATTTATATTTCTCGAACACACTCTCCAGATTCGATTGACCGCCTCAATATAAGTATAGCAATAAAACATTACACAAACCATTTTCCGAAAATAAACGATAACCATTTTATCCAAACCGATACGTTTCATCCAGCACGTATCGCAGAACTTTTTCCGAGAACTCCCACATTTCCCAATCTCGCGATAAAATTGCAAACCTCGAACGCAGATTGCAAACCACTCGACATTTTCACAAGACGAAAGTCTGGTGTTTTTTCATTTTATCTTCGGGCAGTTTTTCCTTATCGATCGCACGTGTGTACGTGTTGGAAAACACGAAAACCCCAGCTTGCGTCATTCAGTCTGGAAATGCACTTTTCTGAACCAGGGCGGTTTATTTTCGGATAGTTTACGGAGCTTTTCTGCATTTTCATTCATTTCCGAGATCGGAGGAGTGGTCGGGATTCGGTATTTATTTATAAATTTGTCGAGTGCGTCATTTTCGCATGTGACTTGTGCGCGATTGTGGGTCGTTTGTATTGCGAATATCATTAACATAAGATTTATTTAGTTTGCTTTCAGAAGGAATGTATTTGTTTTCGAAAATATAACGCTCGACTTCTAATGAAATGAATATGTGAAAATAGTAAAATTATTTTATTAAGTTTAAAATAATAATAATTGAAATTTGCTATCAATGAGCATATTGACATTTCATTATCATAATTATTTTTTTTAATTACTTATATGCATTTTTAGTAACTTCATGTAATTAAATTATATGTATGTATTTTGTTTATAGGTAGTAATATTAAATTAAATTTTTTGCATGACAAACGAAGATTTAAAAAATAATTCATATTCGACGCATCGACTGCCATTAAAATGGCTGTCATTATTGGTTGATTGTGTTCGCTTTTTTGCATTAATCGATTTATTGTTATGTAATCTTTTGTATGGTAATGAGGTTATTCAATATAAATATTTATCCTT
Source organism: Hydropsyche tenuis (assembly GCA_009617725.1). Taxonomy (NCBI): domain Eukaryota; kingdom Metazoa; phylum Arthropoda; class Insecta; order Trichoptera; family Hydropsychidae; genus Hydropsyche; species Hydropsyche tenuis. The sequence goes on along the minus strand of VTON01000011.1, from coordinate 2,186,005 downwards.
CTGAGAAATCATTGAAATATTATACTTGAGCGTAAAATAACTTAAGTTCAAAAATATTTATGTTTTCAGCCTTTCTTTAACTATTTTTATATATTTATCGTCGATAATTGATTGTATTTGAATTAACATATACAAATTATTCTAAATATTTGAGATTACTCGTTTCGAAACATTTAAAAAACACTTTAATCAAAACATAAAAGACTACTTTTTTAAATGAAAATTTATTCTCACACGAATAGATTGATTACACATGCAATACAACCTAATTAACACACCCATACGACCATAACGAACGAATTATCAATTAAAAATTTTCTCCGCGTCCAACCATCCAACTACAGCCTCGACAAGGTCACATCTTTCACGCACTACTACCAACACACCAACAACAACCATCAATTACCAATCAATATTCAAACGCAATTTCGCCCAAACGAATTCGAATTTCCGCGCGCTTCGGCCCAACAATCAAACGTGTTTACCAAACTAGGCTACAAAGGGGGAGGCTATTAAGCGACAGGGTGAAAGTTCACGGAGGGCACCCTCTGACGTCACGAGCCCCCAGCAAAACGGGAGAAAGGGACGACATAGGTCGCGTCGGGAGGCTCGTCTCTCGATGACGTCATTTTGGCCCCCATTTTGGCCCCTCTTCGTATCCTGGGGGTGTGTCGAGCAAGGTGACCTGCGCAGCGCGCGCACGCCATTTCGCGGTCATTCGCTTTCGAATCCGACAATTAAACGACACCTTTACGATAAAATTGTATAAAGGTCATTTTCGTGCACTGAAACGCTCGTTCAGAATCTGCTTCGGTGCTGAAGCGGCACCTCCGGCATTAGTGTTGGTCCAGTCTTCGCCGCTTTTGCACGCACGCACTCGTCGAAGTTTACGTATTCGCAGATATTATCAACGATGCGCCAGGCCAGGGATATAGTGAGTCCGATTGTTTGTATATTTTTTGTATTTTGAATTTGGATTCGCGGTTATTTGAGTGTTTGAATAGTGCCAGCGTACGCATGGCCGTTTCGCCGTTCGATATTTACAAGCGGATCAGCTGATTCTCGCGTAAAGTACCACGCCGTCGTTTCCCAAAACTTTGTTTGTTTTTGTATTATTATTTTTTTGTCAGATTTTTCGTGTATGAATATATTTTGACCGCTAAAGTTTTAAAGTTATCGCCACTGGTCACGAATTCGGCGGTTGATCGATTGTATCAATTTATCGCGATGTGTGTGTCTGCGATTGTCGATTAACTCGAAAAAGGGAAAAAACTCGATCGTACAAATAATTATCGCGTATTTATATTTTTCTTTGAACGTCAAAATTTCTTATGAGTAATGGGAAAAGATAACGAAAATTCCAGCCGCTTTTTACCGCTAATTAAACGGCTCATATGTTACACACAAAACAAACAAGTTATTTTCATGCATTATCTCTTTTGCTTACGGATCTTATTGCGAATAATGGATTTTGTTATTTTTTTCGGCGGGCCGATCGTTTATTTCACTTGTAATAATTGGAAAAAAACACTTCACTAGCAGATTATTATCGCCGACGATTAGATAACGCATTTTCGAAACTAGTATATTTAGATTTTCGCCCTTGAAAGCGATCAACGTTCATAAGACACATTGATATGATATTCTCTCGGTTCTAATATGTTGAATTATACACGGTTTGTTGACGTCTGCTTCTGAAGGATTTATTTAAGTCTCGGTCAAAAGATGCCAAGTTGACTACGTAGTTTGCTTCAGCCGAAAAGCAAACAAGAATCCTATGTCGTCATTGCATTCTCGATTTAGGATCTGAAAAATTCAAAAAAAGAACGATTTATTTCTAACCATCCTACGTGCCAAAAAAACCTTCATACTGGGACTCGTATTCTTCCGCTTCCTTAAATTATCGCTCGTATCTGAAGTTTCAATAATAAAGGTCATTTTAACAATAAAAAAACCAGCTGATTCTATACTGTTATCAATCAAACTTTCACGATAATGTTCATTTCATAAATACGATTTATATAGCCTTATTTGAACAAATATATCTATACATTCTTTCTAAACCGGTCGTTGAGCAATGTTAACATTTTCCTTCGAGGTTGAGATCTTGTCGAAGTGAACGTACAATTTGAATAATTCATTACTATTTTTTCGACTTTAAAAAAACATCTATTATGACATAACAATGCGCATTCGTTTAAAAACAATTACTTAATCTAAGCGGGCGCTATCGTGAATATTTCCGGCGATAAGTTTCCGCGGATTTCGGTACAATGTTCAAGTTTGACCAAATTTCAAAGTGCTTTGACGTCAAACAATACTCGAATGCTTTTTTTATATATTAATAATATTTTCTATTCGTCGAGACGGATCTGGTGAACATTTTTCCATAATGGATGCAGTTCTTCGAGTTGCAGCGCAATTGCATCAATCGGTCCGATTTCACCGTTCATACTATACAAGGCCGCATTCGTATTCTTCGATTATCATAAATATTATAATGGTCTTTGAGTGGATATCGATCGAAGAATATGATAAAAAAACTTGTATTGAATATATGAATTGCGCTAATTATATACGTAATTTGCGCTTCAATTATCGCGGTTAGTGTGGGCTTTCCTTGAGTTTTTCGCTAAAACGTATTACGATATTTAGCATAGGCATATTAAATACTTTGTGTGAATAATAATTAGTTTTTAAAAAAAATTTCAACTTAATGATTAACTAAAACATACGTATATTTCTATATTGTAATATTTATCAAATACGTAATTACGTTTCTTTTTTCATATAATTCAAACAAAATTGTAAATTTTGCACTTTGTACTGAACACAATCAGTTCCATCACTCTTAATATGTTTTCCCATAAATTATTAATACCAAATCCATCACTTCGCCAATAACAACCGCATCAATATATTATTACAAGTCCGATGACGCCAATGCATTTATTCAAAATGCATCAACTCGGATCGATACTTCACAATTGATACACTCGAAATCGGCACAAGTCTTTTAAATTTAAAATCCGACAACTAGCCTTCCTTCAAACACGATATGCTAATGCACTCAAAATCGATATAATTGACGATGAAAAAAATGCACTTCGCATAACCGCAATGCACTTTTTTCATTATACATGCACACAATGCGGTGACCCATTGGCGACACATTGCCCTTGGACAATTGCCGTGCAATGGCGTTTCCGTCATTCGTATCCGATCCTTGTTTTGTAATTATTACGGTTTTGAGACCTCGCGAGTGTTGGCGGAGTCAGCAGGTGAATGGGTTCCTATTTTCAACGTGGGATGAAGAGGAAATTGCCCGGGGTGTTGCTCTTGTATGTTTTCTCGGACGTCATTAGTGGTTCAGTGACTTGGGCGATATCAAGGATTATTGTTAATAAATTTTTATTTACTGGTTCGTGATTCACATATCATTGAGTTTGTTGATCGGTATAGGGGAAGTTGAATATTTGTTGTGATAAAATTTATTCTAACGGAAACGTCGTATCTTCGAGAATGGTATGCGATAAATGGGCTAGATTTGGTTCGGAGGAATTCGATTTGTTTTTGATAAATAATATAAGCCGTTTATGATTGTGTTACATTGTAAGGAATTTTGAATATATGCTTGATTTATTTAAACAAGTGTTGCATATGCGAATGTGATATTCTCATATTATATTATTCTTAAATATGATATGCATTAGAAATCGTCCTCAGTTTTATCAGTTTGCCTTGCATAAGAATTCCTTTTAAAATAAAAGCAATATTTAAAAAAAAAACTTTGAAAATTAAAATCACAATTAAAAATATACTTAAATTGTAATTATCTAAACATTTCAAATGTGATGCGCCAACGAAATATTCATCCAAATTTGATTCTTTCATAACAAAGAAACCCACTAATTGTACCACATATTTGACGACAATTCAACACACCGATCAAATAATTAAACATCATTAGATATTGCACATACGTGCATTTAATTTTCATATAGTTGAAATTGAAGACAATTAACTCTACATATCGTATCGTATCGCGTTTAATATAAGTGCATTTTAACGACACCAATACGGAAATTTCCATGAAAAGCATAATGCGAATTTTCCACAATTACATACACACACTCTTATCGTGCTCTTATCATACAAAGCAATGACCATGTCGTTTGTACACAATATGCAAATAATGAATTCGCCATTCACTCATTATCATAGCCACGTGTAATTGTGTACATATATCAATCGAAGTATTTTTTGTGTTTTATGAAAAAACTAGCGAAGTGTGTTTTAATTTTAGTTCTCATGGTATTTATAATTCGGTGACTTTTCGATGAATATTATTGTATATTTGAAAAACTCTTCTATTTGATTTTTCGTTGATTTTTTGTATATGAAAAATGTCATTTGAAAGTTAAAAAAATTGATTAAAAAAAATATTTACATATTTAAAATGACGCAAATTTGCTAATTTTGTACAGTTTTAAGATAGATTTGATCATAAATTAGATTATAAAGTAAAGAATGTTCTTAATTATCTCATTATGATCTGAAATAGTTGAATATGAACATATTTGGTGGATTATTTTCATTCATGAGATAATTTAATTATTTTCCATTCAAATTCAATCAATTTAATCCCTTTTAAATCTAATCAGATACATACAACGAACATTTTTGTTGGCCCATTTTAATTTGTTATAAATAATTCTGTATATAAAAAATGTCAAATGTCGCGAATTTTACGCTCTTGCTGTATTTATTATAAGTATTATATAATTTCGCAACTTTTCAACGGATTATGTATGTGGTCGAAAAATTTTTCTTCTTGATTTATCACCGATTTTTTTGTATATGAAATATGTCATTTAAAATGTGCTTGAAAGTTTTTTGAGCCGAAAAATTGACGCAAATAATTTTACGTGTTTCAGATGACGCAAATTCGCTTATTTTGTGCCGTATCAAAATTTAATTAATAATTCATCTGTTATGATCTAAGAAAAATAAATATGTACATATTTGATGGATCATTTTCATATCAGAGATAATTTTATTATATTCCATTATAAAATTTCGACCCATCGAAATCTGATCGGATTCATCAGACAGAGTAATCGATTCACTTTAATTAAAATCATCAACGATTCGACCTTTAACTAAACGACTCAATATTTACGATATTTACGATTTTCCTATTGTCGAACGCGGTGAAGGCCGGTCATACCAAAGTGTCCAACATATAAAAAAAGTTAAATAATTGCTTATAACAATTCAAAAAATCACGGCCGACTACGTCCAATGCTACTTCCCCCGGACGGGGCAATATTTACATTTTACAAAAATAATTGACATGACTAACACATCCTCGACAATAAAAAGATCCACGGCCACCCCGAATCAAATATTGACGTTTCATAATACCGCTTTTTGTCCGATGACGTCCATACCAAGATCCGGCTTGCACCGGTCTTACAATATTCAGCAAACAAATTCGAACCAACCCGAAATTTGGACTTTGAATGCTTCTTTGTCCAACTGGTTTTTGTCGGCAGGCTTCGCGTACACGTTTACGGTGCTACTTTCTATTTTTGGACCGCGATTTGAATTTTAGACGAGGATAACGTCCAATCAGCTGGACGAGTTGTTCCGCATATGTATGTAAAGTTCGCGGTATTTAATCGAGAGGCTCGATCGAGAGGACAAGGCCTTTTTCTTGTGCCTCTTTTTGTCCGGACAAGGCGTTTTGCGGGTGAAAGGACAACCGGTCTACACCCATACATCCTTTAGGAAAATTTGAAGAATTTATCGCGCGGGCAAAACTCGTGCTAAATGTGTCTTGAGCAATTATTGTGCCTAAATGCTGATGAAACACTCGCGGCTGTTGCGAATTTCCGATGTTTGCAAATGACGTGTGTTTTGTTTGCATAATATCGACGTATTGCGGAAAAAATTGTCGATTTATTTTCGAAATTGTAGATCCAGGAAAACAATCAAAATTATTCAGAAAACTCGATTGATTGAATCTGATTTCATAAATATTTTTGCAGAATAACACTAATCGATCGATCTAGGATTAAATGATATTTTTTTTATATCAATAGAAATATTTAGATTTTGCCATTAATCCATCATACGATTGAGATAAATATTATAATTGGGATGATTATACATTATCACATGCGTGGGTCATGTTCACGGTTCAACAACGATTCATTGCATATGATCGATTTTTTTGCAAATTTATCTATCATAACCGTAATATTTTGCAAATAAACTATTTTTTGCGATAACCCCGGCGACATTATTTATGCAACGAAGTGAATGTCTTGCGACGTGGTTTTGGTGTCGTTTTCATATAATATTTTCATTATCTCAGATCGATTTATTCACTGCATTGATTGCTATCGATTCGTTTTGAAATCATTTTAATTATGTAGACATGTATATTTTTTTGACCAACCTATCTATGAGTCTTATCATATGATGATGAATATGTGATATTTTATGTGCGTTTAGATTGATTATTTACTTATATTTTAATGTAAAGTTACATGTTTTTGTAATTTTAATGCATTAATTTTGGAATTTCAAATGGATTCAAAAAATATAATTATAATATTTTATAATTCGTTACTCATGGAAAACCTTTATTAGAGATTATACCGTCTACAAAAAAAAACGATGTCTTTTCAACAAAGATTAATTTAATTACTCGACTAATTATACACCCACCGCGCTTTTAATAATAACACACAGCAATTAGTATCAATTTTCATCTTGAAAACATCAAGTAATCTTCCCGTAAGATTACCGATAATTTTTTCACAAAAATTCCTCAAAAACGTTGCATAATTGCTTTATGTCGACATTACAATTTTGTTTGATTTGGCAAAGCTTTGCATAAGTGAAAAAGGTCATGTGCATCCGAAGCAGGGTCACTATGCACTCCTGCCTGAGCCAATTCTAATTGTAGACGACGGCCGACGCCGTGTTATTCTTGTAACACAACAAGAACCGAAAAAAATAAAATAAAATAAATTAAGAAAGATGGAAAAGCGGGATATGCGCAGTTCGCCAGTTTGAAAGTCGCGAAATTCTATCGGGAGAAAGTTAGTCTTTGAATGAGTCGAAAATTGCGATGTCCATCATGAGTGTCCATTGCATATGGTTATGGTATCATCAAAGTTCATACAAAATTCTTCTCCTTTTTATACGGTTATAAAGGAAGGAAACTTTTGGAGAGTTTGAATATAGAAAATTATTGTTTGTCACATCGTCTCAATTCAATGGATCTGAAATTTTATAAATTTTGTTTGCAAATTACATAAATGTGAAGTTTGAGAAGCGTACTTAGTTTGCGGCCGATTTGACGTTCTTTGCGAAACGTTTTGCGTTTCACTGGCCATCGTGTTATTTTATATCTGCAGACTATTTTGATATTGCAGGGTCATTAGATTAAAAATATATACTTACCAATTAGATTTTTAATCCAATAATTTTATTTTGTTAAAATTTATCAGTAGTGGATTTGAATTACATACTTACATATCAGATTTGGATCAAATGTTATGAGATAAATGAAAATTTGGTCATAACACGTAATCTGGCATGAATTTTTATCGAAGTTATTTTCATATAAACGATTCATGCTCCGTAAACGATTTTTTTTATCTAGAAATATTTATATTCACGAACTACACATGTGCTCCGTTATAAAAATACATTTATCCATAAGACATTCCGACTACCATGTTATTCCAGTTTGCGCTAATGCATTTTGTTATTATTGTTGCATACATAATTCCATCTCGAATCTAAAATTTGCAAATTGACATTTAATTCCAACACACCAAAGCGGTTTTCAACAACTTTCTAAACATTCCTAACAACGCGAAGAAGTCTCCAACGACCATAAGAACTAACTGCCCAACAAGACCATCGCTTTAAAATTATGCAAGTGTCCTCACAATCGAAAAAACGGTAAAGCCTTCGAAAGGCAGGACGCGTTTCGATAACGAACATGCATTTCGAGACGGTGAATGGGCCCCGGCCGCGCCTTTGTTTCGGCCAATGGCGTCGCTGCTGGGCCGACAAGCCTCTCTACACCCACACAGGTGCGCCACCAACGCGAAAGAAACAGCGCTATGGTGGCGAGCGTGAGTGCGAAAGAGATGGCTGTATTAAGTGTATACGCACACTGAAGCGAGGTCGCAACGTGACACTCTTGCGATGCTTTCGTGTTGGTTCGCGGTCACGTGTCGCGGAAATTTTTCTAAATATTATTCTTGGAAGTGTTTACAGGATAATTTTTCGAAAAATGATAAATGTGCGTTTTAGGAGTGTTAATTGTTTATAAGAAAATTTGCATTTTAACGTGAATGAAAATGTATTATAATTAAAATTCTTATGTGTTTATTTTTTTAACGAATTTCGCGCATAGTATGAAGTTATGTTTTTCAGTTTTCAATCGTACCTTAACGAGTTTCGGGTTTACATGTTGTATAGACCTTTTGTCGTCCAAACTATTATATGCAAATTTATATGATCTAAAAGAAAATTATTTGTAAAAATTAACAAAAATAACTTCCATACAATACGTACAAGTAAAAAAATATGCGCGATATTAGTTAAGAATGCTAATTTGGGATTTGCACATGAAATACATTAATAAACTTAATTTAAGTACTTGAAATGCATTTTTATTCATTAAAATACAAATTTATTAATAAATAATATACTTACCCAAAGTGCAAGATTACACAAAAATAATACAAGTATTAATTCAATATTTAAATCCTTTATTCTTCATATGACAAAAAATAAACAATTCAATTGTTAAAAAAAAAAATAATAATAAAAAAAATTGCGCATCTATCGAAATTCTTTTTACTCACAATAAAAAAATTGCGCATAGATCGAAATTTTTTTGCCAACAGTAAAAAAACGACCTTAAATTGAAAAAGATACAAAATGTGCGAAAACAACACATCCCATCGAACAAATATTGTCAAAATAAAATTGACAAAAGTTGATAAGCTGTGTACGCGATGCCGAGCCGCTGGGGTGGTAGGTGGAGTTTTCGGAATTACGGCAAATGTTGAGCGTTTGCTTCAGTCGTGTGAGAGTTCTCTGTGTGGTCGGTCGTGTTGTCTGTCAACTTTGTCTTCTTCGAAATGGGCCACGCCGGTCGTGTTAATCCTATGGTCAGTATTTTCCGATTAGTAGCCCGTTTTGGTTGTTGGAGCTTTTTTGACGTTTTGAATTTGAATCGGGATCGTTGCGTTTTGTGTATTAAAAATTTGGCGGCAAACATCGAATTAGCGAACGTTTTCTCGACCTTGGGCAAGGGCAGTTGCTTTGTGAACTTGCTACCCTTAGTATTTTTATTTTTTTTTCGTTGGAATGTATGTTTTCGAATTATGGTTTGGGAATTTATAAACTTTATATATGCGGATTTGATTCGTTTTTTGATTGCTGAATTAATTAAGTTTTTTTTTATAAATAATTCATTGAATATTTTATTTGGTAGATAGATTGTAACAATTTTAAAATTAACATTATAGTCAATGACATCTTTCCATTGTTGATAAAACTAATTGAAAAAACATCATGATATTCTTCAATTTCTTTATTCTGCAAAATTTTACTTCATATATTTTCAATATTTTATTTATATTAAAAACCTTCATACATTAGTAAATTGATTTTTAATGGCTCATATGCAATGCTAACAGCATAATAGTGTTGAAGCGCAATGCTCGGTCACAGGATCGTTCAAATGCATCGAGCTATATGCACCACAAGGAAGCACGGTTCAATTGGAACATTAGTATATTGAATTGCAAAATTGTTCAAAGACGATTTATAGATCATGTTTATTAACAATCTTGTGAATTAGTTGTGTAACCGTTTCGTGTTTCGTTACAGATTCGTGACCAATGTGAGGAGTTGACGCTTACGGACAAACAAACCCGGGAGATAATGACCCGGCTCTTACATGAACTGAACCAAGGTTTGGGAAAGGCAACTCATGCCCAATCAATAGTCAAGTGCTTTGTAACATACGTTCAAGATTTGCCAAATGGAAAAGGTACTATAATTATATTCAACTGAATTGTTTTATCTTCTTTATCGAAATACTGTGTTTTATTAAAAAAACTGTCTTTTTGTTGGTTTTTAGAACGCGGTAAATTTTTGGCACTTGACCTTGGGGGGACAAACTTTCGGGTTCTCATTATTACATTAGCTGAAAATCATTTTGATATGCAATCAAAAATCTATGCCATTCCACAAAGTATTATGGTAGGCACAGGTGCATCACTTTTTGATCACATTGCTGAATGTTTAGCCAATTTTATGAAGGTGAGCTTAAATTCATTCGATTTGGATATTGAATTTAATCATTTTGATATAAAATTTTTGATAATTGTTGTAGGAAAATGACGTATACAAAGAGAGACTGCCTTTGGGCTTCACATTTAGTTTTCCTTTGAAACAATTAGGCCTCACTAAAGGCTTGCTCGAATGTTGGACAAAAGGTTTCAAATGTTCGGGTGTAGAAAGTGAAGATGTCGTTCAACTGTTGAAAGATGCTATTGCACGTCGTGGAGTAAGTAGTATTTTCTGTGTTTTTTTTTCTTCTAAAATTTGAATATAAATAAAGAAACACATTCTAAAAGTTAAATCTCATTATTTTAGGATGTTCAAATTGACGTTTGTGCTATTTTGAATGATACAACTGGTACATTGATGTCTTGCGCTTGGAAGAATCACAATTGCAGAGTCGGTTTGATTGTTGGTATGTACAGAATTATTACTCAAATTTTCTCAAATTATAGCAATTATTGGACTTTATTTATTTCATATGAAAATTTTAACAGGTACTGGAAGCAATGCATGCTATGTAGAAAAGACAGCAAATGCTGAAATGTTTGATGGAGTATCAACAAAAGACGATGTTCTTATCAACACTGAATGGGGAGCTTTTGGTGATAATGGAGCATTAGACTTTGTAAGGACTGAATATGACAGAGAAGTCGATAGCAGTTCAATCAACCCAGGAAAGCAAATGTAAGTACATATAGCAAAAAATATTTATGCATTTCACATTGTTTTTCATGTCTTTATTTAAAAAATATGAAAATTTACAGTCAAGAAAAAATGATATCCGGAATGTACATGGGAGAACTTGTCAGATTAGCTTTAGTAAGATTCACAAAAGCTGGACTTTTGTTTGGAGGCATCGGATCAGATTTGTTGTATCATAAAGGAAGCTTTTACACAAAATATGTATCAGAAATAGAGTCTGACAAAAAAGGTGACTATGCAAACTGCAGGGATGTTATGGATGAACTTGGTAAGTGTATAATTGTATTATCTGTTTAAAAAAATTTGCATTAATTTCATGTTAATCATTATTTTTGAACATTATAGGTTTGCCTCATGCCACAGATCAAGACTGTGCGAACGTGAGATTCATCTGTGAAAGTATATCACGTCGTGCTGCGCATTTGGTATCTGCAGGCATTGCGACGCTCCTCAACAAAATGAACGAGCCAGTTGTCACAGTCGGTATTGACGGATCAGTGTACAGGTTCCACCCCCACTTCCATGATCTCATGGTTGAAAGAATTTCACAACTCATCAATCCAGGAATCAAGGTATGTTATGCTATCTTGTTTTCAATGTTCATTTTTTCTTTAATTAATAATAAAAATGTGAAAAATATACTTTTTTTTTATTTTCAGTTTGATTTGATGTTGTCTGAAGATGGTAGCGGTCGTGGAGCAGCATTAGTAGCAGCCGTTGCATGCCGACAACAATAACGCTAGTTTAATTAAATTATTTTTAATTTTCATAACATACCAATAATTTTATATTTGCTTAAATATTTTTTGAATTAGATAAAATATATTTTGTACATTTTGCAAAAAGTCCGTACATAAGACTTATTCATAAAGATTATTTTTTAAATTGAACGTCAGGAAAAGTATTAAAAATCCAAACTAAAAATAGAATTACATATATTTTAGACTTAAATTCAATGGACACAACAATATATAGTAGCTAGTATTGAATTCCTTAATAGACTGCATTTTAGGGTTTAAAATTGTAATTATATTTGTTTTCAGTCGAAAAGTATGTTTGTTTTGAGCAATTTTCGCGTAATTTATACTTAAATTATAATATATTTTTAAGTTACATTATTTGTTGAACAAAAAAAACTAGACTAGGGTAGTAGTTTAATTTTTTTATGTTTTAAAATGACTAATTATATTATTGCGATTTTTAATACAGCCAGGCGCTGTCAAGATCTATAATATAAATTTTAATGATATTCAATATATTATTAAGTTATTCATTATAGTGTAATGTCTGTCTAATCGATATACTTTATTTGAGTGCGTAAAAATTACAAAATTTGTGGTGCTGACCTGCTATATCCAATTTTTTTTGTATTTGGCAGGACCAAAGTTATGAATTATGTAAATTATATAACTTGAAAAAGCCAGTGATAATAGGAATTTTGAATGAAAGTATTGTGATCTATAATATAAACTTAATGAAGACAGTAATTAGTTGTGGTTGTTAGAACAATTATTGGTTTCTTTCACAATTTATTATTAAAATAAAAAAAGGTCTGCACTGCCACACTATGGTCTTTTTGCAGTCTTTGCCTTATATAATACGAAAATAGAAATAAATTGATAAAAGTATGTGTAGCCACAAGATGAAGACTATTTTCGACGGATAGTTACATTTGTGTTGGCATCTATATTTCATCTTTGTGTTTTGACACTAACTTTCTCGTGTAATTTTGTTATGAAAAATTACATGTTCCGTTATTTTATTCTGAAAATTTCACACAACAGAATTCATCAACCAGCTTGTTAGTATTGTTTTCTCTACTACTTTGAGAATTTTAAGTGTCACGAAAAGTATTGTAGGCTTAATTATTAATTATTTACGGTCTTTAAACTATATTGACACTTTTTTATTGTTTCCAAATCTAGTGAAACTTGATTTGAACAATATGATACTAGTAAAAATGTGAGAAAATAATGTAATTGTGAATTTTGATTTTGAATCAAATTTCATGAAATCACTATGTGTAATGTAACTGAATGAACTATGAAATACATTAAAAATTGTAATGATCTTATTTTATTGTAAAAAATGCAATAATTTAAAGAATTAAAATATATTTATTGAAATATTAAAACATTACTTTTTCTTTGCTTACTGATAACATCGTGGGCAGGACGAATCTTAATCATATTTAAAATGTCACAGAACACTTTTGCAAAACACAGCTTTGACCGAACCTTTCCCACATTTGCATATCATCATTAGTCTTTTTTTAAAGACATAAGAAATAATGATACTTCTATATTCAAAGATGATTCAGCAAAACTTTTTCAGGCAAATCTGGTTATTGGTAAATACAGGAACTTTTCTACGTAACAGATAGTAAAATAAGGTAATAGAAAATTAAACAGCTTAATTATAAAAAAAATATTATTTTTTCAAATATTTCATAAATACAATCAGATCATATATCGATTGATTTTTTTATATAATTAGTAGATATTTATATTATTTAGAACTTTGAAATTTTATGAATGACAATATGACAATATTCAATTGTCGTATTTTTCAGATTCTTATAAAATTCAAATTATGCTTCGATCCTTTACGAGGGTAAATTTGTTTCGATACAGAATTGTTTTTACTGCACAATTTCTTTGGGACAACAAACACTATTAAGTCTTTGATTCAAAACAATTCCTAATAACAACTAACTTTTATTATTGATTGAACACTATTATAATTGTTTTCATCGATTTCAGATGATTTCGGAGGTGATCAAATACATATTTACAAGAGTCATTTAGAAATGTGAAATAATGGACAAGCTATTGTTAATGATCAGAAAAATTAAACAAGTATTGCAACACTAACATTGAACTATTTAGCCACATAACCTTGTAGAGATAACCCTAACAGTTAGCTGACAGTGAGACATTAACGCTGCTCAAATTTCACACTCATCTTTTCTTAGACATGGTTGTGTGAATAATTAGTGGTCAAGGCTTATCTATGTTTTCAAATTAAATGAAATGTTACAATATTTATTTGCAAAATTTTACTATCAATAAAATAAATCATCAAATTTACACGTCCATGGACTGTTAAAAAATTAATATTTTTAGTTAAGGCTATTTACACTATTGTCGATAAAATCAATTGAAAATATTATCTCTTAAAATTGTTTTTAATTTTTCATTGCATAAATGTATTTGCTGAACAGTATATGTATGTGCAGAGATGTCAACAACGCTTTACCGTGACATTGAGATGCATTGCTGCTCGGTCACAGGATCATTTAACAAATGCGCGAGCTATAAATATATTAAGAGGAAGCTTAGTTTATTTGGAATACTAATCTGTCAAATTATAAAATTACTCCATACATGATTTATAGATCATATTTGTTATATAATTTTTTATAGTTAGTTTCAAGTTTGGATAAAAATATTGATGCTTACAAATAAATAAATCCAGGAAAAAATGAACCAATTGATTGTGAGCTAAAGTTTGAGAAAGGAAACTCACGATTAATTAAATGTTTTGTAACATACAATTTAGTAATAAAAAATTATAAAATATCACTTTTCAATTAAAATCTATGAATGAATATTTAATATTATCAACAACTTAGAAATAACCATATATTAAATGGTGTGTCAACATATATCAATTAATTTACGTATTAATAAAAATAAATATTCAGACAAGTTATGTCATCGATTAGTTTTTTCATATATATGTTAAAATTAACAAAATTTTCATCATTAAGAAAAGTGTGCTTATACATGTATATTAAATAAAATAAGAAATTGGAATAGTCGAAAAAAATGGAAGATTTACAATGATAATTATGTATGACAAATGCAATCTGGTTGCTTTTGTGCTGGTGGATTATCTCTTGTCAATCGTTGCATTGCGGAACTTCCATATTGAATACCGGAACCGATTCTTTCCGGGTCGAGTTCGCCAGTTTCTATTTTAGCCAGAATAGTTTTCGAACATTTTAGAAAAGCTTCTTCGACGCATTCTCCAGTTTTCGCGCTAGTTTCAAGGAAAACCAATTCTAAAAACAGAATATAGAAGAAAATATACAAAATTTTCACACTAGTCGGTCAAAACAACAATTAATCACATACCGTTTTCTTGTGCAAATTGGCTAGCTTCCATAAATGTGACTTCCCTAGCTTGTTCCAAATCTTTTTTGTTTCCGACTAATAGTATGACAATATTAGGACTAGCCAAAGTACGTGCGTCTTTGAGCCAATTAGATAAAGCATTGAAAGAATCCCTAGATGTTATATCGTAAACTAATAAGGCTCCAGCGGCACCTCGATAATATGATTTTGTGACCGACCGGAATCTTTCCTGTCCAGCTGTATCCCATATTTGCAGTTTTGTAGCTTTGCCACCAATATTAATGATTTTAGAACCAAACTCTACTCCAACTGTATGACATCTATCCTCTTTGACTGAAATTTTGATATAATTGATGTTTATAAAGTAAGTCAAATTAATACTATCTCAAGTAAAATAAAGCATACATTTGTTTCCAATGAAATTATTGAGTAAAGAAGATTTTCCAGTTGCAGCACTTCCGATGATGAGAAATTTGAACAAGTATTCTAAAATAATGTAAAAAATGAGGTTATGAGCAATTATTAATAGAATTTCATGTTATTTATAAACTTATGCAATATTTCAGCTACATAAAAATATCAAAATAGAAATATTTGAGCATTAGCAAGCAAGTCAATGAATTTTTAGCTTTTAGGCGAATCATATATTTTATATTAACAATCCGAAAATTTCGAAATATGCATCACATCATTCTAAAAAAGAATGTCAAATATTTTCAATACATTAGATGCGAATGAAAGATAAAAGAAAAATTTTATGCAACATACATTCTTATACATTGTTTACGTGACGAAACGTCAAACGTCATAAAAGAATTGACGAATACAAATACTAAACTGCGTTACGTTCTATGCAAATATTTGTCTTCATATAAAGCGCGATAAGAAATATTGAATGAAAAAGTAATTATTTAAAAATATAGCCCCATACCATAAGATTCAGACATTTCTGCAGAGGAACGGCTTAACACCGCAGGCAGCATCACATCCGAACGTGTCACCTATTATGGACATTCTTCATTTTCGTCGTGTCTACAGAATTTCAATTTAATATTTAATTCGATGTTTAATAGATAAGTCATATGAATAATATTGATAAAAAATGATTAAATTATTATAAATTATAATTCGATTCGTTTAAGTAAATTAAAATAAATAAAAAATATAAAAAAAACATCGTTTTAATTTTATATTATAAATTATGGTGATAAATTACGATATTTCATTAATTTCTACTATTTTGCTAATTAACTATTTATTTTACATTAATTTATTTTTATTTATTTCGATTACATATTGCAGAGTGACCACATTTATTTGTAAGGAATAGGTGTTTATGTCATGAGCCTCAATTGAAACAGGTGTTGTTCAAAAGGATCATTTAACAAGTTAATAATTAATGCAAAAAAGAGCAATAAATACTTACTTTAATCTATTGTGTATTTTATTTAACAAAAAGAAAACCATTGTTTTATATCAACATGAACATTTCATGATTTTTCAATTTCAGAATGCTGAAAATTTTGAGTAGAGTTACTTCTCATATTCATGGAGAACAACATGTTATTGGATTGCAAAAGCGAAGTTTTTGGCTTTGGTTAAACAAAATGTTTAATCAACCAGATCCCGATCGTATAAAACAAGTGGGAGCGAATCGAGCTTGCGCTGAATGGTTGCTGCGAAATGGTGCTGCAGTCAAATGGGTGGGAAACTTGGGGACGAGTAAGGATTACAATGCTTTACCAAGTGATGGAAGTTCTCCGTTGATTTGTGAAATAGACGCATCTGATTCTAGTATTTCTCATTATGGATTCGAACATTTCAGTTAGATTCTAAATTTATAATGATTTAATTTACACTATTTCACATAAATACTAATAAGTTTGTGGTTTTTTTAGAAGGTTGTAAAAATATTGAAAAATTAGTACTTCACAATTGCAGTTATTTACAAGACGAAGCTATAAAAGATCTTGTGCATGTTGAGTCACCGTTGAAATATCTTCAAATTTCAAAATGTCCAAATATTACCGACACTGGATTGCTCAGCATCCCTAAGATAGATAGTTTAAGAAAGTTGGTTTTACTTGACTTAAACGGTGTTAAAAATATTAACGAATGTAAGTCACTATTGAATAAATTATTGCCTTCCTGTGATATGTCCGATGAACAGAGCAAATAATGCATAAATATATATTATTTGTATAATTTTATAAAACGTATATTAATAGAATAGTAAAGTGTACGTTAAAAATAACAACTTTTTACAATAGCTATATATATTTTATTGTCATTACAATAAAAATACAAAAAATATTTTTTATGTACAAAATAAATGTTTCCAACACTGTTCTATTACACTATCTAGTTATTTTTAAAGAATAAACTACAAGTGTAGATTACATATATCATTTTTTCATTTGATTTTCCTTACCTACAGCTTCGTTTACATTATGAAATCCATTATTCAATAAACAATTTGATAATTCTGATTTGATTCGAGTTACAACTGGAGGGCCTCCATATATAAATGCAGAATACAATTGTATGACAGAAGCTCCAGCTAATATTTTTTCAAATGCATCTTGTCCATTTGATATACCGCCAACGCCAATTATAGGAATTTTACCTGCAATATTTGAACGAATCATTTGCTAATGATTAAAATTTATGTTGAAAAGTTTATTATTACCTTTCGTCATTTTGAACATGTCTCTAATCATGTTGGTGGATAAATCTTTCAAAGGTTTTCCGCTCAAGCCTCCCATTTCATTAGCAATATCCTGATTGGTGAGATTAGGTCTTTGTAAAGTGGTATTTGAAATAATTAACCCGTCTATTTTACATTCTTTTTTAGACAAAATATTAGCAATGTCTTTCTTTTCGCTTTCAGATAAATCGGGAGAAAGTTTTAAGAATAAGTAAGGTTTTTTTTCAGTGTCTAAAGAATTTTTAGCAGATACACATGTGCTCAATAATTTATATAAACTGTCCTTCTTTTGAAGGTCTCTCAGGCCAGCTGTGTTTGGACTATTTAAAAAAATATCGATATAACAAATGTAAAAATCAAATTGTGTATTCAAGAATAAAGTAATTACCTGCTAATATTGACAACTAAGTAATCTGCAACTTTAGCAAACAATTTAATTCCTTTTTCGTAATCATCCAAAGCGTCGGGAGACTCTTTATTTTTTCCAAGATTCACTCCCAAAAGTTTATTATCGCTTTCGTTCATATGATTTTTCTCAAGATTTTGCAGTACTTTCATGTGTCCATGGCTATTGAACCCGTATCTATTGATAATGGCCAAATCATCGGGCAACCTGAAAACTCTGGGTTTTGGGTTTCCCGGTTGTGGTTCAGGTGTGACAGAACCTATTTCTATAACGCTAAATCCAATGTTTTCCAAGCCTGATACAGCCTCTCCTTGTTTGTCAAATCCCGCAGCAATTCCAATGGGATTATTCAATTCCCTTCCCAAGAATGTGGTTTTCTAAGGATATAGGAATGAAAAGTTATCAAGAAACATCAATTATCAGAAATCAAATGAATCTCTTGGGAACTCACCAATACTGGATTATCTATGTAATTACTTTTCGGTATTAACTTGTATTTGAGCGATTTTACTGCTATGTTATGGGATAGTTCAGGATCTAGTCGACGTATGAGTGGCATTAAAACTTCTCCATAAAATTTCTCATTGTTGTTATAAACACTTAAACCACCATAAAACACAGCTCCACCCGCAGACAGGTAACACATTGACCATACTTTCTTCTGAAAATCAAGAGAAGACGAAAATTTATGAATAAATAAATAAAAAAACAAGTAAATTAGAAATATGGTTATTACAAAGAAATCTCGCTTCGACATGTCGACTATTTTGACAGTAGATTGTTTACGATTGAAAATGATTTTCAATCCAAATCACCGATTCGATGACCAGTTGTTTACCCAAATGACACTGGCGCACACCGATGCTAACGCACAATCTGCGATTTTTTTTAATTTGAACTCTGCTTTAGTGATAATTATGAGATAAGTAACGGGAAAATATATTGGTCACAGTATTGACATTACAAATTCACAGTACTATATATCGAACATCAAATAAAACGACAAATTCGCAACAGAATTACCTTTTCACCCGAAAAATAGTTGCTAGTATCAAAAATACATTTTTAATAGTGTACTTATTATAAAAACTAAATATTAGACCCAGTGTACATTGCAATGTACAGTAATTTAAATGTTTTTTTTTTTGTGGGCTAGTATACGTATTCGGTACGCGTCACTAGGACGACGGTAGATTCGGCTACGGTCAGGTAGCCGCCGTTAACTAGGCACCGGTCAACTCGGCACCGGTTCAACTAGGCGAGAGTCCCAGTGGACAACAGCCTACCGGACACCGACTGACATTCGGCGAAAACTCGGCGAAAACTCGGCGAAAACTCGGCGAAAACTCGGCGAAAATTCCACATAGATAGAATATTTTCGCCTATTTAGAATATTTATAATCTCGTATGGTTCTTATGAAAGTTCCTATAAGAATATAAATAATTCTTTTGATATATAGTCGTTATATATAATTATTATATAACGATTTAACGAAATTGCAAAGTGTTATTTTCATGCACCAAATAAAAGTATTTATATCACAAAAGAATATCAGAACAAGTCAAATTAAAAAAAATTGGTTTGAAAAAATGAAAATACTTATCTATATTATAAATTGGTCAATTTTCTATAATTTCTATTATATAACTTTTTATGTAAGTTTTTGAAAATTATCGCAAAATTTGATCAAATTCATTTGGTTTATTTATGATTCTGCATACTTACCGCTCTTTAAATCTATTTCTTTCTAGTTAAATTTTTGCTGCGTTATCAGAAAGAATTAATTTTAAACGAAAAAAATAAAAATGGTAAGATCCAGTTTACTAATCTTCGGAGATTTATTATTTTTGAAATATTGTGAGTGAACATATTTTTGAAGGAAATCATACAATGTATTTTTTTGTTGTTGAGATTTATATTATTCAAATATACCAAAAATAAATTATATGAGCTTGATTCAATAATTGAGTAATACTTACACAACACTTCATACATATACCGGTATTATCAGCAGGATAATTTTTCGGTAATTACAGTAATTCTAGCAATCTGCTGCTGTAATTATATTATTGATCAATAATTTTGAAATTACACGTTGAATTAATAATTAATGATGGTGCGCTATCAAGCAGCGAATAAAAAAATAAAATTACTTTTTGTGTGCAAAAAAGACGATACCTATTGTTTTGAAAATAAATCTCCTGTTTTAAATTGATCACCTTGTATGTATAAATTAAAAATATTCATGTATGTATTTATAGGATAGACGACAAGAGTTGCATAAATATTTTTATAATTATAATCATCAGTCCCATTCTATAGGAGGACCGGAAAGTAATTAAGATTTTCGTTTTTGATGAAAAATATTCATTTATTACAAAAAAAACTTAACTAATCTACAAAATAATTTTCATCGCTTTCTATAAACCTTTTTCCAGCGTAAAGGCAATTGTTCAATGCCTTTATTTGAAAAATTCCTTGGGTTTTTTCTTGAAAAACTATTCCAAGTGCATTTTTACTTCTTCCTCATTATTAATTTTTTTTATTTCTTAATAAATGCTCCAACGACCTAAAAAGGCAGTAGTCCGATAGCGCGAGATCCCGTTAATAGGGTGGATGAGACAAAAGTTCCAATCCAAGCTGATTTATAATATTTTGTCTAATTGTAAGGTTATTTTCGCCGTATGATGTCTCGCATTGTCGTGCTGTAAAATTCGTTTTTTTGTTTTTAACCCGAAAATGTGGCTTTGTTATTAGCTCTCGTTTCAGTCGTTCGTTCCAATTGTTCACAGTACACTGCCGCTGTATTGGTCTGGCCAGGTAATTCATAATGAATAATTCTTGAAAAATCGCCACCGCACACAAAGATAAATCTTCTTTACTGTTAGTTATGGTCGAGGGGTTGTAGCAGGTACTCGTCCGGAAGAAAGCCATTGTTGTTTTCGCCGTAAAAACGAATGTTGTTGGGGACCCGAATTTCTTGTTTCTGATTTTTTTCTATGCATCGAAGATATTTAGAATGTTATATAATAGGATCACGGAAACAGCCGATTTTCGACGATAATTCATCGATAGTTTGACGAGGATCTGTATGTATTTTATTATTTAAACTAAATTATTAAAAGTACGAATTGATATATTTGGGCACTAGAAAAAATATTTCAATGCATATTTATAGTCGAAAAATCCATTAAATACGGCTATAGACTTGTATAATACTGAATAATAATAATAATGATAATAATAATAATAATAAACAACGCAAATAATAAATAATGCACATTGTATATTATTCAAATACATAAATGATTCGTTTTAAGGAACAATGTATATTTTTTCAATGCACAGCTAAATCGCACCTTTTTAATATTGTTTTGTATTATTATATTTACCATTTGAATGCTTATTTTTTAGTTTTCAAATTTTACTCATATCTTATGAAATTATTTCTCTAAAGTAACGTTTTATTTTACACAAAATATTGATTTTTTTTCCATTGAAATACCGCATACTTACACTTTCTGTGATGTTTCGTCTATTTGTTTACGATAGGCAATACATATTCTATAGACAAGCCGACAAAGTTACAATAAATCATTTTAAAAATTTCACGTGATTGCGAGATTACGGAGTCGCAAAAATACTTACAATTAGCGATCTCACAAGAATTATCTCACAAGAATAATCTTATGAGAATTATACGTAGAATTTCCATTTATGTACAACTTTCGCCTAGTTGATTCGACGTCTAGTTGACTGATTGCCCACTAGACTCTCGCCCAGTTAAACCGGTGCCGAGTTGACCGGTGCCTAGTTAGCGGCGGCTACCTGACCGTAGCCTACTCAACCGGTGTCCGCTTGACGGTGTCCGATACGTATTATTAGGTATATTTGAGACCATATACTATACAAAAGTATGGCGTGGCATAGCATTTTATTTAGTTGGTAGTCAGTCCCTGTCAAAGCTAACGACTTGTAACTGATTTTGTATAGAAATCAATTACTTTACAATGTTTTGAGATGATCTTATAAGAAAAAAAAATCTTTTATTCCACCGTATTATAATTCGAGGTTATGTACTGTTGTTACTAAACAAATAGTCATTATAATATACACAATGTGATTGATTTCCATACGAAATATTATGCAAATTCAGAATATTTTGATTTCAATTATGTTTTATCATTTTTTTTTGTAACTGGCAACTTTACTGTGCGAAATGCTAAATTATACTGCTCGAACTGACACCATTATACTGGGCCGAATAGTTTGGGGTGCAGCTAATTAATGAAAAAAATTGTGACCAGACAAGCGCACGCGACGCAAACTTATAAGCTATGAAATGGATTCGAGACTCGTATTTTAGTAGTTTTCTCATTAACCTAACCTAACTTCTCGAAGTATTTTGAATAAATTCGCGAGAACCTAACCCAAGTCCCCGCTATATTTTCGTACATTTCTCATTAACCTAACCAAACATATCGATGTACAATATTTTGAATAAATTCGCGAGAACCAAACCCAAGTCCCCGCTACATTTTCGTACTTTGCTCATTAACCTAACCTAACTTATCGATGTGATGAATACATTCGCGAGAATCTAACCCAAGTCCCTGCTAAATTTTCGTATTTTTTTCATTAACCTAACCTAAGTTATCGATATATGGTAAATTGATTTGCGGGAGCCTCACCATGTCGCGGATATATTTTCGCGATTTTCTCATTAACCTAACATAGCTTATCGATGTATGATGAATAAATTCGCGAGAACCTATCCTTACTTATCCTTAGGAGTCCAAAGTACATAAAATTAAAATTAGATTTCGAAATAACAAAGTATCAGACATGATTCAATCTATTTATTAATGAAAAATCCATATAAAATTTTGTTAGTACATAAAAATATCTTATTTGTACTAATGAAACATGAAAAACCACATAAGTAAATATTAACACAACAATTAATACAATTTAATTATCAATATCTATCACATGTGGTGATCACAGTTTCAGTGTTTACTTTTTACAATATAATTCCGACGAAATTAAAAATCTTAATTTCTACATTAAAATTGTCATTATCATTTGTACTAATTAATCTTCAAGGGATAAACTAAATAAAATGAAACATTCATGATTCAGAATAATAAATTTAAACCCATTACTAACATAAACAGAAGTATGTGCAATAAAGGTGAGATTCTAAATTTGAGCATAAGTTAAACGCTAGATGAGATCTTTTGTTGAAAAAATCATGTTTTGTATCTAAATATGAAAGTAGGTGAAATATGTACGATTGATTTATTTAAATTATGTTGGGTTTTAATGTGAACGGCATATCAGTCGTATGGTTAAAAAAAATTTGATGCTTGTCATGTTGATGCAACAAATATTAAAAGCACAATGTTATTAAAAAACTTTTAAGAATATAATTCACAATACACTGATATTATGGGTCAATTATTTTTGAGCTGAACACATTTATTTCAAAAATTAATAAAAAAAAACCTTAATTTCTCTACTTATATTATACATATAATACGTCATAAATGATTTAATTTTTAATACAATTTGATTAATACTCATTATTAATCCTAATATAAAAATTAAAAAAAAAGATGGACACGTACATAAGTCTTTTATAAATTTTTTTTTAATATTGCAAACAAATTTAGTTTTTAAGAAATGGCCTATATGGATCATAAAACTAATATTTTTTGAAATATGGACCAATTCTGATTTTATTAATATTTCACAGTCCAGTGAAAAATAAATAATAAATATCGCTCTGTTTTGTTAAAAAGTAAATATATTTTTACAATATTAGTGAATCAAAAAATACTGGGCATTAAAATATCTTAAAAAAATTCAATTGCTATACTAAAGAAAATTATGCAAAAAAGTTTGAATTATGTTCAAATTAATATAGTATTAATAATAAAAAGGTTGAAAAATATTTACAGTTAGATAAATGAAATCAAATTTGTTTTATGAATTTATAATTCATATAAGGATCAGAAGTGTTACTAAAATTACAAATATTTTTTATTTAATGTACAACAAATACTTAAACTTTATATGATAAAATAGATTCTAATGGCTTCAATCAGGTGGGACCTTAATTACTTTTTGAACAATAACTTCATATTACAATAAATTAAAATAATTTACAAACTACATATGGCATACCATGTTCGAAATAATTTAAAGGGATTCAGTATTTAACCACAAAATATTAATCGATTTTCAAATATATAAAAAACAATGGTTCAATTATACAAAAAATATTAATTCACTGGTAAAACAAAAGTTAAAAACATTAAAAACCCCTTTCTTACAAATACATATGAGCAAATTGTTGTTTAAAAATATAATTAAATTTATATTGCAACAGTAATGATTGCATTGGCTTGAGATATGATATGAAATCCAATTATTTTTATTTTAAAAAACTCGTGGTATCAGATAGTATGGCACTCTTTGGCAGTAGCGCGTCCATGCTGCTCCGTAACGTTCATTGCAACGAATTCCATCACGCCTCACACGATGTATGAGGTAAACATATGTGAAAATAATCCAAAGGATAGGTACAGCATTGTAAGTACCTATTCCCATGGCTGTGTGTAAAATAAGATCTCCTAAATAGTTAGGATGACGGACAAAGCCCCACCAGCCACTCACCAGCAATTTCTTCCCGTGGAACGTTGGAATAGTATCAAGGTCTGAAAATTGTTTTCGATTAATATTCAATAATAAAAAAAAGTATATTTAATATGTTTAATTACTTACGGGCTACTCTCGGGTCCAAAGGATTTTGTCGGAAAATGTCCTTTTGTCTATTGCTGATACGGTATATATAAAATCCAGTAAAATATAATGCAAGTGCTGCAATTAATACCCAATTGGGTAGAACAATATTGTGGTCCAATATACGTTTGGTGATAAGACCGAAAATAAATGGATAAACGGGATATCCAACGCACATTAAATAACCGATACCTTCACCCACAAATTCAAACGTTGTGGGTTGAGAGGATTCGTGAATCAAGGAGTCAAATGCATAAATTATTTGCATAGATGCAAATACGACTAATGTCGGATTTAATGTGATATTCTGCACAACGTTTGTATAAGTGTCAATTTCGTATATTGTTTCAAAAGAAATTGTTGGGAATTTTTTGATATTCATGCTATTGATAATTCCAATAATGTTCAACAAAACCTGAAAATAAAAAGAAAAATCAGTAAACGTGTCAAGAATTAATAACTATTTACATTGTGTGCAAATGATAAATCCATTTTGATTTCAGTCGAATTGTGTAAACTAAAAATATAAACTTTATACAATAAACATTACATGCGTATCTGAAATGATAAATGGAATCGTCATGTGTTAGCTGCAGTGAAAATTGTTCATCAGATTTTTAGTAAAGAATCAGTTTTGTTTAGTTAATATGTTCATATATTTCTCAAAACAATTTTCACTATCATCGTTGAAAATTAATAAAATAAAATTACCACTCCGATAAGAGAAATTCTAAATAGGGTTAATTTGACGTTTATCTTATTGAAGAAAGTAGCATGAATTTGTCTTCCCATCCAAAAATCATAGAAAAAGATTCCAGAATTAGCATATGGATTTATTTGCGTATCAGGAATATTTTTGCTTTTTATATACACAGCAATTGACAGAAGAAGTCCAAAGATTAAGGTAGAAACTGTAAGCTGCATATAATTACCATATATGATTTGAAAAATCGGAAAATAAAAAATATTAATAAGCAGAGCCGTGAGTGCAATTCCAAAAAAGGAAAAAACACTGTTAGCAACAAAAGCATTTTTGTCCCCAGGTAACGTAATCTTTTTTCCAAAATACGGAATCTGTGTTGTTAGAATATTCAACCCGATAAAGCTAAATAAAATGATGACAGACTGTAGGTTAATAAGATTTTCCAATTTCATGTACATTTTGAGATTCGGTGGCGTGTCAAACGAACACGATTGTTTATTACAACTAGCGACGAAAAGAGCCATCGACAAGGGTGTGAATAGTACATATAATGTAGTCATCCATTTGCCACCAAACTCAAAGCCAGGTTTCTTGATCTCGCTGATTGGTGTAAACAATTTTCGAGTTTCAAATTTAGCTAAATAAGGCAGGGGAGAGTCGTCCTCCGATATGTTGCCATTATCGGATTTGTCAAAAGAGTTTTCATTTTTCGGTAACTCCGTATTTTGTGCCAAATTGAGCATTTTTTCAAATTCATCGTTTTGTTTTGATCTTCGCAACATTATGTATGGTTCGTAGTCGCTATTATAGGGTTTTCTTTCTCTTATACTTGAACGCATTTTATATGTGGATTCAACACCATTTGTTGAGCTTTTCAGATTTGAATAGTAATCGCTATCTGATTTTAGGCTGTCCGAGACATCTCTCGATTTCGGAGGTCTTCCGACGGGAAGTTTTTTGACCGCTTTCGGCGATTTTCTTGCAGGAGATTTTCTCGCCGGAGATCTTCTGGCGGGAGATTTTCGAGCGGGTGATCGGCGACCTGAAGATTTCGGGGACGATACGGGAGATAATTTTTTTCTTCCTGGTGATCGAGACGGCGACGATCGAACATTTTTAACCCTTGGAGGACTTTCGTCCATCGCTCTACTAGGTTTGGTCGCTCTACTCGATCTCGTAACTACCGGCTCAGTTTTGGCAGCTTTCATGCTGAAAATAAAAAAATCAATATGAAAAACATTTATTTTTCTAGATTCTAGAAATAAGTATTTTTAATTGCAAAAATAATTTGATGTATATTATAATATTGATAGATCTTACTATTTTAATATGAGAAATTAGGTAACAGTGGCCATTAGTTTAAAATAGAATTTAAGTGGGTATACTTAAAACATATACATACAAATCGGGTAATTTATAGCATCACTCCGCACCAAATTATATTAGCTACATCTAGACGTGTTTCCCTTCCACTTTCTTTTAGAAAAACTGAACACGGGACACGGGGGTTCGTCGGGCAAAGCCACATTTCTGTCAGTCAAAAGTCTGATTGTATTTATTACTGAACACATCAACGGGTGAAGCTGAATATTTCTTATTCAATCAGGTATTCAGATTGAGATTGCTTTATAGTTGTCGTTATATTGACATTGTTTAAGAGTTTAAAAGAAACTTAGTAATATAAAGTTACATTTACGTGAAGTACTGTAGTGGGATATTTATTTACATGAATAATGCATAGAATAAGAAAGAATAAAGAACATATACACGATTTTTAAAAAGGTTTAATTTAATTTGCAAAAGGTTTAATTTAATTTGCAAAAGGTTTAATTTCATTTGCAAAAAGGTGAAATGAACTTGAAAAAACTGTAGCATAGGTGCACCCACATAAATACTATACTTAAGCTAATTGCCACCATTATCAAAAGTTATGACTGTTGTTGTTGTTCCTTATCACAAAATGAGTATATGTATTACATAGACTTACATGTAATACATATACTTACATTCTTTTGTTTATATAGTCAAAGCAGTCGATGCATATTTCGAATTCTTAACAAATCAATTATTAAATAAATTTGTAAGTTTTATCAAATAAACATGGAATTTTTTTCGAAATAATATGTATGTGTTTCGAGATAAACATTTACATTAACAGTCTATGTTCAATCATGCGTACATAATTAAACGAGGTAAACGAGTTTCGAGCCTGACAGATTTCGCACTTCGGAACAATCGCGAATAGAAAAGATTCTATAAATACAGCAGACAACACATTTTATAAATACTCGCGGACGAGCCGACGACAAATACGACACGCGACATTTTACAAACACTGGAACCGACAAACGAACCGAGGAGTCGAAGGTCGCCATATCGGCGCACACTCCAGCTAACCGCGAATGACAACCGACCGCTGAAAGGGGAGAAGCGCGCGAAAACGCGCAACGAGGCCGGGGGGCGGGGTGCTCACCTGGCGGGGGGCGGGGGGCGGGGGCGGAGGAATCTTCTGGCGATGGGGGCTCGTTCGCGAAAAGGTTTTCGCGGGGACGCGACGCGCGGACTTCCTTGTTCCCCAGCGGCGTTGCGTTTCTGTTGCCGCTGCGGAGTGGGGGGGGACGCCGTTTCGAACGGCGGCCGCTGATTGGTCACCAACGGACATTTTTCGTTTCGTTTTTTTCGTTAGGATGTCGGGTGGCGACCATGATCGGTTTTTTTTGTGAAATCGTTTTTTATGAATATCCCACAATTTAGACGGTAGATAGGTTCCTGAGAAAAACGTGTAAACCAAAATTTTATATTTTTTTATGTAAAATCGTGTAAATCGAAAAGCACACAAAAAACGCATAATTTTTTTGTTTTTTCAAGCTTCTAATTAACTTAGGTTAGGTTAGGTTAATTTTAGTCCGAAACCCTAAGGCCAGGTTCAGATGCGCGTTTTCAACTTACACACATTTTATGCAGGCCGTACAGATGCTAACGCGCGTTTAGCAAAATAAAATGTATGAAGTTGTAAACACGTGTTACTAAAACGCGCGTTGAACAACGCTCATCTGGCAGTGCCCTAATTTTCGAAGTACTAATATTAATAAGCAATTTATAAAAATGTTTATAAATGTTTATAAATTAAACCGGAATTGAATTGTAATCGAAAAATGCTAAAAACCGAAATTTTAAAACCGAAAAAATAACGGTTTATTTCGGTTCAGCAAAAATCTATTTTGTGTTTCGAATGTTTTTGAAAAGGGTTGGTGTTTTTCAACCTTTTTATTTAATGAGTAATTTATTGTGTGTATGGGTACGAAGTTGGGTTTCAGATGAGGTAAATAGCCAAGACCCCCAATATTTGATGGGGAGACCTTGTCCTGCAGAGGACAATCAACGGATCAATAATGATGATGATTGTGTGTACTTTTATGAAAATTCAGCAATTATAAATGTTTTATTTGTGGTATGTCCAAGTATCCTTTTTTTTAAATTTATATTAGGAAAATGGTTTCATAATTGTATTAGTACATATTTATCATTGAAATATTGATTAATTTTTTAGTTGTAATAAAATATTATAGAATAAAATTTTCAAATGATGCCATCAAATAAATCTATTTTTATGGCTTTCTAAATATTGTAATTAAAATAAATCTATTTTTATGGCTTTCTAAATACTGTAATTAAAATAAATTTATTATTTCTTAGCAACATTGTACTTATAAATTAGCATTTAATCGAATATGGCTTATATCGAACATTCAATCTTATCATAAAAACCTATATCAAATTATAGTTCAATGTTTTTTATGAGTTCTATTATATTTTGGTAATTAATTACAAAAGGCAAGAAAATTCGAGAATTCATTTATTATCATATCATTTTAATTTACAAAGTTCATCATAACCAAATATTATGTTGGATACTTATGCAAAAATTAGAACAATTGAAAAAAATAAATATTGAAATAACTGTTGTAGGGTAAAAATATTATGCATATTGTCTATATTTTATTATTTTTTAGAAGCAGCATCTTTTTCCTTCGTTGAACCTTGACTTTCTGTATCGGAATGATCTGATTCTTCATCTTCATCAGAATCAGAGTAATCAGAATCACTTTCATCTTCAGAAGAACTATTAGCTGAATATCCATAACATTCAATTCCTAGGTTGAAAAAATAATAAATAGGTAATAAGTATAAAATAAAACTGAAATAAAAATCAATAGGCAATTTGGAATTTACCTCCAGACGAGTATTCATTCGATGTTCCCGAATAAAATCCGTTTCCAGCATAATCACCTGATTCATCATCATCTTCTGCACCAGCTTGCCCTTGCCGACCAAATTTATGGCTACGCGCTATTAAAAAAATTAATTCAAGTAGTGGTAAAAAATAAATTGACAACAATTGATAAAAAAACACTTACTCGACATGCTAAGATCTTTCGTTAGTGATGTGTCATAATTACATTTAGGACAAGGTATTGGTTTATTTTTCTCATATTTGAAACCTTTCCTTTTGACGTGATCATCACAGTAACAAATTTTACATCTCAAACAGGAATGTTGTCCAAGACGATTACAAGATTGACCTGAAAAAAAAAAAAAATTAGGCAACTGAAGAATAAACAAGCTCTTATTTAAACTAAAAAATTAACAAACATTTGTAATCTTCAGAATCTAAAACTTGACATGAAGCCTGATGTTCAAATTGGTCATCTTCGCAGAGAAATCCGTCACAAAAGGAACAACGAAATACTCGACCTCCGTGATCCCAAACACCTATAAAAAATATTCAAAAAATTATCATATTTTAACTGTTTAAATTCACTGAAATTTTACCTCTTTCACATTCGATGCATACAGCATCTACTAACGGACAAGTGCACGCATGAGTTGTAAGACATTTGCGACCATGACAAACCCATGCTTCGCAAAAATCACAAATTGCACCCTAAGTTACACAAAAAAAAAATGTTTGTTGAACAATACAATGATATTTAATTTAATATTTAATAAGAAATAAATACGAACCACCATCCCAAGACCAGTTGAGTACACGCCAGCATGTTTCACAACACAATCTCCAGATTTCAACATGCATTTTACTTTTCCGCATTGAGCACAAATCGGCAAACGTTGCACAGATTGGCAAAAGTAGCAAAATGCTCTACTTTTCTGTTTTCTGAAAAAAAAAAGCATGAGGATTATGATCAAAGGAAAGAGATCAACGCAACTCAAAAGAAAGAGTCATTATCATCATGATCAAAGTTGATCAATTAGTTATCCATAGGACTAGGTCTTTTCAACTAGTGTTGAAGGTTTGGGCAGAATTTTAACGTGTATGTCCACTACATATTGATAAGGGGAATAGAAACGAGTATGAATGAAAAATTTGAACCATGAAAATGAATTTCAATATAGGTTATGTCAAAAGAAAAAGTGAAATGTCAAACCGATGACATCTGTCACAGTCCATGGGCGCATTAGCGGGATGCAGGGCGAGTGGAATTTGACGGCCACGGATGTCCTTTTGCCGAAGACGTTGCTTCTCGGCTTTTTTGCGCTGACCTGTCTTTTTCTTAGGCATATTGGAAGAGGATTATTATTTTAAAAACCTATACGTCTCCTCGAGGCCGAGTCGAATGCGTGACAATCTGGTCAGGTTGGCCAATGCTCTTTTTGCGCTAATAAAAATGTTTTCATTATTGTTTTGCTAAATTCAAGTAAATTTTAATTACGAGAGATATTTAACAAATAATAGCGTTTTAAACTTTATATTCGTATCGAAGAGAATAAATCAAAGACGAAAACAATTCTAATTATCCAATAGAACTTTCTTTGAACTTTAATTATTAAAAAATAAAAATAAACTATTTTAATATATCGATTTATACATTGATTTGAGTCGCCTTCAGGAACGCACACGTGACACTTCGCCTGCATTGTGGATCGTTACTCGTTTCCCGCGATTATTTTGTCAACCACAACCTCCGTTCCCTCTCTCAATATTCGTGATATCAATTTAAAGTATAACGCTCGATCTAACTTACTCGTTTAGTTTCTAAATCTACGATTCTATCCATCCGCATGTGTTTTTAACATCTGTGCAGACCTTTTCATTCCATAGAAACACTTAACTAAAACCTTTTTTTTTTTTTTTTTTTTATAACGCCATTCGGGTTTCCCCAACGCCTGTAAAACAATCTTTAATTTACGCACGTATAACTTGTGTCATATTCCATTATATCTGGTTTGTTTTGTGCGCGTATTTAAATTGACACGATCTTAATCGAAGTGCTTATATCTCGTTTCGCGGGTGAAAATTCGATTTTACAGTGCCAGAAACAACACGACCTTCGAAAGACGGTAACAATTCAATTCAATCTTTTTCATTTTCTTTTCTGTGCTCAACTGAATTTAAATTAATCTCATTAATTGTTCCATTTTTTGTTCGTGCCCGAGTCTCATTAACAGTACGCCCTCTCACTGCCGCCACACGAACGACGGCACAGCGCTTGCTAAAGGTGCCCGGATCGTTTGTCCGCCCGATCCGCGGACCCCGCGATCCCGCCCGCCCGCTAAGGCGGAGCGCCCGACTTTCCAACCGCGTGCGCGATTCTAATTTCCAATACAAATTTTCACAAGCCGCTACTGCTGGCCGCTCAATCAAACTACCGGTTATTAGATTCCCTCTCTACTAAGTCCTAGCATCCTGATTTACTTATAACCTCTTCGAACATATTCAAATTCCACAATAGGAAAATATATATCGTATAACAGAATCATTTAATTAGAACGTTTTTGAACCTCAAGAAATTCCTATTAGAATCCATCGCCCTACTGTAAATAATTAATTCTTCTTAATTTTACTACAAAATAAGGGATAATACTAGTCTCAAACTAACATGCTTGCTATC
Organism: Hydropsyche tenuis; assembly: GCA_009617725.1. Taxonomy (NCBI): domain Eukaryota; kingdom Metazoa; phylum Arthropoda; class Insecta; order Trichoptera; family Hydropsychidae; genus Hydropsyche; species Hydropsyche tenuis. Next base: position 2,153,237 of record VTON01000011.1, on the reverse strand, counting down.
CAATTAACTAACTAACTTGTAAATCTGTTCATAATCATAGTTAACTACGACATAATTTAAATAACTATCTAATTTCAACTAACATACATTATAAATGTCATTCAATGACTAAATAACAAGTAGCGTACGATCAAAGTAAAATATTTAGAATAAAATAGTTAAATTATAACTTATTCTATCTTATTACTAACTATTTACTAACTCTACTAACCGTCTAATATCAACTAACTCTTTTACGAACAGAACGCAGTAATGCATTTGGTGGGGTGTTTGCAGGACTAAACTTTGTCGTACAATTAGAATACACTGCATGTTCACCTAGTTAAAATCTTTCTTTGGTAATGGCGAAGACCGATGACGTGTGTTTTACGGAGGTCGAAGCCAAGTAGGACCAACGGTCTTGCCTCGTTTGACAAACTGGTGGTCATTGCGATCGCAAAAGTGGTTAGCGAGGACGCAGTCTGCTCAGTCTTTACCTCGTCTGCCCCGCGGGTGATCATTGCGATTTGCTTAGTGGAGAGTCAGCGACCACAAAGACTAGCACATAGGCTTGCGTACCGTGGGTCTGAGAACCTCTTCCGTTGGCATGGGCGGATTGGATCTTATGGTACATGTCCCTTATCGCTACGAGGTTGGCTCTCGGATAAGGTATATAGCCTAGACCCCCAATATTTGATGGGGAGACCTTGTCCTGCAGTGGGCACTAAACCGGTCGACAATGATGATGACATTGATTTAATATTACATTAAATACAAAGAACGTTGATTTAAAAATACATGTTTTATTAATTTTTTACTAACAGCAGCCATTTTGATTTTTTTTACATCAGTGGCCATTTTGAAATTTTTTGCTTCCAGTGGCCATCTTGAAAATTGTTTTATTATATCAAAAAAAAGAAAAGATTTGAAAATCTTATAAAAAAAAAAAAAATAGAGACATCTGTTGGAAAATTATAAAACTACTGTGAAACGTTTCAAAATAATATAAACATTATAAAAGTCAATTGTAAATTTAACAACGAAAAGTTAGATATGTATGTGATGAATTTGATTTTAAAAAAAAAGTTACCAAATTAATCAACAATTTAAAATATCAAATAATAAGAAGGAAAAACAAAAATAAACAGAATTTTATATTATCGAAATTCAAAATTCCGTTCTCATAATTTATAATTGATGCTTCGTGTCTTTGGTTTGATGCATAGATGGCCCTGAAAAATAAAATTTTCAGTTTCAAACTTTTTTTTCACGATTCTGTTGAAGTTAAGCGTATTTTATAAATTAGTTGGTGGAAAATAGTTTAGCAAACATTACAGGAACCTTTTTACTTATCAATTTGATTTAATTATAAGATTCCAAAGATTAATTCCGATTGTGAGTAATTCCTATTGTAATTCCGACTGCATGTTGATTAATTTATTTAAGATTTTAAAAGTTGAAGATATTCAAGAATGGTACCACAATATAATATAGATATATTTCAAATTTGTATTAAATATTATACGTGATAGTTTAATTAACATAATTACTATGTCAACTCAAAAGCACAATGTTTAATTTTCGAAGCAATTGAATCCTAAAAGCTGATAAAATTTTTGAACTTCTAGATACGTTGAAAATATAGTTTTTTTTTTTAGACTCATTAATACGCTCTTCATTAATGTAATCATATGCAAAAACTTTTTTTTGAATTCGTCATATCACAACGAACATATCACGTCGTACATATCAAAATGGCCCAACAACATTTAAGTAAACGCACAAACGCAAACATATTCTTTTATTTTTAGAAAAAAAAACCCCAAAACTTTTCCGAACGACATTCTATATCACAATCCGATAAGAAAACACCCAAAATAATCGAAAACAAATAAAATCCAACACGAATTTAAAACCCAGTGGGCGAGGGGCGCGGGGAGGAGCGCCACGCAGGGAGGGGGAAGGACAACCGGCGATCAGTCTGGCGCGCGCGTCGCGACTCGCAAGTTGTGTGCGTGCGTCGTCCCGAAAACGAAAAAACTCGCACGGCTCGCGTCAACATTGCACAGTGCACCCGAAGCGGGCCCGCGTCTGCCCCCCGTCGACAGTTGTCAATCGACGGCCATTAACGGCTGAGGTTCTGGTGCGGGTTTCGAATTCGCTTTTGCCCGCGAACCGAACGACTAAATAAGGAAGTGTCTCTGTGTCTGTGTGTTTGCGTCGGAGTCGGCTCGCCGAAATCAAAACTGCGCCGTTCGAAGGGGTTAAGAAAACGCAGGTAATTCGCGAATGTGTTGTGTAGTTTTTGAGTTTTCGCCGGGTTTGTTTGTGTTTTGTTCCCGGCGCGCGCGTTCATGTTTTTGTTGACGTTTTTCTGTCAAGACGCGTCTTTGCGTTACAGGTTTTTCGTTTCAAATTGACCCTTTTTCGTTTCAAATTGACCTTTTTTCATTTGATTGCATGTTTCGTTAAGAGAACAAAATATATTCAAATATTTTTATTAGGTGATCAGTATAAATCAATTAAGTATTTCATTTATTACCATAATATGTCAATGGTCTTAATAATATTTTCCGATGTTTGAATTGGAAGTGTAAAAACTGTTATGCAAAAAGTTTTCGCATGTCTGTGCTGTCGAAAATATTGATACTGACCATTCGCCATAATAAAAAAAAGCATTCAATATAAATACTTACCATTTACTTTGAATGCTGATCATCTACGTACTGACCGATGAATAATGAATACAAATACGGACCATTTAATATAAATGGTCAGTATCATGGCCGTAGCCAGGATTTTTTTAGGGGGGGAGGGGGCGAAACATAACTTTGTATATGTAATTTTTTTTTTCATTTGGAGTATAATATGTGGAAAGAATAAAGGTATTCAAAGAATTCAAAGAAAAGGTATTCAAAGAATAAATCTCATAATTTAAATATAATTTATCATTATTTTTCTAATTCAGGGGGGGGGCAGGCTCCCGTGTTACGTTTAAATACTGACCACGAATAAATTAAAATACGAACAAAAAAAAATGAGAGCCTTTTATTAATGATTTTTTATATGAAAATCCGTTCATGTATCATTTAATTATTTTTATCATTTCAAATGATTCGCAGTTGAATTTATGATGTCACAGTCGCGCGTTGAATTGTCATTTTCATAATTTTTCTTATGCGAATGGTACAAAATGCTATTTTCCACGACATCGTCGAGCGTGATAGAATGCAATATAGAACGATACGAAGTTCATATTTGAACCTTCGTCGTTTAGTTGGAAGCGTGATGATGACAGTCGTAAAATGGCGTCTGAAAAAAGTATAATGCAAATTTGACGTGAGATATGTAATTATGCGGGCACTTTAAAAAGTCGAGAATGGAAAGTGCGCGACCTTATTCGATGTGCATTTCACCTTTGAGTCGTATTATTCTTTAGTAATGCATTGATATGTTGTACAATAGGTGTATTCGATATAAGGAATTTTATATCATCGTCATGTGTAATTTATTTATAAGCTAATTGCAGGAAGAGGTATTTCTAATAGTCATCGGAAGTTTACACATTTTCACATGCTACGCGGTTGGTGATAAGGAGAAAATATTTTTTAACAAGTTTGTGTTTTAAAAAACTATCCCATCTATTAATTGAACCACTCATCGTTCAATTTAGGTAATTGTCGGTACAGCACTGAATCATTGATTTGAAATTCGAATGTATTTCCGAATGAATCTTTCAGGTTAAAGAACTTGGGTAATTTTTCAAGTTTTTTTTCTTCGGTATATCTTTATATAATCAAAATCGCGTTGGTGGTTTGTTATATTGAGTCAGCTATTAACTAACTCCAATGATGTATCGCGATTCTTAGTAACTTTTATTGCACGTGGGAGTAAAAATACTTTATTTTTTGCACAAGAAAACCAAACAAAAAAGGCAAACGACAAACACAACTACAATATTATCTCAAATCCTCCACAATAAATCGACTAATCGAATCGATACACTGTTCAGCATTTCGGCAATCTTCCGCGTATTCATTTTACTGAACACCTCCAGACACCGAACGGTACAATCTCGATTCGAAACGGAACGACCACGAAAAAAGGCGGTTTTTAGTCCGACACGTCCCATAGACCGTTCGAATTGTCCGAAATACGTGTCGCGAGGAGTTAATTGTCGGCCATAACCACGGTACGTATTTCTATTATGGCGCCGAGGAGCGATTCAAATTTCGTTTTGTTTTTTCGCCTTTTCGGCGTAATGGAGAGGGCCGGTGCGCGTATAACTGTCAGCGTTCAGATTAATCAAAGCTGCGCTCGTTTTGTTTCGGATATATTCTGGATGGGAGATGTGTGTAGTTTTTGCTTTGGAAACATGTGTTGTCTTTCGTGCGGTTGATTTATCGGTCCAAATCGCGATGTTGAGGTCGTAATTTACCGTTTGGTATTCGCCCGAGTTTTTGGTTTGATAGATCGGGTTGAAAAATTTCGTTTGTGCGATTGTGAATTCGGTTTGGTGATGTAATAGAATAAATAGTTGAGGATTTAGTTAGTTTTGTTGAGATATTTTTTTTTAATTTCTAGGTATGTAATAAGAAAAAAATTGAACTTGATCAAAAATCTAGACCTGTAATAGATGTGTATGACAAAATTATTTGAATTCTTATATTGAAAATATCTATTTGTACTAAAATAGGTAAATATTATATGTAACGAGCATATACGATTCGGAAAATTGTTTGTATTTTCGATGGTGTATCGGAAAAACCTTGTTTTATAATAGATGTTATATAAGTTTCACATGATGATAATAAAATGATTCACTTTTAATGAAAATTTCTAAAACTAATTAATTACAAATTGGATCATAAAAATAAAACTTAACAACCGCCATAAAGGCAAATTCAAATGTTTGCACACGACTAAAATTTCCACTAAATAGAAAGGCGAGATCGTGTCGCACAAACGATCCACATTAATAACGAAATAATAAACGAATCGATCGTGACGCCGGCTCGGCATTGTGTATTATTTTTTCATCCATTCATACATCACAAACGTGCAATACATACGATAATTTCACGAAGCGTCTGACGCTCATAAATACGAAGACACGACAATAATGGCGCTGTAACCAAAGTCAAATGAAAAAAAAAGCAAAACGGACGAACGTCGAAGGCCGGCCGCGTATCTGACGGACGACGTGCGCCGAATGTCAACCGGCCAAATTGGAGATCTGGTTGTGTTCAATTAAAAACGTCTTCGTGTGTGCGTTTGTGTCGTTGACATTACTGGTGATGATGATGATGATGATGGCGGCGAAGGACAGAAGTCAGCGGGGCGCCGGTTGAGTGCGCTTTTATGGCCAAATTTGCGTGATTTTTGGTCTTTTATTTCGAATTTGTTTTTTTTTGTGTTGAAAATGTATTGTTTTAAATCAGGCTTGTCCAAAGGGCCACTATGGTGCCAAAGTGGCCCCCACTTTTCACACAAAAACATACATAACAAACAGCATTTATTCCGAAATTAACTCATCGAAATAGTTTTATAATCGAAATAAATCACCTTACCAATATTTTAATACTTATTACGTTTTGAATGTACAATAATTGAAATTTTGAGATTTGAAATTTGTAAGTAACCCCCGCATACTGAAATTTTGGACAAGCCTGTTTTAAATTATTGGTTAAAATTTTCCGATGGTGATTGATTTTTGTTGAGGTCACATTGAAAGTTGGGGAAAAAATTGATGAAAAAATTGTTGAATTTCGTTTTGACTAATTATACATTAAATATTTTTTATAAAGTATATAATTATTTAATTAATTTTAAAAATATTGAAATGTATTGGTACGATTGTCTACATTGCATGTTTCATATAAATTTTTTTCTACGTATTTATTTTTTTAAAATGATATTGATATTCAATATCCGTTTGTATAAAACTGACGAGTCACGATAAACTTCGGAGCGGAGTGTTAACGTTTACGTATGCAATTTCTCTTATTTTGCAAATTTTAAAATAACATGAAAGACAAGGTTGCATCTAAACATATCAAATAAAAAAAAAATTATGATCAAACGAAACGATTATGCGAATTTTGAATTGCGTCGTTGTGTTGCACAAGGTATCAATCTGCGGCCAACTATCTTAATGAATCTGCGTTGCGAATTTAATTTTAGATTCATAATGTAACATGAATGTTTTCGAAACGAGTCAATTTTATTTGAAAATATGATAGTTCTATCCGAAATGCGCCAACCGAAGGATTTGTGCAAATTTCGAGGTAATCGAACTCTTTGACCGTTGTCGATGTTGTTTTAAATTCGCCAATTGCTTTCACCGTTTTGTGAACGATTAAAAATACTCATTTGTCATACACGGGAATTTGATTCGGTACAAATGGAACGTTTATTTGGTCGTCTGGTTTGAATTGCCGTGAAAACTGTGCGCGCGTTGAACTCTCCGCTCTGATTACCGTATATAAATTGTGTGATATGTACATATATTATGTGCGGGTCATTTCAATAGATTTTCAATGTATTTTAATTGATAGATGAAAATTCGATTATAATTAATTAAAATTCGTGTGTGGATATATTTTTAATTAAATTTTGTGGTTTTCCATCGAATCCGTCCAATTAAAATGTGTATTTTACAAATCAAAATATTTTTCAATAATATCAATATGCTTTAATTGGTGGAAAATTTAATTAAAAAAAATTCATTGTAAGCAAAATATGAAACTGCATAAAAACTTTTAAATGAAAGCGAAAATCTAACATTATTCCCGTCATATATGTACACTCAATTCGAACACCGCCACTTCTGATACGACTTTCACATGCAAACCACCACCATCATATCCACTACGAACCATCCGAGCACCCCTCATCAGACAAACGCCCGGGAAAGTCACCGCGTGCGCTTGCACGATGACGCAACCCGACGCGCGCACAAAAGACACGCCGAGCCAAACCTGATTTTTCCGCAGAAATTGAGAGTAAAACCCGCGGCGGACATGTAACGTAACAAAAGTGTGTTTCGCGTGTCGCAACGCAACGGCCGACGCCGGTGTGTCAAGGTGAGCCTGGGACTTCTGCTCGGCCACTCGAAATTCTCGTTTTTGCCGCTCTTTTTCGTTAAGGCGTTAAGTGGTCGGTTTGGGCGTGCTGCGGACGGTTACGTGGTCCGTTAGGTGTTTGGTCATACGTAGGCTTTCTTCGGTGCAGGTGTGCGGTTTTGGGTTTTGGTTTTTGAGTAGTGTGTACTTCCATTTAGATTTTGAATAGGAATATATTTTTTTATCATTCGCTATTCGTAACGTAGATTTTTTTCAATCTTGTTTGTTTAGAACGGCTCGAATCTTCATCTCATTCATCGTCCACTCGATCTTCCTTATTTTCTTATCGATTGAAAATCGATTGAACTGTCCATCTGTATTACGTTTATTTTTATTACGAATCACTTATTCGTATTAAATCTAAATTATTTTTAGATTAAAAAAAGCAATCCAATCCAATTACTTGATTGAAAACATTAAACTATTCATCGATCCGGATAAGTGGCTATGTTTTGCAACACTTTTTTAATATCGATTGTAAAAAAATCGGAACGTTCACTTTATTCATGATCAAATTGATACTTAACCATTACTACTCATGCTTAAAAGCAATTCATTCAATATTCCTCCACATGGGATATAAAATACTTGAAAGGCAGATGCGAATTTATGCGATCAGTCGAACCGACATCTCGTTATTTTCATATCGGAACATAATAAGCGACTTTCGAGCCGAAAATAACCGCAGAAGGCGGCCTACATTCTTTTGAAAGATATCTTTAGCCCCCACGAAGGAGAAGCCGAGATTTTCCATCTTCGGAGTGCGGGAAACGAACGGTTCGATTCGAAAAAATGGAATCGAAAAAAAGGAAAACTCTCCTCTTATGTGCGGTTCGCAAAAAGTGGAAATCGAAAGAAGCGTTTCCTTTTTCGCGCCGCGCGACATTCACGGCTGAATAAATTCGGTAACAAATTGAAAAATACACGGTAGTTATGATAATAGGATTCGCTATTGTGCTGAAAATATCGCGCGTCGTCTTTTTTGACAGCCGCGGAATTTGCAATTTCATAAAAGTTTTTCCGTGTCGTCGATAAAACGATAGAGAAAAAATAACTTTTTTTGCATTTTCAATCGGTTTTGTTTCACTTGTGTAAAATCTGTTTTGAATTTTACACTCTTTATTATATCACATTGAATATGTTTATATAATAAAAGTCACGTATGCAAAAAAATATAATTACGAAGTGAAAATAACGTTTCATTTTTATTGGGCTCTATCTTGTTTATATTCAAATATTTTCCTCGTTTTATCCGCGCCGCGTTAATTGGATTTGGATCTTTGAATATTCCATTCATCGACGCGACGTTCTTTCATCGAATTTCATTTGAAATCTTCGCCACTCTTTCCTTTTGTATCCACATTAATAACGCGCGGCAGGTATGCGGAAAAAAGGCATAAAAAGAAATATCTCCGCGATCGTTTGATTCGCGCGTCATTATTAGCAATAATCGATTCGAGCCCTTCGTCCTTTGTAGTCCGGTCCTCTCTCCGACAATTTGTACGGTCTTTGTAAGAATATTGACATTCCATTATTCGGGATTGTTACCTAGCCTCCCCCGTTTACGCGATGCTGCCATATTTCGACGCTCTCGTCGAAATTGCGAATTTCAGAAGTCGTCTATTTTTCACGCGAACGAAATTGGAGCGAAAAGCCAGTGTTAATCTGTCAAAAATAATATGTGCGATATTTTATCGCGCGTTTTCGACAGTTTACGAAAGTGACGTATGTCGACTTGATTCGAAATTGGTGTAAAAAATTGTGCTCTGAATTTTTTGAGTGTTGAAGTTTATGTTGAACTTCGATTTAATGTCAAAAAGTGTTATAGGCTTATTTATATAGTTTTTAACCTTGGAAATAATCGAAAATTTTATCTACTCAAGTGCCTTTTAAGATATAATACTTTCTTTGAGATGATACGCGATTGTTTCAGTATTTTTCCTAGCTATCGAAAATTTTTCGATAGAGATCTTTCGTTCAGAACCTCTTATGATATTTTTCAGATTTTCCTTTGAACTTTTTCGACTTATATAGATGAAATATTCTATAAATATACAAATATGTTTCTCTTTTATTGCATAAGTCGTGATTACGCAACAATTTGAATCTACTTCCTCCAAATAATTTTGATTGATATTTTAGCACCCTTATATATCACGTTTGTATCTTGATAGAACCCGTCCCGAAGCATCTGAAGGAATTCGTTACGAGTGAATTGCTTACGAGGCCACTAATTGAGTTATTGTCGAGATACAAACTTAGATCCGACTTTCAGACGCTTAGCAAACCTCCACTGTGCCCGCCAATTTATATCGCGACTTAGTCCCCGAAGTTAACATGAGTTATGGGTCCCAGATATGATTAGTCCCCCAAAACGTTGGGCTTTTCACCTCTCGAATCCTTCGGCGTGTATGTATATAGAATTTTCAGCTTAGAGACCTCTCTCCCGCCCCGGCCCGGTCCTTCGGTAGGGATCGTCAATAATGGGGAATTTATGTTTTAACTTGGGGTTGAAACGTTCCGTGGAAAGTTTTCCGGGCTCCCATCACCTGGTGGACTGAACTCGCGAACGTTTCAATCTAGAATTTCGGCTTTCGAATGGAACGTCTAATAAATTAGGTGACACTCGAACGATTCTGTTGAATTCAAAGTTTCGGACGGTGTTTCGAGATTTTGCGCAGAATGTCGATTTGTATTCTCGAGATGCTTGACGTCTTCAGCGAGATTTTAATATAACGAAAATAGTATTAGATATATTTTAATTATTGATTTTCTTTAATTTAATATATGAGATTTAATAAATATTATCTACCGTAGATAAGCACCGTTGATATTTAATTTTATATATGAGATTTAATAAATATTATCTACTGTAGATAAGCACCGTTGAATCGTTAACCAAATCATTGAATTTACCTCCACTCATGTATGTATGTATATTGAATACGTCAAGCGATGCATAATGATCCAATTTTATATATTTTTTTGCTGCATTTTCATTTTATTCCGCGCGATCATTTTTTTTCGGACATACCTGGCGTTTTTCCGATTTCCGCCGAATATTCGACAAAATCACGCGTGAATTTAGCCCAGTTAAAAATTCGAACGTCGGAAAAAAGAGTAGAATCCGTCTACGTTGTAGAGAAAGAGAGCCGTTTTTCGATTGCATTAAATGGAAGGTTGCCGTGCAGATTCAATTTAAGATGCCTGATTAAACCGTATCCGATGTACTCGACTCTTACTTATTTCCCGCTCGAATACGGCAATGCTACCAATCCCGGTATGGAAGCGTATATAAATGTATTACGACATGCTTTTTACTCGATGAAGTCTTACAATTTTTCATTTCATACCGATTTGTTGCTGCGAAAGCGTGTCCGTATCGTAGCATGTTAATTATGTAGATAATGAATTGAAACCGTTTAAAAAACGTTGAATCGGATGTTGTGAGATAAAATTAATCATTTCGTTGAAATATTCAGATTTTGAATGTGGGTTTATATTTTGTATGCAAAACGCTTTTGATTTCTCTGTATATTCAATGTTCGAGTTGGCGTTCACATTTAATTAACGACATATTAAAACAATTGAGAAACAACAGAAACGCTCATCTAAATCACGCAGCATAGTCATATCGTAATGAATGTCCTTTGCGAGTTTAATTTGCGAAGCGGTTGTTTCATTTCGAAAACGGCCATAGCTTAGCGACCGTTGCACTTTATTGTTTCAATTGTCTCAATTTACAAGCTGCACTCCTTCGGATCGCACACACGGCGTTTCCCAACACGTGGGTCGTTCCGGTTCGATTTTCCGAATACTGAAACGCTGTTTTTTCAGTATTTTTAGAATTAGTCGCTTCTCTATTCGGATTAGCGCCGGCGTCTCCGAATTTAAGATTTCGGTTCCCCAATTTACACGACGTCCGTTGAATTATCATCGTAGTCGCGACTGCGGCGTATTTCTAAATCCGTTGTCGTGATTTATGCGATGTTTTGTTTTTTCGGTGCGTCTGCTCGGTGCCGACAATGTCTCCCGAGGGACGCTTTATAGTATGAGAAGGTCTGTCGATTGTTTCAGGATGGATCGTCCTGTGTTTTCGGCTGAAGTTTTGAAGGTCTCAGAATGAGATTTGGTTCGATTAGATGTTTGTGTTTTATTTTTGTTGCGAATATCATATTAAAGCCTTGAGAAAAGTAATACGAGTTGGATATTTTGATCATAAATTAGGAATGTCTGTATCAAGACCTTGGTTTTATATGGATGAGAGTACTAATGAAAACTCTTGTGTAATTTGTGCTCGGTTTTATGATCGTTCAATTTTTCGTATAAAATTTGATGTTATTAATTTCGAAAAATGATATTTTATAAAAATTTAATGAAAAATTCGATAAAATTTCCATTAAAGATATCAATAGCCTTATTATTAATATTCATTCGATTTGAAGCTTTTTTATATTTATAGCGTCATTTAAACTAATTATCTCGATTCAATTTATTTTCCGAAATTATATTCAATATATTCACGTATATACTACACATTATACAAACTTCCAATACATAGACATTCTCAAGCTCGCACAAGTTTCACGTACCTCCCCATATATTTAACCGTGCAAACTTTAAATTTCGAACGCATTCAAGATTAAATTTCCCAAAATTCAAATTCGCATTCTGAAAACGTTGCATTTTGCATCGAACACACACACAACACATCATACACACGTTCCTACACAGCCATCGGGCACAATGCGACGAGCGGCCATCGCGCAAGAGCCTTCCCCTCGAACGTACACACACGTAATATAACCGGCGTACGCTCCAATTTTGCGGCTTAACCGAATTCTCGTTACCGAAATTGCTTTTATCCCCGGCGCATAAGTGAAATATTGTCCTCTCATAAATCGCAAACCGAAATTTTCGCGGCGCGTTTAAACGGCTTTTAATAAATTTCGAGTCGCGTCGAATTCGGCGGCGCCAGATCGTTCCCACGTCGCGGTTTTTGTAATCGGATGAAAAAAGTGGATAAACAATTGCCAGTTTTTGGGCAATTATGGTTTTTGTTTGTTTTCGTAAGAGTCGGGTGACGATTTGTTCGTGGTTTGTGCAAATCATCGCGGATGTTGATGTGCAAATTATGGGATGGTCGTTGATGTGTCGCGTCGTGAAAATTCGATCAAAATGGAATTATTTTCATGGAGCGTTTGAGCGAATAATAATTTGCTGCGTAAATAGCCGCCGTTTTTTGAACGCGAGTGTATAAAGAGGCTACAGTTTTGTAACAAAGTATTTTTTTACAATGGAAATTCTTTAAAAAAAAAAAAAACAACAAGATAAAAAGCGAAATACGCATTGAGCGCGTAAGATATGTACATTTTTTGCGGGGCGTTTGCTCTTTTGAACGCGTTGTCATTTTATTTAAGGGCACGGTATCCTTTCAGCGCGAAATTATGCGTGCAATACATTTTTATCCTCGTTTTCGCTTATAAATTTTAATTAAAAAAAGCGAAAAGGTTTTTTTGTTTGAATAAATTCGCGCAAACATCTTCAAGTGGGCGTGGAAAGGACGAGGATTTTTCTCTCGGGCCTTTTTTCGTTACTTTGTTATTGTTTGCTTGCGTCGGTTTCTCTCGTGTCTATCCAATTACTAGAGAGAGTATCTCAATCCAGTACGTGCCAATATCGATCTGTGCCATCTTGTACTTAATTAGTATTCAAAGGGAGCCGTTTGAACTTGGTGATGAGCAAAAGAAACTTACGGGACTCCCTCAGGCATATAAGCCTACCGTTCCCAAAACAGGGTAAGACAGAAATCTTCGTAATCACGGGGATCACAAGGATGTAATTGTATATCGTACAACTTTGGACGTGCAAGGATCGTAACATGGATCCTTTTTGTTTAGAGTTCTTCTCCTGGGGCGGGGAAAAAGGCGCTTCGGATGCATCTGCGACGGGAATGATTTATGGTTCGGGCGAAGCCTTAAAGAAGATGAATGAAATGTTTAATGGATGTGGCGAAGCTGCCTTTTTATTGCCTCCCCAACGCCTACGAGGTGGTCTCTTATCGCCAACAGTTCATCCCGATAAATCAGAAAAGGGAGGGCTAAAAGGTTTTTCGCATCGATGAGGTCGATTTTCCGAAGACGCTGCGATTCGCTCGACGAATATTCTCTTGTGTGATGTATGCGTTTTTGAGGGCGTTTGAGATAATTTTTTGTGTCGAAATCTTGCTAGTTGTTTGTTATCGATGTTAGATATATCGAAATAAAAGTTTGAAAAATAAGATATTCTCGCGCATTTGTCTGCGTCGTTTTTCTTGAAAATATTCAAATTTCAGTGAATAATCTAAGCATTTTTCGACTAGGTACGTCAAGATTTTCAAGAAATTTTGAATCACATTTGTATAAATGTCTTTTCGAAATATCTGAATTTCAAATGACGTGTACAGCTGGATTTCACGTTTTTAATAATATCTCGTATAAATTCTATCGCATTAATAAAAACACGACCCATTTCGGCGACCCATTTGCATTTAATCTAAGATATCTGTTGATGATTTCTGTTTTACAACTTAAAATAATTCGTATTCGAAAACACGTTTATTTACACACGCCAGCATATTCTGAGTGGCGGCCTTCAGACAGACCATTTTTCACGCATACTAAATATGTGCGTCGAAATTTGGTGCTAAAATAAATAAGCCTTTTTTACTTAGCGCTCTTTCGAAATTCACCCGATTCGAATTATTGAGTCGGAGCCGAAATTTCGTGAAAAAGGGCAAGAAAAGAATTCTCCCGCTCGAATAATGCGCGAATGTGAATTATTCTTTTCCGTTAGAAAATTTCGAACGAAAAGAAAAAGTTTATTAGTTAAACGGAAGTTTTCATCGCGAATGGAGATTAGGCCGAGCCGCGCCAGAAGCGTCCGATAATTTTTCAGGTCGGGAACAAAAAAAATTTTTTTTTTCAGAAATAATAAATAACACGGGAGCGTATTGTTTTGCGCGTCATTAATTTTACCTATCTCCGCTTGTTTTTTTACCGTACACATATTTTTTTTCGTATTATGAATGCGGTGATTTTCACAAAGAGTTTGATAAATCACTGCTAATATTCGCGGCATTATCAATTCGTACTTGTGGATTCCATTCAGTTTGATTGAATAAGTAGTTTGTTTGCTGTCGGAGCCGAATCAAGTGCGTTATGTTATTATAATAGATCCGAGTTCAGTCCAACACATACCGTCGGTCAAGGTTTCTCTACAAAATGTCGTTTATTTTTCGAGACAGTTTAGCATTTGCCAGATAGAATACTGACGTTTGCGGTATTTTCTAATTTGTCTCCACGTGTCAGTTGTCGCCGGTGGGGTATTCGACCTCTGCTCCCTCTGGATATTTTCTTTGGGGATCCCTTTTCTCCCCTATCCATGGTTCGAGTTTTCCCTGTTGATCTCGAAAAGAGTGTTTCATCTGCCTCCCTTCGGCTAGAGAATTTCGTTTTGCCAGAGGATCCTTAGGGCCGAACCCTTTTTGCATGTGTCGGATCCTCTCTGACCCTCTGACCCGATTGCTTTACTTTATTTTCATTCGGGGTCATGGAACAGATTATTTTCCGTATCAAAATCTACATGTAACTCAGTTCACTCTTGAGCGATGAGTGATCAAATCAAGGAACGAGGATACTTTAATTTTTTTAATTTATTTATTTTTATATTAATTGCTATATTAAATTGTGATTAGCGGCAGTGTTACGCTTGATAGAATGTTTCTATTTTCTTTTACTCTTTTCCTCAGAAGTGGGGAAGATTTTCTTCGCTATAGTCTTTAATCATCCCTCTTCTCTCCGTATGATTTTTCCTTGCGCCTTTTTTGCTTAACAAAAGCGGCGGTTTCTTTTTTTTCGTACTCTCCCTATTCATAATAAACAAGGGCCGGATGAAAGCTGCGCATAAGGTATCCGAAGTAGGGACTCGCGAAACAAAAGCTCTCATCGGATCGAATCTCAATAGCGGAAAGAAAATGCAACCGTCAAAAGGTTGCAAAAAATTATCGACATATTGAAAACGACTTAATGTACATACATATTATATTATATGTATACCAGAATAATAAACGTCTGAGTAAGTAGTTACAGTTGGATAGATTGAATCAAGAACGTGTGCCTTAGTGAATGCGAGCGATTTTAGATCCGTTTCCACTGTTCCCTCCTGAGAGTTTTCCACCCACTTTTCACGCAGACGTGAATTAAGCTGCTTAGGAATTTTTGGTGAAAATTCTCTCATTGTTCCGTCAGTGTGAGGTGGGGTTTTAAAGACGAGAGTACTCCAGCACACGTCCGATCCTTTTATTCAATAGAAGACGGTATCGGGAGCTTTTAGTTTGATTTCGTCCCGTGTGTGTGCACGTTGAATGGAAAACTTTTACGGGTTTTTATTTCATTTTTGTTTTATGTGGCTTTTAGAGTCAATATCGAAAAATGGGGAAAGCTGTCGTTGCACCGATTTTCTGTTCGATTATTCACTGGGTGTTCGTTGCTGTATATACATATGTATGTAGTAACGGTTATGTTAGACGAAAAAAGGAAAATAAATTGCACTTTGAACGTCTTTTTGCGCGTAAACACGTAGACTTTCATAGGATTTCCTTTTAAATTATGCACGAATCCCCAAAGGCTTTCTGCGTAGAATCTTATACTCGTGCCATATATAATACGTACGTGAGTTTTTATATGTTCAATTTTATTTGTAAAACGCAAATTCGTTCTAAAGGAAATGAAATTGGTCTGTTTTGACGTTTTGAATTCCAACTCCAACGATGTCGTATTTCAAACGGGCTATCTTACAGCGGATCAAGCATTACATCAAAGAAATTTCGCCAAGTAATTATAAACAGGTGGCGCCAGATATTAAGCCTGCGAGAGAACGAATTTAATTTTTATTGAAGACGCTATGAAAAAATTACAATAACTAAACTTTGCGCTATAACAACCGAGATTCGTTGCGTTAAAAGGAACATTTCCAATTTAAATTTCAAATTATTTATTAACCAATTACGCGCTCAAACTTGTATTTCGCCATTCTCCACTACTGCGCCAACTAAATAGCTGATCCGAGAACGTCTCTCGCACGAGAAACTTGTTAATATTTTCTTGAAGTTTTCGCGATGTATTTGTAACTTTTTAAATATGAAAAGCTTCAGACTTCGAAACGCAAAGATATATAGCACTCGCGAAACCGATATTAGCGCAGTTCTCGCATTCGAGCCAACTTTCCCCTCTATCTCGCACATCCAGCGCACAAAATGTACAGCTTTGTATGCTGTAATGCAAGCATCCTTTCATATTAGAGTATGTGACTGAGGCTTATAAGTTTGCTAGATAGACGGATGTTAAGCTACGTTATTAAAGCCATCCCGTAAACTGCTCGTCTAAGCGTGCGAGGTTTTCGAAGCTCTGCCTCGGTTAAGTGGTGAGAGTCCCTCAGTTATGCACTCGAAAATATGCATAATTGATTCTCATATGACTCGCGAGTCTTATTTTTAGTGCGGGTGTGATACGTAGTTTCATCAGTGGATCTAATCATAGCCTTGCATTTTAAAATCTAAATATAATATTATGTGAGAAATATCTTTCATAGATCCGTTTCGCACTTACATAAATATGCTGTAAATTTTAAGCATTTACGTCAAGAAATTTTATAGTGCCGAAATATTAGTTTAGCGATGTGCGGATGTAAGTCTATTTCCAATTCGCGTTAACTTATTATTAGATTCAACCTTCGTTTAAAATATTTTTCGATCTCGCGAATGTGAAAACGAATGTAAAAATTTGTATAAACTTCCATTCCATTTTTTTATCGCGTTTTGCGTATAAATGGCACATTACGAAGCCGAAAGCACATACATTCGCTAAGCAGTATTAAACCGCATTGTTGAGCTTTCGCGCATTTTCTTCAAGAGAAAATTAAACCACCCCGAGCGATTACTGTGTGCGTTCATGCGGACACAAAAAATTGAAACAATGTACAACACGTGCACAAAGTTATATAATATTCCGTAAAACATTCCCGAACGTTTTATGAACAAACGGCGGTGATTAATTAACTTCAGCATAATGAGTCATCGCATGCTTCAATTTGGTCAACGAATCGCTCATTCATTGTGACCGCGATAGTAGAGTACCCCGCGTGATTCACAATGGTCAATGATTTGTACTTTCCGTACGTTTTCGTGGTCATATTTCGGTCTCGTTAGTGTTTTAATGAATCGTACGGGATGTGTAGATTTCAATCTTTCGTATAAATTATTTTTAACGCGATCATAATGGATACTGTGTGTGCATTTTCGTACGGACCACTGTGTCGATAATTTTAAAAATTTTTAAGTATACCGATGTGAACGTTTTTACGGCTGAGAACAAATGCTTTTTGTGTAATTTTATAATTGACGAAAATTCGTTTTTTTTGTCTGTACTTGAATAGGTGTGACTTTTAGCGGTCGCTGTACGTTGAACTTGAAGTCAAGGAATTATTTTGTTTTTAATTTTATATGTGAAAATATAGCCTAATAAATTGATCATGTTTTGAAATTTGATACGTAGTAGAATTTTCCTAACACTGCTGTATTATGTATTTTATTTACGCTCTCGCCGTTGTACGTTGATAAGGGCTATTGAATGGAAAACCGTAAAGGGGCAAAGTTTACTATAGAACAAAAGGGTCCCGATAACATTGAAAAGATACCGCTTTTGATGACTGTCGATAAACAAATAGGTTGTACATATCCGCACAATGTAGCATACACAAAGCCAAAGCCAAATACATACATCACAAGGATCGATATCTAGCGTACTACATACCTCGTTATTAATTCATCAATTTAAATTTAATTGAATAAATATTAATTCGTAATGACTTTGAAATGTTTCCGACGACCGCTAACATCATCTGGCCTAAGGCCAATCTCACTATTGTACGCCGATATGTAAATTTTACCTTGGATTTGCGTATCGCACACGTTTTTTTACCATTTGACTTAAGACCCACGCCGTTTTATTATTCACAATGAGTCATACGAAATGTTTATAAACACTACGAGACACATTTATTGTGAAGATTTGAATTTCAAAACGTTCAGATCTGATGTAAGCGTGTTTAGTGATGTCAGATGACATTGTCAAATGATTTTCCTACGATTCTATACAATCGGTAGTTGAAATTGAATAAAACGACATAATACTTAATAATTATCTGTAGTTTATCAAAACTTTAGACTGCCAAGCTATAACGTTGCTATCTGATTTTCCGAATTTTTTTATTTCCGTTAAAATTTAGTTGATGTGAACAAGCAAAAGAGTAATCCGAAAGGAAATTAAAACTCTCTCAGTGTTGAAAATCAGAGTTTTTCATTAATGGTAGTTACAGAATGCGGTTCTCTTGCAGTCCGAAACCGTCAAAGGACGTTCGTTCGCTGCGAAGGGAAACGCCGCAAATTTAATTAACTCTAATGCGCCCTCGGCGGTCGACTTTTTATTTCATTTGATGTTGTGGCTCGTCGTCGATTTTACGAGCATTATTAATTTCAGCGAGGACCACGTCTAATTAAGAGATGGAATCAGCCGGTTTAATCGCGATCCTTTCCTGCACGTATTGAAAGAAGCGCCGTTACGGATTTCTGTGGATAGATTTTATCGTTGCCGTGTCGTTGGTGGCAAGTGCTGGTTTTTTCAATCTGTATTTGGAATTTTTGTATCTGTGCAAACGGCGATTTTAAAATTCGAGTCGTTCGCAGTAAACTTTTCAGTTTGCGCGTTTCCCTTTTTTTATAGACGGTATCGGCTCAAAGAGATTCAAATTACCTTTTGTCAATATTTGACTTTTATTATGCGTTGAATTTTGAAAATTAATTTAATCTGTAGACTTCTTTTGTGTTTTTTTTTTTTTATTTCTTTTGTGAGTTTTTAAAATTCTCGGTGAAATTATTTTTATCTGGGTACATAGATGTTTTTAAGTTTTTATTTTAGTGAAAATCTTACATAGTTGAAACTTAATCTCGCGATACTTCGTCAAATGTTTCCATATTTGTCATATTTGCTTGACAACATGATTAAGTATATTTTGAACGAAAATTTATTATATTGTCAAGGAAATATACTGCGCATTCACATTTGTACATTCATATGTATAATACATATTAATTTTTCATAAACATCTACTTGAGTATTCGGATTTTTTTGCCTTTTGAAGTAAATTAAAGTACGCTAAATTTTTACTCCACAAAAAATTAATCTTTTTCTTCTGCGGAAGCGTAAATTCCATATATATTTTTTGCCGTTTAGCCGGAATGCAAAATGAGGTATGTTTTTTTCTACAGTTTGCCCTGCGGCTCAACAGATAATGGCGTTCCATTTACGAAGGATTTTAAAGGCAAACGAAATCTGCACCGGGTAACTGGAAAAATCCAGCTTTTCCGAATCAGTGCCGATAATTCAGTATAATATGTATGAAATTTAATATAATAGCAACGTTTTGCTAAATTAGATTACTTTCAACAGTACCAGCTGCCTCTGGGAATTGTTTACCGAAATATTGCGAAACCGAGGTCGAGTTGTACATTATAAAAGTAAATTGCGCATTATTATGGCAATTGCTCCGAGAATTGTATACTCCTTATTAAATCTGTTGAAAGTACGCCGTATGAAAAATTAGCATATCAATACGGAAGAAACGTACGCTTTTCTTTGTATTCTTTTGAAATTTTCAGCACTCCGCGAATACGAATGGTAACATAATAAATTTCAGTGATTGAATGTGATTTTCCCGAATACGCTCTTTTGCCTCTTTTGAGCTTTCGTAAGTCAGATTTAATTTAAATTATTTTATATAATATATTAGCGATTTTAACGATATTTTAGCGTGCATCTATGAGTCACGGAAATCGAAACGTCTCCGTTTAATCGAAATTCGTTCTGCGTTTACGCATTTTTTTTATACATCCATCCCGCTTCCAAATCTCTAGAGTAAAAAAAAATATGGAAGTCTCGAAGAAGCAGAAGAAAAATTCAAGAAAAAAAAATTGAACTCGTGTTGAATTATTGGCCACCGTTCGCGGGGAACTTGTCTTTCGCTTGCTCACCTCTGGGAAAATTTTTTCAGGTCCCAGAATTGATATTTTCGCGTTGTCTCTCTGAGGAGAGCCATCCGTATTGCGACAACTTTAAATTGGCCAATCTGTAACCTTTCGTGGTTGTTCGACCCGCGAAAACTGCCGGGAAAACGCCGGCAAGGCGAAAAGCCGATTTATTCCGAGTTTTTCCCCACCCGCTCACGTCATATTTATGTTGGCTCATATGCGTTATGCTGTTTTTCCTTTCTTTCCGTATTTTTCCCTTTTTCCTTATACTTTTCGTGTTTGTTTCCCGCTTTCGAGCCGCTTCGAGTTTCGCCCGAGGAACGTATACTATTATGTATAGGAAAATTGAATTCTTGCGATTCTTTGACTCGTTTGCGACTCATAATAAATTTCGTGTTTATTTATTTGAAAGAAACTCTGTACGGTCGATGTGTAGCTATTATGATGAAGACGTATGAGTTCCGTTTGAAATTCGGTAACTCGATGTTAGCATAATGACGTTCTTATGTTTCACATGTTTGCGTACAAAGAATGTGTTAGCTCGTTTTGAGTATTTAAAAAAATCGTTATGTTTCTTACTTGAAACGTGAAACTGCTGTGTTAATAAAGCGAATTCTCTGAATAATCGTGAAATTTTATATCACGAAAACACATGTTATTCGATTGTATAGAATTACTTGTTCGGAAAACAAAATGATGTTCAATGAAAACCTTACATCGAACAAAACATTATATGTAGTTTATATATTATACGTTTTCCCATTATGATTTATTATTATACTTATCCGTTTTTGTGATATCGCTTTACATCATTTAATTTTTTAATAGCGTATTTTCGTACAAATCGTCGATGAATTTCATAAATGTACGTTTTATCATAATAATTATTTATTTGAATTTAATGCGCAATTCGTGATAATTAAATGTCATTTTTCTTCTGAATAAAATATGATGCATTTATTGTGTAAATAATGCGACGTTCGCATGCAACATTAACATTACCTTTTTCCACACAATCAACATTATTTTAAAAATGTATAAACCGACATGTATAATACAGTGGCCTCATCAGAAACGACTTACAGCGTGTCCACGAATCGAACCGCATATCAATTAACGAAACAATCGAACTCTATTTTACCATATAATTGCAATCGCATGTCACACATACAATTTTCAGCACATGTTTTTTTCACCATTCGGAATTAAAACGCACCGAACAAAAGAGCACAATATCGGGAGTGCGCGCTCATTACGGAACAGTGTGTACAGCAGGACGTTTTTCCTACTCCGTAATAAGCTCCTTTCATCAGTCACTCATTTATGTATATTTACAACAGGATATGATGTTGCACGATCCATTAATCAAGCATGTAACGTTCAATGTTGCCCGTGCCAGATCTTCTTTGTATAAATATACGCACGCGTTCGGATCGTCGCATATTAATTATACCGAGTGGCGTCTCTCCTCAATTTTCCATGGTGCAAATTTGAATTTTTTTCTCTAGCGCCTTTTTTTCGTATCGCTGAAACTGTCCTTTGCTGCGGCGTGGTGGAAAATGGTTCCATTTTCAACGCTGCGTTGAATGAATTAAAGTGTTTTATAAAATGAAATTTTCATAAGCGACAGTTTGGTTTTGCGATATTGCTCTGTCCTGGATGTTCCATTTTATATAATAGATCGATTTAGAAAATAAAATATATAGTTGATAACATTTTTTGATTTAAACATTCATTTAGCGGATGTTATAATTCTAATAAAGCTGTTATAGAATTAAATTTCATTATATGAATAGCACTATTTCAAAATTTATTTTGATTTCACGAATAATAATAGGAATAGCTATTTTCAGCAACAGATTCGTTTTTATAATCTTGATTATGAACGTCATACATAAAATTTTCATATAAAAATTGCATTGCATAAAAACGGTTATACGTGCACAAAACTTTTCAAAACCGTACGGTTTTAGCGATACTTATCACCACCGTAAAAAGAAAGACTCGATCGTTTTATATACAGGAAAAGATTTTACGCTTTTAGCTAAGGTGCAAGTGGGCCAGATTCGAGGGTTTTAACATATAAAAAAGCGTTAGATCGTTCGCATAAAAATGGGTAGGGTATTGAGCGCACTCGCGCGATATCGCTTTATTTTCACGGCAAAGCGTCCGTTTTGATTGTTCTTTAGAATTTTCGAGTCTTTTCAACCGAAGACCGGCGACATTCTCGTGTGTCTGCACAAAAGGGGCAGTAACTTTCCCGTGAAGTCACCGTGAAAAAATTCGTCAAAGCCGCCCTCACTCGTACTCCGTTTTATAGTGTGTCTTTGCACCGCACTCGCTCCCATCCCCATCAAACGCATAGTATCAGCACCCCGTCTAGGACAGAGGTATCATAAAGAATATTTTTTGAATTAAAAAAATATATAAGAAAAAGCTTATAAAAAATTAGAAGATGGTTCATTAATTTTTGAATTTGAAATCTTTCGAAGTTCTCCGTTTTCTAAATCGCAATTTTCGGTTTGCCCCTCTTTCGACACCCTAAGGGCGGCACTGTCTTTTGTATGTATATTCGTTTGTAGACTGGAGCGAAAAGTCTGCGAATGGCGTTGTCGCGATTTTCTTACTTTCTTTATGCTTTCGCCACTCGAAAACCTGCTCGCAAGAGCGTAAAATAAAATATATCGTTCGCGAAACGTGTGTTCATTACCGCAAGGGTTCATATCGCTTTTGTTTCGTCTCCGCGTTTATTCATCCTTTTCAGTTCGGATGATTGATCGTCTCAACTCTTCTGAATGGGACCTGGACAACTTTCGTTTGCCGGTGAACTCTGCAAAGAAATATGCGCAATTACATAAAAAGGGCATTGTCTGTTTCGAACTTATCGCGTGCACAAACTTCGTGCATAAGTTCCGAATCGTAAACGCTTTTAAAGTTGGATGCGTGCGAGTTTCTATAATGAATTAAAAATCTTACACCCTGACACGTGAACTGATTTATATCCTGAAAATTAGCATAAATTTTAAAAGCTAATCGTATAAAGATGCGCCGGTTTCGTACAATGCGAGTTACGGTTCCGACTGGAATCGTTTTATGTTTTTATTATAATTTCATACGCAGACGCTCCATAAATATTTGTGATAAACGAGCGTAACCTTGTAATCCAAAATTGCTTTTTCGTGTATGTGGAAAACCCTTTCGGATTAACTCAGACCCTTATGAAAATTCGCCAGAATCACGCAATAAGGCCGAAGCTGGCTGAAAAAATATCCTTACATCTTTTCGACCGCATTTTCACGTTCAAATGAAGAAAAATCGCTGTCGGCTTAAATCTGTCTGTTTACCTTCCGTCGTGTGCGGAAGCTGAGGGTTTCGGTCTCATCCGTATGATTCTTATTTTTCTTGAGGAAATACCAGTAAGATATTTCCATAAAATGTGTATTTTTCTTTTTGAAATAATTGAAAATGTAATATGTCGAATAATTTTTAATTAAATTCTTTCCAGCCATATTGAAAAACTTTCGAAATATTCGTCTAGAGTACTTCCACTCGGAAATGGGTCGAATTAAAAGTTTTTCATTTTCCAACATGCTCATTCAATTTTCAGTCCATAGAAAATTAATAATATTTATTTTTTTTACTGTGACTTCAGTTATGAAGTAAATACTAACATTCATAATATATTATAAATAAAATTTATTTTTTCTCACCTTTGATTATCCATTCATCTAAAAATAACATTCATACATTATAAACGTAACCGAAGCGATTGAAACAATTACGAAACAAAAAAAGAACACAATCACATCCAACTCCGAACCATAAACACACCCATATCCGAAAAACGCACAGCACACACGCACCCATTCCCACGGCGCTCGCTAACCGCGAATTTACGACTTTCGGACGTCGGAAGCGCCTTTATAAAAACGGAAACAGCCTCGACGAAGGTCCACCGCCGCGACCAGGTCTTCCTCCACCACCAGAAGCAGCATGAGCACCGCAAAGAAGAATCTGCGTCGTCGGAGCGTAACCGAGTCAAGGCCTCCGCGGTTTTGGGCCGCCGCAAACGTCGACGACCTCACCTAGCCATAGGAATTTGGACGATGGTGATGGTGCCATGGTGCCATGGTGTGGCTCGTGGGCTTCAGGGAGGGCTTTGATGGGCGGGAAAGTCGTGTGTAAATATCGGGGGTCGTGTCTTTCGGAAATTGGGCGCTCTTTTGTGTAAATAGTTCGTGTTTGAGATCGTGGATCGCGATTGGTTGTGTCGGCTGTTCCTGGGAATTTCGGGTGTTTTAATTCGGTTCGGTGTTCGATAATTTGTTTTCGAACGGAAAAGCGAAATTGATTTTTCGCGTAGAATGAACGTGATCGTAAATAAATGTATACTTTGACTGTGTGGTTTTTACGCGTCAGTTTTATGAATATAAATATTTAGTTTTTTTATACGAAATACATCGCTGTAGAGTTTTTTAATCATCGTCTGGAAATATGAAGTTGGAAAATGTTTTAGTGATGTAGACGTAGACAATGCATCGATAAATAATCGTAACACATCTCCGTCGAACTATTTATATACAATTGATGGAACATGTCTTCTTTCGCGTTTGAAACACGTGACATTTCATATCTAACAGTTCCTATTGTGTTCGTTTACAGTGATAAATTATGTACAAATGGATTATTAAAATTTCAATTTCATTCTCCATTCATACATTCATAGATTTTTTTATAACATTCACATCGAACCAAATAACAATTAAGAGACAACATGTTTATTGCGCAGCGCTCGCTCAACCGATCAAAACACAATTTCCATCAACGTGAAATCGCTCGGTCCGACAACATTGAAAGAGCCATCATAGAAACCTAAATGGCTTAGATTTACGACCTCCATGGCAAAGATGACGAGTCAATCAAACAGAATTCTTAACGATCTTCGATATTGAACGTCACGCGAAGCGCACGCAACGCACACAATACGAGTAAAAATACGGAAAATAAAAAAAACGAAACTGGGAGCGTTTCTATTTACGTAGCCGATGTGACGATAGAAAAAAAAATATATGCCTATGGATCCCTTCCTTTCCTAAATATAATATCGAACTGGAGTGAGAGAAAACGTAAATAGTGCTCGTTGCACAAGACGCGCAATATCAATTCTCGTTCGCACGATAATGGATTGGTTCGTTTTATTTTTTATTATATTTAAGATAACCATACGTTTTTCGTAACATAGAATATTTGTAAAATTTTTGATTATAAACTTATAAACTTATACAAATTTATTCAATATAATCGAATGATACACTGGTTATGAATGGTTTACTTTCAGTTCCGTTAAGTTGTATTACTTGATTTACTTTCATAAAATTATCGTTTTTATTTTTTTATAAGAAAAAGTGGTTAATGCAGTTGTATATTGTATATATTTTTTGGTAGGATATCTTACGTTTTCTCAATAAACAAAGCCGTTCACCTTGAGCGATCGACATTTGTAAGTGTTTTCGAGCGGTTTCCGCGATCTAGGATATTTCGATCGATCTTGTGCGATTTTCCCTTCGTTTGTCTGTGCTCGATCAGGTGCGAAACAAACGTCTGATCGATTAATTTGCTCAGGAAAGACGGTCAAATTCGATTTGATTGTTTTGAACTTTACGCCGAATCGCAATCTCATTATTGTTCGCCAATTGTTTTTCTTTCGCGCCAGTTGTAATGTTGTTAACTACGATTGAGCAATTCCGTTTTCGACCTTCGGCGTGTCCGTGTCGTCGTCTTGAATGAACCATTATTTATTTTGATTTTATTTGTTGAGAATGTATAATTATTAAACGATAAATAAGGATGTTTGTGTCTTGTTGGGAAATCGTGCGAATAATTTTTTATCTCTCGAACCGCAACTGACGTAACTTCGATGATCAATATTTGAATACGTCATCACTCGTAATACCGGTTTAAATTTTATTTTTAATGCTTCTATATCATAAGCGATTTATAGTTCATCCTAAAAGGCAGCAGAGAAATTTCTCGAAGAGCCTACGCCACATATTAATTTATTTATGGAGAAAGTGGACCCGACGACGCCCGCCATATATTTTCCCTATCGTTTCATCGCGGCAATTTACTCGAATTATATCAGACATGATTGCATTCGTCGAAGTGTATTGTCGTGTACGTTTAAATCGGCTACGAAAAAAAGGGAAAACGTTCATCCCGCGGAACGAAATCGGTTCTTCTCGCCGGCAACGTAATCAATCACCGGATAACCGTCATTCAGTGGTTTTTAATCTCGTTTCGATCGTCGACGTGTTTAAATTTGTTTTCGGCGGGAACGGATCGTCTGCGGGAAACGAGCGTTTGATGGCGAGGTACCGCACACCATCCATAATGTCGGGTTGATTTTTTCAATTTCGATCGCATTAAGGCGATATTACTGAAATTCTGGTGGAATTTAGTTTTTTGTAAGTACGCGTATGGTTTCGATCGATGTGTGTGGGTTTTGTGAATGTGTGTGTTGTTAATTACCGTATTATCTAATGACGTTTGACGTGAAGCGTTCGTTACAACATGCGGGATGGTGATTATCCTTTTGTCAGTTTTCGTATTGTGCGTTTCGTTCAATTTGTGTTGTGTAGTTAGAAATTGAAAAAAAAAAAAACAGTTTAATTAATAAATTTTTATTACGGTATTTATGAAAATTTGCTTAAACTTTGTCTGTATGTCTATTTATATTGAGCTTCTTGAAGAGGAACTGAAAAATTGGAATTAATTTTGGCAACCGAAATGCTTTTGTGTGTCTATTAATGTGACAGTGATATGAATCGCGAATTGAAAAATTGACATAGTAATTTTGGCGTCTGAAAGGTTTTGCTTGTCTGTTGAACATGTCAGAGAAATTAATGGTTCATTTTTTATTTAAAATTACATTTCTTTCATAAATTCAATACGAAAATCACCATTCGGAATACTTCAAAGATTTCGCACAAAGCATCGACATGCATTTCATATTCCAACAAAACATCGAAATTCAACCAGCGAGAGATAGCACTTTTTCACCAACACCCCCTTGCGATCACTCGCTTCTTTTCAAATCCCGCTCAGATATTGTATTGAAACCGTCTATATTCAAAAGATTCGATTCAAAAGCGAATACTGCGTCCAACCCCCATACACCGCGGACCCCCCTTGAGCACCCCTGCCCAGATCGATACGCATGCAGAATTTTCGCTTTTAATTCCATCAGAGTTGTGCACTGGCTCGTTTGCGTATAGCCGCGGGAGAAAACGAAAGTGTTGCTCGAGAGGTTGGACAGATCGTGATTCCACGTCATAGTAGTCGCTGGTTTTGCCGATGTTGTTGCCGTTCGTTTTACCTTTTTTGTCTGAGAATTTTTCGTCTTCTTTATTTATTATTATCATCGCGGAAAAGAAAGTGGTCTTTCGGATATAATTGCGCGGAGATGTTCGCTGCGATGTCCATATAAATCTTGGCCGATTTGGGCTCGAATTACAGTAAATTGACTATTTAATGATATACAGAATAGTTTCCGTATTATATTGATATTCGTAATGATTTTTAATAATATAACAATTTGATTTTTTAAATTATTTGAATTTCACTTTAGTACTTAATTTGAATGATATGTTTTTATTATTTTGATATACGAATAATTTCCTCTAACTTTAGTGCAAACTATTGTCAATTCAACCGCATGACAATCCGTCGAATAATTTGTATGCATTTATAATATGATAATATAATAATATTTATATGTAATTACAATATTTAAATAATCTGTCATCGAGTTTAATTTAAATATCGAGTCATAATATCGACGTTTGTTTGAAGTATCAAATCGCCTATTGGCAAAAAAAATATCGTAATTTAACGTCGAACGTAATCTTGACATAACTTTTTATCATACTTTCACAACGGGATAGAAAGTGTACGCGACGATAATTTTAATCGAATTAAATCGATGATTTCCATTGTGGCGAATTTTATTATCAGACATTGTGCCGTAGAAAGTCAACGATGTTTATGTACAACAATATTTAACTGCCAGCAACAATGAAGGAAACGTTTTCTCGATCTATCAAAGAAACCGCCAGCGTCACCTCGGGTAACGATCTTTCGCGAAATCGATTTATGGTCGTTGGGGACGTGTGCTTTGGAAACTAGCTTATCGTGCGAAAACCTAGGTCAATATTTCAAAAATAGATCGAGAATTTTCCGGTCTCACCTTTCGTTTAATATCGCGGAGAGGAGAGTGTTTGTCGATAGTCTTTCGCGTCTCTTATCTAGTGATTCTGTTAGTTCAGCGAATTGAAGTAATCGAATGGCGGAAAAAATTAATCAACTGGAAATGTCCAGAGAATATAAGTGGAGTGAAAATTCGATATAAAATTTCACTTACGTTGCTAAATATAATTCACTATGTAAACATAACGAATTGTTTAAATTTGACTTCTAACCGATGCCGTTTATAAATCATGATAGTTTGTTAATATAACGAACCCAACCGCACGTACAATAGTATTAGATGACCTCTATAAACCGTTACGTAGGAAGGAACTGGTTGTGGTTTCGTGTCCTTCCTAGTCATTAGTGTAGTATACTATGATGGTGCGTATCGAAAATCTGTCCCAACTATATATTATTATATATTTTTTTCAATAGGACTTCCTGTGAAATAAAAATATGTTCCCGTGACGTCAACTGTGAAGCAGAGTTTCGTCTTGTTGATGCGTGTTATGTTCGTTCATACATATATCTATTTACAGTCTTCATATAAATCATTTAACGCACGTGTGTTTTTTACTGGCGGATCTATTCGTAACTTTTTCACATTATGATCGTTACGAAATTGCGCTTATTTTCGCATCCGAACGTTTGATTTTACGGTTATGATCATCGCTCGAACCGAAGTGCGTTTTTTATCAAAAATTTCTTGTACGCATCTTTAGTTTGGTTCATTAAATCCAATAAACTTCTCCGACCATTTTTCAAGTACTATAACGGAATGCTAATAGTTTTTCTAATGGAAACAATGTCCGTCAATAGTTAAATTGGACGTAACTGTGACCGTAATTGCGACATTCTAAAACCGTATCTTTTTGTTTCTCTTTTGACTAATTGGTCGATGTTAAATAGCGGAAGATGATGCGGAAAAGTGTCGAAACGAGTACGATTCGTTCCGATTTCTATACAGGGAAGACGCATAATTTTATAACGACCGAAGCTCTTTGAAGTCTAATAAACCGTTCGTCGGTTCTGTTTCAAAGTTAGGACTAATCAAATCGTGCGATATGTCAAAATGCATATAATACGCTTGTGTGTCACGGGTTAATTTTTAACTCTGAGAGTTAACACGTGCTCTCAAAAACAGGAAACGTTGGGAATATTTCGTGTAATTATATATTTGACTGTTGCTAGTTTTGATAGATCGTTAACAGTCGACGGTCATATGTCGAGACGTTTCGTCGCTAGTTTGTCGAATTAATTACTATTTTTTCGTATTAAATTGTACGAGGCGTCTGTTGAGTCGCATGTTTGAGAAATGCGAACAAAATTTAAGTTATTATTATAGTTGTCACGTTGGAAACACTCCGATGAAGTTTAAATTTCATTTTGATGTGTCGTATTTTTTCTTGTCACATTATTTAGATAATTTTATTCGAACGGATTAAAGCGATACCTCATAAAATAAATGTGAAATTTATTATAGCTAAATGTGAACCTACTTAATTCTGACTTAAAAAAGCTATAGCGTATGATCACTAAAACATAAATACAAAAACTATACAACGCCAATTTACATACATCTACGACACAAACATTCCAAAAAGGGTCTTCGCACATTTTTATATAGAAATCGCCGATCGGCGAACTTTTCGTCGTATCGCCGCCGCTTTTTTCCGCATCGCGAAGAAAGTCGGCTAAAGCCATTTCGAAAGCTGGATAGGAAACGACAGTTGTCCCGGTTCAGATCGAGCGAATTATATGGTCAACGGAATTCGATCGCACGTCGCATGTGCAAAAGTCGATATTGTGTTCTCCTGACGTAATGACACCGTCATACGCGACATGAATAATTCAGCGGAACACAACGAGGTACGTGTGCCACTGACACGCGTTCGTTTCGTCGCCTTTTCGTCGTTTGTCGTGTGTGTGTTCTTTGTCGATTTTGTGGGAGATGTGCGAATGCAGCCGGCGAGTAAAAGTGAGCTATTTTCAGCTGAAAGTTTACGTAGGCGTGCGCGAAATTTACTCTCGCGGCTAATTTCGGACTTTTCGTTTACGCGAACTTTTCAACTGGTTGTCTGAGTCGTGTGTTGTCGAATTTACATCGTAAACATCCTTCAGTTGATCAAATTATGTTTTGATTAATTCGTATTTTTAAGATTTAATTTTTTTTAATTTATATCTAATTATTTGATCTCGTTAATTTGTTCAGTTATCAGCGCTTTCGTTTTATGGATAGTAATTAACTGAAGTTTCGTCGTCGGCTTGAATTAAAACTCATTTAAGCCAAAGTACTGTACTTAGTACGTGCGAAAAATAGATAAACGTTCTCTTGATAAGGCGAACGATCGAAATGATCTCGAATAATCGAGAGTGAACCGTTAGAATTTAGTAAGCGCTTACGCTTTGTGTTGAACCGTTGTAAAATTAGTTCCAAAATGGCCGTTAAATAAAAATTTATTGCATGCTGAAAAGAAGCGTTTTAGTGCGATGTATAATAAGTCCGAAACCTTAATATGATTTTATTGCCGTCGTAAATTCCTGACACGTGTTTCATCGGTATCTAAATATATGCAAAGCGATATTTCGATTTAATGTACGGCACAATGTGTCGAATGGTATTTCTCAGTTCGGTGCGTGTGCTACGGGAACCGCATTCGGTTTTCGCGTATCCGATTAAACTGTACCGACATGTCTCTAGGTTAAATTTAACTAGACACGGTTCGACACAGCCGAATTCGTTTTATTTCCGGCCTCGCGGAAAGCATCCAGGAATTCGGCATATATATGAAAATGCTGAAAAAACTTCGTCATTACACGTCGGATGCCCGGAATCCGGAATGTTCCCGGAATGCCGGCGCACATTACATATTCCGGGAACATAGGCCAGATTAAAACCAGAAATTGGATGCTGCCGCCATTTGAATGTCTTCTTCTTTCTTTCAGGGACATGTTGTACACGTGTAACTGCTTTCTGCTTTTATAAAACCCCCTACTGTTCTGCGCGAGTCGTATTTCTACGGTGTTTTATGTGTAAAATGAGTATTTTTGAAACAATGGGCGTGTTTTGGATTAATCGTGTTTTTCTTATATTACGCATCTTTAGTATTTAGTGCTTGGTTTATATGCAACGAAACGGGTCTTGTTATGCAACATTGCATTTTACGATATGGATCGTAAAGATAGGTTAAATTGCAGGTAGCGACGTATACCGCAATATCGTTATCATATTTGAATATTAATCGATTAAAATTTAATATGTATCGGATGTGCTTTTATATTTATGCTTTCGTTCAATTGTAATCTAATCTTACTGTTAATTTATTCGGAAATTTAGAATCGTTCAACTCGTATTTAATTTTTATATCCGTTATTGCGTTCATAAATTGTAAGTAAAGTTTCTTTATTCGGATTTTTGTTTGAATAAACACGAATTATTTCATTAAAACTTTTCCATTTTAATTCAATGTCAAACTTTTGTGTGATAGTATGAAATTGGATAATCGTTCGTACGCGAACGTCAGCTTGAAATTATTATACGGAGGTCGTCTATAATAAATTTAATCACTTAGCAACGATTGCGTAGAATAAAATATTTAATGGGAATTTAGTCATAATTACGCATTAATACCGAACAAATACGGCAAAATTTAACGAAAACTCTTTAAGTAATAAGGTCGTCCGGTTCACAACGACATTTAGCACCAGCCTCAATTAAAGGGTCATCTCCGCATCAATGCCACCCGCAATCAACTAATTAATAACTGATAACTTTTACACGCCATCGCGTAGCAACGAAAACTACAAATCGAACCGCCGCATTTTTATTTATTCATGCAACACGACAAAAAATGCCCTTTCGAATCGGAGAGAGTTGCGCCATTCGTCCGTTCGAAGGATTTCGCCGCCATTTGTATGCGAAATACGGGTCCTCTGGTCTACCAGCGGCCTTCGAACTTAGCAAATTTATGTAGCTATTTTATATTGCGGGACTCACTATCCAGCCAGATTCAATTATTAATCGCGACCGTATTGTTCGCAGGGACCGGGATCCCTGACTTATCTGTCCCGCAGTACTCCCGGTCTCTCTCATTCTGCTAATTGAATTGTTTGGTATACGTAATGTAATTACTGTCGCCGCTGAAAGGTCCTTTAGGATCGGACCTGGTTTGCCGAAAGCCAGATAAACATGATCGCAATTGTTCGCCCGAAAGCGTCAATCGTCTCAAATTCGGGATCATATCGTAGTTTGTGACCTTGCGAACTTGAAAGGGCTCAGTTTTGACGTATCGGGTCCTAGACGCGGTTGGATTACCGGGAACCCTACAGTTATGAGGGTTTTTGTTTTAAAAGTGTTTTTGAAATTTGATATTCGGCGGTAATTTTATTCGTCTGCGATTTTAATATGGGTCGTCTCTCATTAATGTTGTTTGATATCAGATTGTATGTAATTATTTTGATCGATTTAAATTTTGATTTTTTTTAATAAATTAAAGTGGGTTTATTACGTATTTGGATATCAAAAAGAGATCAGGGCGTCCCTTTAGAATATAGATGCGACGCGTGATAAAAAATTATTACTGTTTTCGGACGTTTTCAGGCGTTAAAGTGCTCTGACCCGGAAAAGGTTAAACGAACGTTTCTCTAATAAAATTGCTCAGCTCGTTCCTTTATGTAAAAAGGTTAATATCCTCAATTAGAACAAGTTAATTCGCCGTTTGTCCGCTACCGATTCGCTGATTATATTCAATCGGATCATTCATCTAAATTTTTCCGACATTGATCGCGCACAAAGATATCTAGCAAATTATTTAACAATTGACGTTCACTTTTATTAAATTACTCACATACACTTGACCTTACTGTGCACGGTCAATTGAATTTCGTTCGTTTTAATTTTCACCATTCGCCGATGTAAATTCAGCCAATTTTCATATTGATTAGGTTATTTTCATTCCATCACTATAAATTTGCAGACGCGCGCGTATTTCGTACGAAATTAATAGGGAACGCGTGTTGCGAATGTTTTACGAACGGATATAAAAATAAAAAGGGGCAGATGGAAATAAATAAAACATATCAGGATTCCTTTATTGCATTTCCCAAAGAAAGGTTTTTGCATGTTGAAAAGCCTCGTTGCTTCGCATACGCCCTTACCCCCGGCGTATAACGAAATATCCCGTTATCCTCGAAGACTCGTATGATAATTTAATCTAGCCGGATTCATCGTAGCTTTTTTCAGTTTTCCTTTTCGCGGGAGCACATCCCGTTCAGCTTGTCGGTGGAAATTTGGGCTGAAAAATAAGATATAAAATTCGCGGTCTTGTCGCTTCGCAGAGCGGGCCCGCAGTCACCTCGTAGACACCCTATTATTATGACCCTTGTAAGTGCATACGAGGAACATCTTAAAATATTTATGTGACACCGTTGAAATACTGTTCATGTTTAGATTTTCGAGCTTAAGAATAACTTCAGGAGTGCTACTTTGAGGCAATGAGCTGGAAAAGGCTTTTAAGTAAACGGGTGAATACTACACAGCTGAGACTAGCAGTGTGAAAATGATTTTTCTTTATTTACTATAAAATCAGATTAAAAAAAAAGGGAATTTTTGTTTAAAATACTTTGATTGTATAAATAGAGGTTTTAGAATGATCATCGTTCTTGAATTTCAGGAACATTATTGCAAAACGTAGCCAAATTTTTGCGGAGGATGTTGCGTTTTTGTTGCTAAACGCGCGCGCACATAAATATCATTTTGTAACTCTTTCCGGCCGTTGTTTCGGTTCGGCAGATCGTTGTCGGCATATTGTTTTTCACATATTATGATCATTATCATTGTGTATAAATAATAATGGGTGCCTGGGTAATTCCCTTTTTTTCAGAATTCTGCGGAACGAGTGTCGTGTTGCGTTCGCGCAACGGACGCATCAGCAATAATCTCTAGTCGAAATCGGCGATAAAGTCGATATGATGTTGTGCTGGGAATTGTTATTTTCAATGGCTTCAGGATTTCGTGTCCCGATTCGGGTTGATGTCGGAATAGGGCTTCGCAGATTGCTTTCTCGTATTACGTACTTTTGTATCGGGAGCATGCGTGATTGTAGAGCTGTTGAAATAATTCGCTATTTGATTTTATGGAAACGTTGCAGATCGTATTATTTGTATTATTACGTATTATTTATATATAAAAATTGGTTTAGAAATCAACTTGAGTTATTTTCATTAACGAGAGATTTATATTTTGAAATAAAATACGAACCGTTCTTTATGGTTATACGACTTTAATTTTCCCTTCCGTTTCCGCTTTGACTGTCTGTAACTTGCTACGGGGCCCATAATTATTTTAGCGGCACTAGAACTTGACGGCGTGATTTTAGTAATAAAAATAGATTAATAACTTTCGTCTGACCTATATATTACTGATTTTAATTTATAGCGAACAACATCCGTTCACGGAGAAACTGAAATGTCGCTTCATTATGTTTCAACGAAGAACGGATGTTGTTATACGGAAAATTTATACAGCGTCAAATTGCACCATGACGAAATTCGATTTATAAATAAGGCATTGATTTTAGAACACTTATCTTTCGAAAAGACGCACCCTAAAATTGATAATCTAATTCAGTTTAAAAAAAAATTTTTTCTACAAAAACATTTGTCTAGAATTATTAGATCAACTTTATAAGAAGTAGGGTGCATATGAATTATAATGCAAACTTATGACATATAATGCAGTGCTAAAAATCTCTTCATGATCGACAACATTACCGTTTATATGCATGTAAAATTTTTTTATATTCAATTTTTATAATATATATTTTTTCTATATTTACAGTCAGTGAGTAGATGTTGAGTGCAAAGCACCCCACAGGGTGACCATGGCCGACTCTGATTAGCTTCTACATAGCGTGGTAGTGCACATAGAGGGCATGCTTTTGCAGCAGGGCCCCACGGGGGTTGGGTCCGTGGCCTCAGGCCCAGGGCCTTCCGCGGACCCCGACGCTGCCCTTGACAACGTGCGCAGGGGCCTTAAGGAAGGGTGGACCGTGCACACCGGCAGGGATGGAAGGCTCTACTATTGCAAGTAAGTGTTTGTTCTTTATCTGATGTTCAGTTTGGTCCTCCGAGTTTTGTGCGTGAGGCCCGAGAGTGAGATGCGAATCGGTGCGGCTATAGGGATTTGTATCTTTGTTAGTTATGTTGGGAAATTATGCGTTGTTATTGTGGGTGTTTATGTTAACCCGAACTAGGTTCTAGTATATATTTTAGGTTGGAGCTGTTTGTGTTTAGTTCTCGTGAAATGTAAATTACAGAAATTGTAAAATAAATTAAATTTGAATGCGGATTGTTTTGAAAATGAATAGATCGCATAATGGAAACTTCCAAAATGTATATATATACAGTGTTCGGCATGATGGAATTTCGTTAAAGAACTTTTAACTACAAATTGAATAAACGATTCGAAATAATCCATTAAAACGTCGTTATTTCTTCATAAATACGCAGATTTTACGCTTTCGCGTTTCTTTTATGGAAATTTCGAGTAATTTGGCTCATGCTGCTCATAAGTCTGTAGGCTGAAGTCAACTTTTTGATATCTCTGAGAGATCGCAGGAAGTTGTACGTACACGTGCACGTAATACGCAAAACTTGAGCGACATCGAAAACGCATTAGCGATGCTTTTGCAAAGCGTCCTCGCAAACGCCCACATTGTTTTTTTGCATCTCCATAACTATGAATTTACAATGTCGCCTCTAAATAATAATAGGTCATTATATAGTTGCACAATCAAAACATCTTCACGATCATTTAACCATAGCTTTGATTGCTGTTTGTGCGTTGATTGCGCACCGTATGTCATCGTAATTGGATTTGAGTGGACATGTGCAAGGAAAGCACGTGAACCGGGCATTTGATGTGATGAATTTTGCGACGATTTGCATGTGCAACGTCTCGTGAACGGGATGAAAGCTAGATTAGTGCGACATTGAAATATTTTCATTATTACTCATGCGGAATATATGAATTTCCTATTCTAATGCATTATCGTTGTGTACGCCTGTCTGTGCTCGTGACGTTTTATTAACTGGCTTTTCTAGTTTGTAGAGGAGAAGTTGGATAAGTTAACTTTTATATTCCCTTGAGCTTTTTTTCTGTTAGTTACGGTCGTCCCGTGACACCGACCCATCTGAAAATCCTCCAGATTTCTCGTTTTGCCGATTAAACTACTTCCTAGTCCTCGAGGGAGTAATTTATACGTGTGTGTATCTTCCAGTTCAA
This sequence comes from Hydropsyche tenuis, assembly GCA_009617725.1. Lineage (NCBI taxonomy): Eukaryota > Metazoa > Arthropoda > Insecta > Trichoptera > Hydropsychidae > Hydropsyche > Hydropsyche tenuis. The sequence goes on along the minus strand of VTON01000011.1, from coordinate 2,116,480 downwards.
ACAAATCTGTAAACACGACGCTTTAACTTCATCTCACTAAAGTAACAAAGCAGGAATTTTACCGTGCGTGTGTGCGCATATTGACTGGAGTGGAAACATATTTGTGTTGTATGAAATTTGTTTATCTTTGTTCGTTCAATGAAAACTTATAGTGTCGAATTGACGACTGTGATGTTTGCGGTTAATTTGCGCGAACTCGAGTTTACGAAGTTTGAGTCGCAGAAATGTTATGAAACGAAGACGTTTCCATATCTAAGTTTCTATTGTTGTTGTTACGAGTGTTGTAATTGGGTTGACGTGTATAATAATAACTATCACATAGTAACACTATACGCATTTTCAATTCACAAACGTTACTAAGCGACCGCTTTCTGGGTTTTTCAATTTATCGCTTTTACTAGTGAGACTGTTTTTTTCGTCGTATATTCTCAACGCGAAATGAATACTTTAATGGCTTTCGTAGGAAAACGCTAGAATAAACAAGGTTATTTGTTTGAATGTCGACTATGTAAAGAGACGAAGGACGCTTATAGGCAAAAATAAAGTAAATATTTCGACTGAAATGTTTTCCGAATGTACGTTTTCTAGTATTGAGAGAGTGATTGATCACTTTGAATAAATCCATGATGTTAATAGGAGTTTAAACTTCAATATTTGTTATAATTAGTTGTCGTATATTTGTTAAAGCTACCGGTGTTGCGTGTAAGAGACATCTGGATTAGCATAAGATTCCGTTATATAATAGTTTCAGGAAGACGAAGGAAGTCGTGTTGCATTTATTTCTTTTCTCCGTCAAAACTTAATCGATCCGGTTGCAGCTACTATGACAGAACGCACACGAAACACAAGAAAACCATCTGCAATCAGGTTTAACCAGATCTCTTTAGCTTGTTCTATCGTAACTAGCAGTTTTCATGTGTACATACCCTTTGAATATAATAATTCACGTATAAATTAACTTGGAATCTTCCTCGCTTCGGATAACATGATGAGAAAATCGTTCAGTCTTTTATGCCCTCAAAACGGGAATTGTTTGTAATTAAGCAAGGGGCGTTTGCAAATTCAGTCGAATTGGTCAAACTTTTCGGTAATTCTTCGCGTTGAAATACAATAAAAGGGAGTAATTAAAATTCTGCTAACAAAAGTTTCTTACCCGCCGTAATTTTTGTTGTATATTTTGTTGTAATGGATTTAGAATGCTGAAAAAATAATTATTTTTGCGCAAGGGAATAAAAAGTATTCTAGATTAATGGTGGGTCTTGTTAGCGCAGGACCGCTGAAATTATTTTTTCACAGAAAATTTACACGTGTTCATACAACGCATTAGTTCATATTGTTTTTTTCCCCATTTTTTTTTTCATTTTTCACTCAAAGTGGACGCTCAATCATTTGTAATTTGCTATACACGACATTTTTAGGCGCAACTAGAGAGGGTTCGAAAATTCTCAGTAAAAATACGTGTACGTATTTTTTTCACGTGTACGTATTTTTTTTACGTGTATTTACATACAGAGCAAATTTCAGTTCGCGTGATTGAAACGTGTTCGTGCAAGGCTAAATAATTACATAATGATATAGAAATTCGGTATGAAAGCCCACCGTAAAAGAAAAAAACATTCGGCTTCTTTTTATTTACGCGTCGTCAGCTATTTTTCGCATTGTAAAATAAGCCTCAGCTATCGGAAAATTTACACCGAAAAAAAAATCTAATTTTTTATTTCATTTTCCGAAAAGAACAAAAATAAAAACATTTTCGTTTAATGTATTCGTCAGAGAGGGTAGAGCAGTAAGTTTTTTCCAGCGTTATTTCACTGTTGCCTTTCGCCTCGATTACGGTAGGTGTACAGCGAAGGATACTCAAAAATATATCGCCTCGGTATGCTAATTTGAACAACTTAAGTAATTGAATTCCCAGAACGGTGCATAAATACACGATTTTCTTTTTTCGCTTTCGGCGAAAGATACCGTTTATTCGGGGGCAGGTCATTAGATGTTTAATTTAGGGGCAGCAATATGATGACGTTTTGCACCTTCCATACTAAATCTTATTAGGAATAATTGCTTTTACTGAGCTCAATTTATTATCGAAACTCATTAGTAATGGCTTAATAAAATCTGCATATAAATTGTCGAATTCAATCTTTTTAAAGGTTAATTTATGTTAAAAAATTTATTTATATTTAAATTTTATCACTATTCATTAAATAATAATTATATTTTATAATTTTTTCCACTATTTAAACGTATTTTTTTCAAACGAACAACTACGCATTTAAATAAAATAAATCTCAAAGTCAGCTCATTTTCTTACCGAAACCGCAAGCTTTAAAAGCTCCCATTACAGCACGATAAAGGATAAAACGTTACAGTTAAATCGAGCGAACCTTTGTCCATCCTTAACTACAACACAAACACGCACCAGCAAACAGTTCGAGGCCGAAGCGAAGTTGGCAATTTCCGAAATTTGCGAGACCGTCCTCCGCTTCCTCCGGCTCTCGTATCAACCGTCAAACGGCCAAACAATTGCGAATTCTGCCCTCGAGTGCGACCTCACGAACCGACATAAATTATCCCCGCGGATAATCTAAATCGTCCCAGAAGCACGAAGTTGTTCTTGCGCAACTTCGGCCCTCCAAGATGGGGTTGAAGAAGTCCGCGTTTCGACGGAAGGAAAGGGGTGCTTAATTAGAGGGTTGCGAAACAGGTGATATTTTAGACTTCTTAAAATGCAAGCGCTTTCGTAAGTTGTTCTGATGTAAATTGCAGGAGTTGTTTCGTTCAGGATGAGTTTTCGGATGTGGTGGGGTTCGGTTGTGGGTTTGTTTATCGGAATTTCGCGGTGCGGAATCAAAATTGTTGTTCCTTTTGAAATTTTGATAAATAAATAAGTTTTGTTGGGCGGTGGATACTTTTGATGAATTATGCATGGGAATATTTGAATTTCTTTGTAAGTATTTCTCGTTTCTTGAGGCGCGGAAAGCTCATTGCATTCGTTATTCGCTCATTTTTTATATTGAAATGTCTGGGTTTTGTTGTATTTTAACTATTATTGTCGTTATTTTGCGGAAAAACTCCGAGCTGGAAACTTATTTTCCCGGATGTAATGTCGAACGTATCTGACGCTAACGAGATTTTCACTTATATTGTTTGACGTGTATTTTGCTCTAGTGTCAATTCAATTTAACTACTATGTATATTGAAACATATTTAATTATATTTTGTACAAACTAACGGTATGATTATTTAATGGTTATTCTGTTAATATCTTAAAAATAACAGATTGAAAATTACGATAAGAAAATCGTAAATGGAAAATTCATTTTATTTTTAAGAAACTAATCACATTATATTTTTAATATGTATATGGAGAACGATAGAGGACTAGTGGTATATAAGAACATTTTCCTTTTTTCATTCCCATATTTCACCATTCCTTCTGAAGTAGATAAGGGTAAAGTTTTCAACGCGTTGAAATTTTCTTGAGTCATCTTAATCGATTCGACTACTGAGTTCCGTATCCATTTGGAATATCATATTAATTATTCTTTCGTACATAAAAATAAAGCAATCATTAAAAATTTAATATATAAAATATATAAAAGGTTTTTACGCCGATCATAAAGATGAACTCGCACGTCAAACGTCATACCGTAGAATTTTATTATGAAATTTCTTTCGCGTCTGTGACCCCGAGTTTTTATTTACATCCATATTTCATCGGCAACTTCTTGCCTTTTTAGAATTTTCCCTCTTTACACGACATTCGGGTTACGTCTACGAAATAATAACGTCGGTGGAAAAAAAAAATCAATTTGTACGTTGCGTACTCGGGAGCCGTTTTCCGCAGTGTCCTATAATACGGACAACTACGTATAATGTATGAGCTTTCATACATATACACAATTTTTTTTCCCCGGCCAGCTCTATCCGACGTTTCCTATCGTGTTGTATGTATAAATGTGTGTCGGAACTAACTGTATACATTCTCACATTAAATAGGAAGTTTATGAAGTCGTTGTGCGGTTTAAAATGTCATATAAACTGCATATGTTTTGTAAATGATGTGAGCTTTCCGCGTAATATTTCACTTAAATTTCAACAGATTTAACTTATTACTCTTGTTTTTTAGCATATTAAAGTTTGTTATGAAATGAAATATTGTTATGTAATTACGTTTCTCAGAAATTGAAAATTGCTTTGTAATTATAGATAATTTAGATGATCAGAGATGGCATTTAAATGAACGTAATTGGTATGCAATTTTTATTTCAATAATAAGAAAATTGCTCAATTTCCATTAGAGAAACATACAATTAAATTTTACTTTTAATTAACCGTTTTAAAGTAGGATTTTATAAACTAGCTGTGCGACACTAACACACTACAAACTAAAAACGGAAACGTAAGTTCGTTACGCGGAAGGTAGTGATGTAGGTCGCAACCATTTTTTTCCATCCATTCCACTAGTCTCGTAAAAATCTATGGAAAAAACGAAATAAAACGAACCGTCGACGCAAAAACGGCCCCGTTTTAATTCCTACCGGCCTTCGGACGAAATAATCGGGAATAAATAAAGGACGTCCTCCTATAGGGAACACGGGGGCCATTTTAAATGCGTGCGCGTACATTTCAGGCTTCACAGGAGAGGCTTTAATCTGCAAAAACGGGAACGCAGTAAAACCGTTCGGTAAAACCCTTTTATTGTGGGGGTGAGTGTAAGCCCGCACTAATTTACAGCCGGGACTAATTCACCGGTGGCGATTAACACTTTTCGCACTAGGTGACTTTTTTCCGAAATCGTTTTTTCGACATCGATTTTTTTTACGGATTTGGAATTTTGAAAGGATTTTTTTCGTAGTGGGTTTTCGAGTGTTTTTTGATACGGAACGTTGGTGCTGCGATATTCGAAGTGAATCATGAATGTATGGAATGACCGCATTAATTAAATGTTGATAGGTGAATATTTTTTACATAATTTGCTTATGTCATTTGTTTTTTGATGAAATAGTAAAAATTGAATTTCAATATTTTTTTTGTTGAAGTTGTTCATTAAAGTATTATTATACATAGTTCTATTATTAAATATTATCAAAATCATGTTCTATTATTAAAATTCGTAGAAAAAACTACGTTCGCGATTGTCGAAAAATTCAATAACATGCGTTTCCATTTAAACAATTGAAAAATAAATATTTTGATATTCAATATTTATACATCACAAAGAATTTATTATAATTATTTTGCACGAATGGCGAAAATTTCCAAGAATTATTAATACCAAACCTGGAGCAATTTGACACTACTATTTTCCAACATCCCATCACAATTTCGAACTCAAACCTCATTCAAAAACAATAAAATACTCAACAAACAATCCTTCACCATCAACCGACTCCACACAGAGCATTTCGTTAACCGAAACGACGATCGCATCACCCGCGAAATTTAATTGCCGCTATCGGAAAACCGCCTCCAAATCGAACCTCCCATACTTTTCGGCTACGAAGCCTTCACAGTGTTCCTCGAGTTCGTTTTATCGCCGACAAAATCCGACTTAAACCCCTCTACCCCGAACGAAAATAATGCGCGAGCGTAAGGGCCGCGGCCGTAACGGCGCCATGGCTCGTAAAGGGTTTTTACGCGCTCGCGAGGCCTGTAATTGCGGCGATACGTAAAGCGTAAAATTAACGCTTTACTATTGCGTTGTATGTACTTGTTTTTATTGTGTGCGTGTGTTGTTTGTCATGGACTTGGATTTTGTTCGAGGGGTTGTTTTGGAATTTTTTGATTTAGGGTTGTTGAAATGATTTCGGATTTGTTGTATTTGTGTTGGATTCAAGTTGTATGAATTTGTCGGGAAATATTCGTAAATAATGAGCATAAAATTAAAATAATTACGATGAATCGTAATAATTATTTTAATTTTCATCATATGCAGTTTATATACATATGCGAGTTCGATGTAAAGCAAAGGTTTCTGATATGTAGTTGGAAATTGAATAATTTTTTTTCGACACGTATGACATCTAATATATTATGCTATGCATTTTCCCTAAATTTTTGCTTTGCACTAAAATGGTAAACTTCGTTGCCCAATGTTTTAAATTTGGACAACGAGGTATAACATATATTAATCCGGATAGATAATTTTTGAAATAAAACTGAAATTCGCGCTTTCAGGCACGCACGGGCGTATGAAAACCCAATTGCGCTTTAGAGCGCGTATGGTTAATTGGTTATCAAAGTGATGAATTTGTTGAACGATTTTGAGTAATAATAACATTTTTCCTAATGGTTTCTCATTTATGTATTGATTGATTGTCGTTAAACTTTTTTTAATCAATAAAAATCGATGCATCCAACTATAATACATTTTAATAAATTATTTTGTACCAAAGTTAGAAAGCCTTATAAACCGAACCATTAATTAATTTCCTTTCGAAAAACCTCGCACACTATCCGAACTCACTTCGAAAACTTCAAACATTTACTTCGGAAATCTTCAACACACACCAGTAAACGGATACGTTTTCATATCACGGCACACTATACACGTCGCAAAGTTTGCACAGCGTCATGCACGGACCTCAACTTCAACGGTCAGCGGTGGGCGGGCCCACAAGTCCGCCCTTTTAATTAATAGTCGACGATAGCTAGGGCGGCCCGGACCCCCCCGAAACCCCCCCGCGGACTCGCCAAGCTCTTTTTGTCCCCGGATCCTCGTCGAGGACCGCCGCAGAGGACTTTGATTGATGGACTCGGACTTTATCTCGCGTGTATCGCAGGGTGATAATGCGGCGCTGTTGCTATCTGCCGCCGAAGGCTGTGGCAGTCGATCGACGGAAAACGCCGTCTTCGGGATCCGGTTCCGGTTCCGGTTCCTGCGGGTTCCGGTTGCGGAAAGTTGCGAGTCGATCGCTTTCAGCGCGCGTTTCCTAAGGCTTGTTGTTCGGAGTCGTGTATCTGGCGTGTTGTTTGAGGTTAATTTAGTTGTTTCTGATTATAATATGCGGTGGAATATTTTTTTTAATGTGTGTTAATTTTTATCTTGATTGCGTGTAGTACGTGTAAACGTTTCAATTTGTATTACGTTCAATTTGAGAATATATAATTTTTTGAGAGGGGAGAGTTTGATATGAAAATTTTTGGTGTATTTAATTGAATTTTTTTTTTTTACTTAGTAAGATTTATTTAATTGTTATAATGATATTATTCAAGTATCGTTGAATCACGGATTCAAATATTATGACATTCATTATCAAAAAATATACATTTGAGAATGAAAATTGAATAAATTTTCAATAGGCAATATCCATTAAAGAAATTGTTTATTTTCGTTTCAAAAGTACCTTTTCTCAAAAAGCGCGGCTTGTTATTTTATCCGAATTCTTGTTGCAAAATTTTCTCAACATTTTTTTTTCGCCTGCAGAATTTTATATCATCGTATATAAATAAACGAGAGACGATTTTCTCGTCTTTATCTCGTCTCGTTTGTATCGCGGCGCGGGCTGTAATCTTTTCGGACGGTCCGTCTAATTTATATGTTTATTTTTCGTCTGATGTGATAAATAACTTTTCGCCTTTTTCGCTCGACTTTCCCTTTCTTCTCGGTCCGTTCTACTTCTGCGAAAACTTCCGGAAAATTTCCTTTATCATACAGAATATTTTCTCCGAAAGGAAAAAATCTTCGGCGGCATACGTGACGATGTTAGCGAGGCCGGCCGCGTACTTCGCCCATATAACGCGACGTAATGAACCGACTTTGAACACATCACCACCGACGGGAATGATAATCGAATATAATAGAAGGGCTCGTCTAAAAAGGGCGAAGCTTCGAGAATTCAATTTTTGACATTTTATTATTATGCGGAGTAAGGATTTCGGACGAGAAAGTTTTATGGGTTTGAAGTCGTTGCGCATGGATAAGTCGTGTTTCGATCGTGGATTTTCGTTCGTTTTTATTGTTTTTTCGTCGCACGATTCATTCGATGGCGTAACGAGGTCGCTCATTAATCTGATAATCAATTTTTTCGTCGTAATCTTGCTTAAATTTCGCCAATTACAACGTAATGACGTTTTCTCCTGAGAGTTTCGCTCGTTTATTTGATCCGGTTCTAGCGGTACGAATTCGATTGGCTAATTGATATCTTGATTTGTAAATCGGTATTTTATTTGGAAAAGGGTTTTATTCTATTCATATTCCGTTTAGCATAGTATCGGTTTCGTTTCGTACGATTTTTCTTCTTGTGGGGCTTAAGCGGCTTAAAGATCAGAAGAGTACTCAACATAAATAAAAATGTTATCATTCTTTATTCCACATTGAATTTGAACGTTTCCGATAAGGCGCACGTATCGAATTTAAATAGATATTCTTGGGATTTGGAATCGTTTCGATTGATTCGGAAGTCGAAGAAATAGCGTCTTTCAGTAGCGCGGTTATTTTTTATGAAACTGTTAAAAAAACATTTTTTTCTCTTTGAAAAGTTATATTTGTACGTCGATCATTAAATGCGATATTGACGATTGATATCTATAAAAATAATATTATCGTAAAATTTTTAAATTTTATGTTACAGTAAGTGCATATAACAATGTTCGCTTCGTTTTAACTACGCCCTTGTTTTTCTATATATTTCAAAATATTTCTATAAAATTTTCTGTCTCGTAGTGGAATAAAGCGATCCCACTTCGGGATTATGATGAAGGCGAAGAATCTCTCGAAATCTTCCACCAAGAGAGAGAGACGATCGATTTAATGGACAACGTGACACACAAAGGCCTTCATTAGGCATTCAAGTCGACGAGTGCCGCTCTCCGTTTCTTTTGTACTCGATAATAATTGAATTACTCCGAATTTCGTATTGCCCGATTTTTTTCGCTTCTATACCATGATTTTTTTTCGCGAGATATCTCGCGCTCGTGTGATCTTCCCGCGATGATTGATGACACGTGCCGTTGCGAAAAACTTCCCGGTTTTTTTTTTCACTCTACTTCTTATTTCGGTGCGTCGGCTGGGAATTTTTCGGTGAAAAGTCGCCCAGAGATTTCCTCGTCTTCGCGTCCAGCAGTGGAAAAAAAATAAGGTAGCGTGTGATTAATTATTGTAGTCCGCTCGTGGAAAAGTTGCGTTCTATCCGCGCTGCACCTTGGACGTGTAATTGGTGGAAAAATCTCGTCTGAATTTGTTTTATCTTATAACATCCATCTCTATATGTCAGGACGTTGCCAAAGCTATCGTCTACAATTTTTGAGAATCTCATTAACGAGTCTTCAGAAGCAATATTTCAATCGTTTTTATTTGAAGGCGTAGAAAATTAGCTTTAAGAATCTTAAAATATATAATTTTGACGTGCGCCGTGAATGTTATTGTTTCATTTTTAACCAGTTTACACTGGAACGAATTTTACTAATTTATTGTAGTGTTTATGTAAATAACAATAAAACGTTAAGATTTCAAGCTACAATTTATATAATATTTTGACGACTTTAATAAGATTATATTAAAATGCCGTTTTATGTTTCTTCACTTTATAGCAATTTAAAATTAATTGTTTATGTAATATGAAAAATTTTCATTACTCTGTAATTATATTTTCACCTTTAATTGAAAACCTTGTGCTGAATTTGAAAATGAATTTTTAATGGTTAATTCCATAAAATCTACATATGAAAATAACAATAGTCAGTTTTTCATTATAAATTCTATTAGCCCAATCTAAATTCAAGTTTCATAAAGGTATTATGTACCGCATAAGTATGAAAAAAATAGTCAACACACACGTAAAAAGACCAGTTGTTAATGTAGTATCGTATATGCTATACATCGTATACAATTTGAACTCAGGTGTTTGGTGTCTCGAATATCTTATTTGTTCGTGTTATAAATGTCACACAAATCTCACGCTGTTATTTTAGTCAACAATCACTCTGCGACAAGACGGAAATCCAAGCATTTGAAATAATGATTTCACAAATTTTCGCGTGATTATTCTCTCATAATCAATTATGAAAAACGTACAGTGACAAAATTTATCGCATTATTACACTTTTCCGTTAATCCCGTGCGATTTTCGTGACTGCCAAGTTAAAAGGTTAACGCACTTTAATGATTTATCGTCGCACCGAAAGTTTTTCCATTTGGCAGTCGTTACGTCTTCTTTTCATCTCTAACCATTGTGTCATAATATTATATTCAAATGCATACGTCCGAAGCGAGTTAATGGAACGTTCCGTCCGTGGTCTGTTTATGCGGAGTTCATTTTCAGAAAAACGCTTATCAACCCGACAATCGAATTAAACAACGAAAAACTAGCCGAGCGCCCCACATTCGCGATAATCCAGCGTGGAACATGATGCCAATTATTGCGAATTTTTCTTTTATCGTCGGATATAAACCGTGTATAACTTTATGTTCTGTTCATTCGCGCGTAACGCGAGCCCTTTGACCGAAACCATTAGGGTCGAACGGGTCTGTCCGACCGAGACCGAACTGTGCTTACATCGATTCTACATTATCTCTTCATTGTTGTTATTGTCTATTAGGAGCACAAAGGCGTCTAAACACACGGCATTGACTCGATCACGCCAACCTTCGATTCGGAGCTGCGGAAAAATCCTTTAAAACCGACCCCTCGTGTTTGACGTGACCATTAGCGATATTGCTCCTCGCGTACCTTAGAATATCGTATCCTTTTAACGGCAAGTACACGTGCTTCTTGCAGCCAAGGAAGCTAAGCGAACCCTTCTTCGAATGCTTTGATTGATGTGTCAGAAGCTTTGATCGTCAGTGTTAAAAACGCGGTTATAGACGGATGACAGAGAGCCGCCCTCGCTACAACGACAGCGAATGCTTATTTATATATACGATCTTTTTCGCTTCCCTGTTGAAAAAAGCGATACGTTATTGCTAAGAAGCTACTTCTTCCCGTTTGAAATTAATACTCGTTGGCGTCGCCGTTTAGACATCAAAGGGCTTCCGACCGCAGCCGGTCGTCGCCGATGCGTATAAATTACTTTCAAATATCGCTTTCACTATAGATTTTGTCGATTTTGTGGTTTTTGTGCGCACAAGCTTCTGAAAAAGCCACTAAGGTACTATTTTAGAATTCAGAACGTTCTAGCTAGAGGTCAAATGCGGATTTTCGCTTGCGGTTCGTTGTTCGCGCTGAGCGATTTTTCTTGTAGTCTCCTACGGAGTTTTTTTGTCGACGTTTTAAACTTTTCGGTGTTTCGTTTGTTCAGCTGATTGTTGTTCGAGTTCGAAACGGCCTGCAAATTTATGATAATTGACATCGTCGATATGTTATGGTTGTTTTTCGGGCTTGTTTACGTAACCCGATAATTAATTATTCACGCGTTGTTTTTGTTCCGTTCCGTTCGGTGTAAATTTTTATACGCGTATTCGACCGTCAAATTACAAAAGTCTACAGATTTAAAGGATCAAATATTGACTTTGATATTGGATTTGTGCAGTCGGGCGTAAATCCCTCGACCTGTGTACAAAGGATACGAGTGGAGTTAGCGAAACGATTATTTTAATTGTATCTGCTTGTTGGAAAGAGTTACAAAGTTGTTAGCTTGCCGCACAACTTATGAGTATTTCGTATGCCGGGGAGATAGTAATTGGGTAAAATTATCGAAATACGCGTAAACACGTGAAGTCAACTTGATTTGTAGCGGTTGCGTAAACACTTAAAATTCGATACACATGCTTCACACTTTGTCCGAAAAACGTGATCCGATTATTATAAAAAACTTTCGCATAAAATCATACTTTAACGCAAGTGTTTTCTCATAAACACACTCGACATCCAAACGGTTCTATATTAAGAATTACATTACATTAACACCATACGTAACATCAAAACGTTATTCAATGAAGACGACCCATCGGCACGTATAATACGCGCCCCGCAAAAAAAGCCTGGGAAACATCATCACGTGTTATATAACAGTCGCAGGAAATTATCGAAATGTTGAAGAAATCACACGTGGGATATTCGGCCGAGAGCGAACGCTTCTGGAAAATAAAAGACAATGGCCGCTGGCGCAATCGGCCTATTTTTATAACGTTTACGTCTTGTGTGCTTCTCTTCTGTACGCAATTTGTATTGTGTTCGGAGGACGTTGCGTCCTCTTAGTCTTCGCACGATTTTCCCCCTTTCGTGCGAGATTATCGTTTTATTATATTTCTTTACGATTACGGTTTGGCGTGTGTGTCCGAATTTGTGTTTTGAGTTTTTCGTGTGGTAATCGGACGCGGGGAACGTGCGATGGTGCGAAGTGCGGTTTTGAATATGTTTGGATTGATATCGGTTTTGTTATGCAAATGAAATATTGTTTTGTTGCAGGAAAATTAAATTTTCGGTATTTGTATCACGTAGAAAATTAGTTGAAGTATATTTAGAGAGTGCCTCTTTCTTATTCTTGTCTGAATATTTTGCTGAAAATTTTCGAAATAGTTTTACTATTTAATTTTAAAATCTAATAGCTATTTCGTTTTCTGCTGAGAAATTTGATATTTCAATATCGTATTTCTAGGAAAAAATCTTTTTGTTTCCACTACTCAAATATTTATTTATCTCATATTTCATAATTTAAATTACTTTCTAATTACGAATAAATAAATAATTTGGCATTAAAAACATCCAACAAATTACCTAAATTACGCGACGCTGTTATTTTGCACCTATTCTCGCATAACGAATCGATAATGTCACATTTCATGAAACTTTCGCAATAATTATCGTTCGATTACGTAATTTATAATGTACTAGAAAAAATTGACACACTTTTTCGCGAAGGAGAACGAAAGCCGATTTCGTTCGAGATTAAACGAACACAATGCTTTTCGTTTTTACACACGACTCGTACCGCTCGGTTAAAAGTGAACTCGTTTCGGCGTGCGATATTTAACGACATAATATTTAATAATATGCAACTATTTTTACTTTCGATGTTAAATAATTTTTTATATTGTTTTTACGATGCAATAACATCTATCTTTTGATTTATACGGTACTTATTCGCACAGTTTTTTCAAATACATACACATAATTTATGTTTTCTACGACCCAATTTTTTTAGAAAATATTCAATCATACCATTTTCAGAGACGAGCACCATCACTATCCCTATCACTAACGATGGAGTTTCGTTCGTCGTTTAACGGCCGGCATCGTTCGGCCGTTAAACCATCGTTAACCCGTTAAGGCTCCGGCGCCATCCTTGAACCTCCGAGGCGAAAGGTTCTCAGTAATGTCTCGATTACTGTCGCTTTTCTGTGTTGTGTGTATGTACCGTGGTGCATAATTATAGTCGCGAAATTGTCTCTTGGTGTCTAGAGTCGGTCGTAATTGCGACACGGTGGTTGCGAAGTGGAGGATATTGCTCGCTAGGATTTCTTGTGTGTGTATGTTGTTTGATGTCTGTTTTGTATGTTGGATTGTTTTTTGATTGGGTATTGTTGATTTTTTTATGTTTGTGACAACGTTTGATGTTGTTTGACTGTTTTTGTTGATTGTCAGATTGATAGGTTTGATTTGATTGTTGATATGTCAAGTTTAAAATTTAATGATTTAATTCTGTTTTATTTTAGTAAATATTTATGTATTGAGTTAAAGGTCAATGAATATGTTTTCGCATTCATTTCAGTATTCAGATTATGTATGAATAAATCAGTGAATATTATAAATGAGCGTATATTTATGTGATGCATGCATGAAAACGTTGATTTCATTTAGATTGTTGAAAAATAATTCGGATTTAAACATGACGAGTATCTGAATAAATTTTTCACTCGCCGAAAACGAGACTTCATCTTCACGAACATGAAATTTTTAATTTTGTCTGTTTATCTTTTGCGTAATCTAAATATTTGTACGAATCAGTTGAATCCGAAATAAACGGGACGGAACCATTTGAAGCTCAGTCAAAACAAACTTCACGAAAAAAAAAAATAACACGAAACACGTTATAATTACACCTTTATTATCGCTGCATTCGTGCAAATTTACATAATTGCGCTCTGATATTGTATGTAAATAGCGTGCTAATTTTATTCACAGTGTATTATTACTATATTATAATGACAATCGTTACGCTGGAATAGGCAGTGGCACAGATAAGGATTCGCACACGCCATTTTGCTGATTTATCCGCGTATTAATTCAAATCCTTTATCGGCCGGAGCGGTTTTGCCAAAACGAACGGTTTTCCGAATTTTCCGAAAACTTTTCCGACGCGAAAAACCGACGTCGTTACACCGCCGGTGTCAATCTGGCTTCCGTAACAAAATTCGAGCGCGATGGGAAAAGTTTACAGCTTTATTCATACGTATCGCTTATTGCGGATGTCCCTCGTTCTGAGACGGTTCGTTGGGTCGAAATTGAATGCGTATCATATTATGTATATATTATGTTATTCGCGTTATTGTATTTTCTGCGAAAATTTAGTGCCCTTTCGTCGGTGTTGTGGAAAACTTTTCGGCGCCGACGTATTCGTTGCCTCGTGCCGGAAAATTTTCATACACTCGAGATAATAATGCGATGTTCATGGGCGCGTTAAGCAAGTATAAATTAATATTAAAATGTTTCTATTTTTGTCAGTTGTCATTGCCTGTGTTCTCTTTTTGATTTTGTGGAACGTTTTTGAATTTTATTTGGAGAGATATAATGCTGTTTCGTTTCATTTACGTGATTTTTCATTATGTTTTCGGCAAGGGAGATATTCTGAATATTTGATAATGAACGTTTTTGTACGACTCGTTTATTGACTAATGTTTATTTGTCGTATCTTTTTTATCAAATATTTATTTCGTAATTTGAAAATTTTCATATACATAGAATGAAATTTATTTAGATTCGTTTTTTGAGAAGAGACATGACAAACGATTTACATAATGAAATTTCAAAAAAAATACTGTATCGAAATCGAAATCTGGAGACCTGAATTTCTTGTCGCGCTTTTTGAAAGACTCATTAATAAAAGAATCCCTTTTTTTATATTTTCGTATTTTATATATTTAAGCGGCCAAATATTTCAATTAATTAACTTATAATTAATTATTACTGTGATATTCGAGTAATTTCAAAACGATCATAATTCGACGAAATTTGCTTAATTTCTCAGTTCAATACAAATTCCTCCGTTTCTATTGAAATAAGTCTTTTTCTAAAACTCATTGTGCGTCCATCAACCGTTCTTATTTGCATATTTGAATGGGCGTATCTTCAACGTATGACTCAGAGAAGACGTGCTCGAGGCAATAAATGTTTTAAAAAACTCGGCATCGAATACGACCTTTGAATGTTTGTTGTCGCCGATTTGTGTATTTTAACCGTTATTTTCGAGTCGGTGAGGTAACTTCGTCGAGATGACGAGACGTTGACTTTCTTCCGAAGTGTTGCGACAAAATTTCACGTTTTTCTTGCGGAATGGTCCGTGGGTCCAAAAATGTACCTGGACATTTTCGCAATATTTTTTTTTATGATTTGAATGTAGTAATTTGGTTTGCGAAAATTTTGATGCATTTTTCCACATAATATTGTATTTTTAAATAGTTTTATAATGAATGTGAATATTGTAATCATTTTTTTATATTTAAAGTAAAATTTTCTTTGTTTAGAGTTTGAAAATTTTTTCAGCATTGACAGTTGCATATGCTTTATGTTCAGAGTTGCCAATTTTTATAATTATAAAAATATTCGTGTAGTAATATTATATTATGTTCGTTCATCAGTTTATTTAAATATGCATTGAATCAAAAATTTTCAGCGATATTTTAACATTTTAGCTTCACAAAGCATTTCAGTTCGCTTGTCAAAACAAATCCACGTGTTATAAGCGAACCGTTACGTTCAAAGTCTGCAGTGAAAGTCACCGACGACGTTTGGCTGTTGACCCTTTTAAAACGGTAGTTAAATTCGCTCCGAACGATCTTTTCTTTGTTTGTCCATGCTATTCTTTCGTTTTTCGAATCTTCTATTTTTTTCACGTTAAACGACCCTGTTTCGCAACGGAGAAAATGGGCGCCGTTTGTTGACTATCGCAATGACGGACGGGTGAATTAGCACCAAAGGCTGTGGCCAGCCGTCGTCCGTTCTCCAAATAGAGACCAATCCACTCTTGGTGGTTTTCGAATGACTCGCGTGTATGAACGATGATTTTGTATTGTTTTGTTTTTCCGGCGCGGTGCGGTTTGGACTTCCCGCATCGTCTGGCCATCATCTCTCGGGAAACGATGACTGGCTTCTAAAATTGTTTCCTGTGTTGACTGTTTGGAAACATGCGCAATTTCCTCCCGGTGGATTGTTATCTTTGTAGTTTTCAAGTGCAAACCTCGTGTGAATATCTTGATGGGTGTTTATCTTGCGGTGTAATTACGTGAATTTGTAAGCGTGTCGTTTGTTCTAGTACTCGAGTACGCCTCATTAGCAAATCATCAGCCGCGTCTCCTGTATAATAATCAGAATTATGTTCAGTTATTTAATATTTTATACGATCACGTTTAATATTTAAACTTTATCCGTATATATAATTATCTTCCGAGGTGGTAATTCCGCTTTATTTCCGTCGGGGATAGTGAAATGGCTCCTTCGCATTAAGCAAAGAACAATTTCACTCGTTTAATTGTTATGTTTATATTCAAAATTACAGGAAATTAGTACGTCAGATTTGAGCATTGTAAACACACAATCTCGACAAGTGTTTGATACGGCCATCGTTCGAAACAACAGAGTCAACCGAGCGGGTACAAAGCGAAAAGTATCTACTTTTCTTTCGGCTCGCCGTTTCGATTCTTTTGATCCATAAATATTTATCGACGTTGGTATTTAGAGGATTAGCACGACTCCGTGACCAATTTGTTCTTCTTCCATCTTCACAGACCATCGTTTATCGTCGTCCGGTTTTTGTTTTTCGTATATCCGTCGCTAGTTCAGATTTAGAAAGTTGGTCCCCCTTAGGCCCGTTACGTAAATGTCGCACCTTACTTAATCTTTTTCTAGTGCCGTGTCCCGTTTTAGTTTTCGTTTGACCCATTCGCTCCGTACTAAATATAGGGTGGTTAGTCAGTCGTCTGTTCGACACTTACACCAGATTTTTACTTTTGTATTAATAAAATATCGTAGATTTTCCCTAACTCCGATGTTTTCGTCTGCTCGGTGAAATATGTATTTTGTTTAATCTTCGAGTCGAAATTAGGATTCGTTGTTTCTGATTTAACTTCGAGTTTTTTCCTCGTCGAATTTTCCGGGTTTTGTGAAAGAGTTGTGTCTGTCTATCGGAAAATTCAGAGAATTTTTGCCTCCGTCGTGCTATGTTCAACGTATTGTCTGTTTCTCGTTTGTTGCCTGTTTCGAAAAAAACTTTTCAATTACCACGCTGAAAATTGCTTTTAATTTGTTCATGTACTTGAAAAATATATACAATTTTATAAAAAAAATTAAATATTCAGCACGTATTATTTTTAATCAAAAACTATTAACACGAAATAAAATATCACGAAAATCAGATCAACCACTAACCCTTCCACAATCGTCACATAAAACCGTTTCCAACCGCTCGCCTTTTTGATAGTCCGGAGCATTGCACGCCTGATTTCACGCATTTCCCCTACCAGGCTCATACGATATTCAAGATGCATTCTTAAAGTTATCGCGGCCCACCCTTCTGAACCTTTCTAGTTCGTGACGACCGTTCGCGTTCGCGTCTGAATTTATTCGAGCCGCGCTCGAAAAGGGCCAACAGGACCGCGAAGGGTACGCCGCGGTGTTTGCCTACAACGCGGTTCGGTTAACTCGACAAATGTTTCGATGTCGTTGTTCAAACGCACGATTTCGCTTCTGTTTGTGTTGTTTTCGAATGTTAATTGCGTGTGTCTGATCGTTCGATGGGTAGCACTCCCGCGGGTTAAGCTCAAGTTGATCTGCGTTGACTTGTTCGAAGCAAATCGACGGGGTTAATTTCGACATTAGTCAAGATTTCAATTATGCGGTTCGAAATTATTTACCTCGTTCGTTGTGTAATAGTATATTGTGCCACTTAGTCGTATAGAGCGGTTACTCCCCGGAGGAATAATTACTTTGCGATCGCGGCTAACAATGGACGTGAATTTAATAATATTTTATTTTCTTATCTCGCTTTTCGGGCCTGTGCGTAAAGCTCGAGAGGGTGGAGCTTTCGGTTTTATGCGACGCTTTAACTTTGTTTATTAATACTCGGCAATTCCTTGTGAGAATTTTAAAGCGGGCGCTTGTTTTTGTTCGCGGAATTCTCTAATGTCTCCGCGCGAAATTGTACCGACGCATAATTAAGATATCCTAAATCTGATTTTTGTGCCGTTGAGAATCACGGTCGCGGTTTGTATTATGCCTTAATGAGTGCTGGCTTTCAACGTCGGCTCAGTTGTATAATATTGAGTGTTAATGTTGAAGTATGAAATAGTGGTCGTCAATTAACACTGATGGTTGTTTCTTTAATGTTTTCTATGAAAATTTACAATTATTGTTCAGGGTGTGTTTATATTTGAGCTTTTTTTTATATTATTGATTATGTGAAGTTCGATTCGATCGTTCTCGTTTTTTATTTGAGATAAAAACTCGACTTAAAATAAATATAAATACAAATAAAACAGTCCCAATGTGTATTTTAAAGTCGAATGTTATTTTCGATTTACTTTCGTTTTCATCGGTTTATAAAGCTCGTTCAACTTTTATAAGAACATCAACACTTTTCACGGCGAGTTCAACTTCTTTTGTCTTCGTACACAATATACACATAAAACGTATACATTTTTTTTATTTATTTTAAGATACAGACTGTGAGCACAGTTTGTAACTGTAACAGCTTGTACTAGCTTAGACGAATTTAGCATAGAGACAAGTTTTCGCCGGTGACAATCGCCGTTTTCCCTAGCCTTATCATCGCCACGGTCACAATGAGACATCTCGTCTACTTCAAAAGCTAGAAACAAACTAGTTCCATAAGTTTTCCACCGCTCCCCGGCAATATCCCAGATGTCAACTTCATCATCGGATACTATACCGCGGATTTCGTTCCCACGGCGCCCGTGTACTTCGACTATATAATATTGCTATCAGACGATTTCGTATGGAAGCCGACGACAGAAATGCCCCGTTTCTGGTTCGACCCGCTCGATATTTCGATTCGTATGTGAGACGGAATTTCTCGGCGAGCTTATGCAATTACACGCGGTCGTTTTGTGATCTGTTTTTGTCATAATAGTCGCGTATCGGTGTCGCCCGTTCGCCCATATATGGCCGCGCCATATGGATAAATTGCGATTCTTACGCGTACAGGATCTTGTCATCTTTTATAACGATTGATAAATCAACGTAACGACGCATTTTCTCATTTCCATATATAGCGAAGAGATACAATTTAAATGGGCGATATCAAATCGAGAATGTTTCGTATTATATGAAAACTTTATATTTTGAAAGTGCTTCGAAAGCGTAGTCGTACAAGAGAAACAATCGTAAAACTTGTCAAATAAACTCGATTCAGACGAAGCAGATTACGTTTTAATTTTAGGTATACCAAGTTTTCAACGTAGTGCAGTTCAGCCAGCTCGAATTTCTATCTGTTAAACTCGATTCCGCTCCGATGCAACTTCATTACTTTTTCCACCGCTACTATGGCTCTCGTAATTTCTGGCAACTTGCACACACGTAGCCAGTTACCAACGACTGACTACACTCACCCCCGATTTATATAAGCTTAAAATACACGTTTTATTCCAAAATACTTTTTAGACAAATTTTGCAATATCTGAATTTTTAAATAAATAGATGAAACGAACACAATCAACTTCGTTGAGTATGAACCTTAATTTTTCTTATGCACTCCGACTATATTGAAGTGCAAAGGAAACTAGGCGAACCGAGACCCATCTGCACTTTATGCTACACACACACATGGTGGTGCAAAACGACGATATCGACGGCGTTTCCAATTTCATCACAACGACGAAGTCGACAGCGTTCGCGTTCATCGTCGTCCTTACAAAGGAGATTACTCCTTAACAGACGGCGAACGTGGCTCGAGGATCCCCGGCTTTTGTCATCTAGTCGCCAGCCTTCGGTCTTGTGCAATTCCTCATCCTGCTTGCTGCAGCCCGAGGACATAGTTCGAGCTAGAACTATCCGACGTATCTCCGGAGTCGTAATAATCCGTTGTGAGACAATGAGCTGGTCGCAGACGTGCAAATATGTCTACTGATGCGTATTTTGCTGTGTGAGAGTCGGATGTTGGGGTTGCTGGGTTTCAGTTTTATTTACTTTAAGTGAGGACTTTGTATGAAAGATATTGATTGTTTTTTGATCGAATATTTGGTGGGTTAGGATATAAAATTGAGAGTTTATTTCAAGGTAGATAGATCTGCGCATTTGATGATTTATCAAAATAATTATTCTAATTTTTTTTAATGATTGAAATAGTTTCTTATGAATTTTAAATCATCATTTTAAATGCAATTGCATTTAAAAATTAAAAACATTCAAAAGATTTAAAAACAAACAAATAGCATTTTATTACAGATGCTAATTTAATCAACAACCAACATAAAAAAAATAAACTCGTTAAACGTTCAAATTAACTTCAATTTATTCGCACATCGTAAAACCGCTGTGAAAAATTGAATTGAGTACTGCGTGAAAATTGCATTTTTTAAATTAAAATAGTGGCATAATCTAGTTGGCGGAATTAATTTTCCGATACCCGACCGTTGCATTATTAAATTTCGCGAGCGCGCTTTTCGCGCTAAAAGGGTTTCGCGAATAATAACATCCCTTCCGGACTGCGGGGGGAGGGGGTGGTGTATTGGGGGGGGGGGGAGGCTTATAAATCAACCCTTTCGGTCAGCAGTACTGGAGCTGAAGCACAGGGCAGTTTATGTTTCAAATCTGAAACTCGGGTCGTGAAAAAATCGCCATCCTGTGCTGAACGTGGCCACTTTATAGAGGTCGACCCGTCCGAAATGATACACTGGATGTTTTTTTTATTATTTTATTTTATTTATTGTTCGATTTTAGTGTTTTGATTTTTTTCGAATGAGATATAAATTGGGTCGTGTGTTTATGTTTTTTGAATTTTCGTTTTGTAAATGTATCAGATTGAGTTTTGTTTGTTTTGGGAATAGGTATTTTAGGATTTTTTTTTTGATTAAAATCATATTCTTTATCATCATTTCTGAATACCATTAATATTTAAAGTTATAATTCTTTAAGTTATAATTCTATAATTCGGTTATAAAATTGAGACAATCGAAAAACTTAACCAGCAAATTGCATAATCAAATTATAGAAAGTATGTTTATCGGGAAAAATACTTTCGGAGAAGTTTCACTGAATAGTTTTGACTAGATATTTTAATGAGATTTTTGGGATAGTTTCACAATAAAAAACTTTTAAATTTTATTTCAGAAGTGTAATATTTCATTTATTGATTTGATTTTATTACTTGTGAGTGTACTTTAAACGTACTTCGGATTCGTTGTGCACAGCTGGATGTTGTCGTTTTCTTTAATTACTTAAGATTCCATAGAACCGGTTGATATGAAAGTTATTTTATATTTCGTCAATGTAGCATAACTCATTCATATTCCTTACATAAGTTAAAACATAAATTTTAGAATATATTAAGCAAGTTTTCAATTCGTAATAAGGATCATTCTACTCCGAAATTCCCCATTGTTCTCAGTAGATTAAACCTAATTTATTTTTAATTAATGTAGTTTTCACATTTAAAACTTTTTCACACGAATCATATAATAAGTATCAAACTGAAATAATTATCCATAATCAGAACCATTACAGCATTTCATAATAAAAAAACTCTAATATTCGATTATATAAAACAATTTCCCACACAAACTAAACCTTTCGATTCTACGCCCATATTTCGACCTAACAACCCAGAACTCATACGACGCAAAACTCCATTATTCCAGAGACATAACAGTAAATTTCCTAGACACGTCAGAACCGATTCAAATTTTTCCACATCGCGCCTACAATACCGTATCCAAATCGAAGTCGATCCCGCAGTTTCGCGAGATTTACGACCGCGCGAACACACCGAAGATCGTTGAAATATGACCACACTTTCCCCTTCGGCGACCATGCGAACTTTCCCGTCGAATTCGGACATAATTCGCGGAATTTTCCCGGTCGAAATCCGCAAGGGCGTCGGTTACAAAGTGGCCATTTGAACGCCGCTAATTTCGGCCCGGGCACGTTTCGCAGATTCGGCAAATATCCCCCGACCCGCCCCTGGCAGCCTTTATGCCGCGCCTCGAATTAAAATCTCGTACCCTATGAAACTACATATATAGGATTAATCTGAATTCTAAATTTTCCATTATCCGGGCGGGTGCGTGTGTGGGCGTACGCCGAATATTCATGGATGCGTTATGGAAATTTTTTGAATTTCATCGGTCGAAATTGCGGTGTACGAATCGATTTTTTGTGTGTATATTTTATACGCTGTTTGTTTTTATTTTCTTGAAATTACATGATCGTTTTTTTATGTGCATAAGATTTTATCTTGTATGCTAAACAAATTACGTCGGAGTTAACCTTGATTATCAAATTAATATTTTACTAAATTATGTATTCAGAATATAAGTTTTATCGTGAAGAGTAAAATTTCGTAACGAGATAAAACTCATAATTTCATGGTTTTTAAAATATATACATATAATAGAATATGCCCATTATTTTTCGTAATTAATTCTACACAGCGATCCGTTTTGAGCGTCGGGCTTTTTCGGAACATATTTATTTTTCAGGCGTGCTTTCGCGCTCTTATCTCACACGCTTTTTCGACGGCATTATCTCGCTTTTTTTGAAGCACATAGAAATAATGTGGGTAGGAATTTCAGTGGCAGTGCTGCGATAATGAACACCGACATCTTCTGATGTTCGCTGACCTGATTCAGCGTCTGTTTTCATGCATTTCCGCACATTCGCGCTCGTTGGATTTCCTAATTATACTGGTTCACATTTTGCGGATTGCGGGTGCGCACTTGGCCCGCATGCGATCGAAAAAGGTGGTTCTGTTTTTGAAAATTGCAAATGCCACGTAGGCTACGCTTTGGGCGTTCCGTTCCAATTATGTGTGTCGTAGATGTGTTGTTCGAAAATTCGCGTAAGTACGGCGGAAGGTTCGTGCGGAATCGGGAAAAATGGTTGTCGAGTTTGAAAATTCAGGTCAGCGAGATACTATATGCAATTGAGAAATGCATTCGGTCTAGTCCTTTGGCGGTGACCTGATACTATTTGGCAAAGGAAGCTTTCGGTGTTGAACTTCTTGAAAGTTACTTTATTTTAGTCACCATGTAGTGGGTGTATGGCGTATGCGATAAAAATATCCAAACTTTCGAGAAGGTCTTATCCTGAGACATTTTTTATGCAGTCTACGTAAAGTAGTATTATTATAATTATAGAATTTGAAAATGAAAAATTATATTTCAAGAAATAAAATATCTAGGGAGACTGTAATATTCTTCAGTTAATGCAATTTACGTTTCCATCTTCAATTTTATATTATATTTCGCATTTATATTTGTTTTTGTTTTGAAAAGAAATTGCTTTTCATTTCATAGTATTAACGCGAAATTGAGTAAACCAAGTACAGAATGAAACTAAATATAGTTTTATCGATGTTTCGAAATAGAACCGATATGAAATAACTTTGAAATTTCTTGGGATTCGATCTATTTCTGCAAAAACCATCGTCCTTTCGCATCTTGGGGGCACCATAAGAAATCACCTCTCGTTCCGACATATCCCTGTTGGGTCAGAGAATTTTCAAACGCTATAAAATATTCTAGGGAATAAGTCTCCTAGGAGGGCCGTGTCTGATTTTCATTTCGCGTGTTTCCCGGCGCGAAAACGCGTTCCAAACTTAAAACGCACAGCCGCATGGAAAAACCCTAACGTCGAGGGCTGAATAAAATTTATGGGGATCGGTCTTAAAAGATCCATACGCACTCGAATGTGTTTCATATAAAATATATAGCGTACACGGGGAGCCGGCATTATATATTCGCGCATTGATTTATTGTTTTCGCGCTCGAACGGATCCGACGCGTATATTCATACATTAAATGTCGGTTAAAAAAGGCTACGTCTATATATCGCGGAATAATACGCAAAATGTGTCTATCTATATATATATATTATATAAAAATCCGAGTTTTATATTTACGGTATACGTACGCGGCTATATAAAATAGGAGTGTGACCTACAAGTGTATCCTGCGTAACGGTAATGGCGTACTTGCACCACCTTAATGGCGATGTTCTGCATTCCTTCACATAATCTCCAACGGGCCAACGCCATAAGGAGACAAGTCCCACTCGACATTTAACTCGTATCATACGATGATATTTCGACTGAAAAAAACTCAATATACTCTTTTAAAAATAAAGATTTTATTATAGTAATAGTCGTGTCGTTTTATTAACGTGATTTTTTTTCAATATTTCTTATGTTCATTTTAAAAAGTAATTAATTTTTAATTTTTAACAATATCGTATAGTCAAATTGAAAAATTGTATCCACGGTTCGCTATTGAAATTTGCGAATTAATTAAATTCTCTACGCGCTCCATTCATATTCGCTCTGAAGATTTCTATTCACGATGTTATTGACATTTCAGATATTGCTTAGTATTCATCGATTGTAAGCCGTGTTAATTCTCGTACGAAATTCTGATAATATTGCGAAATATTCCGAATATAATTAGCGATTCATTTAATTGTAAATTTCGCGGTTACTCCAGATTAATTCGAATCGTTTAAATCTCTAGGAGTGTTGATCAATTAAAAATAAATTCGCGTTCTTTGAAGTATACTACTGTTTATGGATTATATTTTTATTATTAGTTTTGGTGATATTTTCAATATTGTTCCTGTCGAAGTTCTTTGTTAGAGCATTTCTCATTTGCAAGAGTGGTCGCCGCTTTGACGCACGATTGACTTTTAATTGCCGAGTGCCGTTTACTCGCCAACTTTTCGATATTGGATGGTTTCGCAAAATTACTCCGCGATCCCTTTTTCTATCCCTTGTCAAACAGCCTCAGTGCTGTGCACTTTTAATCATCGTCATGATTTCAATTTTAAAACACATATTCTGCGTTAATTTTCAATATTAAATTTTACATTGAAACTTTTTTATATTTCATCAAGCTGAAATTAATAATTCATTTCCATAGAATGAAAATTTCAATATAAAGAATTTGATGAAATTTTTTTTTTGTTTTTTTTATACGTTTTTCGTTTGAGTCGTTTTTTTCCGCGTGCTAGCTTGAATTTTCTAAAAGCGTTGGCGTTTTCTTTCAACGCGCAGGTATTCACCGATATATAATAGCCAATCAAGCGGGTCGCCGATTGAGATCCCCTGGTCGTGTACAAGTCGGGGGATAACTTAACCGAAAACCCAATTGAATGGGTTCCCGAGGGACCTGCGCTTAACTCGAGTGTTTCCCAAACCTTTTCATTTGGCCGGATTTAAACCCGGCCCGACTACAATTGTGCGCGTGGATTAACATATGAATGCGTTTATACGTTTGTGAAATTTTCGGATTCGATTTGATTGTGGAAAAATATGTAGAATATTCTAGAGTTTTTATTTCATTTTTCATGCGTGTGATTTTATATTGTGCTTCGGATGTGTTTTAATATAAAAATAAAATTTTTGGGTGATTTCCCGGTGTGCCATTCTCATTATCTTCTTATATTTTTACGTAACAATTTTTTTTTCGAGTAACCTTTTTGTTCGATACGTTGTCGTAATGAAATCTGTCGTCGTATTGAGCAGCCATGCGAAAAACTTCTATATTTTCGATGGTATAAAATAATCATGAAATGTTTACTCGAATGTTTTCATTCTTTTGACAACGTTTTCGCGGGGGAAATACAAGTATAATACATATGTACATCAAATAACGAAATATATTTTGCTCGAGGACGTGTACAAAAGAATACAATGTTTTTATTCAATATTTATCCAACTGCATGCACTCTGTAAATAGTTTCGAAAATGGTGTGGAATCAATGAGAAAATATTCATACCCAACTTATTACGAGCAATCATATTATGTAGTGAAGTGAATTTGGCTTAAATTCGTTATGGCGTGTTTATGAAATTTTCTCCATTGGGAAGCTTTCCCGGAATGCTTTGTTTTATTTAAAAGTCAAAATTGAGTTTTAGTTTGGTTTTATTGGCGTGGAAAACAGGGAACATGTAACTTCGTCAATGTGCAAATAATCACACTGGTACGTTTACAGAGTCACAAAAGGAAATGGGAAATGTTGTAAAAGAGGAAAAGTTATCCCATTATTTGTTCCATTGATTAAATGCGTTACATTTTCCTTTTACCCATACTTGATTAGAAAAATAAACTCGCTTTTTATAATATGCTGTCAAAATTTTTTTTTTATATTTATAGATATCGGTATAACAATATCCATAAATTACTTGATTGTTCGCAATATATTTAAATAGTGAATATTTTTCTTTCAGCTTTTCTAGCTGTCGGCATATTTTCTATGAAAACCTATCGACGACAGAATTTTAACGAGAAAACTTTTAATATAACCGGCGTATTGGAAATTCTTTTTTTCCTTTATCGGTTAACGTTTTCCCTCCTTGATGAATTCGCTTAGGGACTATTTATTAAAGGAGCAACTTTTATATTATGTTTTTTTTACGTTGTAAATATTCTTTGAAACATGCTGTTTTCCAGTCAATATTTTTTTTCGAATAGGCATTTAAACTTCATTAAGAGTTTTTTTCACCCGCTTTATATTATCATCGATCTCTTCATCTTATTTTATATCGATTTCGTATATAATTTACACGAAAAAATATATTTTCATAATATCTCGACAAGTATTGATGTAATAAATCGACTTTTTTTATAAAAACAACGTATGAAAATATCCATATAATTTATTTAAAACACTTCAAAACTCTCAAGCGCATATATGTACATACACCATACGACACATTCGAATATCATCGCGTTCGAATATAAAACGTAATATTTCCAACGGAAATATCATCTCCGAAGCCCGCTAGTGTCTTGCATTTTTCTAGATTCGAATTTTATACCAGATCCGATGTACTTTTTCCCAGAAGACCAGTATAGAACCGAACTACATTAGTATGCGAAGCGCATCACGGGTCCGCTAAGCCACGGTCTCATACCATTCTCAGTACGACGCTTGGTACGTAGCAAGAACCCATTCGCATAACGTCTATCGGAGAAAAAAAAAAACGAATTTGGACGTATTTTTCTGACAACGACGAAAACGTCGACGTTCTTCCGCAACGACAATTGATATGCGATCGCGCCGACGACGTCTGATTTCCATTCTTCCCTTCGGCGCCCATCCCCCGGTGCCGATTTTCCGCACGTTTGTTTATTTCCATATCGCTTTTCCATGGAAAATCCTAGCGAACCGGAAACTCTTCGCTGAAATCCCGTCACGTATGTCTAAAATCTGCGACGCTTTTCCTGCCCATCTTTCGCTGTTAGCCAACACGTGAATTTGTTTTTGAATGCAAGAGTTTGTATACATATGTTGTCGTCGTGTTTATCGTTTTGTTTTCAACTTTGTATCGGTTTTAGTGCAACTTTCAGCGATCATTATTCACTTTTATACATATGTTTCTACATCGAAATTTGACTAACAAATGAAATCGCTAGAATCTTCATCTCGGGTGCTTTTTTTTATTCTCGCCCGAGCATGAAAGAGAGAGCTTAATTAATTCGACCGCCTCGCCCGTTCCGAAAAAGCTCTTATCCCGATCGTGATTCATTATCAGTGATCCGTGCCTGGCGGGCACCAACTAGACCCGGTCTTTAGTACCGGGTACTAATCCGGCGTCACGACGGAAACAAACACATCAGGGAAGCGCAATTATCCGGCTCTTGACTGCGAGAATTTTCAATCTCGTTATACTGAATTAGTTATGTGTACAGTGCAGACAACGAAGTCGTCGGTTTGCCCCGTAAAGGAATCTTCTCTATCGACGCTCTGAATGCAATTAATTTGAGTTTCAAATTTTCCGTGCGATATTGCATTCGGGATTCCGTTCTGCGCGTGGAAAAGGGTCTTTGCGTTGAATGATGAAATTAATATGGGGTCGTATACAAAGAGATTATGGTAACACGCGGATTAATCAGTATTACTACGCGTTACAATGGATTGGGATCGTCGTTTTATCATGTGTTTCGAAATAAATTATATTCATTTGGTTGCGATAGTATTTGTTCTTGTAATGGAGATTTTAATCGATGGTGATTTTTTCTATAAATGAATTCTTTTTGGATTGATTATTTGAAATTAACTTTTGTTTTTTGTTCTATACCAGTAATTTAATATGCGCTTAATTTGTTTCAGGTAAGTACAAAGTTGGATTTGAAAAGCTTTTTCTCATCCCCATCGCGTCGGTCGTCGATGGACCGGCAAAATAACGGTAGGTTCAGCAAAAGCAGATAATCTCGGCAAAGGCTCTTTTCGCGAATTATCTTGACAGTATTTTCTGATATCCCATTACTTGATGGAATTACCGCTAATGCGAAACTTTTTCGCTCTCTTCCGTGACGCCGAAGCAAGTCTTTGTTTTCGTTCGATTAATGTTTTTAATCACACTAAAATGAAGATGTGATTGGTTACTCTTTTTCCGAGTGATTGATCGGTTCACGTTAAAACTTATAATAGGTTTTTTTTGACATTTTGATTATTTTGATATTTGACGTTTATGTTTTTTTTTATAGTTTTGGTATATTTTGTAAAGTTCACTTTTGTCGTATTAGAAACATTGTATAAGGGAATTGCTGTCAGGTTGTCATGAAAAGTTATCGACGTTCAAAGTTCAACACTGTATAAATTCTATACATTTTACTGGAAATTATGTTAGAAATTCAATTCAATACGTTTTTGGATTAACTGAAACAAGTAGTTAACGTAACATAAAATAGATAACAAGTTTTGAAACTCATAACGACTTCTTCCACATCTTGAACCCTCGATGACACCTGACATTTTCGAGCTACAACCTTTTTCCGGAAACCGAGCAGCACTCACCACCGCTCATCGAGATTAACTCGCCGGAATTTAATTTCGAAAGTTCCATAGTAATCGAGCGATTCGCTAACAACATTATCGTTCTAATACTCATAATTCCAGCTAACGGTACACACTCGTATTACAAATCCTTATCGGAACGTTCGTCTTCCGTTGCGGGTGTGCCGTTCTCCACCGGTGTTTTCCGCCACTAAGGTCGTCCACTTTCCACATATGCACTCTACGATTTGAACAAATATGGTCGTCTCCGCCTATCGGAAAAAAAGCAGATAGAGTTATTTTCCGATTAATGGTCTCCGAGGCGGGTAATGCACTCGGGTCGGCGATATTCGTTGAAAATTGGATTCTGCGTATTTCGGATTCAGTCGGTCGTATACAACTGGGTTAGTCGAGTATCGGATGTTAAACAATCTCGAACATTCCCGAGGCGACGGTCTCCGTTGGCCACTTTGTCCGGATCCTTCGCCTCGGCATGCTTATATTCCGATCCTTAAATAAAATGTTGCATGTTATATACTTCGCAACTGGATTTATGTATGCGTGTTTTCAACTGGATATCCTGTAATTCAAGATGGTTTTGATTAAGTGGTGGTACTTTGTATTTCGGATGTTGAAGATCTTGTATTTTCACTATGATACTTATGTTATATTGATGGTGATAGTATTTTATTAAATAATGCAACCGGTTGCATTTATGTTATTGTGTTTCAGTCAAAATGGTGACTAATGATATTTTGATCTACGAAAGTAAAAAAAAAACTATACTAATGCGTAATTTATTGTCCACAATGCATTACGTAGTTTTTTTCCATAACTCGTATCGGGCCGAACGGAAAACAATTATCATAATTTGACACTAATCATCTGCAATACAGTTAAAATACAATATTCTTCTGAAACACGCACGCACTCATCAGTTCGCATAATTCCATCTAACTTATTATGATTGATTGTAAGAGGGTATTTTTATTTAGGCACGCACTCAAAACGTTAGTACGTCAAGGAACTGATGAAAATGAGAGTATGGCGTGATGACAGTATTCCCTTAAATAACAATTAATATACCCTCATTGTACAGAATTGCGTATGCCACGAATGCGGCAAATGAAAGCGTAAAAAATTTAACAAAATTCTCAAACGCGTCGTTCGAATCCCTTAAGACTTTCTTCTAGAGCCCTCACGATTTGCAAAGTTATAATTTAGTCCTTTCTATGCGAGCTTAACGCAGCTCGTTTCGCATGTGGAAACAATATTATATTAATATGTAATGTATGTGCGATTTAATACCCTTCCGGAATAATTATGAACCCTTTCACTGAAATAGTGCGACTTAATAACTTCACCGAGTCGGCCCGGCCTCAGCTTTGATTCGCGACTAAATTCAATCCGATTTTGCGAGCGGGCTCAGGCAATAAAATTGTATTATTTAAAATAATATCCGATCCGCTTACGAGCGGGAGTTATGCGAGGGTTTTCTCAATAAGTATTCGAAGCGGAAGAAGAAGCGGGCGAAGAAGTCGTATACACTCCGAAAACTTCGAAAACTCGATTTAATCCTTGACGATTATCGTCAACTAACCTCGCCGGGAATAATTTCCTTTCTGCGAGCGAGAAAAGCTCTCCAAATTGGATTATACGAATTTATCATGCCGCCTCGAATCTATTATTATTACGGCTTGTATGCACGCCGGTACGTACACGTATGGAAATTTTATTTTCGAGTGCTCGTTTTACGAAAGGGGATCTCGTTTGAATCGAACGTGATGCACATGCCACGCTGAAACTAATTAGAATGGCGCATTTGTCAACGGGGTGTGCATGGAATTTTAACAAGGACCTAGAAAAATCGTGTCGAAATTCGGTCATTTTTCGAAAGCTTTCGTAGATTTTTTTCAAATGAAACAATATCCAAATAAACGAATAGATTCAGCAAGAGACGGAAAAGTACAGATCTCGAAATCGCATCGAAATAATTGCCGTGAACGATGAGGTGTTTAGGAGCGTCGTTAGCCGAACGCTCTTCTAATTTATCGCCTGGCAATTTGTAACGTTTTTCTTCGCTTTATTTTTACTATACATTTTTTCCCCCGACGATCGAGGGTTAGCTGTATCAAACCGCGCCGAAGTATCGAGCCAAAATCACAATAATTCACCGCCTGCGAGCGATCCATCAGCCCGTTTTTGCCCCCCGTTCGGCCTGTGTTCTTCGGCGATTTTTCTCCGTTCGTTTTCGGCAATTTCATTAAGCTTCCAAGACAAACGCAGCCGGGAGCCGCAACAAATCGCACCGCACTTTTCCCGGGATTCCCGGGAAACGGTGCCCGTCCTGCCGTCGGGGTCTTAGGGTTGTGCCCTCTGCGCGGTGAGGAGCCAAAGTCAAATGGTCGCTTGGGGAATTGTGTTTTTAGTGTACGTGCAATGTGTTTTGTTTTTGGTGTGTTTAGGTACATAGGCCGTTTTTGTATGTGCTTCATGCGATTTGCATAAGTTCGAGGAGTTGGTTTTTTTTTTCGGGTTTTTCTCAATTATTTTTCTCGTTGCATTTTTTAGTCTGTTATTTTTATATTGCGGGAGTACTGAAATGAAGAAAAAATACACATCTAAGCTATCTCGAAAGCCATTATGTAAATTTCTCAAAGGTAATCTGATGTTTCAGAATTTATTTTGTTTTCGCAGCTACGATATTCGTCTTCCTGTTAGATCAGAGCAAAGATATATTTACTCATTTATATAACGGCTTAGCAAATTTATATTTATTATTTAAAATAACATTTCAATAAATCTACCTTTATTTAATAGAGAAAGTTTATTCGGTTGACCTTTCCTCGGACGAATCCTTTCATTATTATTGATTACCTCAATCCTCTTACAATATTGCTTCTTTCGCTGAAGAAACTCCCACACATCACACTCGCACACAATGTATCTCAGTTGTGCAACAGCATGTGTCGAATGTCGATTTCATTCCACCTTTTTTCTATCAATTCTTATATACAACTTTTTCCTCTCTTTCGAGATGGCTTTTGACGTCAACGTAGAGCTTCAGTCGCTATCAAAGTTTGACAAAGGGAGCCATAATGTCACGCGAAACGTCTCGTCGTCACACGAGACCATCCTCGGAATAATAGTTCGGAAAACGAAGGACCTCTACGTGATCGGCTTACAAAAGGTGTCCTGCGAGCCTCGAATATGCTATAGTCACTTCATCATACCTGCCTTATTTCGATGCTATCTGATTCCAAAGGCGTTTCATAAATTTTTTTCTCTCCGAATGCTGAAAGTGTCCTGCTGATTTGTGTCGCTCAAATATCTGTGCGGTACACTATTTGAATATATTACATATTATTGTTTGGATCTTTATTTTATGCGTACAATAGATTTTATTTAAATTTTTCGTTGGAGCTTTTCTATTGAAGTATGTAATCTATATTTTGTTTTCCGGTTGGAAAATTCAATGTTATATTTTCGTTATTGAATTTGTATCGAAGCGAATTCATATATTATATATGGTATTTTATATCCGCAGTTTATTTATATAATATGAAATTTAATAAATTCCAATAAGCCTTTTTTATTTATATTCCAGAATTACCCGAATATTCTGATTACGGCGTATTATTATATACGGGTACTGGCTTATTCTATTGTTGAAAATCTGAATGTCTAAAAATTTTATATTGTCGGTGATCGCGTTATTAATTTCTTTGTAAACGATATACTTTTTTTTACTTTAAGGAGCAACGTTAATGAAATTGTATCGTTTTATTAAGCGCGTCTTTGACAGACTTAATATTGTTTAAGCGTCCATTATTGTCTCGCGAAGAAGGCGAAATTTTATTTCTAAAAGCGAACCTCATCGCAATATGCCCAAATTGAAAGACATCGATTTTCATTTTCCCCTGTTTGCCTTCGAGCGAACTTAATTTTTCCTTTCGCGAAGCATTCTAGCGTGCATATAAAATTTCATTGCACCATGCAACGTACACATTCGCGAACGCAGAATACGAATGACTTATTTCGCAAGCAAAAACGAACAAAAACGAAAATAATATTGACAGCATAATGTTACCTTCTGACATCTCGAAGATGAAACGCACCGGCGGCTCGCAAATGAGATTGCATGCGGCCTCCGCATCCGTCAAAAGTGCAATAATATAATTCCGCATACACACACACACTTATTGCCTCGAATGCATCATACATGAGAATGCAGCTGGTTGATAATTGGCCTAATCATTACACAGACGATGCATCCATTTGCGGTCTAATCGCGAGTAATGGACGCCGTCCTGCGCACAATACAATTAGACGGCGGCTAATCGAAACCGTTTCCCGTTGATTGCTTTCGATTTCCCGCCGTTTTTTCGATGACGATTTCGACGATGGCCCTCTTCTTTGTGTTTGGTGTTTCGGCGGCGTGACGAGTCCCGCGGAGTCTCCCCGAGTGATGAATGTTTGAATTTTCGTAACGAGCTCTGTCACTTCGGCCCGGACATATTTTGTACGCGGATGATTAATCGTCGCCGAAATGAAATATTGCCGATTTAAATAATTGATAAAATGTATATGTATATTTTTAAAATTAACCCTAATTCTTTGATTTATTTGAGAGCTTCGCTCGATCTAATTTATGAACGTTTCGTATTCGAGTCGATGCATTGAGAAATACAGATGTTTCTAATTTCTCTCTCGGTCTTGTATAGATTGAGTTCGTATTGATTTAGGTATTGTTTGCAGTGTAAATAACGAAAATTTGAATTGGCATTCGGCTTATTTATTTATTCACATTGATATGAAACGATATTAATGATAACATATACATCATAATTTGATTATTGACAAGATTATATAATTATTTTGCTTTGTATAGCTATGTACAAAGTTATTGCTTAACTAGTATTGAATTAATCACATTTTTGCGGTTTCGAAAAATGATATCACTCATAACTAATGCAACACCCGTTACCACAATAGCCACAACATACATCAACCAATCATTATTTTCCAACATTTCAACAACACATCAGGAAAATATTTCAAACAACAACCACAATGGCGGCCAAACTTTCCTAGAACAACAACTCAAAACAAGACGACCCAGCGCATAAAAGCATCAACACTCGACAAGCGATAACAATCTCGAAACAATCAACGCACTCGAACATTTCATACAGCACGTAACACGTTTCACTTACACGACCCGCGATTACAAACAATCCCAACACACTACACGCCATAATAAAGGGCGCAGCATCGAAATGTTAAAGCGGCGAGGGTGAGGAGACGCGACCCACCTGTTTGTCGCTTCTGAACCGAAATAACCGTTGAATTTATATATACGACGTATCGTTTCATCTTGAGAGCATTAAGGTTTTAATCAACCGGGTTGCGGGAATCCGACGTTGGTTTGTTCTGAGTGCACGAATTCGGAGTCAGCGTCTAAGTGTTGTATGGGGGATGATCGGCTGATTTCGTTTGTTTGACGTCTACTATTTTAATTTTATTTAATTTTATATTACTGTTAGAATGGTCACTATTTCTATCGCTTTATTACTACGAAAAAAATTCGACTCTAAAACGTTTGAGTATCTTATTATAAACTATTCCTTTGCATTATAATTAGTTTTAAGTCAGTGTGATTGAATAAATTTACTGAACATTTGCTTAGCTATAAAAATAGTACGTTTTATGAACTCAAACTATTTACTATTCTAATGATTAATTATATGTATTTTTAATATATGTATATCATAAAGCTTGATAGATTTCTATTACCTTTTCATAACTATCATATTTGTGAGCTGAATTTGTCGATACTCCCCAGACAAGAGAGTATTAGCTGAGGGCGTAAGGAGTCATCGGCGCGATTAAAATACGTTCGGACAGAAGAAATAAGAGAAAGTCGCTTTTCTCCTCGACAATCTGACTCGAGATAAGTAAAGTCCTTTAGCTTCGTTTCTTGCTCAGCTGAAAAGTAAAAGGGCTTCGGAGCAACAAGATGAAGTCTTCTCTCGAACAAATCTCGGACGTAATCCGAGACGAAGGGGGTTTATTAAGTTTCACGCGAAAAATATTGCGTGAGGCTTTCGCGAATGATACGTCTCATTTGATTAGTTTGCCTAATGCTTTCGGCTGTGATTTATTCAGAAAAAATATTTTTAGTAAATAAAAATTGCATGTAAATAGTTCGTATCATGTAATATCATACATAATTTATTTCGGGGTGTTTACTCACAAAGTAAATACCAACAAGGTTTCAAACATTTTTTTTAATATACTTGGTATACGATTTGACATATTCACATACGCTAGGATGCAAACGTCAAAGGTGCATTTTTGCAATTCACATTTGCCCTAAGATCGATTGAGCACGCAATCCTTGAGCCCTTTGAATGTACATCCGCTTCGTTGAATTTCAAAGGTTTTCTGGGACTCGCTTTACGTCCGCGGTAACGAGACCCGACCTGCATTTTTAAAAATAGGCGCGTTTTATTCCGCGACTTTATTCTGTTTTTGTTTTTCATTTTCTTTTTTGACTCGTGCAGCACCTGTGTGCTGCGGCGCTTTCACGCTGAATTTTCCACTCGCTTTCCTGGACGCTTTTCCGCTCGCGGAAATTTCATCGCGATATACCGCTTTCCGTTCCGATCGCCCATGTTTCGTTTTTCTGTTATGTCATATGAGGAATGTTAAATCAAAACTCTCAATCTATCTTTAATCGAGAGAGATACTCAGAAAACGTTGTTATTTATGCCTCAGTTTGATTCAAGGACAAACTTTTTTATTTAAACAAGTTATTGATATAAAATTTATGATTTGTTGGTCATTTTTTTTTATGTAAAAAGTTGTATAAAAAAACTTAAGCCACATTTGTCCATTGCGTGTCATATTTTAATTTATTTTTTCCATCAAATTTGAATTTTGGTCATTTAATATAATAATCAGTAGTGAATGTGTTTCATCGCATTATTTTCATTTCCATAACAATAGGTTTTACTTCAAAAAAAAGCTTTTTGAAATTGTATTATTATGAAAATTTATTTCGTTTCATTCGATTGTGATATTTCGAAGTTGTGAATATTGATTCCGCGCCCCTCATATTGTATATGCGGTTTTTTTGCTGTCGTCCTCGTTGATTATATTTATGCGGGACCGACGTTGGCACACCTGTATCCTTTCGGCGGGAAATTGCCCGCTTTTGGCGGGAAACCGAGCGGAAAACTCGCTTCGGCTCTTCGGATGGCGCCGTACGACGTTCATGATTATGGATGATTTTAAAGGTCGATCATCGCGGTTTAATGAGCACGATTTTGGTGCTAGATATGATCCGAATAGTGTGGTTTTGCCATAATGAGGTTTGCCTCTATGTCGGCGACGGTCGGATATTGAGTTTTCAAAATGATATTTGTTTTTCATCATCATTTGCGTCAGGTTTTTGGGGTTATATTTGTGTTTATATATAAAAAGTGATTTACTATAATATTATTAGGTTCAACGTATTCATCGATTTTTCTAGAATTGTATTTATGTGGGCGTACATGTTTTCAGTATTTATTTATTGAAAAGATTTGGTGTTGAATCAAGAAATCGTTTAAAAGTTATGTTATAATAATTTATTTACTTAACATTGAAAAGGTAAAGTTTGTTTCATATCCATATAAATTTTTAATCGTATTTAGAATACAAATAAATGTCGAACAAATATGAAAATTTGTTTTTCTCAATTATTATGTGATATATTTTTCGAGAGTAGCTTGAAATTAATCCTATTTAAATGTTATATTATATTTGCAATAATTTAAATTTGTTATCATAATTTATTTGCCAGCTATTCGCCGGTATTTTCATCAGGATATTCACGTACAAAAATTTCGGAGTTATTAAAATAATTTTTGGATTCCGCTCTGTTCTCAATAATGTTTGTTTTCAAAATTATTATTACACATTGATTTTCAGCAAATAAACTGTATGAATTTGTGGTATTTAACTGTTAACTTTTAGCAGTTTATTCGTTATATTTCATGATAATCGAACTTTTATACACGTGTATTCATTTCACTTCAATAATTTGTTATTTCTGTTATATATTGATTTAAAATATATAGTTTAGTTTCACATTTTTAATAGTAATTAAATTTCATTCTATTTTACATAGTAATCTAAAAATGTATTGCCTGAATTAATCCCACGTTTACACATAGGCTTGATTATTTTTTCTATTAAAGTGTGCTAAACATATAAATTAAACGAAAAGGTTTTTTTAAATTGTTTACCTTTTTTGGGCGTAGAATTTATAGAGAGTATATTAAAATCTTAAAGCTATTACGCTGTGAAAAGGATCGCTATAAACACGTTTCAAGAGTGCTTTTCAAACGAAAGCTTCGGCTGGATATGTGGGCTTAGGCGCG
Source organism: Hydropsyche tenuis (assembly GCA_009617725.1). Lineage (NCBI taxonomy): Eukaryota > Metazoa > Arthropoda > Insecta > Trichoptera > Hydropsychidae > Hydropsyche > Hydropsyche tenuis. The sequence goes on along the minus strand of VTON01000011.1, from coordinate 2,078,949 downwards.
GGTAAATCGTCTCAATATTGTTGAAAAAAGATTCAAATGCACACATGAACGTGAAAAGAGAACCCGAAGAAATCCTGGCTTCGACTTTCGCGACGAAAATACGATTGTAAATATTTTATACGATCGATAAAAATCAACGGAGAAGATTTCGCTGAAACAGCGCATCGTCGCATGTTGATATTTTTGCGCAAAATTTTCCACCGTTTTTCCGTATTATTAATTTTTTTCCAAAAGAGCTTTTTCGAAATTGCCTGTGTTGTCGTGCAATTTAAAAACTCATCGTACACGTTTTTCGAGAGTCTGAAAGCTTCCATTTTCGCGTGTGGTCGTCGTCCTGTGCGCTTTAATATCCTGTCGGCGTGACCAAAGCCATCGCCACGGGGATGGAAAAATAGTAGAACACGAACGTTTTATCGTCTGAAATAAATAGCTGAAATTCTATTTCAGCAAACGTTCTTCTTCACGAAGAGAACGTATGCAGCAATTATCACTGCTCTAAAACAACTTGGCGTGGAAAATTTCACGGAAAATTAGTGAGTCAGTCGCAGTGCAATAAATTTTTATTGTTATTCGCTCGTTCCGTACGTAAATGTCGGCTACGTTCAGACGGGGAGAATTGGGTGATAGGGATTTTCTCTTTTTTTATTAATTTTTTTTGTAAACGTTTTGAATTGCCACCCGGTTTGAAAAATCGCCGCAGATTTTCGTTTTATTCTAACAAATAGTTCAAACGAGTGCAACGAATGGCTCCCGATTTCGGACATACGATCGCAAATTGCAGCGCAGTCCCGATCCTCGCTTTTGCCCCATTTCACAAGATTTTCCCTTTAATCGGCTGTTTTTCTCCATTTATTTTCTACGTTTATAGTACTTGTAAATGCATTGATTAAATTTTTCTTTATATAATATTCATTAAATGTATCTTTACTTTACATGCGTATTTTTTTATTTTAATTTTTTTAATAATTAATTGAATTTTGTTGGTTTTACATTTTTATAAACGAAAAAGTTACGGAAAATTCAATTTTAAATATAAAACGTTTTTACATTGAAAGTTTTATGGAAAATTTAATATTTTTAAAGCCTTATAAATTTTCTACTACTGCTGCTGCTGCTGCGTACAAGTTGCAAACGAAAGTAATGTTCTCAGTACGTAGCGAAATTAAAATTAGAAATAGTATCCTATTTGCTTCATAAACATTCGAGCACTTTGTAATATTTCTTTACATAGCTTTCACGAGAATATTTCCATTTAAATTTTATTTCGATTTCTCAAAAGAATTCACTTCACAAAGAGATAATTAAGTAATCCAAAATTTTCTTTGTAAATTCAGCTATAATTTTTTTATTCAAACAGTATTTATTTTTGTTTAATTAAGCTCGCATAAATAACCAGCATTAACCTTAACCTTTTCTTTGTTCCAGGTGAGTACATAAGCACGTTCACGCGAGGAACATACATTGAAAACTCCGTTAAAAGCTCCCAGAGCGGATTACACGAAGGTACCTCCCTCTTAGCGTTTCAAAGAATCCGCACTTCTGGTTCGGTTTTCGAGTTCTAGCGACGGCCAATTTACCGTCTTGTTCCACGCTTCTCCCGCTTCTTCAACGGTGGTATATTTTCTTTCGTATAAGCCACCTTCGAGGGACAGACAGTCGGATAGATAGACGGACGAACGCCCTCGAATGGAGGCTCTATGTGTGTGGTGGTTGTTGAAAGCAGCGCTAATGAACGAGCCTGGATGCGCTGGATCTCGTTAACGACGCCGTCTACTTTGTACGGTTCGTCAAAGGATCTTAAACTTTTCCTTAAAAAACGCGTTTAAAATTTAAAACGATATTGTATCTGCTCTTTTGTGAAACCTTTTCGAAAAGTTGATTAAGCCTACAAATTGTTCTAAAGTGGTCGCTTTATATCTATGATTTATTTAAAATGGCATTATAATTATCTCAATACTAAAATTATTATATTAAATTTAGAATATTTTGTAATTATATTTATTTTTGATTTTATCATTGGGAATCTTCGTTTAATACGCATACGACGTACTTACGTATATAATGTACGTCTCGTAACCGCGTCTCCTCATTAAAATGTCTCCTTCTTTGTTCACCGTGGGATGCTTCAATTTTAGTTGTGCATTTCTGGCGGTGTCTGTTGGTAGGGTGTTAACTCAATTGTGGGCTTTTTGTTAAAGGGTGTCTGTTGTGCTTCTGTTCAACGTTGGAAAATGTCTCAGATTTATCTTCTGTTAATGTAATATTTTCGTTGATGCATTTCGCTTTGTTCTATGAGCTTTTCATTTTCTTTTTGATTAGGGTATATTTAGGTATGTTTGTGTAGTTTATTTGAGTTTTATGACTGTTTCATATTTGAATATTTGTGACGTTGATAAATTAATGAAAAATTTTGAACACGAAAGTGTACCGAATATTTCAGTTTTTCACATTTTATAAATGAAAATAAATCTCGTCTATTTTAAAATTCCGTAAATTTTTCGAAAATGACACACTCGTGAATCGGACGAATTTAAATCCTCTTTACCACGCGATACGCTTCGATCACACAAACTAGTCGAAACACACAAAAACGATACATTTCACACGATCACACTCATTTTCACACAAACAACTTTTCCAACATGCTTAACACACATGAAAACCTCGTCCATCAATTATTCAAAGTCGCCGGTGCGATTTTTTGCCACCGGCTCGAACGCGAGCACATACGTCATTTGACTCGCGATGAAAAATGTAAAGCTGCGATACGACCGAGCCGAAATTTCTCCCGTTTTATTGCGTTTTCTTGTTGTTGTTTGTTGAAATTTTTTGTTCATTTTTACACTCGGGCCTTTACACTGGAGGGGCCTCCGAGCGGCGAAATGACCACAATTTCCTAGATTGCTCGCACGAGTCCATATTACGTTGTACGCATAAAATATGTTTCGGGCGCGTGTAAAACGTTCTGAAATATTCAAAGCTTCGTCGGGCCCAGAATTCCGTTGTCCAAATTGAAAATTATTTCCGAAATAAATTTGTCGCCGGCGTACACGATTATTCCCTTTGTTTTACGGTGCGAGTTTTTGCTTCGGTATCGTTTTATTGCCGTTGAGGTTCACTGCTGAAATCCACGACCTTGAGATTTTAATGCAGGAAAGTGAGTAGCGATTTTTATATACGACTGTTATAAAACTACCTTTTTATTATGTCGTTTCATATATATGTAATATATAGTAATAAAAGCGGAGAAATTATGTCCAGAAAGCATTTATCGTAAAAGTGAGGTTGTAATAAATATTTTTTTATATATAATTTGTTCAAATATAAAGTTTCAGAAGAATTATTTTATAGCCGTGCGATAATTATAGATTTTCGACTACATCGCCGCTTTTTGCAAAAGCGCGTTTATTTTTGTACGGAAAATAAATACATTTTTTTATATAAAAAATATACAAAATTCAGATTTTTACTTTTAATTTAAATATCCATTTATCAAAACAGCGATATCCCATTTTTTCCGCGTTAAAATTTTATCAATGAATTTCCCCGCAAACCCACGCACTCCGAAACACCTCAATTAAACTTTCAAACACCGCATCTCCAATACATCAAACGGTCGAAACCGACCAACAACCATCCCGCAGACACAAATAACAAAAACACCAACAATAAAAAACGAAACGTATCCACGCCACGTCCAGCTACAATGTGCAATCAGCGCCCGAACAATTTTAATCAGTTTTTGATTGCGCGGTCGCTCAGTCACACACGGGGCGGGAATCCGCCCACAACCACCCCCAATTTTGCCCTTTTGCCTTTGGGGGGAGGCTCGAAACCCCCAGCCGCCCATGGCTTGAAAACTCGGCCCCCGAGTCTACCCTTTTTCCGCCTGTGCGAATGTTTGCCAAATGCGGTCCGCTCCGGGGCGGACGAGCGCTCGTTACAAAGGCCTAATATCCTGGGCCGTGTCTGCGCTCAAAACTTGTGACATTTTATACACATTAGCATATCGCGGATATCTATCTGTTATGTATAATATTTTGTACCGCGAGTCGTATATGTAACAGGTAAACGCGCCCCGAACACGTTCGAGGCTTTGTATCGTATGAGTCTATTATTTTTTTTTGTTTTTAGCTTGTTTCTATTTGTGTTTATCGGAAATTGAATTTTCGTTGTGATGGAAATGTATAATACATCATCGTCATATAACGTTAACTTCAAGACAAAAACTTTTCAATATGTCATAGAAAGTTCATACTTTTTTTCCTATAAAGAAAAATTACTCGAAAAATTTGTGTATTGCTTCGCTCCTTGTATGAAAAATCATATTTTGATGTAATTAAGTATATTCATTCATAGAATTTGTGTGCATAATCAGAATTCGATTTGCGGACTCCGCCCCAATAGTAATGCGTTTATATTAATTAAACAAATTGTAAAGTTAATGACTTGGAAACTCTCCGGGCGTTTGTCTATATAAATATTGCAAAACAATCCGTACGCAAGGGACGGTGGCTCCGATCGCGCGAATTAATTCCATTACACTTTGATTGATGTCAGTCGAAATTAATTTATCGTATCGAACTAATCGAATTCGGGGTAAGAGAGGGTTTTCGCTTTGATTGCAGTTCCCGCTTGCCCAAACATCGTTCGCCAATTATCCTACAGCCCCATGTGCTTCGTATAAAATTCGCAATAATATTATATATCCCGACGAGAGTTTCAGTTAAGCCTATCAACTCGACGGCTCCGAAACAAAAGCGCACGTGTGACGTCGAAATGATGCGCACGTATGATTCTGAAATCTCATGTCGTTTGTACAGAACGATATTTTATTCTGAGAGAATTTTCACGGATCACGTACCGAGTCCGAGGGTGGTTTATATATATTATATCGGGATATTCGCGCTGTCAATCGGGATATCATCGCGTTTGTTTCGAACGTGACGCGTCCGAATGTCAGAAACATACGTTTGATCTGCGATCGCGTATTCAAATGCGAACGTTTGTTCGGTTTTGTCGGATTTTCGCAAATGGTGAATCTTAGATAATGCGAATATTCGATAAAGGTTCAAGGGTAAATATTATTTTCGTGTGATGTGCGGATTCGTATCGGTGTGAGGATTCGCCGATGCGTATGAATAAATAAATATAATATTTGTGTTGTGTCGATATGTAAATTTTGGATACGATATTTTCATTTATGTTCGTATTGATTGTGGAATTTGTTTTTGATTATTATACGAATAGGATTTCGAATGGGAGGCTTTGTGTATTCTCTATTTTCATTCATTCGTTTATTACTATTGTTCCGTATTTTTGCTACATTGTTCTCAGATTTTATCGATATCGGGTCATTCGTATAAAGTGAACGAGATTACTCTATATACCGTAAAACATTTTCATTATACGATTCAATAAGCCGACGATAACGTCAACGTCGTCGACTCTTTCGTTCACTCCATATTTAACTATCGCTTTGATAACTCGGAAAACTCAATTAAAATTAAACATTAATTCTTTAATAACTTCCAATTCAGCGACTACCGAACTTTCTCGTATGACATAAAGGCGAACCGCCCCGCTTTGAGACCTATTCATCGCCATGCGATTGTCACAACGTTGAACGAGCGTACGTTTCCCAAGGTATTTCGCGTCATATCGCAGACCGAGCCAATTAATTATGGCGCTCGTCCTTACGCCTCGGAGACTAAATTTACGGGCAACCGAGTAATTTGTCAATAAGGAATTTCGCGTTAAAAGCGCCCATGGCGCGCGCCAGACATGCTAATCCACCACCCATGACGAGTTCTACCTTCGGAGCCTTCAAGGTTCGTTCTTCGGTACGCGCGCCCTTCATGCAAAATTAATTTAGTCTATTGTGTTAATTGACGTGTTCAAATTGTTGCGAAGGGAAAGCTTCGAGTTGTTCATCCGACGCGCTGCCAAGTCGAGGAACTCGCATAAAAAAAACTTATTTTTATGTGCGGAATTTGTTCGGTGTCCAGCATTAACAAAGTTCGATGCGTGGTGAGAGTGAGTGGTAAGTTTTTATACACGATCGTAAACCCGAGTGTAAACAGCTTGTATCAGAAACAAAGCTTGTGCTCGGGACGATTTCGCAAAATTCCACTTAGTCGTAACCGAGCGAAACCCTAAGTTCGATACTCGAATCGAACATATAAACTAAGTTTGGCCTAACGACGTTCCTAGTTCGTCTGGGAAGGACCCCTCTGGCCCTGATCGGTGTTGACATCCGGGAATAAGGGACTCTGACTGGGTCCTCAGGGCATGTCTTTATTCCCATCGGTGTGCGCTTTAGGGACTCGTTTGCGCGTGTGTGTAAAGGATTAGTAGTTGGTTTGTAGCCGTAATCGAGTCTTCGTTCCCGTTTATAGGGCTTAGTTGGATGCAAACGCGATGATAATTCATTACCAAGTTGAACCGCGCCACCAGCGAACAATGGGCGTGAAATTGTCTAGTAAGCATACTTGATGTATGCAAATTCAGTTATACGCGCAATTGGGCTACTTTGCATCGCATATATGTAAACGATTATAACATTGTTAATCCGCAAAGCAAAAAATCTTCAAACAAACTTTCAGCATATTCCTTACAAACTGTACATTTATTCATTAAATTTTCGATGCGCGGATTAACAATTTTTAATACTCATTAAAATTCACCGCAAATTTCAAAGCCGCAAAATTGATTTATGTATGTTCCATAATACGATACGTGCTGCGCGAAACGCTGGGTATTAATTTATCGTTTTGTTTACGCGCTCACCCACCTGTAGGCCGGTCCTTCCTAATTAAGCAACGCATTAAAAGCCTCATTACCGTCACAATTTAACACCGTCGGATTAATTAAACCGCGCAAATATTGTCTCACTACCCCGACAAAAAGCGGCCGCATTTTCATCCCTTAACGACCGCTCGGGCCGTCTGCTTTTTCGCGAAGAAACTCTCTCCGCCGTCTCAGAATCGCGTCTGCATACTGTTTGTTCCCAAAGTTCGCCAAGAGTTCCACGTACTCCAGACGGCTAGATCCAACTACATTCGTACCTTTTGCATGTATTATTATGGACTGAATGTGTGTGAGGGCTCGAAAACTACTATGGCCGCAATCCGCATTCGCCCGAGGGTTTTCGCGATAATTTCAGGGCCGTTGCACTGGGCGTCTCGTGAAATATGCATAGTTTTTTTGTTTGTTAGTTTTTCAGCGTCTGGCTGCGTCCCTTCGGTCTGGTGCTTTCGCAGATTTTCATCCCCCCGTTCGATTCTGTTTTCAGCGCGTGCTTTGCACGTTTCACTGTATCGCTGAGCCCTCGAGAGGACTATTCGTTATTTTTATTTATTGGAGAATTGAAGCACTTTATATCGCGCTGCATACAATATTTTACTTTTTTTTGGGCTATGATCTCGAAAAGTATCTCTCCCTTAAGGCTGTTTTCAAAAATAAATATAGTAGCTGATTGTGAGTTTGTTTTATATGTATGAATCAAAATTTTATATTTCAAAAATATTTGAATTTAACTTTATATTATATGTATACCTAATACTGAATAAGAATCTATTTGCATTTCATGCTTGGAGTCTCCCTTAAAAGTATTTACGTTTTCGTTTATATGTATATGTATATTTGTAGTTTATACCATAAAAATATTTTCGATAAATTTTTTCAGTCGTATTGAATACAAATTTGTTCGCATAGAAAAAAACTGAATGCTCACTTAAAAAAATTGTATCATAATAAACCTTCAACTGCTGAATAAGCGTAATTTTAGCGGAAAAACTACACATAATCAATTCAAAACATCGAGTGAGAACAGCAATGTATTGCCGTTTACCGAACACACCAGAACATTCAAAACAATTTCATTTTCGAACTTCGAACGGCTTATGTACCTTATACACTGTAATACAGCATTGATTAAATCGAAAACTCCACCGTTCCATATAGACCCGAGTTTGTCTCGAATTCCGAACTCAACAGCACAAGTTGTGCACGAGTGCAATATTTAACCCCACATAACGGATCGACAACTCGTTCCACAACCATCAATTGTTCAGCTTTTCAGCGCGAATTTAGATTTAGCGAAAGCGACCTTAGTTTCCAAGAATCTCAACCCTTTCACGCCTTCGAACAAAACCATTGTATTTCGTTCGACAAATTATTTTTCAGATCGTTCGATTTATATGTCGATGGCGGGCTGAATGGGTTAAGCAAACGCAAATATGCCTCGGCAGGTATTTTGACCGTCAACACTCGACGGTCGACAATTCGGACGGTTTAATTGCGGACGGCGTGTCCCGAAAACCGCCTCGGCAAATTGCTTCTGGGATCGTAAAAGCCTGTTTTACTGCCGCGACAGACAATAATGCTCCTAGTGCCAGTTTTGACTCAATTATATACGGGATCGAAAAACGATGGGGTGGTTTTAAAATGTGTAATTGATTGCGAAGCGGCGTTGCGTCATTTTATTGCTGTTCCCGTGGTGGTGGATCTTAGTTTTATTATCGTGAAAGTATATATATTTTAATATTTGTTCTTTAAAAAACCATTTAAATAAAAATAAGCGATCGACCCCAAAACCTTCGTCAACACCGTTAATTCAACAACCCCATCGACATCTGAACGGTCATTAATTAGAGGCCAGACGTGCATATTACACACCCTGAAAGATGACCTCGGCACGTGCAACTGAAACCCATCTCGCGCCTTCATCCCGGCTTTAACGAGTGTACGGCAAATATTGACCCGGCTCGCGGATAACACCTGAACGTCCCTTTTTCCCTTCAGCTTGCCTTTTTTCTACCCCTCTGCCTCGTGTATCGGTAGCTCGCCCGAAGGGAGTTTCTTTCTTGCGCCGGGGTTCAAGGTGGTGGATTTTCCATTTTGTGCGATGGTAGGGGAGCTGTCGAAGGGTGGTGGGTGGTTCGAATTTGCATAAATCTCTTGTTTTCGATCGGCTTTATGGGGCTGTCGAGGGTGTTTGTTCGACGGCGGGCGTTTTCCGCCCCTCGTTGCTGTTACGTGGTATAGATGTGCTTCGCAGGTGATTTTCATATACGCTGAAATATGCGACGTTTTCGCTAAATTTGTCATGGAGATTGTTGGTTTTTTTTTAAGAATAGGGGTTCGTTTTTTTATGGATTATCATAAATCTTTGTAATTGAATTAGGGAAGAATTTAAATAAAATTGGTTCCTTTTTATATTATATAATAAGAATTTAATAATTTTCAATATGATTGCAATAATATGAAAGTAAACAAAATTTTGTACGCAAAATATATTTTCAATGACGTTTAATTATAAATGTATTTATTTTATGAAAAATATTGTTCAATCAAAACATTGTCAATAGCAGATATAATACATAGAACAAAAATCAATTTGCTCCGTGTTTCCTCTTCACAATATTTGGTCATTAGGCTCGGCGTGTTGTACAAACCGCTTTTCAATCGCAACCTAACGAACAGACCGAAATCGAAAACCCGCATCCGCGCGAAAATTTCATTCAAATTAACCGATTCGTTCGTATTTTAATCGTTGTTTACGCCGAAACACAAAACGATCCGAAAACCGATACTAGTTACACGAACAACAATAATGACCGACCCTTCAAGGGTCATCCTATAGCTAAATTCGAACTCGGGACCTTTACGGACATTCCCTAAATACCCAAATCGCGTATATCCAAATTATATATAAACGCTATCCTATATTTGAATCCTCAACACTTGTGGGAAATATTCACAAGATAGTATAGATACATATATAAAATTTTAATTGAATTATATTATATAATTATTTTTATGATTAAATCTGAAAATATAAGAATTTTGTTTATCGTTTGATATAGTGCTTAAAATTTATGGAATTTTGACATTTTTTAAGCTTTTCTTTAATCATATAAACATCCCCATAGTCCTGTAAAGCACCCGAGTTCCAAACTGGGACATAGCGTATAAACTCACCGGGCTTTAGCGTTACCCATATTTAAATATTTAGCGGGTTTTTGGACGCGTCAACACGTACTGTATTAGCAGCGGTTTTGATCCCTCCGGGAGAAGAGGGTTTCGCTTATACCTTTACATGTGCGTTATCGGCTTTTGGCGATTAATGAAATTTGAATAATTTTCGAGTCGATTTCGCGCCCGTATTAATCGGCAACAATTACGCGGTCGGTACAGCGACCGTGCGTATTTCAATTACGTTTTCAATCGGGCCGCAGAAATGATTTGTGTTAAATAACGGAGCGCCATTGTGGACGGGTTTGTCGGGCGTGGAATTGTCGATTTGGTGGAATTTGCGATTTCCATCGCACCGTTCGTTCGTGGGGTCGTTTTGTTTTGGTCGTTCGTTTACGTGATGAGTTTTTTAACGTGGTGTTGATTTGACGTTGATGGAGGCTGGTTTGGGTTCGTTTGGATGTTGCTTTTCAGAGATGTCGTTTTGTTTGTTGTTATTCGGTCGGATTATATTAATTCAGCTGTAGAATTTTCACGATATTGTTAAAAATGAAATGTGCTGAATAATGTTTATTTTCTATGTATTTCGGAATGATATCTGATATTTTTTTTTTTATGTATTAAAAATATAATGCAAATATACGATTTGAATATAAACTTGATTGATTTTACATAAATAAAAACTTATTTGTGATTAAAAAAAATTTTCAAATAAATAATACTTATTTTATTTTATGATCTCTATTTTTCGTTATAAAAAATATTTGTGCGAGCTTTTATTATTTGTTTTCGTGCGTTAAATGTGGCTTAGATCTTTCGTGGAAAAATCTCAATATGTTGGATATAACTTACGAAAAAAACGATATTAATTTCCTCAATATCTTTCAAGACTCTAGCAAATCTTCCGTTAAAACTTTCATAAAAATGTATTGAGCGAGCATTCAGTTGGACGTTACGGAATATAATGTATTTTTATACTTTCATTTCGATGAGTAAAGTATACAGCACTAAGGTAAATAAAATGTATGTTCATGGATATATACGATCCACGTTATCGTATCATAATATAAATAAACGAATGTGCTCGTATACGTAAAGGCTTAAATCGCATACGAGCGTACGCGTACGAAATGGAAAACTAAAATCTCCCCCGAGTCACAGCTTCCGTTCCGACGTGGAAAAATTTCTATGGATTCATATTCTCATCGGTTTATTCAGATTGAACTTCCATATTATGTGAAGAGGGTAACCTTGTTTGCTTTCTTCCCATTCACCGTAAGAAGGTTTCCATCGCCGAAAGCTCCTCTCTCTCACTGTAAAAGTTACCCATGTTTTTTTTCTTCTCGGGTAAAAAAAAAAATCTCGTCCGAGATTCCCCGCGGCGAACATATCCTCTCGTATAATATGAGGAGTATTATATATTTTAAGATTTCGTTCGAGTTTTGCTTTCATTGTGTTTTCGGGAAGCTTCCCCGGAAAAAAAGATTCGATATGTTTGGACGCGCGTTCGATGTTTATGTGGAACTGAAAGAGACTTTTGTGACGCCTTTTTAAAACAGACATATCGCTCTTGTATTCGGGCGTCTCGGGAATTTTAAATACGTCATAATTAACGCTAATAGTTCTCTATTTTCCGGCCGTGAATGTGTTTTCGTAATATATTTAGGACGACCCCGTTTTTAATAGGCGTATATTTTCGATTGCCCCGACCCTTTGTCTTCATATTTTTTTGTCTTGTTTCGCGGTCCACACAATAAAAAGAGGCTGAAAAAATAAATAATCGCAAGACTTGAGAAAAGATTACATTCAGGCAGTAAAGAAAGTTGTTTTGTGAATTGGCTTACTTTGGAAAATATAAAGCGGTTATCCATGTTTTTAATGCCCTCATTGTGTCGGATGTGTGTTATTTATTTTTTCTTGTGGACCGTATTACATTTTTATATTCTAAAATATGTTTTCATTTTTAAAGTGCTATGAAATTTCGGTGCCAACCTTTGCTTTTATCGTATATTCTATTATATTATTGGGTTACTTATTATATTCGAAATGATAAAACTTCGTTATTTTATATCAGATAAAAATTGAAAAAGTTTCTTAGGCCATTTTCCTTTAATTTTCGAATTTTAGAATACGAATTTACCGTCTCGATAAACTTCCAATAATCTTCACCATCATGCGTTCAGATTTCCACGCAACGCCTAATAACAGTTGTTCGCTCGCACGGGAGACTGTCTTAAGCTAGGCGAAATGAAAATTTTCCATTTTCCGGCACCGCGTCGCGTAACTTTTAGCCAGAAAATTGTTTTTCCCCGCCCTCCCCTTCGACCACTTTCCACTGATGACGGCGACGAGCGCTCCTCCTCTCACTTTTCCCTTTTTCCCTTGTATATTTTACATTCTGCGCGTTTTTTATTTCGCGTTTTTTCCCCCATTTTTTTTCGCAGCCATTCTTCCGACTCTCATCCGGCGCGTGACGGTTTTGTCTTCGTCGACGGGATCGCGACGAAGGTAATATTTTCAATTTTCACGAGCGCGTAAAGGGCTCACGGTCTTCGTATCAACGGAAGCCAATTTGCCCGTAACGAAGTTCGCCTTTGAGCGCGTGAAACTTTGCGCGACGGAGGCTTTCTTTTTTTTCACTCTTCGCACTTGAAAATATATATTATTGCCCTTTTATATCGATGGATACACTTTTATCGTGTGTGCATATTAGGTTTTACCATTTTATTGCTTAAAATTTATAAATTCGTTTACTCAAATAATTGAAAATTTTATATCACAATCATAATTATTTATATTGAGTTATACGTTTTGAATAATAAATATCTCAATTAATGAACAATATTAAGTTGTTTATTAATTACGCATTCGAAATTCTCCAATAAATAGAATTCACATCCATAAAATGATCTAACACACCCATTCTAATTTCAACAACGCAAAATAGCTTTGAGCACAGAACCGTTCAACTCGAATGCTGCTATATAACAATATAACACGTATTCGAAAGTAGCTCCATTGTCGCAATGGTCTATTTGGCTTCGGTTGCACTCCACGAATACGCGAAAATCCCCCGGGATTTGGGTATTCCCGTATTCGCACAGTTTTCACCTAGTACGCCGTTTACTCGGCGCGCTCGGCAAACACGAATTTTCCTAAGGTGGAAAAGCGTGGAAAACTGCACGCTCAGCCGTTCACGTGCAGGTATTTACATGCATGCGGGGTTTCTCTCGGATACGTGTGTTTCTCGACGTTCTGATAGCCACTTGTTAACTGAAACGAAAATGTAGTATGCCTGGGCACGTTCAGCCTGCGGGGTTGCTTTTTATCGTTGGTTGAATTTTTAATGTAATCAGTTTAATGTAACAGTAATGTCGAGAGCGAGATATTCGCTAATTCGATCTGAAAGTTCAAGCGGTGTAAGAATACAAAATTGTACTGTATAAATGTTTAAAAGAACGGTAGACTTAACGAATGGCACTCGAATCATCTTCCGTGCACATAAATTCTTTTGTAAACGAGTACTTAGCACGTTTCCGGCTCGATATCGTTTTTCCCTCATTGATGGGCACCGGCTTGATGAACGCTTTCCCATTTTCCTTTGCACTGCGGATCGGATTTCTCTCGATGGGAAAATACCCACGTCCTTGCGTTAATGGCCATGGAAATAAATAAGGTTTAATTATAGCGAGGCACGATGGCTCGATAAAGGTAGTGGCGCTAATGGTGCAGAAACTTATCGGAGCGAGTGATTCGAACAAGGCTCCGCCGAGCGGCGACAACTTTTCAACCGAAAGTGTTCCGCAATCGAGATAAGTTTTCGGCCGGTCGTGGAGCGCATTCGAGTTTGGGATTTTCGAGTTTGTGGCTTTTGTGTGTGTTCTTATTTTTCAGCTTTTCCCGCCGGCGCAATATTCGCGCTTTCTCGCGTACGTGGCGCGTTGAAGTCGATGGCTTTAATATTTTTCTGACTCGTGCAGACTTTGGTGCTTCTCTCCTGCGCCCGATTTGCATTTCATCTTTTGTGAAACAATTTTTGAAATTTTCTTTGAACGTTGATATTTATGTACGGAATTTTCGTGTGTGTTAAGGTATGTAGATTTTTTCGTGTTGCGTATAAATATTTATGTTATTATAGTATTGAATATTTGATTAATACAAATTCTATGAATGATTACATTGTAAGTCGATTTCATTATACGCAAACCAAATAGTTTACAGCGATTACCATAATTTATATGCCTCAGTCTCATCCATATTCAAGACTATAATACATCGGGGATTAAAATGGATATAGGGACATTAATTCAATATTATTCCAGAGTTTCTAGTTTAGGCGCTAAAATAACAACGCTTCCTGTAGTTTTTAAAAAGACAAACATCTATTTATTAACACACAGCTGCTCTCTTTCATTTTACCATCTCATCTCAATTATAAATACAATAGAAGAATACGGACTTTAGAATGTGTGTCGTTTTAAAATTGATACTAATATTTTCAAAATATTTATTTTTCGAACCGTGTGACGATGAAAAATTTATCTAGTTCATGCTTCGTCAGGCGGTTAAAACTATTCCCGGAAACTTTAAAAAGAAAGCTTTGTGTATTTTTGCTGAATTGTTATCTCGTTTTTAAATCTGAGATAAAATTTTATTGAAACAATATTGACTCGTTAAATTTAAAATTTGAAAAAGTTTAGTTAATTTTTTATATGAATTATATAGTTAATTTTTTTTTAATCTAACATAGTTTCACCAAAGTTAACGAATAGATATTTTTTAACATCCAAAACATATTAATTGTGTTCAAAACATTTTTTTTTATAAATCAACACACAAGATCAACAACTCGATGCTTACCCTCGTCATATTGCGCACGTCGTCAAGAGTCGTCCTCGAGTTTCGACCTTTATTTGTTCGGCGTACCGAGCCCGTGAGACCTCGTCGAAATAATTGAACATTTATGTAAATTTAGCAGCCATCGTGTGTTCCCGAAAGTGTCAGGCGTTTGTGATTTAGTGTGGAGCTCGGCCGGACCACTTGCGACGTTTCCCTCTAGCATCGTTTGCTCTAGAATCACCCCATATGAACCGAGATCCAAGAGCGAATTTGCCATCAGAATGACGTATGGACACCCCGACACCTTTGGACTGTGATTATGATCGATTGACTTCCGAATTTGTCGATCAAAGTGACCTTTGTCGAAGAACCACTATCACAAAGCACCTTTGATACTCGATCAATTAATAATAGTTTAACACCTTGTTTCATTAGTTATTTCTCATATAAATTAATACATGATACGTGAAGTTATTTCCAATCAAATTTGGTTGAATATTATGTTATTTTTAACGGTCATTTTGTATATGTACGTTATTGCGAAAGTGGCGTCGCACGAGGCGTAGAGCGATTTGCATTAACGGCGTTCGCGTTACGGGCTTTCAATCCAATTTAATTACGTTAGGCACTTAGCCTTGAAATCGGATTCTATTTTGTACGTACAACACATTACGAAAACGATATAATTTATATGGAGGGTCGATGAAAAGTGCTACGTAGGCTGAAACCTTCGTAGAGCGGTTCAACGGTTCAATGTTGACCGATCCGGTTAACTGCATTACTGAAATTATTCGGACGCATAAATGCTTTTACGATGTTTCAAAATTGATGTATATATTTCTTGTATATCAGTGTAAATATTTTTCGTATTCATAATAAGTATAAAGCAATCTCATAAATTATAAATAATGTTATAAATTTTAATATTTTCAAAGTATGTAAATTTAAAATATATTTTTTGTTTGAGTTTTTATTTTTTTCGTACACGTGGCAATTTTGTTGAAAACTCTGCTTATTCAAATGCGTAAAACGTCGTCGAGCATAACTGCGCGTTTCCATGAAAATTTACGAAATTCTCATAGGATTTTCTTAATTTCATCTTCTGTTTTTCTAGGGTAGCGCTCTGAAGAATACTGCGATGGAGTGAATAAATAACGTTACACGTTTTAAACTCGTACTTGTTTCGTTTCGTGCTTCCTCCCTTCACGTAGAACAAAGCCAAGGAGAGTTTTTAGCACGAAAATATTTTTTAATTTCTACAGTTGTGTCGGAGGGCAAGATTTAAATTCTAATTAGTTCTCAAGATAATTCGCCGCCGGTCTAAGGAACCGTTTTCCGGAAACTCGGTAAAACCGATGGAAAATTGCGCCGGAAGAAAAGCGCTACTCTCTGCACAAATAGTGGACTGCTTTTGAAATATGCCGCTTTGGAAAATTTTCAATTTACAAGAGCACACAGCTACGATTTGTATACGTATAATTCATAACACAATACCCGCCGGTTTGACGCAGTAAAATATGTCGAACTGAATTTATAATGCGTAAAGTTCGAAGCGGAATTGAAATTCCGATTGTGTTGCCGACGTTAAGCTTGTCGCCTTATTATCATCAATTATCCTTTATCCGTTTTGCGTATCTTGTGTCAATAAATGAATCCCGAAATATATCTAGCATCGGCTGTGGAGACTCACAAATCTGTTGTACTTGCGCTCAAGTTTGTTTGATATGTAAATGTATCGATTTTCTATTAATTTCCACTCAAAAATGTCCGGCGCGATTCAATTATATTGCATTTCACACATGTTGGATTTATTACATTTTATACATTACTGAAATAAATTCGCTTTAATTTAAACGAATTTAAAACTCATTCCATGTATGCGAATAAAAAAAATTTAAATATTTTCCACCAAAATAAATATGGCGTGAATTTTAAATGCATTTGGCAAGCGTTTCGTTTACGAACATGCGACTGCTGAAACTCGCTAAGTACACCGCATAAACGCGCGATGTTAAAGCGTTTTTCTACCACTCTCGGAACACTTGAAAAATTCACCGCTACGTCCTATATAAATCAATTCCCGGCGAGTTTTCACGTCGTTTCGCCGGTAATTGGCGGTCGTATTCTGAAACTTTCGTATTCCGAAACGGCTAACGGCCGCCTTCAGAATCGTTCCCGGAACTTTCGCTGGATTCAAAATTAGCATCGACTAGACGGTTATCTGACTCAAAACTTCTTCTTGGGAGCGAATCGAGGGGTGGTCCAGATGCACCCTGAAAACGGGGGTTGAGGTAACTGAAAAGAGACAGTCCTTTCGGCTTTCAGACGGGGGTAGCTCGCCTAAACAAACGTTTGCTAAACTAGTCTTAATCTAAAGTTTGCAGGTAAACACGAGAACGTCTTAAATCATTCCAAAGGACCGGACGCGTCAAACAATGCTTTAATTAACGTCCGTTGTTTTGCAGAAGCCTGTTGGTTCTGCAGGGTCTGGGGAGTGAGGACAATGGTGTTAAAACTTGTCCGTTCTGAAGTTTTGACGCATTTGTTCCGTTCAGTGAAACGTGATGGATTCCGATATACGCCTAGGAAGAGTTTTGCGAAGTTACGCGTTTTCTCGTTGATTTTTATTGAAAATTGCATTAGTTCTGAACGCTTTGTTTCTAAGTAGTCGAAGTGTTATATTGTAGTTATATCTTGTGGTAAATGAGTGCGCGGAAACCTTCGTTGGAGCGTCGTTGATTGGTTTCGCAAGAACACTAATTGAATCAACGTTGAGGTCATGCCTTATTAAGAATGGATAAGCATCAATTAAGAGAATTGCATAAATGTTCAATTGAATTGCATTTTTATTGTACTTTTATATAGTGCAACAATGGAATAAATTGTAATTTCATTTCAATTTATATTCTAATGGATTTTTTTCATTAAGTCAATTTACTGAACACAATTAACACAGATTGTGTTAATTGTGTTCAATAACTATCCAACTCTAATTTACTGAAGGTAGATTTCATAATTGTAACCATTAATGGTGTTACCCGTATCAATAAACAATTTACTTTACACGTGTACTGTATAACCACAATATGTTACGTATCGAATATAACCGAACTGTTATTTACCTTGTGAATCCACGGTTCGATACTCAACTACGGAAACGGCCATCGAAAATGCGGTATTATTGTCGTCTGCTCGCTTGGATCTTCTTCAACAATCTCGTCCAACATCGTCGAATGCAATTGCTAGGCGTTGTCTGTTTATCCGACGTAGTAACAGAACTTCGAGATCGCACTGGGTTTAGCCGGAGGCCTTGTGTTTGTGCTGTCAATACAGATCGTACTCCATTATTGAACAATTGTGCTAGAATGGGCACGTGTGTGACGTGGATTCACTCAGTTGTCGGATTGTGTGCTGATTATATCTGTGATATGTCGAATTTAGATTGTGTTTACGTATTTTGCTGGAAATTTATTATTAAAAAAAATAATGATCAAATAAACAAGAAATATGTATTCGACAGTGAACTTTGAAGCTTTTAAATATTTTAAGCTTTATATTTAAGCAATGTTATAATGATGCGCATGGATTGTTCTTGTTTGAGAATTTCGTTGGAAATTTAATATAATAAGTTTGCGCCTAGGACCGATTTTCGACAACGTTTTAATTCAATTTTTTGTTCGTACACCGCACCGGTTTTAGTTTGAAATTTCTTCGCGCCGCCCCACACTTCGAAACGGTCCAAGTTTCGGAAAATTTCTCGGGATTAGTGCCAGCATATTGTGTTCCCGGATCCCGGGCTAATGATGTTAGCACACTCTATGGCCGTTTTTAGACCTAAATCTTGTGTGCGCCTATTTATAAGCGGCCAAGGCGCCCGAATCTTTTGTGGTCGACATAATTAATCCGAATTTATAAACCAACCGCTAAAATGGAGGCTCAGGAACGAATTCGCGTTGAGAAAATTTCTTAGACAATTGACGTTTCAAAATAAAGCCGTGAATGTACTATTTCCGTCCCTTAAATTTTCGAGGGTTTTGTATTCCATGTTGGTATTATCCGTCAATTTGAAAACACGTTCAAATTTTAATGCATAATTATAACAATTTTCCACATATTTGATATGAGTATTTCACATATTTCGCACATTTGCATAATAATGTTTACGTTATTGCGTGGCTGTTGACCGTATAATACGTATGTATTGAACGAACGAACCCTCAAGTTACTCTTTCTCATATTTATTGAATATACGACCTTTCCGATTCATAGATACGTCCTGGTTACACGCTATTCTACTATTTTCGTGTTTGGTCAGGTGCAAAGTGTAGCAAAATACTGTTATATTAAGCCATAATGCTAGATTGTCGGGTTTGATATTTGAATATTTTTTGTACGCATGAAAAAGTCGAAGTTTTTATCACATTCCAGGTTATCGAATTTTTTTGTATGAAATGTAATTCACGAAAAAAAAAATGATGAAATTTTCCACCAAAATCTATGGATTTAATAAAAAATACCATACATTTTTGAAGCGCTGAAATAAATTTCACGTATTCACTTTCTGCTTTCGAATGATAAACTTTTCGCGATTTTCACTTTTTCAACGTTGAATCATACTTTATAATTTGTCGTTTTTCTCAACGCTTCCTTCCGCATTCGGCTTTTATTATTGATCGAATTCTGTCTTCGCAAAGCTTTCTGTTCGCTGCTTGCGTTTGCGAATAAATTAAAATTTATAATTCGCGGAAATTCGGTGTGCTTAAAATGTAATTTCTTATTTAGACAGACGATTATTTTTCGTCCGAAATGAATATTCCGCGTTTAGGTAGAATTTTCACCCAACAATCTGGCGACAATACGTTGGGGATGTTTCATTAGCAAGAATCTGCTTAAGAAATCCACTGAAAAGCTTCAAAAATAATCATAATAAATATCTCAATACAATGTAGATACATTTATTTTAAATCATAAAAATCTATATAACATTCCGGACTCCGTATTTTAATTATTTCGAGATTAAATTATTTTTTTTATTAATTTAAATGCGAATATTTTCATTACTTTATTTAAATTTTTTATTGATCACATAAAAACGTCATTGAATCACATGTCATAAAATACTACGTGCTCTGTATTTTTTCAAGCATATTTTATCGACATGATTTGGACGCGAATTCGTTTTTGATATTCACATTGAAAAGTGTCAATCGATTTTGTACCGATTTTATCGTTTAAAACCTTATTCACATATTCGCCTATATATACTAACGTTTTCCGTTTAATATTTTAGTGCCAGCGAGGTTTCAATAATTCATCAAAAACAGACGCCGATCGTCGAATCGCTTTTGAAAATTTGATTCGCAGTGAAATTTTAAAACGACCGATTCCTCCGATCAAATATTTAATACGTTTTCGAGATCGAAGCGCTCGTTTTCTTTGCGAAAAAAAAAAACATGTATTTTTATATATACGTTTATGAGAAGTTGAGCAAATAAACCGTAAACCTTAATGGCGGTACAGATTTGCCTTCGTTTTATTTTTTCGTCTTAATGAAACTTCCGAATTTTCCTCCTTATTTATACGAAAGGAAAACCTTCGAATCGTCCTCTGGAGATAGATCTCCTTTACGACTCGATCACATTTTATATTGTCAGACGAGTCATAAAGATGACCGCCAACGACGCGTAAAATCACAATAGTAAAACTAGAGCTTTGCACACAATAAGCAATATAGCGATTCTAAGTTAAAAGAGCGTAACCGCAATAAAAGTGTGGCTCAAAGTCACTCCATTATATCTTTTATTTACTTTTAATACACCTATTATTACCCGAGCGTATTTACAGAGGAAATTGGATGATTGCGGAAAATTGTTTGCTTCTTCGTATATATGCATATATTTAAATATTATAGGAAATTTTGAATATTTTTATTACCTGCGAATATTGATCAAACATTTAGTCATCATTATTATCTTTCGACTAATTTGTCATAAATATTTCGAAAATTTCCTTTGAAACACGAACCATTTCTATCATTAATTTGAAATTTTTTTCATGCGTTCTTAATTCCTAGAAAAAGTAGAAATCAAAAAATACCAAAAAAAAAAAAATTTTTTATTTTTAAAATACTTAAAATCACCACGGTTATCTATCTTTTTTATATACTGAACCAGTCCTTTTTAATATCATTTTATCATATAAAATTAAATATATGAAAATCGCATAAGAGGACATATCAAAATGGTTGATCGTAATACCAAATTCATTCAAATTATTTTGCTGAAAATAAAATTCATCCTTATACAAACGATGAATAAAATTATGATCCATCCAAGTACTTATCCATTATCACTGAAGAGACTTGATATTGATTCATTTCATATCATTTTTCAATGTGAGGACGAATGATAGGTAAACTGACGCGCAATTCATTATCAATGTCATTAAGACTCGATTGATATTTCAGCTTCATTATTTTCAATGTTGAAAATGCTGACTAGCACAAATACGATATTGAAGTAAGAAGTAGAACATTCTTGACTTAATTAGCCTCATAGCTGAACACTCATTTTATTAAAAAAAAATCTAAAGCACTATAAAATTCTATTCAATATGAAAACATATCACAAAACTCCTCTCCACATAAGAATACACTACACACCCACCCACCCCCACAAAGAAATCCGAAACGTCTTTGTCCCAAAGGGTTGTGCGAGTTCCGTTAAGCGTTAACGCCGTCTCGTTCCCAATTAACGGGCGAGGTAACGACGCATACGTGCTCGCGCCCCTCGCCGAATCATTTATAAGACGAAAGCGCTTAATGGGTCGAGACGGTGTTGCCGCCGTAATAAATCCGCAAATCGGAAAACGTGCGTCGTTAGCGTTGTCGACGTGGAAATTATTAAATTTTATGTAGTGCTGCGAAAGGGGTACCCAACGGAAGGGTAGGTTTTTTGGGGAAATTTTCGTTTTTATGCGAAAATTGTGGTGGAGGATTGTTTTGAATTTTTTTCAATGGCCGTGATTATTTTTGAATATTTATATTGAATAAAATTTTGTATGGTATATTAAATATCAATTTAGTGAATTATTCTATTATATGAATTGTGACATTTAGTCGATATTGATTGATGTTGGATATTACTTGTGAAGTATTGATCCGTTAAGTATCATATGCCGGCAACGATTATAGTTAATCTTGACATAGAGCACTTAGAAAAAATATTGAAACCATATAAACGAACTTAATTTTTTGATAAAACTCAAAATCAAGCAACTTCGCCAACATTGTACATAACACACACGCCGTAATCGTGTTTACGCATAATCTCCCGAGAGCCGAGGCGCAAACGCGTTCTCAAACTGCGAAATAACAATAAATATTAACTGCTTGAAATTTCGTGATAACGGCCGATTCCCAAATTCACCCACCCCCCGTCTGCGACATTCAAATTCGGCTTTATCTTTTATTTTTCGCCCAAAAGCGGGGGCGGATTTTGCTCTGGCCGTCGGTGGTGGGGTAAGGAGCTCTTTTGGTGGTCGACGACCCTTCGGTTGACCACCCCTGGCTGGTCGATACGTTAATGGCACTCGACCTTTTGGCCCTGCATGATTAATCGGCTTCGAATGAACCCGCGTTCTCGGTTGACTGTCTGTCGGGTGCTGCAGGGGATGATGCGTCGGTTTATTGGACGATGGTTCAATTCGGATGATTTAGGTGATGTTTCGCAGTGAATGATTAAATATATGGTAAATTATGTTTGTTTTGATATAATTATGGATGGGTTTTTTTATGTATTCGAATGTAATATTTATTATAATGTAAGAGAGACTATAAATTTTAATGTATGAAAAAATAATTTGTTTAGTGGACGTTCTATGATTCAAAATTATATTGTTAATATTGATTTGCATTTTGAAATTGCATATAATAATTTATTTGTATTGTTCGCTATTTTTATGGGTTGCACAATTTTGCAACAGCAATGATATAATTTTTCTACTCGATGACGCAATATATTTTTTTTTCAATGCAATTTTTTTCCAACATCCAGATGTTGAAACATTTTTTTTATAATTTATCTAATTTCCTATGATTCAGATTTCGATACGTTATAAATTTAAACTTATCATGCAAAAAAATAATCTGTTTCTCGTTTGAAAAAAGTATCGTATTACTCAAACGTTTGCTCTTTGCACTAATTTGATACGTTAAAAAAACATAATCCATCTAACTCAATACTTTCTAAAACGCCCGCAGACTATACAACCTATCAAATTACCACATTTAGACCAGAATATAATTTACTTTTTAAATGTTTAGAAAGCAAATTAGATTCAAATCTGCAAACATAAAAACACACGCAACTCAGACGACGAAACTTTCCATGTAACACGATTCGCATCTGAGCCGCGTACGATTTCTTGCCGAGTCCCTCGACGAACACTCCTCTAATGCATATTTCGATTTGACATTCATCGAATTAATATTCATCGAACGAGTTCGAAACCTTTGAAAGCCTACGTGCGCCGAACACGTACGAGTTAACGACTCGTACGGTACGTACTGCGTGAACACATACGTCACGTATCGCACATAATAATAATGCTCGCGCGAACAATTTCGCCGGCTGTTTTCGTCCCATTATCCGTCTTGTCCTTATCACCGGGACGGTTTCAATCGTTCGTTTTCTCTTCGAGGGATCGGCCAGGTGGGGATCGTGACCTGGTTGCCTAAGTCGGGGGTGCAAAATCGTAGAATCGTGGTCCGATCGGGATCGAAGATAAAAGGTTTACGCTTCGATGGACGCTGCAGAGTTATCGCGATTTGAATGCAGCACCTTATATGGCACGTGCCGGTGCTTTGTTTTGTTAGGATTTTTGTCAAGTGCTTGTATCTGATTGAATTCGTTTAAGAACTGTGTATTGGATCGATCCGAATTAGAATTCTATGGGTGTGCTATGCTAAGTATGTCGTTTTTCTTTGTGCGATGACTCGTATTTTAATCTAATAATTTATTCAAATTGATACCAATTTTCATTTAATATTTAATCAAAATGAAAACCGTCACAAAGCCGATAGTAAATTGGCCACTAATCGTCGGCGTTGTCCGCTCGTTAAAACTTCAACACCGGTCGCATTAAAATCTCGCCGAAACGACAAGATGTCCCCGAGAAAACGGGACCTGAGGACCTTTCGCGTCCTCGAAGGGCAGGTGGACCCTCCTCCCCGACCATGAATAAAACATGACTCGGTCATCCTAACGAGTCATCCGAAGCGGCCCTCTAATTAAGGGCGACGATGATGAAGGCGCGAACCCTTCGGAGGCCGCGGCCGCAAACGGAGCTACGATATTCGAAGCTGTTTTACATTTCCAATTCCGGTGGAAATTCAAATTAGGCAAAGTCCCCGCTTTTCGTCGTTCCAATTTTGCGATAATTTTCGAATTACGACGGGTATTTTGGTCCTAATTAATAATTAACGATTCGTCGATCGCTCGGTTTCGATGCGGAATGTGCTCTGTTGTTTCGAATATTATTTTCGGTTCGTTAAATCGTGTGGCATTTTCATCTCGATTTTGGGAAAAATTGTGATTTCCGTTGACATTTATGTTTAAATATTAGTGTTTCATGTCAAGGTTAATTAAGTATGTCGTGCTGAATAATCGCATTGTACGGTAATTATTTACGTAATATGAATACGTGTTTTTATCCGGTGTCTCGTGGCTCGTGAAAAATGTGATGTGAAGGTGCTTTTTCAATTTCACCCGATGATGTATCGGTTCGATCTTCGTAATGTTTAATTTCGCATTTTGTACGGGATTATCCGAAATTGAATGCGAATTTTTCGAAAGCTCCGTTGAATTATTACCATAACAATCGCATTTTACGGTCGGGCTTTTGATTTATACAATGAAGGCTCATAAATCAAATTTCGCGTTCGCGGAAATTTTAATTGAACAACACAATCCTCGTCTTCAATAACGAAAATATGTAGTTGGCGGTTTGGATTTTGAAATTGCACGCTCGAATCGTTCGTTTGTCTAATGATAGCTCGATTGAAAGAAATATTTACATTGAGCTGGTTAAATACTCGATTTTTCAAGAAGGAAATGTGCATGCACGAAACATAACATCGTTCAAACAGATTTTATTTGAAAAGTTGTAGTTTTGTTTATATTCCAAACTTTACGATTTTGAAATTTCATTCACTGTAGTCTTACCATTTACAATAAATAGTTAATTAGTAATTTTTCCACATGTCTGTTTATATTATAATAATGTGAATATTTTAAAGTTAAAAATATTATGAGAATATTCAGCAATATAAATATTTTTAGAAAAAAATATGATTATTTAAAAACTGGCAGATGTTTCAAAAATGTGACTTCTTGATTTATTATGAGTTGATGAGACGTTGAGAAAAATTCCATTGAGCCCGCAGATTCGGGTACATTTTTTGCAAATATTTTATGTAAATATTTATATACTTCGTTTATCAAAACGATAATTATCTCTTAATTTACTGAAGTTTATTTTTTTAAATTCAACATGCCTGAATTCGTATTACTTATTTACTCTTGTATGTATATGTATAATACAGGGTCTCCCCCGGGACTTTTATAACTTCTAATCGGATTTAAAGTGACTTAGAGTCATGATAGAGAAGTAAGCGTGATACCATTCCGAATGAAATCGGCTACAATTTATTTTTCATTTCTCTCCCCCACAAATTTTACCTCTCCCCCCCTCTTCCATCGTCGTACTTCCGTCCACTAACTCGTACAGTTCAAATAATTTTTTTTTACCTACCAGTACGCTATTCGACGATGGAAGAGGGGGGGAGAGGTAAAATTTGAGAGGGGGGGTATAAAAAATAAATTGTAGCCGATTTCATTCGGAATGGTATCACTCTCACTTCTCTATCATGACTCTAAGTCACATTAAATCCGATTAGAAGTTATAAAAGTCCCGGGGAAGACTCTGTATATGGATATTGACAATTTTTTTTATTTTCACAAATATAACATACAATCACTAGATCAAAAAAATATTTACTTTTCATGTATAATATAAAAAAATTCAATCTCATATTCATAAAACGCACACAAACCCATAAACCATCATCGCAGGGCCCTAGTAATTTTGACAAGAGAACGCGCACTCAAACTCGAACGGCCGTCCACTATTACGACAATATGAAACGGGGGCCCCGCGGAGACCCCACGGGGAATCCGCCCCCGATGTCCCTGCGCCCCCCTCGCCTCGGATACCGCAAATTCCCCGCCGACGAGCGCTCCGTAAATATTTAGCGAAGCGATCCGACCGCAAACACGAGTTTACGAGGCCCGGACATTTTTGATCCGGCGACATTGTCCGCAGGGCGTGTCCACCCCGGGAGGCCTGTGGTCCTCTGCCCTTCGGAATTAACATGACAAAAGGGTTTGTGTGATGGTGCAAGTCCGCAGAGCGTTGTGCGCATGGTGGTTTTCGTATGCGCGTGAAAAAAATTGCCTGCTGTCGATGAGTGTATTAATCAAAGTGTTATGGGTTTCGGTTTATAAATCATGTTTGGTTTTTATTTTGTGTATATTTTTTATAAATATTCTGTATTGTAGAATATATTCATTTTGTATTGTATAAATATTACAGTTCAAATAAGACGTTTCAATGATTTTTTTTTACTTGGATTGTGATACGTTATTGTCATGGGATTCGTGTTTATTTTAATTTTCATTTAAATTGCGTTTCGTTTTGAAAGTAATCAGTTTTATTGCGAAATAATATTGTATTATATAGGGTTGTGAAGAATTTTATCAAATGTAATATTGCGATAGCTTTCCGAACGAGGCCAAAGTTAATGAAGGTTTCTTGGTATAAATTTTCACTATCACCATTACGATTTTTTTTCTGTATTTACTTATAAATGAAATTTTCTCCTTCTATCTGAGAATTCTCGGAATAGTTATTTCAACTTCGATAAAGATAGAACTTTATCGTAGCAAAAATTTTATATTACGCAAAAATAATGAATGCAAAAATATCAAAAGCGAAAAGAAAATTTCCGATTAAAATTTAACCAATATTACACAAGCGCTCTATTTTCCTTCCAAAAAATTCACTCAGAATATTTTCTGCGCGATATTGCCTTTGTATTCACCGGTAGACATCTTTGAGAGTCAATCTCGAACGATGGCACGAACACCTTTGTTTATTGCGCTTATTACGTCAGAAACATTCGTCGATCGGAGGAGACAGACAATAGACACACCACACGCCTTCGAAAAAAGAAATTCGATAAAAGCTTCGATGCGTACACTTGCAGATGTCGACCGTCTTCAAAAAACTGGCACTTCTGAAGATCGGCCGTCTTCTGCCAACTTACCGCCGGTGTGTATCGTTCTCGAGTACATATTAAAGTTATAAACTGAATGATTTTCTGTCGTAAAAATTGTCGATGTATTTTTTTTAATTATGAACTGTATCAGCGTTTCATATTGTATGCAACTTATGTATTCGGAAATTCAATACACGTGTTTTTTAATTAGCGTGAATTTGATATCATTATTTTATAACGTGATGCATATTTTTTGGTAATTTTCGTAAACGCTTTTATTATTATAGTAAAATTATAAGTAAGTATACTCATAAATTTAATGATGCGTGTGCGTATGATGAGCAACGCACATTTTTTTATGTACATAATATGATATAATTAAAGTTCAAGATGAGAGTTGTGTTGTTAGTTCGATCACGATCTCGCATAATTAGATATCGGAAAATCGATCAAATCTTTTTTCACGAATTTATTGATCAAAGATAGCTCTTTTAATGAACGACATTTGTAATTTGAAATAATAAGTCCCATAAGCCATAATTTTCTGAAATAATATACGAAAAGTCATAATCTTATACAATTTGAATTTAATAAAGCGCATTGAATATAAAATCACCCTCATCATTTTATATACAGCAATTTCTACACATCTCCGAACAAATTCGGCCACTTTTCACACCGCCCACTTACCCATTCGAACCGAGACAATTTTCGTCGCAATCATCGGACCGGGAGGTCGCACATTCGCCAAATTTACATTTCAATATTCGCGCTGGAAACTGCGCACCTTCCCTCCGCCGTCGGCACACTATCGTGCACCCTTACACCACTTTCGCCATTACCGGCGTCGCCCAGGTCCGTTAATGTCCACGGAATTATGCCGAGCTGATCGACGGCGAGGATAACGCCGTTATTGCCGCCCTTAAGAGGATTCGTGCCCGAAGGGTCAGGCGAATAAAAGAAACCCGGACTGAAAGGGTTTTTGCTGGGAGTTTTTTTTCGCAGGAGGTCTCTCGGAAGGTGCGGTGTGTGGGTTGGGAGGGTTTTTTTCTTTTTGGTTGGAAGATCGTCTTGTTTGCTTATTAAACGCGTTACCTTCGCCCTCAGGATTGGTTCGAAATGTAAAAATATGTATGAGGCAGCTTATGGAGGGTGGTGTTTGTTTTCGCTGTGCGAAGGGATGCGTTCATTGGATTGCATCTTTTATTTACAAAGGTGGGTGTGGGTTTGTTGCGAAAAAAATTGTTAAGAAAAATGTATCTGCAAAATGTAAACGAGTGGATATATTTTGTTGGTATTAAATGAATTCGAACAATCAGATTAACGTAATAAGGTTATCGTTCATGAGATACTCGAGTGTCAGTGTATAAATACTGTTGCTGTGAATAGCTGTATTATGTAGGCTGTTTATTATTTTTGGATCTCTCAGAAATTTTTTTGTTTGTGTAAATTCTTTATTAATTTAGCCTTCAAGATTAGTCGGAAATTTATTAATATGTTCCAGGTTACTTGTCAAGAATTCTTATTTGTTTTATGAAATGAATCTTTCGCTTATAAAATATTTCAAGTTACTTTTGTGAATATGTATATATGTATGCATTAATTTAATTTGAATATTAATAACTATTTTTAGATTAAATTAAAATTAATATAGGATATTATTTTTCACAACTTTGCTTAAATATGTCTGTATGTGATACGTGTTTCTTTTAAATTCAAAAGAACGTATTACTTTGTGTTTATTTTTCAATAATCTTATGGCAATATTGATATTAGAATATTATGTAGTTCTTTTCGATCGCTTTGAGTACATTGCACTGCATTTTTTACTAATATATTTTTCTTTCTTTTCAGGTGAGTGGTTTCATTATAAACGCTATATATGTATTTTCCGATACTTAATAAGTAAGTACATAGTTTTCATTACTATCGTTGAGAGCAGTATTTGAGGAGGCGACTAGATTGAAAACGTACCACCGGCAATATTCAATTGCAGAACAAATGTTTTCCAGAAGACTTTTATGAATCCACATAGTTTCTTCTCCCATTTTTGCTAAAAAATAGATAAAAAATATGGTGCAGTCTCGGTTTTCATTTTACTAGTAGCTACCACAGACTCGGCTTGATTTTTTTCCACAAAAAGAACTCTAGAAAGATAGAATTTTCGCAGCACGAAAGTGCTTTCACCGCGCCGTCGTCTAGTGACTCTACTGTAGTATGAGCACTTTTTTTCACCGCCATTCTAGGCTATATTCATAAGATTCATTATGCTCGACGAAATTAAATTATTTTACGAGTTTCAAAAAGTTATTCTCAACGACCGTTTTTTTAATTCAATTCTGTAATTGCGACTCGTTACGAAATTAGGTTTTTGCCGCCACTCAACCTAGATGTTAAGTACGGCGCAACATCCGCAATTCTTGCACCTGTAGGAAGAGAGAAGTGCGCCCTTTTGTCCAGAAAACCATGAACAAGGCGAGTGTGCACACAGTGCCATGTGTGTAACAAAGTGCTTCTAAATTGCTGGGTAAACACTCGAATGCTTTGTCGCGCATAGCTGGTTTGTCGGCAACGTTGACTTCTTTCACTGCTTTCGAGGAGGTTCTGTTCGAATTCAAATCGTCGATTTTGAATTATTCATGTGTGCCGATCGGAGAAGAATGTCTGTGTCTGTTGGATGCCGAGTCGAATTCTGTGTCGCTCGTATGAGCTAAATGAACATTGCAGACTTTGTATAGAGTCGATTCAGAGCGCACATGTCGCATGATTGATATGTATTTTTAATTATTTTCCGACTGCTGTGATTATTATTTTACTCGTGTATGGTTTTGAAATGGCGCTGTGTATTTTTTATGCAGGACGATGCATCGGTTTTCATTTAATTTTTCGTTATGGTAGATTTTCATTTTCAGTCTGTTTATTGATATGGATCAGTTATTTAATAAAAATGTATAACGTATTTTCGTTTCAGTAATCTTACTCATTTTGAATATTAATATTATTTTCTAGAATGAGTTTAAACAAAGAAAATTATAAAATTTTCCTACTCAGCTTAAGAATATTTATATTTTTAACGTGATTTAATTAAACATTTGCTCAAACTTCACTCGCAGACGTCTTTTTGATTTACGCGGCTCATACATTAAAATTATATTACAGCGAAAAGATACGTACAATATGATGCAAAAATAATTACGTATACGTCAACGTTTAATTTTTCTTTTATACGATTACGTCGAAATCTAGCGATAATTAATCACATTTCCTTCCGTTAATATATCGTCGTGTAGGGCGCATTAATTGACTTTTCGCCCCGCCGGAAAAACTGCTTCCATTTTCTCCTCGGGTTTTTTCCGCGTCGCTTTAGCACTCGTATCGTCTTATCTCATTAGTCCTTTTCGACCTCGTGGAACGTTTCCTTCGTCCTGCCATATAACGTGTACATTTATATGAAATTATATTAGTTTAACGGCGTCATTTTCTTGTTGGCGGATACGCACTCTTCCTCCCTTTCGTGGCACCTTTTTTATGATCGTCGTTTCTTGTTGTGTCTACATTTATATATATTTTTTCGTGTCGTTTGCCCCACATCTTCCTCAGGAGAGTCGCTTTTTACGGTCCTTCGAAAGCCTCTATTTTTATGGGTCGAACGTTTTCTCTGCCGTCTTACCCTTGTCACGTCATAGATTAAAAAATGAAAGTATGAAATACTCGCGCATCTTGTCGCTTTATTGCTCGTGTGGGATTAACAGTGCTATTTCAATTCTAAACGTATCCATTTCTAATGCGTATTTTATACATTTCCAAGTTCAAACGCATTCATTGAATATATCACAATTCCATATTTCGCAAGTTAGCAAATGTGACTCGTGGGACTTTTAACCGACGAAAGTCATACGAATAAATTGTGACGATTGTCTACAAATTCGTTCGTACGAACTCGGATTTTGCACGTTTCGAAATAATGTGTCGTATCGTTTGTAATTTCGGGTCGGTCGAATTTACGCAGGCAGCCTGAGGATTAGTGTCTCTGGCATCGGTCTCTTTTTCGTTGTGTCATTCATCGTGACACAATGACAGTCGCCAAAATGACGCAAATAAATAAACGTAGCGAATTCGCGCAGAAATTGTGCCGTGGAGATCCCTTCTAACACAATAGCCCGCGCGATTCGAACGATTTAATTTTTGCACGCGTATAAAGCGCACCGGTTTCAATATCGGGATATTTTGAATTCCAAATAAAATCTCACGCTTCAAATTATTTCCGTTAACGAATCTCAGTCGGTTTTGCGGCCCTTTAAAAAGGTCCGCAAGTGAATTACCACGGGGGAGAGTAATTAAATTGTGACGGCGCCTAATAGTGAGCGCGATTTAATTTTAAGCGTTGAATTCGCTCGGTTGACCCTTTCTGTGTGTGCTCGGCGGCTCTGAAGCCTTCGGTTGGATGGGTTTTTAAATTATACGTGGGTTATTCTGATGTTTGTGTGTGCACGTGCTTGGGGCTTTTGGTTTTTGCTATATGGGTTTTTTGAGGGTGAAACTGTATTGCAGATTCCGGTAGTGTGAGTTGGTTTTTTTGTGTTTATTGGAAATTATATTGATTCTAGGATGAAAGTAATGTTTTTCCATTCTGAAAATAAATGGGATTTCAAATTCCAATTTGATTCGATCCAATACGTTCGTAGAATCGTGTGTGATAAAATTTCTTCCATTATGATTCGCCGAAGTGTTTTCAGTCAAAAAATCAATTAATAATGTGTTTTAATTTCGTTTGCGTGTGATATCATATCGCCAATTCAAATTGCCTTGCTTTGTTGTTAAATTAAGATTAATTAATGTTGATTGAAATTAGATTTTTCGAAAAGTAGATTTGTAATTAAGATATTTAATCTAGTTGAATATTCATGAAAAATCGCTGTATATTTTTCATACTCTAATTAGAGTCGTTCAATTAGGTGTTTGTGTATACGTATTCAAGTATACACAAACGGAACTCAAAAGAGAGAAAATAACAACGAAAAACCTTCTCTATTATCTCATTATTAGTCATTGAAAGAACATTAGCGAAAAGCGAAAAAAAAAAACAACCAAACAAACAACCTAAACGAAAAAAGATCTCTCAAGTCTACAAAGAAAAAAAAGGGTAAAAGATTGGTAAAAGAGAGACAGTACAGAATAACCCATTACGAGTGAGGGCTTTGGCCTGAAATAAGAAGTACACCCTCGCGTTTAACGCATGTTTATGTTTTCCCGACGGACCGAACAGCCTCCCTAGTAGATGATTTTCCTTTTCTCAGTCATTCGAAATCGGAAATTTTCCGAAAGAAGGAAACCCTACCCCGTTCTTCGAACCGGAGGAACTCTCGTTAGCCATTCACCGTACGTCGTCGGCTCGGAATGTTTTGTCGCCCCTGTCCGCCCTTTTTATTTTACATTTTATTTTATTTTTGTTTATTTATACGCGCTTTTATATGTATAGGACCCGGAGTGTGTTTTTCCTTTCGAAAGCGAAGTTTGTTTGCGTTGGACGAGCCGTCGATTTTTTTTACGTTCGGAGCGGCGGCGAATTCAAAAACGGAAACGATCTTGTGCTTTGAATGTTGACGGAAATTTACACGTGCAAATAAAAAGTATACAACGGAAATGTTTCGCAAGAATGGAATTATTATGCTTTTATTTTATTTTTTCGGAAGCAACGATTTTGTGTCAATAATTTTGATAAACATTCAAAGTGGAAATTCGCATCGGACGTAATTGATAAAGACGCAATTTTACGAATATTCTCTCCGAGCGAAATGAAAATTTATATTTATTCTATGAAATATTCGATAAAAATTATATTATGTTAAAAGAGGCAAAAATAAATTTTGTATTATTTTCATGCAAATACTTTTTTTGCAATAACAAAAAATAAATATCAAATTCCTTACTAATAGACGATCATCTTTCAGCTTCCATTTTAGAAAATTTTATTTGAAGACTTTCCATGTAAAATATCAAATTTTCTTCGATCGCATAAATCGACAGTTTCGAAAATTTCATGATCGATCATCATTTAACTTTCAATATCAAATATTTATATATATTTTGCATACATAAAATTTTAAATCGGCTTATTAATTCACTCGAAATTTGCACATACACACAGACTAAGGGACGCGCCCTAATGGTGCGTCAATCACAAGAGGCGTTGCGCCCTCCGACACGCGACACCGGGGCCAGGGCCTGCGCCCCCGGGCCCCCATCGAGGCCCTGAATTATGGAAGGCTCGCTTTATTATTAGCACATATTTCAGGAGCGGACGAAGACTCGAGCTCGGCGACAGATGCGCCTAATAAGATGGGCTAATAAGTCTGAATCTCCGGTGTCACGTGCCTAATCGGGATTAGGATGTTCCACGTGGTGTTTGTCTTGATGGAGGTGTTGAAAATTGCTTGCAGAGTGTGTATGTGCTTCGGGTTTCTTGGTAGGGTGTAATTTACGCGATCGGTCGTTGATTTTTTATGCTACGTTGCGAAAATGTGGCGTATAATTAATGGATGTTCTTGAATGGTTTTAATTAAGTTTTTATAGTATTATATTCAGATTGTTTTTGAAAGACGGTCTTAGTTGCAAACTCGTGTATTCTATTTGTTTAATTCTTATCTAATTTAATTCAATCATAATAAACCTGTCGCTTTATACAAAAACATTTACGCGCAGTTGAGTGCTGATATGTTTATGGTTTTTTTGTATTTTTATAAAAACTATAAAACTTTATATGCAATGAGGAAACGAATTTTATTATGCTGTTAACATAACGTCGATTTGCAATGCATTCAACGTAGCAGGGCGCTTATCCATATGCGCAAAATGAAACGTCATACTCGTAAAAACGATTCCGTTTTATACGCCCGTTAAAATCGCAATAATAAAAATTATATTCAATTAAAAACAGGCCTGTATATACGAAAAAATAGATTATCTCGTAAAGCGTACCGTAAGTGCGTCTGAAAAAAAACCCTCGCATCACAGCCGATGGTAATTTCTGAAACGTGCTTCGCTTTTTATTTAATCAATTTCGTACCCGTTATGCGCGCACTGTAATAAAGCATTATACATTTTCGATTGTATGCCATGAAACGAATCGTTTTTCAACGCCTCTATTTACATTAGAGATATTTTTTGTTTTTATGATTCGGCTCTGCGAATCGAGCAAAAACCTGCGGTGGATTTTCGTTACGACGCGCCATAAAAGGAACTAAACGAAAAATTTCTTTGATGTTGCGAATGAAATCTTAAAATAGCGGAAAAGTCATATACGGATCGTTGGAAAACAAACGTCTTTTTCACAAAGAAAAACCGGGTAATATTACTCAGAATATTTTCCAATTTCACGCCGAAAATAAGATCGTACGATTTAATATTTTCAATAATTTATTATGTTGGGAATATATTTTATTACGTCTTATAAATGTACTCAAAAAGCGTTCCATAAAAAACCTTTTTATAACATGAAAACGTTAAAAAAAAAGTGGAACGCCTGCCGCAAGGGTGCAATATTTTTTGTTTCCCCGACACAATTAAATTATTCGAATTTAATAACGAAAACTTTTCCCCCCAAACACACCGTCATTTATTTCAATTTGAACAAAATTTACTCCTCATTTAATTTCGCAGAATTATGTCCGACTTTGCGAACACCGCCGAAGCACTTCGACCCGCAAATTAGAAAACCTCATAGCACAAATTAACACAGATTACGATCATCTCCAGGAACCGCGCATAGTTCCAATACAATATTTATGGGGGCCGATCCGAACGGCCGCATAATCACCCCATAACACCCACCCCATAAACACCACCCCCTCTGCGAAATAGTACGTAGATAGGGCCACTTACGGTTTCATTACGGCGACGACAACTACCGCCGACCGAAGATTGGTTTACGATTGGCGTTTATGGTTTATTCATGGCCAGGGGGTGAGTGGGTGGGAATTTCATCAGGGTGCTGCTCCTACACACAGACCTGACCTTCTCGAGACATCTGTGTTTTACGATGTCCTCCGTTCGGGTCGTTTCGGATGGTGTCTGTGGATTCAGTTCGATTTTTTTTTTAGATATTTTGTGTGAGTTATTCTTGTTTGCAAATCGATTTTGTTGTTTGGATGGTTGTGAATAGTGTTTGTTGATCGGAAATTGATTTTGGGATGATATTTGTTTGTTTGGTGATGTGTTTTGAATTTTGAAAAAATAACACAAGGGCGCAATTTTTATGTTTTGTATTTATTGAGATTTCTAGGAATTTTATGTTTTTATATAATCATGAATTATTTGAAGATTATCTGTTGTGCTGAACGTTTTTTTAAATGTAAATATGATTTAATATTAATAATCGATTTCGTGGAATCCGATTGAAAATTAAAACGAAACTCGTTTTTATTTGATTGAAGTATGAAAAAATCTCAAGTAATTGATGTGTATTTAAAAATTATATTTTGATCGAAATATTATTTCTCATTTAATGGATATCTTTATACACAATTTTTTTTATTCATAAATTTTTTATTTCACATTGAAAGCAATCCCACATGATCACATTGGGTTGAAATGAAAGTATAATTTATTGGTTCTACAAAGTAAATTTAAATCTAAAATTTTTCCAAAAATATAATATTATCAATGTCAAAACGATTATATAAATAGTTTTTCATCGAAACATCTAAAAAAAAGTGATAAAAACCATTCCGATGAATTTACATTTCCCAATAGTTTTCACAAAGCCAATCTAAGCTTCAGAAATCCTTTCATCCGATACATTCTACAACGCCAAACCACCATTTTTGTTACATCCACACCGAAAACGAATCGAAAGCATTGACATTCGAACATCACAAATTTAATTTCCGTTTCCGAACTACACACAAAACCACACCGAACATGGCATAAACGCGCGATTTATCCGAACCGGAACGCACCCGCTCGTCTACGATAATCTTGAGTGCATTCACGCCCGATTTCCCGGGAAATCCCGGTGCTGGTATTGTGGGATATGTCCGAGTGGATTTTGGAGGTTTGGGCGCATCTGATTTGTCTTATTCGATTGCGCTGTGTGTCCACTTGAACGTTTCTTTGTATGCAGATCGTATGCAGTCCATATTTCGGGATTTGGGTTGTTATCTTGTAATTTCTTGGAATCGGGAGCAGATGTTGCTTGTCATAGAAGTCTGGAAGGTAGATTATTTTTATTGCAATAAGTGAATTTTCGTGAACTTTGTGTATTTGGGAGAGTTTTGTATGAAGGTTGTTTTATTTTATATTCACGAAATGTTAATTGTTGTATATTTTTATTATAAATTTACCATTTAGTTTAGTCAAATAGACCACTTCTTAGAATTGATTATTAAATTTAAGCGACACGGTAAAAATATATGATTCCATTTCACTTATATGAAACTATTTTTAGAATTAAAAATTTAGAATTAAAAAAAAAACTATTTTTATTTTAAACTTTACCAAAGTTAATTTATTTATTACATAAGTATAGTTTTTTTTAATGTTAATTTTATAATTTATTGTCACTTGATAATTATACCAAATTTAATATCAATAATGATGAATAAAATAATTAACTTAAAAGCTCCATTTATAAAGTGATGGACTCCCGTTGGGATGTACGTTTTGATGTGTCAATAGAAAATGAAAAATATATTGCTGGTTTAAAGTGTCGGTAATTATTTCTATTTAAAGCTTACACGCTTAACCAATTTAATATTTAATTACTAAGTGACGTCCATCGCCAAGTGAGATTTTCGAATTTTTGGTGTTATGGGCTATATTAAAAGGTATATTTGTTAACCGGGAATAGCGCTTACGTATTTTAATTACTGTTACTGTTAAACGAAATACGATTAATACAGGCGTGGGTGTGTTATAAAGCCTCTAATATGTTTTCTCAACTTTATCGGGTCCTAAATAACAAATTAAGCTACGTTGCGAATAAATAAAACAGTCTCAAATACTCCGTGAAATGTACATATTTAAATTTAAGTTAAAATCCAACTGACTTACCCTGATGAATTATCTGAATTTTAATACATAAATCTCATAATTTCGTATAAAATATATCAATATTCATTGGAAATATAAATCAAGTAACGTCGTTTGATTGATTATCCTTTTGTATTTGTCCTTTAATCGAAATTTATACGATATTTATGAGTTTTACAAAAAAAATTATACCTATTCATGTGTGCTCTCGTATAAATTGTGTCCTACATCTACACCGATTTAAATTTATTCTCGGTTTGTATGTTCGTGCAAGCAAATATAGGGATACGTCAATGAATCGATGCCTCGGGACCTAAAGGGTCAACAATCGAGGCAGAGTATTATATCAAATTGAAATATTGTCTGTTCGAGCTAATTCGTCGATATAATATGCCTATATTTGCAGGATTAACCACTAATTAACGCGCGTGTGTAAATCTCGATCGCAAAATTCGTCATGAATTCCATTTATTGATGAACAATGATTATGTTAATCGAATTATACGCTTTGAATAATCGAATTAATTTATATATCAATTGGTTAATTTAATAATTGGCGGACCGTTTGGTTGCCGAATCAATTCAACAGATTATTAATTTTCCTTAAATACGCATTTCGATCCGAATTCAAAATCAGAGGAAATATAATATTTCACAAATTGATACTTTTTGTAATAAAAAAATAAATAAAACCACTGATTTCGTGACAAAAAAACATTCCAACCTTTCTCCGATCTCCATCAGTAAACTCGCACGACAAATATGTGCGACACTCCACATTTGTCCACACCCTCCGTTCTTCCCGTTCCATCCTCCTCCGCCATTACCCAGGACTCGGAATTACCCTAGCGGATCCTCGCAGGCTGGCCGATTTTTCAAAATTAACCGAACGCCTTGTTAAATGGCGCAAAAATCTGGCCGGATCTGCGCAGATCGCGTTAATTCTGTCCGACGTGCACACAAAGGTTGCTTTCATGTTCCCGCCGGTGGTAGGCTTTGATTGGCGAAGCATTCGCTGTGGATTTAATTCGTCCGAATGTTATTTTCGGAATGGCGCATAATCGAAAATTTCACCGTTCGTTGATTGCGCCCGGCGTGGGAAATATCGGAGAATGAGACGCGCGGATTTGTCCTTTTTAACTCCTTCGGACCTGACTTGAATCTCTTCGCGAACTTTCTCCCTTTCGCTCGCGAAGATATGACGGAAGAAATGAACCGTGAAAAGTCTGATTCCACCGTCTTGTGGAAATTTAATTTAACTTTGATTTTTTCGGATAATTTGGGTATTATGTTCGTGTCGATATTATCATATTTTCGATGAAGAAAACTCGCTAGATCCTACCGAGTTTGCAATTTAATCAAAAAGTAATCCAATATGTTTATCATGGTTTTATAAAAATATACTTTCATATACAATATTATATTTTAGTTTATAAACACTATTATTATTATTTCATACTTTTTGTATATTATATTTTTTTTCGTGTTGTCATTGCTTGGTGGTACCTGGAACCAAGTCCAATTGCCATATGGGAAGGAACATAAGGAAAAAGTATATTATAATATATGAACCATTTCTATATATTCATATCACAATTTAAATTTAAAATTTTTAATATATAACATAATAAATCTCTGCATTACAATAGAAAACTCTGAACGTCGGTAATGTCTCACGTGGAAAGCATCAACTGCGACATTTCAGATTTACAACAGTCTCAACAGGGACGTCGAGAACGGAAAAGACCTAATGGAAAATTTTCATTGAAAATTGGTATCGTAGGACACGTCCTCACATAAGCACTTCTGCAGCAAGCCCATAAACTGACCACTGACGGGGGCTCCGCAGGGGGCGCAGGCGCTGGGCCTAGCCCCAGCTGGGGGCTCGTAAATCATGTCCTGGGCCGGGAAAACTGGAAACGGGTCCCGCTCACTCATTTTTCTCCGGCTAGGAGGGCTTTTCGTTTTTCTCGAGGACTTGCGGCTTCGGTGGCTATCGATCAAAACGACAATCGATGTATCGGACAACTTTTATTATGGAAGCGTCCGGTAAATAAGATTTCGTTTCGTTTTCAATGCGGTTTTTTCTCGTGGTCGTTTTCTCCCCTGGGACGTATAAAAAGTGTACGTGGATTTTTTTCTATACGTAAAAAAATGTCGCAGTGCCCCATAAGAAAAATGTATTTATTCCGATGCTTAGCTAGATGAAATCCTGAGCTATTCAAGCATGTCAATCAATAGATGTTCTTCTAACAAAAAATAGCTACATTAATATATAAGATAACTCTGTTATTTGTTCCTGTCTCTCATTTTGTTCTTACGAACGATGACAAATCAAAAATGACTAACCGTCGTTCAAAAACAACAGATATATTTAAATTTATTTAAAAATCTATCCTAAAATATCATACTATTTTATAACATAGACATTCAATACGATTCATTCGGAACTTCAAATATCAATCGGTCGAAATCAAACGAGAGCAATACAAACAAAACACACCAATTTGCTCCGAACTAAATAGAACCGTCTCAATTATTTCCATCCACACACGAAATTAATTACTGCCTGCAATTAACACTAATGCCATTGAAGAGGTCGACGGCCATAACGACCGCGCAGGTTCATCGCCTCGTAATGGCCGGGAAAATAACGAAAGTTTTTCGTGTTAACGGCACGATAGGCCTCGTTGGCAACTACCTGCTTTTCGCACCGGTCGAATTAAGTGGCAAATAAGGGCGCCGAAATCATAATGTCTTAATATCGCGCTTAATAGACCCGTGAAAGAGGCCGTTCTCTATTCCCTGTGGGGATTGGAAGGGTCTTTAGTGGGTGCTTTGGACTGTTTTTTCGTGTTTGAGCTCAGTTGGATTGGTGGAAATTTGGTTTTGCGGTAGTTGAATCGCTTTGCGGATGGAATCTTTTATGTATTTAGTTTTTTGTGTATGTGGTTTTGACATAGCTGTATAAAGTTATAGAAAATCAATTGGTGCTCGTTGCTGAGGTTTTTCTTTCATCTTTGAACTTATCGATGTTGAAATTTAGGTTCAATCTATTAAAAAATCTGTTAAATTATTAAATTTTTAGAATTAATAAAAATTAAAGGAATATTCTCAATCGTGTGTATTGAGTTGAATAGGTGTCAGTAATGGAAAAATTTTATTAAATATGATATTTTTTTTTATTATTCGCTTTAAAATTATGGCAATATTTTATATTTCTATTTGACGTTGATTTTATTGAATTTTCATTGCTCGACTTTCATCTCTAATGAAAAATTTTATTTAATGACAGCGTCTATCTCAAAATTCATTCGATCCAAATTAAATGTGACTATCTCTAGAAATTACTTTTTTCACTAAAAGTCGCCGTTAATTAACGCATCGCTATCAAACCGAGTTTCAAATTTCACATTCAATTTTCTTTTTTTAATATAAATTTCATAGAAAATTTACAATTTTCCATCATATTATATACGGTTCAAAATATCACAATAAACGCAATTTTTTCACGAAATCTTTATAAAGCCTCAACTTACAACTAGACGATTTTTCAACAGCGAAACAACCACCCACGTACATGAATACGAACGCTCGTGAAAAATGATTCGTACGAAAAGAAAGATGATACCTATACACACATTTATAACATCTACCATGGTGGAACCTTCCGTTTTTCCACCAAGAAAAAAACAAAGGACATAAAATTGTACAAGTTGACGACATTTCCTACTAACGAATGTTATTTGTGTTCGTCGCCGGAAAAACGGATCGAGTTCAAACGTATAAATGAGAAAGCGCCAAATGTTTTTTTTGCATATAACATAAAACATTGCACTTTCGCGATAAATCATTGAATATCGATTATTTTGTTTTGTATTGAGTGTCAAATGATTTCATTGATATACAAGTAAATTATCGATTGTTTCAAAAAACAACTACGTTTAATTCATTAACCCAAATGTAATATTTTCATATAAATCCAATTCGTACCACAATCATCAAACAACTTTCATTCCCGAATCATTTAATAAACATTTCAACACCATCCCCATAGACCTAACCCACTCTCATAAATAAGCGACAAATTTAACGAGTTCGTTTCCATCAACACACACATACCGAAAGCGAAAGTACAACGGTTCGAAGCACCGACGAAATTTCCATAACACTCACACGCATCAAACACACATTACACAGCATACATACACACATACGAGGGGAACACAAAACGGAGAATTTCATTAGACTCCCGTCTGTTTATGGACGTTTAAAATATTCCGAAGCGTCCGCGGCGGAAAGATGAACTCCGAAATCGCGTTGTTTCGCATTTATATTACAATTTCCATGGGTTATATATGTATGGTTTTGTGTGTGTGTATGTGTGTTCGTCGCGCACCTGGGCTTGTTTTCAGCCCTTCGTCGCTTAATTAACAAACTTTCTTGAGAGCCCTTTTAAAAGTGCGGGACCGCGCCCGTCGTACACTCTAATTTGTATCCTTTTAGTCGCGCTGTGGATAAGGGACCGCGGGGACGATTCGCGTTGATTAAATGTCTCAGTTGCGATTGTGGTTTTTTTATGATTTGCATTTGTATATTTATGTGATTGTGTAATTTTATTATTCGTTTCAGTATAGAAGTTATTTTTATACGAAGGGCCAATAGGGATGTCTCATAAAATTTTGTCATCCGTCAACGTTTTTATAGAGTGGTGGAATTGTGAAAGGGAAAAAAATGTTCGTTTTTTATATGGAATTATTGGTGTCATTTATATTGTATAAAAATTTATGTTAAAAGCAGAATGTGCAAATATTATATGTTTAAACAAATGACTTGTATAATTGCTGAACGTTTTAACCCGTGTGTTATGAACAGATTTTTATTGAATTTTCTTTATACGATGTGTGATTTAAATGGTGTTTTATCATTTAAAGCTCTTTGTTATATTCATAGTCAAGTTATTTTTATATTTGTATTTGGAAAAGAAACTTTCGTCAACAGTCGTATGAAAATTCTATGAATATCAACTTCGGTTGATTATCTTATGCGTTTCCGTCGAGTTTTAAACGACTCTCAAGTACTGAGTTTTGCAAACTTTTTCTTAATTAATTTTATGAAAAGTATTAGCGTTTTTCAAAAAATAAAATAGATACTTCTTTTGAAAAAAAAGTTGAAATTTTCTATTTTCTATGAATTTATATATTTTTTGCATTCGTAAAAAATACGAAATAAATTTCCATGAAAAAGTTTAATGTATAAAACTAAGAAATATCGCAATTTCCCTATTTTAAACACATTCGAAAATAATAATATGTTTTCATTAATACACTCGAGAAAACTTACATCATAATAATCCTCCATTTTTCCACCGCGCGTAAACTTTTAATGGAAGCACACTCTCCACAAAGACGCGACGTCTCGAAGCGAAATTTCCACCGTTTCTCAAACTACAACTACCTTCTTACACACACACACACACACACACACACACACACACACACACACACACACACACACACACACACACACACACACACACACACACACACACACACACACACACACACACACACAAGAATTGCATACACCTCCATCATCTCCTATCTTCCGATTATTTACGACCGTTCATACTAATTACTTTCGGCACTCGTTTAATCGCATACACCTCCATCATCTCCTGTCTTCCGATTATTTACGACCGTTCAAATTGCCTCGTAAAGAGCGAACCGGAGGTTTTAAAGCCGGTATCGCCTCGTTCGTGAAGATTGCACGTTTAAGAAGCTGCGATTTTCCCGTCGGCCATTAAATTACGAGGGCCAGATAAAAAGGGGGAAATTGGCGCTTTAAACCGTGTTCGAACCCGTGTCGATGTGCTCGCTTTATCTATCCACGATGGAGGTCCTTTCGGTATGATTTGTTTTATATGATGGAAATTTGTTTGTTTTCGTTGCCGTTTGATGGTTTTTATTTATGTGTGCGGTCAGGGTTGGAGATTTTACCGTTGTTTAGTGTCTGCTTAGCTTTGACGGTGGTGTATTAGTTTGGTTCTGTGTGGGATCGTTTGGTCTATTTTTTTTTGGAATATCGTTTGAATAATGGATATTTTATGTTGAATCTGTATATGGTAGTTTGAAAATTTTCTTTAGAAAAAAAACAATAAATATGAATTTGAAGATAATTTAATTGATATAATTCATTGAAAAATGAATACCGTGTTGAAAGAATGTGAATTTTTCATGAATATTCTTAATTTTTTCTTAAAATTATGATCTTATTTTTTTCTTTAAAAAAATCAAATTATGTTTTCAATAATTTTACTGATGCATATTTATGTTTTTATACGTACAAGTTTTCATATTTTCTGAGGAAGCGACTCGCTTTATTAAATGTAAGAGTTTTCGCATGTTTTTTCCTCTCTCGATTTTCCCTTTACACAGTATCCTGCTTTTAATATGCACTGATCCTTCGTATAATAGCCAATTATCGATTTTTGGTTTATGAATACTCTCTCATTCATACAAAACCGTAATATCCGCACGGTCTTCATATACTAGAATGCAATAACATCGCTATGGAAAATATTTATATTGAAAAAAATCACGAAAAGTCATTCGAAAGCTCGATTTATCTCGTTATTTATATACGTATGGATACAGGAGCTTTTGGTATGTTCCCTTTTTTTTCATTTTCGAGTGTTTTACGTGTATCGCGTTTTGTATAAGAGCGGGATAGGCAAACTGTGGTGTGGGATTACGAGGGATTGGCCGGTGAGCGAAATGAAGAGGATTGTGT
The DNA here is from genome assembly GCA_009617725.1 of Hydropsyche tenuis. Taxonomy (NCBI): domain Eukaryota; kingdom Metazoa; phylum Arthropoda; class Insecta; order Trichoptera; family Hydropsychidae; genus Hydropsyche; species Hydropsyche tenuis. The sequence continues at coordinate 2,034,974 of VTON01000011.1, read as the reverse complement.
GAAGCTTTTGACAATGACGTTTTTCCCTTCCTTTTTTTCATTGTCATTGTATTACTTTTCGTGATACACATAAAGTAGGTACAAGCCTTTATTGCAGCCTTGACACACTCGTATAATGTACGCTTTTTTAATTAATATTTTTTCGGTTGAATTTTCGTGTGATATTTCAATTTTGTATGGTTCATATTTGATTTATTATATTTACGTGCTTTGCGATTATTTGATTATATTGTTAAAGGTCAGAATTGTATTTTTATTAAATAGAAACAGAAGAAAGTGCGAATCACGTAAATAGTTTCGAAACTGAAACAGTAGAAAAATATTAGTTTTCCGACAAAGTTTATTTTGTTTTCATACTGTCAAAACAACGTTTTTCGCTCACAGTAGAACTTATGACGTTGTACCGACAACTTTTTTTAGTGTTAAAATAGAAAATACAAAAGCTCCCATATTAACTTGTAGCTGCGAAAGTAACATGTTATATTTAATAATATTTTCTTTCTGAATTCGTAGGATTTTCTTTTCTTTCAAACATAATGAAATTTTATTAAGATAAGATTCATGTATAACACATATAAATCATTGCGAAAATAATACATGATATATGACTACGTAATCATATCAATTTCGACAATTCAATAACGGCAACGTCCTTATATCAATAGAATACTCATCCTTATTCTGCCTTATATAATTTTTAGCACATTTCATTTGGCCAACCTTAATAACATAACAGAACCCTCACTACGTCCTCGACCCACTCCATAGTCATCATCCACACACGTGGGCAGTCTTTATTTAGCACGTCCGTCCACTCAATATTCTTTGAGCGGCCCGATCGAGCGCGAACCTTCCCGTCACAGTCCATCCTGATTGATACATACATATTTATTACGGAAAAGCCTACATCCTGGCTGACTCCTGGACCCCTCATTCCGGGAGGACAACACGCCCCACAAAGGGCCCGACCAGGAGGGAACCTTCGCTTAATCTCTTGCAGAGGAGGTGCCCACCTTCCACCTCTTCGCCGTCGTATATAAATTCACCTCGTGTTTGACCACAGTTGACTGGCGACCCGAACTTTCCCGCCCACTTTCGTGGAGGCTCTGATCGATCACTCAAAGTGACTAATACAACGTTCATTTTTCTCTTTTTGAATCGCTCGAGTCTAGGTGCGGGTCCTTTGAGCTCGATAGAATTTCGATTTTTCTTCGCGAAATTGACGGTGAAATTTCGCGTGTGTTTTATTTAGACGCTTATGATGAATGTGCGGTTGCGGCGTTTTTGTGCTTCGTATTTTCTGGGTTTATGCGAAACGAATTTTCCGTATCGTCGGTTGTATATTGAAAATTGTATATCGATTGGAGTTTTGTGCCTTATGAATAATTTAATAATTGTAGTATAGTATTTTTTTTTCATTGTGGGAATATTCAATTCTGTTATGATACACCGCCTTGTTATTTCTCTCGCTGAATAAAATGAAATTAGAAAAGCTCAAATGGGTTTTCCGATATTTTTGACCTTCCACACGTACATATTTTACATAAATATGTTAGAACCTGAAATTGATTTCCCTCGAGAGGAAATTTTTCATACTCGCTTAAGATTTTTCTCTCACATAAAAGCGTTGGAATTATTTCGATTGCTCCCAGCGCTAACTCTCCAAAAATGACTTTTTCCAAGAACTAATGTCTTTGTTTTTCTTCTATAAACGACACGCTTTTCCGCTAAATCCTCGTATACGTATCAATCTTGTTTCAAAAATTTCTCATCATCCACACGAGACATCGTTCACAACGGCGAGCAAATCTCTAAATTTTGTCCCCGGCCTTTTCTCAACCATTTTACGACCGAAGTTAACCGGGGCGAAGCTTTAAGTCCCGAGCTTCAAGGTGCGATAGGATTTTTCAATTTAACTTGGTGCGTATGTGAGAAAGGCAAGAAAAAGTAACAGAATCAGCACTAGCCATAAATATGAGGCAGCACGGAGATAAGGCACGCACCTACACCCCTAATGAATTATGAACGAAAAGAACGGAATAAATGGAAGTTAAATAAGTTTTACGAGTCGGAGTGCGCTTTTCGCGCCGGAATATGATTTAATGGGATTTTTCGCGGTGTATTTCACTTCGCTTTCTTCGGTAAACTTTTCCTTTTTTCTTCCCCACCCTCGTTTTCTCGGTCCCGTTCCGTTCGACCTCTTGTCTGTTAGCCGAGTCGCCGTCTACGGGCAAGTAGTCTGGGTAATTGATTTTCTTGTCATATTAAAAATATGTTTTCGATCCTATTGGACGAGTTCGTGTTTTATTTCGTGCCGGTCTCAATTTGCGAAAAGTGTTTATTATTGGTCGGCGGGGCGGATGGTTTTAATTAATTTCATATCAAAATTCTTTGATTTCAGCTTAAGTAATTACTCGTGTTGATTTGTTCGAATTTGAACTTTTCTTTTACTGTGTTTTTACTATGATTATGTAGAATTATTAATTTATTTTCTTTTACTTTAAATATTATATTTCGAAAATATTTCAAGAATAATAACAATAAAATTATTGAAACGTAGTTGAGGGTTGATCTCAAACATATACATATATTTCATAGTATACACATAGAATTTTATTTGACATTTATATTTTTTTCAAAAATACTGTAAATTGAGACATTTCAAATTGTCACACGAACTCGTAAAATTTGTGACACTTGACACACAAGGCAAAAAATAAATGAGAACTCGGCATCTTTTACTTCATGTATACGCACATACGTCACGGTAATTGACTCGAGATTATATTTTATTTTTATATTATATATAACTCACTCGCATTTCACCCGAAAACCAAAAAAAAGACATCCAAGACGCAACTATACCACGCCAAAAAAAGAAGAAGAAAAAACATTTCGCGGTTGTAAATCTTGACCGTTTCCCCGCCGCAGTACCCACTTTCTTACACCCCCGAAATATATATACAACCAAAGGCGGTATATATACGCTGGAGGCTTTTATTTTTTATTGCCGCAGATTTTCCTCTCCATTGTCGCGGCCGCCTCGATCCCCATTCGTTTTCATTATTTAATTCCGCGTTATTTTTCTTTTTCGGAGGCCCTTTTATTTATTTTTCCCTTATATATATATTTTTCGCTTCTTGCGCGCGTGTATCGCCGCCGCCGTAATCTCTCAGACATTCCAGGGATAAGAGGATAAATGCCCGACGATAAATCTGGCGCCTAACAATAAAGTGCGATTAAGCAATTGAAATCGGTATGCTCCTCGAGGAATTATAGGGCGGCTCTCTTTTGGGCTGGAGCCGATATATCATATCGCGGTTATCGACGATGATGTGATTATGAACGGTATAATGTCGGCGGACCAATTTATGTCCACATTGTCGTAATAAGATGGATAATGTCGTGGCGTTTTAATCGGGTCTCGTTATATTGTTATGTGAGTTATGGATGATGGGCGCTTTGAAAATTAACTAGTTCTTATGAGTTTTCAGTGAATAGTATGATATATAATAATTTAGCGACACTTTTGTAGAGGATTATAGTTGGTATTGTGCGTTACATAAAATAAAATTCTTATTGTACGAAGCCATTTCGTTATTAAGGGACGTTTACATTTGCGTTTCGAGTGCAAATCCACGTTCTTTGTAAAGGATTCTTAATGGATTTTATGGTCATTAAGATCCTAGAAATGTCGTTAGATGAATTCATTTCGCATTTTAATTACTTGAAAAGTGACTTTAATTTTATTCATATTTCCCTCGGCGCAATTAAAGAAATAAACAGCTCGAAATACGTACGGGTAGTTTGGAAAATTCAACGGATCCGACAAAGACTTTGCACAATGAGAAATTCAGTTCCGACCGAGATTGGTTTCCCTTTTTTATTCTGACCGAAAGTTTTTCTCGGCATCCGGTCCAAATAAATTTCCTCGGTCCGGGCAAGTCGTATATTTATCCCTCTCTTCCTGGCCACTAACTGGTTCGTGGTCCGAATCCCGAGATTCGCTAACAAGATACAGATTTGCGGGATAATCGTTTTTCCGTCTGTCCCGCCGCTGCGAATTACCATAGTCGTAAATTCTAGGCCAGGTGCCGCAAGGATCCCATCGCCGACTATTCAGGGATTTATATTTATTCCAGAATCCTGTTCGCGCATAATAACTTACTCGTTTCGGTTTTAATATGTAAAAACGCGAACGCGCTTTATCGACTTGGTAACGACTTGGGCCGCGGCGGAAGCGCAGACAAAGTTTGATAACCGCCGAGCGCGCTAAAAATTTAAATTCTATCCAAGTTTCGCTTCATATTTTCGAACCGAGTCAAAGTCGACGAAAGCCCGACCTCTAATGAAGTAGAAGGTTTGAAATTCAAAACGAAAACTTCGTCCGGAGTCCTCGATAATTCGCGTGGGGTCGATTTTTTTCTTGTTTGTTTTCCGTTCGCCGGTCATTTTTTGTTTTGGGTAAAAAGAGGTTGTGAATGGTTATGAGGGTTGTCAACCGCCTCGGGACATTCGTTTTTGTGATGACCATAATTTTTCGAAGAAATTCTCCGGTGCTGAGGTACTGTTCGGAAAACTTTCGGCTTTTTGTCTTTCATCTCGATGTCTTTTTCAGATAGGTCTCTAGTTTTCTTGGACGAGGGATGTTTAATTGCCGTATAATTTAGAAAATTGTTAAAAGGCTGGGGACAGCGACCTGAGTTTGTAGATTCTTTTTGTGTAATTTTTTTTACTCGTAATCATTCTCGAATGCGGTGAAAGATACTCGGAAAATTTCTTTCTTTTTCAAATGATTAAAATTACATTGAATAATGCAAATAATTTCTTTGTGTTGAAAATTTTTTTAACATTCATTACAATACTATTTATTGATATATGTATGTACATACACCGAAATAGAACAAAATATATTTTCTCTAGATTAAAATAAATCGTGTGAGATATTTTTTGTAAATCCGTGATATATTACTCTTCGTGTCTTGATTTAATTCGCTTTTTTGTTGAATGTTCTTTGTATTCTAGTGAAAGTTTGTTTTTAATGTTTTCGTAGAACACAAGCATATAAAATAGATTCTTATCGGGGGATGGTTTTCGTTTCTTCTTTCTTTTAAGTGAAAATATATAACATCCAATATTGTACTCGTTTGGTAGAACGTACTATCCATTTTCTCCCCCTCACTCCATCCATTGTGTCTGAGTCAATACAATCCTCTGAAATATTTAATCGCATTCCAATATCGTTCTTGTTTTATTTATGAATTCTTTCTCTGCTCTTTATCGTGAAATATTTTCAGAAAAGGTCTTTTATTTTAAATATTTTTAATAAAAATTTCGAAGATTTTTTCTCATTTACCATCATATTATATATGTAATACATTTAAATATATTATATTTCAATTTTAACGTGAAAAGGACGAAAATTTTATCTGTGTTTAATTGTATTTAATTTTTAAGTAATTATTGTTTTCTTTCCATTTGCACATAAAAAGTAACACAGATAAAAAGCTTTTAACAGCTACAATAAATAATTTTAAAATTTCGGAAATAAAAACGAACTAAAATATGAATTTAATTTAACAAAAAAAAAAAACATTCCAATTAAGCTTTCATACTTATACAAACGCGTAAAAAGTCACACTTTTCCGGACGAATGCATCCCGAAAACTCACAAGAGCGACCGACGAGGAAAATCGCGGAAGAACCTCCCTCGGAAAACTTTTTTAATTGCGGACAACGATGCCGTTTAAAAGCTACTATTACCATTATGCACGACCTCCACTTTTACATACCTATAAAAATATACCTTTCGTCGGGCCACCCTTTATCTCCTCTGGGGATTTCCCCTCCGGCCGCATTTCTCTTCCCTCTCCGAAGATTTATCAAATTTTCGCCGTCGCCACGCCGGCATTCTTCGCTCCGAGGAATTTTCATTTCCAGCACTGCCAACAAGCGCATATTCGCAGCTTTCGGAGGCTGTGTCTTTCCGCGGAAAGCGGAAAAGCGCCGTCCGCGGAAAATCTGCGCCGTTTCTGTCGTTGCGGCTCTCTGTGACAATTTGTGGAGACAATTGTCCCGTGATTGTATAAATTTGGGTCGACTGATTGTGAGATATATTTTCAATTACCAAAAATGCGTTTTATTGTTTTTTTTTTGTGATTTTGATGTTATGTTGTGTTTTAAGTGTGAGCTGATTATTTAATCTGTATAAATTAGAAGATATTATTGATTGAATATATTATTTATTTTTCTTATTAGTAAAATGTATTATATGATTATTTTTTTTATATTTGAAGTGGTACATTGTCAAAACGATAATGTAATTTTCGTCTGAATGGAATTTTTTTATTAGCTAAGTATATTAAAAATGTTAAATGGGCAAATTGAATTGAATTTAAAACGAACTATCTGTTCATTATTTTTCAACCTTTTTATTATTTTATTTCGATCGTATTCAAACTGAAATAAGTAGAAAAGATCACAATTGCTTTGGTTGTACGTCTCCTATAAAAATACGCTTTTACATTGTTCTAATTAAATTTTCTTTCCTCTCAGAATCTCGAAACGTCTCTTTGATTATAATCAAATAAAAATTCGCTAAAATATCTCGACTATAACAATCAACCTTTAACGAACAAAATCAACAAAAAAAACATCTCCGAATAACGCGACACATTCAAAACACGCAAAATTTTTTATCTAATCACGGAAGCACGCGCGCGTCTTTTAAAAGACATTCGATATTTTTGAATTCATATCGCGCTCGTGCGATTTTTTTTTATTATTTATCCTTTTCATACGACGCGTCCTTTGATCTATTACCGAGCCCGCGAGCCCTTTCATGTTTCTTCCGATACATATTTCTTTTGACGTGACCCTTTTTAGGGATTCGCGCGCCGTCCGAACAGCGCCAAACTTAGAACAGCCTCCCGCCGGGGGCGCGAATAAAAACCCGCGTGTATTTTTTGCGCTTTTCAAACACCGAATCTGCTAGTTTTCGGTGGACGTTGCGAAAATTGCGGTTTTTCGTGTGTCGGGGACGTCGTTACGGCCGAAACCGCGGGCTGGAAAAGCGCGCTTTGTGTTCGGCTTCCGGTTTCGCTGCCGGTGCGAAGTGAAAATCGTTTAATTTTTAACGTCGGAGCTTTTCGTCCGGTGTTAATATTAAAATATTATATTTAAATTGCGATTTTGATGGATTCGTTCTCTTTAATTTATATGTTAATTTTTGATGAAGAAATATACCTTTAGAATTGAATTAATTTTCTATATCGCAACGAAACAGACTCATTCAATTTTTCTTTTATATATGAAACTTTTAATTATTATCATTATTCATGAATATATTATATATTATACGTTCGAAATAATTTTATTCATATAATAACAATGTATATTTTGCATCAAAATGTTCAACGAGTTGATTTTAATTATACGCCGTAATTTACCCATTGTGGTTTCACACCATACCTTTGTTATATACATAATTTACGCTCCAGCTATCAAAGCTCGATAGATCACAGCGTAATTGCATCGATTATACATAATAAGATCACTCTTTGAAAATACGATCGTTAAATCGATGAATCTGATCGATTAATATTCGCAAACTCATAAATCAGCGGATAACGCGTTTAAGCCGCGCGATTAAGTCGAAAGATTTCCCGGAGCGATTTTCTTCGGATTTTCTCCGTCGTTTGTACCACCCAGCAACTCTCATCGTTTTCTACGAACAAGAAAATGGTCGACAACGCCCGTTTCCCTTCAAAAATGAGGATAGACAGCCGCAAATTATGTCCGCGTCGCGTATGAGACCGCTCCATCAATCAGGGGCTTTGTTCCGAATCTGCGGAAAAACCCGCCGATGTCCGAAAGGCCGCGCTTCATGATTTTCCCGCGGCATTTTCATCGGTGGAAATTTCGACGCGACGCGCTCGGAAAAAATCTCCGAATCAAATTTTCGCCGAATTGTTTTTACGTCTGTATAATAAACGTTTTATGTTTGTGCGGAACGTGACGGTTTTACGGACGCGATTCCGATCGTAAAAACGAGTCGACTTCCATACTTTTCTTTTATTGGCTCGTATAAAAATTAATGCCCGGATTGCGTTTTCGATAAGTAAACAAAAATTGCGTCTCCTTCGGAAGAGCTCTTAACGTGCGTCACGTGTTGCGCCCAATATTGTCACGTATCGGAAAAGTTGCGCAACTGTTCGCGCCAATATTACTAGGACCAATCTAAATTCTAGCGTTTCCTTTACATATATCGGTTAATTATGCACTTGATTAATATTTATATTCATCAATGCATCAAACATCTTATCTAGCATATTTAATGTCTGCATATATATATAATATATATTTTTTCTCTATCGCATATTAAGAATGGAAAGTTAAAACTATTTACAAGAATTTGTGTATTAAAACCAATTCTTCCTAATTATCTCAATCCAGAGATGAGCAATCGCTCATTTACTGATCATAAAATTTATCACTTTTGAACTTTTCTGATAAGACGGAATCAATACATTCAATTATATTTAACCAATAAAGTCAAAATATATCCTTAAATGTGCGACTCTACTATTTATTTTAACATCACCCGTTCCGTCAACCCAAAATTTACACTAGAGCAAACTCAACGACCTCACGCTCAATTTCCACCTCGCTTTCCCCGAATCTTCCACACAAGACTAATGGATTTTCCTCTTTTTTCAGCCACGTGACCCATACTGCAGGATGGCTACCTCCCGCAGAAAGCTGGGTGGCTTCGGCCCACGGAGACCTTCCTTACGGCTGGGAGCAGGCCACGGACCATCGATCCAGGCCGTATTACATCAAGTGAGTACCGACGCTGAACCTGGACTTAAGGCTTCCCGGAAACGCCACAATAAAACGCAGTCTTTTCCCCTCTCGGATAATTCACTTCGAAGCAGGAGCGTTCCGTTTGACGTATGAGGGACATCCGTTCTCGCGCGAAAGAACGCTTCGTAATGCGAGTGATAACGAAACTCTTCGTATATAAAGTTGGGGAGTTTATTAAGGAATTGTTTAAAGTTATGTTTAATTAATCGAAAATTCTGTAGAGTAATATGATGTACCTGTCATTTTCAGACACTTCATCGTATATGATTATATAAAGTTATTGAGATACTATCGTATAATAGGTGTATTTGAACGATAGCTTCGAATTCACAATTAAATTTATTCGTTAACTTTGACATTTTAACCCTACGGACGTACATTGTATTGTTTCAAAATACTAGCTTTTTTGGTTGTTGTTGGAAACCACTCGTGAAGCAACCACTTTCAGCACGTTAGACTTACAAAAGTCAATAAACATTCGAAGCACCGCTTAGAGCTTTTCAATTCGAGTGCATTCGATCCGCTCTTTTTCCCTTTTTTCGTTCACGAGAAAACAACAGACTCGAAACCGCAGTTTACTCTCGACGGATTTGCTTTATTCATCCAATTTTCCTCGTACTTTTTCCAGCCACCTGAACAAAACGACGACCTATGAAGCACCCATTGTTGGCCCGGAAGGAGCCGGAGCCGATGGAGACATGGAATGCGCTCCAGAACCAAGGACCGTGACTCTTCAGCGAAGCCAAGATCTCGGTTTCGGATTCGTCGCCGGTTCCGAAAAACCGGTGATCGTCAGGTTCGTCACCGAAGGGGGGCCCAGTGTTGGAAAGGTGAGATTGTCGAAAATGCTAGCGTGTTATATGCATGTGTGTGTGTGTGTGTGTAGGTGGGAAATCTCGGAATACGATGGATCGTAAAAGGTTAACGTTTTACCGCTGTTTAAAAGGTAATGATAAATTTTATGTCGCTTCTTTCAAGATGTCGCGGAAGATTCAGGCTAGGGTGAATAATTTAAAATGTAATGTGGTGATACGGCTCGTAATATATTTATGTTTGAAAGTTTTTTAATCTAAATTTAAAACATAGTAGGCTTCGCTCAGATGAAACTTTGAAAATTTCATTTCAACTTTATTTCATTCAATTTTTTTTAAATAAACTACATATTTCAATAATTTCACCATAAAAATCAAAAGTCGTTAATTTGATAAAATAAACGAACTGCATAATTCCATTTCCGCCACGCACGAATCCCAACAATCAACAAACCAACCAACCACACACCGAACAAACACCCATAACGCAATTCGTTTCAATAATACGAACAAAACCCACAAAACGCTTCACTCCGACTGTTCTCTCGACGTATAGATTTTAGCAGCTCGCGCGCACACAACCGAATAAAACGCCTCCATGCTTATTATTACGAGGCTTTTGTGCGCAAACTGCCTCACGTTTACGCGAGAATGCATCCGGAAAATGTGTTGCATTTTCGGTGTATTTTCCCGGGGCACGCAAGTGGGAGACCGTGTCGAAATTGCCGCCATACATCTTCCAGGACGATGTATGCCCGACGTGGGGTGAACGGCTTCTGTCATCCGTCCCACAAAGCCTCTATATACACAAATCAGACGGAAAATGTATTTTTTTAAATTCATGAGATAACTTTTTAGTATAAATCCAATTTCAATCTATTCTGTAAAACTTTTCATCTAAATTTTTTTTGAATTTTTTTATGTTTTTTCTTCAATGAAATGATGAAGAAAATCATACTATTATAAAATGTTGCTGATTATTTTTCAGTTAGGAAATTAATTAAAAAAAAAAAAAAAAAAAATAGGAATGGGATGGGATGGAATAAAAATCATATTATTATACTCGTGGTGTATGAAAGCAGGTTCTTCAACTCAATAGTATGGTATTCTACTACACATGCGACGGTCTAGTCTGCTCGAAAGGGTTGGGTTTGTTCATGATGGGGTGGTTTGGAGGAGCATTTGCATAATGGCTGCAATCGGTGCAGGCATCGCCGTTTCTGACAAAGGGTGTCCTCCTCGATGTGGTAAATCATGCGTTACGGTTATTGTTATTCCTTTTCGAGATTGCACTATATGCCCGAGCGATAAACGATACTAGAAATCTCAATTTCTACGCATTAGAGTTCCGAAACCGCATTACTACGATGTCGAAACAAATCCGTATTATAATTTTTTGATTTATTGCAAACAATATTAACACGATACAATAAATCGAATTTAATCATCACAGTGCAGGGCAGCTCATAATCCGAACCCAGACGAGTGTTTATACAGATATCGCGCGCAGACGAGATCATGGTATTAAATTATAATAATATTCCTAGAATTTCACTGCATTTGGCGTCCACAAACACGGACGGGGATTTAACATACGGCCAGCACAACACCATTGATAATCTCCAGACTGACCCACCCATTGTTTCCGCAAACGAGCTCGCATTATGGCGTATCGCCGCATAAACGCAGCCGGCTCAGTTTTCCAGTGTGAATTACCATATTAGGCATCTGAAACAATACCGGTGAACTTAACTTGTTCGGTCGCAAAGTGTCACCGCTTTGCGATTTTGAATTGTAAAACAGAGAAAATTCGCGTTTTCGCAACGGTCGGATGTCGTCTTTGTATAGTTCTGTTTCAATGTTGCGGTGCTGTGGGTGGCGGTGGGGTCCCGTTTGTCGTGTGGGTTTCGCGATGTTTTGTAACTGTATTATCGTATCATGTTTAATTAAAAATTAGAACTAATATTTTATATGAACAAATAAACTTTATTTGATATTTATGATCCGATATAATAATGTTTGAATCGTTCGAAATTGTAGAATAAAAAAAAGGTTGACTATAATATTATATGTTCATATTATATAATATTTGTTCGGAAAATCCCTATGTCGCAGGGGTGTGTTATTAAATAAAAAAAGAGCGAAAAAACGCTGACATGTCATGACCGAACAGCAGATACGAGCGTTGTTTCGTTTTTATCATCGCGAAATATTCGCTCGAAATCGCCAGATTTTCTTGAAATAATATCGAATAATAATTCCGCAGAATATGTCACGTATACGTTTATTTTTTCCTCTCCGTTTTCAATATTGTTTTACGGGTACGTACACCCTCGGCATATTTCCGCCGTTTTCGTGTATTTATTTTTTTTTCAACCTTTTTTCTCGTATCGTTCGCGTCAGTCACCCCGATGGGACTTCTTGATCTCGTCGGGATTTTAATGTGACCTTTCGTTGTCTCGTATATGTTCTCGTTTGCGGAATGAAACTCGATAATTTTTTGCGCCCGGACGTTTTCGAATTGTTGTTTGAAAGTTGTTCTTTGTGTACGCATATTCGTATTTGTAAAAAAAAAATGTATTGTGCTAGAAAGTCGATTGAGTTATGTTACAAGTTCATATGTATAATAAATGAAATGTGTTTGTACATTCTAATATTATTCTCGGGAACGATAATTTTATTCGTCAATCTAACAAATTGAGGCTTTGTTCCAGTGCACGCTGTAACAGTGGTGTATCCGAAACATATAAAAGAAACGTAACAACCTCGTTCCGCAAGGGTAGCAGGGGTCCGGATAACGATTTCGATTCGAACAAAGATATATCACCAGGTGGGCCGATCGCTCCTCGTCTTTCCGTCTCCCCAACCTAGATTACTTTCGACGTTTCGTTTGTCGGATTCTTGTATAACCAATTGTGAAGGGAGGCTACCCGAAACTGACCGCGAAGGCTTTACGAGCGCACATCCTTTCCACGGTCGTATCCGGCGCGTGAATAAACCATAATAACCGTGGCCATCTGCAGGCTGCCGAGGAGGCTCATCCTCGTCGGCTAGTTCGGTTCTCGTTATTGTCGGTGGTTGTGGAGCCTCCTCAAGAATTCATGGGGCGAGGATTGACGCGAGAGGCTGACCGCTCTCGTCGTATATTTTTGCAGTCAGAATAATGGATTCCATTATGTAGACGGGCGATTGTGGGTATGTGCCGTTTCAGGAACACTCGTATAATATTGGGGGTTCGGAAACCGTATAATAAACATTCAGCTCGGTCTAAAATAGAATAGGGCGTATTTTTTTCACTTAAATATACACTCTTTTTATATTGATATCAAAAAAACTCTGGTATTGCTTAAATTTTATGTGATTTAATAAGGTTATTTTGAATCTTTCAGTTGGAGCCTGGAGACCAAATATTGCGGGTCAACGGTGAAGAAGTAGTATCAGCTGCTCGCGAACATGTTATTCGTTTAGTGAGAGCATGTCCTAATAGTGTCACTCTTCAAGTTTGTCAACCGTCAGCTGGAGGAGCTCCAGGACGTCGTTCAGCATTGTTGACAAGAGCAGCTCGTGCTAGATTGCGTGCTAGACCACGGCCACCTCGAGTTCGTTTTGCTGAGAGTGTCTGTGTGAATGGATCTCCTCTTTTTCCTGTAATGAATGGAATATATTAATTTATATTATTCGTGTGTAATAATTTTTATTTAATATAACATTTTCGCTTAATCATCATTTCAGCCATCGGCATTTTCTTTGGGAGACTTGTGTTTGCCACCTATGGCAAATGTTTTGAAAGTGTTTTTAGAAAATGGTCAAACTAAATCTTTCAAGTACGATGCTACAACAACTGTACATGATGTAGTAACAAGTCTTAAAGATAAGCTATGTCTCTCAGCTGGCGAACACTTTAGTCTTGTTGTTGAACATGTTAAAAGTCTCAGAAGAAATAAACTTACTCTTCTTGATCCAAAAGAAACTTTAGCTAGGGTTTGTATTTTGTTTTATTTTAAAAATCGAAACTAAGTTTTCACTTGAGAAAATAAAGTAATGATCATTTGCTTTTTTATTTTTGCAGATAGCATCTCGACCCGGAGCTCACAAATTACGCTGTCTTTTTAGAGTATCCTTTGTGCCGACTTCTGCTGCTGAGTTAGCTCAAAAGGATTTAAACTCTATGGACTATTTGTATATGCAATGTTGCAATGATGTAGCTCAAGAACGTTTCGCACCTGAATTGCAACCCGATGTTGCACTCAGACTTGCTGCTCTTCATATGCATCAACATGCTTTAGCTCACAATATGTCACCAGCTAAATTATCTGTAAAAGCTGTAGAGTGAGTTACATCTCAAATTAATTCACAATTTTTTTATGTATTAATTTTCCAATTTTACCTGTTTTTAATTTTTTAATTTTCAGAAGAGAATTTGGACTAGAAAGATTTGTGCCATGTGGTTTATTAGAAAGTATGAAAAGAAAAGAATTGAGAAGACTAATAGGACACTTTTTAAAATTAAATGCTCAGATGACAGGGAATCAACAGAAACATTTATCGCAATTACAGGTTTCATTATATTGTTTAGGTTTAAAGATATTTCATCAACGACAAAACTTTTTCTACCTTTTTATCTTTTCATTTCAGGCCAAACTTCATTATTTAGATATAATTTCAAGTTTGCCAAGCTATGGTGCTAAATGCTTTAGTAGCAATCAGCCAGAAAGAGTATTGCTAGTCAGTCCTAGATTTGGGCTTAGTCAAATAGCTGGAATCAGGAATTCAGTGGTATATACTCCATTCTATCTATAATATTTCCAATCAAATCAAAATAGCAATGATTAATACTGTATATTTTTAAAGCCTACATTAATATCAAGTTTGGAAGAATTAGCTGCTATTAGACTTACAAGGGAAGATGAACTCTCATACAATGTAACAATATATTTACAACGAGATAGAGTTCTCACATTCAGCATGGAAGATAGAGATGGTGCTGAATTGGGACTTGTTTTAGCTGGGTATGTGCCATATGATCATAAGATCAGTAATATTATGTTCTTTAATATTTTTTATTTAAATAATTTTATTTTTTTAGATATTATCATCTTGTAACTGGCAAAGAGTTAGAAGTTGATCAAGAAAGAGAACCAATAACTGATGACATAGGTATATATATATATATATATATATTTTTTTTTTTTTTTCAAACAGAATGTACCTAAAAGGCGCAATATTTTACATTAGATTTTTTTTGTTTCAGCTCCACCTTATCTTTCACAGCACAATGTAGCCCCTGCTAAGTGGAGTTATGTTAATTATGACGATCCAAGTGTATTATCGAAAAGTCATTATGTTACATTTACAATGCCTCCTCCATATCATTCTACACCTAAGATTGTTCAAAATGGTTTTGATACCAATATGAACGCTACAATTGCTAATAAAAATCACACCAATTTATCAGGAAGTCCATTAATTTATGATCGTAAATGTGGTAAATTTACTAATTCTGTCTATGAAAATTATAAAGAAAGTGATGAAATAAATGAATTCGGAAAGGCAGAAAATTCATGGGTGGAAGAAAATATGGGCTTTGATTTTCAGAGTATATTATCAATGGAAATTCTTGAGAATTCTTCTGATACAAGACTTATTGAAGCCAGAAATGATGAAGTACTCAAAAGAGTTACTGAAATGCAAAAGTTGGTTGAAAATTCTGAACAATATTTGAATGAACAAGGAGAATTAGGTTACAAAAATCATTCTAAAATGAATGGTGAGTGGCTTGAAACTAATATTGATAAATTAGAGAGTGATAATGAATCAAGTCAAAGTCGTATATCATCTTTTGATGATAATCCTGGTAAATTGAAACACAGTGATTCTTTGATACTATTAACTGAAACAATAAATCAAGGATTAAATGGTATCAATGATGGACTAAATTCAATTCTACCTCCCAACAAAAAACCACAGCCAAATGAAGATACACTGACTGTTCGTCAAAGTCAAGGATTGAGTGCTATTTTGAATAATTGTGGTCTCACAGACGCTCTTCTTGCTCTAAATAATGACTTATCACAATCAGAAAGTGATAATGATTCACTTTATACACCAACAAACAGCCCAATACATAGACATCAAGCGAAAAGTACAAGTATTCAAAACAAAGCTATTCGAACCAGTTTTGGTTTGCATAGTCCTGATAATCCTTTGTACAGTTCACAACAGAGTGGACGAGAGCAGAATTTACGTGATTATTTAAATCAATTAAGGGAAAATGCAAATAATACACGCATGAATACTGTTAATACTGAAATTGGTGATGCTGCTTCCTCGGAAACTCGGGACAGTGCATTGTTTAATGGAGGAGACTTAATAAATATGATAGATTTGGATCCAGACTTGATTGATTTGACGCTTTTACCTCCACCTCAAACTCCTGATGAACTAGACAGTATTGCTCAGGTTCCACAAGTTATAGCTAGTGTTCCAGCTTCATTTGCTGATGAAAGTGAAGCTAATGAGAGAAAATCTGAAAAACTTAATGCAAAAAACGCTCAACATCAAATTAATGGTAAGAATCCTAAAGATTCTAATTTGGATGAATTTTTAGCAACTGTTGTAATTGAACCACCAACCTTAAAGGTAACTCCAGCCGTTGAATTAACCCCTGAAGAAATAATGTCATTTATTATTCCACCTCCACCTGTATCATCTACTTCTGTATCCAATACTTCTGATAATGTTATATATTCAAATGAATCTCAAATAATTCAATATATGAAAGAACGTGATCAAGAATATTCAAAACCTATGTGTAATGGTCAAGTTGTTAAAGGAAATGTAAGTGTGAGTCAAATTCGAGATATGTTCAATGCTAAAAGTTTAAGTGAAGCTCGAAATAGTCTTATTATTAATGAGAAAAATATTGAAAAAAATAACTCTAATGAAATTAATTTAATGAACAGTTCTCCTAACTCAAAACGAAGAAATAGTTTAACTAAATCATCTGCACCTAATGGTCACGTCATTGACTATCCCACTGTTGAAAGAAAAAGTGTTTTTTCATGTTGTGCAAAAGATAAATCGAAAAGCAATTCTGAACAAGAAACTAATGAAGATAAAACATTGGAAGATTGTGATATCAAACCACCACCAAGATGCAAAGAAGAACATTTGATACCTCCTGAACGTCCACCGAAAAGTCTCACAGTGGTTAACAGTGTACGCCCACGATCAAATTCTTTCACATATAATGCCAACGGTTTATCAGTGGCTCCAGTCCCTGAAAATCGCTTTAATACCTTGAATAGTAAAAAGATTGATGCTAAAATATTTACCCAACAAAACGGTGATATAAATCATGAATTAACTAATGGACATTTAAGTAATATGATTCCTCCATGTTTGCCTCCAAGAGGTGAAAATTTGTATAACATTCCACCACATATATTATTGCCACCTAAAAAACCCCCTCTTCCACCTGTACCCAGCATAGAAACATTAAAAATGAAAGCAGCACTTAAACATCCTCCCCCTATACTGAAGAATGGTGATCAAAAAGTAGCTAGTATTGGATCCCCTCATTTTTTAAGAAACCAAAATTTTTTTAAAGATATTGAATTAGAACATCAAAGTACATTTTCTAATTCAGATCCATCATCCTCGCCAACAAGAGCTAGAATATTTTCTCAGCCCGAGTGTGTTGTTCATTCTTTAACACCTCCACCATCTGGATCTTTACAAAATAAAGCAGGGCATGTGAGATCTCATTCTGAAACCAAGAACACAATTTTGAAAAACAAGGAAATGAGCACAATATTTTCACTATGCTCACCACAAATGAATAGAAAATTCACCAGTGCAACTGTAAACCATTCTGATGCAATGAGCGATAGAGGTTTGAGCTCAAGTTCTTTCAATGCATCTGATTCCAAAATGATGCCCACACATTATTCTACTTTGAGACATGACAGTAGCTCTCCACATGGAAGAACAAATCATGTGAGATTCAAAGACCAAGTGGATTTTAATTGTAGTACATTGCCATCTCCTATTTTAAAACAGAAATTAAATGATTGTGGTGTCGGCGGTAATGGTCATGTAGTGAGTGTTGAAATTTTACTTCAAAAAACAGAAGTAGCTGTCGATGGACTTTTATCTAGGCTTCATCAAGTAGCCCAAACATGTTCACATCAACATGCTCAAGGAGGGGGAGAAGACATTGACGAAAGAAAATTTCAAGTAATTAACTCAATTCTGTTTTCCACTCTTTCATTAAATTCAAATTATTTTTTTTTTTTCATTTGGAAAATAGGAGGCTCGAGATCAACTCACAAATGAAGCTGTAGCTTTAGTGAATGGAAGTAGAGCATTAGTGGCAGCATTAGCAGCAGGAGTACCACGAGGTGTAGCAGCTCCATTAGCAGAATGCTTAACTCCTCTCAGAAAGCTAGCTGATTTATCTCAAGTACTTTTTATTATAAAAAGATTATTTTATTTTATTTTTTATTATTACATCATTTATGTATAAATATTTAATTTTAGGCTCTTGGTCGACACACTTCCTCACCTTTACAAACACGCAATCTAGTGTTAAGAGTTCACGATGTTGCAGCAGCATTTAAAGAATTGGCTGGAGCTGATATGGCAAAAGTAGTCAGAGAACATACAAGAAAGATGTCTGATCCTCAAAATTATGAAGGCAGTAGTTCACTCGAGGGTCAATTGGCTTTAAGAGCAGAGTGCTTAGCAAATGTGTTAGCGACATTGCTTCGAAGCCTCAGAGTGTTTTCTCCCTAGATGAATTTGCTATTCACCATATCATTTTGATTATGCTTCCTATAAAAAATGTGCGTTTTTTGAAAACTACATATTCTTATATATTCATAATATATGATGAGTAATTTTAACATTTTTCTATCTAAAATATCTTTCATATTGTTTTTTAAAACTAGGTTTAATTAAATTTTCAATATTTTTTGTATTTTCCAAACCAAAATGGACAATCGATAATTATTTTTATATGAACGTAAATATATATCCTTATTATTTTATGATCCTAAAAGTATAATGTTTTGTTTTTTTACAAAATTATTGTTTTTATTATATTTATTTTATTTTATTAAGCAAATTATTTTTCTTTGTTTTTGGAATCATTATTCTTTAAATGTCATTTCCTCCCAAAATATAAACATTGTTTATAAATGTTACCTTATTGAATTATTTGAATTTAAATGACAAATATTGTCAAATGACAATAAAATGCATATTCCAGCCATATTTAACAAAGTAAGTTTTTTTCTTTTTGTATATAAAAATAATATACAATTATTTAATTAAAAAATATAGTCATGTAAATAATTTGCATAATAATTTAACAAAATATTTAGAATATACATTGTGATTTTATCAAATAAAAACACAGACATGTGTCTGGTTTAGTAATTGTCGCTTGCTTAATTGACTAATATAAGTGTGACATCAAAAAGTCTGATTGTTAATTCGTAATAAATTAATAAAAAATAAATATTGATTCTTGATATTTGTTTACATTAGAATCTTGAGAGTTATACCTCACATTTTGTACAAGCATTTTATGAAATTATGTTTTTCAAAATGCTAATATAGGCGAGTTTAGTATTCTGCCAAAGTTATGAGTTTTGTTCACATGCGCTTGAAACTCATTATATAATAAAAAGCAGTGTGCAGTTTTTCAATTGTTCAATAGCATTTTTCTGTAGTTCGTGCATAATTCTCTTATCATTTTCAAAAGTATGCCTGTATAATTATAGTATTTAGATGAAATCGTAGATGTTGATTGTTGATTTTATCCATATAAAATATCATTCTAGGTTTTAGTGTCAACTTAACAATGGCATATCCATTACAAATGAAAATTATCAGTACGCATATGCAAAAAAATGTAGTTCTATGCAGCAAACAACCAAGATTCATGTATTATCATTATAAAAAAATGGTGCTTTTAAATATTACTGATAATAAATGCTCCATGCGATTTCTAAGCATTTAAATGTGATTAAACTCACGAGACCAAGTCTTAATGTTTTTGTATAATATTATAAATTTATATTAATTTGTATAATTTATTTGAACATTGTATCAAAAATTATTATTATATATTGTATGAAGATTTTATATTTAAAATGTTAGTGTTCGAAATTTCACTATCCAAGATAATTTGTATTCATTTAAATCAATCTAAATTGTGTTGAGTTATTAAAAATTAACTATTTTTCACATAGTGTTATAGTGGTTCAGTAATGTTTTTGTTAAGTTTAATTATTTTATGAAAGAGAAGGTTACCATACTTAAAATTTGTTTATAGAAAGTATTGTGTGTTAATGAATTTTATAGATTTGAATTAGAAGATCCATTGAAACAAATTGTAACAAAGTTTGTTTACAATAAAGATTTTTGTTTACCATTATAGGTAAAAAGAATATAGTACTAATAGAAAAACTGAAAATTAATTCAGTTACACAGTTGTTACCCTACATAAATTTCAAAATGTGATAATGTTCTGTTAGCCTCTTTTATTCTAATAAATCCATATCTGCATGTATGTATTATACATATATTTACATTTCGTTGTTTGAAATCATAAAAATTATTTTATTTAAAATACATGCAAAATTTTAGTAGAAGCTTTTTTTTTATTTTCAATTCTGATATATTTAAATACTATAATTTGTTGTAAAATTAAAAGTCTTTATATTAATTAGTAGGAAATGGAATCAGAATGTTTACTTTACTATGAAACTTTTTGTTGGATCGAGACAAGGAGTTTATGCTTAAAACCAAAAACTTAACACTTAATATAAATTAATTAGTTAAAATGATAAGAAACGAGTTTGAGTTCTATAATGAGATTAAAGGTATAACATATCTCGAGCATTTGTGAAACATAAAATACCACCAGTAAGATGTGTATTGTATAAATTAGATCTGACTGTACAGTTGTGCCTTGTAACAAGGTAGTTTTGTGAGCATTCCCAGTTCAGCAATGAATCGATATCGTCGACAAGTATCTGATCTGAAATAGTAAAATGTAACCATTGATTTAAATATTTATATCCATTTTCGATTATGTTACTGATTAACTGTTACATGTACCTTGATTAATTTATTGAATTTCAATATGTTTGTGTAAATCACAATCCCTGAATTATTAGCAACATATCTAATCCATTGATATCTATACCAAAATACCTTTAAATAAATTTAATATTAATTATATTATCGTTTGTTGTATATCTAAAATGTAATAAATGATAACATAGAAATCCGACACTTTTATTTTACCAATATTTCAAAAAATATTTATGAAGAAAACGAATACGTAAAAGATTGAGATATAAAAAGAATTCTCAGTTGCCAATCAACCGCAGAAAACCACATACGAGCCAGACGAAAGATGCCATAAGATTTATAACTGTCAACCCGATAGCCAGTCACAGAACTCGAAGAACATGTCTTTCAGGTTTCGACGCGGGATGAAGCGAGTCCTCCCATTTGCCATGCGAGACAAGTGCAATTATGAAATATTGCATTCATCGACCGATTAATCTTTCTAACAACGTAAATAATCTGTTCTAAAACGCTAAAACCTTACACTCCATCCAACCCACACTCATTTTTAACGCATATCAACGATAATGCACAGAGCCGTAGTAATGTTTTGGCAAAGCGCCAAGGAAGCAAGATTTAAGATTTTAAGAAATAAATGGCGAAACGATATTTACTTTCTTAAATCATATGTACTCCTAGTATTTTCTTTCAAACTGCACAATTCAAGAATTCGAAATTAAAATTAAAAAATCAATTGGCGTAACCGTTTATATTATACTTTCTCAAATCGTATGTACTCCTAGTAATTTCGTTCAAACTTCACCATCCGAAAATTCGAAATTAAAATTAAAAATTAATTACATAACCATTTATATTATTCTTTCTTAAATCATATATACTTACTCCTGGTATTTTCGTTCAAACTGTACCGTCTAATAATCCGAAATTTAAATTTAAAAAATAATTGTGTAACCATTTTTACTTTTTTAAATCATATGCACTCCTGGTAATTTTAAATAAAATAAATCCTTTCGAATAAAAAAAGAAATAATAGAGGGGCGCCAAATTTAATATTTACCAAGAGCGCCAAAAACATTGCTACGGCTCTGGCATTACAACTTAAAATTATAATGAACACTTATCGATAACTAGAATCGAAGGAGCTTTATGCAGCAAAAGCTGCGACATGACGAAGCAGTTCGCGAAGCTCGCTCGCCGCGAGATAAAGCCTTAAGATTTAAAAGCGCTCCCAGAAAACCTGATTCGTCCACGGGTGCAACCAACCGACCGTGGAATGTTATCTCTGGTACATATAGTGCAAGAGACGGTGGTCAAAGGACCTGGTGGTCGACCCTCCCAGACATAACGACCTCCTTCCTCCTCGAGCTCCGTGTCGCCGGCAATTGGAAGCGGTTATACATTTTCTCTCTTCTCCATCGATCCTCTCCAGTGTTATGGCTTTTTGGAAAATCTGGCCGCGTAAAAATATGCGTACGACTTATCAAGTTTTTCGCCGAAGTTGAAAACCGGTCCGTTAATGAAAGGCGCAGCCGAGGGTTTTCATCGTTGTCGATAATTACTTTTAATGTACGTGCGCTTGAAATTTTCTCGAAAGCCTCTCTTGTACGGGAGGAAACTATGCGCGTGATGAAATGCGTCGTAAAATGATTATTCGCCGGCCGGCAGTAAAAAGTAACAATGCCTTGGCTCTGCCTTAAAACGCTCTTTTGTTTGTGAGATCCAAGAAGTCGTGATGTGACCCGCTAGTCTTCTATTATGCTTTTGGTGCATCGTTTCTGCAAATTTTTACATAGTAACAAAGAAGTCGTAAAATAAGCACGACTAATTCTAAAGTTATTTATCTGATCCTAAATATATAATGCAGTTGTACTTATATACTGAAAGTTTAACTGTAAATCTGATTACAAACAGAAACTAACGAGCGAAACAAATTTAAATTTTACAACAAACTAGTAGTAAGATTGCACAGATTTTAAATATAATACATACTCATGCTACTGATACATTATATTTTAACATTATATCAAGAATAATAACCCGCAAAAAATTAAATAATCGATTCGAAAATATTCTTCGAAATGTCATAAAAATACATTATGCACGAAACAAGACGATGGTAATGCGAATTGCGACGCCGTCCTCGACAAAGGACGACGACGTCGATACAGACGATCGCCTTCGCATCCAACAATCAGTCCACTCCCTTGAAGAGCTGTCGATTCCGATTTTTTCAACTTTTTTGACACCGCCAATCGCCGCATAGGCCTCGACTTCGACACGCCGCCATATTTGCACACTCGGCGGCCACAAAACGCGGACGGACACACACCGCCGGCGAAAATACAAGACCAGGACAATAAATATGGCGCAAACGCTTTCGCGTGTGTACATAAATCGAAACGAAAAATGTTACAGAACGAGTCGCCCCTGATGCTGAGGACGAGTACGCACCGCGGCCTTCTTACCTGGTTGTCGGTTGCGCATTCGGTGAATTTTTCCGCAGTCGGTTTTTGCCCTTTTCTTCGACCGAAGCTTCTCGATTTTTTTACTTAATACATATGAAATTACGTTTATTTTTCTTAAGCAAATTGAGATTGCGCAAATATTATTCATATGATTATAAAATCCAACATCAATAGCAATTTAATATTATATTTTTCCAAAATCTTCCTCATCGATTTATTACATCGGCTTAGCTCAATGTTAATGTCATAAAACAACTTTTTTTATATTATAATATATATTATTTTCAACTTAAAGTTCATTGATCATTTGGAAATTCCATAAAAATGGATCCAACTGAAAACTTGGTCGACTGAAAGAATGCAACCATGCTCATGCTTACATAATACAAAACGAAAATATAAATGAAATGATCGAAAAGGAGCACACACGTTCATTGTTCGGACGTCATTTATATTGTACATGAGACGGTCAAAGCGCACGAGCGCCTTTCACACGCCGTTTGAAGCGTGGCTATTGACCTTATGCGGTGGAAAAAACATTTTCCACCAGGATTCTTCAAATTGTGTATTAGTTGAACCGTTGAAAATAACTAACAGTCAAATACTGAGGCGTTTGAGGTTATAAATTAAAGTTAGGTTAGATTTTGTCTGTTGGGAATGTTTGTTAGTCAGTGCGTTGAATTTTTTTGATTTTCGATGTAGATATTATACTTTAGGGTCATCATGGATGGATTATCTATAATTATTTTATGATATAATAATCATTACATTGAAACTATAAATTTTGATGATTCATAACCTCACTTTTTTACTCTGATAAAATATGAACATCTTATAAAGAAGTTATTCTTGCATTAACAATATGTGTATAATCAGATTCTAAAAAATACTCGATCTAACAACCGTTGTCAGCGATAAATTTTGATTGCGCAGGAAACCCACAGAATATTCATTGAAAAATCAACAATCTAAGATAACAAACGACAATCCAGGATGCGTATTCAATCATAAAAGCACATGCCCGACGTCTTCGAACGGCAATCGAAGCCAAGCGTTCTCGGCCCTTGAGGCCGACATCTTATTGAGGAGGTGGTGGTGTCTGAGGACGAGGAGGATGCCGAAGAGACGAGGGACGGAGGGACAGAGACAGGTTGGCCGCCAGGTAACGCAAGAGCCACGGGAACCGACGCCAGGGGCGGTCAACCTCGACGGCGGCCGTCCTCGACTTCGTGTCGAGGTTCATGGCCGTGCATGGAGCACGTGTGTCCAAACGCGAGGGTCGTCACTCGTGCGAAATCTGATTTGGTTATGCAATGGTAGAATGAAGCGGTGCTTAAATTGCAGGTTGGTCGTTTGGCGATTGTGAGCGGGTTAATTGGATTTTTTTAGGTTGGTTTTGGTGTTGGTTTCGGTTGGTTCGAGAGGTGTTTGTTTTCGAAATGTGGCGGTGAAATCTGAAGATGGAAATGTATGAGTTGTCGGAATGGACATGGTTCAATTCTTTATTGAAAAATTAATAATCGAAACTTTAGTGTGAAGTTTAATCGATCTAATCAATTAAAAAATTCTAAATAAATAAGCTGTATTAAAATAAGAATACGGAATTCTAATGTCAATAACATACGTATGTAAAATAAAATTTATACAATTCACATTTTGTTTCGGTAGGCCAATAAATTATTTCGTGAAAGTAATAAATCTGTTTTTTGCAATCGATTAGTCAGCCTAATATAAAAAATAATGTTATTTTCGTATCAGATTCCACTTAGAATCTCATTAGGTTCTTTTGTTTATTTATCAAAAGTATACTTATGATGTAAACGAGATTATTCACGCTATATAGTAATATTTCATGGTTATAAAACAAGTTGCCTTCGAAAAATTTGGTGACTACCGAATCTCAAGTTAAAATTATAATTTTAACACAGATTTGATTCCAGTATATTGCATATAATTTCTTCTAGTTTAAAAATTCATGCATAGATCAAACTCTTTTATGAAAATATGTATGAAACCTAACTGAATAAAAAAAATATGAAAGGGTTGACGAGCACTGTTCAGGCGTCGTGGCGGGAGGCACCGACCGCATGTCTCGCCAATACTTATTTATAATTCCCCACGTAGCCTGCACTTGAAATAAGGAGACTCGGTACCGAATAAAACACACAAAAAAACTAACCGACGAGCGAGCCGGCGAAGGAGAAGAGCCCGAGAGGAACAAAAATAAAATGACCGAAAGCCAACAGAGAAAAAAAGACGCGGCAGCACACCACCCGACATTCTTTCCTCTGTTGTCGGCGACCGGCAACGCGGCGCACTCCTCCATTAGCCAACCGACTTCGGGATTTTATGTACACTCATATCCCGAACCTGCGTACCCTCCATTCTTGTACTGACGAAATATCCATTAATGATGGACCAGGGATCGTGGTTGTGTTTGTACGATTCTTTAACTTGTATGACTGTTTCTCACAGACAGAAAAAGCGTTGATTAGTTACAAATTTTCAATTTTTATACTCGATTTCTTTTAATTACATAGTTTTTTAGTAGGTACCGACAAGTCGAATTATGTATAATAACGAAGACGAACAGAATTGATAGATTTTGTTGAAAATGTTGACAAAATAATTTTATATAATAAAATTGATCGATGCCATAAAATATCAAAATTATTGTGAAATGGTGAGACGTTTTAATTTGGTCAAAAGACTAACTAAACTATCAAGGATCCCAAATAAAACAACAAAAATGAACAAATTTTTAAATAAAAACTATCTTTATTTTTCACAGAAAATTTCAATATAAGTATGTTTTTCCCACAGTTAAAAAAATAAACATAGAAAAATTTAAATATACATTAAAATAATTGGCTTTGACATTTAAATTAAAATATTCTCATAGTATAGTAGTATTATTAATTAAAAATCACCATCACATCTTTAAAATTGTCCTAAACTTACAATCAAACATGCAAAATATGAAAACATTTTAAAGTCAAAAGAGTAAATTTTATTTCCATCAATAAATTAAGGCATCTTATTATTTTAAATACCATATGGTAACCCTTGACCCAATATAATTACAATCCATGAATTAATCATATCCCTATTGATGAAAAACAACATCAGAATATCAAAACACGATGACCTATTACAGTCACATACGTATGTGACAATCATAATACATCACGTACATAGCTAAAAAAATACATCAAAATGGCATCTGACAGACGTACGGGACATGACTGTACTCGTCGATTTCTTATAACTCACAAAATTTATCGCTCATTGTTCAAGCCGATCTGTAGATCAGACTCTTCGTAGGTTCAAAGTCGCTATGAATTCGCAAGGGCTCTGTCTCGAGGTGGTCATGGTCATTAACAGTTCGGTTTGGTTCTTCGGACTTGTGGAGCTGAAAGGTCAACTGGTGCACGCTTCATAGTGGCCGCGTGTCGAGAGGGTGATGCAAATGATTGAAATGGGAATTTATGCTCAATCGCGTTGGTACGGGTCGTTATGGTATATTCAGGTTTTATAGGTGATTGGGTATGAAAATTATGGTTGTTTATTAAGTGGCGATTCTTTTGGTATAAAAGTTGTTTGATATCATATTTAAACTTTTGAAAATCTGTGAAGTTTATATGGTTTTTGATATTTAGAAATGTCGTATTTGCATACGACAGGATATGTGAGGATGTTTTATCTTTTTGACATATTCAATTAATTCAAAAAATAATATTGTTGTTGGTTTTATAACTAAATAATTCAAAATGTTTCGAATCACAAATAAAACATTAACTCATCCAATATTTGATGATTCACACGATAATTAAAAGCATCAAGCTTCCGAAATCCATAAAAAAATAAAAATAAATTTACACTCGACTACCTTCGACAATATGTACATCCAAAACGCCCGCACGCATTACCTTCGAGCCACTACGAACATCGCGAAAAGTGCAATTGCAATTTTCACGCACGCTCGAAATTGCTCGAGGATGTTGCCCGCGCTTTTGCATCATTATATTTCGGCCATTTTTCGCTAATTTTTTTTATTTTTACTCATTTTCGCTCACACACGAGACGAAATCTCTCCGTACGAATGAACCGTTCCGCAGAGGGAGGGCATCGGAACGATTTGCATGCAAATTAAAACAATCGACCGAAACGGCGGTCCCAATCACGAACGGCAATTTACTTGAACTGGTTGAGGCGACAACCCTTCTTCTTCTTCGATGATTTCAGCGAAGACCAATTAAATACTGCTGCTGGAATCTCCTTCCTCTGGGCGTTTGTCTATCCTATATATAGGTATATGACTTGTCTAGGAGGAGTTCGAGGAAATTGAGAAGTGTATTGATGATCAAACAGTTTTTTT
This sequence comes from Hydropsyche tenuis, assembly GCA_009617725.1. NCBI lineage: Eukaryota > Metazoa > Arthropoda > Insecta > Trichoptera > Hydropsychidae > Hydropsyche > Hydropsyche tenuis. The sequence goes on along the minus strand of VTON01000011.1, from coordinate 2,007,348 downwards.
GCAGAAGTCCAATTAAATTCGGCTGCTCGAGTTCCTCTTATATATACATAGTATTTATATTATGTATATAAAACGAATCAAGTGCAAATTAAGTATTAAAAAACATTCTTATAATATATATAAAAAGAAACATTGAACTTTTATAAAATAAATTTGAAAAAAGAAACGTCATTGATTAATTATGTTTCCATCTTGAATACGTTTCTATTTGTAAAGCAAATGTCCATTTTGTTCGAACAAAATATGGGAATTTTCTAATGGAAGCTTGCAGGCATTTCAAATGTACATCCATGATGGGATAGTTCCTCTTCGTCGATGCTGAAGTCCAATTAAACGTAGTCACTGGAATCTCTTCCCGCAAGACGTACGTCTACGTCTATTCTGTATGTAGAAGATATCGTCTAGAAGAAGCTCGCAGGCATCAAAAGGTGCATCCAAGATGGTCGAGCCATAACGGTCGTATATAATGGAGACGAAGATCTCGTTTCGATGTACCTGACCATACATGGTATACTCCTCGACGGATGGATGGACGTTTGAACAAATTCAAAGCGTTCAACTCACCGAAGAGTCGTCCTCTCTCGATTCGTTACTTGTCGCGCTGTAATAGGGATAATCTCCAGATAAAAAGATGCTTCCGAACATATATAATAGTTTGAATTTTTTTCATTTAACGAACACATGTTTTTTTATGGTAGACGTATGAAGCTTTGAGTGATGTTATGATTGGGGAATTATAATATTTTCGATTAAAAATCTACGTGTTATTCACGGGGTTTTATCGACTTTTGTTTTGATGTGTGTGGTCGTCAATTATATAAAGCTAATGTCGTTTGCCTGCCATAAAAAGGAACATACTATTACATTACATTGTTATTAACGTTTCGAAGAAAATAAAATATATAGAATTCCATCCTAAAAAATGTATGTAGGCGAAAAGGAATTTTTACTGTCGTTCAATGCGGGTTGGCTTTTGTTGAATTTACCTACAGTTTTCGACTTCAGCATTGACATTATGCGTATAGACGAAAATAAATGTCGCGTCGCAAATTTAAAGGTTTATATAATACATTTGCTCTTTATTTTTTTATTGCAGTTTTGTAATGCAAAAGTAATGTCAAGGCAGTGCGAAAGGATATGCTACGTAACGTCCGAACCGCACCTGCTTTGAATAAGGATAATAATAATTGCTCCCGCACTAGTTGAACTTTATTAAAATTAAACATTTGTTTTATTCGATTATATTATAGCTGCGTGTATGAAAACTATACACGTCTAGCTATTTTTTTATTTAATGAAACGCACATCTCGCATACTACTAATTATTGACACTAAACATCATGCGGAAATAATTATACCACAATGAGTTGTCAAGTGTAAACTGCGATACGGGTTTTTAACAATTTAGTTTTGTTTTTTATTTTTTATCGATGCGACATTTTATATTTTAATGCCGAGGTTACGATGCGTCGCTCATCTTGCAACATAATGTCGTTTAATTATGCAAAATTCGCAATTTTATCGCTCGATCAAAGTGTTGTAGATGTTAAGTAAACGATAACGATAAAAAAGAGTATTGCGCATAGAAAAGTGGTCGGTGCATTATAATGGAAGTGATATCCCTTTTATGCTTCGATCGTATCGTATTGATGTATAGTTTCGTGATATAGCATAGACAAGAAGAATAAAGGGCTGGGATATAAATCATAAAGGATACTCATGCGAAAATCATATTTATAAATTTATGCAGCCTCACATGTCGTAAATGGGAAATACGAATTTTCTAATGCTGTATTGTATTCGTGCGTCGTTGCAGTTTTAACAATACATATGTTTGTCGAAGAAAATATTGTTAGGTTTTCTTTGGTACTTGTCCAATATATTAAACGCGGAACGGTTTGTACAATAAGTTTCGAACACGTACTAGAATTTAATTTAAATATTTTGCAGGCACCATAAGATTTGTTAAATATTTATTTAATTATTAATTAAATACATTTAAGATCGAAATACGATTTTTTTTAAATATTCAACATTTCCAACTTATATGGGAAGCGACGACATTCTGAATTTCAGCGCGATAACTCACGAAGAATTCCGATCGTCTCCTTTCGCATTTAGAGATTGAAACGTCCATATCAAAAGTCATAAATGCTTTTTTCGATACGATCGATGGCGACGTCGAAAGCGTTCAATGGCCGACGTACACATATAATAATTGAAAAAAAAAAAACGAAAACTCGTCCTGAAATACTAGAACGAGTCCCGTCCTGTCGCCAAGCCGAGGCACTTATAAATAAATAAATAAATAAATGCACGTCGGAAAAGTAACGAGATTTTTCATTATTTCCTCTTTTTGCCCTCTCATTGCGGCCGATGCATTGAAAGCTCTACGCTCAAGTATGTGCGGACTTTACGTTGAATTATGCATTTTGTTCGCGCACACACGGCCCGCTTTTTTGTTGCGATTGTTTCACGTTTTGTTGTGGAACAGGACGACCTGGACCGAAAGGAAAAACTTATCTCGTTTAATAAGAGTCGGCGAGGGATGATAATACATGTGATGTACGAAGAGAGTGCGCATAATTCTGATGTTTCGTAAATTTGTTCTTGAGACATTGGTGTATTTCATATTTGATGTTGGAAATTATAGTTTTAATAAAAAAAAGTAATTTTTTTCAATAAATTATTATTTATTGAAAAAAAATAATTTTTTTCTATATAAATAAACGTTTTTTTTTTCAATTTTGAATACCAAATTTTTTTGTGGTAGCCAAGTTGCATCAAATTGTCGGAATTGATTCTTAAAAATAAGTTTAAACTTATTTCCGTTGGCTTTTGTAAATTTATTTTTCAATAACTCAATAAAGAATTAATTTATATTTACAACAAATAAATCTTTGAATTCATAGAAGTTGCAGTAATAGTTTTTTATTCTTTTGCTGTAATAAGCATGAAATGACTGCTCGATCAAAAGACTGATTTTGTTGATAAAATTGTTGTTTTTTGTTGATTTTGTTGTTTTTTGTTTTTTGTTGTTATTTTTCATTGCGTTTCGAAAAAAAGATGAAGCAAGGAGAAAAGGAAGTTGAAAGAGAAGAAAAAAGAACGAGTGATAGACGAAGAAAATTACATTTAAGTGTGCCCTCCAGTTCTTACACTTACACTATTGAATATTTGTGTTCCAATCAAATCACGCTTAAAACCCACGATGTTTCGGAACACATCCATCAGCTGGAACTTAAAAACATTTTCCATCGTTAAACTTATCAATAACGAAAAATCTACCGAACCCAATAAAAAACTGAAACCCTTCTATATTTTCACACAACCACAAAATTCTCACCCAGACCTATCCATAAAACGCTAATGACTTAACAGCATCGAATACAATAGCCACATTTATTCGATCAAAAAATAGCATGAATATTCATGAAAAATCGAGTTGACCCCTTGGAAGACGATAGTACAACTACGGCCATTGCGTTTCTTGCCTTTTTTCCATTCTAGACGACGAGGAGAGGCAATGCTTCGAACAATGTTCCTTCTCGGTCATTATGGCGTATACTGATCCATGACTGACACGTCGTATTCTTCTTCTCTTCGTCGGGGAGTCTCTCAATGGCCATGACCCCGACGTTGTCGGGTTCTTTCCCTCAAAGGCAAATTAACTCGCCGCTTTATTCATGCATATTTATAACACGCTTGTGTGGTGTCTGGGCTCTGTTCGGTCGGATGTACACATTTCCTAGTGGGTATTGTGCTTAGATAAATCGCTGGTGTTTAGCGTGGTTGTTAAAATCTGGAAATGGAAGTTCGACCATGCAATGGAATTTTTGCTAAAATGTGAATTAAGATTTAATTTTGGAGTTTTTCGGTTATATACATATATAATACATTTTTTAAATGTCGCATTCAATTCCGTTTCTATACTGTTGTATAGAATCGTACAAAAGAAACTACATATGTATTCTAAATCTGAACAACCAAAGAAATACCGTGAAATGCTTGATAAATAATCCCCTTACAAAGTTAATACGTATAAATGTTATGTCAATCTTACAAAGTAACGGTGTTATTGTAATTCGTTATGGAAAAATAATGGAAACTAAGAAATTCAAAAAGACATCGATGCACTTATGTTAACCAAACCCACAAAGTAAGAAATTAAATTTATTTTATAAAATCTATATTTATTTTTAGTAACCGCAGAAAAAACTATCAGCAATCATTGAAAAATGTAATTTCATACTTGCTCACTAATGTAATACGCCCGATTGCAGATGTTCAAGGAAACCTCGGTTTACTGGAAGATACAATGTACACAGAAGAAAATAAGAAAACCATCTATATCATGGCGCGACGAAGGTCGTCTCCGAACATATAACATAGGTATATGGTTCGAAAAATGATCGTCCAACAATTTTACAAATTATACGGGAAAGCGAACACTACACGCATAATCATCAACGCCCCGAATGATTCATATCTAAATAATTAACCGATTACGTTTCGAAGCGCGTTCTAAATTTCAAAAAACTAGGCGTACATACATACATATTCGATTTTCAAAATGTAGGCAATTTGTTCGTCCTAAACAAACATGCGATCGGAAAGTATCACAGATGCGAACAAATAAACCACCGCCTAAGTGATTGAGTCGCATTTTCGAAGATGGAAAAAAACGAAAACCAAATACATAAGTAAATATATAGGTACATAATAACGGTAGACATATTGTGTAATAACGTTACACGCGTCTACTTACACGTGTAACATGCGTCGTTTGACGGTTACGGCTAATTGTAGGCTGCATTTTCATTTGGTGTTATTCACATTTGAATTTGTGTACTGCATAATGTGTTATCACATAAAACGTGAGATGTGTTTTGCTTTTTTCAACCGCGTGAGGTTTGTGATACCTAATTAAGGATACTCGTATTTCCAAAGGTAAGTGCACCTTTGAGTTGAAGGATCTAGCGATCGTTCAGGATTGATGGGATGCACATGCAGAGAGTCGCTCATCTTTTGCACCCAGGCGTTGCAAATTATTTGAAATAAATTTAAAATATTTAATGATGATGTTGTAAAAACAAATTTTTCATCATAAAGAAATAAAAAATAATTTTTCATTCATAAAACGTTTCCATTTAACATCTTACTTAACGTCGAACGGATAAAAACTATTCGTTCCCAGGAATCTGCAAGTACGTAGCGGCCATTAATCAAGTTCATACACGTGATTATTATTTCTTATCGGTGATTTCGCACTCCTGCAAAACCTATGGAGCAGGTGGAAATATGCACTCCTTTGCGAGAGTCAATCTCGTCCTAAACCAAGTACCTAACCATACTAGGGACAGGTCCAAACATGGCAGCTTCATGAACTCGCAAGTTCAGTACTAACAGGACGAAGGAAGAAGAAAAAAAGTAAAAAGTCGCGGGACGGGATTCAATAACGAGACCCGAGTCTTCTGAGAAAATTGTCTCCGAGTCGATCAAAGTCGACGATAATTGATCTGAATCAATCATCGAAGCTCGTTCCTTTGTTCGATTCTTCTATTGTACACAGAGATGATGATGATGATGATGACGATGATGACGCTATTGAATTTGAATCTGTTCGAAAACATGACCGAAGAAGCACTTTCGAAGACGATAATGATCTTTATGTACTCGGGCGATTCTTAAAACAAATGTTTTTTAAAGTCGAAAACCACTGAAATGTATTTTTTAAGGAAAAAAGTGTTTGTGGTGAAGATAAATATTGAACATGAACGAAAAGAACCGACCATTCAAATATCGCTTATTGGTATCTGTATTCGTGCCTCGTTACTGTTCAAACAATACACCAACAAACTGATCAAAATGCTCGATGAAAGAAATCGACGGACTTTGTTGTTTCGGTAAAAAGCAATTCAACGTTTTGCCCACGTTGTTGTTGAATATTCGGTAATCAAACGAGATTTATGTCCCCGGCAATGTGGAAACGTCTTCAGGAAAGCGTGTTCGGTCACATCCCTAAAAAGGGTAAAAATCTTGGTCCCGGTCGTTTCCCAAGAGGCCTCGATGCTGTGAGAGACAAAATAAAAGTGGGAAGCCGAAGGAAGAAGACGAAGAAGTCAGTCCGAGGGCCGAGACAAAAAGAAGTAAAACGAACGGTCAGAATTCCAACTCATCCCAAATACACAGCATGGATCGAAAATTTATATGTTGTTGCACGAAGAAATACAAATTTCATGAAAAATGTATTTTCAGTTTTCTTTTCAAAGGACCGATATCAAATTTTTAATTAATTGGTAATACTTCTTAAGTACGCAAATATTTCACAGCCAGTTGAATTGTTAAGGATATCAAACCGTATTATGTTACGATCAACGTTTATGTTCTGAAACGTGAACGTAAATATTAATAATGAGCTTTGTAATTAAGAAGTATTTATTGCTAGAAAAATAAACGCAGACTTGATTTACAATCGAAATTATTACACTAAAATAAGCATAAGAACATGTGAAAAATTATCTTAATAGTTGGAAAATTTTGACAAAAGTTTCAAAAATCCTTAAATCAATACAAAATTTAAAAAAATGTAGATTTGTTTTTAATCTTACAAAATAATTTCGCATGTCATAAGATATCTCGTATCTTGCCACCACATCTTGCGTTTATATATTATACATACATTGTAACTCGCACGGTTTTATTTCATACAAAATAACAATATTTCATCTCAAAACCCTCACAATTTACATCTCATAAGAGGCAAGTAACAAAATCCTACCACATCTTTCAAATTTCAAATCCATGCCAATTTACAAAATCCACCAAAAATTTCCTCATTTAACAACATAACAAATTTCAATAACACCACTTAGCATACGACAAGAACCAACCGTTTACCACTTTCAGCACCATCCTGTACATAACACACCCATAGAACTAAATGCGGGCGGACGTGGTAAAAAAGGCGAGAGGGTTGCATGCATCTTTAAGGGATCCGACAAAGACACCACTTCTTTTCCTCGTGCAAGTATTACAAGTGTGTGTACACACGTCCGTACTGTAAACACACGTACGTGTATTGAAGAGTATAATGTAAGTGTTCGGTTTGTACCTTTTCCGATATAAGTTATGTGTGTAGTGTGCTGTAGGGCAAGGACGGCGCGTTTGTAACTTTACGTTTAGTGAGGATTTTTTATGGTGCTTAAATTCAAATTTGAGGGTTTTTATGTCGATTGTGAATACTAGATTTGAAATTTTTTTCGTTAAATTTATAAGAATTGAATATATTAGAAAAAATGGTTTTCCAAAAAAAGTTGCTTCGACATACTAAATTTTGTCACTAAAAGACACAAACTTCAACTATTCATTCAAAATCATTTATAAATGAATAAAGGACCTCAAAATAATAGTAAACTCACTCAAGCCCATTATCAAAAGAGTAGTATAGTTCAAGTAGATATATAATTTTTTTATAATAGTTATATATTTAACGAATTTTCATTTAAAAAATATAATCAAAAACGGCAGGCCACTGTGCGATATCAAAAAACCGGTTCGCATTAGTTATTTCATTTCTTTCTTTATACCTTCCAGTAAGAGAATAGTGGTGCGTGTGCAAGTCTTCCCTTTTGTAAAACGACCATTACAAATATTATCTCGGAATTAAAACTCGCACATACATTGTCGAGAGCCGTTTCGAAATGGCACTTTATCAACTCTTCGATTTTCATTCGAAATTACAGAACCCGCTTATACCACAACACTATTGTATTCATTGGAGACGTGAACGTATTTTCGAATGGCGGCCGTTGAAAATGGGTTGAGTCCCACCTCCGAATTAATTGCCGTTGAAAATAATTGATCTAAGAATTTATTGTACTGAAGAAACTTACTCATTACGCTCACGCACTATCAAACGCACTTATCGCTATAGATTTTTTTAGTATCACGAATATATCTTTTGTGGGAAAAGTTCAAGCGATATCCGAAGTTCAACTAGGTACAAAGAAATTATACCTCTCAAATTAGAAAAGGTTTTTCTTTGGAATCAAAGATTAAAGTTTTATAGATATTATTTTAAATTATATATAAGCATTAAGTATTTTATCAGAAAAATTTTGAACGATCAGATATAAAAAACCAAAGTAAAAAAAATTTGAGTTATATCGCATAACCTCTTTTTTAAATATATTACACAATTGTTCACTAATATTCACACATATATAATAATCTTAATTAATATGTTATACTTATAAATCAAAAAGCTTCATTATTCAAACCCACCGATATTTTAAACGTATCCGAGAAACCAACACATTAAAACGCTACATCCAATGGCGGTCACTAGCACTAGAAAGGTGAAAAATTTCAATAAAACCAATCATTAGACCAGTAATGTATATTTTGACGATACACATGTACATATACTATTAAAAATTTTCATACCATGACCGCTGAAACGGTCCGATTTACATGTTTCGTACGAAGGAACGTGTAATCACGGCGGTACGTGAGCGTAACCGCGTTCAATAATAAGCGGACACCCGTAGTAATACAAAGAATGTGCATTCCAGCTAGACGTTGTTCGTTGTTTTTTCTATTTTTTCATTTTCGTTGGTTCGTCTCACAACTCTTCTTTTTCTGTAGATCGTGTCCGCTTTTAGTTTGGGGCATTTACGAGCGGTTGAGCAAGTGACCGCGCTTCGGAAGAGCGATCCCGCTTCGACAACATTCATTTCTTTCGCCTTGACTTAGGTCCGTAGAAAGTAAATTTGTACATGGCCAGGCCGACACTGAATATTTTCTTTCAACATTCGAAAATACCAATGGATAGCCGAATTTGTTTAAATTACACCGTTCACGTTCTTTGCCAGATCCGTGGGTGGTTGATCCTCTTAAGTCGGTTACGGTGCTTTGTCCAAGCTGCAAAAATGTCGATTAAGTATTTTTCTAACAGTCACTTCATGGACCACTTAGATTAACTGTCTGGGGTCAGTCCGGGTTATTATGGATGGTGGGGATATTATAGACGTCTGATTATAAAAAGTGGTTCTAAGATAGTTACAAAATGCGCGAAGTGCAACCACAGTCGTAAAACCAGATCTTGCATGTTATTATTAATAATAAAAAAAAAATCTGATGCGGATTTTGCATGTATTACAGTTACTGATGCTTATATTCATTAGGCGCCTGATTTTGTTTTTGATGCGATAAATTTTTATTTGAATTTCAGATTACATACTCGCATAATGGGAACGATAATTTTCACGGAAACATTATTCAAAGTCAGCATTTCGAACGCGAATGAAAATAAGAGATTCGCGTTGCATACACGTGTCATGTTTTCATCGTACATGTCTGATGACTGATTGCCTTTTAGTCCATTGAAATTATGATAAACGCCTACGTGTTGAAAAAATAAAAAGTTTTCGAAAATGTTTGCAAATGTAAATTATCAAAGATTCAAATGAATCAACATGTAAATTTGTAAAGTACTTTAACCATCAAAAAAACCTCTTTTATATAAAGCATCAATAGGAAAATTGTTTCAATTATGCTTTTTTATTTTGAAATTGAAGACGTTTTGTGGAGATATCAACGAGCAGTTAAAACAAAAACCCACAACGTCTGCCACAAACATTCGCACAGATAGAAAAATCACAAAATTACTCTTCGAAGGCCATTAAATTATTTCCACGGCGGATTTGAACGATCATGGCTAGAAGTTTATTGACCCAATGTAGATCACTTGTAAAAAATCGGCTATGATTTTCTTTCGACGTCGTGCAAAAAATTACCGCGTGCAAACTTAAAAAAAAATAAAGCACAAACCGAGCTGTATACATACATAAAGGATTTATAAATACATAGTTTAAATCCTTTTGAAAAAGGTGGACTCTCTGAAATGTTAAAACATAAATTGTATTCTATTTATAATCGATTTATATTCAACGGCATGAGATATCGAAAATGCATACTTATTTTATGTTTCTGTTCCTGCACCAATAGAAACAGAAGAATACTAAAATATCGTGCTTCGATTTTTTTTAGTATGCAGGATGATAAATGTGAAAACAAAAAGTTAAAAAAGCTTGAAAAAAATACTCACACATATGAGAATCATAGGCCAAGAATATTTTTTAGCTGAAAAAAGTGGACAGTCATTAAATAAGACCGAAATGGTCAGCGCACTGTGGTGTTCACGCGATGAGATAATTTTTCACACGATTGTTCTCTGAAAAAATATACTCTCCCACCGAACTAAGAAAACAATCGCAATTAGACTTTGGTCCAATTAACACTCATTTGCCATTACGTTAGCTTCGAGATAAACGTGGTTTACCGTTGTACACAACCGTTAACGATTATTCGATACTTTTCATGAGATTTCGTGGATTAATAAAACAATGACACTATTTATCATAATTTTATTTGATCTCCATTCCTTTATGCGTTGATCGTAAGTATATTTTATTCACATAACAAAATTTATGAGTTATTTATAAAAAAATAACGGCCAAGAATAATGCTTTGTTCTGTTACCAAGCCGTATCATGGATATCGAGTTCATACCAAATTGTTACTTTTACGATAGCCTCCCGGCAAAGTGCATTGATCTCATCCTGCCAAGAAACTACCTCCTATACGTATATATTTTTTATTTACAACATCTCACATTCTTTCTAAGCTCTATACACAGATATTCACTGTCAAAACACTTTTAGGTTATTGGCATCGATCGTTCTTTTGAAATATTAAATTATTCCACTACCAAATATGATTCAAATGTCATCATCTATGGTGATATGATACACTTCCGCTGACGCTGAAAATTAGCAGCGTTCTCAGTTTGCATTACATCATATTTAAATAATAAGAACATTTTTTTTTTCGATGTTAAAATGTCACCTGTCCCATACGTCAGTCTCGTTCTAATCAATCCTTGTTCTCCTGACAAACTTCAATTAAGCAATGTTATTTTTGGTCATTTTACTGTCGAACATTTAGATAATGCTCAGACAAAGCTTCTGTCAAATCGAATAATATGATAAATTGACATGATTTTTGCGTATTCTAAAAAGTGGTACATGAAAAACTTAAGCTGATTCTAAAAAATAGTCTTATCTTCTTCACATAATTTACGATTCAGATCTATGAAGCATTGTATTATAGCGTGGAAAATATTAATTCTTATACGATTACGTGCTAAAATCTAAATTATTTTGTTAGATCCTATTAACGAGTTCCAAACAATGAACGGCTTTATGCAAATTGAGGCCTCCCTATTTCTTTCGATTTTTTATATCCTAATATCATATGCGACTGCAACGCATTTTTCCACACTTAATTCACGCATGGTTTTTTTCTTTTCATTTCCTCAAATCTGAGTTTTTCAAACATTCGTTTAAATCGTTGTTGGAAAATAACAAAAAAATATTCATTAACGATTTTGCACACAAGTGTATTACGTAATCTCTAAAACATATGGCAAATACTAAATACGTTCGTACTCCAATTTCGTACACTTTTTTCACATTTAATAGGTTTTTTTTTATAAAACAAATTTTCAACGATATTCGTTACTGAACGTCTTTCTTGAATTGCTTTATATTTTTTATGAAGTACACAATCTCATGTGAAATTATGTGATTATTGCTTGAAAAGGGACTTTGTGCACTTGACGAATGATTTACATTATTCCCCGTAAGACTCTTGTAAGCCAAACGATTTGTACAATGTCGCACAAGGAAGTGTCTCACATTATTCTCGCGTATTATATTCTTAAATTTTTTTTTATTTATTTTGCCCGTATATTTTTTCGTCCGTTTAATGAAATTTCAGCCACATCAAATTGCTCAAGATAATTGAATAAACATTCGTCTTATAAATATGTATATGCTAGTTTTTTTTACAAAAAATATGCAGCGTGATATTATAAAAGCGGCAAAAGATCATGATTACAAGAACCAGAGGGGACATCGCAAACATTGCAATTTTCTGTCATACCATAAAAGGTGAATATATGATTAGGTTTGCAAGTCACTCTATAATGGAAGGCTTTAAAATATTAAAGCTTTTCGCTATGTAAAATATCACTTTTAAATTTTATAACTGCTTTTAAAGGATCTTGATATTTTTATTGAACATTTTTATCGTATTTCAAAACACTTTTATTTTTTAAATAAGGTAACACAAATAATGCATTTGATTATTATTATTTTGCAAAAATGTTTACTCAACGTGCATAGTGATAATTTTTTTTAAAAGATTAGAAACATCTGCCCCATTGCGCACCGTGCGTAAAATTATAAAGGCTAACAATGTCTGCTTAAATGAACTTTTTCCATTATTCAAATTTGTGTACAAAATTTTGAAAACTTTTGAAAGTTTACTAATGAATTTTACTTTTTTAATAAAAACGAAAAATTTTCTTGATTCTAATAAGAATCTAAGCAGATCGAATCGATATCGCAAATAGAATAACTTCAATATTTATTTTTATCCAAATCAAACCATATACATAAATGATTCATACATCGATCAAAATCAACCGAAAATTCTTCCTCCCGACCGAAATTTCCCACCAAATTCCATTGACCATTCAACACAAAAAAAAACGCATCTCCACCCAACCTGAAACCCAGGGACGTCATTTGGAGGGGGGGGAGCAATTACTCCCCCTAAAATTTTTGGGATTCGAATAATTTTAAAAAGTGCCGAATAATTTTTAGCCTGTCCCCTTGGAAAAATCTGAAATAACGTCCCTGCTGAAACCCACGACCACATAGTGCGGCCGACGCCAAACTTTTCAGCAAAGCAGCATCACCTCGAGAGCCACGAGGCCGGCGTCTCGCCGACGTCCACCAACATTGTACGCGCGCCCAGTAACGAGTGTTAAAATTATAATATAACGCCGGGGCGAATACGAAACGGTGGGATTTTACACAAATTCCCCCGGCGTGTATGTACCGAGCCGAGTATGACTGTATGTAGTGTGTATGTACGTGAGACCGGGCCGACATTCACGCCATCTCGGTTCAGGGGTAATAAACCGAGGCTAAGATAATCGGAGGCGTCTCGCTAGGTACTTTGATCCCGCGTAATCAGGGCTTCGACTCGTTTTTTTAATTAATTATAATGGTGTAATTTGTAGGGTTTAATTGGGTTGTGGGTGTGTCGGTGAAGTTGATGGGAAGTTTTTGAATGTTGTTAGTTCGATTTCGGGAAGGAAAGTTATGATTTTTATTAGGGTTTTTGTAATATTCTAAATGTAAATTTGTAAAAATGTGTCAATGGAAACCCCTAATCGAATGCATTGATTATAAATTATCTTTAAAATAAAAGATGAAATAAAATATGCAATCAAAGATGAATGTGGTCGAATACAAGAGAGATGGATTTTTAGTTCAGATTTCCGGATATTTTATTTCTTATTATAATAAAGAAAAATTCTCAAATTTTTTATTGTACATATCATAAATGCCTTTTCCTGTAATGGATATTTAGATTGAAAATAACAACGATTGAAAGTATTTAGAAGACACTAGTAATTTCCATTATGAGTAAATTTTTTTTTCACTTAATTTTTTTAAAAATACACCAATCCTCTTTTTACACGGTTTTTTCACTTTAACACGGTATAAAAAAAAATATATATATTATTATGCCACAATGATAAGATTCGGTTGCAGGCCGATATACGGATACCGTATATGTGTATGTAATTAAAGTTTTTTGATGATTTTACATGGCGAAATTTTTTCGCATTGCACATGTTTCATAAAGTACATTTGGATGGAAGTTCTATCCAAATATACTAATGGAACATATTTCCAATTTTTATATGATCACCATACATTTTTTTTACACGGTAGTCTTTGGAACGTTTCCCCGTGTAAAAAGAAGATTGGCTGTATGTTTATTCGAGTGAATTGATTATTAAGTAATAAAAATGAAAATAAAAGTAAATAATCTTCTAATCGTAATTTGTGACTAACTCAAACAACATTTACTTACGCGAAATTTACGAGATAACGATGAATATCAACGATTATATTATTTATATATTCAACAATGATTCTTGTTTCAAACATATTGTTAAATGCCACATAAATAATATTTAAAGTTCCGTATCCAAAATTAAACAAAAAAATAATATATACCAGTATTTCACTTTTCCCAGACATTCATAAAAAAATAAAAATAAAAAAGCAACGCAGTGGCAACCCTGAAGAGGCGGGTAGTATCCTGCGGCCGTGGTATCTCAAGGCGAGCGTCGTTACCGGCCAAGAGCGCCAGTCTTAGACCACTCGTCCTCGCGCGAGGCGGTCGCCACATCTCTTTCCTCGGCAACCCCTTCGACAACGACGCTGAAAACCGACAACAGCCACGACATGGGATCCAGAAGGCACCACGGTCCCACCCGGGCGCGGTGTCCCGGAAAGCTTCGGCGGGAAATTCGAATTCCGCGCAGCAGTCTGGGCGCTACCCTCGACAAGTAAGTTCGCGTGACGCAGACACGTTCTCTAATATTTATCGCGGTTTTAAACTTGAACTTGACATTAAAATATCGATAGAGCTGATTTCAATGTCGGCTCCGTGTATAATGATGGATCCGTTGAAAGTTTTGCATTTTTCGGGTTGTCCTTCGCATTCGAGCGGCTCCCGTGAGCTCGGGTTGTACGTATTTATAGATGTCGGATCATAAAAATCGTTTATGATTGGGTCATATATTATAGATAAGTGTCCGAGTGGCAAATCGGTTTTCGGTTTCGCATAAATAATATTAGTCGCGAAATTTATTGGAGTGGACGCGGAAAAAAATGCGGTCTGCTTGCAATGTAAGAGCGCAGTGTTGTATGACAAATAGGATCATATGTTTCGGATCGATTGCTTTAACGTTGATTCATATTAAGAACATATTGATTTTATATCGAAAAATTTACATAGCCGATTGATTTGCATCACAAAGAAGTTAATTAAGATTTCGGACGATAAGTATTGATCAAATAAATGCATATATTTTCAATTAAAATTAAAATCATTTTGCTTTATCCATAAAAAAAATGTCTCATTTGAAAATTCTAAATAAGTAATGCTTCCTATTAAATTTAAATATTTATAACTAAATCTGACAAGTTATTTAGTTTTGATCAAACCAATCAACAATTTCGTTCATTATAATAAGTCAAATTTTAGTAAAAGAAAAATTTGATTTTGAAATATCGAACGTTGTTCGATTCGTTCAAGAAGTTTCACGTCCCAAATTGATGAGATCATATTTTTCGATCGAATCCAAGGGCCAGCTAGCTCGGGATACGTCTCGGACACAAAAAGAGGACCTCAAACCTGTCCAGGAGGGGTCCAGAGGGGCACTCGACGCACACACACACACAAGAAATGTTGTACCCGAATCGAAAGCCCCCTTTTTCCTACCTTTTTGACAAGTCACTCTTTCAAATATATTATATCAACGGCCGCGTGGGCTCTCGCCTCGGTCCGCGTGGGTGCTTGCTGCTTTTCGATAAGATTCTCAAAATTTCATCGCAATGGTTCTTTATAATGTTAATTTTGATTTCTAGATGATTTTAAATACTTTCCATATATATGTTTTGAGTTTTAGTCGTGAGAATTTACCTGTTGTAGTGTAATTTAACTTTGACGTCTGTTGTGTTCTGTAGGAAAAGTTGTTGAGTTACGCGGCACGCCTCACATGCTAATAAGACGTTTGATTCTTACAGGATTCGATAGTATAATATATTCAGATCGTGTTTATTTTTAGTATTGTGTTATTGAACCGCTTTTCAGATGAATAAACAATCGACACTGTATTTAATTTAATTTCAAAATTGTTTAATTGTTTTTATTTTAGCTCATCATACCGACGATGTTCAGACAAATCTCAAACAAATTTACAACTGATGAGTACATTATCATTTACATTTGAAGAAAAACAATAAATTCAATGACGGACGTTTGACGTTTTGTCAATATTTAACATTTCAACGTCATTTATTGCTTATGTAATCGTCGATTCAACTTCGACATATGCTTTTTCATCAACACGCGCAAATACTCCGATTTAAATTAGCGACAAACTAAAATATAATCGAAATCAACAGTTTATCCACCATGCAAATAAAAATTCATGTAAAACGACAATGTCGATGATTTTGATACGCCACTCACGCAGCTCAAGAGACCTTTTCCTCGAAACGGTCGACAGGACTTTTCGTTTTGTTCCTCCGACTGCGTCAACGGTTCGATTGCTTTTCGAAAAATAATCTAATGTCCGTTCGATGACGAGACATAAATTTCAGTCACGCAGGTGTTTTTCCTTTTTTTTCCCTCCCGGAACGAGTCGAGTGTAGGCTTTTTTTTATCTAGTCACGCTTGCTTCCCTTGCTCGTGAATTTCGTCTGCCTTCGCCGGATAATTCTCGAAAAAGTCCAAACAATACGTTATAAAAATCATATTGTATTCAAATGAGTCCATTCCGGTGTATTACGCGCGATAAAAAATAACTTATATGCATACGAGACGATTAAATGAGCGGATTCGTTGAAACGCCTTGCACATGTCGCTGAGCCAAATAAAAGAACCTGATCCTTTGTCGTAAAACGGGCTCTGTCTCCTCTTTTTTTTATTCGTACGCCATGTGGAAGTTTGGCTTGCATCATCAGCGATTATGATGATCGATGAGCTGGTGACTGCGGACACGTGACGGGCCATCGCCAAAAAAAATCATTCCTTCGGGAGTTGGGCTTTTATGCGGTTCGCGAATGATGGAAAAAATGACGGATGCCCAACGAAAGTGATAATAATTATGTCGGAGGGTCGGCCTGAGTTCACGGTTTGAGAATTTTTACCTGAGGACCATCCCTCTTCTTAACCCTTAACAGGTAGCGAAGACTGCAGGTCAACTTGGAGTTGTTCCGTTGCGTTGCACAATGAATATGCATTTGATTTTTAAATTAAATTGATATAAATTGTTAGAAAACGTTTCGTTATATTATCATAAAGCATTCATTATTCTTATAATGCATCCTAAGTCGTATCAATCATACACAGTTAAAATTTATAAAATTGCTATTACAAAATAATCTTTTACAAATTTATTTGTATGGCATCAGTTAAAAATGCAAAACTCTTTAATGCTTCTTAATTTAATTATATATTTATTACGAAAAATAAATTTAAAAAAAAGTATTTCAAATAAAATCACTAAAACTTTGAATAGTCCAACATATTGACAAAGGTTAATAGCAAGAAAATTTTGCATACTTCGTTTATTTTCCTGGTACGTGCATATAATAATATTACAAGCACCGAACGAGACGAGACCAATTATCACCGGCGAATTAATTTTAATGGTTTTCCATAATAATTAATGAATTAATATGTGTTTTAATGCGTTTTGGTGGTGCGCGGCAATACTGGGCCGGGACCGCAGGTGGACGTTTTACGCGTCGGCTCTTGAAAGGCTTCTCCTCCACTTTTGTTTTCTCTTTATCGAAACTAAAAGTGTTAAAAATTTTGGGGCAGCGCATTTTTCTCCGACGTCAAAAAAGCGGTGTGTCTAGATAAATAAAAATAAAGAATAAGACTCGTACGCATTTGTAATAACATAACCAGATTTAGTTTTGACGCAACGTCCAATTAAAATATAATGTGATGCTGCTTTTATGAAAAAAAAATGGCATTTGCATATTGATGTGATCAACGAGACGCAAACTTCGCTATTTTTCTATATTATAAATTAGTTACATTGATTGATTCTGTGACAGAAAAAAAATGTATTTACATCTTATTAAAACTTTACTTTGAACAATTTGTGTTGTGGGAAATATTATTATTCACAAGTAACATTTAACGAAAATTTTATAGCGTTGAAACGCTTAATGATTTTATTGGAATTTTAATCGATTTTTCAACCATTTATATAGGATGAAAATATTTCTATAGTTTTATTCGAATTCGATAAAAGCACACTGAAAACCGAAAAAGAGAATAAGACTCAATAAAAAAATACGTGACCGTTTTTGTAATTCGTCAATTTTATAAATGCAACCGTTATGAGCAAACATCCTGTAAAATGAATGACTTTTTCAACGCGGTGTATAAATATTTTTCATTCTTCAGACACGCTAACAAAAGACGTGTATTTGTATTATCAATAAATTTTGTAAAACTTCAATGTTCGTTTTTTCCATTCGTTACATGCGGGACTTTATCTTCACACACAAAGGTATCCATATTGTCTACGAACATTGCCAGCGAACATCAAACGAAACATTTCATAAAATATGATAACTAAATGATACTTATAGAATATTTAAAGGCATATTTTTGAACATTTTTTGTTCAGATTTATTTGATGTTCATCTATCTACAAAGAGCTTTCGTTTGAAACAAGAACTGTATCTTTATTGTTTTTAAATAAAGAAAATATGTACATGTTGTACTATCGAGATTCATATTCAATTTTTTTTCTTATTTAAGCAAATATATATTAAAATGAGAATTCATTAGTAAATTTTATTTCGGATATAAAATAATGATCATATGTATATGAATATTTTAACATGATTTTAAATAAAACAATAAGAGCATATAAACATCAAATCGACGTGCAGAATCGGCACAAAAACGAAAGACAATGAAAGCGAATCGAATTTTTCAAATTGTATATAGGATTTCGGTCAAAACGAACATTTCAGAAGGTTTGAGAACCTTTGTATCGGCCGTGGGATACGAAGGGTGCGTGTCTGGCCAGACGGGTCGGCCGACTGCACTTGTGCATTCAAATGCACTCCGAGCCAAGATTTGCATTCACCGAGGCCGCCAATTAAATCCGAATTTCTTTTTCGAAATCGAGGGATGTGGGCATGTTAAAACAAAGCTGTAATACCGCTTCAGATACGTGTCTCTTTTAATTGAGATACAGGTATGTTTCCAATCAAGATTCTGATGTAACGCTTTTTTTACTCGATTAACTCCTGTTCCGAATGAATAATCGTTCGATTTTTAATTAAATCTACGGTTTGCAACGAAATAAATCGGATCCTTATTGAGTATGAACGAAAAAAATCGATCATTCAACCCGACTAAAAGGCAAACGGAGGAAATCGATCTCGTTTACGCACCGCGATTTTTTCCACACGACTTCGATTTCCCGTCCGTCTATTTATTTTTTCCCGTCGTTTTTTTGCACGTTTCGCACACAGTCATGCGATAGATTTTGACACATAGAAGATCGCGGATGGCCGGAGCCGGGCTGGTTTATTGGCACTGTTCAAGGCCAACGTCGGTCAGAAGCTAATGCCCCGCGAAAGCCTCCAGCACACGGGCCTGTGCTCCAACCACCGATCTCTCTTGGATCTCTTTGAAATATCGCATTATGTCAGCGATCTTCAATCGGCATGTTGGAAAATTCCATAGATTCTTTGGAAAATGTATGATTTCGTTTGAAATTTTTATTTGTTTTACAATTAGTGGGTGTTGACAATTTGATTTGATACAATTTTAATATGAATATTTGAAAAAAATATTATTAGAAAAGTTTCCGGATCTAATTGTAAATAATAAGTGTTTGTGAAATTTAATGAAAATAAAGAATGTGCAAATTCTCATCAAATTATACGTCCTTCAAAAATTTCGACATGTATTTTCTTGAAAGGTTGAAAATCGCTGTATTATACACTTGTATTATATGTATACCAGTATACCAGTAATACTAACGACCGCAAATAACACCGGTCTCATCTCGATCATTT
Source organism: Hydropsyche tenuis (assembly GCA_009617725.1). Classification (NCBI taxonomy): domain Eukaryota; kingdom Metazoa; phylum Arthropoda; class Insecta; order Trichoptera; family Hydropsychidae; genus Hydropsyche; species Hydropsyche tenuis. Next base: position 1,987,570 of record VTON01000011.1, on the reverse strand, counting down.
TTTTCTTCATTAAATTCGTTTATTTTTTTCGTACGTAAGCATACTCCGAAATCAAATTTAGCATTGGCTGATGAGGCTCTAGTGTCTAGTATAGAACACATGCTCGATTCGTTCCGTAGCTGCGAAAAATCTAACATTAGCGTATTAAAATCGCATATCCACCAATTATTTTTGGCCAGATGAAAAAATTGGATAATCTCAAATATATATTTAAGATATTTGAATATTTTTTGAACGTCGTGTGGACGTTATCGCATCAGATGTCGTGTATTTATTTTAAATTAGCATACATGCATATTTATCGTCGGACGAGACAATCGTCTCGTCGGGAAGACGTTCTCTTTTACGACGTTCTTTGGTAAAAAAAATGTATAAAAATATCACTGGCAATTTTTATTGTGTATCAATTTAACGTTTCGACCTCGCTTTCGTTAATTAACACCCGATTTGTGCACATAAAATTGAATTAAAAATAAATTTCGATTCGGTCCAAACGAGAGCCATTAAATTTCAAATGAACCTTTTATGACATCAAATTACCCTTAGAGATCGTCTCGAAAAAGACATCTCTAAATAGATTTCCTTATACGATCCTCATATAAACAAAACAAACCTGATTGCAAGATTGATCTCCAAAATAAACCAATTGTCAAATTAAAATGAGCGGATAACGAACCATTGTTTGATTACGTTGGAAGCACGCGGCCTTTGTTACACAACTCTACCGGTAGATGATGATCTAAAAACGAACAAGAACAACGAAAAAAAAATGTAAATCGTCCAGCATCTCGGCGATATATATCTGGTCGTTTTGTAGAACAGAAAAAAGTGTTATCGACTGACCAAACGAAAAAAACTCGCACACACGTTCTCGGCATTACGTGTGTAATACAATAAGCGAATAGTGACCTCACCGAAAGTTTCTTCAACTCTGCTTCACCATTCCGATGACTCCGAGGGTTCAACGGTGGATGTTAGGGAAAAAAATCGTATCCGCGTACCATTGACATTTGTTACGTGTAATTATTTTCGGGGAAAAAATGCTGAAAAAAGTTCGGCGGCCTCTTTTGTGTTAGGCAATCCGTGGCTACCGTGCGTGTAGTTTTGGGATTTTTTTTTCGTACGTCTGAACGATTTGGATAATGTTCGTATGAGATCTAGTAACGATCTTTGAAATGAATGCTTGTATTACACAAAATGAGTAATTGGAAAAATGTGTTTAGTAAATGAGATAGATAGTATAATAAACTTGTTAATAAAAAACCTTATAATCATTTCGTTTTCGAATTGATTTTCGATGATTTCTCTGTTTATTTGAATCCTTCATAAAAATAACATACTATACGTGAATTCAAATTGTAAATTATTTCACAAGAAAGTGTTATTTACAAAGCAAAGTAATAAACGATGTTTTTTCCGAAAACATGTCGAAAGATAAACTAAATGATTGCGATAGTTTCAATGTGAAATTTAGCGTTTATTATCGCCATAAAGTGCAACGGTATCGACATAATGACGATAAGCTGCAGATAATTTCATATTTTTTGCATTTATGCAAATCCTTTAAAGTGGTATGCAAGAACGGTCACTGAACCACACGACCTTGATTGGGCAACTCAAAAACCGACTGATAAATAATGGGGTTTTGTAGAAAATCGTGATTTTTTTTTCCACAGACCATAGCCTAATCAGATTAATGCCGAAATTGGTCTTTGTGCAAAAATGATTGATATTGTTACGCGAAAAAATCGATCCATAAAAGTAACATCAAGGTTAAACTCGTGTTAAAATTCCAAATAAATAAGAAGCAATCATCGCTTTGATTATTTCAATACCATACACGTATCATATTCCAGACTGTAATTATGGCATTCGTACATTTTTTATGATCTTTTATTTTTTGCGTAATTAATCGCTATTATAATGTTTAATAACTACCACAAAACAAGCATAGATAATAATGACGATAGGGAATAAAATATTTCCTTAGAAATATTATTCGAATTTTAATGAAACAAAAAGCCAACTTTTATCATTCTATTTAATCAAAATACATATATGTATGTATATTTTGATTCACATATAAATTTTTCAATGCAAAATATACAATCATTGATTCGAACTATTCCATATCGAATTCATCGATAGAAAATTATATTTATAGCGAATTTCTCAGATCAGATTTGTCACAAACGCATCAGAATCAATATTTACCAAAAACCACATTCCTGAATCAATATTTATTAAAGACAGACGCGATTTGCTTACCATCCATAAACACGCACTTAAAACAAAGTCGAACCGACCGAGCGAAAGAGTACATACAGCAGGTGGTACAATTAATAATGGACACCCAAATCCGACGTAGAGCCTTTTTTTATTATTTAACGTGAGATTCATTCTTGATAGACGACCCGGTCGTTATGGTCGAAGTGGTTGGGCTTCCTGCTCGTCGCAGACAACTAATTAATCTCAACATTGACAACGAAACGTACTTTGTTTTGGAACCCACAAAAAAAATAGTCGAGACATCTTTAATTTATATTTATACTAATATTTGAGATTCAATTCATTTTTTTTTCATTGTTGAAAAATTTACAAAATATAATATATCGATTGATTATTTTATTAATGGTGATCTAACATTTTTATTGTCTTGTTATGTAATATACGTTTATTTATTGATTTTTTTTAATAAAAAAATCGCGCTGGACAATGTGCATTGTTTGCCTATCATAATACCGTGGTTAGGTTTGCGGTTGTTTGTAAATGAGTCGTGAACTAAAAACGTCCCGCCACAATTATTTACCTTAATTAAACCCGATACTAATCCATCAAAAGGTGTTGACGTTGAGTTATTACAATATTTCTCGAACGAAATAAACATTTTTTCCAAGATACAAAAACATCGTAAAATCCCAAACGTACGACATATATGAAAATCGAAACCCAACCGTTTCGAATCGAATGCAAAAGCGCGCCCGACTTTGACGTTGGCCAAAACGTGTCTTTTTTGGGTCGACGCCCGGCCGGATCGTGAACAAAAAATAATCATGAGAATCACATTATGCGTCCGGTCGTTCGCGCAATTCAATCCATATCGCCTATACACGCTTTATAATATAATATTTTTCGGCATTTGCGTCTATTCTCGTTGTTTTTTTTGTGGGAAGCGGTCGCAATGGCGGGCGAATTCGCCGTCGAGAGGTTCGTTGACTTTTTCGGTTCGCGTGCAAGTTCATCGACGACTTCGACGTCGACGTGTCCGAGTTGCCGGTTGTTAATTGATGACGAAGTCAATTTTTTTTTATTATGCAACGCGCGAACCGTTGCAGACGATCTGTCAAAATCATGGCCGTGAATCATCGTGTGGTGAGCGCTTTTCGCCAGTGAGCGATTACGCGCGGTATTTGAACACAATTTGCATTATCGATTGAATTCGTAGATAAAAAATAATTTATTTTCAGATTTATATAAAAAAAAATTGTATCTATTATAACAATAAATTTGATTTAATTGAAACAATTAAAAATCGACATGAATTGCAGCACTGATTGTGCTGATTCTCATCCGGTGCTTGATAATAAATGATTTTTATCTCTAAATTTAATCGATATCGATATTTTCTCAATAAATTATTAATATAAATTGAAACATGTTCTTAGGCATATGATTAGATATTTTTTACCAATTTATATGTATGTCGATATTGTTGTTTTACCATATCAGTAGACTTTCGTTGGCAATACCAGATGTCATAGTGATCACTAGTATTTCTGGTTACGACTAAATGCCAAACAATATACAACCCCCGAAATTAGTAGACATTAATCCATTCGATCGAAAATCCAATTGTTTATTCATGAATCTATTTTTTCTTGCAAATTTTATATTCTAAGCATTAATTATGCATTCTAAATTTCATGAAATAACACATCGTTTTTTTTTTTTTTTTTAATTGATGTACCTTCAATTGTCTGGTCAGAATTCTCACATTATCACGTATAAATAATTACTAGATTGTATTACTTTTATGATATTAAATTATGTAGTTGTACGAATTGATCTTGATACCATGTTATTTTTATTTTTCAGAAATACAAAGACATCCAAAACGAGATCGTGCAAGCGGACATTATCGGGTAAATTTCGAACACGACTAATTTTATTACTTTTAAGTTTCGAATCGTGATCATTAAGTCGGATTTTCGAATTGATGGGGTTCGATAAAAGTCCACGAAACAACGTCAGGTACTTTCGGGGTTGAGGAGCGAAATGGGGGCCCATTGGGGGCAGTGCCTCCGTCCAAGGCCACGCTCAGGCCTCCAAAGCGAGACCAAAAATCGAGAAAACAAAACGACACTGACCATCCACCATTGTCAGACTTATCAAAGTCGCTTTTATTGGGGCACGAAGAAAGGGCCCGATCTAGATTGATACAACGACCCTTTTATTCCTCCGGCCGAAATAAAACAAGACGTCGAGAAGGGCCCGGAAAACAAAAACGTAAAATTGTTAAAGATTGACGACAGTGGAGATTCGAGATGGAAAAAAAATGTCAGAAAAGTTCATTACCTTCTGCGTATGGGTACGACTAGTTTAGCAACATTCGCGTGTTTACTGATGGCGATTTGTGCTTATTTGACATTTGGCTGTTGATGCTGCCATGCAAGGCTTGCGATACTAAATTAATTAATAATGTTTAGAAAAAAATATAATAAATTTTTTTTTTCGTTTTTGTACGTGTATGTAGTTATGTTTGTTCAATTGGATAATGCAATTTTTATTTAAGTGGTATCCCGTTGCTTTTCACACGGATTGTTATTTTTGAATATGATGAAGAAAGAAATAGAAAAACGTTGATATAATAATATAATTTTTTTACTAGTTGTATCTCGATAATATTCCTCTGCAAAAAATACTTATAATATTCTCGTCAGATTCTAATAAGATAATTTTATCAATAAAAACAACTCACTAGAATGTAACAAGAACATATTAAAATTTTACGCAACCTTACCACATTTGTGTGAGTCAATTACTGGTGTTATCGAAACGTGATATCTACGCTTTCAGGCGTATTAAAATAATTAATGCACATGTAAAATCCTTCTAAATTATTCATACGAAAACCGTTCCGACTATGAATCCGACCAAAACAGCCCACGGACACGGTCATCATCGGTAATTTCACCACTCTCCCAAATTCCCAAGAACTTTCGAGAATTGGCGCCAAAGCGAACCCCGGAGATAGTCCCCTTGGATTTTTTCCGAACCATGAAGAACCATGGACAACCCTGAGATCTTCGGTGAGGTCTTTCGATCTGAATTCCTGTGCTGCGGTGCATGAACCGTGCATTGTAAAAAGACCTGCTTCACGGTCTTGGGCGCGTCCATGCGTACCTGGCCAAGGGGTGCCCAGACTATCCCACGTTTTCTTATGGCTGTATCGTCATTCGTGTGTGTGTGTGTGTGTCCACGTGTGCTTTCAACTTCTGTTTTTGAAGTGGGTGTAAAATGTTTGAAGCGAGTTTTGTGTTGATTCAGTATTAGGTGTGTGTATTTTGAGATTATGTTCAAGTTGGTTGAAAGTTTGGGAATCTCCAATTTGGAGCAATGTTTTGAATTTTAAATCGCCTTTAACAAATAATTGCCATGATTTTTTTTTGTATTGGAAAATGTCTTATTTTTTTTTATTATATAATATTTTTTAACACACATTTATTCTTTTATTGTTTCAGATTTCATATTAAAAGTATTGAGGATTCTGAGAAGTTTTTCCAGTGACGTTGTTAGGATTGGTAACTCCACCACCGTTGGCTTGGCAATTTGACCGCCAGCGGTAGAGGAGTTCCTTCGCCTCGCAGCGCTCTTTTACCTCACCAATAAATACAATCAATATTTGGATAAAATGAAATATATTTTAATTTGTTTAAGTAGTAAAATTGAATATGATTATGTAATTAGATGATAAATATCACAATATGAAAATGGTAAAAAAATTACTGAAATATCACAATAATAATAATGTTGAATTTTGTTAGTGTATTTTTAAAATACTTTCAAAATGTGACATCAAAAGGATATGCTTTTATCACTTTGAAAACATCGATCATGTCTTTCACACTCTCGGTGCTTACTAAGATCAATAAGCAAGTACATCTTGAAGCCATTATATATATTTTGCGGCGGTCTTCTGTGTCTAAATAATCAAAATCATCATCTTCTTCAATAACAATAATAACCGCTTTAAACTCTAATCCTTTTACTCTAAGGGCCCATGGAACAAGAAATTTGTTTTGATCAGACGTTCCGACAAATTCTTCAACATCAGTTATGCTTGTAGGCTGATAGCTTGATGTGAAAAAAGATGAGATTGCCTTATTGATATTTTTAGGAATATATGCTTTTCCTATGAAAAATGGCAAAACACACATATCGTGTGGTTTTATTCCTTTCGAAGAGTATAAGTCGATAATAACTCGAATCAAACCATTGAACGTTTTAGAAGAATAAATATCATCACAAACTGGTTCAGGGTCAAAATTTTTACTGTCAACCCAATAAATTGGTGGACCTGCAATATTATGACCTAAGTTGATGTTATTCAAATACAATTCTGATAGTCCAGCTTTGCTTGTTATAGTTGGTGTTGGATTTTTATAAAACTGACTGAAAACTCCATAAATTGTTCCTGTGTTTCTTAATACTTTAGATAAAGTAATAGTAGGTTTTTTAAGTAAGCTTGGAGCATACTTGGGTAAAAATATTGTTGCTTGATTTATATCTACTAAAAACCACAAGTCTCCAAACAAATGAGTAGGATGGTTTATGTTATCATTAACATTGTCTTCTTTCTTTTGTTCTTCGACACAATCTGTGCTGTTTTCTGAATCATCGGCCAATTCTCTTAAATTATTTTGAATTTTATAATATTCTTCATCATAGTCAGTCTGCCTAGCATCATAAATATTCTTGAATGTATTTGTGATTATTTCTTCTTTGAAAGCTAAACAAATTGCTTCGCATTCATCCATAAAAATGTGCCGATATTTTTTGACATTTTTATCAAAAAATCCCTCTCTGGTTATATGAAATATTGCTGTATCAACATATTCTGATATTTTCAACTTTTCTAATTTCTGACAAAACTCTTTCCTGAAAAACATTAACATTTAATTTCAAAATATAAATAGATAATATCCATATTTATTAATGCAATATTTCATACCTTATTCCTTGCCAGTAACATATGTAAAGAGCTCTATTTTTATGATTTAACAATCCTTGCTCATATAGAAGATTCAGTTTGTGTAAAATAAGAAGAGTCTTTCCTGTTCCGGCAGCACCGTGTACAACAGTTGGCTCGCCAGTTTCAGATGGCTTTTTATATATTAAATTCACTTGCTGCTGTGATAAAAGTGCTAGCATTCCCTCGTGTATTTCATTAACAAATATCCCACTGCTTAGTATAATAAATCTGTAAATATATTTGAAATTCAACATTATATTAAAATTACAGCAATTTTTTGAGAATAATTTTATTTTAACTTTACATACCTCTTGAATAGTGTGTCAAAATGAGATTTTTCTATGGGTTTTCCGCATAATACATTTTTATAGAACCATTGATTGAAGTTTTCTTGTTCGGATAATGTATCTATAAATACATGTTGGTCCATTTCTTTATCCCATCTTCTAACTTTATTACCCCTAGGATCATTTGTCCACATAGAAAGAAAAGGCCAAAACAGATAGCAGTGTAATGAATCTTCTGGTATTTTACAAACGTCTTTCAATATTTCTACGTGATCTCTCAGTTGATGTTGTCCTGATCTTTTATTATTTTTTATCGAAGTAGAATCACTCACAATGCCGACCGATGTATTGTCACATATAGATTTTACTTCTATTAAAGATACATAATATTTTCCTAACAAAGAATAAAAAAATTTATAATTATCTATACAAAAATAAATATCAACACATATTATCAATCAACCTACCTTGATAAATATTAAAAACAACTAAATCGTGTTCTTTTGTCATGAATTTTCCTTCTCTACTATTTCTATAAGATCTTCCAGCGTAACATATACCTTGAAAACATGCTTGCCACACTGGATCTTTTGGTCTTTCCTCAGAATCATTAGGAAGTTGCACATTGCAAAGTCGTTGATAAGAATTCAGTTCAGCTTGACATGCCTGATGTTCTCCATGTTGGATAAATGTTTTTGGTATAGAATAACATAAGACATCGTTACTATTAGGTTTTGGTAAGGGGAATTCTCGGTTTGTATAACTGAAATTAATTTAACTTTATGTAAGAGTTTTATATTTATAAATCTTATTTATTTAATTTACTTGATTGATATTTATTAATTTATGCAATACAATATCCTAATATTGATGGTATTTCATAGAAAAATAGATAACTGTTAGTTGTACAAGATAACGAATTCAGGTTTACATTAGATAATGAAAAAATTGATTAATTGAATTGTGTTTAATCTTACTAATAAATTCACTATTCTATTGCACTATGGTAATATTATAAACAATATAAAACCTTACAATTAGAGTATTTATGATAGTTTCTATATATAATATTATAATATTATAGTGAACTTCAATTACCACAGTATGTGAAAAATTGAATATTATCATAATGATACATCATGTATTAATCGTTTCATTTGGAATATTTAATTTTTAAGAAGAAATCAAATCAAGTCTTTTAATCCTATTTTAAGATAATTTTACTACACCTGATCTCCAAATCGATAATTTTATAAACAAATACAAAATATACGTGACAAAGACGTTTCATACAATTTTTAAAATATGTTTTTTTCGCTATCTATATTTTATATTAAAAAATCATAAAATGAATAAAAACCAATTTTATATTTTATCACCTTCACAATCTTCACAATAGAACATTTTAGCGTATTTGGATAAATATTTACAGAGTTAATTCGAACCAGCCTTATAGAATAATCAAAATAACACTTACTTTTGTATTTCTTCGTCAATGGGTACACCATCATTATCTTTATCCCTTTCGAACCGTTCTTCAGCCGGCAGATAAATCCTGTCGATGCTGATACTCCGATCCCAAGCTAACGACATCCTCGATTTCACTCAAAATTAACAAAAACGGCAAACTACAAAGCTTACAAAACACAAAACTTTCTACGGATGCCAGATAGCATACAGCGATCACATTCTCAAAACGTGTGGAAATTGGTTGCTTTTCACATTGCTTTCGACCGACACGCACGTCAAGATTACATTTTCGGGCGCCAATATACGAAAAAAATACTAATTTTCTCGCGAATTGTATAAATTCGAATGAGGAAAAAGCTAGTCGGTGTATGGCGGTCGACTGTTCGATGTAGACTGACTCACCGGCGAGTGTGTGGCGGGATTTATTCGAAAACGAATGGTCGTACGGACCCGATAAGGGATTTCCGGTGATGTCAACTGAAATTTTCGCACACTCACGATAACGTCCCACTTCTACAAGGACGGGACGCCTATAGGAATTCAATGTGTTGGTTTTAAGGAAAATGTCTATTGTTTAAAAATTTTGTTTGATTTGCCATTGGGAATGCAAGGTTGTATTGAATATTTTTGGATTTCAATTTAGCTATCGTGAAATATTCATATATTTTTTTTTGTTTATAATGTAATGATGTAATGATATTGTCAACATTAGAATTTGGATTTATAAAGTTTGTGCGAATTTGTGAAATTCATTGTGATTAATTAGTTTATAGTTTTCTGATAAAAAACAGGAAGTAATTATGATATTGGTTGAAATATCTAAATATATCGAGATTTATTTTAAACATGTTGAAAAATATAAAAATCGGTTTCGAATGCCCCATATGAAACAAATATGTAAAGCATTTTTCCCGAAACAATAGATAAATATTTTCTCCATAATCGGGTTATTGATCCGCCATGTATAATCTTTTCTTATTTGTTCAAAGTCGTTTAAATGTCACATCCTTGAAATGTACTATTTATACGCATGCACGATTTGCACATCAAGTTATTTACAACTACATACAACCAAATATCCGTCAGTCTAGGAATCCCCATTTAAATTTGCAGTAATACATTATAGAACTCGATTAATTCGAACGAACGCGCATAATTATCAAAGACTGACAATACTTTGGCATTTGCATAAAACCCGAAAAAAATAACAAATTTTCCCGATTCAACTTTTAAATAGATAGTTATAAAAATTCAAACACGTAATGCTTGATGACGCGTTTTGTTTGCGGTAAATCCAGACGGTAAAATATATAACATATGCATCATAAAGAGAAGGTGTTTCCCGCAACTAAAGCAGGATAATTTATAAAATTTACAAATTTAACAGTTTCTTGCGTACTAAAATCATACATCTAACAAAAACATTGCATAATTTCTAAAATAATCATGTCCCAAAAGGTGTGAATTAGCGCTAAAATCCAATACAACGTCCCGAAGTATTTACTTTAGAACTTGAAAAGGTTTCCCATTTCGTCTGTTTAAAACCAATATGGCAAACAAGATAAGCAATGGAAACTGTTTGAAAATTTTAAATGTATTTAGTTCCGAGAATTCGTGAAGATTTAACAGACCAGACGTCTTTGTATAAATAAATTTCGTTAACAGGAAAATGTCCTGCGAAACTATCGCTTATCACATTGTTGCGAAACGCGAGGTTGATCACCTACCGATGCGAATCATCCATATTTGTAAATAATAAATGTAATCTATCGTCAAATCGCACAGAACAAAGGAAATTAATAAGCGAACCTCGTTTTTCATTTATGAAATAATGTATGACAATTCCGTAATTTGTTTTCCGTTTTCGCGATTTTCCGAATTAAATGTAGATGATAAATTTTATAGATAGATTTATATTTTTTTTTTATCAAAATGTTATGATCTGCATGTAACTTATTTTTTTCTATAATAATTAAACTGATACTATTGTGGTCAATAATATTCAAAAAATTTTCTTCTCTACAATTTTGGCCAAATTATTCGAATTTTCCGCTAACATATTCAATTTGCTTTTTCTTTGTTTAAATTTTCAACTTGGCGTCAATATTACATAACAATTTGCATTTATCAACAAATCACAATATTATTTACGAACACGATAATCAATTTATATAATACATTCCTAGTAACACCCAAATTGATGGATGGACTTTACCGTTATTTTATCCTGTTTCCATAAAAGGTCACATTATTATATCATGCAATTCTTGGAAACGACTCACACATACGTTACTTTCATTAAAAAAAAAAACGATTTTGCTAATCCAAAAGAGTAATATGATCGTGGCTTGTGGTTGACTGCATTTTCACCGAATTACTAAGTTGGTTACGTTTGAAAGTGACTAATTTTCTAAATTAAACATATACGAAAAAAAAATCATATTTAAAATATTTATTTCTAAATGAATCATACTTCATACATGATCAGATATTCTTAAAGTCTATATCAAATTGATACGGCTTAATTGTGCGATGAATGTCGATTAGTTCTTTAATATGTTCTGTACATACCAAAATTAGTAAACAGTTAGATCTGGAAGCCATTATGTACATTTTACGCCTATCTTCAGGATCTGAAAAATCGAAGTCATCTTGTTCAATGACAATAATGACAACTTTAAATTCTAATCCTTTTACACGCAACACCCAAGGTATTAAAAACTCTCTAGGATTGGAAGTGCTTATGAATTCTTCTATATATGTAGTTGCTTTGGGATGAAAAACACTGTTAGGTACAAATTGTTGTTCAATAGCTTCATTGATATTATTAGGAAGGTAATTTTTTGAAATCAAGAAAGGTAAAACACACATATCGTTTGGTTTTATCCCTTTGGCAGAATATAGATCGACAATTGTTCTTATCAAGCCATTGAATGTTTTTGAGGATAATTTTTCTTGCTCAGTTGGAGTATACGGTATATTATCTGAGTTTACCCAAAATATCGGAGGTCCTTTGATTTTGTGTCCTATTTCTAAATCACTCAAGTATATGTCTGAAAGTTTAGCTGCTGCTGGAATCGTTGGCAAAGGGTTCTTATAAAATTCGCTGAACGTTCTGTAAATCGTTTCTGTATTCCTCACTATTCTTGTTAATTTGAAAGTTGGTTTCTTCAAAATATTTGGTGAATATTTTGGTATAAAAAAAGTAGCCTGGTTAATATCCACTAAGTACCACAAATCTCCATACACAGACATACAACTTCTCTGTTCGATTTTTATAATTTCATCTCTTTCAATAGTGTAACCTATAGAAAAGTTTTTCTGATAGTTTTTATCATAATATCCTTCTACAATTCTATAATTTTCATCATTATCTATTAATCTACATTTTCCAATTTTATCAAACGTGTTCGTAACAATTTTTTCATTAAAGGCCAAAGATATTGCTTCACATTCATCCATATAAATGTGACGATATTTATTTTGGTTTTTCAACAAAAAATCGTCATTTGATATGCCAAATCTTGCAGAATCGACGTATTGTAATATATTGAGTTTTTTCAATTTTGTGCGAACATCGTGTCTGAAAGATTATTTAAATTATTCCATTTTCATAATTAATATAAAAAAAATCAATACGATACCTTATTCCAGGCCAGTAACAAATATAAAGCGCTCTATTTTTTTCGTTCAACATTCCACAATCGTATAAAAATCTTAATCTGTGTAAAATTAAAAGGGTTTTTCCTGTTCCAGCTGCGCCGTGTATTATAGTTGGAGATCCAGTTTCCAAAGGCTTGTTGTACAATAATTCTAATTGTTCTTGAGACAACAAAGCCAGCATCCCATCACGAATTTCATTAACAAATATACCACAACTCAATACTATAAACCTAGAACAATTTATTAAATATAAAATCAAATAACTAAATAACTAATAAAAATTTTGAGCTAACCGTTTTAAAATTTTATCGAAATGATTTTTTTGCATACATTTTCCGCTGAGTATGCAATTGTGAAACCATTTATTGAATTTTTCCTGCTTTGAAATGGTATCCGCAAACACGTGCATTTCCTTTTCTTTTTCCCACCTTTTAATTTCCCGACCATTAGGATCGCGAGTAAGACCGTTAAGAAAAGGCCAAAATAAATATGAATGAATTTCTTCTACGGGTATTTCACATGAGCTTTTCAAAATCTCCAAGTGGTCCCTGAGCTGATGTTGACCCGACCTTTTGATATTTTTTAAAGCAGCAGAATCACTTATTCTGTATCCGATGGTCGGATCGTCACAAGAAGATTTCACTTCTATCAATGAAACGTAATGTTTATCTGAAACGAATTTAAAAAAAAAAATTCAACTATTGTATTGTACTAAACAATATATGAATTTCAATTGTTTGATAAATTAACATGTTTATAATAACAATAAAAAACGTATTCGCCGAATCGATTAATTAACATTTGCTTCACACAACATCTCTGAATGTTTGTTACTCTTAACCTCGTCAGTTTTCAAAGTCAAGAACTTGAGTAAACATAGGTAATTGTATTGAAAACGATTGTGTTAATTGTGAAAACTCACCTTTGTGTACATTGAAAATGACCATATCGTGTTCTCTTATCATGAGACCTCCGTTTCTGCTATTTCTGTAGGATCTTCCAGCATAAGAAATCCCCTGAAAACAAGCTTGCCAAAGTGTTTCAGAAGAGTTCGAGTCATCTTTTAAAAGTTGAACTTCGTTAAAACATTTGTAAGCTTCGAATTCAGCTTTTGATGCTTGTGGTTCCCCGTGACTAATAAAGTTGGTCGGAATCGAATATTTCATTATTTCAGATGACTCATTCGTTGGAAAAGGGATTTCTCGTTTAATATAACTAAAAAAAAGCGACAGATAAAATATTGAAAATTTAATGATGCGAAAAAAAAATTACATAGAAAACGCATTGAGATAAATACTAATTTCGCAAAATCGAGAAATACATGCATCCTGTCGAAACTTTTAAAATAATCAAACTACATGGAAATCTATTTACGCGTGGGATTTTATATCAATTAACAATTTTTTTTTAATTCTACTCGATTCTATAATATTTTAAACATAATTCTGTTCAATAATGTACGATTTTTTTCATCTGTTATTAAAATTACTTATAAGCTTTATCGTAGTATCAGTTTAATATAGTTTATGTCAAACTTTGTACAAACGACGTTTGTAATTCAGGATTTTTTTTTACTTACTTTTGGATTTCTTCATTTATTGGCACTCCGCCATTTTCAGCTTCATTATATTCATTTGCAGCTGGTAAATAAATTGTATCTGCCGTAATTTCTTTATCCCATAAGTAGGGCATTATATTTTGTATTCATACGAAAATTCCATATAAATATATAAGATCGAAAAGCGGCTATATCTAAATTCGCTTTAATAAAATGAAAAATTGATAAATATTGAATGTTTGTATTAACAAACATTCAATATTTAATTTATCGATTTGTTCGATTAGACGAGATGAGATTGTCTCGTACAAAGCGAGCACTCCAGGTGAAACGGTGAATACAACTGATGCACGTTGCGTTATAAATTTACAACAGTGTGTACTTGTAAGATAATAAAATATACCAATATTGCGAAATATTCATTTTCGCACATAAACATACTTGTTAGATACTTCAGAAAATCGTTTATAAGTCAAATGATTAAATCATCTAATATTATAGAATATAATAATTAATAGGTAATGAAAAATATTGCTTTTTCAATTGATTAGAAAATTTAACAAACCATTTAACCTTTTCTCTTTAGATCGTTACACTTATGTTGGGAAAGTTATCAATTTATATATTTCATTAACAAAATTATATATATTCTTTTGATGAAATGTTTCATAAGTTGATAAATCTTGAAACATGTATAATGTCATGAAATGAAAGCATTGAATAGATGTTTTTTAAAAATATAAAATAATAAAAGTTATTTTATCTTTGATAATAAAAATATAAATAAATGAAATGAAAAGAAATTAATGAAATAATATATTGAATATAAATGTGTCACTTACATTTGGTTCATGAATAAATGCTATACAATTTCAAAATAACAAATAAACTTTTAATCATTAAAAATATACACAATTCAATTTATACATAGTCATTTGAAAAACAAGAATATTATGAGATCTATAATCCCAAAGATTATGTATTATATATATAAGTATATACAAAACCAAATTAATACAGGCTCATTTTCAAGAACAATACCGAGTCATTTTGATAATCACAACAGCATGGCAATAATAGTTTTTATCACTTGTACGATTTCAAACTTTGAAAATAAAAACGATGATTCTTATCCATCCCAAAATGAAAGCAGTAATTTTTAATATTACTTTGTAATTGATTGCGTTAAAAAGTTTTTTTATATAAACATAACTAAAATCTTGACAATGACTTTTCCACTTTTCATTTATTTACAGTTACACTTGCATGTTTTTCGTTAGTTAGCACTAAATAATCACGAATTGGTATTCTAAACACCAAAATATATGTATATACATATATTTGAGTGAATACACATTTATCTGAAAATTTCAATGAGAGAACGACGACGAGAGATACACAGTTGTATTCAACTAGTGCGACAAGCTATTGGAGCATCTCTATCTGGACTTCCACTTCTAGCTCCGGGACCTCCTTCACGAGCACCACGTGGATTACCTCCACCTTGGTAGGTAATATTTAAAAGCATAGCTTCAAATGGATCAGCTTGCATGCGCTGTTGATTTGCTGCAGCAGCATCAGTAATATCTTTCACCTCTCGAGACTCAACATAGCCTTCCTATTATAGAACAAATTGGGTTAAAATATCTGACAATTACTTATATTTTTTATTTTAAAAATCAGATTATTTACTGGTTTTGGGCTCCATAAACGTACAAGAGACTCGATTCCACTAGTCGCTATAAGGCACATTGTAGGGTGCACTTGAATGCAATTAACTATAGATTCATCCCCCCTTAAACATCGAATTATATTGCCAGTTTGTCTGTGCCATATGAAGAAGTTTCCATCATCAGAACTATGAAAATAAAAATAAAAAACAATTAAAATCACAAAATATAAAAGAGAATTATTTAGATTATTCGAAAATTACCCAGCAACTATAAATTGGCCGTCTTGTCCTAAGAAATTGGCTTCTTTTATATCGGTAGTAGTATTACAGTGGCCAAGATATCTATGACAATAATCATTACTTAAAACTCTAAGTTGTCGTTCTGATTGACTAACTGGTTCCCAGTCATATTCGTTTTCATCTACAATTCATAATATAAGAATCAAACACGTTTCATTACATAATTGCAATATTTAAATTAAATAATAATTTACCACCAAATGACGATTCTAAATTATTCAACGCTGAAGTTATGTCTTTTTCTAACAACCAAACTGCATGAACATTTGCTTGTTTAGGGAATTTATCTTTAAAATATAATAAACATTCATGTGCTTCTTTTGCTTTTTTTAATTCCATTAAAGCCTTTGCTAATCGAAAATGTGATTTGACATGGTATGGATCATAGTGAATAGCTGTATAACAATCTCTAATAGCCGCATAAACATCGCCAGCCCTAGAGTAAAGAATGTAATATAAAATAAAGAAAATTATGAAATTTACTGTTAACCTTTATGGAAAATTACCAATTCCTCCTCATCAAAGCAGCAGCCCTATTAGAATATAAAACGGCACAATTTGAACAAAGTGAAATAGCTTGATTGTATAAATGAACTGCAGCTGAATAATTATTATCATGAACTTCTTCGTTGGCCTAAAAACCAAAATATTTATATAATTTTTATGGTTAAAGAATAATGTAGTTTAATTTGAAGAAAATAATAGATCTGACCTTTTCTTTTATTTCCTTTACATGTTTCGGCAATATGTACTCTTTCGATATATTTGTTTCAGTATTTACAGTACCATTTTTACTTTCCGTTTCAGGTTTAGGAGTATCGACATTTCCGGTAACATTAAATCCGTTCGTATTACCGGCCATTATTTTTTCATAACTATGATTATGTTGTATAATAAAACTTTCTAATAAAGTCGCTCGTCTATTTGTATTAATATCAAATAAGTAAACTTGTTCGGAACCAAGATTTACAAGTAGCTCGTTACCATCGGAACTAAATGTGAGATAAGTGGTTGCTTTTTTTTGATGAGTTGAATCATTATCAAGTGTCGATAAATGACCTAAAATAAGCAATTAATTAAATACTAAGATAACTCGATGGCACAACACACTTCATATAGATTTAATTAACAATTCATTACCTGGGGCAAAATATTGAACACAACCGCGAGGTATGTTTTCTACTTCCATATGCATCGAACGACATAAATTGTTTCTTTCTAGACCAGACATCGGTTGGTTTTCATTAGGACTAGAACTCTGAAATTTTATTCAAAACATGAATCAAAATGGACAAATCGTAATGTGACAAATGAAAGTTTATTTTAACTAACACTTTGTAATTTTGATAATTTAATCATTCGCCTATCATAAAGTCTAACATAAAAATCGTTCGCTCCGACTGCGAGCTGCTCTGGACGTCTCGGATTGATAGCGAGACATTTAGCTTCAGCATAACGTCCAACTTGATTGAGAAGATTAACTAATACGATCGGGGAGTCAGATTTGCAAGTGTGGGGTGTACGAATATCGTGTTGCCTGAAAAAAAACAAACATTCGCACAATATAACTCCAATATAAAAATATTTTTATTTATTTAAAACACAACCAATACTAACAAAATCAATCCGTCTTCGCCGGCTGACCAAACTAAATTTGGACATTCGGGAGTAGTGGTGAGACGCTTTACTCGGCCATGATGACAAGAACATTCAGAACCTACATATGAATTATCCCTCGGCTCGCCTACGACTTGAACGCGTACAGTAAAGTCAGCAGCGCAAGTAGCTAAAACGTGTGGGGTGATAAACTAAAAAAAAATAAACATATTTTATTATGTTTTTGATTTGTTAAACAAAAACGAAAAAAAAAGGTTACGAACCTTGACTGAAAATATATTTCCATTATGTCCAGTTCTTATGATTTCTTTCGGGCTGTATTTGAAGGGATCCCACAGTATAATGTGAAGATCGTCGGAAGCAGACGCTAATATACTGAAAAAAAAAATTACGTATGATTTCAAATTCATGAACGTACAAAAATAGAATTATTTTTTCCAATAATTAACATTGGATGTATCGGCAGAAGAACACATACAATATAACTGTATTACTAAATGTATGAAATCTTAATATAACAAAATTAAATAAACAAACACGATAACGAATTGTTAATATTATTGTCAACAGAATACGCAATAATGAACAAAAGTGCGATTTCCTAATAAAATAGTCTTCACGAAAACGAGACATGCGACATTAAGTAAATGCGTTTAGTTTTCCCTGACTGAGAAACACAGCCTTTGCCCGACCAACCCCACGTTCAGTTTTTCTAAAAGGAAAGTGGAAGGGAAACACGACTAGATATCGCTGATACAATATAGTTTACCCTTTAAAAATTCACAATCGTACAAAAATAGAATAACTTCTTCCAACGATTAACATCGGACGTTCGGCCAAAGAACGCATACAACACAACCGTACTAAACATTTAAAATCTTAATACAACAAAACTAAACAAACGTACACGAAACCAGATTGTTTACATCATTATCAACATTATACGCCATGCTAAATCCACGAACCCCCAACGAAAAAGCCTACACGAAAACGAGCACATGAACTAACGATCCATCCGTGTTCCACTCGAGGCAATTGACGCATCCATAGTGGCCCTTCAGCTCTTGCTCCAGGCCGAGGCGCGCCACCAGGGGCGGTGAACTGCAGCCTCCGCTGCAGCCTCCGGCTCCATCCGAGGCTCTCGCGGCCGATCAGGGGCCCCACGCAGCTCTCCTCGCGGCCCCCCATCGGGAGCGGGCGGCGGCAGGCGGGGCGGGGGGGCTCACCGGCTTGACAAGCGTTTGACAGCAGCCCGACTCCGGCTCGGCCCCTTCAGCGATCTGACACATCAGAGGCCGACGTCCGGTACGGCCATTTCGTATGGAGTTTGTTTTTCGGGGGGGTGGTCGGTTTTTGGGGCGGGAGGTGGGTTTTTGGGGTCGCGGTTGTGGTTTTTTGGGTAATTTGTGTGAAATGTGATGGTGTTCGGTGGTTTTGGGGGAAGTGGTTATGGTCGGAGTTGGTGTTGTTGTGTCAGCTGTCAGCTGGCAATGTTGAAACGTCAGGTGTCGTGTCTGACGTTTGGTCGTGGTTGGTTCGTGTTTGGTATTTGATTGTAGTGATGTTCGTATTTGTTTTATTATGCGATGTGTTATTTTAGTATTCTTTTGCTTGAGTTGTTTATTGAAAAATTTGTATTTTCATGAATAAAAATGCGTTATAGGTGCTTCAATTAAATTCACACGTGATTTATGCTTTATCAGTCCGGAAATTAGGTTTCTCGACGAATTTTGTTGCGCGTTCTAAAAAAAATTATGTTTGATTACATTCAAAAATAATTATCCTTTAGATCGTCTAAATTTGCACATGCTAACAGTTCACACAGAAATAGTTACTACTATACAACACGTAAACATGAAGCTTGTTAAGATATGGTTAATAAAAATTGATAAACACAACCTCCAAACTACGCGAAATTTGTTTTAAAAAAATAATGATTACACATTTATAGTGCATGAATTACGTTAAGAATCTCAATTTAATCATTTCACTTGATGTTAAAATGCAAATTTGACAATAAATAATGTACAACAGATTAAAGTTAAAGATTATGACACAACATGTTGTTTTTCTATGCATTATTATTCTATTTCATAGTAAATACATATTTTAACTAATATTAATTTTTAGAATAAAATCATCTGAAAATGGGTGAACGTAAAGGTCAAAACTTGTACTATCCCCCCGACTATGATCCGAGAGTCGGGGGTCTCAATAAATTCAAAGGGACCCATGCGTTGAGAGAACGTGCCAGAAAGCTGCATCTCGGAATACTTATAATACGATTTGAAATGCCATACAATATTTGGTGCGAAGGCTGTAATAATCATATTGGTATGGGAGTCAGATATAACGCTGAAAAGTCGAAAATTGGAATGTATTACACCACTCCAGTATATAAATTCAGAATGAAATGCCATTTGTGCGATAATCATTTTGAAATAAAAACTGATCCGGGGGTATTTATATATTTTTTTAATTTATTTGTGTTTAGAAAACTATTTATTTTAATATTCAAACTGTGTTTTAGAATTTGGACTATGTAATTCTATCAGGGGCTAGAAGACAAGAGAATCGATGGGATCCTACTGAAAATGGCCAAGTTGTAACAGAAACAAAAGAAACTCAAAAACGCTTATTCGACGATCCCATGTTCAAACTTGAACACAAATCTGAAGATTTACTAGGTACTAAAGATGCTAAATCTCGTTTAAACCGATTATTCAATAGAAACGAAGATGTATGGAAGGACAGTTATGAAGCCAATTGCTTATTACGGCGAAATTTTAGGGTTAGCCTTTATCATTTCATATCATTACCGAGTACATTTATTTTTTTAAATACTGCTATAACTTTCTTTTTTTTTAGAATAAAAGTAAAGAACTTCAAAAGTCTGTGCACAGTGACAAATTACTTCTTGCTAAATCATCCCTTGAGATACCTCTTTTACCTGAAACTCAAGAAGACAAAAACTTGGCGGCTTTATTAGCCCTAAAGCCATCACGTACCATAAATGAAAAGCAAAGTGAAATCCGAAAAGAAATTATTAACAGTCCAGCTTTACCTAGTTCAAGTGGCTTAATTACATCATTTGGTGGTCTTAAAAAAGAAAAACTTTTACAAAATAAATCGTTGACTCGAAACTCCTTGGGTATATCTCTAAATGTTCAAAAAAATTCTAATAATACATTACCTGGATCTCAAAATAAATCTGAATTGGAACCGAGCGCTTTAAAAGACAGTGAAAATGATTCAAAACCCAGAAAACGCAAAAATTTTGTGGAAAATGCAAGCAGTAAAAAAAGTTTACTCTTACTGTGTAATTATGATTCTACGTCTAGTTCAGATGATTCACAGTAAATTTTCCTCCAGTGGTTTAAAAATTTGATAAATTAAAAATATTTTTATATCAATTAATGAAAATAAAAAATTTGAACAAAATATTTTATTGATCTCTCTTCAAAAGCTCTTACTGTATAGGTAACATTACATACATTAAAAAAATAGTGAAGCATAAATATTTTAAATAATATTAACCTGATAACAGTAACAATACAAAAAATGCTATCACAAAAATATATATGCTGTATTGCTAAAGCATTTAATCAATTATAAATAATGGTTCTTTGTTATTTTAATAACAATTTTTTTCTATTACATATTAATGCATAACTGCGTAGGCAAAACAGTATTTCGTAGGAATGTTTAGTATAATTTTCTGATTTGAAATCACCACGTAGAACTTACGAATCTGTTGGCAAAACAACAGCAAAAAATTTCAAAATGTTTGTTCATATCTTCAAAATAAATTTAATTTCTTTTTTTCTTAAATTTAATAGCTAAATACTTTAAAATTACCTCAATATTCATTTTAACATACTAAACTTACAATTAATTACTTCATTCCAAAATTTAAAGCGATTTAATCTCCATCAATATTGTAATTTGCAAAATATGACATTTCATATTTGTTTTGCAATTGATTAATAATTTATTCTTAATACCAACAATATATAATATACAATACATCTTGATTGATAATTTTTTAAGTCAATACATATAACAATGAATTTTATGCTATAATTTTTTTTTTCAATTACATAATACAATTTTAATGCAGTTGTCTTGTAACATTTAATTGCGCGTTGTGTTAATTATTATTGAAAAAAATGTTTTCTTTGAATTTTACTATGTTAAATTTACTCAAATAATTGATATTGTTTGCGATTCATCCATAAAACTTGACATGTTTATTTTTATTTGCGCTTAATTTATATTATCAAACATAGTTTTACAACTATATTGTAATAAAACAAAACACTGAAGATAAACCGTAATTGATTCGAGGAATAAAATTATCATGATAAATAATTTCATTAAATTGAAAATAGACTGCTTGAAATTGACACAACATTTTTTTTAATTTGATATTCAGTCATACATTATTTTATATTGAAAAACAAATACTATTATATTTGTTAGTTATTATAATTATTGTTAGATCTTATGCTCATTGTCAGATAAATACAAATTTGTAAATTTTTGTTCGTTTACATTATTGAATTCTTCAGTAAACTTCATTACAGAATTTACTTAAATGTAGAACTTTTGAAGTATTGAATTATAACATTTAACTTCCACATATTTTAATTTGATATACAAGTTAGAAAATACTTTATTATACTCGAGATGGACAGTGTTTATCTTCCATATTCAAAATCAAAGCTGATTCTACTTTCAGCTGTAGCCATTTCAAAACCTCCATATCTTCACACTCAACAACACGCTCATTATTTGTGAAATAGTTGACACTATCATCCTAAAATGCAAAAATAAATTTTCTCAATTTAATAGAATACTTAAAATAATTGACATACAAAATCATTACATACCTGTTTAACCGTGAATATCAATTTGTTTTCTTCTATATTGGGTACACCTATAACATCATCCATCCTTATAGACCATTCTACTTGCCATGGACCTCCAGAATTATTTGTGCGAATTAAAAATACATGTCTGGAAATTCAAAATTGAACAGAATGCAAAATTATCAAAACAACCATCTAGTTTTATTATTGAAGTACTTACTGAATTGTTAAAAGTAAAGTTATTCTTGCATTTGAAGTTAATGCTGCATGAGCTAGGTAAAGGTCTGTATCAGCAAAATGACCTCTTCCTAATGATGATAAAAGCCTTAAACCAAGCGCTTGATACGGCGAATATGGTTTGACTCCCTTTAATTCATAAAAAAATTGTATTTTTCGATCAATCAAAATTTCCAATTAATAAATAAATTGATAATAAACCTCATATGGATGGCAATATCTTGGAAGACGAGCTCTCAATACTACAGGTCTTCCTCGCTCTGCAGCCCGGCGTAGTGTATCTAATGCAAGTGCAGTTCCTCCAGCACCTCCTGCTTTAACTCCCATCGCTGCCACAGTTCCACCACATCCTTTTACAACACCTTCTACGCAATCGTTGCGGTTTCCTGAAAAATTATATCATTTTGGCATATTTAATTTATTCATTTACTTTTAAAAAACATTAAAACTTTGATGAACATTTAATCTATTGGAAGAATGATACATGCAAAAGTGGTTACCTTCATTGTTAATATAATCTTCATCTGCTGGGGTGGAATGACATTGACATGAAAAATCATAAAATAGAAAAAAATTACCAGACATAATAACCAGGCAACTTCATTATAGTTAAGAACAAACATAAAGCCCAAAAGAAAAATCATTTTTCTTATCATGCTATTGAAAATGTATAGTTTTTATAAATGCACCAATAAAATTTCATAATGCAAAATAGATGATTTTTGATGATTCATCATGCTTTTTATTTTTTATTTAATTGATCGAAAACATTCTAATAATAACTCATAATCAAGTTAGATAAACATATTATAAAATCAAAAAGGAAATGCACATACATATAACTCACATAAAATTAAGGAGTACATGCTATGTTTTCACGTAGAAAATTCAATATATCAAATTATAATTTATTCAATATTTTCAGACATTCAGTTGTCAAATAAAACATATATAGTGCATTTCTACAAAATAATAGAGAACTGAATATCTTAAAAGTATTATATATTACCAAATATTGGTTTCATTATTATTCCACTCAATCCTAACGCAACTCCCATTATGTAAGTCTGTCCTGCCAGAATCAAAGATTCAGGTAAATCACTACTTTTTTGTAGTCCATAACCTAGTTTTGAAATTAAATTCAAAAGTTAAATTTTCAATTTTAGTTACACGTAATATCTATCTCAATTATTACCATATTTTCTTTTTCTTTTATATTCATCATCAAAAGATAATGTCGTAGCAAGATCTCCAAGAGATTGGTTAAGGAGTGAAGCTGATTTTGAAGAGCTTCCAATTGTATGACCAAACAATGAAGATGCTCCATGCGCTAAGCGGCTGGCTACTTCTTCAGGTCCTTCTACTTCACCCTTGAATTAAAATTCTCAACTTAAATTTTTACTATAAAAAAATGTATACATATACTAATAATTTTAATTATTTACCATAAAAGGTTCATAAAACAAATTTCCCAATCCTCGAGTGAAATCAGATATCAAACTGAAAGGATTTCCTAATATGTCCAATCCTAAGACTAAGACATAAAATTGTTGTATTAATTGATTATAGTAATGCTGATAAGCACTCGAAAAAATTTCAGTTGATGACATTGTTCGACCGACTGTTTCAAAATATGCCATCCTAGAATTTATAAAAAAAATGTATATTTTTTAGTAACTTGAAATATTTTTGCCCAAATAAATATAACGTATTTACTTGAATTTTACTCCTTTCATTTCCGTCAAACACGAACTCCATGAATTAAACAAGAATTCCAATAAATCACTATTGAACAATTTGGGTCTATTTTCTTTTTTCGAATTTTTGGATGTTGGACTTGAAACACTATTTTCTCTTATGTAACCTCTTGAGGATAAACTCAACTGTATCTTTATAGGTGACAAGTGCATATACTCAACTATAGCAATTTTATTATTTTCAGAGATATGTTTATTGACCATGTTAGTGATTGGCACATGCACTAAAGCTAAATCTGTTCTTAGGCGTAAAGCTGGTTTTTCTTCAACGGTCCATTGATTTAATATGTCAAATATATAATTTACAAAGCCTCGGTCTAATTGAATACAAAATTCTTGTAATAATAATTTGATGTATTTATATACTTCTTGATTAAAATAGGGTCTACTTCTTTTCAAACTCATATATTCAATACATGGACGACTTCCAATTTTTTTAGCAATATGTGAAGGTAACGGAGCAGGATATAAAACAGATGGAAATACTGCCTCATATAATTGATTATCAATTTGAAATCTATGCACTTTTATATGGGTATAGGCTTGATTTTCAGATTTTCTATACTGCAACCACAATGCTGGATAATAAGTTCGACGTAACTCACCGAAGAACGGTTTTGTCATTTGCATTTTTTCAAAATCTATGTGGATATATTCTTTCAGTTGACATTTTTTCTGATCATGTTTGAATTTTTCTTCGATCCATGATGTAAGATCTAATGTCAAGAGTTTCCATTTATGAGCTACATTCACCTCCCATTTTGCAGGTGAATCAGTAAAACTGATATATGTTAATTCCTTCACTCCCACATTGCTTTGCATACATATTGAAATACCCAAACCAATCAATGATGCGAAAATTTCAAAATTGCATCTTTCTGAATCAATCTTGTGCCTATATTGCTGAGCAATTCTTTCCTCTTGGGTCAGTATGAAAACTCGCTGATAATTTTCTAAATATGATACCCAATACACTACTACTTTATCTTTTCTTGTTTTATTTATTTTCGAATTAGATTTTGGTAATTCGGGAAAATCTGAATCCTCACTACTCGATGTCTCAGGTTCTGGTGATTTCGGAGTTAATTTTTTCAAAGTAGATGAAAGTTTAGATGTCACACTATTTGTATTAGTTAAAGTTGATTGCTTAACAGTATGGAAGCTGACTCGTTCTTCTCCAAATCTGTAATAATTTTAATTGTAAAAATCCGTTAGAAAAAAATTAAGCTTTAAAAATTAATTTCAAACATACCCATCTTTATAAAAATCGGCCTTAAATCCTTTTCCTTTATTATTATACACATTCCACAAAAGTACTCTCTCTTTAGTTGGATCGTCCCATGTATACAAAGTTGATTGATTAGGACTGAGTAAAGCCACTTGTCCAGATTCATTCTGATGTAGTTTCAAAAATATATCTTCACAAAAATTATCTATTCTAACCGGAGCATCTCCTTGTTTGTATGATAAAAATGTTACAGTGAATGGTTTGTTGATGCCACCAGCAACATTAACACATAAAGCCGACTGAAAATTAAATTTTCATTGATTATAATATCATATAGAATCATTTTATATACTTATTTATGAGTAAAAGATTGGAATGTGTTCAGTTGACTTCACACTTTAAATCGACTTTGTAAATAGAAAGCAGAACATGTGACTTGTTACATAGGAAAGAAAGTAATAACACATGTAAGTGATAAATCCACCACTTAGCATATTTCGAAGTTCATATAAAGAGCAAGCGTTTAAATATTTTCATGTATAAAATATCCATTGACAGAACGTTTACCATAGTTGTGTCTTTCAGTGAAAATATGAAACGTGTTAATATAATATTTAGTTTGTTATTGAATTTTACAATATATCTGCAAAGTGCATCCATACCTATATTACATCATTCTAATTCTATATCTAAAATTATAAATGATATTGAACACATTCAGTATGATATTGACAATTTTGACAAAAAAAATCGTATCAAACGTCAATACTTTTATGGATCACATTTAGGACTGATTTCTTTTGATTCTGGAGAATATGAATCAGATACTCCTCCTCCAAATTATGAATCAGCGGAAAAATCTGGGGATGATCTTTATTATTATTCCAAGCCAGACACCACTATATCAGTTCAATCTAGAGTAAGTTACAATATAATTTTTACTACATTTTTATAAATTGATTTTAAAATTATTTCATAATTTGTTATTTTAGGATATTGATGAAATCTCTATCACAACTTCTAATCCAAATGAAGAAGATAGTGAAAACAAAAATGTAAGTCTGTCGACGTTTTCATTATGTAAATAAAATTAAAAAATTATTGTTAGTTTTTTATCTTGACAAAATTGATTTAATAAATAATATGTGTAATTAGTTCATATAAGTATAAATAATTAATTGATCTAATCTCATAAAAATATTAGGAAGAAAAAGACGCTGATAGTGTTAAACATCTGATAGCTCCTGAACCTACTGATGATGATCAGTCTTATAATTACCCTCCAAGTACATCATATGGAGTTCCAATAGTATCCATTAATTTATAAAAGCTAATTAATAAATTAAATATTGTGAAAATATTTTATTTCTTCAAATTTTTTTCAGATAACAAATGTGAACCAAGAAATTAAACCAAATGATGAGCTTATTTCAATAGCCAATGATCATATAAAAAATATTGACAATAAAAAACCTATAAGTACCTCTGGTAAAAGTGTGAGTTTTTTATCTTTTTTTTTTCAAGATATACTTTTCAGCTATTTTAATATTTTCATTTTATTAGATTACAGTGACTAAAGAAAAACGCGAAGAAAAAAGTTCAAAATTAATTACATCTTACGGAGTACCTCTATCCTCTGTAAGTTATTTCCAATTATTAAATAAAACAAAAGTTATTATATTATAAAATAAATTTAAAAAATTATTATTTTTATAAAGATAACAGGCTACCCACCATATGAAATAGCTCATGACGAAGACAAAGATTTAAAAAAAGCAAATGATGCAAAATCAGTTAAAACGCCTCCTGCATCATCATATGGTGTTCCTTATGATAAGGTATTTATTTTTTCCCAAATATTAATATTATCTTGTATAATATATATTAAATGATTTAGATTTTAGATTTTCCCACTTCCGAAGAACATTTTCAAAGGAATTGAAATCCATGAGGAGGATTCCAAAAAAAAGGAAGACGCCAAGCCATATGATTTAGTAAGTAGTTCATATGGAGTTCCATTGAAATCAGTGAGTATCATATTTTATTTTTTAAATTTGTTTGATTTTCAATATAAATAAAATTTGATACTTTTTTATAAAAGGTTACAACTTTATCAGACGATATATCTCTTGAATCAATAGGAGTTCCAGATTCAAAAATTAAACAAAAATTTAAGCCCGACGGCGAAACAAAAACGAATTCTAGTGTAAGTTAATAAATAACATTACAAAATTGATTAATACATATAGTGAAATTGCAATTTTTACATTATTTTAAAATATTACAATTTTAAGGATGATTCAAAAAAGGTTTCATCGAAAAAATTTATAATGATGTCTGTTGATGACTACGAAATGATTAACGTATGTATTGAAAAATCTTTGAACTCTGCATATTTATTAAATAAGGATGGCACTCTTGTGAAAGATTCTCATAAATAATATATTTATACACGTACTTTTCAATTTCAATAAGGAAAATAAATATGATAATATTTCAATTATTTGTTAATTGTTTTCATAAATAAACTCCACGAGAAATTTAATTGCATGATTGAAAAAAGTACTCTCATAAGAAATATGGAAATTTTTTCATTTAAACTTACCCCTTTATCCATTCTCAAAACTGTATTGTGCACAACAGTTATGGGGAAATGTTGAGATACTAAAGTGGAATCTCTGTATTTACAATGCAGCTTCATAGAATCTGTTTCTGGCCAAAACGCAACACATTGAGAAGGAGCTAAATCTATCCACAAATCGGCTCGTTCATTCTCTTCCATGAATCTTAAATACTTCTTAGTATCATTTGAAACTAAGAAATACGGCAACAGCGTTATGATTCTTGTTAATTGAGGACACAATTGAGATAGGCTCACCTGTCATGAAACAAATACATTCATTTCTAATTGGCATAAAAACATTACATTTTCTTAACAAAATTAATAATAACCGTCATCAAAATTCGGTAACGTCGGTTTCTTTCTCGATGATTACAAATTACCAGTCCTGAAGCGCCAACAGTTTCTAAGCCAAATGCTGATGACCAAGAACTTTGATAAACTCGCAACCTTACTCTCTTTTTTCTAGTCGATCTTCGATAATTAAATAACAAAGGCTCTGACCCAACACATTCATAGACAACATCTGATAAAGAGCCCTGATGAAATGAAATAACATAAATTAATATAAGCTTTTCATGAATAGTATTTCAATATATTTTTAGTTCAAAAACTAAAACATACTTACTCTTAATTGAAGAGGTAAGCCAGTTTTGTTAATAATCCAGTAAGGTGCATGAAGATACAATTCACAACCTTCAGTCCTATCTATTTTAATATTCAAACCTAGTTGTTTATTCCCCCCGTCTGTGTCACAATCAGTTGTCATAGTCAACATTTTTTCCTCAAGTTCATTACTGAAATTGAAATTTCCAGTCCACGGTAAACTTAAGTAATTGACTTCGACTATAACTCTATGAGATTTTAATATGTTCAAATGATATATATTAGTTTTTTCTCCGGCTTCTATGCGTATGTGAAATTCGATATTAGGTATTTTGATCTCAACAGCATATGGAAGACGATTATGAATAATCAACGGAGAGAGTAAACGTATCAGGTAATTAGGAATTGTATGTGAAGATTTGTTAACTTTGCATCCTATAGATAAAAAAATTATAAATTTAAATAATTTTTGATGATTCATACTAACATATTGTTCTTATAAAAAATGTTTACCTTCAGTTGTGAAGACTCTAACTGAAAAAGCGGTTGTGTCTTTTTCATCTTTGGGTTGACAACATAAATTACTTCCTACATTCAAATCACCTGATAATTCTGGCCACCACAAACCTTGGGTAGTCACTTGATATTTGCTACAATAAGACAATATCATAATTTAAATTCCATGTACTTATGTATTAATAAAAAAATAATCGATTTTTTACTTACTCGACATAAGTTGGCTGTAGGTATAATTTGCAGTGATAAGCAATGTATAAGGGTATATTATATGTTTCATCAGGTTCTAATATATGAATTCTCATTGTTCCTTCAAATGGATTTGTCTGTTCTCCCATCAAATCGATGTTTAATGCTTCTAAATCCGATTTACGATAAAAAATTCCTATGGCATATGATGTTTCGTTTCTTATCTACAAATTCAATGTTTGAATTGACATAAATGTTTGAAATACAATAAATATATTAAATAATTTAATTACCTGAAGTGGTGATCTTAACTGTATTTTTCGGTTTTTGTATTTCGAATCAGTATTTAGTATTATGTGATATCTTGTATTATTTTTACTTGGTTGTAAAATGTGTAATTTATTCACAGCTCTTTGTGGACACATTATTGTTAAGTCATTGAAATCTTTCACTTTAATACGTAATCTTTCATCAGTTATTTTCCTATAAAGTTGAGATACTGGATCTAAAGGAAACGATAATGTAGGACTAAACATTGGCTGTGGTGTAGGAGTTCTGATTTCGGAATTAAATCCACCTTCAAAACTAAAATTGAAATAATTCAACTTATTAAAGTATTCAGTTTAAAAAGATTAATTAATATTTCATAATTTAATGAAAATTATTTGAATAAAATTAATTAATAATAATTTAGTAATAATTATAGTAATAATTATAGTAATAATTTATTTACGTTTCCCAATCGTGATCTGATCCTGCAGAACTCAAATTCCTCCCATCAGTGCTATTTGCTGGGCTACTTGGACAACTGTAATCTTTTTCATAATCAGCACACAAAATTACACGATCATTTCCAGCAATATCCATTTCAGTATGTGAAATCAATTCAACTTTTGAACCAGGCCCTATAAAATAATAATAATGATAATTTAAAAATCATAAAATAGTTTAAAACTAGCAGTATTTTTTTAAACATACCTATATCATTTATTAGATTGATTGGACTTTCAAAATCGATTGCTAAAACATTTGGAAATTCGGTTACTGGTATATCGCGCTGAGTGAAATGACTTGCTAGTTCATAGATAACTTTCATTGATTGTGGTGTGAAAGTCAAATTCAAAATATCTCTTGAATCAATCATTACATATGTAGCCATTTTATCTGTCACATTTTCTGACTCTAAACCAGAATCGATGCTTTCTGCTTTCATGCCCAAATTATAATTTGTCCCAGATTTCGGATCGATACAACTGTCTGCCATTGAATATGTTTGAGGAGTTGTTTTAAATTTAACAGCACCTTGAACTGGTGGTTCTTTATCTGAGTTTTGATCTGATTCAACTGCAGATTGTTCAGCTCCAGAAGAATCATCACAATCACTATTTTCACCCTCACTAGAATCCCTACATAAATAAATAAATAATTTAATCCCTACATAATTTATTTTTTAATTTTTTAATCATTAAAAGACAATAAATATATTTTGTGTGATTACCCAGTAAATAAATGTCCTATAGCTGAAGCAAGCTTTTCCATAGTTCCATCCTCGTTTTCTGAATCTGAGCTATGATGAAAAGAAGATATATAGTGATCATTTCTATCGATTATGTTTTTATCTACTTCCACTTTACTACTGCTCCTATGTCTAATAAATGTCATTCCATTTTCAAATTGATCATTTTCGTCTGCTGATGTTTCACTCTCACTATCGGTTTTTTTATTTAACGAAAATTGTCGAATTTTATTTCGATCTCCGTCAGATTCTGAATATATTGTTTCATGATCAAGTTTACTCGAAAGAGGATAAGACTTAGCCTGAATTTTAGAAAAAAAGCGAAATTTGAATAACTTATTTTCAAATAGAATAATTAATAAATTGATTTAGAAAATATTTTACTTGGAAAATTTTGATAATTAGCTCCCATGGTCTATAAACATTTTCTTCACAAACTATTGGTTCTATTAAGGGTTCCCAAGTATCAACCTTTTCGTTGTAATAAGATGCTTGTAGATTAATTTCACACTTTGAATACATCTGTTTTGACCAATCATGCATAGTGTATTCTAATGATGATTTTAGCATCAAAACTGGTATTCTAGCTTTAGTTTCAACTTCGAATAGTATTCGAATACTGGGAACTACCATAGTGAAAGTTTCACTAGGCTTTGAATTTGGATAAGATGGCTGACTATAATAAGGTTCTTCTGTAGTTATCGATACATAGGGAGATACTTTTTTTGGAGCCCACAAATCTTCATTTTCACATTTATCAAATGATTTTTGTGAAAAATTGAATAGGTTTGGTTGTTCTTTTTCTTCTACCGGAACTAGATCTGCTAAAATATCTTCAACAATATCTATAATATGAAAAATTTTATTTTGCGGTGTTAAATTGAACAACATTAATTAAGTAAAATTAGTATTTGATTGTGTATGCTCATTACCTGTCACTGTATGTACTGTAGTTTCCGACAAATGTATATCAATCGGAGAAATAGATGCTGTTACTTTTATACCTTCTTCAATATTTTTGAATGACTTTGAAAATTCAATATCACACGGATGAAGAACAAGATATGGTTGAGTCGTTTTCAATTTACTTTGGAGTTTTGACATAATTTGTAAACCTGACAATGAAACTGTGAGATTTTCTCTATATGCATGGTGAGAATAATCAATTATAACTTCTGTTCTAAACAATAAAGCATGACCAGTAGTTTTTGATAAATCAGAGAAAAACATAATTTCTGGTTTTCTACATTGTATTGAAATTGATAATCCAGGAGACTCTTCTACAGATGGTGTATCTAAAATAAATAGAAGTACATTTCAAAATAATTCATATTAGATATAATTATATATTATATTATACAAATAAATAAATTACATGTTGAAAAATTTCCGCTGGTTGAATCTGCTGAACTAGGTGGTCGAAGAGAACGACAGTTATTATTAGTAGTTATCTCGTGTTTCACATTTGTATCTCCTACATATCCATGGTTTATAACACCTCCATCCATAGATTTATCTCCTACAGATTTGAAATAATTTGATTAATATTTGACAAACATTCAAACAATCTATGTTTATTTTGATATTTATGAAAACCTGGAAGTGCATCTAAAATAAATCTTCCTAAGCTCATGAAAAATGGAACAGAGAAATTAAGTCGAGTTTTTTCCACGTGTACATCTATATTACGGTCTCCAGTCTGATTTTGTCGAAATGTTAAATCAATTATAGGTGGTGTAGATACAGAAATAGTGCTACAATCTACTCGCTTTTCTCCTGCATGTGATTGGAACATTCTGAATAAAGAATTAATTTATATTATTAAATTAAATTAATTATTCGTACAGTAAGAATTTGAATTAATTACTTTTTTATAACTATTGAAGTATCGGGTCGTATGTCTTCTATCAATAAACTTTGAAGATTTCCTTTTATATCAATTGATCTATCTGAAAAATAATCTAATTGCAAAGACATTTCGCCTGTTGCTAATTTTGCAAGTCCTCTATTACAATCTCGAACAGGTGAACTTAATACTTCGTCAATGTCAGTAAATAGTTTTATTTCTATACCATCTAGTGAAAACCTATTAGTATAATATATTTTCAACAATTTTATTAATAAAATATTTAAGTACTTGTTTTTTCATCTTAAGATAATTTTTATACATACCTGAAAACAGCTTCTTTTCGTAATGATTCAGTTTGTGCAAAAAAGGCTTGTAATTTTTTTACTGAAACATCTGCTGTTGTAATAGTATCAACAGGTGAACTCGTACTTCCTGTAGCTATAACACCTTAAATTATTCACAATTTATTTTTTTTACCTTGCTATTATAATCTTGAATAATAAGATTTATATAACTCACCAACATATTGACCTTCCGTCAAATTATCAGACCAGACTGCAAGTAATGTTGATAAATCTCTTTGTCCTAAATTAATTATTATAGTATCCATGATTCCATCTATTTCGAATAATAGAATATCTTTGTGCAGTGCACCAATGTTAGAATTTATTTGTGATATTATATTGTGATAACCAACTGCTCTTTTTATATCAAATCGCAAAGATACTGGTTCCAGAATTGGTTCCTTAAATTTAATTAATCATCGAAAAATAAAATATATTTTCTTAGCTAAATACTTCTAGATTATTTTAAAATTTTACCTGTACTTCCAATGATCCTGCTAAGGTCATAACAGCTCGGCTTAATGTAATTGAATCAAGTTTTATCAAAAGATTATCAATTACTGAAGTCTTCATAGCATTTGATGAAACCATTGTAATATTTTTATTACCTATATGTTGATTTATATCTTTGAAGAAATTTTCAACTGTTAAATCACCTATATAAACAAATAAAAATTTAGAATACTAGATCGCTATTATATTCAAAATAAAAAATTATTACCCATATTCAAAACAATCAAATTTGGAGATGTAGATTTTTGTGGAAGCAATAAAACAGGAGCATGAATTTCAATAGACATATGTAATCTTGTTTGCCAACTTTTCATATTTGAAAGTTGAACATCAATTCCTTTTTCTGCATTTTTGATTGCCTCATTTGTAATTCCAGATGGAATAAATGGCTCAATAAAATGCTGAAAATATACATGTTGGTAAGATTAATAAAAACTAGAAATTTTAAAATAATAATGAAAAATCATATTCTTCAAAATTACCTGCATATCAATAATAATTTTATATAGTAGTACAATATGCAATCGTCCAATATATATTCTGAAAGATCCATCCGATTTTACATCATCGCATTGTGTTAAGCTATCTTTTCCAGATCCTTGATAAACCCTTGGATTGTGTCTTACATATTTCATTTCAAAGACTTTATCCTCATCTACCCATGCAAGCTGGAAATGGTTTACAAGATATTATTAACGAATTTTCAATGTTCATTAATATATTATAATATTTGCATAACTTACTTTTGAGTACAAAGTCATTTCAGACATATCATCAATAGAAAATGAATTGAGGAATCCTTTCAGAATCATTCTCTCATTTGCTTTATATACACAATCACTTTCTAAACCACCTATCTTTATATCCAAAAGATCTGTGTCCAAATGTAATAGTTTCACACGAAGTTGTGACAATCTAAAAAGCATAAATATAAATAAGTTAAAAGTGTTTTCACAAACATAAGTATACTATTTCGGCTAAAAAGTTTGAATGAGATTACTAAACCTAAATGAATAACTAAATTTAGTTGCTCCAGGTGGGATTGGCGGATCTGTGCCAGAACTACGTAAGTAATTCAAAAGTGTCATTGTGTAAGGTTCCAAAACTTTTTTCATTTGCAAAGTATCTCTGGTGCGGAATCTGTTAAATTAGAGTAAATTATTAAAAATTATAAATAACTAAATATAAGTAAGAGTTTTAATAGACAAAAATAATTACTTCTGTAAAATATATTCTAAATATTTTGAAAGTGTTTGCCATGCTTCTCTGTGAAATGAAACAGTTGCTTTACCAATATCCACTACTAAAGATTGTTCCACACTGTGAAAATGTGATTTGAAATCTGGACAATCAGCACGCACCTTTAAGTAAATAAAATAATATATGCAAACATAAGTAAAATATAATATTAACTTTTTAGTCTATTATAAAACATATTATTTTTATTTACCTTTCTGTATAAAACATTTGCAATTTCTTCACAATTTTCAGTAGTTATTAGTTCTAAGTATTCTCCAGAAGTACCTTGATGTAATTTATCAGATAACATTAATTGGTTTAAACTAATTTGCAATGCTGGACCAAATTTCATTAATGCCATGTCGACACAGAGCTATGGTAATTAATTTTAAAAAATGTTTAATACTTTTTCACAATTAATTTATATTAATATTTGCTCAATTATGTTTTTATACCTTGCCTAGACGTAACATCATATATGGTCTATCACTAGAATCCAATGATCGAGATATATTCAAAACTATTTCACCTGTTAATTAAAAACAAAATTTAAAATATTTGGATTAAATAATTTTATTAGGTAAAAATTAACGATCTTACCAATAACAAATCTCAACAACATTCCAATATTATTGTTAGGTGAAACATTATCATCAAATCCTGGTAGATCTACAGTTCTAGCCCACATTTCAACATCTTCGTCACTATGATCTTGGGATGCAAATGATTTTTCAGAATCCATAAACCCATTTTTGGCACTTGCTTTATCAAATTCTGAATCTTTTATTCTACAAAACAAAATTTTTATATTAATTTTATGTTCTTAAATAATATTTTCATTTTTATAATTTGTTTAATTGTAAAAAAATAAAATTAAACATACCTATCTTTATTTAAGTGTGCTATAACCAATTTTCTTTTCAATGTTGCCAATTGAGATGTTTTATATTCCCCAGTAATTTTATCATTAATGAAACAGTTTGATTTATCTTTATCTATAGATCCAGAATTGAAAACAGTGACAGGAACTGTATTTGATGTTGGAAGCGGAAGATTGTCTATAAACTCTAAAAGCAATCCTATTCGACGATCTGATAAATTTATTTTAAGACTAGATATTGTCAAATTCAATTTGTGCCTAAAATAAATACTTGAATATTAATAGCATTCTAAGTAGTAAAATGTAATTTATAATTTATACATATATATTAGATGTACTTGGGTAGTAATTTGTAATCTTGTTTAATACTATTGGAAAACACAAGCTGCGCTCGAATTTTAGGGATTAAATGTAAATCAGAATCAGGTAATCTCCTCGAATTTCTCCACTCATCTCCAGAATCAGCAAATAGAATCTAGATTAAAATATTTTTATTTAAGTAGATTATTTGACAAAATTGTTAAAATAATTTAAATATAAATACTTGAATGTTTGAACAATCTGCATGGAATCGATCATATAATCTTTCTTCAAGTTCCATACATGTAGCATCTTCTAGCTGATTATTTGAAGGCTGCAAATCTGATTTAATAAGAATTCTACCCAAATCGACCACTAAAACATTACCACTTCTACAAAAAAGATGAAATCGATTAAAATTAAATAAATTTATTTTTATCCAAATATTGCAATTTACATAGATCATTACTTTTGTAAGGAACCACATTCTGGAATGATTATGTATGGGCCCTTCAAATCCATATTTATATTGAAAACTCTACGTCTAATTATTATATAGTTCATTAATGATTTGCTTAAGGTTGCTACTTTTTCTAATTTTCCAGATATAATCTGCGTGATGTCTCGTATTGCCATTGATCTTGTTTGGAAAAAGTTGATTATTTCTGATAAAGCATGCTGAAATGTCAAATATTTTTCAATACCAATTCACATTGTATTATAATACAATGTCAATTACATCTATTATACATGTACAACTTGAAATATTACCTCATTATATACTATTTCAATAGGTTCTAAAGAACAAGTAAGTCCAAAATCTGCTTCTATATTATGAGGATTTTTTTCGAAATCAATCGATAGGAAATTAGTGTTTGTATTCCCAGTATAAATATTGTCAGCTGTCACTAATGGAACTAAATCATTATCAGCATTTGCTCCTTCAATGACAATACTTTCAGCTCTAGCTGAAACCTTAAAATAAAATAAAAAAATTAATTTCAATAGTTAAAAGTTCATAATAATAATAATTATTATTATTAAGAATGTAAGCAACTTTAAATGCTTTTGCTGATGGTCTTGTTTCTAAAGATGCTAAGAATTGAGTTAATGTTAAAACAAGAACTTCCTTTCCACGATTCATCAGACTAAGTGACGAATTCGCTAACGTTAAATTTATTTTATGTTCTATAATAAAATATATATTAGTTTTATTATTTATTTATTTATTTACTTATACTTATGCAAGAAGATGAAACTAAATTCTGTACCAATATAAAGTTTTGATTTTTCTGGTTTAGCATCGCCTTCCACATATCCAATAAGTTCACAAACTCTTTGTTTTTCAGGACTAGATAAATGACTCCAAAGTCCTTTGACTTTTTCAGATTTAACACACAGATCAACATTTTTTCTACCTAAATCAAATGTTGGAGATTCTTCTTGTATTGGACTAGGTGTAGAGACTCTCCACCAATCGAAATCATTTTCTTTCAATTGAATAAGATTTGGTTCCTCTAATTTTAACTAAAGTATATTGAGTAAATTGAATTTTTAAATAAATTGAGTTTTTATGATTACAATAAATCATAATTTGAAGATTAATAATTTAACTTACTTCAATTTTCGCTTGCTCTCTAGCTATTATCACACTTAAAATTGCCAAATTGTCTTCACATTTTTGCAAATCTAGTTTCAGTTCAGTATCATTTGGGCTTTTCAAAGTACTCTTGTATGCATCTTTATAATTATGATAGTTTTCTCTATGAGCTTTTATAGCCTGCCATGTGCATGGACGTACTCTTTGTTCGATGACAGCTTCGTAGACATATTTCCACCACTTCTTGCTATTTTTATTCACAGGAACCTTTGGATGTAAATGGCGAAATTTCCTAAAAATATATTTTCATTAGATTTAAAATCATTTATATATGTATAATAAATTTCAATTACAATACCTGTTTATTGAAATCCTTTGAAATGAATCTACTAAAGAACAAATGGATAGATATTGTTTTCTCGATACTTGTGCAGCACTGTCTTGTAATACAGCATCAATCAAAAGACGAGGAACTCTAGATTCACCGGATCGATTTATTATGACTTTGATTTTGCATGTCATTGGTTTTAATACTGAAAAATGATGTAAAGTTTATTTGTTTTTCTAATCATTCTCTTTACATGTTAATTAAAGAATCACAATTACAAAATTCAAAATCCTCTTTGTGCATGGAAAACTTTTCCAAACCACTTATCATATAATGTCTCCAACTATAAAATTGAGATTGAGTGATACTCCTCGTTTCTTCATCATCCAAAACAACAGCATTAGGATTCCAATAAAATGAAACTGATTCAACTTTCATCATTTGGTAAACAGTATTAGATCCTTGCGGTGTCAAAGAAGGTTTCCATTTACTGCAAATAGAAAAGAGTTAAAACAAATTTTCCGAACTGGGAATGCACATAATAAAATATAATATCTCACTTATTTGTAGTTTCAATCGACATGGCTTGAAGAATAAGTCCGCATGCCAGAGAACCATCTTTACTACTAATCGTATCTTCGTATCTTATGTGTATGTTATTTATAAATATTTGGACATTGTTCACAATGGTGGTTAGCAAGTTTTCAAAGAAGTTCTGAGGACCTCCCAATACTTCGCTTTCGGCTTCCAAATCTTGTAAGATTTTCTTCTTGGCAGCTCTGATCAATCTTTTTTCTCTATCTCCGTCAAAGAAATGATCTGATACAGCTGGACCAACGAGAATTAAAATATCTTGGATGTTGACGATGACCGGTTGAGTATAAAGTCCAGTCCATGGTATTTGGAACGAAATTTTTCCAATCGTTCCAATTTTTACATCAATAGGAAGATTTAATTCATACTAAAAAAAATATATATATTTATATTTTTGTATACGTGCAAGAATTTTTTTATAAGTATGTAATGAAAAACGTGTATATGTATTTCGATATGAAAATAGACTTTCGAGTGAACATTGAAAACGAAATATTTTCAGCGGAATAAAAAATGAGTTTTTGCATAATAAATGCAAACGACTATGTCGCTAACCGCCGTTACTGCACATACATATTCTAAATATGTATTCATTTTTTAGTTGTGTCGTAAACAAGTACGTGTTGCAGCAATAAGAAAAAAAAACTTACCAAAGCTTCAGGTTTTAATTTCAAATCGGTTAAATTGACTTGTCCTGAGAATATTCCAATATTAAGATTTTCTGTGTCGAGATCTTGGACATATTTGCCCAAGAATCTGTTGAGGATTCCTGCCACAACTCCTTCGAACATCTTGGTCGATGTAAAATGCGACTTTTATTTAGAAAATAATTTTAATATACGTAATAATCATGGTTGCAGATTTCAATCGACATTCTATAAAAAAATAAGACAATAAATCAGACTTCCGCGAAACAATGAATAAGATAACACTTTCACAATGTGTTCTAACAATATACGAAACTGCAATATGTACATTTTTCGTTAACTAGTTTTTCTTATCGTCGATTATATTATCAACAAGATAAGTCTATCAATCCTCATTCGTTAATTGGCGATAAAAAAAACACGCGTAATTTAAAAAATTACACATGTGGAATTTTTTTTTATTAAAAGATAATATTGTTTATTGTCAAACAATCGAAAACCAATCAGATTTCCATCACAAAGAAACCAAATTATCTTTTAAGACCAAAAGAAAACATTTGCTATGCATTAGATTTCCGAAACTCTAATTTCACGCCTGAAATGGAAATTTTATACGAAAAACGAAAAAACCAAAAGAAAAGCACATAAGACCGTTACCTAATGACAGAGTTGTTCGAATTATTTATTTAATACACCGTTATGTTTTATGTTTATGCGTGTTTGTCTCGGCATAAAGCGGGCACGTTTCCCTTTCATCCCCGGCGATAATGGAGAAAGCCATTCTATTTTTAGTGTAATTTAATATTGCCCCCGCAAGAGGAAAGCGGAAAAACAGCATCGCCAAGGCGACCGAGAGCTGCGGAAAATTCGCTTTTCCGCCAGCGTTTTCATTATCGAGTGATTCAATCCAGGAATGTATAATATAATGCTCGATTGATTTTATTGTTCGCGTGCTGAGATGCTCGATTCGCGGAAAATTTTATGAGGGATCGTGTGCGGTTCTTTAAGTGGTCGTTCGGTGGTATGGTTGTCGGGTGGTGGGTGTTTGCTCTTGAGGATTGTCTACAAAGTCGATGTCGAGTGGAAGAAGTTCTCCGGTTGAAGTTGTCGCAAAACGTGTCGTATTAAAAATGGCGACTACGTGTATTTTGTGAGAAAAATTTAGGATCGATTAACGTGGAGGAAATTTTCGCGAAAATTCAAAATATCTCGGAAAGAATAACATTTTTTTCAATTTGATCGTATAAAAAAAATCAGTATATGAAACATGTTTTTTTTCAGCTATTTTCACGGATGAGCATATAAACAATTTTTTTCTTTGACGGATTTATAAATTGAATTGATGAAAATTCTCGGAATTCGTTATATTAATTTTTCGCTTGATTGATTTCTGTTGAACTTCCGTACTTGTTGCCCTATATGCCCTGCTTTCGCTTAATAAGCGAATATTGAAAATCGACAGATTTTATGTTCCGATTTTTTATTATACTTTGTACTTAAAATTTTATTGCTAGTAAATGTCAATTGAAGGTAATTTCGACGGGTTTGAAAAATAGCTAGTGAAGTAAATCAATGACATAAATACGTATACAGGCTAAGTTATTTCAAGGTCATTTATTTTTTGCTTAGAGAAAGGGATTCAATTTTTATAAAAAATTTTGATTTTCAACATTTTTCACATTTTCAATATATTTCATATTAAAAGAAATGCATTTATAATATCTTAATATTTATTTTTAAATATGCTTAAACCGAAAAATTTTAAATCGGAAAAAATATTTATTACAATATTGAAAAGAAAACTATTTTTAGATTCGTACAGCAAAATTTTATCTCGCCAAAAAATTTCATGCATCAATTAACACCCCGAGAAAAAAACCATATGTCTGCATAAAAAAATTACAAAAAAACAAATATTCATCCCCGAATGAAAAAACATCAAATAAAGACAACAAAATCGATGAAAGTCATCGATAAAACATGCAATCCAAAAAACTTCTCAACATATGCGACCGCGAACTCTGCAAACATATGACCACACCAAAACCGCAAAACGTCAATGGAAAATTCCTCAAAAAGGCTACCTTTCAACCCCAAAAAGATGGGGCCGGAGACCCCCGACGATCCCGTGCCATGATTTGAGGTTACCCGTGACAGATGAGGGATTTTCAGCAGCCGGGGGTGGTTCAGCAAACCTCCTCGACGGGGGCTGAAAATGTACTGAAAATCGATGGGCCGGCGTGACGCAAGCACGCCCGCCGCCTT
Source organism: Hydropsyche tenuis (assembly GCA_009617725.1). Lineage (NCBI taxonomy): Eukaryota > Metazoa > Arthropoda > Insecta > Trichoptera > Hydropsychidae > Hydropsyche > Hydropsyche tenuis. The sequence goes on along the minus strand of VTON01000011.1, from coordinate 1,945,652 downwards.
AGACATGCGCTTTCAAATCCACTCGATAAAACCGTTACATATTGAAGCTTTTGTTGTATTTTATATTAAATTAAACATTATAATCTACATTAAACTATTTCTTGTTTTTATTTTATTAAAATTTTGTTCATAGTTTGCTTGAATTCGATTGTAAAGTTGGTTCGGTTCGTGACCTTCCTTAAGGAGATTTGTTCTAGTCTCGACACTTCGTTTATTCTGTGTTATCTGAATTGTATGATATAATAATTTCATATAATTTGTTATTTATTTTTGTAAGATTTGAAATACTTTTTTATGTTAATGTGTATGTCGAAAAAATGATAATGGCATTAATGATGTATGATGTCGAGCTGGTGCAGGAAACGAATAATTTATTTATGTGCGGATTCGTAAATTCACACAATAGACTTTTCGATGAAATTTTCATGGAAAATTGTAACAATTTCCTGACTGTTAAATCGAGATAAATATTTTTAATAGGGGAAACGTCAATTTTCTATAAAATATATACAGCAACAACAATAATCACATCGTATACGTTCAGCCTCCACATGCGAAATTATCATATAAATTTTAATACATATACATATTAGTTAGATGTTTGTACAATTTTTTTTTTCATATTAATTATTTATTATAACAATCAACTTCCAATTACGTAACGAATGAATTAACACCGAAATTTTCATATTTATCTACATGTCAAAATTTCAGTTGAGATGAAAATTGTATTTTCTTTTCAAAACGCCACATCCGACCGGCCTTGTCGAGGTTGCATGAAATTGCTGAAACTTAAACGTCCTCGTGTAATTGGTGTGCTGTCATAGTATAAAACGATTATTGAAACAGATGTCGTTAGGTATTTCCCTGTAATAAAGTGCGAATAAATTTAATAATTTAATCGTTTCGCGAATCGTTTCGAATAAAAACTCTGGAATCGTTCAATTTGTATCAAATTTTAAGCGATTGCTAAACTATCAACATGCGTTCGTTCGTCCTGTTGGCGGTTGCTATATTCGCAGTAAGTATTTCATTAAAATATTTTTATTCTATATATTTAAAATATATTGAATGAAACATTTTGTATCCGACAGTTTTCCGAAGCCGGTATACCGGAAAAATGCAAAAATCCACCGAGACTTGTAAGTGTTTTTTATTACACTGAATTATTGAATACATTGTTTTTATTTAATAAAATATAATATTTTTAACAGCCTCCTGGTGAATGTTGTAAAGGATATCATGAACTTTTCTCTATAGAATTGATGCAAAATTGTGGATTTGAAAAAATCAAGGACGAAGATAATCTTATAGTAATGGAATAAATAACCCGATTATCAAATATAGAATATATAACTAATAAAAAAAATTTCAGTGCGAACCGTTCACATGTTTGATGAAAAAGTATGGATTTGTTGGAGCAAATAACAAAATGGATAAAAGCAAAGTTAAGGATAGTTTGGCCAAAGATTTCAGCGGAGATTGGGCTCCCATCGTTATAGACGTTTCGAATAAGTGTTTCGAATTGTTGGAAAAAAATAAGAGCGATTGTGAACCTAGAGCATTCTCATTGTGTTTCATTCAAAAGGCTATGGAGGTAATAAAATGTTTATTTTAAATATCGAATATGTATTTCATTAAAAAAATGTGATGATTGTTTCAGAACTGTCCGAAAAAGTTATGGACAGATTCAAAGGAATGTAGTGAGGTGAAAACATTCATGAAGGAATGCTCAAAAGCAGTACTGTAAAAATGACTTTGTTTGTCTGTTTATGATATATTCAATGTATTTGTTTAATTTGAAAACAAATAAATAATTGTATTGCTGTGAAAATTCTCAAATTTTTAATTATTCCATCCACACAAGCCCATAAAAATATTTTAATCTGCCTCTACAGTCAAACAATCAATCACATTCGATTTATAAATTTAAATTTATAAAATAATCAATTAAAAAAACTATTATATAAATTTGGTAATTTCAAAATGAAATATATATGTATTACATATATTTTCCACACCGGAACATGTATAATTTATGCGTAAAACGATCAATGATTAAGATCGACACATGTTCAATATCGCGCCATTTTCTCGCCAAAAAATCATTAACTTCAAAATTTGGGGATTTACGCTGTCGAAACGATGTACTTTATTGACATATAAACATTTTCACACATTGAATGCGTATTAGTTTTTGTTGCTTTACCGAGCGGTCAACATGCGCACTCCAATTCTATTCGTCATTTTTAATCTAGCGGTAATTATAACGAACGATTACCTACAATTATTTCAATTGAATTTTGTAATGAAAATTTTTAATTGTAGGTCATATACGCTCAAGGGACTCAAAGATGCAACTACGGCCCTTCACGACTGGTAAAAATTCGCATCGTTTATATCGATTTGATTATTTAAATTAATGAATGTTTCATATAAAATTTTCAGAGGCCTGACTCATGTTGCAGACATTTACCATCTTTCGCCAGAATCGAATTAATGAAAGATTGCAACATGGAAGATCTATATGGTGAAAGCCATTCTGAAACACCATCGGTATTTTTAAAAATTTCATTTTAATCAAATAACACGATGAAAAAAGTTTTAATTTTGAATCGAAATTTTAAAAATGTATCGTTGAGTTTTCAGTGTGAGCCCTTCAACTGCATAATGCAAAGAAACGGATTCCTCGACGGCAATAACAAAATAAACAGGCTCAATATTCGCAGTTCGGTCTATAGCCAATATCCGCCAGAATGGGCCACTATAATAGAAACGACTCTTAATAATTGCTTCACTCAATTGGATTCTGGAAGCCAATGTGAAGCTAAAACTTTTGCGTTCTGCTTCGTACATCATATGCTCTTGGTAAAGATGTGATTTTTTTTGCATAAATGAGAGGTTCTTAACTTTTCGTTGAGTCTAATTAACTTTGAAAGGTGACTGAAAAAGGTTAAGAACCTCTGGCTATAAATAATGAATAAAGTTTGTGGTGCAGTGTGCTAGACGATCAATAGCCGTGGCTCGAATTCCAAGAGGAATGGAATGTCGCGGTTTTCGCATCTGAGAAATTTTTCATTTTTCATAAGACTTATGAAAAATGAAAAATTTCTAAAATATAATAAAAGACTTTTATTATATTTTATGTCAAATATCGAAAAAGTGAATCAATTGATCTTTTTAATTATTTTTATAATTTGATCCTATTTACAATTTCGTTGAATTATAAATCTAAAACTTATATGAAAATTGCTTGAATGACTACATTAAGAATTTTTGTGATGAAAATACATCAAAGATTCATACCATTTAAAAATTCACTTACTGAGAAAATTTTCATTTACGTTTCATTAACATATTCATTCCTGTATCGAATGAATTTATTGAAAACTTAATTGAAGATTTCATATTTTGTTTCAGAACTGTCCTCAAAACTACTGGACACTCTCTAAGAGCTGCGATGATGCCAAATTGTTTTTACAAAACTGTATTCCTCCAGCAATGTAATGAAATGAATTTCATTTAAAAAAAATAAGACTCAATTAAACGCATACACAAAATGTTTTTTAAAAATTTTGAAATGAATAAAAAAAATTAAAATGCACCTTTCTGTTTTTCTTTTAACAATTATTATATAAACTCTAATAAGTTGTGAAAATTTATAAATAAATATGGTATTGGATATGATTTCTTGTTTTTTATTATTATTGTTTTTCATTGTTTTAATTCAATCAGTGTAAAAATGTATTAATGTGCACATGTTGTACTAAAAAAAAACAAAATATAATTAGGTAAATTTTTCGAAACAAATATGATTCAATACTTAATCAAATATATATTTTGATATTCAGGGATTTTAAGCATTCAATAGCATATTATATTATATTATATTATATAATGAAACCTTATATAATATAAACAAGCTAATAAAAAGCTTGAAAAAGAAAAATGTTTTTTTTTGCAATGAATAAAAATTTTAGCCTGTGCTAGTGCATTTTTGCAATTATTTTGATTAAATATTCTACATTCAAGTGAACTGTGATGAAATAAAAATTTTATTATTATATTTAATTAAGTCATTAAATAAATGACAAATGTGGAAAGCAAACAAAATATTATAGTTAAATTTAAAATTAGAACAAAATAACTGCTCTGTTGCCCTTTTTTAAAAACATTTCATTTCAAAAAATTTTTGCATAATAATTCAAGATCAAATAGATACAGGTTTTTTAAAACCTATTTTTTGGTTATTTATTATCGCTGTAATTTTATTTTTAATTTTGTCATTAAATTAGAAAACAAACAAAAAAGTTTATATCAAATATTCTATTCATCCATTTCAAAACTTTTGAGATTTGATCATCCCTGTTATGCTAAAACACCTTAAATTATCGAATCAATTTTTTTTTAATTTAAATTTTGAAACATTATTTGAAATTATCATATACACAAAATAGATAATCCATTTAAACATGTTTTTTTTATATTTATGTTTGTAAGTTTTTTCATCAAATAATGTAGCACGGATGTCATTGAACAGAACAATATACCTATGATTACTGCTGTATTTCCATATTCATCTATAGAAATCTACAATGTGAATATCCAATATATTTTTGCAATAAAAGCTAATAATCACAATCAACACATATATAAACGACACTATTTCCAGTTGAAGAATCAGTCTGGACTAGAGTTGCAAATAGTAAACATGTATCAGTCACTTGCTTTCCTTGTTATCGCACTTGTGGTAAGTTCTGGAACTAATGGTATTTTTTACCTTCAAGCAAGCATCTGTATTGTTAAAATGTGTAAAAAATAAAATACATACATTAATTTTGAACATTTTTTTTTTCAAAGGTACCCAATGTGTACTCACAAAATGCTGATTGCACCAATCCACCACCACGTGTAGTAAGTCATTTTATATAATAATTTTTTGTTTTTTAGATTGAAATATTTTAATATTATGATTTTTTAAGAATCTAAAGGAATGCTGTCCATCCATGCCCAAATGTCCATTCATGACTAAAGAAAAAGCTGAAAAATGTGGTTTGCCAGCACCAGGTCAAGGTGGTCCAGGAGGCCCAGGAGGTCCAGGAGGTCCAGGAGGTCCAGGAGGTCCAGGAGGTCCAGGAGGTCCCATGATGAAACCTTCGGTTAGCATGATATTAAAAATAATAAAATATCATATGTATTTTCATAAATTGTGAAGCAGATCAACACAAATTGATACTTATGATTATTACAGTGTGAAGCTGTTCAGTGTCTCTTGAAAGAAGACAACTTGTTAGATTCAAGTAACAAGATAAATAGAGCTGCTTTCCAAACTTTAATGGAACAGGCATATGGAGGTGAATGGAGAGATGCAGTCCAAAAGACTGTGCAAACCTGCACAAGTGAATTGAACAGCAGTACCGATGACTGTGAAGCAAGACAATTTATGGGATGCTTCAAACACAAACTGATATTGGTGATTTTCATTTTTGTCTATTTAGTTAACCAAATATTTCCATAGCATTTAATGTTATTAATTTATTTTGTATATTTAGAATTGCCCAACGTGGACAGGAAGCGATAGTTGCAACCAAATAAGGACATACATGCAAACTTGCCCATTCCCAGGACCAATGGGTTAAATTTTCTGAATCAATCCCTCATTGATAATGGTAATTCTTTAATCACAGAACCAACCCAGATAATAAAATTCAAAAATATTGATTGTCAAATTCAAAAACAAAATTTTAAATAAAAAGTAGCATACATTTGAGTGTTTTAGTTTCTATGAAAATATCATACATAAAAGCATATTGCATATAATTCAATAAGTTTACATGCAAAAGGATTGGAGGAGAAAGGCCAGCTCTAAGCACACAACACATTTGCCAGAGCCACCTATATTTGGAGGTCGGGTAATTTTATAAAAACACCATTTTCTGTCAAAATGATTTTCATTTTCCATTAATAAAATCATTTTACTATATTAAGAATAAGAAAAATCTCTAAAATAATGAAAATATGTATTAATGAAATCCATTATGGATTTATGTATCAATCACATATTTGGTAATATACATATGTCACATGGAAAAAAGTATTGATATAAAATACATATTTTCATTTGATCAAAGAATTGAGAATATAATCGTTCAATTTTCTAACATAGAAAACTCTCAAAATCATTGCTGAGAGCAAAGTTTTGACGATTGATATTAGTATGAGAAAGCTATAAAATTAAATTTACATTAAAACTGCACATAATTATTTTGGATAATTCATAAATTATGATCAGAATACATATTGCAGTAAATTGATGACTTAAAAACTTTGCAGCAAAAATAATGTTAATAAATAATTGAGTAGCGTAAAAAAAATCACATTTTTACAAATTTGATTCTAACATAACTAAACAGCAACATAAACTATTGTTTATATTTAAAAAAATTACTAATTCATTAAAAGAAGGAGCCAAATCCAAAGGTCCTTTTGATACTATCCCAATAGTATCTTTTCCAATTTTGTTTTGTCATTTCAACATCACATTTTGGTACTCCAGTTTGTTTTAACATTACGTTCGTATGATCAGACTGAAAATAAGTTTAAAATTATTGATTAGGCTGATTTCAACAAATTGATAACATAAATTAAAAAATAGGTACCTTTTGAACTAGATCAATAGTCACGATGGAATTATGAGAATCAGGCCAACGTTTATATCTCCAACGTTGTACTATTTTTTTTCCAGGATCCAATTCGACAAATTCTCCGGATATATTTCCACCAAACAATACGAATTTTCCTCCTTTTACGGGTTCCATTGAAGCATCGCCCTTTGTAAATGCCATTACCATTTCGATTTTAGTCATGGCATCATAAAATTCTTGTGCTCTACATTGAAATTTCTCAGTCAATTCGATGGTTTCTACGTCTAATTTGACGCCAACACTATTGTATTTAGCATCAGTCTTTTCTTTCGGTACAGTGGACGACATATCAATTTTTTTGTTAAAACCACTAGTGATATTAGATATCATATCCGGTTTCACGTTAACTTTACCATCTTTTTTAGGAAGAATCATTCCTTTTGAAAATTCTTCTCTGAGTGAACTTATATATAATTCTAACTGGGCACGAATTTTGTCTCGACCTACTTTATGCAAAAATTCCTTCACTAAAAACGATTCGTCAGTGTTTTCCTTCACAGTAATAGTGATCTGAAAATTTCATATATTTTATTGAACGAATAAAATATTTCAGAGAAGTACAATGAACGGAAATACTGCTACCTCTATATCGTCCAAATCATTTTCTTCAGACAAATTAGGTATCTCCACTTGGCCGTTGATGACCTCCCCGCTAGCATTGGCAACACGACCTTCCCAATTGATATTCATTTTCCATTCATAAAAAAATATGAGTTTACCTTTACGGTTATTAGCAGATGCTTCACCCACGAGCTTATCCATCTTGGTCAGTTTGCAAATAATGTTGTCCTGCGAAATATCGAGTCCAACGAGGAGTTCTTCGAGACGATCCTTGGACCAAAGACCAGCATTTTTCTCAGTCCAATGCCAATTGTTAACGTTCGTGGCATCAGGTCGTTCTTCAACGATCCATCTAGGGTCACCTTCGCCCCACTTGGCCATGTTGCACTAAAGGCTGTTCTAACCTCAAATTAGTCGAACTAATATGAATTAAAACTTGACTGAAAAGCGTTCCAGTCAACCTCCAAAACAGGAAACAATGTGATGTCTGTCAGGAATGTTCCTATCACTAACAACACAGTCAACCGACGACTGGTAGACTATACACCTTCACTGTTAACAGAATTCTTTAAACTTCTAGACATTTCTAGACGTCAGTGCGCAACGTTGCCATTGCACAAAATTATGCGTTATACAACAAAAAAACAATGTACCACAATGCGAAAGTCAAAATGCTATTGCAAAATGCAAAATCAAAATTATTTGCATAAAAAAATTATGTTGATCATATAAAAATTGAAGATATGTTCCATGAGTATACTTGGACTGAACTTCGTTCAAATATGCTTTGAAAAAAAAAACAGGGCTTCGAACCGGAACTGAACCGGAAAAAATAAATCGGTTTATTTCGGTTCAGAAAAAAATATTCGAATATTCAAATATCTGAATGTTCGAACATTTTTGAAAAGTGTTGTAGTTTTTTTTAGAAAATGTCTTTTGGAATCTTGGAAAAGTCGGCTTTTGTAAGTGTACGGTTTTTTTTTGAAAACTCGGAGCTGAACCGAAAACCAGAACTGAACCTAAATTTTTTTTTTTTTGAACTGTAACCAAAAATCGGAACGAAAAAAATACGTGAAAAAACAATGTAAAAAAATAATCGGTTCTTTTTCTTGAGCCGTGTTATTTCAAAACCGTGTATTATATTTTTATTTATGGATAACTTTTCGAATTGAAAATTTGAAATGATTTCAAGCGACTTTTAGACGTAATTATTCACAGTTGCTCTAAAATTCTAAATATTCATCACGATTTATTATACATGGTTGTAGCAGTGATGGGGGGGTATGGGGTCTTGGCACTTCTTAAATTTTAAAAATAATATATTATCACCATGGGTCAAGATATACGAGTATCATTTGATCGTAAATAAATTTTGTGAACGCTTTGAATTTACATATAATACATACTTATGTTACATACTTTAAATGAAAAATAACTGTGGTTTTTTTTAACACTCAGGAGAGGGGTAACTATGTTTTTTCCCACCCCTAAAAAATATCAAGACTACAAACGTGAATTGAAAATAAAATAATATGATTTCATTGTTTAAATTTCACATAATCGGGTATAGATGTCGCGAAAAAATAATAATTATGAAGATAAGAATAAATATGTAATGAATTGAATTGTCATTTTCTTATATTCAAAATCAAGTGTCATATTGGCAGTATAAAAATAATAAAACGATTTTTTTTCAATTCCATAATTTCAGGTGTAATCTTACCGAAAATTAATATATAAGCAATATGTAATTACATCAATTTACAAATGATGTTGTGTTAAATTAAATAGCTATCATAAATCGATTTAAAATCAAAATTGAATTGAACGATCTAGTCACAATTTAAAAACTATGAGTTTTAAATTTATAATAATTTGATATTGATATTTTATGATAAATTTACGTTAAAAAATGTTGATCTTTTAACTTATATTTATTAGTTAGTGGAGTCTGTGATGCAGAATAACAGGTTCTTAAAAGCACAATCAAATCCAGAGTTGTTCAATTTTATCAACAGCTCATTCATTCATTTAAATGTCATAACATAAGATATACCCATATTTCATAAACAACCGTGACTTAAATTTACTAGAAAAAAACAAAAATACTAATACACTTCACAAAATCATACTTCTGTCTACAAATATAATATACACGAACGCGATTTAATTTATTAAAAAAAATATATGAATAATTATATACTTAATTTTAATTTATTACCTATGTCGTATCAAATCAATTATACAAGACTAAATTAAAAGAAATTGTTAAACACTGTCTACCAAAATTGCATTTATAAAAGTCGAGTAAGGCAAACAGTTCAACCATTAGTTGCTGAACTGCGGAACAGGACGGTCGAAAACCAGCCACGATGATCCCCCTGCGAAGGCTTGTGCTGAAAAAGGTAAGTTTTTCCTGCGAATTTTTAATTTTGAAATATTTCCTGAACACTCTCTTAAACATTCGGTTTCGTTTCACGTTTCGCCTATTGAATTAAAGTTTATAGTGTTAGCGAGAAATGTATGCGAGACGACGCCACGCATACGCGAAATAGCTTGCAACGTTCCGAAAATGTTAATTCGAATTCACACGCATGTTTAATTCATATTTTCTTTACAAATAAACGTTTAAAGGCGTGTCGTAATGGGACGATGATTTTAATTAAATTACTTTATAATTTGTTTAAATTTTGTTTGATTTATATAGATTCGCACGATGTGCAATATAATCTTCGTTTGGTTTTTGAATAACATTTTTTTTATGTAATTTTTTTCTCTTATGAATGTTATTGATCAATGCCATTCACCAAATGTGGAATTACGTGGACGAGTTTTTGTAATATCTTATCGCACAAAAATACTACATTTGATATTTCAGTGTACACAATTCAACATTTACAATGTTCGACAATGACATTTTCATATTCTAAATTTATGTAAATTCGATATTTATTCGTAGGAATTAAGTAAAAGTGCGCAAAAAACGAAATTAAACAAACAAATAACAAAATTATATAACTTATTGACGATTCGATTAATGAGATCAAAACCAGAGATCAACAAAAGCGATAACGCATCACACAGACAAAACATTTAATAACAGATCAATTTTCCGATTTTGGTATAAATTCCAGGTGTCCGAACAATGGAAGAACTCCAGGACCCTTCCAGCCGTCTTCGGCAACCGGAGATATCAATCGACAGAAACGGGCATTGTTCTACCACCACCATTAACCATGTTCACAGATGACGAAATGGCCATGAAGGAAACAGGTTAGACCACTCGACTATTGTCCAAAAACAGCCAAAACAATTTGCATCCGAGTGGCTGACTCCTTGAGGAGTAGAGACGTCCAGCACAATGGTGCAATTGGTGGATCCTGAGACGATGGGATCCATTCATAGAAAATTGCCGCTCTTTTATTCGATAGATGTTGCAGACGTGTTTGAATGTTGTGTGAGATTCAAATTGAAATTTGACCTGTTTGAAAACCATCTTTGATAAATTGAAAGTTATGTAATGGTGGTAAATAATCGCGGTTTATTGTATTGTTGTTTTTAGAAGTGGTATGAGTTCGATTTTTAAAGAAATAAGTCGATGTTATTTTTTGAATGTCGTATTTGCTATTTATATAATGAAGTCGAACTTTTTCAATGTTCAATATTGGTTCATGAATTTATCGCAAGGATGGTTGATAAAAATAAAATTTACTGACAAGACAGCATGAATGTGTAATATAGTGGTTTACAAATTATGAAAATTGGTCTTATAGTATTTTCATAATTAACAGTTTAGTGATTGTTATCTCAATACTTCATAATTAAAGCATTTAGCGTAAAAATTTTGAGTTAAATAACGAACTAATTATAATAACATATCTGACAACAAACTCAAATAAACCAACAAACGTAAATTGAAACATAAATAAAGATCCATTTATTTCATAAATATTTTCATTATGTTTTGTACAATAACATGAAATAATTAATACAAATAGAAATCCAGGTGCTGAGTTTACTTATTAACATGGATACTGATAACAAAAAAGCTTAATTCGTCAATCAACTGCTGACATGAAGCAAAAAAAATTATCAGACGATAACAGCTCTTCACGTTAGTTCGAAAAAAATTCTCGTATGAACATGGTTAACAAGTTAATTTTAAAATTGTTTATTTGTTTGTGACGTTGAAATTACGTGATAATGTACTCGTGAATGTCAACACACTCTTATCAAGTTTCCAAAAAATATATGCAAAACGAAAAAATGTTACTATGAAGAAATTAACTTTTATAATTTTTTGATTTTCAGTTAGCAAATTGGCTGCAGAGAAAATTGCACCTCTAGTAAAAAAAATGGACGAAGAACAAAAAATCGATGATTCGATAAGACAAATGTTATTCGAAAACGGAGTATGTATATTTAAATTAAAATTTTGAATATTTTATTTTAAAAACATGATTTATTTATTGGAATATTTAAATGAAACAAAAATATATATATATTAGATTTCAATAGAAAACATATTATATAATAGAATTTGTACAAAAAATAAAGTATGGTGTTGTATCAAATTGCGGTATTTCATACTAATACAAGTCTAAAAATATTTACACAACTGCAAACAGCACACGATCAAAATTCTTAGCAGTAATTATAAAAATAAGAAATACTACAAGTAAAGTTCGATTAATTCTAAAAAATTTAAGAATTGACATGATTCATTTTAACGGTTTTATCTGTACTATTAAATTATAAGTATAAAAGTTTGTCTGAGTCACTTTGAAAATAATTAATTTTTGTGTACCTTTTTGAAAAAGTCTCGTCTTATATAATATTACTAATATATTTTATATTTATTTAGTTGATGGGTATAGAAACCCCGGTAGAATTTGGCGGATCAGGGTGTAATTTCACAACTATGATTATCATAGTCGAAGAATTAGCAAAAGTAGACGCATCAGTTGCAGCCCTCGTCGATATCCACAATACTCTTGTAAATTCTCTTTTATTGAAAGTCGGTTCACAAGAGCAAAAGAGCAAATATTTACCACTTCTTGCCAATAAATACGTAAGTATTTTTCATCTATGAGAAATTTTGATACTATCCAAAATGTATGAAATTTGATCCAATTAAATTTTTAGGCTGGAAGTTTTTGTTTAACAGAACCATTATCAGGATCTGATGCATTTTCTCTTAAAACTGTTGCCAAAAAAGATGGTAATGATTATGTAATTAATGGTTCGAAAATGTGGATTTCCAATTCTGATATAGCTGGAATGTTTCTTGTGATGGCAAACGCCGATCCTTCAAAAGTATTCAACAATTTTTCAGTAAATAAATTTTTTGATTTGAATAATAATGTTAATGTTAATATTTTATAAATTCTTCAGGGTTATAAAGGTATTACCTGTTTTATTGTCGAAAGAGAAACACCTGGACTTTCAGTTGCAAAACCAGAAAATAAATTAGGAATCAAAGCATCTGGTACATGCATGGTACACTTTGACAATGTAAGAGTTCCAGAATCAAACATTCTTGGAGAATATGGAATGGGTTACAAATATGCAGCAGGATTTTTAAATGAGGGAAGAATCGGCATTGCTGCACAGATGGTGGGTTTATGTCAAGGTTGTATGGATGCCACTATTCCATATACTCTAGAAAGGAAACAATTTGGAAAAAAAATATATTCTTTCCAGGTAAATTATAAAAGTATTGATAATCATACGTGGTCGTTTTTTTTTTTTTTTTTTTTAAGTATGCATCTATCACTTTTAACAGGGAATGCACTTTGAAATAGCACAGATAGCAACACAATTGGAATGTGCAAGATTGTTAACATATAATGCTTCAAGAATGAAGGAGGCTGGTTTGCCATTTGTAAAAGAAGCTGCCATGGCTAAATATTATGCATCAGGTGAGTAAAATGAAATTACAAAAATAAACACACTGTAATAAAATTATTACAAAAAAAAAAAGCTTGATAATAATTGCTACTCAAATATTTTTTTTAGAAATCGCACAAAAATTAACATCGAAATGCGTCGATTGGATGGGTGGAGTAGGATTCACAAAAGATTTTCCACAAGAAAAATACTACAGAGATTGCAAAATCGGAACTATTTATGAAGGAACAAGTAACATGCAACTTCACACCATTGCCAAATATATTGAAAAAGAATACACAAAATAAGAACTGTTAAAATATTTTATTTGAAAAACAATATGAAATAGCACATCTATTTGCAATACATTTAACCTATTGTTTATAGTATTTTGTATTTTAATAAAAGATACTGCAACAAAATGAATTGTCAAAAATTAAATTACAAAATTGAAACATTAAAAATGTTCCTAGATATAGATATTTTAATTTATAGATATTTATGGTTTAGGATCATGGGGTAATTTAAAACCAACTAAATTTGCAGTCTCTTCAATACTACGTTCTCCTTTTCCCGAATATTCGGTAAGGATTTCATGATACTTCCTCTTACTCTGAAGATAACAAAGATATGTGTTAGCCATGAATTTCATTTCTTCTTGGGCTTTGCAAATCTGTAATTCTGTTGTTTTGTGTTTTCGACTTTCATTGAGAACATACTGCATGCCTAAAGAATCTTTAATTTTTTTTTGAGTACCAGAGTGTCTTAATTCTGAAAGAAGTTGTCTGATGACTTGCAAAGTTGGCTTGTTTATTACAGACATGGTTGAAAGTTTATGTTTCCCTTATTCTCAATTTTTCAATAATTTCTTTAGAAACTAATTCAACGTCGTCAGTATATTTTGGTTCTTCGGCACCAGCAGCCCAAAAGTTTTCAGTTATAAAGTTCAACTCCTTTTCAGGAAAAAGATGAATAGAAGTATCGTTGAAAACGTTATTAAATTTAAAACTGTTAATTAAATTATATTCTTTCGCGTATGATGAAATATTCAATATGAAAGGTACACTTTCGTTTAATAATTTGTGAGGTTGTGTTTCGATTAGTTTAGTAAAACTGTTACAAATTAGTATACAATTTTTAAGATTGGTACCCCAATTTTTCCACAAAAAATTATTTACCAATTGCTTAGGGCAATGTGGCATAAAAACTATTGTGTGGCCATCAGTTCTAATTGGGTGTTTTCCTTCTTCGTTGTCTGGTATGAGAATTTGTCCGAAGGTTTCTAAAACGTCACACTCGTCACTATACAATATAGGATCATGCACGTAGCACTCAACTTTCAATTTGTCTATAAGGCATAAAAGCAAAGCAAGTTGATAGCGTGAAACTGTAGATTCACCAATATGGCCAAGTCCGTAACAAATTATTTCAACGACATTCGAACAATTGATAGATTTCAACGATTCTTTCAATATGGTCATAAAAGATATAAAATAGTCACAATTCACGAAATCTTCTTTAGCAGCAAATATCCTCCTGGAAAAAAAACAAACATGAATATTTAAAATATGAATACAACAATAACAATTTCTGAATTTATGTTATTTTTCAATTTCAATATAAAATATTTGAAATGTTATTGTTGAAGACTTTGTGAATTATTCAAAAGTACATATTATATATGTATATCATCATCATCATCATTGTCGACTGGTTTAGTGCCCACTGCAGGACAAGGTCTCCCCATCAAATATTGGGGGTCTAGGCTATATACCTTATCCGAGAGCCAACCTCGTAGCGATATATATGTATTTATCGTTATTAAATTAAAGTGATATATTTCAGGTACATTTAATATTGAAAAATATTTGAACAAGATTGGTGTAGAGTTAATAAAATGACATCAGTTAAAAGATCGAAATGAACTTTGATGTTGATAATATGTAAATGAAAAAGAAAAATACAAATGCAATTTATAGATAATACGTTATTAGAAAATTATTATTTTTCATTTAATCAAACGAACTTTATCGAGATAGGATAATCCCTTGTTTAATATAACAAATAACAAATCGTCAGACATTTTATGCATGAAATTCTATATATGTATACACATTTAATGGACGATCAAAATTAATTCAAGTTGAAAACAATATTCAGTGGAAGATTTACTTGATTTTCAAGGGGCCCCATTACATATTACTTATATAAATAAATAGTTCTAAATCCACCTATCCATTAAAATTGAAAAAAGTAACACTATAGTATCCTTTTATTATTGATATATAAGTTCATCATCATCATTGTCGACCGGTTTAGTGCCCACTGCAGGACAAAGTCTCCCCATAAAATAAAGGACAAATGAGCAATTTTAGCAAAAAAATCATTTTTATAGAAACAAACGCCTTTTTTGCTTCAAAAAGTGATTCAAATTTTATAATATCTATTGGATTGATATAGAAAAAACCATAATTACTCATCAAAAACTTATTTTTCAAAAATATTAAGGGACTCTTCCCAATTGGGATCTCTGAGGCGAAAGCCTCCACCGCCCATTAATAAATCCACCACTGCTGATCACAATCACACAAAAAACACACAAAAACCAACTCCAAAACTTACAATAAGGCCCAAACCAACCACGAAACAAAGTGACATAACTAACACGTGACACAAACTAACAACTGACAGATAGAAAGCAAACCTAACCTTATCGCGGTGACCTTGTCAATTTTACAATTGGGAAAATTAGCATCCTTGCGTTCGGTGGGCACGGTGAACCCGTTCAGATTCCGACATATTTTCTCCCTGAAGGTCATCTTCGGGGGCCTGTGCTTGACTCGGTTGACCAGGCAGAAGCCATCGCTGTCCATGAGGCTCATGTTGTATTGTCGTCGCGACGCGCGCGATACTGTGGCGGGTTCGAATGGCGGGTGATCGAATCGGTTTTGAACTCGGTATCGTTCTGTCGTAATTAATTGTCTGTTGTGTGTGAATGCGTCAGTGTGTTCGATAATGAAATGTACTTTCGCTTTGCAATGTGTATTGACGACACCAGTGGTGGATCGTGTAGTCGACCGTTTTTCAGAAAAATGTAAAAATTGAGGTTTAAGGACGATAATCTTTCGAAAAGGGTGCGATTGATAAGTAGCTCAACATACTTTTTAATTAAAAAACTCGAAATTGTTTTCGCTTTCCTTTTCAGCGGAAAATAATGTTGGTAGTTATTTATTTAGAAATTTATTATTTAGTTTATTTCATTTTGAGAAATATAGGAAAATTTTCAACCTGTGAAATTGTTTGATTCGATTGAAATTAAACCATAATAAGTGATAATACTTTAAATGTAATTGTGAAGATAAAACCAAGTAAATATAATACAATGAGTTTGTAAATAATTGCTTCCCACCTACAAATCTCGCCAAACGGCACCCGTTGTCTCATAATGTTTCTACATATGTGGAAAATGGACTAGTCCAGATACCACTAATCAAATGACAACACATTAACAAATAATAATAATTTTTTTGATAAAAGAACAGTGGATATTAAAAAAAAACTCTTAATTATTTTCCTATAGTTTTATGTTTTTTTCGTTTTATGATATTTTTATTATTTGCATCATTATTCTTGAGTGATTCATTAGTCGATATTTTCTTCTCACTGTTATCTTTTACTTTGTGTTTACTTTTTAATTTAATTTTCGACATAAGTTCCTTTTCTTGCATTTCAAGTCTGGCTAATTTTCCATTTAATTTTAATCCATGTCTAGCTCCCCTGAAATTATTTAATTAAATAATTAGTTGGTAAGATTAGATTATTTACTATTTCAATGATAAATTGAAATATAAAACTTCTAAAAATTATATGAAATTATTTGTGCATAAAAATAAATCAAAAGCTATGATTTTTCAACAAACAAAAGTGACATAGAATCCATAAATATTTTGCAAATTTCTCACTTGTGTGCAGTTCGTTTTCCGCATGCAGCAAATAATTCGTCATCGGTCAAATGCTTTATTTTAGATTCAGATTCAGATTTTTCATTCATATTACTATCACAAATCTCAAGCGGTTTTTTATCATCTATATGACTATCTTCCCGGTGTGTTGTTTGACCGTTTTCTAATACAGCAGATTGTATGAAGGTTTGAAAATACAATGGCATTTTATTCAATTTAGTTTTATTATGTTTTGGATTTTCTGAGGTATTAAATGATTTAACTTCTCCATCTTCTGATGAATTGATCTATAAAAAAATTATACTATGAAACAATTTACATTATGAAAATTCCACTGTCAAATGAGAGGTTATAATTTGAAAAAATTATAGTTATGAAAGTTGCATCGACTTTCAAAGCAAACATAATATGAAAAAAAAGAATAATTTACTTTTATATTGCTAGTAGCATTATTATAAACCCTGTGCCACCACTGATTTGTAAATTCGTCTGCTATATCATGACCTAGGCCCCCTAAACTTCTTTTGGATTTAGGTTTAAGTGCATCAACCATTCCAGTTCCTTCCTTACCTAAACCTTCACCTGAAAGTGAAAAATATACTTAATTCAGTGAAATAATTACATGGAAAGGGAATAACAAATATAATAATTCTGATCCAATACAAAAACACAGACCATGCAAGTCTAAAGTTTATCTAAATATTTGAAATCAGTTTAATACCTTCGACCCATCCGTATTTCTTCAATTGATTTCTAGCAAAATCCATTTCGAAATCTTAATTTGAATTAAATGTTAAACATTCACAATATTAACGTCATTTGTCAATTGCTTCAACACGTGGGTAGTAACTGTCAAACTGTGAACTGTCAAAATAGATTTTCTAATTATGTACGTTTTAATATTTCTATTTTTTTGAAAACTATTCCGATAATTTTTATGTTAATTTAAATAAAATTTTCGATTCGAAGATTGATATTTCATATTAAATTATTGATTTCCAATTTTAATTTTTATAGCTATGAATGTATGCATATGGCAACTCAGAAGCTAAACTGACGCGGGAAATACGAATTGTAAAATTGTCAGTTTAAATAAAAGTCAATTTAAAATTTATCAGTGTTTTATAATAGGGAAAAAAACAAATTAAAAATTGTATACAATTTATTTGAAAAATACAATGGCATATACAAATGGCTAGGAATTTTAAGTCACTTCAATTCAAGAATAATTTACAATAAGCCTAATTAGAATTTTGTTACATAAATTTCGTCATTATTTGTATTTATTTGAATGTCTTTTTTATTATATTGTCTTTCAAGTGTAGAAAGATTGATTTGTCCATTTGTATCATTTGATAATACATGTTTTTCAGGTTGATTATGTGAAAAATTTATAAAAACCTAAAAAAAAAACATTTGATTTAAAAATTTCCGAAATCGAAAACTATTGCAGTACAAATTCACAAATTTATTTATTCACCTGGTCTAATGAACTTTGGTTTATACTATAATCAATTAAGTTTAATTTATTACTAATTTTATTTAAACCTAAAAATATATCACTTAGGCATATTTTTGCACTTCTAGGAGTCTCATTCTTAACACTTTCACCGTTCATTTGAGCAGAATGACGATTCAGAGATATCAAGAACTGTGTAGTGCAATAATGTGAATTTTGAACTTGAACGAAGGGGAATGTTTCCGACATCAATTGTATTAGTTGACCTTTTTGAGTAGGCAATGCCAATCTTATAGATACTAAATATCCCCCACCAAATCTATAATTAAAAATTGAATCAAATCAAATTCATAAATTTTCTGAAAAAATAATAATAATAAACCGAAACATACTTATTTTTCAAATAATTTGGTGGGCCAATCGCCAAAAATTTTCCGAACGCCATTACAGCAACTCTCTGGCATAAAGATTCACATTCTGCAAGACTATGAGAGCTTAACAATAAACATCTTCCCGCTTTAAGGGATTTTTTAATTGCGTTTCCAGTAATATATCTTGCCCCAGGATCCATTCCACTTAAATTTCAAAAATAAGATTAAAATCAAAATCTTATCTAACATTAAAATTATACTTTAAAATAAGCTTACCTTGTAGGTTCATCTAAGAGAACAAGAGGAGCATTTCCTAAAAGAGATATTGCTGTACATAATTTTCTCTTATTTCCTCCACTTAATGTGTTTGATTTTTGATATGCATATTTTGATAAATCTAACTCTTTCATAGCATCTTTAATTTTCTAAAAAATTATGTTTTAAAAATATAGAATTTATAATTTGAATATGTATATAAAGTTTGTACTAAAAAAAGTATTACATTTTTTTTATTTGGGAGACCTCTTAACTGAGAATAAAATTCTAAATGTTCATACACAGTTAATAAATTATCTAAGGAATCAACTTGTGGACAATATGCTAAAAAAATATATTTATTGCTTTTAGAATATGTAATCTTTAATTGAACCATATTTTCATTAAAATGTATTACCAATAGATCCGTTACAAAGATCCCTTTGCTTAACAAGTCTTCCATTGATATAAATATCACCATATGTTGGCTTCAGTTCACCTGTTAACATTTTAAATGTGGTTGATTTTCCTGCACCATTCACTCCCAATAATCCGAAACACTATAAATTTTAAAAATGTATCAATATTTACAATATGCAATTCATTTTTGATTTGCCTAAATCATTTATTACTTGTGCAGATTTTAAGCCAAATGTAAGATTGTTAACGGCTACTCTCTTTTCTAAAACTCCCTTGTATATTTTCTTCAATGAAATAATTTGTACAGTGTCATTTTTTTCCGTTTGTGGTATTCGATCTTGAATTTTATCTTTCTTGGAAGATGTCATATCACAATCGAATCCCATATTGTAATGAGGTTTCAGCGTTGCCAGTTCTACTCTATACTTTTCAGTAATGACATCGTAATCATCCTCTTCAAAGTCTATTTGAGAATGATTTACTTTTTGAAAGCTTTAAACAAATAGAAAGTTATGCTCTCAATCAAATTATTTACATTATTTTTAATATAAATTTTTACTTACTATGCAAATAAAAAGTCTAATAAATTATATTCATAACACATATTTATACAGAAAAATAATATTGCAGTCAACGTTAAACTTAAATAATGATTTCCCATAAGTTCCCATTTTAAAGGTGATATGTAAGTATTCATTCCAAATCTACTTAAAAGTATAGCTTGAATGGTGTTTCTTGATATCTCAACTAATCCGTCTCCAAGAGCAAATTGCGGAAAGATTAAAAATATTTTATGTAAAACCCACCTTATATGATCAGTTTGCTGAAAGATATATTGAATTAAATGAAATTATGCCTGTTTTTTGTTTTTTAAATAACGAATTTCAAACTTTCTTACGTCAGATGTTGACAAAACATCAATTATTAATAAAACTGTTAGTCCAACTACACCAACAAATACGTTTGAACAAAACAGTATCATATTTGCTAAGCTAGCATCTGTGAACATTTTTTCTAAAATATGCATCAGTGAAGAACATGATATTCTAAAATGAGAAATTTCAGTTTAGTAATGAAATATATTCATGTAAATTATTTTTATAAAATATTTTAAATACCCGTAAAGCAGCAACAATATACTAATAGCTGATATATTGTCTTTATATAAATAAATTGGCAATGCAAAAATTTCGAAAACGCAAATTGCTAATATTATAGCTCCACAAGTTATCTGAAATTGCAGATGGTTATTTTGTACTCAACGTGATAATATTTAATTATTGAAGAATTGTAAAATACTTACAATTATATCCCACAGCAAAGTACTAAGCCAATATGTAAACGGCGATACTCCACACAGAAGCTGTAACCTTTTTTCTTGATGAATTCTTTCATTAACTAAATATATAACACCACCGGCTGGGACGAGACTGAATCCTATAAGAAGAACAACTCCAATTCCTACATCAGCAACATGCTGCAAACTATTTAAATGCAATCATTAAATTGTATTGAAAAATATTTGTAATGAAATTAGAAAATCTAAAATACACACAGAGAAGATCTACTCAATTGTTCTTGTGATAATTTCAACGGATGACTAAAAAGTGTAATGTTTGCATTGCTATTTAATTTGTTCTTTAATATGGCGCTATTTAGTGTATTGACATATGAGGGTAATGCATGATATCCTTTATTATTGTACCAAACCATAAAAGTATTCGAAGAGTTCGGATTTTTGTTAATTGCACTCCACCCTCCATACCTATCAATAAATATTCATAGGGTTCAATAATTCGTGAAATTAAAATAAACTTTATTTAATAAGAAGGTTTTTCTTACCTTTTTTCTGTATAAATATCTTGTGTATTAACTATCCAATCAACAGCATGTTTAGTAGAAGGTAAAACAACCATTTTATTCTTCGGTAAAATAAAAGTATCATTTTCATATTCATTTTTTAATTTACACTTTTGATAACCATCTGAGCATATACAATCTTGTGTGTTCTAGAAAATATATGATTTATTTGTACATTTAATTTCAATGTATTTAATAAAGTAGACATTTTGAAAAGTACCTTTTTCCAATATTCTAAAGAACGGTTATTTGTATAAATAGAGTCATCCATTAATGTATTTATAACTTTGTTATTATTCATATTTGAATCATACAATTCTGAAAAACTACAATCAATACATTATTTAATAATTAAATTAAACAATAAGTAAATAAATCAAGAATCAAATTTTCTAATTACCTAACAAATTCTGTAGAAAATTTATTGTATAGTGAAGATGACATTTGTAGAGGATCTTCACTATCATCAGGTGGTCTAATTAAAGAAAAACCCATAGCAACTGCCACAAATACAGCAGGTAGTAATAATGTTATTATCAAAAGTCTATAGTTTCTACGATAATGCAAAAATCGCTTTTTCAATAACGTTAATATTTGTTGAATGAAAGATGCTTTTAAAATGTGTTCCTCGTTGACTAATGATAAAGTATCTGATTTACTAAATAGACCTTCTATATTATTCTCTGAAAATAATGCAAGTAAATGTTAGAATATAATTGTACTTATCACAGATAAATTGATAAGCTAATCAATACTTCAAACTAAAATATAATATTACTTACAACTATTACGTAGGTATATAAATAAAATAATAATAAACCTGAAACTGAAGATGAAGAAATAGAGTTTTCAGTTCTTTTGATATCTGATATTTTAACATCATTGCATACATCTTTAGAATCTGCATTTTTGCAAATGTCAAGAAAAACTTGTTCCAAGCCGCTGCTGTCTATCGTCATATTAGAATAATTCAAAAATGTTTTTTTTTCTTCTATTAACGAAAGCACTTTTGAAAAACTGAAATATCAATTTTTTTTTAAATTGAGAATCGACACACAACTAATTATAAGAGAATTTTTCACATAAATAAATGATATATCACTTCTGACTCTGTCCTTCTTCATTAATAAATGGTAAGATTACATCTATGCTATTTGTAGACACATTTTGTAGTGTGCAGTTTAAAATTATTGGTTTAATGATTTTCAATAATTCGTTAGCATTTACTTTCATTTTTTCCATGGAATCATGGTATTCATAGTCTGCTTCATTCAAAATATCGACGCTGACATTATTTTTCTTATTTTCTCCAATGCTGCTCTGGTTTATTATTGAATTTGAATTTGTTAAATGTCTATATGTTATTGTTAGCGAATAACCTGATCCATATTTATGCTTTAACTCTAAAGGTGAATTATGCTTTAATACTTTTCCCTAAAATTCAAATCATATTAATATTTTAAAAATTTTCTTATTTAAAAAAATTCATCAAATTTCAGTAAAGTACCTTATGCATTATAATTAAAGTGTCACTGAGTAATTCTGCTTCATCTAAATGATGAGTTGTAAGCAAAATTGTGCGACTACCCTTAAGGCTTACAATTAGGGACCAAATATCTCTTCTAGCAACTGGATCAACACCGCTAGAAGGTTCATCAAGTATCTGAAATAAAATTATTTTTTACCAACTCCAAAAATATATGAAAATGCGATGTTTACTTTATGATACTAAAATTTATTATTTTTGTATTAAGTATAAAGAAACAAGAAATACCACAAGATGTGGGTTTGCTATGAAAGCTAGTCCAACAGAAAGTCGCCGTCTCAAGCCACCAGACAATTTATAGACAGGTTCTTCAGAAAGTCGAGTCAAACCCATTGTTTCAAGCATGCTGTTGCAAATGTTCACATTATTTAGATTATTTCAAACTTTGCATGTTTTAATTTGAAGAAAAATTTTAAGGGTACCTATCAACATCACATTTCACTTGTTGAGAAGAAAAGTTTGTCTTTAGACGAGCATAATATATTAAGTGTTCTCTTGATGTCAAAAATTCAAGAAGAATATCCGATTGAGGACACAATCCAATGTAATTTTTTTCATCATAATTTTCAATATTCGATTGATTATTGATTATGATATTTCCAGAGTTTGGTTTCAATGTACCAGTTAATATTTTTCTAGATGATAACAAAAATTAAATTAAAGTAATGCATACATATAAAAATTATAAAAAAAACATTTTTCCTTACATTAATGTGGTTTTACCAGCACCATTACGGCCAAGCAATGTTGTAATTTGCCCTTTATATAAATCAATATTAACACCGTCCAATGCTCTAATTTCTTGTTTATTACTGGTTTTGAATATCTTTGATATATTTTTAATTTTAACACCAATAGAAAATTCGTTTAATTCATCTGCTATATAGTCAACATTGATTTTTTTACCTGAAAACAAAAAAAAAATAAAGATCAAAGCACAAAAATAATAAAAGATGAGACTTGACCATCAATTTACCAAATCGCATATTGTTTATAATAAAACCAATTATGAAATATAAAATTCCATCAATAAACACAATGAAAAAAGTGTATAATACACTAATCGGATCATTTACTAAAGGCGATTCATTTATATTATTCCACTGCAGTCCAACACCTTGAACTTCAAATCGAGTGATAAGTAATAAACTATAGCAAAATCCAGTCGACATAAATAAACTCTATAAACAAATAATAAGAAATATTTTTACTTGAACATAGATGTATTAAAAAATATAGTGGATTTAATACCGTTGCTAATTTTTGAGGAAATGTTAAAAATGCTTCTAAAGAAAGCACAATCACATAGGGCATAAAAAATATCAAATATATAATAACGGCACAAACAGCTGCAAGACTTGCTGATTTGAAAAATGATGTAACCATGTAACTGAAATTATAAAGTGATTAATTATTTTGAAAATAATCTAAGAATGTCATTGAAATTTGAACATTATTACCAAAACATGACAACAGAGAATCCAAAATTAAACAAAATTGCAAGCAATACGATGAGGTTAGATTTAGGTAAGATATTCCCTAGTTTTAATATTAAACTAAGAACTATCATAACAACAAGAATTTCGATGAAAGAAACCAAAAACCATGATAAAGTATGATTATAACGTTTCATCCTCATTACACACATCAGCTGCAAATAAAATAAGTATTGAATGTTTTTTTTTTCAGAAATCATTCCATTTGTTTATCAAAATTTTATACGAAATCCTTACTGATGTGTTGCCTGATTCTCTTTCCCAAACTAGATTTCTAACAATTGATGCAACAACCAATATTAATGAGAAGAAAAATGCTATAACTAAGGCTTGTGATTCATATAGAATTGTCTTGAATCTGAAATATTTTTAAGATGTTATTCATAAATATTGGAAAAAGGTTTGAAATTACATAATATATTGTTTTGAACTGACTCATCTTGTACATAACAAGGATATGGCATTTGTTGTGTATGAATCTCCCAATCGCTTAAGTTGAAATCAGGTTTTTCATAAATAACACTTCTTGAAATTCTCTGATGATCAGTGTTTTTATTCGAGGTAGAAGTTGTGATAATTGCTTTTTCTATCATGTCTTGAAGTTGGATGAATCCTCTAAAATATCTCAGATGTTCGATAAAATTTGCATCCGGTCCTGGCATCCAATACCTGAAATTTATTATCAATATATAATGTATTATATTTTAATGTATTGAATAGTAAATATAATCCCAATTGAATAAAATATAATGTAAGAGCCTGATTTTCAATACCTATTTTTAATACGGCTAGTAGAAGGAACATTATCTATATCCATTCTAATTTTATACTGCGTTTTACTCAAGAAAACAACACCTAAATAGAGTTTACAAGTAAGTAATTGTAAATATGCTGAATTATATTATACATTATATGTAAATGATAAAAATCAATAAGACAATAAAGTTAAACTAATACCAGCTGAAAATTCATTTTGTTCCATTAATTCAGCAGCTCTTCTTTCTAACAACTTTTCATTATCAGCTACTTCAAATCTATTCAGACTAATACATTTTGCCATATTGGAAAGTTTCATCAACATTATTTTCATGTCCTGAAATTTTTAAATAAATAAATTTTGATATTTTATTAATATGCAGAACATTTATTAAATTATTTACAGTTGTGTTTTTCAGATTGTCAATCACGTCAGTAAGGTTTACTTCTGAAATATTTATTGTAGATTCCCCGACAAATGCAGAAAATTTATTTTGAATTGATTCAGACTGGAGCAGTTTCTGCATTGTGAACAAACTTATATTATGTTTCACAATTTCTTCAATAGATGCGAATCCATCAGAAAAATTATGAACTAGTGAAAAAAGATTTCCAATACTCGAAAACGTTTCATTTGCCTGAAAAATAATTAAGAACATTAAATCGATTATAATTTCAGAACTAATTATAGTAAACATATAATTGACTTACGTTAAAAATTATGTTATTGAATTCTTCTTGATTCGGAGTATATAATATTTTCCCCATCAGCATTGGTTTTGCGTAACTCCATAAAATTTTTCCACCATCCATTTTTAAAATTTCTCTATACAAGTCTTTACAAAAATCATCTGTAATGAATAAATGATTTATATGAATTCTTCTTATAATGTAAACCTGTTGAAGATCCATTTACTTACTTGGAAGAGAATCTAATTGTTTATGATTTGGTTCCGTTATACTGTCTTTAATTTCGGCTATAACTTTGTAAAATCTACTGATATTTACTTTAAAAGGTTTTCCACAAAGCATATTACCGATGTTAGTGAAAAAATTTGGATCTAAAACATAGATTTACATAAAATAATAAATATATTGAAAAGTTATTTAAAGAGCGAGATAAATTTTTTTTAATACCATATAATAAACCAGAAAAACTTGATGATTTTTGAAAAGATTTTATAAGTGGTTCATTAACTACAATACGGGAAATATTAGAAATAATCTTTTGAAATGTAGGAATTAATTTGAAAACATTTCCAATGTTTTCGATTACAACCAGACCATCTGAACGAGTTAAATTTGATGCCTCCACAACTTGTGATGTCAACATTTGTACCACCTGAAAAATTATTTTTTGTGATAAAAAAATAACATTTTCAATTTTATGTTAAAACCAAAATATTTGTTTTTTTTTTACATTATCAATAACTGTTGTGTAGTTGATGTTTTGAAATAGAATTGATAGAAATACATCTAGTTCAGAATCAGACAAATCACATAGTTCTAAACGAGTTTTATATAAATCCATTTGAGATGTATCATTATGTGGAGAAAATATAATTGAAAACAATGAACTTTTACAAATCCATTCTTTAATATGAATATTATCATCATTTGCATTAAACATCTGGAAAAATATGAATTAGTAACAAAACATTGCTAATTAAAATAAATTACACAATTATTTACAGGTCCAATAATCCATGTTGCATATTGTATTGTATTCAGTGTGATTGGGGTCATATTTGTTTTTGATTGCACTTCACTAGTAATATGATCCCAATGATAGAACAACTTGTTCATTTCAACTGCAATTGAAATTACGTGAAATAGTTTATGGATATTGAAAAAAAAAATCGAGATTTAATACTTACATTTCAAATTATCCTGATCAAATCCAACTATCAACGCATTTACTTGATTTAAACCTTTGGTTACATTTTTTAAATCCATTTCAATTTCGTAATTTTCTATCAATGGATGTAGTTGAGATATAATATCATTCAAACTGAAAATATAATAATATTAATTATATTGTTTTCATATACGTAATATAAAAAGTACCAGACATCAATCACTTTTTTGCAATATTTCTCAAAAAGGTTTTTTGAGTAATTTGTAAAATTAAATCGATTATAGAGTTTATTTTTTTTCCTGACAAACCTCGCCAGTCAATAATACTCAATTTATGAATAATGTGTCCGATATTCAGTAAAATATCTTCAACTTTGAATATTATGTTTGAAAACCAATTCATTGACTCAAATGCTTCTCGTTGAAAATTGAGTAGCTGAAAAATTATATCGAAAATCATTTTCAATATAAATTGTGATTCTATTCATATTTTTTTATGATTACTTACATTGTTTGATATATTTGAAATGTTTATTAATGAACAAGGTACAACCAATTTGATTTCATTTTTTTGTATTTCACAATGATTGCTTTTTGAAGAAAACTGTAAAATCATAAAATTTTTAAATTTATAATGCAAATCGCTTTTTAAAACATTTAATAATATCAATAGGTAAAAACCTGGTTTATGTCTATTTTCCAATCAGAAATATTTTGTACATTGTCAAAATGTTTCTCAACAAAATTATTAAAATTTGAAGAATTTGTCACTTTGTTCAATTCAATGAAAACCGGAATATGATTTTTCATGATAGAAAAATAATATTGCCACATTGAACTAGAAGTAAAACCTTCAATATTCTTGAAATGGAGCGAACTTGCACGGATTAATTTCATAATATTAGAGCCTATAGTTATATATCTGAAATTCATGTTAATTAAATACTATATGAAAGAAAAAATATAAATTAACCATTTATATACATACATATAATACAATATATCAACTTACAATGAAAGTTTATTCAAAGGTGCTGAAACAGAAGTATTTTGAATACATTCACTCAATTTACTAAGTTGTCCATAATTAATATCGCGAATGTGAAGTCTGATTTGTTCAAGAAGATGGATTATAGATTTATTCATTTCTATCCATGTATAATTTCTGTTAGAAGCAATCTATAATTCATGCACAAATATTGAATTTTATGATTTTATTTGATTTAAAAAAATATGAGTTGAAAAAGATATACTTCATTTAAAGCGAGATCCCAATGGAATTCATTAATTAATAATGTATAAACATCATTAATATGCATATTTCGTAGATCACATAAAAATGTGACATATTCATCTTTTTTTATCAATTGCAAATTAATTTGTTTTATCCATGGAGTTATAGTTGACGGTATAGTGTATCTAGATTGTAAAAATATTTGTATATAATTTATGAAAAATAATTATTTAATGATTATATTTTGAATTTTTAACTTACGTAGAATTTATAAATAATGTGATTCCATCAACAAAATTGTTCAAGAAAAAAAATACAATATCGACTTTGTTGTACTCTTTTATGGGTGACACTACAAAACTTTTTATTTTAGATATAGTGTTGTTTGTAATCCAGTTCGGAAGTCTCGGAGCTTGTGGTCCATTTTCCAATTGTTTGATTTTCTCTTCCATCTTTTCGAATATGTAACTAAAATCATTAGGATCAATTTCCTTATTTTTAATGTATTCATTGTCGTATACATATGCAGCAAATTTCATAGGTTTAACTTCCTCATAAAACTTTGTAAGATTTATATTGCATAATAAATCTTGAAGTTTTAAAATTCTACCAGTACTGTCTGGTATGTATTCAGAAATTGTGGAATTGCACAATAGTGCAGTGTCATTATATTTTATATCTTTGATTAATCGAATAATCTGGAAAATTACACATTTAATTTAAAATGCTTCAATATTACAAAAATTATAATAATTATAATTTTAGAATTAGCGTATTTTTCACCTTTATTTTTGATATGTTACTTAATATATCTCCTATGATAATTGGCGAATTTTCAACTGAATCGATTATCACATTTGTATAAGTATTATTGTAAAATTCTTTTATTGTCAACCACCAATCATTTCCCGTTACAAAATCTAAAGTTATTAAATAATTCTCTAACTTCATTTTTAAGTATTGAAGATACCCATTCAAATTGAAATCAAATGCATATTTGATGTTCATTTTCAAATAATTTGTTTCTTCAGTACTGAAAATTATAGTTGAAAATTAGAATGGAAGTTTTTAAAATAAGTAAAAAATACATTTTTTTTAAATTATTACATGTTTGTTTCAATTAAACTTATTAAAAGTTTTTTATGAAGATTTATATTTTCACTAGAATTATAATTTGACACCTCCACAATGTGGTTTGTGATTTTCCAAAATTCTTCTATATAGTTTTCTAACGAATTGTTTGAATTACTGTTAATTTTTGATAATTCCATAAATTTCTTGTAATCAGAATTGCAAAAACCTTTCAAAGTTCTCAAATTTATGTTGAAAGAATATTTATTGTTAGTGTTATTAGCACAAACTTTTTCTAAAGAATCAATAACATTGAAGTCTTCAAACTTATCAATCTCTGTTAGTTTTTCAGTAAAACCAACCAAAAAAATTTCTATCATATCTGGAAATTTTCTTCCAAACAATTTCATGAAATTTTTTAAATCGATTTGATTTTTTATTTCCATTGTTTCTAAATTAGTTTCATTTAATGATTTTAATTCTTTTTCTATGTAATTCAACATTCTTGTGATCTCGGTCAAATATATTATTTTCAAAATATTTGTTACATATAGATTATCAAGTGATTTTAAGCCAAATGATTTTTCCAGAACATCGTTGTTATATGATATCAATGTTTGACCAATATTTTGAAATTTACTAATCCATTTGTCAGTTATGAAAGAATAGGTAAAATTTTGTTTATTTGAAAACTTATTGATTTTATCGTTTAATATCAAAGATTTGTCCATCAAATTATCGAATGTAGCATTGAATTCTGATATAGGAGTACTAAAAAATAATAATTGCTGAAAATAAACATATCTTTGGGTGAAATATGACAATACCAAAAAGTATTAATAACTCTGAAAATATTTATACCGATTTAGCGAAAACATCTAGTAAAACATTTTCATTTATTGGAATAGAAACCCAATGTATTAAAGATGGGCATATATAAGCTTTCATTGAATCTATATGTGATCTTGTTAATTTTGAATATGGCAATATAATTATACTATCAAGTATTCTTTCACAATCCCAAAATCTTTTCCCCAATGATTGATAAATCTGTAAACAATGAATTAGTAGAAATATTTTATCTTTAAGTTTTTCAAAACTATTTAAGAAAAGAAAATTTAATACTTGTTTCATAAATTTTTGATCTGAAAAAGAATTCATGAGAGCATCAACCAAGTCAGGAAGTTTGTTGAATATTATGTATGGGCCAGTTTTTTTAGTAAATCCAATCAGTTGTAATGCATTGACATCCGGTTCTGTAAAACATAATAATTTCGTAGTAAATTTAAATTAAATAATTTCAAAATTTCTTAAATAAGTACATACCTAACATTTCGTCAAAATATTCTGTTAAATCTGTAACCATTTGTTCTCCACCTACAGCTACGTATATAATAGTAAATTTTATTGCATTCCAAATAGATCTTCTACATTTCATATATGAATTACTATCATTTTTTTCACGAAAACAGGCAATTGATGATTCCCACAATTTCGCAGTAGAATGAGACATATCAATATCATAAATTTTGGTGTTGATTAATAAAGTGTTCATGTTTCGTAGAAAATTTCTAAAAAAGAATTATTTGAGATTTATAAATGTATATTTAAAAAATAAGTAGGTAGATGAAAAGATTCATCTAACCTCATAATTGTTGCATTCAAGTTATGTTTATTTATTATATCCACAGATTGCTTCCACAGATTTTCTAAAAACTTCATGTACTTATGCTTTTCGTCTTTGTTTAATATCAATTTTCTTGTAAAATTATGAAAATTTGATAAATCATTAATAAGGTTGTTAAAAGTTCTAGCTGTTTTGATAAAAACATTTTTCGTAGTATTTTTTGGACTAGATGAATTGTTGGTCTATAAAAATACAAAATTTTATGAATTGCAAAACTGATAAATGATAAAATTTGTTGTAAATTATAACATACTATGTCTGATAATGTTTCTAAATATGAAAAGTTATTCCATTCATTTATCAATTCATCATCGACACATAGAACAGTTTCAATTGCTTTGATTGCAACAGTGGCATTACTTTGGAAATTTAAAATATTTGATACACTACGGTTAAAACACGGCCAATTGTTTTCATTGTTCATAATATTTATAATAGATTGGATCTAAAATAAATTTTTGTTATTATTTTATATATTAGATAAGTATAAACATATAATATTTATAAAATGTATACATTAGGATTTTCTTCAGTAGATACAAATTCAGCTATTTCGTTTATCAATGGTGGTAAATTAAAAAATATATCTTTAATTATTTTTGATGTTATCGGTAATTCATCTAATTCAAAGTGATCATCAAATAAAACAATAGCTGAAATATAAAGCAAGTTATTAAAAAAAAATAATAGACATACATATATAATATTACACAATTACATATAAATATAACTATATGTATTATATTTTTAACTTTATAAAGTTAAAGTTAAAGGTATACCTTTGAATATTTTTAGAAATTGATCGGTTATATAAAACAAATTGTTTATTTTATCGACAATATCCTTCACTGATTGCCATGAAGTTTCCTGATTCATATTAAATAAATTATTGTCAAATATTTGCAAAATATTAAAAGTTCCTGAAAATCTAAATGATTTTTTTAATCAAAAGCATATAAATATTCTATCGGTGTACATAAAAAAATAAAAAATAAATTACCCATATTGAATAACATCATTAATTTTCAAATTTGCAAAATGTTTTGATACAATTTCTTCACTTAACTTCTTAACATTTTTCAATTCATTGGCTTCAACATGATCATCAAGTCTCAGTAAAAAGCCAAAATTTGTGTTGATATTTAAATAAAGTTTTTTTAAAATTGAAATGAATTCTGACCAATTAACCTCTGATCCTTTTCCAAGTTCAGAATCATTGACAACATTGTATAGCTACAAATAAAAAAATAATCATAAAGTATATTTTCTTACAATAATAATAATATTTTTTGGTCCAAAAAAGTTAAGGTGACGCCATTCCACTTTCCTTACAAAAAAAACTGAACGTGGGGGTTGAGCCAAACGCCGCATTTCTCAGTCAGGGAAAACTAAACGCACTTATTTAATGCCGCATGTCTCAGTCAAAAGTCTGAACGCGTTTATTGCTAAACGCGTGTTTAGTTTAGGTTAGGTTAGGTTAGCGTTTTTTGCGTCACATTTACTGAAGTATCTTATTCAATCAGTGCTGACACTTCATGTGGCAAGTGACACCTAGTGAGCGTTAGCAAAACCAATCACCTAGAGGGCAGTAGAGGAACTATCTCGCCAACTGTTAGTTTTCGAGTGGGTCAACGGCGTCACTTTGACTTTTGAGAACCTATTTTTTTAGTGTTTATATTTACAGTTGAAAACAGTTGATCATCTTTTAAATTTTTATCAAGTTTACTTGAAATAGACTTGCTCAAATCGCAAAGAAAGGATGTCACGTTGAAAATATCTTTGTTTGAAGGAAAGTTGATGTACATGTTATTTTTCAAAATAGTATCACATTCTTTCGGCATTGATAAGCAATTTTCAACTAAATTGCATAATACATGTGTTTGATTGCTAGTCAAAAGATTCAATGTCTACGAAAATATAAAATGTAAAATTAAAAATAAACAATATAATAATAATAATAATACATAAAGTTGAAATATTGAGATGCATACTTTTTCTTTGTCAGTTATTGTAGTTAAAATTATTTCTATTATGTCAACAATATTTTTCTTGATGTTATTTAACATATCCTTAGGAATTTCTTCAATGTCTTGAGATAACGATTTAAAAGCAATTTTGAGTTTAATCAAGGTTGGAGTTATGTAAGTCTCCAAAATAGCATTGCTTGAAATAACTTCACGAGCTAAGGCCGCATTTACAGTGACTCTAAAAAATAGAAGAACCCTCTTCGTAATATCAAACTAATCTATCAATATATAAATATTTAGCTGTAAATATTCTTACAGTAACGTATTAATTTGATTTGATTTTGATTTAAATACAGTTTCAATTTCATGATAATTTCCATTTTTGAACAATGATTCCCAACTCACTATTGTTTTATTAGTAGAGTTTGTTGATTCGAACACTACATATTTGATAAAATTACTAATATTGATCACAAAATCTTGTATTTTTATGAAATCAGGCTCATTATCTTTTCCTAGAGTTTCCGATACAATGAAAGAAGCCATCTTATTAATCTAAAATTATAATTAACATAAGCAATAGATATGAATTTTGTATATTATTTATCAATTATTATTATATTATTTTTTTTTATAATTTTCTCATACAAGAGAAAAATAAATATTTGTAATAAATTAATAATTTAAGTACATACATATATATTTTGTATACTTAACATTAAAATAACTGTACCGTGGAACTGATATTGTTCACTCCAAATGTTTCAATAACATCTATTATATAATTTTTCCAAACCGAATCACAAACGATAGGCTTAATTTTCACTGCTTCTTCTTTCGATATTTTCAAAAATGTTTGTAATTTGAATAAATCACAGAACATTTGACCAGGATAATAAATTTTCCTCGTTAAGATCTAAATAAAATTAGTACAAAATATTTGAATGCTATCTCATAATAATATATGTTTAATATAATATGTATATATATGTATTTTTTATTACTTGCACTCTTTCAACATCCGTCAAACCATCAATGACTTTATTTATGATGACAGGTCCGAGTTTTAATATTTTTTCAACAGCTTTTGGATGTTTTGATGTAGCATTAAACATTTTTTGATCCATATGCAAATTTATCGTAAGTGTATTATAAACTCCCGAAATCATTTTATCAATCAATGTCGCATAATATAAAACCTGATGTTTCGATTCTTTTGGCAAAATTTCTGAAACTACTTCTAATATCCCTCCGAACCTATTAAAACAAATTTTACCGATTTATGTTATTTACAATCTATAATACTGATTATTACTTTAAACTAACTTACACATCAATCACATTTGTAGCAGAAAATTGATTTTGGTTAATTATATTCCGTAAAGATTGCACAATATTGGTAATGTCATCGATGAATAAATATAATTTTTTTGAACCATCCAAATTATTGTCGTTTTGTGAATCGTAATACACTTTATCATCTTGGGTTTTTACACGCGAAATGAAAGTATTTTTTAATGTTTTAACACCTTTCGTAATTATGTTCACGCTATTTAAAATTGTTTTATATACATCTGATTCTCCAAACAATGGTTCGAAGGTATTTATCATTTTATATATTCTGTAAATAAAAGAATCAAAATTTTTCATAGAACATCAACGGAATATTAGCCGGTATAAAATATGATCGTTCATTAATGATATCCTAGATAAAAACATATAAATAAACTTACATGCTTAAATCGATGTACGAAAATTTTGTATCTGGAGAATTATAAAACATTTTTTGAATAATTTTTAATTCCATTGGGATATAATTTTCCAGATTAGATAACTTCATTAACGAATTTAACATATTTCCCAAATCCTTAACAGTACTTTCTCCGGTTAATTCGTGAAATATATCACCTATCTGTGAAACATCCACTGAATAAATTTGAAAATCATAATTTTTTTTTGTAAAAGGACTATATTTGCTTACCATTTTAACATATTTTTCAGAATTAATTTCATAGAAGAGAGAATATATAATTTGTTCAATTTTTGATTTATCGGTTGCACATATAATTTTCGCGAAAT
Source organism: Hydropsyche tenuis (assembly GCA_009617725.1). Taxonomy (NCBI): domain Eukaryota; kingdom Metazoa; phylum Arthropoda; class Insecta; order Trichoptera; family Hydropsychidae; genus Hydropsyche; species Hydropsyche tenuis. The sequence continues at coordinate 1,910,478 of VTON01000011.1, read as the reverse complement.
CAGAAATATCTTTGCTATTATCGGTAATCAAAATTTCTCTAAAACTAGTTTCATCACATGTTATATTTTCGGTTCCAAATAATTTTTCTAACACCTGAAAACATATTAAAATAATCGATGCAAAACTTTTGTATTATAATACATATATGTAGTAAATGTATTTTATTATACATTTTGGAAATTAATAGAAGATGTTAAAAACGTGCGAAATATTTTATTTGGCGCTTTCAGACTATGACTGAGAATAGACGCAACCTCTTCAGGGTCTTTAAAAATATCTTGTATTTTAAACCCATTATCTGAAACAAAGTACTCAATGAAATCCTAATTACGAAAATTCTAACGCGAAAAATTAAAATTTATCTTACAGACAATGAGATGAATTTCTTTATTGTCTATAACTCGTGTGACTGTCGATAACAATTTTATAGAATTTGGTATTATTCTAACTGTTTCCATGATGGTTTCATTATTTAAAATGGGACTAAATTGATCATGTAGCTCAAACAATCTAAAATTAATTGAGGCATTATTCGACATCTACATAAATTAACGTTTTCGAGAAAATGAAAAAAAAATACCTTGACTTATTGTAATTTGGTATGTCTTCAAACTTATCCAGCGAATCACATTCATTATTGATTGTGCAAATAAAGGATTGCAAAAAAGGTAAAACTCCAGCACTCGGTAAAGCCCTTGAAGCAAATTGACCTTTCGAAAAGATAAAACGAAATCATTACGTTTGAACCATCTTATAAATATAATATTACATAACTATAAATAAACATTATTTACATGTTGGATTTTTGTCTGGATAAACATTGGATCTAACTATTACTAAGCTAATAATCGTTGCTGCCGCCCATACTATTCCACCAATTGTCACCTAATTAATGATACATAATAAAAATATATAACAATTCAATCATGTATATTTCTCAAATTTTCATAATTTTTAACTAACAGGTTTTCTTTTCCTGATCAAATAATCTTTCCATAGCAGTAACCAAAGTTGAGGGTTGCCGAATGACATTGTTTCGAACCTTTGTCAGATCATTAGAGACTGAAAATAAAAATATATTGAAAATTTAGTTATTGAATTTAAATAATTTCAAGTATAAGATAAATGAAGTGTTTTTCGCAAATAGACTTGTGAAATTGTTTAAGTGAATTACTAATGACGATATTATTTCTCGAATTTCATCGCGACCGGTATTCAAGGAATTTATTTTACGTTTCAAATAGTATTGTACAAACATTTCAAAAAATAATATAGACTTTTAAAAACATTCAAAAACAGAATTGTTCATTAGTGAGCTTTTGACGGACACGCATGTACCTGTGTTATTGGTCCGCACGCCCGTGGCATACTTATGTCGCGGAAAACTAATAAATGATACAATTGAAACATAAATGTGCTTACAAACCATGGAATTATGTAGAAATTTACATGCGTTTTGTAAAAAAAATGTATTCCGTACACGCGAGCTGAATATTATATTAAGTTTCGATATTAAAAAAAAATGGGAAATTGATTCCTATTTATAGCAGACCTCGAAATAAATATTGATAGTCCTTTGTGATCAAGAAAACGAATTCTACGACATCCAGATTCATATATTTTTATTAATAGTCAATTTAAAATATGTTGTGATGATGATTTTTCAAGTTTTCTTTGCAATGGAAAACAAATCGGAAAAACGAATAGAAAGCGGCTACAAAATGACTATAAGGAAAGAAATTTTTTTAAATATATTATAACCTATTTTAGCTTATTAAAAATTGTTATTTTCCAGATTTAAAAGAGAAATGATTCTGAAATTGTCTAATATCATTTATTGTTATTTAAGAAGAAGAAATGTCAAATTGGCATTTCCTATGGAGACATCAATGAGCGGGTGATCATGAAACTCGTCGAGATATTATGCAAAGCGAATTAATTAATTATTGAACTGAAATGAGTAATTGTCGTTACAAAAACGTCTTAATATTTTGAAAGTAAAACAATGAAACCGATCGCAAAAAAATTACAAAGAAAAAAGTCAGGGTCAAGGACATTGGTACGTTCTTGAAAGTCCAAGTGGTCTTTCAAAACTTGTTTTATTTTATTTATAATCGCAACGCTCGCGTTTTTCCTTATATTTTTATACGCACAAAGAATTTGTCGAGGCAAAAGATTTTCACAATGCGATAAATCGACAACAACAAGTGTAAGCTTTGCATGTTGTTTCGCGTTTCGACAGATACAAAAACAATTTTGATAATGAAATTTTCGTAACTCTTTAATCCGAAACCGAATTTGTACCAGACTTCCATTATAAATCGCTTATTGCATTCACTTAGTCTGAAATAAGAGAATTGTTATACATCAAAATAATAAGCCATTGTTATTACGATTGCATCATTCGAAAAGTACGAGATGGTTCTGCTGAATTAAGAATTAACAAATCACAAAATTCAGCCATTGTTATTTTTAAAACAAAAAAAAAACACCGCCAAATTTTTCTTACATTAAATTAAACTGGTTTAACTTAAAAAAAAACAGTTTAAATTGAAAATTGTACGATATGATATTAAATAAGACTTTGTAGGAATTTTATGGAAATTAATTAAATGACAATCTGTTGAAATTCATATCGATTTTGCTATTTAAAAGCCACTTATACAAACCGGTTTAGTCATCACATCACATTATTAAAAGATTATTTTCTAATTTATCATTTCTGTTATCAAACGGCTTTCAAAAAATTCAAAACAAAATACATATGTACGTATGTCGAAATTGTCATATAATATTACATAGTTCGAGATTTTTGCAATAGTGGTTTGTAGCATTTTTGCATCACACACATTTCGCAAAGCATAAAGCACCACAGTGCGATTAATGAAAGAAATACGAAACTCAAACGTTATATTATAGCTATAATTTTTAATGTTTTAATTCGTTAATTATATAATATACGAAACCAAAGTCAAATTTAATGTTTGAAATTTCCCAATTTATAATGTCTTCGTATTACTATTTTGAGTTTATTTAACAAAATTGTGTTCCAGAATGAATTACAAATTCATGAATTGACCTTTCCTCTAAAAATACTTTGTTTTTCGATATGATAAATATTCATTATTCGATAATCTGATGGTTCAAAGGATGTAATTTTAGAAATTTACTAATTAAATTCATATGAAAAGTTGAACAGTTTGAAATTTGATCGATAAAGTTGTTGATATTTGTATACTTCTTGATAAATCTGGGTTATTAAACAAATTGAAAAGTAAAGTATTACTTTACATGTAATGTTCCCAATTAGAGTTGAGTTTGTATAATTATCGGGGATTTTTCAAATGACTCTAGACTTTTTTCGTTCGTTAGGAAGCTAAAAAAAAAAACAAGCAGTTGAAAAATATTTTCGTCTAAATGTCGTCTGGTTTTTATTCAAACGCCAATTGAAAATAGAAAGTTTCATTGAGGAAATATTTAAGTCACTTAAGCATAAAGGCACTTTCTTCACATGCGTACGTTGAATTTTTAATAACTTTGTAAAGAAAAATTTAATAGTCTTTATTTGTATGAAAATTGTTTGTTGAAAAATTTTATAAAAAATACTTTTTAAATTGCTTTGTAATTAAAAATGCAATAAATTGTTTGTAGTGAAATAAATTGCTTATAAGTGTTATTGTTCGTCAACAATTAATTTTTAATAGTTTATTAATAACAGATGGCAATTATGAAGCTATTTAACCCTTAGCCCTTAGATAAAGTCTAACTGTATTATTCGTTATATCAATACATACTATGAATTATGACTTCATTATGTTTTTACATCTACATTCTTACATAAAAATATAAACTGTGTTAAGTTTTTGTTTATACGGAACAAGATATCAATGAATTATTTATTTGTTCATTACAACAATTATTTTTTAATCATTTTTTTTACAGAATATTTACTTCCTTTGTTTTTATTTATTTCCATTATGAAATACTATGTATATAAAAAAATACTTAAGAAATATTGACATACATATTTTGTATACATAGGTACTCGTATATTCAAAGAATTCATTTACATACTTTGATTAAAAAAAATCAGTAATGATCTGAATTAATTTATCATTTTTGCGGATGAACTTTTGAACTAATTGCATAATAACTAACATAATAACTAAATAAGTAAGTGTACCGTAAAATCTACACATTTTGTTCAAAATTGTACATAACAGCCAATAAAATGTTAGTATTATATGTTCCTTATAAATAACAAAATGATAAACATAAAAAAATCGTCGATTGGTTTCAATTTCTTCTATCATCTCTGTAAGTAGGCCTACCATGCACTATTATGCAATTGATATACACGAATCAATCGTGCCAAAGAGAAAGGTGTAACTCATCGAAAGAAACCGGCAAATTCTTTACGAAACACCAAACGAACGACATACAAAAATTAACGGGAAATACTCACACAAAACCGAAAAAAATAAACAATACAAAAACGCACTCCGATCACAACTTTTTCCCAAAAATCGAACTACAAAACCTCCGGCCACAACCACCGAACCGACACCAAAAATCGAAACAGTTCCACTGACGGAATTCTAATTATTATTTTATTATAAACAAAACCGCGAGCACGATCGCACAATGTGACGAGCACTGCAAGACTGGCCACTGGTAAGCACTGACCACCGCCAACAAAGCTTCCACCTTCGGTTGTGCAACCAGGCTTTGTAGAATGCAGGCTTGTACAACGACTGGTTCTCGAATCGAGAATGTGGACACGGTGTGTGTGTACCGAGTGGATTTTGTGAAATCTTCTTGACGGGTATGAGCTGTTTGGATTGGTAAGAAATGTGATGGTTTTTGGTTTGGATGCTGTAATGTAAGGCTTGATCGTAAATGTTGTTAAGATTTTTTGTGAATTTTATTTTCAGTTTGAAGTATCAAAAATTTAGCTTTGTCGAATGCACCGGTTCATACCCATCGAGGATAAGCGAATCAATAGATGGCTGTAATCGTATGACGCAGAAAATTTGCCATGTAATCATTTGCATGATTTTAGTATTCGAAATTCTTGAGAGTTACCGAAAGTACAAGCGACAAGGAAAAAAACATTTTAAAAAATCAGGAATTTCTGAGACTATAAATGTCAAAAACGAAATATTGTATAATTTAAAAATTGTTCAATAGATTTTGGAATAACCAATTCAAAAATCTGAATATAATGTGAATGACCTTTATTTAATTATCTCAATTATATTATCATAGATAAATGTGGTATTTATTTATCTGTGATATTTTATGAAAAAAAGGTTGTGTAACTCGGCAATTATATAAACTAATGTCCGAAAATTCAATAGATATAATATTTCTTATTGATATTTTTTGCTTATAGAGCGAATTCATTCAAAACGTTTTTTGCATAATCTCTCTACAAAAAAACTGCTCAAAGATTCAGGATACATGCAATTCGAGTTCGAATAATTTTCAAGCTCGTGTTTATAAATACACATATATAAAAGTCACGGTAACCTCGATTTTTATCCTTGAATCTTCTCACTCTCAATAATTAACAATTTCAAAGATACATCGCCATAATGATAATTGAACACACGGTTTTTTGCTTAATTTAAAAATTCGAAACGACTGATTTGACATCGAAAAAATTTCTCCGACGAATCACTTTCAAACGTTCTAGCAATTGCAAGTGCGGAACGTGCTGAAAATGGCAAAATTGTTTTGGTTTGCTCTAGTCACACCGGTTTATCTAGCCTCGTTTATTTTCTATCGGTTACTTTAGCAATAGTTGGTTGTTTGAGATAAAATTTAAATTTAGTTTACTTATATAATGAAAAACAAATTATAGTTAAAATGTATAGTTAATGCAGTTCTTTCAATATAAACTTTTTACATTGAACGTAAACTGAAATGTTTATTTTTCGTAAATAATTAAAATAGATACACGGTAAATAATTGAATATAGGTTTATAATGATTTAAACATAAAGATACTTAAAAAATTGACAAAGTAATAGAGCAGAATTGACCCTTACCTTAAGTAAAAGGATTGATAAAATTACATTACACAATTTATTATAAGGAATACATAAGAGTTGGTTAGTAAAAACTTTAATCAATGCCATTCAGTGCTTGAATACAACAAATCAAAAAATTTTGTATCAATACATTTATTTCCAACCGATCAAAAAAAGGTATCCGTGATTCAAGTGCATCTTCTTAAATGTGTTTTCGAATTCTCAGAATTTGACCTCCAAAATATATTTGCATCCATTTATTTATTTGACAATGAAATCGAATAAAAAAATCGTTTTTCGAACCCACAAAAAAACACCTTTTTTTTCACACAACATTCTCGTTAATTTTTAAATACGGCGCGAACGGAATCAGTGCGTGTTAAATGTAATATGCATGGGGTTTGATAAAAGGTGAAATTATGTATCATTCAATGCATTGTGCGGATGTTAACATATCGGTGTACGATTTTGTTAAATTATCTCAAATCTATCAGATAAAAGTGAGGATTATTTTGCACGATTAAAGCAATTTTTTATACGTAGAGAACGATACATTTTGCTATTAATAACTTTAATACCAGTTAGCAATGACGTATGAGGACGAGTACATTTGATTACACTTTCAGGAAATTATTTAACCTGAAAATGCACGTATTTTTTCATTGAAATATTATAAGACAAATGTAAAATATTTCTTCTCATATTTGTTTTTTTCTGCAGTAATGTCTTACAACATTGAATCAAATCATATCATAAATGTAAATACTGATAGCTTGAACGCACATAAAATTATAATAAATATAAATATAAATATATATATATATATATATATATATATATATATATATATATATATATATATATATATATATATATATATATATATATATATATATAAAATATATATATATATATATTACATTTTCAATTTACTATCACAATCTACACAACCTATTAACAATATATAATACATTCTATCACAATCATTATTCGTTAAAAACACCAATTTTTATTTATTGCAGGGTTAAAGAGATCACATCTTCGACAAAATTAAACGAAGACACGGAACGAGAAAAATATAATTATTATCATATACACAAGTACAGGTCTATGTAAACCTTGACATTGGACACGTTTGATATGCACCAATGACGCAGCAATCGCGTGCAACATTCGTCGTGTATTTATTGTAATTTCGCATCGATGTGGACTTCCTCGGTCGAAGATGGCCCTTCTGAAGATGTGCTGATACCGGTCAGCTGATGCCGTGATTATCGGCTGAGAAAATTCGATGATCGTCATTTGGATTTCCTGTTGTTGAACGTAGTAATTGTCTGCATTATGTGGGATATTACAGATTGCAATAGATTTTTTTTTGTTCGACGAAATTGTCTAGTTTTTCCCGGTCATTATAAGAATTAAATAATTTGAAATTGTTTAAAAGGTTTATGAAGGTAATTGTTCGATGTTTTATTAGAAGTAATTGTATGCGAAATATAATAAATGAATGTCGATTATGGGATATAAACATATTGCGTATTTAAGAATGTGTTATGGCTCGCTTTATTGCAAAAAATATTCTTTTTTTCTATTTTATTAAATTTTTATTAAGTCGGTTTTGTGCATTTTTTCAATACGGTTTTCTAAGATAATTCAAGGCGATTTTAGTCAATGTAATTCTAACACCATAATTACACGCATGGACGCAATCCATGCTTCAAACTCGTTATGGCTTAGGTTTTTGTAGTTTAATCCAGCAAAAATTTCAAACTAACCTTTTTTACAAAATGAATTTTTTTAGAGATCATTTAATGTGATTTTCAAGATTTGGTGCTCAAGATCGCCTAATATCTTATTAATGACAACGATTATTTATTGACATTACATTTATCAAATGGTTTACGCTATCATTTGCATCCTAGCATTAAAGTTTATCTTATCCAGAAATTTCCAAATATATATCGCATGTCAAAAAAATTATTGATATAATACGTACGTATTTAACACAAAATGACACACTCAATAACGCAATTTATTCTTATTAAATGAGTCTTGGTATTTCATAACGCAATACTTACGTAAAATCACATTAACATATAATCGATATAAAATTTTAAATCAAAATAAGAACTGACTTTTTTTAAATCCCATTAATTCTTCCTACAATTTATCAAATATTCAGTTGCGTCAATACACCGTGATGAAACCGAAATGCAAATTGTTAGAATAATAAAATGCCGCAACGCCAGCATCTTGAGCAATTGTTAACACTTGCGTTTCGAAGAGTTTTCCGCTTACACCAAAACGATTATCATCATTCAAACGCGTATCTGTAACAGTGCCGTTTCAGTTCTCGAACAAACCTTGATCATTAAAAAAAAAATGATTCGCATTTCTGATAAGTAACTTTAACGTGACCCATATACCGTGTTGCATAATAGTCTGTAACTTTTTGAAAATGGATAATAAAAGAAAGAAGTTTAAAACCCGATGTTGTTTCCCTTGGTACCGAAACGTTAAAGGTTAACAGCATTAAGAAAAATTATCATTACCGACCCACGGTCATTGCTATCAGGACGCATCGAATCACATGCAAATCTTCAATTAATCATATGCAAGTGTTAATGTTGGGAAAATTCGCCATGCAAAATTTTCCCACGTGCACCTGACCTAGATAGTGTTACGATGCGTGTCGATTTCATTAAGAAATGTAAACATAGCTGAGGACACGCCTGTTAACGATCATGATTCATTATCCGAATGCTTTGCTGAAACTGAAAGATAACAATGATAAAACAAACGGTTGTAGATAACTATTGTTGTCGGTGAAGACGGACGTGTCACATTTCGGTTTTCGGATTGCTGATAGTGTTTTTTTGGGTGATTGAGGTGTTTCACTGTCAAGATGAACGGTGACATCAACAAGTCTATTGGGACAAGTGGCGTCTGTTATTTCTGTAATGAAACGATTGGTAATACGGCTCTGTTGCAGGTGATCATTGATCGTTGTTCGATTTATATAATTTTTCCTCATTGTGTATATTGTTTCGTTTGTGTTGTCGTCAAATTTTAATATTTAGTGCTTTGATTACTGCTGATTTTTTTTTCGATTTGGAATAGGTTCAATGTCTAAAAATTTTTATGTATCCTGTTGCGAAATGTAAATTTATTTGAATAATAATTCGATTTTAACAAAATTGTACTTATATTATTCATGAAAATATATTTTAGAGACTCGTTTCAAAAGACAGGTTGAATTTATTGTTCAAGGAAAATTCTAATTTTTTTCATTATGTAAATATTTTCCTCTTAAACTTTTAGTCGAAGAAGTACTAAAAATTTTTAATATTCATACGATTTTTCAAACATGATTTACCTATTTTATTAATGTAAGCCTCGTGTAAAATTTTGCGCAAGTGCAAACTACACGATATTACGAAGGCAAATATTCGAAATACCACTAATATAAGTACGCTAACTTATGACATATCATTTAAATATATAAGACAAGGTCAGAGTGAAAAATCAATAAAAGTGCATTCAATATTTGACTTTGTGATTTCGGCGCAATCGATTTTTCTTAGAAATTCGAGTTCTGCAATTTAGGCGTATACATTTTCCGGAAAAGTATAAGTCATATTAATTTTTTTCGAACTCTCACTAATATTGTTTCATCAATGAAATCACACGTATTACAGTTTATCTACAATACGAGATAATGACGAATTATTTGTCAGCTGAGATAAGAATATGAATGTATGTATATTCCTATATATATATGAATATGAATATGTATATATATTTTCTTATGTATGAAAATATATATACATATGTATTTGAACCTATGTACATATGTATATTCAACTACTAGTTAGTTTATTTTTTATTTTTTATGAAAAACGGATTTTGTTTAAACGTAAAGATACAAATAATTTGATAAGATTGTTAATTTATATTTTTTTCGGCATAGATGTAATCAATGAATTAAATATCTTGTTCGAAAAATTTTCCCATTCATATTGGAAAAAAATTGTATGAATTTGGTAATTATATATTACGGAAAAATATATAAGATGAATTTTTTTATTGTAGAATCATGTAAAACAATGCGGGAGTATTTTAGAAAAATGTCACATAGGTTGTGGTGCATGGATCGAAAGAAAACACAAAATATCACACGGACGTAAATGTCCCATAAGTGGCACATACCATAGACAAACATCAAATACTTTATCTACAACAAGATCATCATTAGGAGCTAACCTTTATCATGTATTGGAAGATCAGGCAAAAGAAGCCAATTACAAATCAATTATAGACAATATTGATTATTTGAAACGAGAAGTGACGTCTTTAAGGTAATTAGTGTATCATTAAAGAAAGTTTTTGCTAATATGAACTCATTATTATGAATAACATATTGACTCATCTATTATATATGATTCGTATAAAAAGTTAAAATTTTTACGTATTTAAATTTTTAGAAACATCATTACAGAAGAACAAGATAAAAACATGCAACTGAAAAATGATTTAGAAAAAATGAGACGGCAGTATGAGTTAAGTGAAGGAAGAAACCAAATAGTTGTAGCAACAATGACAGCAATGCGCCGTGCCAATGAAGATGAATCGATAAGTCAGAAAATCATGATTTCTGAAATGAAAAATGAAATCGAAACATTACAAGAGAAAAACCAAGTAATTTTCAATATTGTTATGTAAATTTCAATATTACAAAATTAGCAAATTGATATATTTGATTGTAGGAATGTGAAAGTTACCTTATACAAATGGAACAACAACTCAGGAATTTGAAAGAAATAGTCAATCAAGAAAGGAATGAAAGAGTACAATTAGAATTAGTGTTAAATAATCAAGATGGAAAAATTAGAAATATCCAAAAATTAGGTATATAAACTGTATGAAAATATTATTCTTTGTAAAAAGGTATCATAAAAATTTTATGAAATCAAGTAATGAACATTTAAAATTACAGAAACTGACTTGAATGATATAAAAAATATGAAAAACCAAGAATTACTACTTCGAGATGATCAGTTATTTAAAGTTCAACAACAATTCAATGAACTGAAAGAACTTGTTTTTCATGAGAGTACTTTTGTAAAACAAAGATTAGAAACCGTTCAAACACATCAAAATGATACAAGCAAAACTGAAAAAAATAAATCTGAATTGATGAAAAAATTAGAATTAATTGATTTTGAAGTGAGAGCTCTTAAAATTGTAGTTGAAGAAGATTCTTCGACAATTGGTATGATGGATAAAAATATAAGTACTCTATCACATATAGTTTCTCATTTGAAAGAAACTGGAAATGTTTTAGAAATAAACCATGACATATGTAATATACCAAACAAAATTGTAGATAAAACAGGTAGATTTTCAATAACTTTTTATAATATATATGTATCAATAATCTTATGTTAATGTTTTTTAAATGAACCAGGGCATTTAATATGGAGAATTGATTGTTACCAACAAAAACTCAAAGATGCTATAGATAACAAATCAGTGTTGTTAAGTCCAGTGTTTTTATCTAGTCAATACGGTTATACTCTACAGGTAAAAATCAGTATATCTTTCAAAATTTTCTGTAACTCATGTTATAAAATAAAAAAAACATAACTTTTTAGGCAGAGTTAAATTTGAACGGAATAGGGAAATGGAGAGGTCGACATCTAACTGCTTCTGTTTTCATAATACCTGGCGATTACGATCCTATATTATCTTGGCCTGTTAGTTTTCAAGCTGATATTATTTTGAAAGACCAAAAACCAAAAGGAAAAGAAGTAAGAGCATTGATAAAATAAATACATAATTGAAATGAAAATCACGTTTTTTTTTTTAGTCGATGGACATTATCAAATCGCTAGCAGTAAGAAGGAAGGAAAACAAATCTACAGCAAAATCAACTAGTGATTTATCGAAAATCGAAAAGTCGAGGAGTACAGAACACATTATAAATGATGACCAAAACTATACATTTGAAAATAGTACTAGCCTCAAAAGACAATACATTTTTGTACCTCACACTAGTTTAGATAAATTTGATTACACAAAAAATAACGTAATGTTCGTAGAAATAATTGTTACAGAAGCATGACTTTAATATGAAACTGAAACACCACGTTACCTATTATCAATACCTGTCATTTTAAATCACTGTTTTATTTATTACATGCATTTTGCAAATTTAATATTTGCATATTAAGTATATTAGAATTTTAAATGAAATCTAATTTGTTATAATATTTGTATATGTTTATTCATTCAAAAATATATCATAAGACATAAAATTTATATCATGTATAACTTTTTATATAATTAATATTACTATGAATAACAAATGGCTTGATTGGACATTTTCTTATACATATTACATGACAGAAAAAAATTCAAACATCAATTGATTATTAATAATTAATAAAAAAAAACAACTCTATTCTAAATACTTTTTATATTTAATCAAAAATTCTTCTTCACGTTTCAAGTCCAAATCTAGGTAATCATCATCTTTGGTATCTATTCCTTCTGCTAATCGCTTGTATGCAGCTTTTGCATTTTTCCTTCAATAAATAAAAAAATTTCACTTAAATTTAAAGAATATCAAAATGTGAGTAGATTAAATATTATACAAGGGCATAGTCATGAGTTAATGGAGAAAACATTTAACTGTTTAAATAAAATTTACTACAACACGTGTATCATTAAAACGAAATATTAACAATATGAATAATCAGAAAATTTTTTATTGTTAGCTTGTAATAACAAACAAGCTAGAATTTTAAAATAGGATGCGAAATAAATGTATGTTTTAATTTTACTCTTATATAAAATGATAAACATTAAACATACTTTTGTTTACGTATATTTTCAGCAAACTCTGCACTTGAAGTTGATTGACCAGGTAAATCTGCAATATAAAAATTTTGCAAATTATTAAAAATACAAAGTAAAATTTCGATTTCTTTAATTTAAAAAAAAATAAAATTAACCATTAAAAATTTTAGTGAAAATGTCATTGTCACCATTGGATAACAACTCAATTGCATTATCTAAGTTGTTGAATGTTTGTTGTAAAATATTACTGCAAATTGTTGGATCAAATCCCATATCTACCAACTGTGAAAGAAATTTTTACTTCAATACTTATCATTAAATTAAATTAAATTAAAAAGTGTATGATGACCTGTCTCAAAACTTCATCATTAACTTGAAATTCATTATTTTTGAATGAAGATGGAAGATCACACAAATTAAGCTGGAAAAATCAATTTATAATTATAAAAAATAGTATAATATTTTGTATTATATCCTGGCATATAATACTGACTGTTTCAGGTTGATCCTGAATAATTTGAATGGCGTTAGAAACATGGTTATTGCTTTTTTTCAAAGCTAATACAGCTGTAGTTCTCGGAAAACCCATATCCACAATCATTTGGACGAATTGAGCGGATACATATTGTTTTTTGTCATCACAATACCCTAAAGCCTTGCTTTCTCTATAACAAATTCCAAGTTGAAATATTTGAGAACACAAAATCAAATTATTTAAACTCAAAAATTACCTCTCCTGCCTTGTTCTTTTTCTAGATTCTGATCTCTTCTTTCGGGTATTTATAATGAAATCAGCACTCCGTTGTACGTCTCCGTCGCAAGCACGAAGACCCATTCTCGCTTCAGTTACAGTGTAACCCATTTCAATCAAAGTAGTCAAAGACAAATCATCGACATTTAAACTTTTCAACTCATTTTCAGCTCTTTTTAAAAAAGTTTTGGCTTTCTCTCTTTTATTTTGATGATAATAAACAATACCTTGTAAAAGATAGAGCCGCATAAAGAGAGCTTTTTCATTTGCTGTTCAAATAAATACACCAAATATTTACATCGAGAAACTAATAATATTTAATATATATATATTGCAAAAAGATCATTTACCATCGCTTCCTTTTATGGCAATTACCCTTTCAAGATTTTCTCCATAGCTTCTATGGAAATTATTTTCGCAAATGGTCAATCTAGATTCTGCATCGGGTATGTGAGTTATGCTTTGAAGGCAAAGATAACACCATGCAATATCGAGATTGAGTAAAGCATAATTATCTACAGACTTCAGAATAACGGCATTACATTCACTACAAATAAATAAAAAAATAATTAATTTACTCTTGGATGTGAATATGTGATATTAAACTGAAAACTGCATGCCTGAAATATTTATCAGCTTCTAAAAGGAAAACTAATGCTAATGGGTAGTTTTCTTCTTTCAATGCAGTTCGGCCTTTTTCATGAAGGGTCATTGCTACCATCAAAGCTTTCTTTTCTTTAACTGGAATTTGAACAGAATTACCAGCTTGATCTTCTAGCTGAAAAAAATATCAAAATTAATAAACGTTTGAACATTTTCAGACCATTAAAATTAAATACTAACTTGCATGTAATCTCCAAACATATCTTCGGATAAAAGTTCTGCATCAGTTCTAGCACTTTGCATTTTCGTATACAAATCATTATCTTTCTGTATATTTTCAGGTGTTCCTTAAAAAAAGATAAAAAAATTTCGAAACAAAATAAAATTATACGAGTTGTATTTTTAATTGTTACCTGCTAGTAAAATTAACAACATTTGAGCACCATTTTTAACATTTTGTGTCTTCAACAACTCATCTTGATTTATAACTTTCCCTTTGTGTATAAGTTTCATTCTGAGAAATAATTCAAATTTTATGATCTATTTAATTCAAATATGTGAATCAGAAAAATATACAAAAAAATAATAATCAATCAATCAATCTTTCTATAAAATACTAAAATTTTTTAGAAACAAATTACTAAATTCAAATTGAAAATATTAGTTCAATAATATTAGTTCAAAAATATTAGTTCAATAATAATATTAGTTCAATAACCCGATCCTCTTTTTACACAGGGGATACGTTCCAGACTAATGTGTAAATAAAAAACCGTGTAAAAAAAATGTATGGACCATACAAAAATTGGAGATAGGTTCCATCACTATATTTGGATAAAACTTCCATCCAAATGTACTTTATAAAAAATGTGCGATGTGAAAAAATTTTGCCGTGAAAAATTTTCGCCTTGAAAAATTATCAAAAAACATCGAAATTTTTATTTAAAGACTATAATTACATACATATAATTATATCAGTATATACTGGCCTGCGTCGAATTTTACCATTGTGGCATAATAATACATATTTTTATATCGTGTAAAAGTGGAAAATCCGTGTAAAAAAAGTAATCGGTTCATCTTCCTTGAACCGTGTTATTTCGGAACCGTGTAAAAAGAGGATTAGGTGTATTTACTAAATATGAGTGGTTAAATTAAACAGCAATACCTAACACTATCGGTGGCTGTTTCGGTAGCGATCATTGTGATCAGTTCTTTTCCCAATATGTCAAGTTTTACTTGCATATTCAAATGTTTTGATCCATTGATTTCAGGAGGAATAGTTATTCTCAATGCAGCAATGCCAGTATCTTTAAAATGCTCATTAGCTTTAGCTCTTTCCACAGAATGTTTTTGTAAGTCTTGCAACGCCACAAAAATTTCATTCTCGTTTATTTTTAGATCTTCGGCATATTTTTGGGCCAATATCTACAGTTTTGTTAAGAAAAACACTAATGATGTAGAGAAAAGTTTAAGATGCAAAATAATCACGTAGATGAATACAAAATAGAAAAATGACCTGCAATTGATCATTCGATGCGACATTCTCGGAGTTTGGATCCGAAATTCGGTACGGCGCCAACCAAAGCTTAATTTTGTCACTTTCTAGTTTTCCTTTTACTTGCAATTTAACATCTTCATCAGACATTCTTGCGAAAAATTATCAAAAAAACAAACGTCACCTCCAACAGAGTCTACGTTGTAATATGACAAGCAATATCTTTGTTTACTACACAGCTGGCAACACTGGCAAACCTAGCACCTATATTTTTGACCATGACTTTTATTTTCATAAACCATTCGGGTGACCAGACGTTTGCTCAAATGATACACAGTGCACATCGATGCTGGCGTCAGTATGCCCCAGCGACGTATGCACTAGTGTCATTTGAGCAAATGTCTGGGAACCAGATCGTGTTTTTTTTTTTTGAAAATCTTAAGTACTTTATTTTCATTTTATGCACTAAAATTTCTAATGAAATCTTTTGTTAATTATTTGAATAATAACTTAGAATACATACTTTGGATAACGTGTCGAAACATTTTCTAAAATAAAAATTGATATAGGTAAGTACATAAGTATAAGTACATGATGAAAATGGTTGGTTTTATATAAAACTATATTATTTCGCCTTTTTAAATGTGACGAATTTATAAAACGGCAAAAATACGAATGATTTGAGGTTGGAAAGAATGGACATGTACTTATTTACTAAAGAATTATTTTTTTCATTAGCAATTGCGTGTGGTCTGTGCATGTTCATTAAGAACGTATTGCATCATCCAGAAATTTCTAGTTTAATTAATATCGTATGCTGAAACTACAGATCCTATTCTAATAAAAACAATTATTGTTCGTTGAATTCAATGTAAAACGTTCAAGAAACAGGTTGATTTTCTTTGTTTTTTTTTTTTAATATTTTTGCTGAAACTGCACATTCCTATTGTAATAAAAATACTTATTAAACAATAAACTAGTAAACAATACTTACAAACAATACAACGCTACTTATTACAAACGTAAAAAACGAGTAAAACGTTCAATGAATTCGTTGATTTTCTTTGTTTTTGTTTTTAACACATTTACTTAAAAAGTCTACTTTTTTTTAAAAATAATCTTACTTTTTTGGTAATTTCGTTCAATAATTCTGTATTTACGCTCACGCAATTTCATATGCTCACCCATGAACATCACCCATAATCTCTCACCAAATAAGTCTTAAAATTATCTTAAGTTTTTTTTCACCTAAAAACCACCTATTGATGGTCATAGTTACAGTCATATTAAATACAAGTCAGAATATGGTGTCAAAGGAAATATAATATAATTTTTTAATGATATGTTTGGGTTTGGGGTCAATATGTTATTATAATTACTAAAACAAAAGTGCGTGTCAAACAAATTCGTTATTTAAATTGTATTCAAATCTCAATTTCTTAAGATTACTGTATAATTTTTTGTACTGTATAATTTGAAGACTTTATAATTTTCCGTTATAAATATTAGGAAATTTGCTTCGAATTTTCGCGTTGTATAATGTTCCTTTTATTTCTTTTGTATTTGATAATGTTATGATACTTCCAATACAGATCCACTAAATATTTTTAATAAGTATACTAAACATTTACGTTCGTAATATATTATAAATTTATGTTGAAATGAAACATAACTAATAAAAATTTTATTTTATTGAAAATCTTCTCAGTCCTCAGTCAGACCTTCGTTCTTGTCAGATAAATTATAGACATAGGCTTTATACAAAACCGACTCTAAAAAAAAAACTGTTTTCAATATTCATATAAAAAAATGTGAGAGGTTTTTTTATTAAAACTAAATACCTGGTGAAAGTGAGATAAAAATTAAAAAGTTCTGCTACTAATAGATCTGAAAATTCAAGTTAAAAATTGGTGCTACATATGTATAATAATTTCAAAATATATATTTTTTTATATATGTAATATTATTGGAAATACTTTGACGATTACATAAGATCTATATTATTGAAAAAAAAATTAAATATCCTAAAATACGTTGAAACATTATTTATTTTATTTTATAACAAATACTTACTTTACGTTTATTTGAACGAAAAACAAATAAAATTTTCAAAATATAAAGAAATTTTCATAAATAAAATAAAATTCGGGATTTCACAATTAGAGCTAAAAACCGTTTTTTTTTTAATATTGAAAATTTATCCAAATCCCGGGTTTATAAAACCGATTTTTAAAAACCTTGTTATGGTCACACAGCTTATCAAAAGATTTTCCATTACGGTGAACTCATTATGCTGCTCCATACCAGATGAATCTATTCTTCGAAGTTGAAGGACAACTCTTGGAGGAAGCTCCCAGTAGTATTTTGAACGAGGTCAGTCAATTTTATTTGAACTCTGGTCTGACTGGACTATCTTCCATAAAAATCGCAGCGTCTCATTTTTATATAATAATATTTATATGAAGTGCATTATTGCGAAGTATTTCCAATAGCATACATTGTACTTTGTACAGTATTTACATTCCAATATGACATCAATTAGAAATTTCAGATACATACATATATAGTACGAATGATATTGGAATCATAATCTATCGCGCATTTATCTATAATATATTGACGTAAAACAAAGCAGATTCTGATAATTATTTTATTCATCATAACGACATATGTCTATTAAATATAATAAAGAGATAATCGAAGAAAAAAATTTTTAAAGTAATTTTATAAAAATGTACTTTATTTAAGGGTATATCCCAATAAAATAACAATTTTTCCTCAATTGACCTTCGATTGATATAAGAAACATTATTCATAACCAATATACATACATAATTATTCATAACAATCGACCAACAATCAATCAGCGGATGTTTATTACACATTTCTCACATTAAACGAAATCAATAAAAACGATACGCACACGATTCCATCTATCATATAAACCGCAAAATTAACTAAAGCGATATACCCAATAAATTTTGCGCAAATTCTTCATAATCTCTATTGTTAATAATCGAACAATCCTTCAATAAATAGCGTCCGATAAACTAGATAAATTTGCATCGGAATCAGTCTCCACTGCGAAGGTCTGATGAGAACTTGACGAAAACCACGATGGTGAACAAGAAGTCTTACACTTTGGAGGCCTCCAGGTCGGTGGAACAATCTTTGCGCATGCCTTGCATGTGCTTTGTGTGTATGTAATATATGAATGGCCGCAAGAGATTCAGTGCTGCGGCGGAAAACGGGGTGGTTGGTTGTATTGGATTTTGCGGGTCGATTTTGGTTTTGGTGTAGGGTTTGGTGCTGGTTTTTTGGTGTGGGGTGGATTTGGCGGAGGTGTGGATGCGTCGGTTTCGTTGGAGAGTTGTTCTAGTGAGTTTTTAATTAGTTTTTTTTTTATTGTTGATATTGAGTGTATCGATAGTGGAATTTAATCGATTTCGATTGTTGATTTGTGATTGATTTTGAATTTTGAATTAAGTTTTAACGATGCATCGCATGATTATGTTTGTAGTTTGAGTTAATTAGGTTTTTATTGGCTTTTTTCGAGTTTTGTTTTAATTTTTTTGCTCATATATCATTTGGTCGTCACTTGTAAAAAAACATATTTTACTGTTATCTTCGATCGTTTTATAGATTGGTTTTGAATTCAAAACAAATACGTATAAATTTCATGACTAATACAAATTTAGATTATCTCATTCCAAATTACGTAACTGTAAAGTATTGAAATTAACGATAGCACATAAATTACTTGATATTCTTATTTAAATAGGAAATCGTTAAAATATAATTATGTAAGTGTTCGAAGAATTTTCTTATATATACGTCAATTTGTGATGAGAAAAATTACATGTTCTTGTTAACTCATTAAATCATACAAATTACTAAATCTAGTACATAATCCATATAACAATATTGCGCAAGTATTGCTTAGAGAAGCAACAGAAAAGTACGTGTCATGTGGCTCAAAAAAATATACAATCGTAAAAAAAAATGGTAATGTATAAGAATTTAGTTTTATTTCATTCATCTAAACAAAGTTTTCATTGTTTTACTTATGTTACGTTATCACTTAATTCAAGTAAACACAGAAAGGCATTAATATGACTTTTTAATATCTTTGTTTGTTTAGAGTTTGAATAAAATTTACTGTTACAGTAAAAATATTGAAAAAAGCAATATTATTATTTTTTTTTTCATTTAAAACCATAAAAGATGGATTTTGTACACCGATTCAGACGCCACGTTCCGATATGGTTACACCATAATGAATTATTCAAATACGATAAAATACGCTATAAAATGCATCGAAAATACCAAACTCAATTTATTCAAATTATTTCATACGTATTCAAAAAAAATATCGATCGTGCAATTAATCTGACTGCAGTACGCTTTTGTTTGTACGTTCATGTCACAATTGTACGGCAGTCGCAAAATGCGAAAATCGCGAAAAAATCAATATGTGGTACCATCGGCGATGACGTGCCACTAACTTACTGACTTACTTGGACGGTAACCAAATCACACTTTGTTAAATGGCCAATGGCTAAAATCTTATCGGAGAGATCGTAGTTTTCAGCACGAATTTGCCGTAGGGGATGAAAATGTTCTAGATTCGCGTAAAGGGAAGAATTGAATGCGAATGTTCGTTGGTGTTTGAAACGGTAATTTGTAATGATTCAGATGGTGAAAAAGGTTGTTTTAGTTGTAGAAAAGTTATTCAATATGAAATTATTAGACAGTTTTTTTTTTTAAATTTATAACATGTTTCCATGAAGAAATTCGTTTGATATGATTATGGCAGTTTCTAGAATTTTGTTCTAAAAACTGGAATTTAATGTTGTTGTTTGTTGTTGTTGTTTTTTTTTTTTTTTAAGAAAATTACATATTTACTTCTAATATATTATAATAGTGTCGTAATTTTTTTTATTGTAATTCATGTAAAATACAAATCGCGAATGTATTGATTTCTGAAGCTGAATATCTGTCGAAAAAATTGTTTATACGGAAAAAAAAGTTTTCACAAACTATTCGAACAAGAACATTGTTCGTTATAAGTTCATTTCTATTTTTAATTGACGATTTAAAAATCAGAAATATTTTTTCAGGGAGGTTAGGCTGAAAATGCGCAATGAAACAATACCTGCAAATAATTTGACTGGATTCCAAAATTATCGCCGGCGAAGTTCCGCATTCAGTGTTCCCAATTTGAGAGGGAGTTTGACGAATCTCCAATTAAAAGAAATCAATTCGTAAATATCATTGTAATAAAATACGTAGTGAAAAAATAAAACGAGTTTTACAAATTTGTGTTGATTCTATAGATCCGTCCAGCCTACCGCTGAAGAGGATAATCAAGAAGAAGTTATACCGTATTATAAGATAGTTAGCGTTTCCTAAATCAATTCATTGATGTTTTAAACAAATCTAACACAATTTGGCATTTTAGTTCCGTTTCGCAACATGGACAGAATGGTCAGCCACTATAATAGGAGTTCTTTTAGCGGCGGTGATGGGATTGTGTATTCCTATTGGTGTAATTGCTTATGGAGAATTCACTACATTATTGATGGACAGAATGGTTCCGAAAGGACCTTCAACTCCTACAGTAATATTGCAAATGTTTGGAGGTGGTCGTATAATGTAAGAAACCTTTGAGAATATTCGATATTTTTTTCATATTATAAATATAAATTAATATAATCAATTTTTGAAAATTTTTTGATGACGTAAATTAAATCCGAATATTGCACATTACTTCAGAACGAATGGAACTCCAGATGAGCTTACAGAAGCTCTCATTGAAGATTCCACTGCTTTTGGTGTTGCAGTAACGACTATTTCGTTGTTGCAATTGTTGACAGGATGTTTTTCAATTTATCTACTCAATTTTTCAGCACTGAAACAGGTATGAATTGCATAAAATCATAAATTTTATTGTAATATTAAATAAACAAGCCATAATTCATAATAATCGTTCGGAGTATGACATAATTATAATAAACGATGTTATTTGACTCATATTTACGGCAAAAAATTAAATATTATAGTTATTGAAACTCAATATACGTATTCCTAAAATAAAAATATTTTTATACTTAAGAACTAACTGAAATAAATTTGTATAGAAAACTTTAAAAATTTAGATTCGTCAGTAGTAATATTATATTACAATAACGTATATGTAATATAAAATTAATAAACACTACTTTTTTATCAATAAATTTAGATTAGCAAAATTCGTCACCTTCTATTTAGATCTATATTAAGACAAGAAATATCATGGTATGATACAAATACGAGTTTGAATTTCGCTACAAAAATATCAGGGTAATATATTTTTTTAATTATATTATATTTGTATTCAAATAAATTTCGATATTTAATTAATATAATACTTGTAGAGACTTAGATCTGGTGAAGGAAGGAATTGGTGAAAAATTAGGAATATTTACGTACCTGACAATGTCCTTTGTATTTTCAATTATTATATCGTTCTTTTATGGCTGGAAATTAACATTAGTAGTATTGAGCAGTACCCCGTTCATTATATTAGCAACAGTATTCGTGGCTAGAGTAAGTTCAAATAACTAATTAAAATTATTTATAAATAAACACATAAAAAATTAAACATGAAAAATATAGATTCAAAGCAAATTAAGTACAAAAGAATTAAAAGCATACAGTACTGCTGGTATGGTTGCTGAGGAAGTTTTGAGTTCCATAAGAACAGTATTAGCATTTGGAGGCGAACAAAAAGAAGTGGATAGGTAATAATAATAATAATAATAATAATAATAATAATATTAATATTTTATTTGGTTACTTGTGAAATATTGAAACTTTGTGTTTTTTAATAATCAAAAGATATTCCGAAGAACTTAAGCCAGCACAAATAACTGGAAACAAAAAAGGTTTATATTCTGGAATAGGAGTAGGAATTATGTGGATTATCATTTATATCGGTTATGCAATTGCGTTTTATTATGGAGTTTTTTTAATTTTGGAGGATAGATATAAAGAAGATAAAGTATACACACCCATTGTATTTGTGATAGTAAGTAAAATAGATAAATTTTGAATTAATTTTAAAATTTATTTAATAAATGACTAAACAAGATTTGAGTATACAAAAGGTATTTTTTGGAGTATTAACCGCAGCGCAAAATATGGGTTATGCATCGCCTCACATGGAAGCCTTTTCCTCTGCTCGTTCATCAGCTACAAGCATTTATAAAGTAATTGACAGAGAATCAAAAATTGACAGTATGAGCACTGAAGGGATCATGCCAGATCTAATGTCAGGAGAGATAGAATTTGAAAATGTCCATTTTCAGTATCCATCCCGAAAGACAGTAAAGGTAATATAATAAAACCATACACTAATATTAATAAACATAATGTTTTCAATAGCCATTTTCAATAGATTTTACAAGGATTAAATTTGAAAATAAAACCTGGACAAATAGTTGCACTTGTTGGGCCTTCAGGTTGTGGCAAATCTACATGTTTACAATTAATTCAACGGCTGTATGATCCGACAAGTGGAAGTGTAATGATTGATGGAAATGACATAAAGAATTTAAATATCAAATGGCTGAGAAGCCATATTGGTGTAGTAAGCCAGGAACCAGTATTGTTTTCAACTACTATTAAAGAAAATATTAGATATGGAAAACCAGGTTGCTTGCAAATTGATGTTGAATATGCTGCTAAGGCTGCCAATTGTCATGATTTTATCATGAGGCTTCCTAATGTATACTAATAAAAAAATCATTAATAATGATAAACAAAATAAGAGTTTTAGCTAAATATAATATTTTAATAAACAGGGATATGACACATTAGTGGGTGAAAGAGGAGCGCAAATGTCTGGAGGTCAGAAACAGCGCATTGCTATTGCACGTGCACTTATTCGTGATCCGAAAATTTTAATTTTGGATGAAGCTACGAGCGCATTAGACTTACAATCTGAAGCAAAAGTTCAGAAAGCTTTAGATATGGCTAGTAAAGGAAGAACTACAATCATTGTTGCCCATAGGTTAGACCTTTTAATTTTTTTTCTCCAAATAATGTAGTATAAATTATATAGATATATTAATTTCAATTAAAATATAGATTATCAACAATCACAAATGCAGATCATATAATATATATTGATAAAGGAGTAGTTCTGGAAATGGGTACGCATTCTGAATTAATAAAATTAAAAGGAAATTATTACGATCTCATAATGGCAAACCTTGAATCAACAAATGGTGAACAAGATTTTTTTTCTATTTATTTTGAAACACTAACTTTTAACTAAATGTAATTTGTATTTATAAAAAAATATAGAAGACAAAATGTCTGAATCTAAAACCACATTGGAATCAATAAAACTTTCCCATACATCGTTAAACTCAGACAAATCTTTAGAATCTATAGATACATTAACTACTGAAGATAAGTTTGTTGAAGAAATCGAAAATAATACTGAATCTTCATTTTGGAGGTTGATGAAATTAAATATGACAGAGTGGCCTTTTATTGTACTTGGATGCTTGGCATCACTCATTTTAGGAGGCACACTTCCAGCTTTCGCATTATTATTTGGTGACATTTATAGGGTAAAATAATAAAAATTAATTAATCAATTCATAATATAAGATAATATTTCACTTTATAAGATAAAATATGTCCATTTTCAGGTTTTAGCTTTAGATGATCAAAAAGAAATATTGGACTATTCTTTGTTATATAGTTTTTACTTTCTAGCTATTGGAATTGCTACAGGAGTAGGAACGTTTGTTCAAGTATATATGTTCAGCATTTCTGGAAACAGATTAACTTCAAGGATTAGGTTTTATTCCCAAATATTTCTATTCAATCTATCTGGTTCTATGTTTTGCAATTTTTTTATTACATTATAGATCAATGTGCTTTGCTACGATGTTGAAGCAAGAAGCAGGTTGGTTTGATCAGGAAAAGAATTCTATTGGTGCTCTTGGTGTACGACTGTCGAGTGATTGTGGAGCAGTACAAGGAGTAATGAAATTTCTAATTATTACACATAAGTATATAAAAAATAATAGATTCATAAAAATATTGTTATTTAGGCGACGGGCCCACGAATAGGATCAATTTTGCAATCTACTTCGACTTTGGCTATCGGAGTGATTCTGTCATTTTTCATTTCATGGAAACTAACATTGATTTCATTGATTACGATGCCAATTATTTTGGCCACGGTGTTTTTAGATGCTCGAGTAATGGGAAATGAAGGCATAAATGAAAAATATGCTATGGAAACATCTACAAAAATAGCAATCGAAGCAATATCGAATTTAAGAACTGTGATAAGCTTATGTATTATTCCAAATTATAAACGAATACATAAACTTTAATATAAATCAAAATTAAATAAATCACTTTCATTCATTAGGCCAAGAAGAGGGTTTTTTGGAGCGATACATAAATGAGGCGAAAGCAATAACTGAAGCTTCTAAGATTAAAACTAAATTACGAGGTATTGTATTTTCAATTGGTCAAAGCTCTCCTTATTTTGGTTATGCTCTTGCACTTTATTATGGAGGAATTCTAGTTGCTGAAAGAGAGATGGAATTCCAACATGTAATAACGTTAGTATTTTTTCAAACATTTGTGGATATATGAACATATGGATATATGAACATGTGGATATATGAACATATGAACATATTTAAATTAGTAATTATATCCTATAGTGTATCTGAAGCACTTATTTTTGGCTCTTGGATGATTGGTCAAGCATTAGCTTTTGCTCCGAACGTGAATGCTGCAAAAATTTCAGCGAAAAGAATATTTTCGTCATTAGATCGAATTCCAAACATTTTCTCAAAACCAAAGTCAAAAGATGAAGACAATTGGGTAAAAAACTTATTTTATTCAACAAAATCAAATCTAGACATGGTTGATTGATCATCAAAGGTTGATTTTTTCAGAAATGTGAAGGTGATATACATTATACGAAAGTTGAATTTAATTATCCAATGCGACCACAAACACAAATTCTTCAAGGTTTGTCTTTAGATATAAAAAAGGGACAAACAGTTGCATTAGTAGGACACAGCGGTTGTGGGAAATCTACTTGCATTCAATTATTACAAAGATTTTATGATCCTAACTCAGGAAGTGTGGTAAACCATATTTTGTATATACAATATTAGTTGTGATATATGTGATTTTAATATGTTATATCATTTAAGAGTATTGATGATAAAAACATAGTCGAAGACATAAGTATATCAAAACTAAGATCACAACTTGGAATAGTCTCGCAAGAACCAGTACTTTTCGACAGAACAATAGCTGAAAATATTGCATATGGCGATAATTCTAGAACTGTTCCAATGGATGAAATTGTAACTGCAGCTAAAAATGCAAATATTCATGGTTTCATAAGGGCATTACCATTGGTAATTTACCTGAAGGATTGTGTCAATAATAGTATAGTAAATATTGATAATAAAATATTTTTTAGGGCTATAACACCCGTTTAGGTTCTAAAGGCATGCAATTATCTGGAGGTCAAAAACAAAGAATCGCCATAGCTCGTGCATTGGTTCGGAATCCTCAAATTCTTTTATTAGATGAAGCTACATCTGCACTAGATACTCAAAGCGAGAAAGTATGTAACACTTGAACAATCGTTCAAGTCTAGAAAAATTAGAAACAAATATGGATAATTTTTTTTTTAAATGATAAATTTTGATTTTAGATTGTACAAGAATCTTTAGATAAAGCAAGCAATGGGAGAACGTGTATTGTGATTGCACATCGTTTGGCTACAATAAGAAAAGCTGACGTTATATGCGTTATTGATAAAGGTCAAGTTGCTGAGATTGGAACACACGAAGAACTATTAAAATTAAGTGGATTGTATTCTCAATTGCACGCACTTCAAACATTTTCATTGGATGACTGAAGATCACAACATTTATATGTGAATAAATGGAAACATTTGCAGTTATTGTAATACTTATAATGCACAATAAAAAGAATTTTGTAAAAATTATTATTTATTGCAAAAAAAAAAAAGATTTTCTTATTAAATATAATATATATTTTTCGAAAAGGTATCTTCCTCAGATCATTACTAATTTAATAAATTCAAACAAATTTCACTGAAATTCACAGGATTTCATAAATCAAATTTATGGCATAACAATAACATAAAAATAATACTCTTAAATTTATACTATAACAAAGTAAAAATTTGATTTCCTTTTACAATTTTGTTCTATGAACAAAATTCAAATTTTAAATAATATTTACATTGAAATTTGCTATAAAATTTAGAGAAATTCAATATTTATCTCGATCACTAAGATTATGAATTACGCCTGAGCAATATTGACATGTTTAAATGGATTGACTGGCAATGTGCTTCGTATATTAGGTTCATAACATACAGAGTATATATCTGCTGAAATTTCAGATAGTGGGATTTCGGGATCTGATCTTGATCGTTTAGTAGCTTCATCTATTTCTTTTTTAACTTCAAGCTCGACATTCTGAAAAATTTAAAATAATAATAATAAATAATAGAAAACTGTATAGACAAAATAAATGTTTTACAAGAAACAAATAACGTTTACAAAAAAGAGCATTCAAAATTATATTTAAACAGATCATTAAGTGGAAACGGGTCACAAAATCGTGCGATATGGGAAGATGAAATGTGAGTAAAATACGTAAATATAAATTAGGTGAAACCTTTGCAAACATTAAAAAATTTTCATGATTTCCTTAATACAATTACTGTGTATGGATATGTTTTCAAGTTATCGTGATAATAATTAGGCTATCAAAATCTTGTTAGTCACACAACATATATTCAGATGAATAGACTTACTCCTGTGTTTCTGAATTCTTATAATAAACTTTATTTGATGATAAGAAGCATACAAATTGCTAAAATAGGTTAAATTTAATGGAAATTAAGGTAAAAGCTAATAAAGGAAATAAAATTTAGTAGATGAAATTTCATGATATGGATATATTATATAGACTTTTAGTTTATGAAAAAATATATATACATAATTATGATTATATAGTCTTTACTTTATTATTTTATATCTGAAAAATTATAAATAAGAAATTTTTAATATAATATCTGTGATTTTTTTTTTATAAATTTGATATGAGAGCAAAAAATTCGAAAAGGTTAATATTCAACGCGAAAGCCAATGTTTAAATTAATACAGAGAGCTAATGGACAAGAATAAATGAATATTTATAAATTTTTGGGTTTAGATTGATTGACATGTTTTAAGGGATTTGTTGGTAATATGTGTCTAATGAGGGGTTCGTAGCATTTGGAATAAACATCAGTAGACAATTCAGAAAATTCAATTTCTTTATCAGCTTTTGCTGCTTTCATTGCTTCATCAATGGTTATTTTTGCTTCCGATTCTATATTCTGTAAAAAAATATTAAAGTCACCATCTTGATTCCAGGTTCTCGGTCTTTATATCCATTTTTCGTGAAAATACGAAAAATTTTAGTAATTAAAATATAACTGGTTCCAAATTGTTTTGAAATATAAAACAATGTTTTATAACATATAAATTTTTCAATAAAAAAATAATAAAAAAACTAGAAGATAAAAATTGAGAGATTCTAAACCTTTCAAAATTAAAACATCAATTTCTTTTCAAATAATGGGCAGTGTCTAAACCCAAATTAGAAAAATATTTTGAATTTTACTAGTTAAAATATTGTCGATACCTTAATTTCATCAGCATTAGCTAATCCTGAAGAAAGCATCTTTTCCTTAAAAGATGTGATGGGATCGCGAGTTTGCCTAACTTCTTGAATTTCATCACGTGTTCTATAACTTGTACCAGGATCAGACATAGAGTGACCTGAATATCTATATGTGACCATTTCCATTACGATTGGGCCTGAAATGTATTAATTATATGTTCAAGAAATTGTTGATTTCAAAACTCAAAGATAAGCTTACAAGGAGAATGACGGAAATCAACTTCGATATGGGATTTTCTTTTTCGATAGATCACCTCTATTGATTTGATATGGCAAAGTATAAGCGCGCACCACCGAGCCAATTTAATTATAAACGACTTTAAAGTTTCGATAAATCACCGAAGCGAATGCGTTTAGCGCCGTCTCGATATGTGGTGTAAGGTCTAAATCGCCAAATCACTGGTACGTAACCATCTGCGGTGACGCCTAGAATGGGAGGAGTTTATAGTACTTTACGCCACATATCGAGACAGCGCTAAACGCATATACTGATTTATCGAAACTTTAAAGTCGTTTATAATTAAATTGGCTCGGTTGTGCGCGCTTATACTTTCCTATATCAAATCAATAGAGGTGATCTATCGAGAAAAAAAATCCCATATCGAA
This sequence comes from Hydropsyche tenuis, assembly GCA_009617725.1. Taxonomy (NCBI): domain Eukaryota; kingdom Metazoa; phylum Arthropoda; class Insecta; order Trichoptera; family Hydropsychidae; genus Hydropsyche; species Hydropsyche tenuis. Next base: position 1,881,323 of record VTON01000011.1, on the reverse strand, counting down.
GTTGATTTCCGTCGTTGTGCCTTCTCCTTGTTAGTACAGAATATACAAAATATATCAAGAGTTTTGTCAATTTTATGAGACCCAAACTTTATAAAATAATAAAGGATTGTAATTACCTTTGCCTGATGTGCAGTGATCAATAGCAAATCGTGTAGCTTCTTTCGCTGCTAAAACATCCATACCATCTACCCATATTCCGGGAACGTAATCTCCTCTTGTGTAATAAGATGTGGAAGCTGAAGCTCGCTCTGCACTAGTTCCCATACCTGAAAATTCACATAAAAATCTCTCAAAAAGTTCTTCATAAGTTTTTTTCGAAAAAAATAAACTCAATTACCATATCCGTTGTTTTCACATACAAAAATGCATGGCAAATCCCACAATTTAGCCATATTGTAAACTTCGAATATTTGACCTTGATTAGCAGCTCCATCTCCATAAAGTGCCAAACAAACACCTCCATTGTTTTTGTATTTAGCAGCAAACGCAACGCCTACTCCCAATGGTACCTTTTAGAGATTGTACAATATTAGATATGAATTTTGATTTATACTTTTCATCTATATTTATTGATTTAAAAACACAGCTTACTTGTGCGCCAACAATACCATTTCCTCCGTAAAAGTTGGGAGCATACATATGCATAGAACCACCTTTTCCACGTGCACAGCCAGATCGACGACCAGTAAGTTCCGCTAATACTCCTAAAGGTGAAACACCCATGAGGTATGTCCAGCCGTGAACACGATATGCTGAAATGCAAGAATCTTGTGGTCTCATAGCTGCTCTCATTCCAACCGCAACAGCTTCTTGACCTGAAAATTATACGAAATAAAAAACAATGAAAAAATTCAAAACTTAAATATTACAACTAGAAAATAATCGTACCTGAATACAAATGGCAAAATCCCCTAATAATTTTCTCTTGATACAAATTACCGGCAGCTGTTTCTAATCTACGAATAGTAACCATCTGTTTGTACAAAGTAAGAGCTTCATCTTTGCCTACTTTCACATTTGTAGATGGACCATCGTCTAATTTATGAAGTCGGAAAGGCTGAAAAGTAAATCATTCATGAATAATTAAAATAGATATATTTTTAATATTGGTTCTTATTGGAAATTTGCACAATAAAATTATTTTTTTGATAAGATCAATCAATAACAAGTATACACTGGGTTCTCTTTTTATGCAGTAGATGCGTTCCGTTCCGCATAAAAAAAGATATGATTTTGCATAGAAAAAGTGAAACTGCAATATAAAATATACCTAAAATCGCATTAAAAAAATGTATTTCTATTAACAATGTACTCTTAGTTAAGTTATTACATTTTACATACATTTGTACGTTCATATAGTCCATAAAAAAAATATAAAAAAAAAAATTGTATTTAAAAAAAACCGCATAACTCTGAATTCGCATAAAAAGAGAACCAAGTGTATACAGGAAACTTGAAATCACGTTTATATTTTATCGATTGTTGATAATTGTGCTAATCATTAAAAAGTTGTTTATTATAATAATATGTAACACTTGACTTATTATACCTATTTATCAAGAATAAAAATATGCAATTGCAATTTAATTAAGCTGATAAAGAACAAAGTAACTCTTTGAAACATTATGTTTTTATAATATCAAATATAATATACTATAATCATTAAAAAAATTATATTTCAGTAAAAAACATTTTTATGTTTTTACATTTTTAGGCATAAATTCTAATAAGACTTTTTCGTTTATTAAAAACAAGCGGTGCCAGCTCACAGAAGCATGTATTAAATTCGTTCAATTGACCGGGCGACCGCATATAAATTGGACACTCGATAAATGGTAATAGACCAGCATCAATAATTACATAAGGTATGTGACAAAAATAAAAGTAAAAACTTCACTATACTTTTGTTTCGAATGAAGCCTCTTGATTTCCGGAGCCGGAGAAAAAGCGGCGGGAGAGAATGGTACTGGGTGCGCTGACACATCCCGCATTAGTCTGAAATTGTCACATATCGTTCACGTTTTTATTCCATAATCAAAAAATATTTAACGAATTCAATTGCACGAATATGAAGCGAAAAGTAACCTGCGGTACACGCACGAATGCATACGAAACAGGCCGCAAGAACCGACTCATCTTGACTCAAAGAGGGAACTGATAAGAAAAACGACTGACAGTTGAAAGGACACACAAGGTCGCTTGAACATATGTCAAAAACTGATTACGACACATTATGACATAATCGATCTATTCATGTCCATTATTTTTATACAATTTAACTATTATAATCGACTCTAATAATCAAAAATATGGTGAATATAAAAATCTCAGTAAATTTTATAATAATTTGATCTTAATATATTAAATGTTATATGCTCGATTATTTTTTTGTTCTTGACAAATGTCAAAGTGACATTTAAGGTTAGAGTAACTAAGCTATCAGTGAACGCTTGACATAATGGAGCAAACTGAAGGTAGTGACGATTCTCAACCTACCAGCATTAAATTTAAAGCTGCCAAAAAGAAGCCTATTCGTAAAAGGCGGAACTCTTCATCTGAAAGCGACGAGCCTGAAGAAGATATTAAAATATTAAGCAAGTTGGGCGAAACGAAAGAAATTCAGAGACTCCGTAAACGACCAAATGGTGTGAACGCATTCGGACTTGCCGTCGGAGAAAAAATATCTCTTGAAGATGAACTTACGTGTAAAGATCCTTACAAAATCAAATCAGGTGGCATGGTCAATATGAAAGCATTAAAAAGTGGTAAGGTGAAGCAAGTAGACGATGCCTATGATACTGGAATTGGTACTCAGTTTTCTGCAGAAACGAATAAACGCGACGAAGACGAAGAAATGATGAAATATATTGATGAACAACTCGCTAAAAGGAAAGGGGATGACGAATTGAATAAAGATGTTTCCGACCCAAATAAATATCTTTCGCCTGAAGAGGCAGCATTACAAGCACTGCCAGAACATCTTAGACAATCATCTGCTAGTAAATCTGAAGAAATGTTATCTAATCAAATGCTAAGTGGTATTCCAGAAGTGGATCTGGGTATAGATGCAAAAATCAAAAATATCGAAGCCACAGAAGATGCCAAGCTTCGCCTGCTGTGGGAACGAAGAAACAAACAAGAAGGACCATCTCAATTTGTGCCAACTAATATGGCTGTTAATTTCGTTCAACATAATCGATTTAATATTGATGTTGAACCTCCAAAAAAGAAACGAATAGCAAACGAGGAAAAAGAAGATTTTAAACCAGTGATTGGTAATTTTGAAACAAATAAGAACAAAAAAGATAAAGGAGAAAGGGCCACTGACGATTACCATTATGAAAAATTCAAGAAACAATTTAGAAGATATTAAAATACTTGGATAGTGACGCATGATGTAAACAAGAAACTGTATTAAGTATTATCAAATACCTATTGTACAAATGTATCAAAATCCATAAATCAAAAATAAGAATATGAAATTGATTATATGTTTGTTATGGATAGTTTTTTTTCACAGTGGATTGCCATTAAATAAGTCAAAAAAATAATATTTTTATTTTCTTATGAATATTTTCACTATTTTAGAATTCAAACGCCCTATCATTATTGAAAATCAGTTACTGTATACAGTACGTTATCCTTCATAATTTTTTTTCTTTTGTTACAAATTATAATCAGGATCCGAGTGATGTTGAGATGTAAATTAATTAATTTATATTGCTGCTGAGTAATTTTAAATTTATAAAAATAATAAGAAAAGCATAAAAGAAATTTTGATCTAAATTTATTTGAAATTTCTATTTCTATACATTTAAAACAATTTTAATAGTAAAATCAACACATTTTTAGTTACATATATTATTTTTAAAAGATATTTGAGTAATTGCAAAATGCACAAGAAAAATAATTGCATTTTAAAAATCAATTTTGATCATTTTTCATCATACACTTGGCATGCACAAAAAATATGTACATAAAATAAAAACACTATTTTCTTTTCCTAATTCAAATTATACATTAAAATATGACTCAATTTGTATGTTTATGAGTTAGAAAACTGGTGTATGTTTTTTTCCTAAGAAAATGTTGGTTAATATTTTTTTGACAAATCTTAAAATAATTATACCAAAATTTCAGTCTTAAGTACTTATGAGAAATAAATCCACTTTGTCTATGGGCATGTATTATAAAAAAAAAACAATATTTTAAGATACAATTTAATTAAAATAGCTCTATTATGTACAAAATTCAAACCATTACTTTTATCATAATTCAGTAAAAGAATCTCAATCTATCAATATAGTTTTTTTACTCAATTAATGTAAGTAGTTATATTACACAAATATAAATATTTCATATTTCATAATACATGAAGATTAAAATCTTATAATTTTTTTTGGCTTAAATAAAATTAAAAATATGGAAAATAAATTGAGTGCTATTTTTACACTATTTATTTTCATCAACATTAAATTGATTATCTACCTCACATTTGAAGGAAAATGATTCATTCGAATGAATATTTTCAAAATTCATGTTTTGGTATAGTGCACTTTTCATGGGTTTTTTGCCAGAAGTTTGACTTATTTTGACTGAACTCGATGGTCCCAAAGTATCGCATTTTTTGATATTGTGATTGTGAAAAATCGAAAAGTGAGATATGCTATTGTTTTTATTAATATTGGTAGCATTGTGGTTGTTTTTATAACACATAGTAGATTGTTTAACTTCTAAAAATTCATCGACATTGGACTCTGATCATTTATCCCACAGCCCGACTTCTTTCATTCGTGTTTGAAAATATTTTTCTAATGCATTAGCACACCTAAAAACAAATATCATGTCAGAACCATAATTATCTAAACATCTAAAAAATTAAAAAGATTAAAAAGAACTTGTAATATTCTGTTTCCGGGGAGTTGTAAAGTCGACAATTTGTGAAAATTCTAGTCATATCAGCAATAAATAATCTTCTAGCTACATAATATCTAGCTTTCAATCGTTCACCAATTGTGCGTAAATCTAAAATGATTACATGAAGTAATATATAGTTTGGCAATAGAACTGAGAATAATATAAAGTTAAAATATATTAATACCCATGGGATACTTGATGTGGTCATAATAATCAGGCACTTCATTTTTGTCCACTGGTTTCAAGAAAGGCCATGCAGCATTGTGATTCTTCACCTAAAAATTATATATTTTCGTATATGTAATTCATTAAAAAAAATTGTACAATTTTAAAACGCAGCAATATAATTCACTAACTGCATTAAGAGTAGACCGTAATGCAGTTGCAAGAGTGTCAGGATCAGATGGTTCTTCAGTATATCTAGCGACTCTAGTTTGGCGAGCAGCTGCCCTCCAGCCAGCTTCTCGTAGTCCAGGAATAGATTCTACTGGTATACCACGTACCTTTGAAGAAAGTTTAAAATTAAAGTAATTGAAGGTAAATTAATTGAAATATCAAAAAGAAAATTACCCCTTCTCTGAAGCAAGTTAATCCTGGATGTTTTTTTCGTGCATCTTTCATCCTTATATCGATCAACTTTTTGATGATCTGTAGAAATAAAAAATAGATTGTTTAAATATTAAAGAAAATTGAATAAATAAATTTATAATCACACATACTTCTTTTTGCTTTCTTATTACTGCGTTAAACTGAGTATAAATTATTTTAGGATTCAGTTCACAGTGCATTAAAGTAGCAGCCTCATAATCTTTTATGTAGCCTTGATACATAGGTTGCGGTAATTTGATTTCCTTTGAAAATCCTTGCTTTTTGAAATACCCTACAAAAATAATAAATGAGTATTGTTTGGTAGATTTAATTAAACAAAAATAATATTAAAATAAACCAATACCTATGGCAAATTCATCAGCAAATGTCAGAAAATGAAGGATATTATTTCTGATATGATAATCCTTCAAATGATTCATCAAATGTGTTCCGTAACCTTTGACTTGTTCATTTGATGTAACAGCACAAAACACAATTTCGCTGAAGCCCTATCATTAACAAATTATTAGTGTGAAATTGAAAGATTAAGAATATTCTAAAAAATTAACATTAAAGAATTTAAAAATACACATACTTGAGTATGAAAATTGCGAAAACAAATGCCTCCAATTGGTCTCCCCTCCTTAATCAAAGCAAGAGTTTTGTGTTTTCTGGGATTTGACCAAAAAAGTATACTGCATTAATAGATTATCTTATAAACAAAATCTATCATGAGATATACTTACGGATCAAACACTAATTGAGAAATATATTCTTTAGTCATTTCTGGTAATTGATGAGAAAATACATTATGAAGACCTGTGATATGAAACAAAACGTATTTGATTTTTCGGTTGAAATTTATCAGATCCTTTCAAAAAATATTGAATAAAATGAAAATGATATACCTATCAGCCATAACATAGTTTGTTTGTCAACTGGACCTGTTAAGCTATTGCCAATCACATGAAACTCAATTAACTTTTTAGATTCCTCTACTTTAGCAGCTTCATCTCTAGGGGCAGTAACTTGAAATAGAGCCTGTTAGAAATGTTTTAAAATTAATTAACAAAAATTCGTGTAATTGTACGAATGTAAATACAGTAAAATCTGGATTATCCTATACATGATATTATAAATAAACATTAAAATCATATTTTTTGATCAATTATGATAATCAAGGTTCTATTGAAATATATATTTCAGAACTCACATCTGGTCCAGCCATATAATTCGGATCACTAATAGTAGTAATAATTTCAGCAACTGTATCATCAGTAAGATCTTCCAAAGATTCTCCGAGATCAGCAAGCCTTTTTCGTTTTGCTGCGCTACTAGGTAAACCACTACTTTCATGAATAGCTGAAGTAGGTAATGATGGTCGTTTACCATCATGTAATTTATTCAATCCTAAAGAAATAATACTTATGTATATAAGAATATGATGAAAAATAAAAGAAAAGAAAGTGGTATGAAAAACTAAATTGTTTCATACATAAGAAATATAGAAAATTATGAAAAAAAAATTGCTTGCAGGATCATTCATAATTTTAGTGTTAAAAAAATGGTTGATGTGATATAAGATATTATTGAGAATACTTGAGAATATTGGAGGATATAGAAAAGTATGAAAACACATTTGATTCATAATGATACTAGGGAAAGAAGAAAAAATCAAAAACAAAACAAAATGAAAACCTGAACTCAGAACAATAGTTGTATATCCATCTTTACTGTCTAGAGATGAAATATTAATTTTTTGAAATTCTTCATTTGACTTCGTTTTAGAACCTAAACATGCAAACATAGATAAAAAATTTGTACCAGCTAGTTTAAATCTAACATTACAAAGACACATCTATAATATATTTTGAAATTTGATTAACAATAAATGTCAAAAACAAGAAAAATTAATATTTCACAAACAATTGGCTGATTTCGGAAATTAATTATGTACAAATGTGATGACATGAACAAATGAAAAGCAAAAATTAATTAATGTGTAAAAATGAAAGACAGTCAATGATAACAAATGGACATTTGTAAACATGCAACACTAAAAAATTACCTTTATTATCTAATATAGATTGAAGGTGATTAGGTGGTACAGGTTTGTATTCAGGATCCCAAATCGGAGAATTCAAACTGAAAATTTCTTCTTCTAGAAGTCCCAAAAATCGAGGAAAATGTGTCAAAACAAGTACCTGCACAAAATAATAATTATTAATCATGCAAATAATTTAAGAAATGTTATTGTGAACATGTTTCAAGAATCAGCTCACTCTTTTTTCTGGTGGCATTTTATCCTTTTCTAAATGACATTTATCCATAAGTTGTCGACACACAGATTTAAAAACAGCCCTTAGTAAAGTTCGGCCGAAAACATGTGTGGTATCATAATGAGTCAATGAATCACAAAAAGCTGGCACATGACAGAACACTAACCACCTAAACGAATAATTTATTTTTTGACCATAAAAAATAGAAAACTAATTAATAATAATAGTTTAAAGTTTAGTACAAACCGAGTATAATTGATTTGATACGCTGATATTTCTTCTTGATTGCTAACCTGAAATTATTTAAAGAAATTATATTAAGTTCATGATTAATAATCACGCGAGCAGGGCTTTAGAGCGGAGCTGGAGCACAGTGCAGGTAGAGTAACAGGTTTTTAATAGGAGCAGGAGCACAGAAATTTGTAGTGCTTCGCTTCTTCAATTTTTTTTATTTCAAATTGAAAAAACAAATAAAAATTTTGAAAAAAAAACATTTTGTTAAATATAATATTTTACAACCAAAAAAAGTGGTCACTCTAAAGCTCTGCATATTAGTTGAGTTAATTTTTAATCGTATTATATGAAACTCAATCCTGTCAACATTCAAATTGAACTGAAACTTGCATTTACATTTTTCCTAGCACTCGGAGTTTCAAAATTCCAGTGGTTGAAGCAATGAAGAAACATTTTTGCCAAGTCATACATTGTTTGCCATTCTCTTTGTGCAAGCTGGTTAAATTTGTAGAGAACAAAATTCGTTATCGCTTTTGCAATCGATGGCTTCTCAAAGGGTGGTTGACCTAGCGGTCCGTCGATGCCAGGCTTTTCACCCGTCAATATACACTTGCGCAAAAGCTGTAAAAATAAAAATAATATTAATATAAGATTGGAAACAAAAATAATCCAATTATGAATATTTCAAACCTTAAAAAGATAATAATACACCCTTTTTGTATCATGATCATCTTCTCTATGCATACTCATAAATATGTTTTCAACGTCGACTACCATTCCGAGTAGTCTGTTTACTTCTTGAGCATTACAAGAAGATAGATGAGATACGTGTCGTTCTAAAAAAATACAACAAAAAATTATACTAAAGAAAAATCATAGTATTGTCAAAATTAATCGATAAAAACCGAACCCAAGCTATGAGAACAATTGCGACACAAATCTGAAAAATTAGCCAAAGGTTGAGGTCCGTCTGGTCGCTGGATATTTTTATTTGGAGCCATCGGTGTCTTCCATCCATTGCACTTGCATTCGGGAGTCTAAAATATTATGCAAAATCAACAATTCAAATGCGATAGTGTTATAATAAGAAAAAATAATGAAAACCACAAATACCTGACACGCCGAATACACAGCTAACTTGAGAAGTTTCTTATTAGGAGTCCAATTGTACACCTGCTGTTTTCGCTGTTGTATACGATGAACGTTGGACTGTCTCGAAGCTTGATCGTTTACATTTGCGGCATTATTATTAACAGTTCCAGTACCGGTAGCAGCTTCCTCGGGATTGCCCAAGCTACCTATAAAACGAAAACTCCGATTACGACCCTCCCACATACCCCTACAGAAATGTATACAGACAACATACTATGAGAATGAACTGGAGCGTCCAAATTAGGAGAGGCGGCCGTCAAAGCCACGACGGGGTCTCCCATAGCGGCGATGGCCCCCGCAGCCCCTACGCCCCCCACACCGCTGCCGATGCTTCCGGGGCCGGCGCCCCCTAGATTTCCCGCCACGACTGTGTTTACGGAAGCTGTCAGTTGGCTCGTGCCCGTCGCTCCTCCTCCGACCCCCGACGCGCCTACGCTAGGGTTCATAGATCCCCTGCAGGATCGCCTGGAACGCTTCACAGGACACTAGTTTGCAAATTGACTTTGACAACTGACAATACATCAAACACTGGAAGACTTCGAATGATAAATTCACGTCCAACAACGTGAACCAAAATGGTTGGGGGACGTAAACTCACACGAAGCAAACGCACACGACGTAAACTCGTAGGAAGCAAACTCACACGAAGCAAGCTCAAACGAGGCAAGCTCACACGAGGCAAGCTCACACGAGGCAAGCTCACACGACGCAAACTCACATGCTTTCGAAAATTTTCAAATTTTCAAATTGAAGTGAAAAACGTTTAACCTTCCTCGTACGGAGCATCAAAAAAAACAGACGTTAGTCCGAAGGGTGGCCAGAAGCTAACTCGCACGAAGCAAACGCACACGAAGTAAACTCACAGGAAGCAAGCTCACACGAAGCGAGCTCATACGAAGCAAGCTCAAACGAGGCAAGCTCACAGGAAGCAAGCTCACACGAAGCAGGCTCACACGAAGCAAGCTCACATGCTTTCGAAAGTTTTCAAATTTTCAAATTAAAGTGAAAAACGTTTAACACGAAACTGAAAGCACCAAAATGCATTTTTATGTTAAAAGAATTTCACGTTACACGTAGGTAATAGTATGCGTCCATAATATTTTGTCAGTACCAAAGTAATATTTCTTGTTAAATGATACTACCTAGGTAAAATTTTCGAAAGCATGTGAGCTTGCTTCGTGTGAGCTTGCCTCGTTTGAGCTTGCTTCCTGTTAGTTTTCTTCGTGTGGGTTTGCTTTCTTGTGAGTTAGCTTCTGGGAACCTTCGCCTTACCAAAAATTCGATTGTGATGTTTCTTCTAATGGCAGCACTTGATGTAACGTCATAACGTAGCTACTTGCTGTCAGTTGACATTCGTGCAATCGGTCACATATTGTTCTAACTTTGTTAGTGAATTCCTCTTCGATAATTTGTTATAATATCGTTTTTACATAATGGCGTAAGTTTAATATCAATTTTGTACAATTTATAAATCTTATATTCTATTATAGATTGAATCCAATTGATTACAGGTCAAAAGTAACTTTCAAAATCACGCTGACATCAGATCCAAAATTACCATTTAAAGTGTAAGTTTGTCTAATTTTATTGTAAATTTTAAGCCGTTAAATATAAGTAGTTCAATTGATTTATTCTGACGGCAACAGTAAAAGTATTATTATTTTTTTAGTTGATAAATAAAATAAAACTGCAATCATGAATCATGAACTTTCGAATTCTACAGCCGATTTAGAGGGTGTCAAAAACATTTTAAATGTTTTTTATGATTATATTGAGCTTTGCGAAAACATCGATTGGCCGAACAAGAATACAAACTGTGAAGAAATTTCGAGGGCGTTTAAATTGAGTTCTTTCATAGAGAATAGTTTCAAGAAAATTAACGATTGTAGTGAAAGTGAAAAGTTTATTTCTTTACTGTCGAAATACTATAATGAAAAACAAAACAAAATAGTTTTATTGAAACAAGACTTATTTTTTAAAGCCAACGATAAAGTAGTTGAAAAAGTTTTAGTGAGCGATGTGAATGACGAAATCACAAATTTCACTTTTATGATTTATTCAAAAAACTGCGGAGAGTGTAGAATGAAATCAATTTTAAAAGATATAATTTTACAGTCTCAATCTCAAAGTGTTATCGAAAATTATATATATGATAAAAAAAGTGATTCTCACGATATCTTGAAAATTAAAAAAGAATTATTTCTTTTTGATCTGAAAGAACACACTCATTTGATACAAAAAATTTTGGAACCCATGTTTATGGATAATGTGTCTAATAATATGACACTGTTTTTTATGATTATCCTTGAAAATAACCCTGAATATAACGAAATTATTGAAAACGTTAGTAAATGTGTTGTTGAAAAGATGGGTGTTCGCGAAAGTTCAAATATTCGATTATGGAGTTTTATTATATGTGATATGGATAAGAAACTTTTGATTGATTTATTTTTACAAAACAAATATATATTTAATGAGATAATTTTATTTCTAATGTATTATGCTGATTATTTACGTAAGAATGCTGTATCCAATTTGAGTTCTACAAAGGACGATTTTTTATACCATGATATATCTTGTGAAAATATAACTGAGTTTGTCGGTTGTTTTGAAAGTAATCCAATTTTATTTGAATCATTGAAAATGTTCACAAAAGGCCAGTGTTGGAATACTTATATATCTGCCGACACCAATAATCCTAAAACCAGCAAAGAAATATATGACTCAAATATAGATTTATTCCTATAATTAATAAATTATTTTTTAAATTCAATGGAATTTTTTATTTAGTTTTAATTATTCTTGTTATTTTCTGTTAGATAAAAATACTTTGGAATCTGTTATAATTATATAAATGAAATATTTAAATATTGCATATTTTTCTCAATTAGATTAAGTGTTCCTGAAGCAACGCCTTTTACGGCAGTTCTAAAATTTGCTGCTGAAGAATTTAAAGTACCTCCTGCAACTAGTGCGATCATCACAGATGACGGAATTGGTATAAATCCTCAACAAACAGCTGGTGAGTTATCAATAAATTATTTGAAAAATTACTCGTCGAAAAAATTTCTAAAACATGTTTTTTTATTTTTAGGAAATATATTCTTGAAGCATGGGTCAGAGTTAAGATTAATACCCCGAGACAGAGTTGGATCAAATCGCATGTAATCTTACTTTATATGATGTAAATTATTGTTGTTATTTCAATTTGAGTTTATAAACATTCGCTTAAATGTTTTATGTACATACAATGTATCAAATATTATTAATACAATGATAACTAAAAAATTCTGGTTGTAAAAATAACATGGAAATATTAATCAATATTTTGAATAAAACAATGATATTCCATTCAATGCAAATTAATATTTTAGCCTTTTATTTTATATATTCAACTATTCTATAATTCCTATAGCTAAATTTGGTTTCTAAAAAAACATAGTTTACAAATTATATTACATGTACTTAAATGCTAATTGTTAACCCATTTTTCCGGTATATTTTTTTTGAAAGTCGGGACCAAAGTGCAGCAAATATTTTTTTACTTTTAATTTTATTGTTATTTTTTGAGGCTCGTTATACGTGTATAATATATGGGAATGAATAATTTAGAATTGGTATTGTGGACGGGGGTAGGTTTTGGGTGATTATAGGAGTTATTTTAGGGGTTGTTTTTAGATTTCTTTGGGTAGATTTGGCTGTGGGGATGAATTGAGATAAATTTTGAAAAAAAATATTCAAGGGTAGTTTTGCTGTGGTTTTAGGGGTATTTTTAGAGCGGTATAGTGATAATATATGGACGAATTTGAAGATGGTGTTGTGAATGAGGGTAAATTTGGGTAAATTTTTGGAATATTATAGTTTAAATTTTGTTTTAGGGGTGGTTTTTTTTGTATATGTGGATGATTTTGAAGATAGTATTGTAAATGAGGGTAGATTTGGGTGAATTTTTGAGATAATTTAAATTTGGTTTATGGAGTGATTTTTTGTATAAAAAAACGAGTTTAAAAAAAACGAAATAAAAAAATTATTAAAAAAATTGACTAAGAGTCAGACTCGTGGTTCCGGTTCAAGGCCCGGGTACACACCACGAGTCAGACTCACTCGTGGTTCCGACTCAACGAGTTAAACATACATATCAAATTAATTGTGACATAAATACATATGATTATGACTTACAATTAGTTACTATTATTCTAATTCATTCTTATTGTTTATTAATTTTCGCAGTATAAATGCAAAAATCTATGTCAAACAAAAAACAATATATATAATATTACAAACCAATTTTTTTTACACAGTATTTTTACCCAATCCATTTTATATTGCATTCCCTAAAATACATCAACTGTGTAAAATTAAAATTAGCTGCACATATATGAAAAAATATATCACCGCAATAATCAAGATCACTGTTAATATAATACATTAATAACAATTAACTATACGCTGGATTTTTTAAGTTTGTCTAAAATGAGAAAAAGCATCATCAGTACGTAAAAATGTAATTTTTACTTTTTCATTTAGAAATGTTTTCAAAGTGGACAAATCACATGTTTTTGTCATTTAATTGAAATTCATAAGAGGATCTATTGCTCTGAGAAAGCCTTTTTCAAATTCTTTTTGTGAAAATCTATCAACAGAAGCTCTATAAAAAAAGAAATATACATAAGGGAAAAAGAATATCAAACATAACTTACAATAACTATTATCTATTTACCTAGCTGCATCTCGAATAACTTGTTTTTGCTCATCAGTAAGCGCTAATACTTCCAAAATACATCTTGCATATTCCTCAGGCGTTGATGCTAAAAATCCTGTACGACTACCTTCTGAAGTTTCAATTATATCAGCTAAAGGACCTCCCGAACGATGTGCTATCATTATCAAACCAGCAGCCATACATTCCACTACACCTATTAATAAAATTTTGAATGAATATTGACATAAACATATTTGCAATTCGTAACAAAATTAGTAACACTGAAAATAAATACCAATTCCAAAATGTTCATTCCACATAGCATGAAGTCCCATTGTAGCATGCTGATAGGTATTCAAAAGTTCTCCATATGAAACATTTACTTTGAACTGCACAGTGTCTTCCAAAGACAAATGTTTTGCAAGATCTTTAAGATTTTGTACCCTCTCTTGATCTTCTTCATGTCGACATGATCCAACGAAAATCAATTTCACCTAAAAACGTTTTAAGGTAATTAGAAATATAAGAACAATAACAATAGTTTATGTATTTTATATAATCATTTACCCGATTCCATAGTTCTTCATTTTTCGTCAACAATGTTCTCAATTCGTACATAGCTTGAAGCATTAGAGGGTGATCTTTTTCAGGCCTGAATTGACCAACTGACAAAATGTTGATTGGTCCGTTATCAGCAAGAAATCGAAGTGTTTTTAAAAGCCCAACCTTAATGTTAAAAATTTGTTTTAAAACCCTGAAGTCAAATTTATTTTTGGGATTTTAAAATAACTTACTTCACAAGGAGGATATACTCTATGAGTATTTAATGGAACTTTCCATATTCTATTAATATGCTCTTCTGTCCACGTTCCGTTGACCATCACTATGTCAGCACTACGTCCAACAATACCATAGAACTGAAAAATAAATATATTTTTCACATGTTCTTTTATAATACTATAAATTAGTGAATAAATCAATTGAGTATCGACAAATAAAAAAAAATTGTTATTATTATTATTATAAAGAGGTATTGTTCAAGTTGTACTAACCCAACCGAACATCTGATAGTAAATCAATTTAAGGTAAGTATAAATTGGATTCCTGGCTATCAAACTGGCATTGTTGTGTGATGAGACTCGTAATGAAACCCTCCTCATCATATCTTCAGTTATAATAGGATAATGAGTATAAGTAGCTGTTTTACAATGTCCCATATGCTTGAAAATTGGTAGAGTAAAAGCATAACCCATTGTATCAATAAAAATATCTAAAAAAAAGATCAAATTTAAATTTTCATTACAAGCTTATTATTATACAAATACAAATTTGTTTGTTTACCAGGATTCAACTTCCATAAACCTTCAAAACCTAATAATATTGATCCTAAACTTTGAAATAAAAGTGTAAAATAAGGATATTTTTTAGCTTCAACGAGTCCTCTCATTGTAAGATAAACAAAATCAACTCTTTTTACATCCACCTTGATATTAAATATGCTTTGAGCTTTATTACAAATTTCTGTAGGAGTGGCTCCAACATCTCCAGTATATACATGAATTTTAGCTCCAGGATATCTAATAAAATTAATTAGTATTAAATCTATTCTAGTTACTTTTAGAATGAATACTCTATATTATACCTTGTTAAAATTGCATTTACAGCCACCCACAAAACTCGTTCTCCACCACCACCGGCATTACAATATGGATGAAAAAGACCAATAGTTATTCCAGATTTTAAGCGACGCTGGCGCTTTTTTTCTTTAACTCTCATAGCCCATATTGCAAACAGAAGGAACAAAGGTATCAGCATTATGGTAACCAAAGTGAACATAATTAAACTGAAGGGTAAAACTAAAAGTAAGCTGAAATTAAAAAAAAAATGGATTGCACAATTTATTACATTATTTAACTAATATTTGTAGGATTAAAAAATATATATTTTTTAAATCTTATTTGGAAATTTTCAATGAAATATTGAAAATCTTTATGATTTCGAAGAATAAATTGATATTAGACAAAATTCTACGAATTTAAAGGTAAATAAAGAAAGAAAACTAACGAGTATTTTAATATGACCCTTGAAATAAAATATTTTTTTCGTATAGTTTTATAAAAAAACGTAATATGAAAAATATATCTTACAAACGCGGCTCCAGCAGAAAGTAACACATGTTTATGTCGGCACTGACGTATCCACTCAGTTTGACACGTACCTGACGTTTACCGTAACCTCCATAATTTTGACCATTAACAAAACACATTTGAATTTTTATTATATCCGAGTAAACACTTATGTGCCACGTATTTTACCTAAATCAAAGTATTTCAGTGATTTTTATCACTTAAAAAAGAACCTAACATTAGCAATATCTTTTTTTTGAATAAAAATCTATTTCGCCGTCACTATCACAAAAAAAAAATACCATATTTTCTGTCGTTTTGTTTGAATAATTCACTATTAGTATTTTTTTTAAATAATGCGAATCAACTCTATTTTAATTTAGACTGAAATTACATTTAAAAAATCGGGAAAAATTTAGATAAATTTAATTTGGGAGTGAAAATGCATAATGAAAAATAATTTGAAAATGTATTTCAGACTTAAAAGTAGACAATAAAATGTTTTTATTTAATACAATTCAAACACTGTACAATTTTAAAACACTGAAATCACAGGTATAAAATGAACTAGAATATATATTTTTAGAACATCGATATATTCATAGAATTGCTGGTGTTCTGAATAATAGAACATGGCAATAATTCTTTCGAATGGGGATAATCATTATGCCACCAATTTAGTACTTCCATTTTTACAACATTATTTAAAACAACTGTGAAATCGGATGGACCTTTATCGTTCTTTACACTTTGACTGAAGCCTAAATGAAGTCGATTATGCTGCATATTGGGAGCCACTTTTGTGTAAAGAGTACACAAAACTGTACCCATCACGGGAGGTGCATCAGAAAAACTTCCACAATGAACCTGCAATTTTAGTAATATAAAAAAACTACTAAAATAAAATCTGTATTAAGGACGATGGTAAAAAAATATATATATCAACCTTTAAAATTTTACAATTCAATTCAATATTAGCTGTTATGTCGTCTAACACGTCGAATATGTTTTTTCTCAAACTTTCAGTACCTCTAGTAAAATATATAGATCTGTCTATTAATTTTAATTTGAAATAAAATATCCACATTCCTTTAGATTTCTCATACCACACAGAGAGACATTTTCTTTTCAACAAATCTTTCGGAGTGTAAAAGTTGTGAAAGTCATGACTGTTACTCTGAATCTTGAACAGAGGATAAGTGTAAAATAAAGTTCTTATAACACAGCTGCGTAGGCCGTAGCGTATTTTCATTTGCTCTGGCTGTAGTCTCGAAGGCATACAAACGTGCGGCTTGTAATATCTTCTGTACAGATGGAACCAAAATTCAGCAGAGCGAGTTACATCCAGGGTGGCTCGACATATTCTCGCAAATCTACCGACATCTTCCGGGGCAATAAACTTAGATATGAGAAACCAAATGTCATGGGGGTACACATTTCCATCCGACTCTTTATAATTTATGGTAATATTTGAAAAACCAGAATTTCTGCAGATTTTTTGCGCAACAATAACAGTGGTGCCGTCTTCGTCTTCTTGTTCTACCAGATCTATATCGTCGTCTACGTTGTCGTCCCAATTCAAATCGTCTCTAAACATAGTCATCGGTCTAGCGTTTTTTTTCCTCTGCGAACGTGCGACCGCTGCGTTCGCGTAGTCATTTATGGTAAAGTCTAAAATTCAGAAACACTTATCGATCGCTAAAACGCATCGAAGCGGTTATCGAAAATTGCACAATATCTATTCACCTGATAAACAAGAAGAGGTCGCCTTCGATTTCACATTTGGCATCGGAGGAGGGAAAATAAAATTATATAAAACCGAAACGAGGCTATTTTACGATCATGCTGATCGTCCGATCGCGGAGACGTGCGAAACGTCATCCGGCAATCTGACAGATGAGGCCGGAGTCGAAGTTTCAAAACTTGGTCGAAACGCGCGTCGACATTTTGCATGTTTTGAAATCAAAATTCTGTAAAATAAAACATTCTGTTGAACGGTCGAAATCAATGTTCAAATTCATTCTCGAGAATAATATTTCGTAATGTAATAATGCCAATACTGGTTAGAATTTTTGTTGTGTTGGAGTCCGATCGGAAATTTTTTATATAATAGTTGCCGACTTATTTTCGTATGGGTATGAGGGTACATACTTTTTTCTAGGTATTTATTCTTTTAAGTCGGATATTGGCAAACTGCGGCCTTCGGACCAAATTTGGCCCGCTGCAGAATTTCAATCCGGCCGCGGGTGAATAATGTTTTACAAGAAAAAATTTAAATTAAATAAATAAAAAAAAATAGAATCGATTTATTAAATCAAAAAATATTGAAATAGATATTATATTTTCTGAATTTATTGTTAAACTATAGTTACAGAAGCATTTTTGAGTCTCGATACGAGTGCAAAAAAAATTTCATATTCCGTTTAATCCATTTAACTGTTCAATTGATGAGTTTTTCTCACAATTAGACCTTCGATTAGAAGTGATCGTTCTCCAAAATGAAATATTATAGAAAAATTTACGTTGTTATTGATAGTATAGATATAATCGATAAAAATCTAAAAAAATTGATTACGGCATTATTCATTGATGTTTGTTTTGCCTGTAAAAATATTTTTTTGTAATTAAGATTCGATTTTTAAATAACTATTTTGAAATCGATTACTTTTTAATAACTTTTTTAAATGTTGAGTCTATTTTTTCAAAACTTTTTGAGTAGAATTACCCATATAAATATCTTCAAGTTTGCTATCCTCTCGCCGATCTCAAATTTTTATAACCTGGCCCTTTCCGAAAAAAGTTTTCCGACCCCTGTTATAAACGATCATGAAATAGTCGTTACAGTTCGGAGTGAACAGACGTTTGCGCAAACGACACTAAAGTTAAAAAAAAATAATATTATTTTATAAAAATCGCTTAAACGATCCAATCGAGGCTTCGTGATTCATTTAGAACAGGCTTGTCCAAAGGGCCACCACGGTGCAAAGTGGACTCTACTTTTCACACAAAAACAAACAGTATGTATTCCGAAATGTACTCACCGAAATAGTTTTATAATGGAAATAAATATCATTATCAATATTTTAATACTTATTAGTCAAGTGATGTAGAGCTAAAAAGAAAAGTGCCGGGACGCTCAATTTTTATCCTCCCAACACAAATTATTTTTAAGGTTTTTTTTAAATAGCTAATAATGATTTTTATTTTAGACATCGAACAAAATAAGGGTTTTTTTATAATATGTCATTTTTATAATATTTTCATACATGTATAATCCAACAACATGTGGTTATATAGAAACAAAATTATTATTATTATATACTTATATTTTATTTTTGAAAAACATTCAATTAGATTCAAAATTTTGTATAACGTAAAATATGTCAAAAAGGCGCCGCAGGCGAAGTTTTTTTTCCAAATGCTTCGCTTAATCAAACTGTATCACCAAAAATTATCAATTTACTTATTTTCTTTGGTTTATTTTCTAACATTTTCACAAAATTTTTTCTCATATTTAGAAAAAGGTACCGGAACAACGTTCCGGCGCCACTACACCCCTGCTTATTACGTTTTGAATTTATAACAATTGAAATATTTAGCTCTGAAATTTGTAAGTGGTCCCCGCATACTGAAATTTTGGACAAGCCTGATTTCGAACATTAGAATAATACAGTTTGGATAGTAAAAAATAAAAAAGCTTGAAAAGGCGAAGATCGCGCGGTTGCAGAGCGTGCGCAAGCGGAGACGCGCGGTTGCGGTGGGCGCGGGTGTGGCGGGGCGAGCAGGGGAGTAGGCGCGGGCGAGGCGGACGGGCGCGGGTCGCGGGAGTGTCGTCGTGCCTCGTGCCGCGGTCGGGCGTTGGGCGTGCGTGCGTGCGGCGGGGTGCGGCGCGCGTCGCCGGCGGGGCGGGGGGGCGCGCGCGGGCGCTGCCATGTGGAACATGATGTGCGACGTGATGCCCACCATCTCCGAGGACGCCGTCAGCCAGCGCTCCAGCCAGCTGTCGGCCGACAACGCCGACCTCGAGCAGCTGATGGTGTCCATGCTGGACGAGCGCGACAAGCTCGTCGAGAGCCTCAGGGACACGCAGGATCGCCTCGCCGACGCCGACGCCCGCCTCAAGCAGGTCGAGAAGCAGCGCGACTCGCTGCAGCGACAGATCCAGGACAGCCTCTCGCAGGTGAGTCGATCTGCTTTCCGGGATCTCGAAAATCGATCGGCACGCGCCGGTCAAAGCCCGCTGTCATCGCCACGGTCGACGGCCGCCTGTCAAACCGGCGTCCGTCCCGGGACGCCCTCGCGTGCCCTTTCGCGTCCCGGCCTATTTTCAGGAGGTTTTCTGAAAATTTTCCCGTCGAGGCTCTAAGGGGAGCGCGTCCCGGCCAGGCGCACATGTCTGGATTTTCATTTTTTTGAATCGGAAGCCTCGCGACGACGACGCCGTCACCTAGCGGGAAAATGCCGCACTAGCGCCGGAAAAACTTCGCTAGTTTTCGTTCCCGGGCGCTTTTCATTCAAAATTTTATTTGTTTATAATCGTGATCTGGGTTTGCGGTTGAAATTCGACGAGCGCTCGTATCTTTGCGCAATTTGTGTAAATTTTATTATGTACGTGTGCCGTAATCTCGATACGTTTTTGATAAACGATTTTGATTTGACTTTTCGTCACCGCATGCCGTGACACGTATCAGTCGTTTAAATAACGATCGACATCTTTCTGCGCAATCTTCGAATCGGACGAATTTTACGACGTCGGCAATTGTGGAGGAGAAGCGTCCGCGAAAATTTGACTCCGAACGATGACCGGCCCGAGGATCGGACGACCTCGGAGCGTTCTTCAATTAATCGTCCATCCTGTTTTATTTTTTTTCATTTGATACAATTTTTGTGCAATTAGTCCGCGACGACCTCCGATGCATCCCAAAATGGACAAAACATAACCGAAATGCATATCCTATCATACAAATTACCCTGATATATTCGAGCCGAAACACAATGTCAATAATATTTGTTTGTTTTGATAGCGTTGTATCTCTAATGTGTATTCAATTATCCACTCGAAATTTCATATATCCTTAATTCTTTATCGATACAATGTTTATTCAACGTATTTCGATGTAAAAAACGTTTGCGTTCAATTTTTTTTCTTTTGCCCAAATCAATTCCTCTAAATTCTTTCACCGCTATGAAAGATCCAGACTAGAATCTTTTTTTTTTATCATTTTAACGCTCTGCATATTACGAACAGGGCTAAGCACATCAGACACAGAAAAAAAAGAGCAAAATTCACCTACAACTCACGATCAGACTAGAATCGAAACAAACACAAACCTAACTCCCACGACTCATTCCCTCGTTCAAAATCGACCTAAACAAGGCTCTATCTCATTGCGCAAAACTTCAAATATACTTTGAATAAATATTTAAGCCTCCGCGTATTCTTCGCGAAGTCTCTCGACGGCATTACAATATTATGCGAAATATTCGGGCAATAAAGCGGCGGTTCCCAGGCAGATATTGGATTCGGTCTGATAGGGGTTAACACACCCCCGACGGTACGTGCCTTGCATCCCCGTGCCCCATATTGCTTATTATTATAACAACCCGCATACACCCGTACTTTTGCTGGCTGTCGTGTGTGCTACGTAACCGCAACAACGTGTGTGTATGTGGCTCGTGTCTGTTATATCACGCGTTCTGTAATCCGTAAGGTATCGTTGTCTTGTAATGAATGTGCGAGGAAAGACTTTCTATTTGTCTGTGGCGATTTTGGTCGTTTCGTTGACGTGTGGTGGTGGTTGGTTGTAATGAGGGTTTGGGTTTTTGTTAATGTAGGAAGAAAATTTGATTTGCTGTTCGGTTGTAATCGGTGAATGGCTTTCGTTCGTCGTTTTGATTTTGTATGTGATCGCATTTTGTTTATGAAAGTTGGAAAATATTTTTTTGGTTATGCATAACAAGATTTTTCTGATAAGTGATGAAGTTACTCAAGAATTTCGATACTGATAGTAATCTTTTCATCTATTGAACTGCAGTATATTCTCGATTATCCGGGGTAATGCTAGGGAGGGTGGGTACGGATAACCGAAAAACGCGGATTATCCAAACTTAACTTTTTTTTAATTTTCTCGAAATTTTAACTCGAAACTTCAGAATCCCTAACTCAAATGCATAAGGAGAAATAAAATTTTCACAGAAAACATAAAGACTTGCTGTCAAAATCGGCTCGTAGCGTGTGTTTCTTGGATGTTCGACTTTTTCCATTTGTAAATATCCAAACGAAAAGTACAATGCATTATTGCATCACGCCGTTTGTTTCAATAATGCATTCTCATTCAAAAATACAATAATTTAATTAAATAAAAAAAATTAATTGAATATATTTTAGGCACGATTTATTCGCAAACCGGATGATGCACAACCAGATAATCGAGAGTATACTGTGCCTAATTGTCGATTAAACTCTAAAATCGGTATGAACAGTATACATTCATACTACTTTATCACTTCAAAACTATACCGCCAACTGACATCATCTATTTTAAAATGTTCAAACGTAAACATATACATATAGCAGTACGCTTTGAAGCATATTGAAGATAAATCAACATCGAAACGCTCGAAATATCATATGAATACTAAACTGTTTCGGCAAAATACGGAGGTCACGTGCAAGATTCACGATTGAGGCTTTTTGCGGTTTACCAACGATAAACTTACGGTTTGTGTTCGTGTGATTAAACACGATTCTCTAATCAATTAGGCGATTCGTGGGAATCGATTCGCTACGTCGACGGCAATAACGAGGACTCTCTGAATGAACGTCTGTTTATTTGACGTGCTTTTTTCGCAAATCCACTCGGCTTCTGTATTGTGTGTGCGCGATGACAACACAATTCACGAGTGTAATTTCGATTTTCGTCCGATCCGTGTCAAGGCGAACCGACGTTTTGTATTGTGCGATTATCTATCTGTAATCTGCGAATTTTTCCTAGTTCTCGGACGAAATTTCGACGGGTGCCTCGCGATTGTTCAAACGGTTTCATTGTATCGTCTTTGTTCTTTAAATAACTGGTCGATTCGATTGAACTCAGTTAACCAAAGCAATTAATTCGATCCACGAAATCGATCGATCCGTTCGACCGAAATGTTTCGTTAAATCTAAATTATAAAAAAATAGACTTTTATAGTTCTCGGTAAATTATAGACCGAATTGAGCTCGATCGCCGAAATTTAACATACTCGTTTTCATTGAAGCCTATTGAGTCTATAAAAAAAATTCATTGAATACCCGCGAAAAGGATGCTTCCAACAATCGTTTCGTGTGGGAGTAGACCGCACGATTGACCGACAGATAGAATCTTCCGGGTGTCCATTGTTGATTGCCGACAGCGGAGTAATGCTAGAAAATTTATGCGATCGTTTCCAGTTTTTCCTGCATTCGCAGAAACGCAATCGACGGCCATCGGTGCAGTTGTGCACAAGTGAAATTTCATAATCGACACGCGCCAGGGCTTCGTGTCGCATTACGTATTCGCCTATTGGCATCTGCGTAGTGTTCGAAGAGTGATTTATGCGATCGAATGTCGATTGGTCGTGAATTCGATGACGTTATTGTTTTTATTATTTTTGTTCCGAGTCGTTTGTTGTATTTGGTCGTTTTAGGAATCGTCGGAAAATGAAGGAAAAGTTCGGAATATTGTGGCGATTGAACCTGTGGTCAATGCTGCGATAATATGGCACCGGTTTTTGCTATTGTATAATAGATCGTAGATAAGTATCCGCCGAGAAACAATGTCATATTTTAAGTATCGTAACCCTTAACACTGCCGTTCTATTTCAAGGTTTTCACGTCCTTTCGCCGCGCCAAGCTAGTTGTGCAAGTTAGATAATGCACATTTGAACGCCGGCGATTGTCTTTATTGATTTTGGTTTCAATTCAGACGCAAACAATCCGATTTTGCAGTCGGATTCTGACTTTGTTTGTTTTGGACACGAGGAAGACTCGTATCGTGACGTGTGGGTTTCGGGACGATGATTGTGCAAAAGTCCAGCGCGGAATAAAGGCGAGAAAGAGTGGCACACAACTTAATTGCGAGACGGTTTAACGACCTCAACAACGGTAAAAACATTATCGTAAATGGTACAAATGGCTTCGATCCGAGAATTTAATATATGCGCGCCTTACAATCAACTCGATTAGAGCCGAAAAGGCTAAGACGTTTTTAATTGCCGCTCGGAATTAATTCACACATCATACGGGTGGAATCGTTTGTGTGAATTCACTTTTCCACTTTTATTAGAGTTTATTGCTTTTATGCAAATCGCGTAGTAAATAAATTGAGTTTAAAATTCTGTGTGGGTATCAAACTTCGGGAAGAACACGATCTTTTTATGGGAGCCGGAGGAAGTCACGGTTACGTTCAGTTCCATTGACGCCGCTTGCAGTTAAATTTATGCTTGCACGTACCGTATGTGACAAAAAAAGCATAATATTTCAGATGGGGTTATTCTTGACTATTTTCGGTCGTCCCTCGGTGCGTCTTCTTCCGCTCGAGACACAACCGTTCAGTCCTTCTGAAACTTCTGCTTGTTTATCTTTCATCGCTGCGGAGAGAATGGACGGAATATTGCGGTCTAATAAGAATCGAATCGGTCTCCTTTTATTCTCATTCCTTATTGTTGCGGTTTCCGTGAAGTCTGCTCGGCTGAAGAGGGAGTCCGTTTATTGCTGTGATGTTATTTCTAGATGGCTCACCCTAGTCGAGATGTCAGCTTGCATTGTCGACCGCCTGTTGCTTGCATCGGCAAAGCACGAAACATCAGTCGTGTATGAGTTAAATCCGACCGCGAATCGATAGTTTCGTATACGATGTGTGTTTCGGGATGTACTCGAGATTGATAATGGATGTGTTTGTTGAATCTTGTCGATGGTTCGTTCCGTTTGGTCTTTTGTATTCTGACTGATTACTTTACCACTTCCTCTTTTTATTCATGTTCGACTTTATCAAAAGTGGTAAATATAAACCTTATATGGTGCAAAGGTATAATATAAAAAAAGAAACTAAAAGTTCCCGGTTTGATTTCCCACGGGCGAAGCTAAGATGCGAATCGTTTTTTGATACCCAATCATCGTATTTCAGGATATTCGCAATGAAGAGCGCGCACCGTGAAAAAAGGAAACGTTCGCTTCCTAAATGGAAACATGTTTATGCAGTCGTTATTACAGCCTAATCCACCATAATCGAACGGCCGTATTCGAGTGCTAAATTCGATTCCAACACAAAAAAAATGTATCGAAATTTGAATAGGAAAGAGCCGTTCCTCATCTTCGAAAAGACGTCCTCCTCGCATATCCAGCCGAATCGATACGCGCTCACTCAAGCATTATTTCCTGCTACGCCGTCTTATTCACGCTATAAATAACTTTAAAGTGGGATGCCCTCGCGAGCCTAGGAAAAACACGGCCATAAATTACAACCGAGACCGATTGTTCCTCTTTACCGGCCGAATCTTTATGATTTTTCACTTCCGAAACCGCCGGACACTTCGGACAACGGAGACGGAAAACGGGCGAGATGACGCCGGGTAGGTGGTCGTTATGTAATTAAGGTCCCTCTCCGTCTAATAATCCGTTTGTGTTGGAGAGTGCCGGATTATGTTTTATATAGCCTCATTTTCCAAATCACTGCATTGCGTGTGTTTCCGAATCCTCGGTCTGCGACGAACCGCCGATTTTTCGATGGCGCACACAGAAAAAACGATGTCAATTTTGTACGTTTTTTTTTACATATGGTCTTTCGAAACGGTCTGGGTGTTCTTTCTGCGAATGCGTTTTGCACAATTTGGGTTGCTGAGAAATTGCTCAATCGTGTGCATTGTGAGAAAGACGCGGAATTGGGTCGGTTTGTGAATTTTCGTATTGGTTAAATCGTATGTCGCACAGTAAAATAATACGGTTACGCATGCAGTAAGATAATACGCCACGGACACTGGGATCGATTTTCATACGATCTGTGTTTTTGTAATGGTTGTTATTCGTAGATGAATTTATCGGCGAGTGCGCAAAGTACATTGTACAATGTATAATCTCGATATGGGAATTATTCATGTTATGTTATTAAGTAGGTGCGTGTTTATCGTCTCGTCGTAATTACGCTTTGTATTTATTATGCTATGTCGAGTCTAATGCGTTCATTTTTTTTGTATTCTTAATTCGCACTAGAGATATTTATCGATTTGTATAATGTATGAAGATATATCGATCTCGAACGTCGGTTTCAGCGATCGCATAATTTCAAAAGAATATTCTCGGTTCTAATTTCTCCATGGCGTTTATCGCGCATCCGAAGAAAATCGAGTTTTCCTCCGCAATAATAAAAACCGCATTGAAATCTTTGTCCGCATTCGCCATACGTACACAGCACGGTATATAGAATACGAAACGCGGACATCGAACAGAAGTGGAAGCTCTCTCTCCGGCGTATACAAAAAAATCCATAATGCATTTTTAGTGCATTCGAAATGATCTGGATTGGTGGCGGTGGCTATGTGGCCATCGGGTGCACCACGCACGCGCAATGGCCTTACAAGGTCGCTCCTACGCCAGGACACGACACGTGCAGTCACCACTACTACCTCGTCGTGTACGTATTCGTGTGTGAGGGGTGTAAGGACACGTGTGCGACCCTCCCCTGCACTCATGTGCAGATTGCACATTCGGTTCGGTTCTTGAACCCCGAACTTTCGCGAGAGTTCAAGTTCTTCGTTCCATTTCGTCGGCGGTGAGTCTTTGTCCGATTTTGGATTTTTGTTTTGAGCGTGGCGTGAAAGGTGATTGTTCGGTTTTCGTTTTAATCGAAATCAGTGCAGCGTTTGGGTTTTTTTGCAGTTGATTTGTTTGAAACTATGTAAATATCAAATATGTGTCATATTTCAATGGACGGCTCGTTTCGACGTCAGTAATGAAAAGATCTTTTATAATGATGATTCTATTTTTATACTGTACCGCGTAATTTAGCCAGCGCTGAAAACTTCGATATTATAATACGCCAACGACGCCTGTAAATAGACAAGCACTAAAAATCATCTTATAATCTATTATTACACAACGATTTTACAAATTTTTTTTATATCTAACTAACTAACTAACTAATAAATATCTAACGAGAAGAATATTCCTTTGAGAGAAATATTCCTTGAGATACATTTTCTTGAAAACATTCTTCCAGATACCGAAATTCGCAAGAGCATTTTCGTATTTGCGAATTTTCCAAATACTGATAATCACCGAACCGTTTAAAGTTCGGTGATTATCGCTATCTGGAAAAATCCCCACATCTAGAATCTTTCCACAAATTTTGGTATCTGCAGGAATAGTCTCACAGAATATTTCTCTCCTTAGTTTGAAAAAATATATACCTATAGATGTCGCTCTATTTAAAAAAATATAAATTTCTATATCTTTTCAAATAAATATCTAACGAGAAGAATATTCCTTTGAGAGAAATATTCCTTGAGATACATTTTCTTGAAAACATTCTTCCAGATACCGAAATTCGCAAGAGCATTTTCGTATTTGCGAATTTTCCAAATACTGATAATCACCGAACCCGAAAACAACCCAGACAATAAAATCGACCAATACATCAGCGAACAATACATAACGCAAACGGCTACCCTCGGCAATCGGGGTCGTCTGGCGTCTGCAGCCGTATCGACCCGAGATACGTCGACGCCTCCGTCTCTATCCTCTCTCGTTTCCAATCCTGGACCGTCTCCCCCGGCTCCAGCACCAGGTCGACGACTCCTGGGGACTGGTCCAGCTCGGCCTTGGGCCGCGTCCTTGAGGATTCCTGCGCCGAGGTCCTCCCGGCGTCTGCGGATGACTGTTGCCGACCCTGGCCATTGTTGTCGTCGGTGGGTTTATTTCGGTGTGAAGCGGCGTCTGATGTATTTTTGAATGATGGACGTCGGTCGTGTTGCATAAAAAGTTGGCTTCTTGGCTTTGGGACGGTTTTTTCATTGCAAAAGTTACGGTGAGTGTGTGGATGGGTGTTAATTATAGTCTGGGTCGTATCGATCTTTTTCGACAATTGGATTCGGTTTGTTTGTTTCGGGCGTATTGGATTTTTATCGGTTTTTTTTTGTGTTATCGGGTTTTTTTTTGTTTATAATTTGCTTTCGGCGGAAACTTTTAATTAGGGAAAGAGTGGTTTTGAATTTATTGTTGTATGTTCGAATGAAATGTTCGTCGGAGGTGATTAATTTTCGACCACTTTTGTTCTTTTCGAATGCGAGAAATGCTTTCGAATGTTTATCGAGCTGTTCGTTCTGTGGATAGAACTCTGCTTTTCGTAATCGAATCAAGAATGCACGCTATGGTAATTTTTGAGAATCCCTCTCATAACTTCGCGTATACTTTCGTAGAAGTTCCTCGGCGAACAACCTCGACATAATCAATATTTCTTATTATGAAAAACACGAAAACATCCATATAGCATCCACCTGTTTTTTATTGACATTATAAATAAATCATAAGAATACCAAACGAATTTGCGTAATTTCCAACGTTCAACCGGTTTAATCGGCATCGATACACGAAGCCAGCTTCCGAATCGAATTCGGAATAGACAATTTTCCAACACGAAAAGCTCCACAATACGACGACATTCTTAAACACGTACAACTCGATACAGCCTTCGTCGGCGATCGCACGCTTCGCTGATAATTTGTCTGATCTAAAAATGTGCCAGCTCTGCAAATAAATGGGTCACGGCCGTTCTCTCGGACGCACATACATCACGACATATATATCGTCCGGGCTTGTGTAAGGGTTGTTTCACATCCCTCGCACCGGAGGGCCTCGGAAAGCATTTGAGGTTAAGGAGGTGCTCTCTATACACGGGCGCGAATATAAAGGATTTTCTAAAAATAAGCGGAAACGCTCGTAAGTTTTGAGAATCCCTCTCATGGTTGCCTATTGTCTTCGGCTGGGAAAAAGTTTGTTCGTTCGACCGAAAGCTATCTCTTGACGTCACGCCGGTGTGTCTGTTACGTTTTATATAGACGTTGTGATGTAATTTAATTAATTCGTATAGTGGCGTTAGTCTGTCCGTACATGTTTATCTGCATGTGGCACATTCTCGGGCTGTGTGTTACAAAAATTAATGAACGCGATGGTTTTTAACGACGGGTTCTCTCGGCGTATCCATATCAAATGTAAAAGCGCATTTCCTATCAGAACTTTCTGTTCGTTTTTTTTTACTTGTATGCAATTCACTAGTTTTGAGTCCGTATTTTTTTTATTATCGAGTTTCTCACAACACACCTGTTAACCGCACAGCCGCGTATAGGCTGCGGGTGTAATTTTCTCGAGAGTAAAAATTTTAGAGGCGTCTCGTGCTACTTTCACTGGAGTTTTTGACCCTAATAGGCGGCTTTGGACCTATGCGTTGCATACGGCCGAGTTGCGTATATATCAGATCGGAGATTAGCTCTCGCGTTCGTAATTCAACATTCGAGGCAGGAAATCGAAACGCGAACAAATCATAATGGCTCAATCGGCGAAAGGCGAGACAATTTGGCACGATCCTTGTAACTGCCGAATGTCGTGTGAATGCGCACTTGCATGTGTGTTCGTCGCTTGTAAACGTCACAAGCAGTTTGCTCTGCCAAAACAATTGACAGGTGCGCGTGAAAGAGTGTCGTAGCGTAATTCCATCCATTCATACGGCCGACGACGGTTTGTTTATTTTATGTACACGTCGTATATAGTGACTATTTTTTTTTTTTTTTTTATAGCGTTGTTATGTTTTTATCAGTTTTCCGCAAGTGCGACTGACTACGATGATGACATTATGGCACTCCTAGCGTTGCCGATTTTCCGTATGACCGCAGACGGATTGTTGTCGTTGACCTTAGACATGCATCGATGCTCTTTCGTAAATTCATGCGAATAACATTAATTAGACGAATGACTCATTAAAATTTTAAGTCGACGGTGATTTCATTATTTTTTAATTTATGTATCGGATTGATTTTCGATCGTTCGTGCGCATAGGGACGCGACCGACCGCGCCCGCAGCCGCAACGCGACTGATCGTTATTGCCGGCTTCGAGCCGGTTTTTCCGGTGTCGGTAAAACAGGAATCGCTTTTGTCGCAAGTTCGGAAAATCGCCCATAGGTGGCGCTGGGGCGTGTGCGAAAATTTTCTCGGTTTTAGTTCGGGGATTTTCCGCTGTGCGTCGCGCGCGTATGTTCCGTACCGGCGTTTTGACGTTTGTAATTTTCGGCGTTTATTTTGAAACTACATAAATCATAGTGAAGAGTTTCGGTACAGTTTATTTTCTAATATTGTACTTCACATCGTGTTTTTCTCATTTAACGTTTTCAGTCTACTCACGCTTCTTTGAGCTTAAAATACAATTTTCAAGGTTTTTCATAAGCGCCGCCTTCGTTTTTCAGCACGCTTTTCATCATCCCCGATCGGCTTAAAGTACGCGCATAAATAAATACGTAATCGTACACGCTTAAAATGTTTATTCGCGACGTAATGACGTTGTTCGATGGCGTGTTTCACAAAATATGCTTTTTCTTCGTCGCTCCTTTTTATCATACCCGAATAGCAAGTCATTGCCCATTTTTCTCGGCGGAAAGAAGCGGGAAAGACGAATCGCCGACGTTACCTGTGCCGGGACCGCGACGCAAAGTATAAGTATCGATTAAATAAACCGCGATACTTAGCAAACTAAACGCGAACGAAATAACTAAACGAGCGGGATTAATCAAAACGAAACGGCCGCGATCGTTTGTATACGTATACACTTTTTCAACGACCGTTTTCATTTCGTTCGGGCGGCAAAAAAGGGTCGTTTCGCCGGACGCCGGATCGTCATGTCGGCGATCCTCAATCAGGCCGCGGTTAACACAGTTTGTTGTTAATTTTCGAACATTTAAAATGTCAAAGCTCGACCCCGCTTCAGTGTATCAGGCCGTCGCGAACGCGCGAGCGGGCTTGCGCTTGTTTGTTATGCAAATCCTTTAATTCAAAACAAGCCGTGTTTGGTTTCGGTATATTCTGTTTACGTCGTCCGCTTTCGCACGGAGAGTCTGCAACCACCTTTTTTCTACCGGCGACGAATACCTATTTTTTTCATTTATTTATTCGAATTATGTATAAAAAAATTTTCTCTAACGAAAACGGCCGTAATTGAATTTTTTTCGCTTGCTTGCTTTGTATATCGAAACGGTATCGCATAATTCGCCGGCTTCCGTTCTCCGATGATTAATAGCCGCCGTTTTTCGCGCGAATATTCGATCTTATAGCCGGGCTCGTTAAAACGTACATTACTCCGTCCGTCCGTTCGTTTTTTTCATTCATTATATTTTATTTCGCGCTTTTTTCTTCTGGAGGAAAAATCGACGCTTTCCCACACACTCAAACCACTACCCTTTGCGATTGTCGCGAGCACCACTCGACGCTCTTTTCCAGCCGATGTGCTTTTTGCCCTTTCAGCTGCACCAGGTGCCATTCCGTTAACGGCTCGTATATCCGCCCTCCGGTTTGCTGAAACTGGAGTCGGCCGTTTTAATGTTCTCTTCGGTGGTTTTTTTTTTTTTTTTTTTATTTTAGCGCCTCGAACCGTTCGACGTTTATGTTCGGGGTTTTCTGGTTTAGGGTCTCATGTGCGAGGTCTGGGTCTGATTACTGCGGGGTTTGTTTAATTTTTGACGTTGTATCGCGTCAGTTGATCGGTGCGAATTTTGTGTTTCGGTTAGGTTTTGGGAGTTTTGTTGATTTCTATCTCTCGTGTTTATGCCGTAATTCTGGATTAGTGTATTCAAATTTATGGTACATAAATAATTTTAATTTGTCCCTTTTCCCTTCACGATGGTCGTTCGCGCAATCGAATATTATATGATGCCATATTTTATGTCTTCACTATCATAAATGAGTTGGTCATTTAAAATTATTAATGTAATATGTACTTATATCATTATTCGTAATACCTA
Source organism: Hydropsyche tenuis (assembly GCA_009617725.1). Classification (NCBI taxonomy): domain Eukaryota; kingdom Metazoa; phylum Arthropoda; class Insecta; order Trichoptera; family Hydropsychidae; genus Hydropsyche; species Hydropsyche tenuis. The sequence continues at coordinate 1,849,310 of VTON01000011.1, read as the reverse complement.
AATGTAAATGAGAATATATATTCGTGATATTTTTACAGAAAAATCAACGGTTTTTGTTTTATTCCTTTATGCAATTATTTATTTAATAAAAGAATATACATATATGCATGGCACGTAGGAAATTAACTGCTAGAATTTTAATTGATAAGCTTGTATTCACATTTAATTAATTAGGTTCTTTTTTTTTCAATCGGAAAATGCATATGAGAAACCATGAAATCAGAAAAAAATGAAAATCAGTTATTTTTCTCACAATTAGTGACGTCGATTTCGAACGGAACCATTCTAATTTCGACTGTTATACTGGTCTGACCAAGTTGGTGTGATTTTAACCAAAAGATAATATCGGGTTTCCAAAGGTAACAAACACTATGCACGTCGAAAGTAGTATAATTCAGACGATATGAGTCAAATAAGAATATATAAAACAATATAATAGTTACCAACGATCCCGTCATGTAGCGACAAATACTGATTGCATATAAATTTTCACTTATACTGCTTCTACAGTAATTGTCCAACCTTTTCGATGAAGCATTCAAAAAAAATTGTTAAATAAAATTGAAAATCATCAAAATATAATACATATACACCAAAAAAAGTTTAATTTCCACCAAAAACCAACACCGCCAAAGAAGTTTCACTTGAAAGGGCCCATGATATCTAGATCAACGAAGATCCTCGAATGGCGATAAAGTAGAAAATACTCGCCATCGAATGGGTACACGTTGCGTTGTGATTGGACAAATTCCCAGCCGTTGCAGTATTTACCGTTTGACGTGTTTTATTATTTATCACTCCCTCCGTGAGGGGATCTTCCATAAATCCTTTCCGCAACGCACGTTCGTCCCTTTTGCTCCTGCGAACATACTCTAAGGTTCGATCCCGAAATAAACGTCAATCATCGGCGCCAAAGAGGCTCCGTCATATATACCGCGTGCCTTGCTCTCCGTAAGCATAAATTCGTCGCATCTTTGCTCGCGAGGCTATACAAAATCGACATGCGTTCGTTTTGTTGGGAAATTCCGCCGAAAAAAGGGTAAACTACCTTTAAAGGAGCCTTTTACTTACTATCCGACCTTTTACTTAGCCGACTTTTTCCCTTCGCTTAAAATACACGTGAGTCGCGTATGATGTAGGTGTCTTCTTTACACGGGGGAGGTTTTTTTTTGCCGTGCGGAATCCGCACGACGCCTAAGCTTTATTTATGTCTGGCACGATCCCTTAACTCTCCGCGTCTAACTTCGTCTGGTCGGAGACCTCTGCACGGACCTCGGAAATTTATGTTTATTCGTCATAATTTTTTTTCATTTCCTATTTTTCCGACGGAAAAAAATTTCGCGGAATCGTCTCCCGTCCTGCCGAATCCGTGAGCACCCAACGAAAACTACGTTTCGTTTTTCTTCCGAAAAGGAAAAGTGGAGCGTATGAGAATAACGAATTGCTCTCACGTAGGGCGTCTGTCTGTTCTGCTCCCGCGTCTCCGTTAGATAACAAATCGTCAGGTAGACTCGGCTAACTTTTACCGAAGTGTGTGCGTCTTCATTTTTGCGAGGAGTGGATGAAAATTCATACATACGTAGCGGCTGGCCGGAGGGCGGTGTTAATGTATATCCGTGTCCATCAGCGTTCACATAATTCGATGTGATTGATCGTTTTAATTTGTTCGGTTATCTCGATTTCGGCCACATACGCGAAGTCGAGGGGAGAAGGGATGGGAAAATCGAAAAGTCGGACGGAATCACCTCCGAGTTTCGCTCTTTAATCAATTATGAAATGGTCTCTGTTGGTGAAGGAAATGAACGGATACGGGATCTTGTATTTTCCGTGTGTACTTCTGGGGGGGGGGGGGGGTATTTTATCATATAATTTTTTTATACAATACGCACATCGCGTGGGCTTTCAACACAAAACATTCCATTTTCTTTGTGTCCTTTCTTATCCTTTTGCTCTCATCACTTGCATATATTTTTCAGAATGTTCCTTATCTATTTATTGTTCCGCCGACACATCTCCTTTACATGAAAACACGACTCTCTTCTGTCTCAGCGGTGAATATTCCGTTCCATAAATTATGTCGTATACCAGATAAAAGCTCCCCGAATTCATCCCCCTTTTTTAAATACCTGTACTGTATTAGATTACGAGGGATCGTAAGGGAAAAGCAATTAGGTATAATCATCCCGGAAAAAAATTTGCCTAATTTACTAATTACTTTTTCCCAGATATGAATTTGCAAAGTGGCTTTTCATCGTGTGTCGAGATTTCACTTTTATCTGAAGGAATAAAACGAAAATCGTTTACGTCCGCTCACTGCGCGCGTAACATAAAAGAAAGCATTACGACTCTTTCTATACCCACCCCCGACTTTGCGTTCATTAGCTTACATTTTAATTTTCCACCATTGTGCGGCACAATCGTATCATCGGCGTTTCATAATAATAATCCCGCGTATCTAGATCGTTCCGTAATTCACGTCAGAGCACTTTGCCGAGCGAAAACGTCTGGCCGAAAAAGTGCTACCATTTTTCAGCAGCCGCGTGAAAAACGGTCACAATGACGGTCACGTGTGAACCGAATATATCGGTTTTCCTCGGCGCACACGTCTGAGGGAATTTCCCCGGTGTTAAAACACGCTTTCGCGATGAGAAAGGCGCGTTATAAAGTTATAAGCCTTCGCGGGAATAAATTTAGTTGGAAAATTAGCGACGCGGGGTCTTGCCGTTTTAACGAATCTGTCCCTTGTTAGAGCGAACCGAGGATTAGCAGCTTGATAAGGGTGGGTGGGTGGGTGGGTGACGGTAGAAAGTGAGTCGGTTCGGCTTTTGTTTGGCGACGGCCACCTCGACGGCTCCTCTTGTCCAATCTGGGGGTTTCTGGATTCTGGGGCGTTTTTCGACTCCGGAAGAACGGTCGGGAACGAGACCATTTTTCATTCAGCGCACTTCCTCGCCGGGCCCCCCTCGCCTTCGCCCTCCAGGCGTAACTCCATTCTTATTGTTTTTCACTGTCGGCTTTTCCTTGTCCGTTATTCATCGCGCGCGCCCATATAACACTTTCAACTTCAAACTTGGGCTCCTTTCTTTTTCGGCGTTGTTCGTTTTGCATATTTTTTTCCGTTTCGCTTTTTTTTATATTAGCACCCCCCTACCCGCGTCTCATTACGAGATTTCGCCGTGGCCTCTGTGCTTTCTTAACTTTCATATAAATTTTTTTTCGGCTTTTCCGTCTCGCGTTTCTCATCGCTAACTTTTACATTATAGGCTTGAATTTCGCATTCGGATCACCGTTCGTCGCGTCTGAAGAAAGCTTTTTTTTCTTTCGGCCCTCGTCGAATCAAATTACTTTTGCAGTGTATTAGATAAAAACTTAAATCATTTTATCGGCATTGTCGACGTCGTTTGACCTTATTGATCCAATTCGCTTTTTGTGTTTCCATTCGTTCGCATTTCTCGCGAGCTTTCGTATCGAGTGAAAACTTTCGCATTTCTTTCCATATACGTTTTCGTTACGTATTCGAAACGAAACTTTCGACATTCCCCGTTTTGTCATATATTTCCCTTATTTTTTTATATTCAATAGAAATTGGTAGAAAAATTCTCGCGTATACCCACGTGCGCGCATACTGCTTACGAATGTACAATGCAAACACGGGAGGGGGAGGAGTGTGAATATATTTGTCTAAATATGCAAATTTATTCTTCGGGAATCACCACCCCCTCAAACCACTCCCCCGATCGTCCAAAACGTATTTATTTGACGTCAATTTCGCAACCCAATTTCTATTGTCGAAGCGTCCTCGAATTTATTACCCAGGAGATTGTGTCCGCGAAAGCGCGCTCCTCCGGCGACGTATCCTTTTTACTTTTCGACCTTGTAGGGCGATGGGACCTTATCCAATTTTTGGCACGTTTTGCAAAAAGCTCTTCCACCCTCCTCCCCCACCGTCATTTGTCACATTGTGTTTAAATCCAACAAAAGAAACTAGCACTCGAAGCTGCCGACAACGTTCGCGTGACGTGATAAAGCAAAAATCATAATCCTCCGTCCAATTTGTCTCCGGCGTAGCTAAATTGTATTTTTTTTTCTTTCTCCCTTCCTTTTCCGCTTTTTCGTTCCAGTAAGAGTGTTTTTGTAGTAGGGAAAAAAGCGATCACCGTGTGTTTTATATTTTGTCGACACATATGGCGATTTGCATTTCGCGCGGACGTCGTTTACTCTGTTTTCTGTTTTGTTATTTTTTTCTCGTTCGCACGCTTGAAATATGGATGGGTATCATGATTGTTTTCCCACTAGAGATTTTCTCGGATATATCTGTTATGGGTTTCTCCACATCCATATTGACCATTTCCGAATAACGTACGGGCGCCGCATGAACGTATCGTTTCGGAACGCTCACGAAAATATCTTTTACGAGTTTTCCCTCAATCGCCATATCGACAATAATGCGAACTCGTAAAATAATTGAACATTCGACGGGCCCTAGAAAGTTCCCGTCGGAAAATTCGCGATACGCACCGCTCCGAATTCCCTCCGATTAATCGCACTAATTGGCGAAACCGTACACTAACTACCGCCAATTCTTGTACGCGGTTAAACTCGACAGCCGGGTTAACGTCAATGTACACAGCAACTGGCGGTTATTAGATATTCCTCCTTATCGAGTCAAATGATCCACGTCGTAACAAATGAAATCGGGCAGGTGAACCGCCGGCTCGCCGAGGAGCTTTGCGGTCTCCGGCCAGAGGCTTTCATCCGAGCTGCGGGGGGGAAATTGCGGGTGGAGGGGGGCGAAAGGTGGCGGAGCCCCCACTCGGGGGCTGCGGTCCGTCATGCGCGCTGCTTGCGAACCCGAGGCCCCCACGAAACACTAGTCACCGGTTGGACACCCCTGAGTACCCTCGTCCATCGTTGCTTGAAAGGCGTCCGCGAAACTAATCAACTCGCTCGTCACTTTGACATTTCTATAAGGCGTTTATTATAGCCGTTTTCGTTGTTCGTATAAGTTGGGTCGCGGTTCGCGTGTGTTTCGTTTTTCAATTATTTTATTGGGATGAGTTTAATTGGTTTTGATGATTTGGGAAATTTGCGGTGTTTTGTATGATTATGTCGTTGCTGTATGTCGGTTCGTATTCTAGTCATGTTCTGTCGATGTCGGTTAATTAAATATCGGCGGGTTAATTAGATCGCTGATCATGAGTGTCGATCCGATATCGGCCGCTTAATGGTCATAATATGCAACATGGTAACATGAATTTTCCCCATTTTGGATACTTAAGGATGTCGTAAATCTAGCAATATCTTATCCGTTAATATCATATTTCTAACTTATATATATACAATAATATAATAATTCGAAAAGATACTGATTAAAAATCGATATAAATCGCAGCCGAACGAACATTTTCACCTTAACCGACATTCGAATAATTGTTGCGCTTGTCGAACCCGGACACACGAACAAAATTTGTGTATCATTAAAAATTCATTTTACGTAAGGGAAAAGTGCACGATATATAGATATCGATCATCCTCTCCCCTCGCCCTCGTTTTTATTTATGTGTGTACTCCGTAATATCAACATTGATTCGAATCTCGTGTATTTGCGTTACGGTTGTTTCGGCCTCGCGTGCGAGATACGAATTCCCGCTCGCTTCTATCACAATCGGAAATCTGTAACTCGGAACGTTCGGCCCACGATCGGAACGCGATTTCCATTTTTACACTGGCGAATAAAAATGCAAATTTCGGCCGAGCATAACCTGGCATGAGCTCCTCCTACAGAAGATGTTCCCGCCCGTGGGAATGGCCGCAGCACCCCCGAACAACAATAACAACAACGGCGAGAGCAGCAGTCCCGCGAGACGTGCTCCGCCTGTTAATGTCCGTCGCATTGCCGTCGTGAGGTACCATCGTCCTCGTCCGGCTCGGGCCATCGAAAGCAATGTCCAATCGAACCCGAATCCCGAAACCCAGGCGAACAACAACGAATCCAACGACGCCTCCTTCGTCCCCAACGTCCTTCCCCAGATCCAACTCAACAACAACAACAATAACAACAATGGATACCGAATCTTATCCGCGCAGGGGATGGAAACTCTGCAGACGTTCCTCCGGGAGCACGGCAACGAATGCATCAAACAATTCGTTCAGGTATAAAGAAAGTTTTCACCCGAGCCCGCAACAGGCTGTATAATATCCGCAGTTATAACGGCACACGCGTGTAAAAAGCAGATTCGTCCGGAAAAACTTTTGTTGCCCTCGTAAAAAGGAAGCTGTAAACTGTCACCATAAACAGAATTTAACGCGCCCCATTTCGAAATACGACTTCGGCACGATTGTATAACACTTTCGGACGAAACGATATCCTCGGAGGGTCGATGTCTGATTCGTCCTGCGCGCTTATGGCATCGCTCTATTATATGTGCGGTGATACGTCATAATCGCCGGGTCTCGATCGCCCGGAGATATTTGGCGTCCTTGCGATTTATGTAACCGTCTGCGGGGTGATTTTATCGTTTCGTCAGGATTTCCAGAGTCGCCTTCGCGATCGCCGGGATTCGGTCCTGCTCTTGCCGGGCTCAAGGACGGGTTTACCGCGGCGGATTGTCGCAATTGCGCCAGATTTCATATGTTCGCGGATGGTATCTGTTTGTGAAGTTTCGGTCGTTATCGGATGTCGGTTATCTGGCGTGGAAATCTGGGGAAGTGTATGATTTAAAAAAAAAAGAAGTCGATCGTACATATAGTGTTCATGCTTATAGTTAGGTTTGTGTACTTGTAATATGTTCATGCTTATATTCTGGTTTAGGTTCGTATGTTGTTATTTTTCCGATGGATAAATAAATTCGTTGAATTTTTCGGCGTTCTCTTCGCGCCGTTCGTGGCTCGAGGGGTTTTTTATTCGGTGTGTAAAAAAAGCTTTTATTCATTGTCTGTTTTGAATTACAGGAATTTGCCACACTCGCCAAAGAATTAAATATCATTCGAGAAAAACTCGTCGAGCGCGATGAAGAAATATCCGAGCTTAAAGCGGAAAGAAATAACACGAGGGTGAGTGTTCGGAAAGTTTCAATTTTCCATTATTCTTTATGTGAATATTTTTAAATAATTTTATTTGGCTATTTGTAGTTGCTTCTGGAACATCTGGAGTGTTTGGTGTCTAGACATGAAAGATCCTTACGCATGACGGTAGTAAAAAGGCAGACTTCACAACCTTCTGGAGTTTCTTCCGAAGTTGAAGTACTTAAAGCTTTGAAAAGCTTGTTCGAACATCACAAGGCTTTGGATGAAAAGGTAAAACTTTTCGCATATTTCACTCACTATTTTAAACGAACGAATTATTTATTTCCTCAACATTATAGGTCAGAGAACGGTTGCGTGTTGCGTTAGAAAGAAACACAACTTTGGAAGAAGAATTAGCCCACTCTAGAGAAGAAGTATATTTTAGAGATTCTTTTTTTTATATTTTGTGATGGTTTGAAATTTACTTTATTGTTCCATTAGTTGCAGCAGTACAAACTTGGAGGTGTTCCAAATAGCGAAGGAGGTGATCATGGTACTGAAGGATTGTCTCCTAGGCCGAAAGAAAATGGCCAATTGAATTCTGGAAATACTGATGCAAATGGAGAACATCAAACTATCAAGGTTAATTTTAATATTGATTTAATCGAATGGGCTACCGAATTATACTTTCTTAATTGACAATACATTTTGATTCAAGATCATACACAAATTTATTGTTCTTAATCTCATGTGAAACTTAGTTAATTGGATAGTTATTTTTATTACGTATTTAGTTTGACTATGTTCTATATGATTTAATTGATTGAAAATTCATATAGGAGGAAATTCGAAATCAATACATCACAAAAATTTTAAATGTACATAAAAAGAAAAATTTTATTTTTTATTAAACAATATATATTTTCTAAAAGTGCATTAATAAATACACGTCCTTTTGTATTTCTTTTTTAACTGTTCTAATAAAAAATTTCAAAATTCAAAAACTTTTGCTAAGCAGTGACGAGAAAAAAAGAAAAACAAAAGTTATTATATTTTGTACCGAGCTTTTATCCTTTTGATAACTTTGCATGTCTATGGTTATTATTCCAAATACATAAATTTTGAAAAACAAAAACAAACATAGATGTATATTTCATTTTGTAGTACGTGATGTGGTTTGCATGTAAAATTGTGTTCGTTTTCTTTTTGTTTTTTAAAATATAGTCTGATGACACATTGACGCAACAAGTAAATGGAACGTCTTCAGAAAAACCTGATAAGAAGATTATAGAACTTCAATCAGCCTTAGATAAACAGGTAATTCTCTACTGAATTTGCAGCATCTACATCCCACCTGAATATTGTGATCAACTGCATAGCGAACTAATTGATTTTTCATTATTCATTATTTTTTTCTGTATAACTTGAATTGACAACATTCCATTTATCATGTTGGATATCACATAAGCTAAAATATCTTTAATAAAATTTATTAAGCGTAGACCCTTTGAGAAAAACAAAATTCGTGAATTATTCTGTAAAAGTATTAATTAATATTTTAAGTAAAAAATATGTTGATTAGAGTTGTGTCAAAATTTTGAATTTGGTTATTTATTGTGTTGGCATGTATATTGCACGTTTATTTTTTCATCACACTGCATTGTTCCAGTATTTTATTTGTTCGATTTTTATTCATAAAACTTACAACATTACATTTTTCACTACATAGTAAATTTCATGATAAAATACATATTCATTTGTGCCAAAAAGGCTTTTATTATAAAAATATAAATGAATACATATCATTTACATAACAAACTACTATGGTTGTATTTTTTTCTCTAACACAATTTTTAACAGTCTTCAGAATTGTCGTCATGGCAGCGTCGTGTAGCAGAATTATCTTCAAAAATAGGTGAACTTGAAGATAATTTAAGCAAAGGTCAAAGAGAGCTAATGAAAAGTCAGGAACAATGCAATAAACTGCAAAGAGATCTCCGAGAAAATGTTGCACAAAAAGGTGATCAAGAAGAGAGAATTGCCACATTGGAAAAGAGGTATCTCAATGCCCAAAGAGAATCTACTTCTCTTCACGATCTTAATGAAAAACTAGAACAAGAATTACAACATAAAGAAGCACAACTAAAGGTTTGTTATATATTTATGATTTAATTTATAGCTTTTAAATTATTAATGAAAATAATTATTATTATTAATATTTCAGTTACAAGAAGAAAAAATTTCGGCTATCGAGGAAAAATTGGAACTGTCTTCTCAAAAATTAGCCCAATTGTCTGCATTACCTGAAATGGAAGAACAACTTAAAGCCAGAATGGAAGCATTGAGTCAAGTATGTAAAATCTTTCAAATGTTTATTTTCTTTTCATATTGTCGATTTGTTATTATTTACAAAACGGGCTTATGGAAAAATAGTCAACTTCTGTTGATGAAAAGAAAAAAAAATTTCAGGCACAAGAAAGACATGGCTCAGCTGAAGATAGGATACAACGTTTAGAAGCTACCTTAGATGAAAAGAATGCTGAATTAATGCGATTGAACCAACGACTGAGAATGAACGAAGAACATAACACCCGCTTATCAGCTACTGTTGACAAATTGCTTTCAGAATCTAATGATAGGTATGTAAATGTGGGTTCTTGTTTTGAATGTAATTTTAATGAATCTAGAGATGATTTTTTGTGATTTTATTTTGCAGGTTACAAGTACATTTGAAAGAGCGTATGCACGCCCTTGAAGAAAAAAATGCTTTGACTCAAGAATTAGATAAAACAAGAAAAGCTGCGGAAGAACTTCAAGCAGAAAAAACTGACATTACTAAGGAATTAGCGAAATGTCGATTAGAGATTGATGGTGTTCGTCGGCAATTATTACAACAAGAAATTGCCTTTAACATTCAACAAACTGATGCTCTTACTAGATCTCTGTCACCGGGAGGTGGTGGTAGGGAACAAAGCTTCTCTAGAAGTGCTAGTCACACAAGCTTTGATTCACGACATCAATCGAAGGTACTGTAGGATTATTGATTCAATAACAATAATATTCAATTAATTTTATTCCATATTTTTTCTATGTTGTTTGATAGATGGATGGTGTGTGTCTAAGTAGAGTGGCTGGTTTAGCAGATAGTAGTGTAGAATGGGAGAAATTACAACAAGCTCACGTTCTCGCAAATGTTCAGCAAGCGTTTGATGTCAGTAGTGATGCGGAGGTGTGTTGTTATGATTTTATATTTTTATTTTCTTCTTTTTTTTTTGTCTGTTATTTTTTTTTAGTCAGAGTATAATTTTTGTTTATTTTAATACATTAATATCGATAATTTTTTTCCTATTTAGAACGATGATGGTGATAGTATATTCAGTGCCGCTGCTGAAGCACTTTCACCTGGAGGAGGCAGTGGTGCTGGGCATACTGATGCAGCCGCTCTTGCCCTTATGCTTCAAGAACAATTAGATGCTATTAATAATGAAATAAGACTTATACAAGAAGAAAAACAAACGACAGAGGCTAGGGCTGAGGAATTAGAATCCAGAGTAATATATTTATATTATTATATATTTATTCACTTAATTTTTTTTATTATATTGTATTTTTTGTTCTGAAAATGAGCAGGTGGGAAGTTATGAACATATGAACTTAGTTGCACGAGGTAGCCGGGATAGAGGAGGAGGCTCACCGCCTGGTGTCACATCTAACTTAACGGGAAGTGCACACACTCCGCATTCCGGTACTTCAACTCCGCAGCAAAGACATTCTCCTTCTAGGCAAGATCCATACATGCTTCACAAGTATCACACGGTAAAATTATTTTTCTTTTTCAAAAGTTTTACGTTACATTTCACATTTTATATCATTGAGTTTTTTTACATTCATGGGTGCATTCAATTTGAGATTCTACATTATTAAAAAAGATAAAAATATTTCAACTAATATTAGTTAAATGTACAAATATGGTGAAAGTTTTATGTGATTCAAAACAGAAAATGATAATAATTGTTTTCAAATCACTGCATGCGATTATATTCAAAATCATGAAATTTACGGTTTCGGTTTTTTTCTATATGAACTTTATATAAAATGAACAAAATACAGAGGCTGTATAGACATTAAATTAAATGTTTACAATGTAAAAATATTTGAAATGATTGGGTATAACAGGCACCAGCATCTATGTCACCTGCACATTTACATGGATATGTCACAGCTTCACCTGGTGGATTGCCACCTTTGGCGACTCCTCACAGCCTCTCAGAATCCTTGCCAAATAGTCAGGTACTTACGAAGCTCCTACCCTTATTTATCTGCAGTCGATACCCTGAACAAAATTCCCTATTAAGTCACATACTTAAATAGGTATTTTTGATAACGCTTTTAGAGCTTCTCTGCAATTGTTTGAATAGTGTTTGAACATGCATGACATATTCAACAGAAATACCAAACAAACAAACAAAAGTAACAATATACTAATTATAATAAACTCTTCGTATTCGTTTCACCTTATATTTTTATTAAACTGCATATGTATAAACGTACATGTTAGGTTCGCAATTGTTAAACATCCTATCTTTCATCGCAAACACATAAAACTTCATAGTTATGTAAGATGTTAATTGTCAGCGGATATGGAGAGTTTATTGCATGCTGAAAAGCCTCTTTTATGTCATTATGAAAATATATTGGCTTTTATACTATGGAAAAAATAAATAATGAATTTGATCCATTTATTGATGTAGGATAGTAATATTATATTAATACTTTCGAAATCGTTGAACGCTCCAATTGACCGTATAGTTGGAAATTTACTATATTATCTGCATGCACTGAAGAGCAAAACGAATTAATATATTCACTAATATTAAATGGAGTTGGAAATATATTGATATATCTTTTTTTGGATACCCGACCATTATTTTTGATTTTTCACACTGCATTTTTCTTCATTGATATATAAGATTTTAAATGACAAATGTGATTTGGCTTATTATGCTCTATATACATATAGCCAACATTTTGAAGCTTGAAACCCAAAGAATTGTGTATTGTTTAATATAATCTGCATATTTTTTATGATAGTTTATTGCTTTTTTAACATTTTTGTTAAAATTATTTTTTATAATTTGTAGAATAATATGAAGGGCTGTGTACTTAACCCTTTAAACATTTTAACATGTATTTTGAGTTTTTGTTTCAAAGCACATTATTTTACATCTTGTCGAAGATTGTTTAACTGCATTTATTTATTTAAAAAATCAATTATTGTAATACTTAATATTGAAGATTGATATGAATTTGGATATTGAGTAGTTTACTTATTTGTAATTTAATATTATATGAAATGTAAAAAAAATGTTTTCAAACCCACATAAAATTAACCATTTATTTTACATTAACAATACGTGAACTAAAAAATAATGTTTCATTTAATCAATAATTAATTTATACAGTTGCAGCTTAGTGGATCTGATGATTCTGCTACAGCTGGTGGTGCTGCTTCTCCTTTAACTCAACGCTCAATGCGGTTGGAACGAGTTGCTCAAGCTTTGCAATATGAACAAGAACAGTTGCGAAGGTACGAAATATATGTTATGTAAATAATTTTCCTTATTTTGAGAAATAATTGAAATTCAATTTTCCGAATGGAAATTTAATTTATTGCTTGTTTTGTTATGCATTCGTAATAAAGGCGAACTGGCGCCACAGGAACTCTATCAAACTTCCCGATTCACAGGTGCCCAGCTACATCTTGTTACTCATTACATAAATCCAACATTCACTGTTTTGATCAACGAAAATTAAAGCGTTGTGAAAGTTTAAGTACTCTTCACGGTTTTAATAATTCTTTGAACTTACTCAAATTTGAATATGATGAAAATGGTTATTTTGGATCATCTTCATATTCAAATATTTATAAAAGCAATTTATTTTATTACCCTGATTTAAATACCTCTATTTGTTATATTGAATAATTTTTATCTATTTTGATCCATTTAGGTATGTGTTTTATTTTCTTTGTTGTTTTTATAATTTGATGTTTCATTTGTATTATACAATTTCAATACATATATTATGTTTAAGATGAGTTTTTTCTTATGTTAAATATTTATCAGTAAATTTACAAAAAGCAAATAATAATTACCTTAGAGCCCATTTGAATTGCAATTTTTTTCCATAGTTTCCTATCTTTTTCTCAATTTCAGTAATTGTATTTTTTGTCATAAAATATTGCACAGGCATGTAACTACATAAAAAAACATCCATATTTTTAAAATGGTGTTTAGATTAAAAAATAAATCACTTTCATCATTAATTCTGTATTTTTTCCTCACGAAAATTTGCTATACGTAGTCTTTGACCCTGCATTTTTCCTTCATTAATAGTTCCAGTCAAGAGTCTCTTGGTGTTATGCTAAGTTCTCCAGCTTCTGTAGCTGCTCAAGCTGCCGCTCACGCAGCTAATCATCAAAAAAAAAGAGGAATAAAAAGCTCACTGGGAAGATTCTTCAGCAAAAAAGAAAAAGTATTTGACGTTTTATTTTCGATATTTACTTCAATATTTTTAAATTTATTCAATTTAATTCTCCTACAGGCAAAAGGAATCAAAGACTCGTTAGGAGGTGATCTCGGTTCTATGTCCACAATGAGTGGGCTTTCACAACTCGGTGGTAACTCTCCTTACTATCCCAATGATTCAGCATTAGCAATTGATACCGATCTCAGTATGAGTGGGTCCATGAATCTCCAGAGTGGTCCCCATTCCAGGCAAGGTGCACAAGTTCCCCCATGTGCTACTAAAGCTGATTATGGGATCCAAAAGAAAGGGTATCTATTATTATCGAATAATTGTAATCATGTGGTGTAAAATGAGTATTAATTTGAATTATTTCTAATTTTAGTAGGGATCGAGATTATCGTCATGAACTCTTAGGTGAAGCAATGAAAGCTGGAACTCCATTCGCCTTATGGAATGGTCCAACAATAGTTGCGTGGCTCGAATTATGGGTTGGAATGCCCGCTTGGTATGTGGCTGCTTGTCGTGCTAATGTGAAATCAGGGGCCATAATGAGTGCTCTATCTGACCAAGAAATACAAAGAGAAATTGGTATGCTACAATACATTTACTAATTATATAAAAGTTGTACATTTTCAAACAAATTCAATTGTATTTTGGTCGTTGCATCGATAACACTTTTGACTTGGAAAGGATAGATCTTTAAAATTTTTAAAAATCAATATGAATATACAGTGAAACCTCGATTTTACGTTTTTCAAGGGACCGTAAAAAAGAAACGATACATGTGGGAAACATGTGTAGCAGAAAAAAGTAAAATTTTGAAAAAACATATTTATTAAAAAAATAATTTTTTTGTATATTTAATAAAAATTATTTAAAAAAAAAAATCCTTAATACTAAGTTGCTTCTTTGTAGTTTGGGATTTTAATTTAAACAAAGACGCCTCAAACTCGCATACTTTTTTAATAAAAAATTCATCTATTTCTTTCGAATAAAAAAAATGATTTGACTTTTTCGAAGGCCAATAATGCAGAAGTAAACGTAAGAACGTTGCAAGTGTCAAACTTGCTCACCGTTTTTTACGAATTCGGAGAAATATGCAACAAAAACGGTCAATCGGGATAATATTTGTGACGGGACCATAATATTTAGACGATAGATCGAAGAAATCGATAAATCGGGGAACGGTTAATGCGGGATCGTTTAACATTGATTCTTATGGATGTTTGCCGGGACTATAAAAAATAAACGATCCATGCGGATAAACGTATTATGCGAGAACGGTCAATCGGGGTTCCACTGTAGTAAAAAATAATTCAGACAATTTGAAATTAAATTTTTAATAATCATATAAAAAAATACATTTTTCTTCTGTTCATCAGTGGATGGAACAAATTTTACAATTTTACAAAAATGGTTTTCCTGGCCAAAACGTGACATATGGTCATCTTATAACATATACCCATGTTTAAGATTGATCCAAATCCTCTTCTTGTGACTCTGAAATTTTTGTTCTATTTAATCTTATAATTCAATTTAATACCTAATTTTATGTGTGATCTTTAGGTATAAGTAATCCACTGCACCGCCTCAAGCTTAGATTAGCAATCCAAGAAATGGTTGCTTTAACTTCACCGTCTGCTCCTCCAACAGCAAGAACAACACTTGCATTCGGTGATATGAATCATGAATGGATCGGAAACTCTTGGTTACCATCATTAGGTTTGTTGTTTTCGCTTTTAAGTATATATTATATATACACTTCTTTGTTTTATATAATAATATTTGAAAATTATAGGTATGCCACAATATCGTACAACATTCATGGAGTGCTTAGTCGATGCACGAATGTTAGATCATCTTACTAAACGAGATTTGAGGACACAACTTAAAATGCTCGACAGTTTTCATAGGTATATTATTTAGTTGTTTTTAACTTTCATTTTTCCAATACCACAAATATTCATAAATTTTTTTTTTTTTTAATAACAGAACAAGTTTTCAATTTGGCATATCATGTCTTAAGAGACTTAATTATTCTCGTAAGCTATTAGAAGAGAGACGGCGAGCGAGCGAAAATGTATTACAAGATGTAATGGTTTGGACAAATGAGCGTCTCATAAGATGGATAGCTCAAATCGGTCTCAAAGTGAGTTAAAAGCACGCTTTATTCTTCAAAATCTTTTAAAACGTTATTTTTATTAATAATTTGTTTATTTTTAGGAATATTGCAATAATTTATTAGAGTCAGGAGTACATGGTGCACTTATTGCATTAGATGATGGTTTTGATGCAAATAGTATGGCATTGGCCCTACAAATACCTACACAAAATACCCAAGTTCGTATAATTTTATTTTAATAATAATTAATTTATTATTTTAGAAAATTTTATTATAAAATATATGTATAATTCTAGGCACGACAAGTGTTAGAGTTAGAATTCACCAATCTCATCCAAGTGGCAACAGACAGACCTCATCAACGTGCCGGGGAACAGCCACATAGTCTGGCAAACGACAACAGCATGGCAGCCAAAGCTTCTTGATATACAGCAACTATTAACTAAATATGCATTAAGTGTTTCCCTTACATGAAATGAAATCTACAATTTAAAAATAGTATACCTTTTGTGTATGTTATATTAAACTTTTGCTATAACTATTATAAATTAATTATACAGGCAGACAATAAACATATTCGGATAATATACCTGGAACTATACTGCCAAAATGAATTCCGTAATCTACATTCCTAAAGTTTTTAATGCCAGTTATTCACCCCACCAGTTTCTTTATACGTAATAAGAAAAATAAAAGCTTTATTATCATTTTGTAAATAGTTAATTAAAAAAAACTGTTACTAAACAATTTTGTGTTCTAGTGCTAATTTGTGACTATAATAAAAATTATTTGTTATACTCATAAATGACATTCATGCGACAATTGAAAATTTATTAATATATTTTTTAATATTAAAGACTGTTTAAAGTGAATATACATATATATAAAAATTAGTGTGGCCATTTTAAAAATCTTATATAATACAAGCTTCAATGTAATGATACGACATTATTATATAATTAGTACAATGAATATAATTTTAAAGATACAATGAATTTTAGTCAAAGTTTTCTAATAAAAACGTAAAATTTTCATTAATTTAATACCATTTTCTAGTCTTGTTAATTTTCACCAATGGTTTTATGTAACTAGTGAATCCCTGCAATTTTCCCTTTTTTTTAATTTGAAATAATCAGTTTTGTGAAAAAAGTACTTATTAGCTGTGTTTATTTTCATGGTTAATTTCGAATCAATTTTTTTATAATGAAACCGTTTAATATGACGCATTCTATCTCAAAGTTTTTGTAAATAATTGACAACGTTCTCTGTTTATTCAGATTGGGAAATACTTTTTGATACAAATATTTTTATGTGATTGTGTGCTATTTTCCAATTTTTATAAAACATTGTATAATCTTGTATGAAAAACTTGTGATATTTATATATACATTTTGTTAAATAATATGATTTGATGTACATACACAAATGCACATACACCGGTACAGCATATTTGTGTACCAGCAAACATACAATTTTATACAGTAACGTTAGCTTAATTGCAGACATTTTTTTGAAACAAAATCATGCTTGATATCGACTAAAACAATTCATGTTTAAAAATACTTGAAAGATTCACTTTTATGTATACCTTGCTTTTTCATATGTATTTATTGACTTTTGAGTATTTTTCATAATAATGACATTTTCGTATGGATGATCGATTAATTTGCTTTATTTAAAGCAGTAAGTCCTAACAATTCGACAATTATTCGGGACCAGGAAAATACCTCAGTAAGTGTTGTGTATTGGTTGACAAAACCCTACTCGTGGCTAATCAGAACGAGTCTGATCTTGGAAATGTGTTACTGTCATTATCGTTTGTAATGGCATATTTCCATACTTCACATTTTTATAAGTATAGTTTATATTCATTGTGATTTTATTATGTTCGAATATTATTTGAATGACTATTCATTAAATTGTATTAATGTTTGTCAATTAACATTTAATTTATACAGTAATTATAATAGTATCAACCTTCTGTATTTTAATTTGTGTAATTGCAGGGGGCTTCCAACTCTCAAATTTTTTTTTCTTTTTTTATAAATAAAAATGTTTGAGGAAAGCATTTTTGTTATAATATAATATATATAATTTATACTGCATTCATGTTAATATTTTATATTTGAACCGATACATTTACGCTTTTATTTGTTATCATATAGTACAATTGCATGAAGATTCTAATACACAATGGAAAATTAAGAGGTGTAACTGTAAATGATTTTGTTATGTATTAATTTATCTACGTCATTTGTATGCGTGTTTATCTATAAGTTTTTATAGTTTCCTTCTTTCACACAAAATGCTTGTATATAACATTAAATTCACAATCAGTTTTCTTAAAAAGAAGTGGGCTAACTACAAAAAAAAAGGTATAGCTTTAAGAAAATTTCAACATATTTTTTTTCTATATTAAATCTTACAAATTATGTAAATGAAAAAAAAAACATTTATTGTTTTCAGTAAACTTCCAATAAAATTTGAATTCTCGTATTGATCTAAAAAGCAATTTAATGAAAATTTGTATTCGAATCTTGTTCGAGCAAGAAACCTGGGATTTACGTGTATAATGTATCTTAGCATGTTCATGGTGAAATATGTCGCTGAATATGCAGGATTAAGTTAGCCAACGTCGTTGGTGTTATGTAAAAAAAAACACGATACATATTAGTATTTATAGACAAAATAGTCAATGTAAATATTATTAGGATAGTGTCCCGCTTGTAGATTAAAATTTTTATCTAAATATTGACCACTTATTTAAATCATTCTTCTCATCACACTATCATTTACTATTAAATATTTTTATATATCGTAAATCTGTATTGTAGAAAATATTACTTAAAATGCGGAAACATCAGAAAAAGTATTAATGTATAAATTTCCATAATTTGACGTTGATATCAGTGGCTTTTGGATGAGATTTATATTTAAAATTGTATGACAAAAAATAAGTAATATGCATAATGCCTGAAAATTGTCTTAATCTATTTAATCGCAGAATTTATACCTATACTAAAAACAATACTTAGATCTTTTACGAACAGTATTCAAATATTCAATTAACACTCACATCAACGTTTTGAGACAAAAGGGATAAGAAAAGAAAATCTACATTCTTTTCTGATGACTCTGTATACATTTATAAAATTGTAAATTATTTTGTACATTTATAATTTAGTTACCATTTTGTTATTATTATCTGGATATGAAAAATATATAACATATTTTATATGTGTTGATAACATTTTGATTTATTAACGGATTAAAGTAAGTGTTGATGAAAACGAAAATCTTTTGATAGAATAAAACATTTATTGTTGTACAATTCTTTTTTTAATGTTTAGAATTATTATCCAAGCGTAACAAGATTTAAAAAAAAACAATTATTATTTTTTACTCAGAGCTCTACAAACTCTCTTCTTGAGTTCTTTTTGTCTCTTGAGCTTCTTCCATGCAATTTCATCCATTTCCTTTTTGTGTTTCTTGACTTTTTCTGTAGCAGCTGCTTTTGCTGTTTCTTGTTTCTTTTCATAATTGGTCTTCACAATTTTCATGATGTTGGAAACTTTCTGCTCGTAAGGGCTTTTAACTAATGCTATTCTCTTTTTAGTTATCTTACTATTTTTGCTAGGGATAACTTTGTTTTTAGGTTTGTCTTTATATGGTAAGCTTCGTTGGAGAGCTTTTGGAATAACTAAAGGTTTGAAAACTTTTGGTTCACGCTGTATTTCTCTATAGAGAGAATCTTCATTAGGCTTAAATTTAATATCCTTTTCACGTTTTAATTGACCAAGCGTTTTCATACCTGCCCACGAATTCTTCTTCACGGGCTCCAGAAGTAGATTCGTTATAGGAGTATAAAACTTGACAACATCTACTTTGTACCATGTTCTGCAGAACACAATATCGCTCAACAATATTTTGTCTTCAAAGGTAGCACGAAAACAGCCTTCTGGCTTGTTGATTGCACGCTTAATTTGACCACGAATTCCAGAAACTGTTTTGATCTTTGCACCTTCAAATTTGGCTACCTCTAATGAACTGTTAAACATACCTTTGACAAAAGCTGTTTTTTTCAATATTTTTAAGGGTGTGCCAACTAATTTCAATTTTTTTACTATTTGGGTACTTTGATTAATTTCATTGACGCTTCCCGTGGCTGCAATTCTAAATCCTAATTGTTTAAGTTGACTAGAATCGTTAGATAATGTTTGCAAAGCTAGAAATCCAGTATTTTGTGGCGTTATTGGTCCGTAAAAATGCATGTTGCATGTCACATGCTCTGGAGTATATTTAAGATATCTGCACTTCAAATCATCTTCTATTTTTGAAAATATAGGTATTGTTTGGAACCTTCTCCAACCCATAGATATAATCAAGGGATTGTTGGTTTTTAGTATTTTTTTATACCATCTATGTTTTTTAACTTTACAACTAACGAAACCAACATTTTCTTCAGACATATTTAAGGCGCCCATCAATATGGGATAATTAGCATCAAAATTTTCAACAAATTCACATGGCATATCTTTGAAAAATATGCGCACATACATCCCAGGCCTGAAACCTTCTATTTGAACACGGACATCGTCATCCATGTCTTGAAACACTGATTTATTCAATTCGGTCTGTTTTTGTGCTTCTGCTTTTAAGTTTTCATAATAAGCATGATCACCTTTTATTTTATTATCATCAGGGTTGTCGTATTCAGAGTCAAATTTAGCTTTTAATTTCATCTTTTTTTCTAAAATAGACATTTTATTTGAATCGTCCTTTCCTACTTTTTTTTCTTCAACTTTTGAATCATTCTTCACATGTTTTTCACCAGTTTCCATATCTTCGAAATCGCCAAATATTTCATCATCTGATCCGTTCACGCTGGCATCATCCAATTCCAATAATTTAGCAGCATCTTCATTTGATGAACGTTTTCCTGTTACGAAACAGTTAAACAATACCTTTTTAGAACCTGGACTGAGCCAATCCCTTATGTCGTTTTTAGTAGAGTAGTGAAATAAAGATGACTCCTCATTATTCAAATTTTGTTTCATTTTTTGAAGTGCTGTTTGGTTTTTAGTAATTTTTTTGAAAAGTCCTCCAATTTCTTCAGTTTCATTGTCAGAATCTAAATTTATCGAATTAGTATTTGCATCGGCATTTTCTTTAAAAATACCATAAACTAATTTCATAATATTATGAGAAGTATTTTGACGTTCTAAATATGCCATTCCAGCTTTTTCTTTGAGATTTTCTCGCCATTTAGTGGAATCCATTTTATCACCCAAGATATTTTCAGAATCCTCAAAATTATTATCCCATGGCATGCGGTCGTCATCATCATCTTCATCATTTTCTTCAATATCATTTTTAAGTTTCTTTTTCTTAGATTTTAAACCAATATCCTCTTGTTCAGATTCAATTCCATCATCATCTCCATCAGAAAGGTCATCTTCAATTCCAGAAGATTCATCTTCACTTTCTGAATCCATATTAGAACCAGTAACCAAGCCATTTGGCATTTCAGAATCATTTTTAGACAAGGTATCAGAATAAATTACATCTCCATCGGAAAATAATTTGAATCCTGTATTTTTCATTTGATCGTCCACAGTTTCTTTTTTTTCAACAACATTTCGTAACATTTCATTTTTCTCCGAATACTTTTCATCGTTTTTATTTTCAGTATGAAAATGAGAACCTTTCAATTCAATATAAACTGCATCTTTATCATAAACAATACCACCCACACCAGAAAAAGGTGCATATAACAATCGTTCTTTTTCCAAAAGTGTGCGTTTCTTTTGAACATCAGGAAGAGGACATGGGTCTGATAGATAATTCAATTCATGAATTTTCATATCACCTACACCTAAAAAATATAAAATTTTAAATTTAATAAATAAAAATAGACTGGAATATTTTATTTTAAACTAATAATAAATTATTTTTACCTGCTATATGTACTGCTGAGTTATTTGAAAGAGGAACTCCTCTAACATAACCATAAAGAATAACATCACGGTTTATTTTGGCATTCTTTCTTATTAAATCCATATTGGTCACGTCCTCCATTCTATCGGCCAAAACGTAAGCGTGTCCACTACGCCAACTCAATTGTCTGAACTTCATAACAGATATGAATCTTGCCAGGTTTTTTATCTCGTTTCTTAAATATTCACCGTGAAGCATTCCAGAAAGATAAAAAAGTTTAGCTCCAGCGTACACCTCAGTCCAAAATCTATGCTTCAACAATTTCTTCTGTCTCTTGAGAGTTTTAACATTTGTTATCATGTCTAAATGTGTAAGGACACCCATGATTTTCGGCATACCATGTACCTGGCATATATTAAGAAACTCAAATATCTCCATTTCAAAACCGAAACTAGCATCACACAATAATAATACTAAATCGGCACATTTCGCTATATCGATCATGGAATTAACATCATTATTGCATTCTACAAGAGTAATACGCATCTTCTTTGAAGTGACAACAGTGACAGGTCCTTTTATATCGGTGACATTAGTTTTGGCAAAACTGCGAATGAGGTTATTCATAAGCGTGGTCTTCCCGACTGAAGGTGGACCGACAATGGCGACGAGAGCCGGTGGAGGCGCAGCTGGAGCGCGTTCGGCGATAGGAACTCGTTGTTTACGAGCGATAATGTCTTCCTTTCTCCTAAAGCTACGTTCAGCTCGCACCGCCGATTTGATGGCGAAGGCTTTCGGATTTCGCTCGCGATCCGTCTGAGGATCTGAACGGACATTCTTAGCTGCTTTTTTACGTGCCTTTCGTCCGGCTTGAGGACCACGATGAGCGCGAGCTGAACGCTCACCACCCTCGCTCACTTCCATGCTTGCACGTGTAATGAACCGCTGTCAACGTTACAAAACAACTCAACTGTCAAAAGGTATCGAGCACATGGTCAATTTTTCTTTTGGCCTAAGCACATAGTTGCCTTACCATCATAGGTCGAAATAAAATCTATTCGGCCAAATGAAACGGTTCCTAGGGCAGTTCCGTAACAATGTTTTTAGCGCTCTTGGCAGGCAAACAGAATGGTAGCATTGTTTTTGGCGCCCTTGGCAAATATTTAGCGCCTCTTTTTTTCCAAGGGGGAGCTGGAAAAAAAATTTATCCATGGAGAAGCTGGTCAAAAATAATTTTTAATTTCATAATTTTCCAATGAAAAATTATTCGTCACTGCTCAACGGATTAAAGTAGTCCAACTTTTGGAAATATTTTCGCGAATTTCTCACCAAGCCTAACCCAACCTTGGCGCTTTTTGATTGAAATTACCAGGAGTGCATGTGATTTAAGAAAATATATATTGTTTCGCCATTTATTTTTTAAATATAACAAGTTTATAAAACTTATTTAATAATTGTATTTTTAGCAAGTGAGCAACTCTTGTGATCAAAACTGTTGGGAATGTTTTGGTTTTAAGGAGATTCCCAATAAAATGGACTGACCATATTAAGATTGTTACAATTAGATCCAAAATGTAAACCCTGCAAACCTTTATATATTCAATTGAAAATCAAGGATAAAAATAAAAGAAAATATGCAGGTAAAGCACACGTATATATTATTGAAAACTAGTACTAGTTTACATTACACAATTTAAAAAAAATGCCATAACTCCAACAAGCTAAGTAGGATTATAATTTTTCACACAAAAAAATTGAAACTAAAAATGCAAGTACAATAATATATAATATAATAACAAACGTGTTAATATTGAAAATTATATAATAGATTTTAATTGAACTATTCTAAAAGCCAGCAAAATACATATTTCTATGTGAAATATATTATAATATTTTAGATCATACAAAGCATCATATTGTGACGTAAAGCAGAGAGCATGAATTCATCCGGATCAGGGATTGAACTCAATAAACCAGCAGCATCACACCATTCAGCAAAACTAGTACAGGGTAGTAATTCATCGCTCAAAGTCGATAAAATCTTTTCAGAGCTTCGTAAAACTGTTTCATCTCCATGACGAATAGCTTCAGCTAGTTTGATTGGCCACTGATCGACAGTTGTTGTTGGTATATTCTGAAATATAGATAGAATTGAAAAATGATATTCCACAATAAATTGATAATATTTAAAGCTCAAAATTCAACCTTGAACATAACATTATAGATGAGTTCAATCAGTGAAAAGAATATCAAATATGGTTTAAAATCTTCGTAAGGTCGAGGTTCTCTTTGATCTGGTTCAAGATGACGCAAAGGAGGTCCAGATGGTATCAATGAGCGTACTTGGGCTATTAAAAGAAGTCGTCGCAAATGTTCCAATCTTTCTTCTTTCCATCTACAAATATTTATGTAAATTAAACATTATTCGGTGAACAATTTTATTTATTTTAAAGATGAAATTGTCCAATTATTTATAAGAACTAACTTTTGAGGGGGTTGTAGCAAAAGTGCCATAACAGCATAATACAAAGGACCTTCAGCATCATGAGCAGATTCCAATTGACGAGCTGGGGCCCACTCTAAATATGTTTGTATTGCAGTTAATTCTCTTCCAGACACTCTAGTTCTATACAAAAAAAGTTTTCAAATTTGAATCAAAGGTTTTTTATTAAATTTTTTTGAAAAATATTAAAAATTCTTACGTATTTATGACATATAAAGCCATGTGCATTAAACATGGCACAAGTTGCATGTTGGACAATGGACCTCCACCACCTGTATCTTCATGGAATTGTTTTTCTCGTGCAAATCTCAGCAATAATAATTTCAAATCATGCACTGTACATTGATATCCAATATCTCTATGTCCAGTACTTTCCTAAAAAAATTAACGTTTTATGGTAAAATGTTAAACGAAAAACGAAATAACCTTTTTATATAAATATAATTTCATTCACTTGAAGATATGTATTATGACGTGCAAGACAACTAGCAAATGCCGACTCTGGAACATGTGGTCCCCAAAGCGGAAGAAGTCCATTACATTTAGTTGATGCGTTTTGTAAAGCAGCACTTTCCCATTCATCCCTAAAAACATGTTTGCCATCAAAATATGTTATACTTTATACTTTATCTATAAGACTAATATTAGAAATAAACGAAACATATGTATACCTTGTACGAGCTAGTCGTACAGCAGCCATATGACATTCAACATGTACTACATTGAAATGAGTCACTGTTGTGTAGCCAAGAGTCTTTCTAGCCTTTACTTCATATTCCTCGACTCCACATCGTTTAGTGAAAGTATAAATGCCAAGAACCTAAATTGTGAATATAAATTTAATTTAAATACATACAGATAATGTTAGTATTAGATCATTAGTTTAAAAGGTTCAAACCTTAGTTGGTTGGTATTTATAACCCTCCCGACAAATGCAACAAACAGCTCCAGTTTCTTCACCTAATTCTTGTACTTGATGGGTAAAACTGCATTGAGCTGTCACTTGACCTTTGTCGTTAGTACGCATACCGAGAGCTCCTAGTTGTTTTTCACGCATAGCCATAGCCAATCGTTTCTTTTCCTGAAAATTGTTGCATATATTACTATTCCGTAATAATCAAAATGTTAATAAATATATATCTTTTTTTTTTTTCAAATACTTGTCGTGTGTAATCTCGAGCTTCTTGAACTTTTTTGGCTGCTTCTGGTTCAGACATGAGAGCTTCAAGCAAGTTCTCGGCAAGACTACCAACGTGCTCATCGGATGATACTTGCTCCAAACGATGTACAATTGGAATAACTTTTTCACAGACTGCCATCTGCAATAAAATCAAATGTTTATTAAGAAAATTCAAAACTTTATTATTTTATGATATAATTTTTCAAAACCTGAGTAGGTTCATGATCTGCAGCTAAACCAGTTAAAAAGCGCAATATATACTTAAGGGCAGGTTTAGCTATGAATTCTTTCAGTTCATCAGAATCAGTACGTAATAATGTAGGTTTTACACAAGGTGCGTGCATCTGAAATTTAAATACAATTCATTGATAAAACATATAAGAATCATTTAATATTTCATAAACAAAAAGAGTACAAACAATTATGTAATCCAAAGCATCTCGAACAATACCAAGAGAAATGAAATAATCTTTCAAAGTACCGCCAATAGCATTGCGTTCTATTCCACTACAGAATACACAAAATAGATCTAATCTAAATTCATCTTCGGCCCATCGCTCAGAATCGAATTTATTAAAGTCCAATACCTATAAATACAAGAAAAATGTTTATGCATAATAATATCTCATATCATCTTAGGCATGTGAAAATGTTCCCACTTGTTTGAAGTGTTGACATAAATGAGCCATTTTCAATTCGTTTCCATAAACAAGAGCAGCCAAAACTCTAGTCAAGTGAGCAAGAGCTTCTTGATTGCCGCGAATACCTGAAAATTTTCATTGTTAACAATAAGATTAGAATCTTTCGTAAGAAAGAAAAATAGAAGAATTATCAAAATCAAATGATACCTGAAGATTCAGTACAGTTCAGTAAAGCTTGGACGTATTCAGGTCCCCCAAATGTTAACGAAAATTGTAAAAATGACTCGAGTGATTCGCCTGCTGCGACTGAGAGTATACGATCCATAATCTATCGAGTAAATATAATTATATATCGAGTATATTAGAAATATCAAATTTTCAATTAGTAAAAAAATATACTTCTAATAGCTGATATGTTAACTCAGGACGTGGACGTGTAGCTTCATCTGTAGCTGCTAATTGTAAAGCTCTTAATAATGCAGGTAAAGAACCTGTAGATGGCCTAGTTAGTACAGCAACACAACGGCGAGCGCGCGCACATAATAAAAGTAATCTTAGTAATGTCCTTGCTAAAGGACGGGCTGCGCCTCCTGCCCCACTAGCTGCTGCTAAACGTTCCAACATTACCTCCATACCACCTGAAACCATGATAATAAAAATAATTTTAGGTGATAATGAAACAAAACTTAATAATCCTGACATAAAATAAATATATACCACAATCAGCTAACACATTAGCCATTTTATATAATTGTTCATCATCGACTGTTTCAACACTTGATGCATTCAGAGTTTCTACAAACTCTTCTGTAGCATCGCCCAATAGCCCACGCATACGATACACTACTCGCATAGCATCACCTTCACCAGACACTGCCCATACCTAAAAGTTTCAAAGATTATTATTTATATAAAATCAATATTAGAAATTCAAATACACATAACAAAATGGTACTTACTTTTTTGTAAACATCTTTAACTGGTAAATCGAGGGACATTATTTTATTGTTAACGAGAAGTTCCATGCCAGTATCGTCTTCTAATAGTGCGACTAATTCACAATCAGCACATATTTTGTTTTTAACATCTCGCATCAATGGGCCTAATCCGGCTTCAAGAGATGAGTATGGATTTCCTAACATTCGGCCCTACAAAGTATGCATTATTAAAAATTGTATAAAATTATAACAGAAATTACAAAAGCAATAAAATACCTGTAAGAAATCTTCTTGTTGTGGGTCTTTTTCTAAAGTAAGGAAAAATTCTCTGACGTCATTCTCTTCAGGGTAAATAATAGAACATAATCTTTCAAATATGAACACAGGTGTGAGGAAGTCATGGAGTGGATACTTTTTCACTGTTTCAATACATACAGCCATAAATTCAGCTGTTTCTGCTTCAGTTCCTGAAAAAATAAAAATTGAATAAGAAATTCAGAAAATATATTTACATATAAAAAATAAATAAATATACCTGTAGTCATTTCCTCCAATAACTCCAAAAGCTTTTCTTGGGTATCGTCAATCAATCTTGTGCGTTGCACTACCAGCCTTCGCAATGATAAGTATCCTCCAAGAACAGCACCCATTAATCTACCTTTATATGCGCGACGAATACCTCCATCCTCCAAAAACATTGCTAAAAGTTCGGTTAGTTTTTTAAGAGCATATCCTTGAGCTAAATCTGAAGTCAGAGTTGTTTCTTCCAATTTATGGAGATGTTGTATTTCTTTAGTTAGAAGATCAGCCAAAAGAGAGAGTACACCTCGTAATGCCAAAAATTGTTTCCATGGGGCATCAGATGCAAGACCTTAAATAAGAAATGTATAATTATAATATGTTTTCATCAAAACAAAAGAAAATTAAAAATATACATACTTTGATATAATTGCAAAAATTGTTCACTAGCTTCACCTGCTACTCCAATTTCAGGAAGAAAACCAGTTAATTGTACCAAAATCTACAGAAATAAAAAAATAAAAACATAATCTGAAATCTATCGAACACTAATCAAATAAATTGTACATTAACTTACAGCCTTTGTACGTTCATAACCAGAACATAATGCTTTAACCATTTGACAAGCAGTATCTCGGGCCATTTTACTGCTGGGATTGAACATGACAGGTCTCAACCAACCTCCATCTCCCAAGCACAATTTTTTCAGACCGTAAATTCTCAAAACCTTAATTCGAATAAAGCATGTTATATTAATTTGTTTAATATATCGATAATTTTATATTCAAATTATAATCCTAACTTTTTCACGCCAATAGTTTGTATACTTTTGGGCAAGTTGAGCATCTCGAAGCTCTTCATGTCTAGGTCCAATAGGAGGGACAGGAGCCGTTACTGGAGCTGGCACAGGAGGAGCAACATTAGTTCGAGGTGCTGCGACTCGCTTCCAATCAGCATATGAAACTTTTCCTGACAACCAAGCTCCTAAATCAAGAACAGCACCTGACATAGGCGGTGAGACTATGGTTTCGTTTGTGCCTTCATTTGATTTTTCCTGGTGAATTCAAAAGAAAATTTTAAGAACTAATGAATGATTGATTGTTGGATTTATTCATTATATGGAATCACTTAGAAATACCTTGTTGTTAGTGAGTGATGGTTGCATCAAGTGATGCAAATATTGTATGCAGGGTAGTGCTACTTGTTGTAATGCATGAGAATCTTGAGCAGCGCTAGGAGGTAGTGATAAAGGTGGAGGACCAGTAGGATCATCTCCTTCTACTGGTAATATTCCCCCAAGAAGATTTGACAAATAAGGACAACACCTGAAATTCGAGAAAAATAATTAAGCAAGGATGATGAGAAAATCTAAAAAATTATTAATAAAAGTATCTTACCAAACCCACAATCTTACAGTGCATCTTAGACGTACCTCCCAACATTCCACAGAATCTTGCATTTTCACTAAGCCTCCAAGAAGCAATACTAAAGGTCGAACCTATAATTCAAATATAATTTAAACATCTAATTAATATTTGACTTTTATTATTTAAAGCTTTGAAACTTACAGCATTTGTGTGATCTTGCGCAGCTGCATGTCCTACCAGGCCCAGAGTAATGCGTTGTGATAAGAGTTTGCAAAGTGCTTTAGTAGCGGGAAGATTATCTTTAGTAACCACGC
The DNA here is from genome assembly GCA_009617725.1 of Hydropsyche tenuis. Lineage (NCBI taxonomy): Eukaryota > Metazoa > Arthropoda > Insecta > Trichoptera > Hydropsychidae > Hydropsyche > Hydropsyche tenuis. The sequence goes on along the minus strand of VTON01000011.1, from coordinate 1,820,256 downwards.
ATATTAATTGACGTACTTCTTCTTGACTCTATGAAAAAATCACAATGTTAGAAATGTATCTGAAATTCATATTATGTAACAAAATGAATAAAACTTACTTGCAGAGACCCTCTTCTCAAATTATGTTGAACCAATTCTTGTACAAGTCCCAAGTTGCAAAGATGACGTCGACGTTCTGGAGATGATGCCAGTGCTCGTAATAATGTTAAACAGTGGGAAGCTGCTGATAATGCGCATCCATAACAAGTACTTTTTCCACATTCTACAAATTTTAAAATCATTATAATATTTCTAATACGAAAAACATAAAAATATCTTTATAATATATTATACAGAAATTTTACACTACCTGTAGTTTTGTTAGACTTTTCATTTTGAAGTAAAGCCGTATATGCTGGCTGAACGTCACCTTTCAATTGCTCGCTTTGTAACTTATCATAAGAAACCAACTCACGTCTGAATAAAAATAATAATATTAACAAACTATAATTTTGGTATATAAACTTAAATATATGATAATCCCGAAATATATCCAAACCTGCATGTCAATACACGTTGTATGACTTTAGAGAGTTCATCAAAGTGATTTTTACTGTCAACACAATATTTATGAGCAAGTGATTGTATAACTCTGTTGACTTGAGTGCTGCTGCTACCACTATTTCCGCCAACATTACCACCTTCATCACTATTTGTTCTGGAACTACCTTCTGTACGTTGTTCACTTATTTTATGCAAAAGGCTCTGTTGATTAAAATAAGAATATATATAAATTTATAGTGAATATACATAAAATTATAAAATGCATAAAATAACATTAATTACTTCAAGTAAAGGTTTATTAGCCACTAGCTGTCTATATACTCTATCTGCTTTGTCCAAGAGAGTTCTTATAGTTGCAACCATTTTCTTTCGATCTTCGTCATTTTCTATAGTATCCACAGCACAGCATGAACGTGCAGTTAAAGAATAGTCAAATTTAGCATATTTGCAAAAACCACAAGCATGACACAAAAATGGATCTTTCTCATCATAATTTATAGCTCTGAAAAGTAAAAATATATTAAAAATCATCTTTAAATTTATAAACGATAAAAAAAATTATTAAAAAAATTGTTATCAAACCTGCATCTATGACATTGGAACACATTTTCACCACAATTGGCGCACACTCCAGGATTAGCAGGCACTGCTGCTGAACAGCGTGGACATTGCAGGGATTCACCGGATGTTTGAGTGTTTTCATAAAAATCGGCGTATTCCATCATCAAATTGCAAGCTACAATTGGAAGTGGGAAATCGATACGAACTTCAGTTTGTCCCGATTGCAAAATTACATGTTTAGCCTTATGCCACATTCCTGAAAAAAAAAATAAAAAAATTTAGAAAATAATTAAATACTATAAAATCAATAGTTTTAAAATACAATACCTGGTTTATTTTTCAATTCTTGAACAGCTTGTACAGTTCGATTATTGTAAAAAACGTTAATAGCACGAACCATTTTGCTACGTTTTAAATCACTTATACGGAGACCGATATGACTTATTGTATGGCTACCGACTAGTTTAACGATTTGGGTGGTGGTTGTAAATTTTGAATCAATCTGCAAAGACAATTTTATGATATAATTGATCTTTAAATATTTCAAATAAATATCAAAAACATACTCGTATCGTTGAAAGTTTGATCGTTGACATAGGTACTTCAGGATTGTTGCAAACAAGACATGGCTCAGATTCTAAGAAATATCCATCCAGTTCGACATAATTAGACAATGCAGAGTAAATTGGTGCATTACCATGTGAAAGCAGTAACGTATTTTGAGTCCGCAACAAATTTACAGCTGAAGCCAGGTGTTCCTGTAATTGCAAAGTACAATTAGGATAAATAATTCTTTTCGAATGATTTACTTTAAAATCTTACAAAAAATAAAAATCAATTACTCCTAAGTGAATTCCTGGTGTTTTCAGAGAGAAATAACCTAGCAGATCAACAAACTGAGCAGCTTTACGACCATACTGAGGCAATAAAGGCCAAAGTCCCCAAACTAATTCAACCAAACGAGCTTGTTCAGCAGTGGATGAATTTCTATTATGAAAAAATAACACATAAAATATGGTGTATTTAAAAATGATATTTTAATAAATAACTATTCACATACTCATAAATTGCTAATAGCAGTGCATGTGCTTGCCAACGAACTGAAGTCGAATTAGTTTCCAACAAGAATGTACGAATAAAATGTCTAAATTCATTTATTGTGACCTAAGAGCAAATAAAAAAAAATTAATATGCATAAACAAATTTGTACATAAAAAAGTATTTATTAACCTTTTGCTGAATTTGTTGAACTAATTGAGGAACCATTTGTTCTTGAAATTTGGAACTTACTGTGAGCGATGCATCACTATCAGCACTTCTCTCTCTCTCATGTCGTTCCTGCACAAAATAATTAAATGAAATTTAAGTTCATAAAAAAAAAGTAAAAAATAAATAAACTTACATTGTTGGATTGAGCTGTTTTTGCAGTAGAGCTAGTTGTAGGTGGAGCAGGAGGGCATAGAGCTGCTTGCAGCAATTGCAAAACTGTGGGAGCAACACCTTCATCGAGTATGCAAGCAGCAACCATCAAATACGATAATCGATTTGGTGAATGCACTGCACATAAATATTGCCAGTTTCCTGTACGGGCAACTACGATTTCAACACACGCTTTAAGGTGATCCATTAGTTGGACATTACTATCGTAAGATAGATCTTGAGATTCAACAAATTCGTGTACTCCTTCCATGTGTGTACTGAGGGCGTGAACATCACGCAGTTGACGATAACGTTCCTTAGTACCACACATCATTAGTAACAATTTACGAACTTGTTTTCTCAAAAATGGAGCTTGTTGATTCATCATATATTCGCATAACAAAGGATGCCAAAGCTCACTAAATGTAGGAGCAGGAGGATCGCAATGTTTATGTATTTTGTACGGCAAGCGTAAAGCCATTTCTGTAAGAAGATGGGGATAATTTTCCATAACATCCCAAGCATGACCTGAAATATGTTTAGCGATATTATTTTGAAAACGAGTATCATAATTTACATTTTACAACAAATATAAAAAATACCTTTCACATAATGCTTCAAGAAAAATGGTTGCATATCTGGAAGTGGGTAAGGAGGTTGAGGACGAAGAAGTTGATTGTGTGGAGTAGGATTTGTACCATCAGATGCAGTACGAGCGCCTTGTTCTTTCCAATAAGGAAGTAGCGCTTTGAGTAGAATTCTGCACCGTTCAACAGCGCCACCACTTAACAAAGCACCTGCTGCAGCTTTTGCAGCATGCCATTCAGCTCCCGATCCAGATGCTGTAGCTGCTCGAGATGTAGACGGAGCACTTGAAGGAGCAGCTGGAGTGCCAGTTGGTTTACAACGAGACATTAAAACACCTGAAAATAATATTTAATGTAGTAGATGACAGATGATTATTAAAATTAAACATAAACATTTAATATTTACTCAAAAGTCTCATAATTAAAAGTTGCATTTCTCTATAAGGTGTTCGACTTTCTGGAGGATCCACTGATTCTTCTGTTTTATCCAATTGCAACTCTGCAATAATTATATCCAAAAAGCGCTGTAAAGCGTGACGATCTGCTTCAACATTAGCATCCAAAGAGCTCGCAAGCATTAACAAAACCTACCAAATAAATAAATATTTCAAAATTCAAAATCACAAATTGAAAAAAAAAACATTTATATCTACTTTTAGATTATACCTGCATAAAAGGTATTAATCTATGTCCTCGAATTTCACGCAACTGAGGAAGCTCATCCAAAAGAACATTCAAAAATGACAAGCGTAAATAGCGCAACCTAGCTGCAGTTTCAGTTCCTATATTCATATCTTGAGTCCATTGAGCACCGACAGATGATTCTACAGCTGCTCGAATTCCTGTTTCTCCTTAAATCATAATTTTGCCAAATTAATAATTTGAATCTCTTTGTATTGTTAATATTGTTTTTTTTTTTTCAATATCATAAAACTAACCATAGGTAGAACTCCTTCCTGAAATTCCTCCGATACTGTCAGCTCCAGAACCACTTTCACTTGTGGGTAAATCAGCAGGACTAACTGCTGGTGGAGCTCCAGCTACTCCACTAGCCTCTTCATCATCAGAAGCTGCAGCAGAGGCAGTTGTGTCTGAAGGTGCTCCACTACCAGCAGCCATAGATGCACTTGTGCCAGTTGATCTTTCTTGTAGTGATAACGCAATGGCCAATTCAACCATAGTTTCGTCATCAGCATCAGGTGGAATATCTAACAAAGCTTCTAGACCTATAAAAAAATTGATAACATTCAATTAATTGTAATGATAAAAAGATTGACAATGAAAGTAAGTTTTTATATGTACCGGTTTCAGCCATTAGAAGTCGGCTTACATCCACAACTTGATCTACATCACCATAATTACCAGTTTCTGAGTCACTATGATCAGCTACAGCCTCAGTCAAAACTTCAGGGGGAGGAGTTACAGTACGATGCGCTTCTAAAGCGGGAGCACCACTGCCACCAGAAACACCTATAATCATATTATATTTTTTATTAATAAAATTTATAAAATAAATCATCAGTACAATAATTAAAAATTATAAAACAAATATTTGTTAAATATTATTTTACCTGGTGTAGTAGGTGGTGATGGAATATAAACTCTTCGTCTTTTGATACGTGGACGTAATACTCTTACAATAGCTGATTTAGCCCCAAAGCTAATAACTTGATCGTCAGACAATAATAATGATAAATATATATAATTTCCTATGTCAACCTGAAATAATTATTGAAAAATGTTTATTTGTCAAAGTTGAAAAAATACATATAAAGGAAAAATAGAATACCTGATCAGAGTGTAACATAAAGGCATGCAAGACATCAATTAAAGCATGCAAAGCATGAGATGCGTGTCTCAAACCACAGCGATCTACAGGAGACAAAGCCAGAGGAGTATCTGGCTGGCGTACATCTCCCAATACCCACAATACGCTAGCAAGTAATGGCGCTAAATGTTGGGATCCCTCTGATCCCATTAACATAATTTCGATATAGTCTGCACTACGACCACCTGAAAATGACAAATCGAAATTCACATCTATGAAAATAATTGAACTTGATAAAACAATAAGATAATAAATCAAATTACTTGGAGGTTGTTGTGAAACGGGTAAAGGTCCAGCAAATTTCACCAGATTAACTGGTCTTGATACAGCAATTGCTCTTGTTAACAACAATAATCTGAAGAAATTTTCAGGATCAACATTTCTAGGGTCATTAGTCTGACGAAGTTCTATTAATTCATCAGTAATATGAGCCAATACAGCTTGGTCCTGTTTGAAAATTTGAAGGTAATATATATGATACATGAAATAAATATAAAATTTTATGGTTTTGTGCAATTTTTCAACCTTATGTTGGTGATATTGAGATCCCAAAAGAGCCTTCAAAAGTGCTTTGCATCTTGCATGTAAAGGTGGAGGAGATGGCAAACAGAGTAAACGAGTAACTACAGAACGAGGACCGACTAATCCAGTACCAGGACCTCCATTTCCAAGAGCGAGCTCTAGAACCTCCAATAGCGCACATGCAAGTCTTTCCACACCTGCAGCTCTCCATGTTCCTAACTGTCCACCATCTATTTGATCCTGAAATAAGTATATATAACTTTTTTTAATTTTTAATTTTCTTTATAAATATTAAATTCAACAGGATATAAAAATACAATACCTGAGTATTTTTGCTTGTTGAAGCACAAGTGCCTCCCTCTTCATTTTCTTCTGGCCAACCAAAGGCTTCTTTATTTCTTCCATAAACCTATATTTAGAAAATTTAAATCAGAATAATGTTTATTTGATTACTTATCCTTACTATTATACAATTTGAAAAAATACCTTAACGGAATCAACCATTATCACTCCATCAGGATCTTGAGAACAACTGAAAGTAACTGATAATTTTTTATCAGCTTGTAAAGATTCTTCTCTACTCAATGGTATATCATACCAACGATTACGCTGTCCAAGAGTTTGTATGGTTCTACCACATACCTAAAAAATATATATATGAAAATATCAAGAAATAAAAAAATATTTCGATGATAATACAAACTATATGCAATATAATGTTTACAATACATACTTCAATAAATGAAGGAGCTCTAGCTATATCTTGGTTGCCAAGTAAAACTCTAATTCCAGTAATGACAGTACTTGCGTCAGGATTTGTAATCTCTAAAGTAAAACCATTAAGTTTTGTAGAGACTACAAAAAGTCCATTAGCATTAAGTCTATGTTTGATTTGTGCTGTGTTATAAACTTGCAAAAGGTCATTGCCACCAAATTCTACATCTTCAAGGGCAATACATGTTTCAAAGAAATCAATTGGGAAAGTAGGTGCTCCACCAGGTTTGCTTGAAGACTGAAAATGAAAATGAGAAATATTAATTCCCACTCATTGTCAGAAAAACTGTAAAAAAATAAGTATATACCTGTGGAGCTTTGCTTCTATGAGTATTGTGTTTCGGACGACGAGAACGCTCTGAAAATGGTGATGCATATGGTGGAGCTACAGCTGGTGACAACCAATAGCCTGTTTGATCAGGTGATGCAGCATATATTCGAAGACTGCCATCTTCACACAACAATATCAAAGTTGTCTTGAGTTCTTGCTGACCTGCTAAATGTCTCACAGTAACCATATCTGTAATTTTAGCTTTTGCAGGTACAACCTATAAATAAAAAGTAACCTTATTTTTATTTCCACTATACATAAAAATTATCTCATATAAAATCATAAAAAAACCAATCACTTTGATTTCTTGTACAGCCACACTTCCAGGTTTAAGCATTAATACAACAGGATTATTTGAAGACTGTAATACAGCAGTAACAAGACCAGGATGAGCTGGGACCTCTTGCCATTGGCAAAGTGATTGTGCACCTTTACCTCTTCCACCTTCTTTTTGACTACCACTAGAAGATCCAATGCTTATCAAAGAAACTCCTTTGAAAAAAAATCACAGTATTATGATTTTGAATTTTTTAGTTTAAAATAATAATAATAATAATTGTAGAATATTACCTCTTAATGTTTCTTCCACAGATATCAAGGGTGCAAGGAAACTTTTTCCTTGAGCATAGGAAAAGAATAGAATTTTCAAGGTGTGAGAGTAATAAATTGAAACACCTCCACCTCCAACTTGACCAGTAACATCCTATAAATTCATTAAAAAAATATAATAAGAAAATAAAAGAAACATTCCAATATTCCTATATGAAACACAAACTTTAATATCATTGTGAAAAACTTCTAAAGTATTTGTGACATAAAATGGTCCATTTGATGCGTGAGATTCGTCATTCATCGGTTGCCAATATATGTGACCTGCACTACCCATACATAACATGTACGTAGCATTTTCCTGAGTAACAAAAGTAACATCACGAACCTATAAAACGAACAAATAAAATCATGTATTAGTTTATATGTACGAAGATATAAGCTTGTTAATAATAAATTTAAAAAAAAATAGTTATTGAAACCCACCTTTCCACTTGGCACCAAGAAATGATACTGAGGAACAGCAGCGTCTTTCGATAAATCATATATTTTAATAAAGTCAGCAGTAACAAGAGCCAACTGTGTTTGAGTGCCAGGTAGCCAAATACTACGGATAATGAAGTTTCCGGTATCTAATGATGGTTGTAATACTAATCTTTCATAAACAGCTCCTATTAGAAAAAAGTTAAAAAAATATTGAAAATTTGTCATAAAATTCACATAAAGTTACTTTAAATAAAACAGATAAATACCTGTTACTGTAAATGTGATTATGTGACATTCTCTCAAACCACACACTGCAAGTAAATCTTCGTTCCATGGATTTCCACTCAAAGATAGTACAGTAAATGGTATAGGAATAGAAGTTAATCGAGTAAGAGTTAATTTACGTTTTGAAGAATCTGCTTGTTTCAAAAGGGCAGAAAGCTGATAAATGGTAATTTTTCCTGAAATAAGATAAAAAATTGAATATACATCAAATCATTTTTAAGTGGTTGTGCCAGTATTTTTTTCTCGGTCACGATTAAAGTGTAGCATTTTTTTTAACTGTTGCAGCAATTATTTTCTTACTTTTTATTTTACTATTACTTTTAGTGACTCTTTATGTATGTATATGTGGAGATGAATAATTTGGAGATAGTGGGTGGGGGTAGTTTTGGGGTGGTTTCAGAGGTTGTTTTGGGATAGTTTTTAGGTGAGACCGTTTTTTTATGTATGGATGAATTTGTAGATAATGTTGTGAGTGAGGATGAATTTAGGTAAAGTTTTGGGGTAGTTAGGTGAGGTTTTAGGACTAGTTTTTGGAAGATGGCGTTTTTGGAAGTGTAGATGAACCATTGAACCATTTGAGATTCAATGATTATCACTATCTGGAAAACCCCTCATATCTAGAATCTTTTCACAAATTATTTTATCTGGAAGAATGGCCTCACGAAAATATATCTTACAAAATAATTCTCTCAAAAGAATATCTCTCTCAAAGGAATATTCCACTCTGTAATTTGAAAAAAATATATAGATATCGCCCGAAGGTTAAGCCTAAGAAGGTTTAATGGATTTAGCAAGTAGTATTTTATAATTTCAAGTATGTTAATGACACCTGAAACATACCAATATATTTTTGAAGATAAAATTATCATGAGTATCTAATTTTCATAAAATCTAAATTTAATTCATAATTATACTTAAATTCAAAGCGCTTTTTTCTTAAATGTTTTATGCTGGAGAGACATTTAATTTTTTTAAATAAATAGGGCTGATATTTATTTATGTTTTTTAATTATAAGGGGACATCTATATACCTTTTCAAGCTTTTATTATTCAAACTATGGAGAGGTATATTCCTTTGAGGGGGATGTTATTTTGAGAGAAATATTCTGTGTGATATGTTTTTGTGAGACTATTCTTCCAGACAGTGATATTCTTGTAATGGTTCTCGATGTGGGGAATTTCCAGATAATGATAATCACCGAACCTGAAGATAATATTATTATTTTTCAAGCATAAATAATCCGCAAATCGAATAATCTACACTCAAATAATCAAAAGTACACTGTAATACTGCAATATGTGAATAAAGTTTTAAAAAAATATGATGAGTCTGACTCATAATTTGGACTTTTGGCCCAGGTTATGCACGACGAGTCAGACTCATTATTCCGGCTCAATGGGTATGCAATTTATAAATAAATAATACCTTTTTCATGTGATACAACAAGATGTTGACGTCGACCATGAGGCAAAGCAAGACAACACATGGCAACTCGGCGAACTATGTGAGCACTAATAAGTTGACGAATAGTTTGACCTTGTTCACCAGTATAAGACATGCGTACATTTTCAAAAGCACCTTCTTGTGATCCTATTATCAAATAATAAATTAAAATTTGGTAAGTATTATAGATAATATTCTGGAATTCAAATATATATACTCTTACCTAGAGTTGGTACCATAAGTTGATCAGTAGTATGGAAACGTTTATCACCATGATGTAATTGAGCAAGAGCACGTCGTGCTCGGCCATGTCGGCCGACTGGTGCATGACGTTCACATGCTATTCTGACAGGTCCGGGTAGAACACCTAGAAGTTTTTGTAACGACTGCAAACAATCTCCCCAACCTCCATATGAAAATATCCAGTCCCTAACATTAGACAAATTTGTTGCATATGCAGGCCGGCGTGCAGGTGGAGGAGATGAAGCTCGCATCGGACTAGATGGTCGACGACGTAAAGATGGAGGTGGAGCCTGGTCTCCTTCAGAAGCACCTCGTTTGCTCAAAATATGAGATTGTGATGAACTACGTTTTACTAATGCCTGACATCTAAAAATAATTGTAGTAACATGAAAATTTTTATTCAATGTAATATTAACTCATAATCAATATTATATATCAACTTACGTAGATTCTTCTTTGGCGCCACAATCACAGAAAAAGTTACCAAATTTGGCGTAAGAAACATCGTGATTTCTATGACACACTAAAGCACAAACTGTGCATACTCCTATTCCGTCCACCATTTTACATGTGTGACAATGATACCAATGCTGATTCATAAATTCACGAGCAGTTGTAAGGAAAGTACATACTTTTGTATGTAACATTGAATCTTCATCCTACACAAACAAACGATTAATTAAATTCTTATAATTAAGAAAATATATTAATATAGTTCAGAACATACTGAATCATCAGCACTAGTATCTTCTTCATCTTGTTGATCGTCGGGCCATTCATTATCTAATGATAAGTCAGCAGGTGAATCCCAAGACAAAACAGGTAATCCACCCGTTGGAACACTATCTTCACTAGCACCAGAATGGAGAGCATCAGTTAAATAAGCCAGTAAATGACAAGCGGCTTCTAATTGAGCACGCTGACCCCCACCTTCTTCAATTCTTTCCAAAACATCAGGTCCACAGAGCGACTCGACACTAATAATTAAAATATTAATATTAAAATAGACATAAAATAAAATAAGCCTATTTAACTTTTTTTAATTAAAACTCACCAAACATTCAACCATTGCATAGCTGCAGGGAATAGTATTTTGTGACCTTCTCCTGAATGGGCATCGGCTAAATGTGCAGCTTCTCGTAAAAGACGAGGCAAAGGAAGGCCTGCATGAGTTGGTGTAAGAGCTTCCGAAATCAGTGATACAAGGGCAGTCAATAATGTATTACTGGCACCTTCATCGCTAAAGTTATTATTTGAAAATTTAGTACATAAAAATATATTATAATAATAATATAATAATAATAATAATAAAATAATAGTTCATTACCAATGCAGTGTAATATGTTTAGTTAAATTGGACAAAAGTGTAGCATTATCAGTATTGTCAGAATGTTCAGGTAATATAGGAATAGCAACACTTTCTTTGCTATCACTTCCTCCACCACACCAGCTATAGCTTTCTGTAAATTTCCAACAAAAATAAATGATTAAAAAAAATAAAAAAACAAAATAGCAAAAATATAATAAATGCATACCAGATTGCTGTGCAGTATCTGATTGTCCATTTCTAGGTGCTGGAGACCTACAGTAAATTTATTAATTTTTAAAATACAATTGAGAGAATTTATTTTTATTTTTCAACTTACGAGTTATTAGAGCCTTCATTGAAACTTTCTGCTTTTGCAGTAGAAGGATTTGTAGAAACAGGTGCAGGGGCAACAGTTGGTGGAACTGTAGGAGTTGCAGCATCACTATCAGAAGGAGTAGACACTGCGAGTGGTGGACTTATTGCTCCGAGACAAATATGACCTAACCAGGGAGTAAGTGAGCTCCATGGTGATGTGCCAATTTTTTGACAAACAGATATACACAGTGGAGAAGGAGGACTTTCAGATGAATCACAACCGACAAATAATTTGTTAAATAATCTAAAATAATATACTTATTATTACAGTGAAATTTTTTTTATTTTGTATAAGAATAAATTAAAAACCACCTGACAACTCGTGAAGAATATTGCTGCTGTGCATTGGGAGCCATTAGTAAAACTTCTCCGAGACACTTTTTACCTGGACCGAATAGCTCTTCAAATGCCAAGCGTCCAGAAGGTCGTTCTAATATTTTTTCCCAACATTTAACCTGAAAAATAAATCAAATTAAAATAATTGCTTGTCAGTTTTATTTTTAAAATAATAAATCAAAATACCATTCCACGGAGAATTTTTTCATTCGCTGTTGCCAAATTATTAACCATAATTGGATACGTATTTTGAAGAACCTCTTCGTGCAACATTTGTTCAACTTTCAGCACTCCTGGAGTTAACAATGAATTGACAGCTGAGGGAACTAAAGTTGAAAGAGCTGTGGATGCTGTTTCTTGTAAGAATTGTAATCTGCCATCAACCTTAATTAGAATATGAAAAAATATATTAAATCTTAAGACAAATAAAAAAAAAAATACAAATACTAATTGATTCATAAACTAGAAAATTACCACTGCTGGCAATAGAAGAGATATGGCTCTTTCTTTGTCTGCTTCGAAACCAGGTTCTAATAAAGTAAATACTCTAGAAGCCAACAATTCAACAGCACCAGAAGTAAGCAATCTCAGGGGAGGAGCACATCCGCCAGTACCGCTCATAAGCTGACTGTGTAGAACTAATAATTGTAACACTGCACTTTCCGATGGAATAGCGTCATTCAAAAAAGCACTCTTAAATTGAAAACATACATATATTTTAAATTCTATAAAAACAAAAAATTATAAAATTAAAAAAAAAGAAATTAAATTACTGGAGCTTTGCTACAGGTAGGTGCAGTAGCAGCTTTATCAAGTGCAGCTTTTGCTGACTGTGGCAACTGTGAACGAAGCCAAGGAGCTCCACGAGTACCGCAACAACGAAAAACTGCATCAATATCAGTTTCAAAGGAAGAATTTTCTACACTTCCTGTTGGTTTTTCACTACCATTAGAAGATGCAGGTTCAGGAACAACACAATCTCTGAATATTTAAAAAAGAACATTAGAAACCAAACAGAAAAATTATATTTAATTGAATAAATTTGTATCCAATGGCACCTGCAACAATTAAATAACGTTTCCAACAAATCAAGTAGGTGAGGTGTAAATTGAGATATCTGCAATGTATCTGTTTGTGAAGTGTTCACTGGTGTTATTTGAGCATCATCAAGTAGTGATACACGTAATCGCATAAATACACAATCAACAGTTATAATATCTAATAGACAAGGAAAACCTCCACCTTCTGGAAAAAATGGTTTATTACAAAGGATAAAGTGAGTAGAAAATTAAAAATATTTTTGGAAAAAAGTAGATAAACAAATATTATATTTTACCAGGTATATTATCCCATAATTGATTAATTGTTTTAGTAGCCAACCAAATAGTATAATTAATATTATCACAAGCTGTGCTGACATTGTTCAAAAGATTTTCGGCATACTGGAAAATCAAATATTTAATTTAATAAATAACACTTAAGGGAAAAAATATGTATTATATATGTATAATATAGTTCACCTGTGTGTACATTCCTTGTTTCACCAAGGCATCTTTCAGCCAAGGACTAAATGTTTTTTGATGGTTAGCGCGAGGTGCCCATACGAGAGCATGTAAAGGAGAAATTCCTCCACACACCTGTTCAGTGTTTGTAGGAGAGGAACCCAATGCTACTTGCTCCATATGAGGTGTTGATGGGGGCATTGTAATCAATAATCTAAAATCGAAAATGAGAGTAAAAATACCTTACTCTAAAAAGTAAAAAAAAAATAATAACATGAAATACATTACCTCCACACAGTTTGGAAACAAAAATGAGCAGCACATAAAGTTAAGAGAGGTGGTGAAGGACGACGATCACAAACACCAACACATCCTAATAACCCAAGTAAAGCATCCAACAAAAGAGGATATTTAAGTTTGTCGGGAGTACCCAATATAAAATTACATGCCAAACCGTCCAACTTAGGAGTCTCCTGTAAAAAAATTAAATTAATAATTTATAGCTAGATATTAAAAAATATTAGTAATTTTAAAATTTAACAAACCTGATTATTTACGTCAGTGTTGGTTAGAGCATAAAATTTAGGTCTCATAAAATTGTCCATTTCCTGGCTCATCTTTCTACGATAAGCCTGTTCTACATGAGGAACAGAACAATACATTCGAGACACCATAGAAGTACCATTAATTTCATTTGATATCAGTCCAGGTGCCACTACTAAATTCCATTTAATCTATTAAAAAAATAATAAAATTATTATAACGGATTTTAAAGAATATATTCTCTTATAAAATTGAATTGGGATAAATTAAAACCTGTTGCAAAAGACAAGGTGGAGGATCATATAAATGCTTCATAATATATTCTAACAGAAGCAAAAGTCGGCTAATTAACATTAGTTGATGAGGAGCCAACTGTGCTGCTTTTTTACGGTCAACAACTCCTAATGAACTTGTTACCTGAAAATTCATATTTTATTTTAAATAAAATTTAAAATAGAAAGAAAAAAAAATTATATATATGTATGTATATACCTTGATGATAGCATTAGCAGTCATGAGTAAAACAGATTTCTTTTGCATTAAATTTAGAGAGTGAAATAAATAAATCAAAAGTTGAGCATGCTCCACATTGATATCTATAAATATTGAAAAAAAAATAGATTAAAATCAAGCAAATGTTTATTAGAAAATTTCAAAATACAATTTTTTTTACCTTCATATTCAGAATCTTGTGATGATTGCGGTTGAATAGACCATTCAACTAAAGAATTAATAGTTTTTGTCCATAGAGCTAAAATAGTGAACTCACGATCTGAAACAGGTTTGCTGAGAATCATAGATCCCATCAATTTAAGCATACGACATCCAATCTAAAATAAATCAATAAGTCAATGATTAATAAATTTATTATTTTTATTTCATTTAGTTCGAATTTATGTATTACCTGAAGTGGAACAGTTCCATATATTTCTCCTGGAGTAGGAGGCAAAACATCCAAGTGTTCTAATAACATGTGCCTTTGCTCAACAAAATGAGATGAGCTCATCATTGAATGAAGATAGCGTGATAACACAGCGCTAAATTGACCATAAATTTCTCCCAATCGGGGACCATAACAAGGAGCTATAGTACCTGAAATATTTTGATATGCATTAAATAGAATATTTTTTAAATTAAAAATAAATTATGAAAGGATCAAGAAGTACCTAAATCTGTTCTTGCAGTTTCCTTGTCTAATTCTTTGATAACATTAGACAGTGAAACAATTGAAGTATCTTGCAACTGACGCGCTGCATAGCTCAAATAAGGTCCGCATGTCATGATTTCACTATCGAGTAAAGAAAACACTTCCACGGCAAGATTTATATAATAATAAGGATCAGCTTTGTCTGGCACAAGTCCTGTCCCAGCATTACGTGAACCTTCTTGCCCTTCATTAGTGTTACCGCCAGAAGTAACCACACAGTTATCACTTCCATCAGGGGCGACCAATGTTGATTCAAACCATAAACCGAGAATTGGTTCACTGTCTTCTGTACAACAAAAATTCAATCATGAGAAAAAATTATAGTAAGTCTAGAAATTCTTTTGAACAAAAGTTTTATACTTATAGTCAAAATAATATGAACATGTTCTTACCATCATCAGTTTCAGAATCTTCAGAACACATAATCATATCTTGATAATAAACTGTAGAATCAGAACGATCTGCATCTTGTTCATGTTGTTTTTGAACTACTGCCCGTTTAAGTCCACTTGCTTTACGATAGCAAACAGTTCCGAATGCCACAAGCATCTAAAAAAAATGATCATAAAAAATTATTCACTTATAACTACACTGTTATAGTTTTACATTGAAACATGGTTTTTAATAAATAAATATATGTATGTGTTCAAAAACCTGATGAAGCGGAACACTGAGTGTGAGCCTAGCTACACGTTGTGCCGCAGTATGTGAGCAAAGCGGATCCAAAGATGCAGCATTAGTATCTGGCGCATTAGTTTCAGCTTCCATTTGTGACTCTAAACGAGCATCAGATAATAGTGTTCGTATTCCGTCAAGACATTTTCCTCCTAGAGCTAGCCACATAACGTGCATAGCTTGTACACTGAAAACAATATACAGGTATTACCTATTGAATGCACTTGAAAAATGAAAAATAACAAAAAACGAAGACTCACCTTCTACAAAAAACATATGGTTTGTAAGAAGTTTTTGCAGGACTTTTACCAGTTATGGTTGTTTGAGACGACGATTGAGTACCACTTCCCATTAATATTTGTAATCCTCCCAAGATTATCCATGTACCAATCATAATGTGATTTTTATAGACCTAAATTTGAAAAAAAAATTATATTTAATGTTTTTTAAAAAGATATAAAAACATAAAAGTACATACATAACCGCCTGCCCAAGTTGAATTCATAAGTGTGTCACCAATCATATTGAATAATCCAATAGCACTAGCGACTAAAGTAGCAGAAGAATTTTCATCTTCATCCTTCAAGTGAACTGATGCCTTTTTTTCAACAAAAATGAAAACATAATTTAAAAATTCAATTTAAGTGAATTTGTTAAGAGATTTTTTAAAATATGTACCTGTGTCGTAGCACAAAGAAGCCATGCTGAACTGATATCGCTCAAAAGAGTTATCCGAGAGGATGTTAATGGTTCAAAACATGGTAGGGATAAAGCCATTTGGCAAATATTTGCTTCTACCAATAGCATATTGACACTGCGAATAAATAATATGTTGACATTAAAAAAATAATAATGAAACTTCACAATACAAATGAAACAAAAATATATACAGAGTATTGTCCACAGCATGGTGATATTGACAAACAGCTGATGGACTTTCACGAACAGCTTTTACTCTTGTCAAATATCGTTGAAGACAAGGTAAAGATCCACACAATTGGAGAAGAACACTTCCAGCTCGAGTCGTGCTGAGCAGTGAAATACACGTTTCAGTTAACCATTTCTAAAAAAAAATATGTTTTTTAAAAATATTGCAGAGTAATTTTAATTTGTCTAAACAATTTCGCTTTACTTTATTATCCAAATTTTGTAAATGTGAAGTCTGTGTAGGATTAGTAGTGACTGATTCTACGACGACATTATCTGATGGAGCAGTTATTGCTACAGGATCTGAAGTGCCATTAGTAGTAGCAGCTTGCGATGCAGCTCCATAAAGAGACATGGACGAAGGAAACATACGAAGAGGACCAGTGAGAATGTCCCCGAGACTATCAGTTCGACGTTGAGATGCTTTATCTACTTGTAAAGATGACAACTGTCCACTTTTACTAGAATCAGGTGCTTAAAAAAATAGATACATATATAAATACAAATTTACTATAAACACAAAATACTGTATC
This sequence comes from Hydropsyche tenuis, assembly GCA_009617725.1. Classification (NCBI taxonomy): domain Eukaryota; kingdom Metazoa; phylum Arthropoda; class Insecta; order Trichoptera; family Hydropsychidae; genus Hydropsyche; species Hydropsyche tenuis. The sequence goes on along the minus strand of VTON01000011.1, from coordinate 1,803,277 downwards.
ATGATAAAACTGTAAGTACTCGTAATAGAAGGAAGAGAATTCTTCAAATGAGTCGCAATTGTAGAATAGTTAGGTTGTGTCTGGCATGTGACGTCCACGTCGCACAATTCAATGAGTGGTGATAGTAACTAAAAGTATAACCAATTTTATTAAAACGTTATTTTAATGTCAAATAAACATAATTTAAGCAAAAAATTACTTGTAATATTGAAAAAGTAGGTGTTGTGGAAACATCAGAGTGATTTCCAGAATCTTCAGAAATCTTCTTCAAAATATGGGTGATTATAATCCGACAAGCATCACGAGCGACAATAATGTTTTCTGGATTCACTATAAATAAAAACGATAATGTTAAAATGATGATTGTTTGAACCCAAATATTGAAAAATCAGGTAAACTACATTGTCACCCGCACCAAATTATATTAGCGACACCTAGATGTGTTTCCCTTCCATTTTCCTTTCAGAAAAAATGAAAGCGGAGGTCGGTCGGGCAAAGCCCGCTTTTAATTTACGCATGTCCCAGTCAGTCAAAGGTCTGAACGAATTTATTACTAAACGCATTGATCGGTTAAGCTGAACGTATCTTATTCCATCGAGAATTTTTTTTATATATGGGTCACTATATTGACATGGTGCAGAGTGATAGCATAGTGGCCCCGAAGAATCTACCATTCATAAACATATACTCACACAACGATATATTACCCGCGATGCAATGAGCGGAAAGAATAGCCAACGATGTATAAAAACAATCGTTAGCTTCGTCGCATTTCTGAAACTCGGCCTCCCTGCACAAAACCAAACCATAATTACAAACAAGTCAAGTTATTAAAAGCTTGAAAATGCAGATTGCACAAAAGTGCGTCACGCATCGAATTACCCGTCGGCCAAGCGAACGACCAGCTTGAGGAAGTCTCCAGCCGAGGGGTCCGAGGCCCCGGGCAAGAGGGGCGCGGTGACCGTGGTCCAGCAGGCGCCTCCGCCCCCGCTCGCGCCCCCCCCAGCCGAGGCCGGGGTGGAGCCCCCGCTGCCGGGGCCTCCGCCGCCCCTGCCCCCGCCTCCCCCCGCTCCGCCTGCGCCCCCGCCGCCGCCGCCCTCCAGTTTGGAGCCGCGGGACGACATCACTTTCTCATCACAAAACCGGAAATCAGCAGATCGTCGGCGACAAATGCACATCACCGTCCGTCAGAGGACTGAACGAATTGCACCAGGGCTACCAACTTTTTGATGAACAGCTGATTTTGTTCTGGATTTCACATGGCGCAAATGTTGATGGATTCTGATTGGAAATTTTTTGACGTTTGCGCAAACGAAATTAACGTGTACGATAGTGGCACACACCGACGGGAGCATGCACGACGCGTTTTAGGACAATCGGAAGACTGCACGATGATTGAATGATCTGAGTCATGTTTTATAATTTGTTTTAATCGTCGTATTTATTTAGAAATTTTTCGCGGATTGTGTTTTACGCTCGGTGTGTAGTGTCGTGTGTTATATTGTCGTTGTGTGCCAGTATCGTTTGTACAAATGTTTGGGAAACGTTTTTTTTTTGTACGGTTATATTGACATAAGCCAGGTTTATTATTGTCCAAAAAAATGTAATTTAATTTATCGATATGACTAGTGTAAAATTTGCGCATACCTACCAAAAATTATAGGCGTATCCTGTTATGTAACAATATGCATGATTTAATAAATCTGAGAATATCACAAATATCAAAGATCTGCCAATTTATTACTTTTGTGATGATATTAAACGTTATTATCAGGTAATTTATTTATCTACTAAAAGTATGTGCCTATAATACATACATACTTCCTTAACAGGTGCACGTGCATTCCAAACACTTACTTGTTAGTTTCATTTTCGACATTTCTGTGTAAAATCACATCTATAAAAGAAATATCAATAATACACTTACACAATTCAGTTAAACTGAATAATAAAAACGCATTTTTAATTAATTGTTTATTAAATTTCAAATTATTTTTAATTACAGTAATTATAATAAATTGTTAATATTTTCCGATATATTATTTTATGTCATTATGTACATATTTCTCGTATTTATAATTGTAATTATGCAATTAATCTCTCAAACACATCCAACTCTAATAAAATTATAAAATTACCAAACTATTTCTGAAAAATATTTAAACATTCAAATTTACAAATTTTATGGAGTGGTCGCACAACATGATCGATTTTGTGTTTCCATAAAAATACACATATTATATTATATCCTCAAATTTATAGGTACTTCTTCGGTTCAGTGATAGACTATATTCCGAAATCTAGAACGGGGACTATTTTATTTATACATCAAAATATTTCAGGAAGAAGAATTTTCTACACTTAATAATTTTGTACGAGAATTTTTCTTCAGAATGTGTAACATTTAAGGAAACAACAGGCAGAATAGGACTCGAGAAATGAAAATAAATGTAACAATCGATAACCTCCAAACAAAACATATTAATTTAATAACAAACATAAATCACTACTGAATTTAAATGAATTTGAAAGTTTCTAATCGCTTACATACGAGCATAAAACATTATTTAAATATCCAATCCCTTATAACACTGATAAAACGTCAGAGTAGGCTTTGTGAAATTTTAAGGAAACATTAACAAAGTGTACGCATATTAACAATAATAAATATCGATATAAATAATAAATCAATTCTATACTTCATTCACACATAAAACAAAATATAGTAAAATAAAGTTATTTGTACATCTTATATTCGTCTAAAATTACATGTCTACAAAGTATCTTAATTACAAATATATAATATCATATCATATGTATTGTAGTCGGATTCACCTATGTCACTATGAAAAAAAAATGGAATAAATACTATATATATTCTGTGAAAAAGGAGTGGAATTTGGCATTTAGTAACTTTTCAAAAATATTATACTCGGACAATACCAAAACAATCCAATGAAATTCATGAACTATATCCATCTATAAATTATTTGATTTATCCTCGTTAAAAATAAATAAATGCTTGTCATATTGAAAAAAATAAATTTTTACCTTTGATTTCATTGAAAAAAAATTGTGAACATTTGCAAAATTCAAATGTATGTAATGTAAACTAATGTGAAATGAAAATAATAATTGACATAAATAATAATTGACATTTAAGTTACTATTTTACAAAAGGTTCTCTTTAAAAATTCAACATATGAAATTTTATTTATTTGTAAATATAGGACTTTGAATCACAAATTGATTACCAAAATTTGGTAACTCATTTTATGTGCGGAAACTCAAATATTAATTTATTTCATCAAATATTGGTATTTAAATATTTTATACACAGATCTAAACGCATCAATTACAAGCAAAATATGTATTTATAGGAAGGAAAAAAATAGTGAACTCAAATTAAATATAATTTTATAGTTGACTTTTGGACCCTTTATGAATTTGTTCGATAAAACATATTCATACAATTTTTCCAGCAATTTTTCAACACCATAATTGTATAGGTATGTGATAAAATAAAATTGTCCATTTTGAATATTTTTTAATTAAAAAAAATCAGAAAATGTTAAAAATAAATTAAATATTTTTGTAAATCAGAAATCATATAATTTGTTGGATTACATATTTTTTAAGTACAATATTGATTTGATAAAACCTTGATAATTATTGCAAAACTATACAGTATTGTAAAACATTGGTTAAAATGTATAATAAATAAAAAATAAATAAAATTGCATCAATATAAAAAAATATTCTTACAACCCTCACAGTACCCGTAAGTCGATATATTGACTATTGAAGATATGCCAAAAACACCAAGAACCGATATGTAACGGCTTTCAAAAATGTCTCATTTATTACCAAATTTTAAAAATATTTTTATTAAAAATTGAGTTTTTATATTAGGTTATAGTATTCTTTTAACAATGAAATTAAATAAAAGGTTTTTTTTTAAATTTTCAATGTTTTCAGACTTACTTAAAACGGGCCCATGTTAGATATGTTCTCAAACTTATTTTTTTAGTCAAATCAATCACTTAGATTGGATTGAATCGCTTTGAACTATGTTTTACATTTTAATCATTTATACTTAAAAAAAGCTTTTTCTTTGTTTCTGTTTTTTGTTTATTTTAAATTGAAGCATTATTTTTAACCCAAAATGAATTTACGAACATATTTCTTGATGAACTAGAAAATTACTTAAAACCAAAATGTTTCTAAGGTATTTCTGGCTGATTTATTGAAGATTCAAAGGGTACTAAAAGGGTTTATTCACCAAACTTCAATGTAAGTTGACAAATGTAAAATCGATGAAAATACAACTTATAATTTCTCTTGTCAAAAATGCTTAGTGTCAATATAATACATTTAATAACAAAAGGAATATTACGATAATTTGTCAACAATTTGGAATTTATAAGTCTTTGATGCATTTACAAAAAAAATAATCAAGATCAACATAGAGATTGCCATATCTGGAATTATTAGAAATCATTTCAATAATTTAATATAATATAAAATTATTACATTTTTACATATTCATACTATAAAATATTTAACAATATGAAACATTTAGATATACAAATTAGCAACAAAAACAAATGCAGTGATGCCCCTGAAAAATCATCCAAGTAAACCGCTATTATTTTATTCATTTTTTCACTAATAGACATCAATATCAAAAAATTCATTACGAGTATGTATTACAGATTACAATATTCTATAAATTATGCACATGCTTTATTTTCTATTATTCATATTTTAATAAATTGAAATGATTTTTACAAATTGCACATAAAAAAGTTCATTGATAATGGGTAAATAAAAATATTTTCTATCAATAGAAATTTATTGCTCATTGTCAGTTAAATATGTATCCCTCATAAATAATTTTAGGGAATTTTGGTGAAAAAATAAAATAATTTTATTTCGATATTGCATCCATTTTATGCACTAGGGGTGTTTTATTGGATTCGAATAGTTAAAAAAATAAGTTAAATAATAAATACGAATACGTAAAACTGTATGTTAAACAAAATTCAGCTGAAACAAAGGTTCAAATTCAAATTTTCAATACGTTTATTGGCTAAAAAAATACTTATAAAGTTCTCCAATTTGCTAAATCTTGGAAAACTTTCTGAGGGAATCACACTGCATATCATAAAGCGCACTTTCACAACATTTCTAATAAAAACTCTAGCTCTTAAAACAAATTGCCTATACTATATTTCGTTTGTTATAGTCAGACTTATAATATACATGTATAAAAAAAATAATGTGATAGACGGGACCACACTAGTAACTGTTAAGAAAACGTTATTTCCACGGCATTCTTAATATCATTGCTCTCAAAAAATATATTGCTCAGAAATGATTATTGAAACTCAACACTATGAACACACCGAACCATTAAATTTGGTATCATTCGACACTTGACGGTCCATTCAAAGGATCAGAATAACCAGTATACATTGCTTGACTGCCACCGGAGCAGTATGTAGTAGTAGTCACTTGATCAACGTTACCAAAACAACTACCTGTCCGTTCGGTATCACTTTTAACACTAGCTTCATGCAGTGAATACTGAGCATTACATCCCACTACGTCCCACATATTAGGCGCTATGTCATTTTGCACTGATTTTTGAATACCACTCGAACTATCAACTTTAGTAGACATTGGACTAAATTGTCCAAGGTTCCAGCTGCCAGGCACAGATTTTGGTGTTGATTGAATACTACTTGGACTTGGTTGTTGCCCAATAGGAGATGCTTCTTGCCTTGCCATTGGGCTAAAATGTCCAATATTCCAATTAGATTTTGAAAGACCTTGACCTGATGTTTCAGGGCTAGGTTGTGGAGCAGGTGACATTTCAGGTCTTGCCATTGGACTGAAGTGCCCAATGTTCCAATGACCAGATTTCACATTAGATACACCAGTGTCAGGACTAGGAACAGCAGCGGGGGAAGATTCCGCTCTAGTCATAGGACTAAACCGATCTAAATTCCACTGACCACACGATTTCCCTGAAGAAGTAACTTGACTTGTGTCAGGACTCGGCAACATTGCACTAGAAGGCATCGGGCTGAATCTTCCCAAATTCCAATTTCCCTGTCCAGATCTTGTAGATACAACTTGACCAGTTTCTGGACTTGGTTGACTGGAACAAGCAGATTCTTGTCTCACTGCAGGGCTGAACTTTTCCAAGTTCCAATTACTTTGATGTTGATTAGTTTTACTAGCAGACTGGCCCATATCAGGACTAGTCTGTGAAGGATAAGGACTTTGTTGAGACGAATACGGACTATGTTCCTGTCTGGTAACTGATGGACTAAAATGACCAAAATTCCAACTGCCCACAGGTTTCTGAACTTCTGCTTTGTTTCCTATTGTAGAATTGCCAGTATCGGGACTTGGGTGAGAAGATGTCGGTCCTTCTTGTTTTGTCATAGGACTAAATTGCCCTAAATTCCAAGAGTTAGAATTTTTCACTTCTTGTCTTGAATCTGAATCACACTGATTTGATCCACTGACTTCTGAAGCCAAGGGCCGAGGTACTGGACTATAATTGGGATTTTGATTACTTCTTGGAGTTGAAATAGCACTTGAGCACTGTTGTGGTGAAAATTGCTCATGAAAAGAAGTTGAACCTTTATTTGGAGCAGGGCTTATCTGAGGAGTAATACACTGAGGTGAATCTTCTTGTTCAACAGATCTGACTGAAGTTGTAGCTTGTGTCAAAGCTGGACTACTCAAAGCAGAAGCTGGGCTTTTCATGCTTGTACTAGCTTCATCTTTTTCTGATTCAGAAATAAAACTATCATCTCTAGGACTCTTAATATCAACATCTTTGCATGGACTTTTAGAACCAGATTCAGAAACATCTTTTTTGTCATTTTTATTTTTAGCATCAGACTTTCTCTTGGCTTCTTCTTGAGCTTTCTTTTTAGCCTCTTTAGCAAGACGGTCTGATTTTTCTTTCAGTAAAATTTTTTCTGGATCTAAACTATCTCTTAAATCTGTAAGTTCCTTGCCAGAATATAATCGTTTCATTCCTCTTGGTAAAGCACGGCAAGATGACAAATTAACAGATTCCAATTGGGGACATTTTAATATTATTGTTTTGACAGGTTCATATGATACAGATGATCCACAAAGATTCAATATCCTGTAATCAAGATTTTTTTAATTAATTATTCAAAAAAACAAATCATATTGGAATAAAAATATATGTAACAAACAAACCTTAATACACTATTTTGACCCTTTTCAGCTAATGCCTCAACTGCTGCATTCAAAGACTGCGTAACGGTAGACCAAGCCAAATCTACTTCTAAAAGACTATGAGACCATTTTTCACATATAAGTTCTAGACACGAATTAGGCCGACGTGTCACACAACACCCTAATGATTTTACATAAAAATTATTGAAAAAAAATGACTTTTAAATATATTCAAATAGCAAAAAAAAACATACCACTAAGAAAGAGATGTTGCAAATCCCAAGCAGGCACTTTGATAAGGCCAGAGTGAGTTATTCTTATACAACCACGCACATCGAGCAGCTTAAGAGAAGTGGATGTTTTTAATAACCTTCCTAATACTTCATCATCTACAAGTTTATAGTCTGTAGATGGACAAGCAACAGAAAGTTCTTCTAATAAAGGAAATCCTGGTGACTCGACCTGAATAAAATTAGAAAAAAAATCAAAATCTGTTATCTCAGATATACTATAATTTTTTTTTCTTTATTAATTTATATACCTGTTCTTGGGTAGAAGCAGTAGCTAAAACAACTTGTGAATTAGTTATACGTAATACTTTCAAACGTGAGCATCCTTTTTGTAGTCTTTCCAAAGGGATTAGTGCTGGATGACTGACAGCAGTCAAGTTAGATAAATCGAGCAATTCCAAGTTGGGACAGTTATTCTATATTGAAAACAACAAGTTGATGAAATTTGTACCAAAGAAATAGTGGATAATAATTGTTTTTACAAAATTAAACTCACAGCTATAGCAACTAATATAGCAGGCAACCCAGTCAGCTTATTATTAGCTAATGTTAAATGTGTAAGTTGGCCTCCCATTGTTTGTGCCATATGCTTGAGACTAGCAACAGACAAACAACTTCCTGATGATGCAGTTTCAGACTAAAATAAAAACATAGATAAGTATTATTTTTTATACTGAAAAAACTAAATAAATATGAATTTGAATAAACATACAGTGCAACTTAAATCAAGACGAGATAACTTTTTAAGTCCTACTGTAAATTCTTTTAACTGATCGCTCGTCAGACGTTTCCATCCCGAAAGATTTAATTCTTGTAAATTTTGGCAATATTCTACGATACAACTTATAACCCAGGCCAAATTTGAAACCTTCCAATTACCTGAGAAAATTATAAAAAATAAGTCAAATAGAATTCAATGAAATATGAAAAATTGATAGGGATGAAGCTTACTGAGATTAAGCTGGTGGCACATCGGAAGTCTATTTTCTAATAACCAAACAAGTCTGTGGTCAGTTTTCCATTTATCTTTAGTATAATGGGATAACTCCACTGCACCCCATAGAGCCGGTGTTGTACTTGCTGTGTGCCACAATTTACATACTTCTCCCAACCTGACAATTTAAAAATAAAAATGTTAAATCTATAGAACACAACGTTAGTTTTTTCACATTTATCATTAACATTTGAACACTAACCTTATAAGTGCAGGGAGAGTACCTTTAGCTGCCGATACATGCTTAAATATTGTAACTAAAAGTTCCTCGGGAATAATAGATCCCCAAGGACTTTGAGAAATTGATGGAGTTTTTATTTTCGTAGGAGGAATTTCAACAATTTCAGAAGTAGCCGGATGTACTGCAGCTTGTGATTTAGCAGCTACAAAAATATTGTAAATTTTTAATAAATTACCTTACTTTGACATGAAAAAGAAAAAAATAATTGAAGATTTTGTAAAAAAAAAAAAAACATTGATCTAACCTTTTCCGTGTGTATTTTTAGCATGATTGTGCGGTCTAATGGGACGTGGGCGATGAGCACGAGGTTTCGGAGCAGGAGTAACTATAGCAGTAGACGGATCATATTCCTCACCAGAGCTACTGCCACTTGCGGGAGAAGCGTTTCTCTTCCTTTTAATTTCAGGTAAGATGATCTTCTTGGCATCAGGTATTACTTCGGCGATCTACAAAAATTTATGTTTTGAAGCTATTATATTTAATTTTATAAAGTTGCAACAGTCTAAAAGTTATCAATAATTACAATAAATACAAAGTCAAACAATAAACATTTGAAGAATATGTAATGCTTACTAATAAAATGTATGATAAAATACATATAAATATAATATTGAGAGTAATATACAGATAAGATTAATTTTCAAAAATAAATAGCAAATCCTCAAAGATACAGTTCCATGTTTATATATAAGTAGATAAAAATAAAATAACTACAGTTAAACCTTTATTATCCGAATCAATTAAAAAATATTAAATCTAATAATAGAACATTTCAAGAATTTTTCACAACATACTTCCAACAATTCACGCAACAGAATAACACCGATTACTTTAATTTTGATTTTTTATTTTTTTTCCTTGTCTTGATTATTCGGATTTTCTGCTATCCGGATCATGTCAATCCCTGTTTAGTCCGGATAATCGAGGTTCTACTGTATATTGATATATAATTATTATTCAAAAGAATTTGACTAAGCAATAAACTGTAACAAAATAACCACTTTTATTTTGCTGAATAATTCTTTACATGAATTTTACATATCACTGCAAATTCTTGAAAAGTTGAGCAATGCCCACAACAATAGAATGTATTTTGCTGACCATTAAATATGCAAGTTAATCAAATTTTGAAAATTGTGACTTCGACTGTGCAAAGTACATTAGAAAATTAAACAATTTTGAATGAAAAATATTCACTAACTCTCGTTGAGGGAATTTTCTAAAAAGATCACAGGTGCAATAAGTAAATAATAGAAATCGTGTTTGCTGAAATTTTTTTATAAAAGGAATAGAATCGAAAATTATTTTGAATTACTTTTTCTCGGGTTATTAATTATTTTTAAAGCGATACAAGGATATAAGAGCTTTCAAAATATAAATAGAAAAAAAACAAACTGGACAAGGGTGTAAAAACCTGAATACAGAAATATTTATAATTTGTTACTATCGCTTGTAAACTGATTTTTTTACGATAGAATTGTATTTGTATCTATATCGATATCGATCAAAAATAAATGAAGAAACTCTTCTTGATTTTAGAGGGAACACGGAACTGTTAAGATTATGATAAAAAATGTTAAGGGTTTGGTTCAGTTTTGATTTTATTGGAAAGATGTGAAATTTTGATCTCGAACAATCAAACGATTACATGGAAATTGTACAAACAGAACGACACAAACATAAATAAATAAATGTGTGTCATCCGACACCGTGTTCGGTGTCGTATTAGTTTGACACAATCGCAAGATAAGAAAAACAATCGGGCACGTTTGGACGCGAACGAACCCTGGGGAAAATTCGCTCGAATCGAATCCCCCTCGACGCGAGGACGACTATCATGAAAAGCAAACGAATTCTTCGATATCGAAAAAATTACCTGGATCTGGCTGCTCGCTTTCCTGATTTTGATCTTGATAGTGTTGGTGTCTTCGGATATCTGACTGTGATACGTTTCGACGGCGAGTTTCTTGGCGTTCTGTTTCTTCTTGGGGACGGACGAGCCCATCCCCATCATGCTCCGGGGCTTGCCGCTCTTGGGGGACTCGAGCGCGGTCACCTTGCCGATGCTCGGCTTCCCCCTGTGGGGCGGCAGCTGGCTCATCCGGTGGCTGAACGGCTTGCCGCCCTTGGGAGCGACGGGTTCCCGGGCGACCTCCCTCTGGAGCATGTTCAGGTTCTTGCCGCCCTTGATGTGGCGGGGGGGCACCGGCTTGAAGGCGACGCGCTCCCGGGAGCTCTTGGAGCGCTTGGCGTCAGAGAAGCCGTTCTTGGGGCCATCGTCGCTGCGCCTCTTGCGCGACTCCCTCGGGGGGGTATCCTCGCGGCCGTTGGTGAGCTGCATCCTCTTCTGAGTGTTTATCTCGTCGATGCTCTGTTCGAAGTCGGTCTCGAGCTTGACGCAAGAGACGGGCGACAGTTTGGGCAGTTTGACAGAAGGGTAGAGGTCCTTCCTGACTGCGAGGGCGGGCGGGGGGGGGGGGCGCCCCGTCCCCCTTGGCCGCGGCCGGCTGGGCCATGCGGTCAGGCGGGGGCGGGCGGAGCCCTCTCCATCGCGGTTCACCGCCGTTCGGCCATCGCGAGGAAGTCCATACCTGGCGCCGCAGACGCGACACTCATCCTCAGCCGTTCTCGAGCCGCATAGCGGCGGGCGCTTTCTCCCGTTCCGCCGTCCGCTGGCGTGTCCGCGCCGCCGCCCGCGTCCAAGGGGCGGGTCCCCCGCGCGGCCCCCTCGCGCTCCGCCCCCAGGAAGTGTCCGGCTCCGCGGGGAGCCCCGTCCGAGACGTATGGGCGAGGTGTAGAGCTCGCGGCCCGCGGCTGCTGCGTCTGACCTTGTTTAGAGCGCGGCGCGATCGCCCGCCAGGCGGAGACACTTGCGCAAACCAACGTTGCACGCGCGTCGATCGCCGCGAAACCGCCTATGCGGCATACGTCAAATCGTGTTACCTATTCCTTCTTTTCGCTCGACGAATTATTTATTATTTTTGCGACTATTCGATCGTATCGCCGACTTTTATATATTTGTATTATGTATTTTTCGTTATATATTATTGATCGTTTGTCGGGAAAAAATAAAAGATTAAAAAGATAAACGATAGATAATTATGTAAACAAATCGAATTTTCAGCCGTTCGATGAGACTGTTATGATTGTTGCTGAAACGATGTTGATTTTTAAAAAATATTTGAATATCGAAAATAAAACAAACAAAAATCATAAAAAATATCGATTCAATTTGAAATCGAAGTTTTAATTTTTCCCTAACAATGTTTGTAAAATGCAGGCGTTGAATTGTAAAAGATAAGCGAAGAGCACTGACTATTTCTTATCAACGGTGGCTCGAAATGTACACAAAACGTCGACGGACAGATTCACGTCTCGTATCGCGGGAAACTCGGCGCCGACCGAAAGTCATCATGAATAAATTACAAAATTTTTCAAACATGTACGCGGAAGTAAACAAAACGTCAATATTTTGATAAACTATCGCTCGGCCGCACGAAACCGCCGGACCGATCCCCCTTTCGCGTCCATTCGCCCGCTTTCGTCAGACCCTCGACGCGAAAATCGGCCCAGCCTCATCTCGTTGCGCAATTATGTAATTCGAAAAACCGTATTTGACATTTTGACGTACGATCTACGGCGAAGACGCGAAAGCGGACGCCGTCCAAAGTTACACCCCCCTACAAAGTTTTCCGAAAGACAATACAAAAGTTCGCCCATCGATCGCTAGGTGGCAGTGTCGCGTAATTTACAGAAATTCAATAACCTTACTATTTATTTATTTGTGTCGGGACTCGACAGCGGAGCGACGGCGCCCCCCCGTCCCGAAAGCCACGTGCCCCTCCGGGAATCCGCCCCCGAGCCCCCCCCCCCCGCCCCCCTCGAGCGACCTGTCAAATCGTCCATCTCTTTCGCGCCCTAGCCTTCCCCACATAAGCACGAAAGAGACGTCGACCTCGGATCGGTGCAGTCTCCGCGATCTCATATGTCACTTTTGATCAGTGTGTACAAAAATCAAACGCGTCGTGTTTTGTTGACGCCGCTGGGGGCGCATTATGGACGATGCGTCGGGGGCGCTCCGCCCCCTGTCCCGCTGAAGGCGCTCCGCCCCCGAGGTCGGCGCGGGGCATCGCGTCCGCGGTGAGTCACGTTTATATTTATTTTGTTTACACGATCGATGGCCGCTCGGACGGCGACCGATCGCGCTTCGGTCGGAAAACTCGCGGAAAATCCGGCCGGAGGTTTTCCCGGAGGATGGCCGCCGAGGGAAATCGGGGCCGTTGCGCTTGTTTACTTTCGCGCGTCACCTGTGCCGTTCTCGTGGACGACGGAGGCTCGAAAGCCTCTTCGTTTGTGTGAAATGTGTTGAAAGTTGGGCTTTTCGCTCGTGCGATTTTCCGATTGCCAATTTTTTTTTTCGTTCGAGTGTTGCATTGCGGTGATAGAAACTTTTGATCGGGAGTGGATCGTTTTTTCAGACGTAGTTCTATTTTCATGTTGAAGTGTTGAAGTCGACGTCGTATTATATCATTAGGCATCAGTAAGTACACGATGTGAATATTTCAGAGAGAAATCTTAATTATTCATATAAGATTTAGCACTGCCCTGGTTGAAGTTTATGTACAGAATTTTCATTGTTTTCGACCAAAATAAACACATTTGTACTTATAAAATATCTTAAATGTAATTAGAACGAGAGTACAATCATAAATCTTCATGTTTATTTGGCAAATAATCTTTAAGCGATTATATTTATCCGAGGTATATTTACATTTTAGTAATTCAGGGATTTTTTTGTCGGGTGACATATTGGTTTCACATACGTTAGTTTTAACTATTATATTCATCTTATTGTTAGAATAAGAAATAGGCTTGCTTTACAAAACTTTAATTGATTCAAACACGTATCGATATTCAGATTATCGACAACTTTTTAGTTTGTACAGATCTATGTAGATGACTCTTGCACGAATTATTTTATCCATTTGAGAAAAATCGACATTGGCACTCGACGATAATTTAAAATCTCTCAACACTTCCGTATTACGGCAAGAATTTCATTCGACCGATTAATTTTCCACGATCACTATCTCGCGTTGTCATATAAAGTTACGACAAGGTGTTAAATAGCATTTGATTCGGCAATCGATCAAATCAAACCGAAATTATAAATTAGATAAAACATCAATCGGAGATTGCGAAATGAAAAGTTATTTTTCGAGTGGAAAATCTCGAAAATGTACGACAGTTTAATCGGGCCATTAAAGATTACTTTGGTTTAACAGTTTTTATTATATTTGTGAAATATTGCAAATTCAAATCAAACGTTATAAGTGTTTATGAAATGGTTTTTTTTTGTTGTATATTCGAAGAGAAATATAAATTACACTACAAATTTATTAATTTAATTGCATAGGTTTTTCTTTTCAAATTAGACCATTTAAAAAATGTGTGGTTAGTTATGGATAATACAAGCATTTCCCTTACCTAGAAAGTACATACGTGAGTTTGTTGATGACTCAAATCATAGTCTAATTTTTGTACCACCATATTCGCCAATGATAAATCCGATTGAAGAGGTATTTTTAATAAAAGACTTGAAAAATTTCACGCTAGGAATTTTTTGGTGGATCCATCAAATCAATTAAATTTGGTGGAAGCAATTGACGAGTCGGTAACTGCAGTTACTTACATCTTTAAATTGCAATAAATATTTTTATATTATGTACCATAAATTACCTGCAGTTGCTGCCAAAGAAGTTTTGTAATATGTGTAAATAATTATGTATGTATTTGTAATTTTAATAAAATAAAATAATTAAAAATATCTAATTGTTCAATTCAATTTTTAACTCTTTGGATTCTGAAAGTTTTTTCTTAAGATATTTGCGACAAAAATATTTTTTTATTGTTTGGTTGAATAAGAAGCATTGATTTATGATCAATTTTTTTAAAAAACTGTTCATTTTTTTTACTAATAATATCAAAATTAGTTACTTAGATTTGGAACATCGTGTAACCACGTTCGCATAATCATTACCGACGATAAATTTTCGGTACACTTTTACTAAATATATTTGTTTTATGGCGTATAAGAGTCAAATTCGTTTTGCAAAAGGTTTACATTGAAATGAAAATCCTTTACAAGTATTTAATAATTTTTTTTTGTTTCAGTGGTGGCGAATAGGGGGCTCCCTGGGCGCGGGGGCTGAGCACCCCGCGCCCTCCCCATCCCGTAATGAGCGATCAGACCAAAAAACCTCAAGATAACAAGCGGAAGAACGCTTACCCCTCTTCCTCGATAAGGTAAGTGACTCCACCCCAAACAAACAAACAACCTCCCCTAGATACATCCTACATATATCCCAAATTTCGCACGCTGAACGCGTTCCGCGCGCCGGCGCTGCGAATGTGTTTTACCGCGTTATTTCTGTATCGGCGTATGATGTAATAGATAAAAACAATTCGGCCGCACTAGAGCCCGTTTTCGAAATGCATTTCGTTTGCACGAAAATGCTCTCATTTTTATTTTCGACGACTTTCCACCGCCGGCTGCCAGATGTTGTGTCGCAGATAGGACTCGTGCCGATCTATCTGCGGGGAATCAAAATAAGACGCCGATTCGAGTATTCGAATACGTTTTTCCAGTCATCGATCGTTGCATAATGTTTGTGATTTCAGTTTCGAAAGGTCAGACGTGTTAACATTCTTTGATTTACCGCGAATACGATTAAATACGTATCGCGTATTGTTGTTTTATTTAGAAAATATTAGTGTTTAATTAAATTTGTTATTTAATTAACGTTTGTTTGTTTTTCTTTTTTCACTTTTTGTTTTGTAAATATTATTCACGTGCAATGATATTAATGATCCATAAATCATCTGTACAGCATCCGCGTCCTCGCGTTTCCCAGTGTTAAACGATCCGCGTGTACGGCCAATTCAATTCAATACAGAGTACAGAGTAAAATGCAAAACGCATTGTCGTCGTTGTTAAATTGCAGCAGAGGTCAGCGGGGCGATTCGCAGACTTGGACGGTGTTTGCAGTACTGCGAAATCGGAGCGCTTTTCCGAGAAGCACGTTGTCAATGTGGACTTTAATCTCGAAGTATTCCCGTCAGTGATTGTCAAACTTTGTGGTTGTTTGAATATGAAATTTTCGATGTTTCGCAAAGAGGATGTGATCGTTTAATCTACCGCATAAGAGTCGATTTATCGTTGCCGTTATGGAAACTATATAACGTCTGCTACAAAATGAGTTTATTTTTCGAATGTTATTAATAATTTATTTGCATTGAATGTTTCTATTATATTATGTGTTCATGGAAAGAAGATAACTCTAGAAACTGGATACTGACATTGACATCTGATCTCAGGTCGAAGTATACGATCCATATCTAATCCTTTCCGAGTAAATTTCATACAATGTTTCTAAACTTTTACAAGTAGAAATTGGACCATTCGAAACGTCTATTATTATATAAGTGGTGAAAAATTAACCAGTCATCCTCGAAAATCATTTCAGAAAATCAGATCATCGTTCTGCACGCTCGTTTGCGTAATTGCTCAAATTCGCTTCTTTTAATTTGCCTCGTATTGTTTCTGTGATTTTTTTGCGGATCTAGAAGATTGCCGGTTGCGTTCTTGTTAATTGTACGCTTTGAAATCGTAGCAATTTAGTTCAAATATATTTTTTAACGGTTGGGTATGTGTTGACGTTTCTCCGTTAACTCAGATATGGCGCTGAACATTTTATCTGGTATTGCACAATTTTTATTGTAACTTGTCGCTGAATTTTTCGGCTTAATTGATGTTTTCGAATTTACGAAGTTATCTCGTGTGCACAGATGGGCAAATTTAACACCATTTTACAACTACACCGATGACGCCTATTATTGTTTACAAATCTATACGAGTGTAATGAGAACGGTTTATAGAGAACTCGAAATGATTCACAAAATTCGAATGTTGCCAACTGCATGTGCTTTTGACTCACGATGAGTATCATAAAGGTGCGTGGAAATCATTTTTTTATTTTCGAAATTTATTATTATGTATGTCTAATTTTGAGTTTGAGTTGATTCATATTCGCGCATGATAATTGAGGCGACGGCGGCAACAATGGTTTTTTAGATTTCCCCTAAAGTTAAAATAAAAAGTGCCAATTTGTTTCAGCTTATTTGAATCTTGTGTGTTCATTGTTTGTTTTCTATGACGCCACTATTAACGTATATATTTAACGTCATGAGTTTTATTATACATATCTCGGTACGTGATTTTGTTCTGTGTGTACGAAATATTAGTATTTGTCAATCACAAACGTGCGTAATTTCTCGTGAGTTTATATGCATTTATAACGAACTTGTATAATTTTATACTTAAAATAACATTTTTTTTGCATTCGCTTATATATGGTCGTTAATCGCATTACAATCAAAGTTTTATGATATTTTTCTTGATAATCTTCGCTGTTTATATATTTGCTGATTTCAAACAACCCGATTATATCAAATATTCGCCATTAAAATAATTTTGTCAGTGAAAGAATTTTATTAAAATTTTCTCGATGAAAAACAATATACCTAAATATTGATATATTATACTTACAATAAGTCAAATAAAAGTTGAAAAATACAATTCATTTTATTACACATCGTCTTTTTATGAAATTTACATACAAATCCTTTGCTGGATTAAATCTTTTCAATATTGAAAGTTCAACTATTTTTCCTTTTCATTTTGAAATTCCAAGAGAAAGACCTAAAATTTTAAAACAAAACTAGGAAAATCGAGTAGATAATAGACAAATGAAATAAAAAATGCATGTAGAACAAATTGAACGTGAACTTGTTTAGATAGACAAGAGTGGAAAATGTTTGAAGAGGTTTTCATTCAATAGCAAACGATTACTCGTAATGATAACGAAGAAAAAACTTATGAAAAATTCGAATATTGAAATCATCCTTTGCCAAATGTTTTCAAACTCAGACCATCAAAACTCGATTACATTTCAATTAATTTTGAATACACTTCATTCTTTCAATAATTTTTATATTATAGCTGAATCGATACCATCAAGCTTACACATTTAACCCGTTGACCTCCCAGCGCACGTACTGGAAACAATCTCCCAGCTCCAAACACAATTTCGGATCGATTTTTTCGCGATCGACATCCGTCCAACAGATCGGCGATGATGTCAGTCTCCAAGCAGCACTGGGTTAACTCAACATCCTATTAAGGCGTGATTCATTAACATAAAGGCCGCAAACACTTACTACACACCGTGTATTATAATATAATGTAAAATGTAATGTACGCACGCACACCTGACCTTCGGACGTCGTCTGTCGAACGGTGGCTCGTGTCAGTTCCGGTATCTGCCGAATTCCCAAATCGTCGATTGTGATCTTGCAAATCGTCAAGAGATTTTTCCCATGCTTGGTATGTGTGTGGTGGTTTTGTCCGGCGTGGGAGTCCAACGTATTGTCCTGCGAAAAGTCGAGAAAATCGATTGTTTGTTGGATGTTGATTTGATGGTGGGATTTGTTTTGTTTTGATTTATTTGATTGTTTGAATTCGTATACATTCCCTTACGTCAATTCATCGGCATTTGCTGTTGTTATATTTATGTTTTGTATTAATTGTGAGTGTATATTATAATAAACTTATTGTTGAAATTATATATAGAAATGATCTAAATTGGTATCATTTGAATAATCATCGATAGTCGCTATCAAGGCTTTGTTAAGTTTTTTTAATTATAATAGATTGTCTTATTGTAGTGGAGTAAATTATATGACTTGATTGACGATGTGACAGATGCATGATTAGCTCACTTTTCCGATAAAGGTGATACCGAAATTCGCAATTTTCCGCATACAATGAGCCACACTTCAAATTTACGAATGACATCAATCGAACATATGCGCTTCACTCGAAACGCACACGTAAACGCGGAAAAAGTCTCGCGACACGTGCGAGAACAGGTGTCCGCGGCCACCGGCGTGTTAACGTCGCGGCGACAACTCTCTTGATATCTCGCAATGTTTATTGTGCGATTTATATAATACATTCGGAAAACTTGTCCAATTACACGGGAGAAATCCTTCGGCTCCTTATGTGACTCCCACGCGCGAACGCGATAGAACTTCTACAGAATGTTAGATTTGACAGGTGGTTTGTAATTAAAACCGACCGCTTCTCAAATGGAGACGTTAATCAATGTTTTTTAATTGACTTCATCTCTCGCATATGTTATATTGGCGATTCGCAAAAAAATCGCATTGAGCCGTTAAAGGCGATTTATTGAGCCGCTAACGAAGAGCGTCGCGCTTCTTTTTCGCGCACGTATGTTGAATTTTTATTTTCTGATTTTTTTTAGTCGTTTGCGATTTTCTTGAACGCTCTCTTGCTGATTTCCATAATCGATCGATTCGATGCGATCATCGTTTCTCGGAAAATCGTTGGATTTTTGCGTCGTTCCACTCGACGGTGTCGTAGACGAAGATGTGTCGTCCGAATAAAAGTGAAAGCGTTTCCATCTCGCGTCAGGGAATGATGCAATTTTGTTTGAAAAAAATTATGACAAATTCGCAGAATGGATATCGTTCGGTTCAATGTTCAATTTCGTGGTGATCACAATAGGATGGTGGTTTGTGGGAATTGCGTGGTTGGTTCTCTTTGATCGAGAGCGAAACGTTCTGGAAATTTTTGTTAACCTTTTGCTTGGGGTTACGTCATTTTTTTTACGGTTACGATGATGGTATCATTACGTGTATTATTTTGAATCGAAAATTTAACAATGTGCAATGATCGATGAACGTGACAGACCTTTTCGGTTCACTTCCGCCAAGAATATGCGAGTCGTCCAAATTATGGTGGATTCGCATGACATATTTGAATAATTTTCTTAATTGCGCACGATATTATAATGGTGCTATTTAATAAGGACAAAAAGTTTTTTTTTAAATCAAAAGTTCCGCTTCTTTGTCCTTTAAAAAAATATCACTGATTCATATTATGGTGTGTGATTTATAATTATATTTGCATAGAGTGATTATATCATATTTTCTTTTTATTATGTTGACATTTTTATGAACTACATAATTCGATTTTTATTTATTTGTACATTTTTCTTTTACATCTATTTCAAACATTATTATCCACATTGAATGACATGCAAGACGAACGATAATCAATTCGATACACATTAGCGAATTCAAACTCCATTAAACTAATGACAGAAGTATTTCAATCTGTGGGAGTAATGTCGACATATAGAGAATTGTTGCCCCCAAACTGGTACAGCCAAGCTACAATCCCACGTCCTACGATGGTTTCCCCATATTTTCTGTTATCGTCGCCCACTTCTTGCCCAGGGCAATGGTCAAACGATTGTCGAAACACTTCTTCTAAAACGCCTTCGCTATTCATCCGCTCATTGAAACTGTTTTATTGAATTTGAGGTAAACAAAGCCGAAAGAATCGTTGTTAACGTACGATTTCGTATGTTTAGTTTTCAGTATGAGTTCGTGAATACATTGTTGCAGTTTGGCTCGTACAATTCCGACAGTATATTATCTACCCCTATTGTAAATCTCGTTTGAATTAAGCTAAATGAGCTTGCACCGTTCATAAACAATGTGGATCAACACGGCGACAGTTTGATTGTCCAATTTTGTCATCGTCGACCGATGGCCTTTTGCTTACATTAACACAATTTAAACTATGGGACATATTGTAAAAGCAAGGCTGATTTTTTTTTCACTTTTTTTTTCGTTTCAATTTTCACTCTCGATACATGCATCAACTTCGAAATGTTAATTTTAATTGGTCGAGAGTTCATTAATCAATTTTCATATATCTTGACGTGTGCTTTGAAAAAAGTATCAATTTGAAATAATCAACCCGAACTGCGCGATTCTAATAAATTGTCGGGACACTGTACGCAAATTGAAATTAATCGAAAATTACCAACCCTCATTCTATATTCAAACCAATTGGGATGATCGCATTATATTGTTTTGACGATGACTATTTCGGTTCATTATATCATTTGTAAACTAGCGTGAGACACAAAAATAAATCGTCCTAACACTTTGCCAAATACGTTCCTAGGTAATTTTTTAGAATAGTCGAATATAGAATCGATTCAGCGTTTTTAATTATCTCCGATCGAACGTCGACTCGATTAATCCTGAAATATATAATTTTGTATAACACTCATTCGTAATATTAGTGATGACAGTATTGTAATACATCCAACTTAATTTTCTTCAAAAGGCAACGCTTACATCATCTTTTTATGGGAAACTTTGTAATTTGAATCTTTTTTATGCACAAAAAACTACATATATATTATATTTCATAGGTGTACGACTTACGTCAACCTCTCACATTTGACAAAAGCTTGCTTCATCAATCTTCATTTTTCAAACAGCTTGCATAATCAGATAACGACGATAGCATTCAAATGCGAGATGCATCTTTTATATGCACATTTTTTTAATATAAAAAAACGATCCGATTTCAAGGTTTCTCTCTCATTTCCACAACAACCCACTCGAACGCATTTCCCTCGCTTTTCCGACACTGATCGAACACTCACTCGAATCTACACAATCTACAATCTACACAAATCAAAGCGGACGATTCTTACGACTTTTCGATGGAAAATTTTCGATTGCCGACGTATGTTAGAATCGGTGAATGTTAAGGTTGTCCGGCGTGGGATCGCTTTCGTCACGAGCGTTTGGCGCCCACGTTCGAAATTTGTGCATGTCATTAATCTAACGGTTCGCATTATTCGGTAACGCGCCTTTTTAACGCCTCGTACGTAGCGGATTGTTCCGTTTTACCATATTTTTTTTCGTTATTGTAGATTTCGAAACGCGAAAGTTCCAGAAACGGCCGCCGGCCTCTGGATCCGACGATGATGCCATCGGCGGATTTTATTTGCAGATTTCGCGTGCGAATCCGGGCATTGATTATTAAATGTCTGTCGATCGTCGGGTTTATGTGTGTGTATGTTCGATTTGCGATTTTCGGCAATGGTCTACTTCTGGCGTTTGATTGATGTGTGCTTTTATGCGTTTTGTTTACGTTCGGGGCGATTGTTTTCCGGATGGGAGTTTTGGTAATTGGCGGATGCATTTATTGTATGGTGATTTCGGCGGTGTGGTTTTATGGTTTGTGATGTTGACGAAGTTGTTGTTATCGATGGGAATGTTGCTGAGTGAAGTCGGTGCTGATTAAATTTTGTTTACGTGTTTGTGAGAAAGTTATTTTTGTTGAATCATTTTAATTTGTTCATAATTGACATTGTCGATAAATGGCGTCATATTTAATTACATACTTTGTATATTCAATTTTTTATTTTAACCGATGATCAAACTACATACTTAATTAAAATTCGATAATTATTTATTTTATGATATAAATTCAATCAATAATAAAACAATCATCAATAATCTTATCTCGTCTTTACAAATCTTTGTTAAGAATTGAATAAAAGTTATTATTTTATTTTTACAATATTATCATGTCCATATTTTATTAGTTCCCCAGAATTTCATATCGATCAATCATTGATAGGCATGCAGAATAATATTTCTCATAGACCTTTTCAATTTGGATAATGGTATTCATGACACTATCTTCACATAAATCACTTGATTGCGTCCTCATCACTTTTATCTCTCTTCGCTCGACCATGCGAGTATATTCTAATGTTTTATGAATGTAATTTTTTTTTTATCGGATGATGCCTTTCTACATAAGATTATAAGTAGTATACGACATGCGTAGATGTCATCTATTTAAATTTAGATATCCTAAATAAACGTTAATTTGATGCTCAATTAGTGCCATAATCACGTATATCTTTGATACGACTTGGACAACGCCTTAACACACCTTTTAATGAATATTATTGACATTTGGTTTGTTGTCATCGATTTAAAAATAGTAAAAGTTTGTGTCATTGATGAATAAATTTATTGCCCTTTACTTTTTATTGCTTGCATTATTATGCATCGGTTATTTTTAATCATGGATAATAAGTATTTTTTTCTAATATGCCGAAACGATTAGTTTCCACTTATAGAATATAATGTAGATCGTCGAATTCGAAAAGCGATTATATTTATTTTTATAATTTAATATTTTTCGTAACTTATTTCTCCAAAATTTTATTTTTTCAGTCATTCATGAACGTGACAAAATGAATACAATTCGAATTTACAGGTTATACTCAATTCAACGAAGCACGATTTTCAAACTACTCTCTCCATCTTGCACACAATGCACAAATTCGAAAAAAAAAATTACTTACCTGTTTATTTTTCTAGATACCTTTTATATATCAACAATCACGGATGTCCTCATCACAGCATCTAATTGTAAGCACAGACAGGTTAACGACGTACTTACAGATCCTATTATATTATACTACCAGATATTTTCACATAAAAATTATTAGATTTTTACTAGTTTTTGGTTTTTACATATGTACATATTTTTGATGAAAAATTATCGATATACTTGACAAATTACTGAAGAAGACAATTAAAATGTGTATTTTATAATATAAATGTGCATTTATTCTGAGCATTTAGTGTACATTACCAAAAAAATACCTGTGCCTTAAAACAAATAAAACGTGCATTAGAATGAAAATAAAGAATCGACAACGCCGTAAACGCGAATAGGGCGAAATATTAACCGCACGACCATTATTTACAATTTTCATAATATTAAGTAATCGAAAATGGATCAAATTGTTAAACATGATTGAAATTAATCAAATAAAAATTTTATCAAAATGAAACATTAGTGTTTCATTTTGATAAAATTTCAATGTTTCAATAATGTTTCATTTTGATAATACAATAGAACTGTTAACAGTTGTCTAATAGAGAAAGACTTTACTCTGGCGACGTTGCCACCTCTCGATCATTTCAATGCTCAAATCAATTTTTTCTAGTGATCATTTCATATATTTTTTTTAATGCTTACATTATAATGCCGAAAAATTTTTTTCGTTGCACACTACATATTATATAAAATGATCCACAATACGAGATTCATTAATGCACATCGTATATTCTAATGCACAAATAATTCATTTTTAGGCACAGTATACTTTTTCAACGCACACTTAAATCGCACCCATTATCGAATTTTTATCGAACGACACTTCTTAAAAAATCAACCTCAAAAGGCGGCTCAAATAGGTAGCAGAGTAGGCACTTGCCTAGGGCGCCAAAATTAAAGGGGCGCTCACATTTTTTCTTCTTTGGTTATGAAATTGAAATATTATAATTTATATTTTGAAAAGTGTCGAATAAGTTTAAAAAGCGTTGACCTTTTTTTAAGGAAAAATTTTTGGGGTTCGAATAATTTTTGTATTCGAAAAATATTTGTTAAATATGGTGGAGGGGGGCACTGACAATAAATTTGCCTAGAGTGCTATATACCCACGAACCGGCCATGCTCAAATCCAATGGTGGCCAAATCGTGACCCGCGGGCCACAAGTGACCCACTTGATGTTTTTATTGGCCCTTTTGTGGCCAACCACGAACTAATTCGTGAACAATTTTTTTTCTATAGGCACTCTCTGTCTTGCTCAGTCGGCTATTTTAAATTTTAAATATAAAAACTATCATATTATTGTTACGTTGTAAAATATTTATGAGTGGCCCTTCAAAGATATGCATTATTTTATTTGGCCCACCGAGTGATTTCATCTGGCCACCACTGCTCAAATCGACACAAAAATCTTCACCCAGCAACAACAATTAACGATTCTCATTCATCCAGCAGTGGCGGCTCGTGAAAATTTGTAGTGGAGGGGCTGCAACAATGAAATTGAAAATAGTACACATGTTTTCATGTAAAAAATACGAAAACGTCATCATCAACACATACAAGAATCAAAATATGTATTGCATTTATACACCTATACAAGACGAATATAAGAATTAAAAAAATAACTTTATACAGGGAGGGCTGCAGCCCATTAGGACGAGCCGCCACTGATCCAGAGCCATAGTATTGTTTTTAGCGCCCCTTTTTTCCCAAGGGGAAGCTATAAAAAAAAATTACAAAGGAGACCTGACCAAAAATTATTTTTAAATTTCATAACTTTCAAAAGAACACGGCACTCACATCAAACACAACAATTGCCGACTTCCAACCGTTTTCCACACCGAATCGAAAACGTATCGATTCGCAACGCTTCCACAGCACTTATCACCGGCCCGGCCATAAACGGGTTAACGCAGCACTTGCAATCGTACGCTCCGCACCCAACGGGCTCGCCCCATACATACGGTCGGGCACACGCGGCTGTTGGCAGTTGGCCGCGAGCGCTCGCTCGGCGCGTTCGCGTGCTCTTTGTTGCTTAACTTTCGGTGCAACACTCTTGTGACACACTGTCGTCGGCGAGAGCTGCCCGGGAACCATTCTAAGAGAAAAAAAAACGTAAATAAACACATAGTCCTTTGGCCCTCGTCTGCCCGCGGAGGCTTTCTTCCGCGTTTTGGGTATGCGGTGTTGAGAATCTTTCAAACGCGCTGCTTTCTATGTGGGCTCTCGCGGTCGGTCGTTTCGATGTGAGGTTGAGGATTTGTCACAATAATTCGGCTGGCGGTGGTAACCCTTCGGTGCGTGACGGGTTGTGATAAGGTTGACGGGAGGTTTTGTTGTTGTTTGGTTTGTCGTCGCGATCATATGGTCGTTGATGTCTGTTGGGGATCGGTGGGTTTTTTATGTGATTGGTGTGGAAATTTACGCGTTCATGTTTCGTCTAATTATGCAGTTTAAGAAGAATTGTATTGTATTATGTTTTTCGATTGAAATTTGACGTATTGTTGATAGATGCTGAAAACAATTTTTATCTGTTCTCGTGAATTAATGGCGCTTATTTGTGTATCGTTTTTATGCTGTTCATTATAATATTATCAATCAAGAAGCTGGTGTTATCCTATTTTATTGTGTTATTGCATCGATATAAATTTATAATTCAATTATTATAATACAACCTATTGTTTTTACAAAATCCAAGAAAAATTAGATTATATGAATTTATTTCAGTTACAAAATTTCTGTTATCGAGGATTACAATTGATCGATTTGTCAATATATGTCTAATTTTATATTGACCGACTTCTTATATTATATTAGTTCATTCTTCTATTATTATAATTTATGATGATTTTGCTGAAAACCTCAATAAAATAATGAATGGTATAGTTTCACGTAAACACATCAGCATTTTTTTTTACATACATATATCTCAAATCAATACCTTATTAGACTACGGAATGAATCAGATCCGTGATTTTCATGCAACGAATGAAATTAGTTAAATTTTACTGAGAAATCGTTTACGTGATTTAGCGAGATTTTAAACACAGTACTATCGAATTGTCTGATATTTTAGAGTTATCATATAAAACTTTATGAATTATTTCTAAATGAATCATTACAATAGGAAAAAAATATTCTATTGTTTGAAAATATCATCCGAAAATTCGCTTTAACCCGACCCACACGAATTTTATAGTCAATTTTTGAAACCGTATAACTAATATTTCTACGAAAATCCGATATATCATATTTAATTCGTATCGATTTTCCAATAAATTAATTTCTTTATTTTTTCCCACGGTGTTATCTTCGTTCGATAATGCAACACGATTTAAAATTCTCACAATTGTCTTATTTTGTTTTCATTCTGAGTTGCATGTTTTTATGAACATTTAAAATAAACCTTCTGATAGATTTCATAAATCAACTTCTTATACAATTTTGTAATTTATACCAATTCAAATTATTACATTCAATAAGCTATGATGTATGCATGTAAATTTCGAAATTTTACATAATGAACTGTCATAATTTGCAGTTTACTGCGTTTGCGAAATATTATAGTAAGTCGTGTGTCAAAATGTGAAGTTGCAGTTTACGCGACCTCACCTTTGGTTATCCTACACTACACTGATACTGATACTGTTGAGATATAATTGTGCAGATGTGGCTAACATTTTTCCATTACATCTCGACAGTTCAATTCGCTTTTAAAATACAGTTTGATCTATGTAATTTTCCGTGCCAATTAGTGCAATTTTGCGGTATGTCGGCCTATGTTTTTGATGTGTGATATTTAATAGTACAATTAATTGCATTTTACCGCAGTTTGTGGTTGTTCTGACTAACCAACCTATTACATATTTTTAAATACTTAGGTGTTGTACTACGTTGTTTTTTATATCTGATTTCCTAATTTAAATGTGATTTAATCGTTAAAATCGAAAACAATAGAAGGAATTAAAATAGACGTCGATAACATTGTATCCTCGCTGTTTTGAATGTGCATTATTTTTATTAATAATACAATTGTAATTAAAAAAAATCAACTCGATTTAAACGATTTTTTCAAGGTTAGTACAAGTTTATTATTATATTTCAATATCTCATTTTTTTTTGTTTGAAACGTCCACATGAAGACGTTCATAAACACGAACATGCATTTTAATTATCGTCGGATTTCCCAATTATTTTTAATTAGAAAATCTCAATTTACTTTTTACAACCGCACGACAAACGAAAAAAAAACACCCATAAACCTCAAGCGAACTTCACTGCACACGCTTTTCCACCGTTCGCACTCCGTTCATGCGACTCGTCATTTTTTCCACCAGCCGTTCGAATCTAATACGACACTCGAACCATTCGAAATCGATGATATCATCGGAAGAACGCACTCCAAAAACCGTGAAAACGGCCGACTCCGCATTTCGCCGACCGCCAGTCAGCCAGCGTGAAAATTTCGCAATCATTATCGCGCGTTTTTTATTTTATTTTCGTGCAAATGTGTGCAAAAGTCGCCCGCGTGCCGCCGGTTGGCGACGTGCGATGCCGGCCTGTGATATTGGTATTGGTCGGCCGTGTTGTCACCGGCGACCAATCAGAGCGCGGAACAGTGAACTCACCGTTTGCTCGGCGACCGTTACGCGCGCTTTTGCGCTCTGTCGATTTTCGGTGCTTCATCCCCCGTTGGCGAGGTCGTTTCTTTTTATGTCTTCAATGTCGTTTTTTTATAGATTTTAATATGAATTCTGCAATGCATCGATGTTTTTATATAATCATTTGATGTTTATTATATGTTTGTTTTGTTTTATTTGACATGTGTAATTTTAAAAGGTCGTTTATAGTTTTGAATTTATGCGTAAATATATTCATAATAGTGTAGATAAAATTAAAGGTTTCGAAGCGATGATGTTTTATCAGCTCGTCGCGTTTCTCGATATAGGTTTATTGAATCATTGTTGAACAAACTTGAAAAAAAAGCGGAAGGGTTTAACTGTCAAAATTTCCACATCGCGATAAACAATCGCGAAATCAAAATAAATACTGGAGATTATTTCCATCGGCAATCTAACACTTCGGCGACCGCGCTCACGTCATCGCTTTTACCCGAAGAAATATATTGGAAAGACAAAAAAAAAACTTTCGAAAACGATCCGATTGATATGCAAAACTCGATTATTCAAATGAGCCGTTTTGCTCGTCATATATTATACACACATTATTTTTTTCGATCGATCTTTTGTATTCGGCGCCTGTAACGTCATAATATAATACGTGCATCATCCATGACAATGGGGCTATTACTGCGTTTTTCGAAAACGATTTGAACAATTCGATCATATCTATATTTATAATCTACAACAATTGTCATTAAATCCCATTGTCTTTTACGTTTTATTTCGCTAATCTTGATTTGATACGTTTTCGAATGAAAATCTAAAATTTTGTACGAAAATTCAAAACCGGCGAGATAAATCGAACAATCTTAATCACGCGAACTAAAAAAAAATGGGGGTCGTCAAGTTCGTGTGTCAAATATGACTTTTTCGTCACGTCCTATCGTTATTCTATTCAACACATTGTGTTGTAATAATTGTGGTAGATAAAATCTTTTTTCAAAACAACCGTCGGCTTCGAATCGATCACGTCATATTTGTAATTAACCCGACCCATGAACGATTCATTTCTTTCGTATACTTTATGGACCCTGAATGTAATAAACACTACATAATGTCGAATCATAGTCGTATAAGTCGATTTCGAAACGTTCACGGTCGTTTGGCCATCCAGGTCGCGGTGATTCGTTCCATTCGACGTAATTCTGGGTTCGATTGGAAAATATCATTTTTTTTATTGTTTTATTAGAGTTCAAGTGTCGTCCGATTTGTCGAGTTCAAGACAACGCCCACAACGTCGAAATCTAAACCGAATCGGAAAATGCAATCACAACGAACAAAATTCAAAATTGGCAATCAATACCAAGGCCGACTCACTTCGCGAGTTTATATTGAGGTTAAGGTTTTTCGATCTATTTACACAATTTTTTTCGCGGTAATGTATGCGCATGCGATTTCTCGGCCGTAACACCCACGAAGATGTCCATAAAAAAACAACACTGTGTTAACAGGACAAACGAGATGAGTCCGATAATCGCGTAATTCTAACATCGACCCGCGATTAAGGCTAGGCGCAAAGTACAGACTTTTTTGTCGGCCGACAATTTGGTCGGGTTCTTAATCAGTATGGATATGTATGCGAGTCAGTGGCGGGATCCACGGTGGTGGCAAACAGTCAATTGCCACCACCTTAGAGACTTGCATAATTTTATACATATGTATACATTATGATTAAAATTCGGATTAAAAAAAAAAGTTTAATAGATAAATATTTAAATTTAGATTTCTATATTTTTGAAAAAAAGAATCTGCCTGCGGCGCAAATGTCTGTGATTTTGAGAAAATATGCTATTCAACTATCTCATTTTCAAATTAGTAGTTTTAATACAATTTCTTTATTTTTTTGATATGAATACTCTTTGTGAAAAAAATTCGCCTGCGACGCTATTAAAAAAAATGAAATCATAAAAAGCTTGATAAAAAATGCATATCGGCAACTATTTTTTTCAAAAAAAGCACTGAATACAAGTCTTATTTTTGAAAAAAGTATTAAAAATTAGAAATTACCCCCACCCTGCAAATTTCCTGGATCTGCCGTTGATGCGAGTGCGCAAATTATGACGAGTCGTCATAATTTGCGCACTTGCATACATCTTCATACTGATTAAAAATCCGATCGAACTATCGGCCGACAAAAGTGTGTAGTTTGCGCCTAACTTTACAATTATTGCTACGACAAAGCCGAAAAAAAGGAAAACGGCCAACGGCCGACTCGATGGCCGCCGTTTTGCACCGCCCGTACATAAATTACCGGCCGCGGACGAGTCGGAATGCTGTTATTAGCAGAAATCTGTATTCGATTAGTACGTAATGGACAGTTATTACGATCGACGGCGATGACGACTTGATTTGTCGCCGCCGAATTACGCGCTTATTAATCTCGATGATTCTGTGTTAGGAAATGTGTTCGCGTGGTGTCGTTTGGTGTTGGTTTGGGGTGAGGGTTGTGGATGTCGAGTGTTTGGATTCGAGTTTGTGTGTCGTGTTGATGTTTTGGGAGGGTTTAGTTGAGGTTTTTTTTTCAGTCTTCGGATTTTTGTTGAATCATTTGGATTTTTTTTATATTCGTCGGTGACCGCATAGTTTCAATTTTTTTAATTTCCGGTTTGTTATTGTTTATGTAGTCGACAATTATCGTGTATGTTTCATCGGTTTAACTATTACAATAACATGATATTGTTTTTATATCAGCGTTTGTGTTTAAAAGCTTATTTTCATTTGTAAATAATACATATTATGCAATGTTTGGAATATAGAACCGCATTTCCGTTCAGCTTATGAATTAATTAAAATATGAATGTATGTTAATGAATTAAAATTTTACCGCTTTTCCTGTTCAAAAAGATTCAGTCATTTCTTAGAAATTAAATTGGCATATTACGCACATGTCGTACTAGATTTAATCTGACAGTGAATTCGACAAATGTAATTTCTTGAATAGAGTGACGAAGTTTTGAATCACCCTTTGATTTAATAATGCCGTAAATTTCGTAATTTTATTCCCATTTATTCAATGATTAGGTTTAGGACTATCCATATAATAAATAGGCCACTTCTGTCCGTTCAGCTCCATTCTACGATTGCATATAGACTGAAACGGAGCTTCTTCATAATATTTACACGTAGTTTATATTTTTCATTTCAACACACACACACGAGTTTATTTTTCAATTTACCCTCGTCGAGATACAAACAAGAGGGGTCCGAGATTCGCCTACATGAATGCGTTCATAGACGCGGATAGTAGGCGTACGCGTGACATCATTCGCTTTCTATGGGCTATCGCCATACGAATTCGGCTTCCGGTACGTATTTTCCGACTATAAATGTCCTATTCGATTGAAAAATTATTGTCAAGTGTCGACAGTCCTGGTAATTCGATCCGGTCGTCGAAGGGTTGCCGGAGATAAGCGGAAAACGATTCGCCGTTTAGTGTGTGTAAATTTGACGTTTTATTCGCGCCAAAACCCTCGTCTGCTGAAACATGCCGTTTTTATTGGATTTCGGCGACTTTTACAGCTCGAATATATCTTAACTTTGAATCGAAGTCATAACGTCTTGATCGCGGTTTGAATTGTTTGTGTGCCATAATTTTTTTTGTATAAATTTGCGGCAGAGTTTCATCTTTTTTAAAAATTATTAGTAAGTATGTTATATACTTTTTATGAATAATATAACAAACCGAACAAGCACACATACACGCAAGTACGCTCAGTTACCATCGATTTGCGATACGCGATAAGCAAAGTCAATAATTTTCATTAGTTATCGCAAATCATTTGGTTATCTGTCGACGAGCAATCTTTTCTAGCTTTTTTTTTCGATACAATTTTCAAAAAAATCCCAAACACTCCCACAACACGCATGCACCACATACCTTCACAATACGCCGGAAGATTTTCCCGCACCCGCCCGAAATGATTTATATAAATTCTATGTAAAGTGGATATGCAAATAAATAAATAAATATGGCAATAGAGTCGCGACACCGTGGTGCGTACCAAACTCGCGCATGACATCATCCTCTCGTATCTCTCTTCGGCATTGGAGGTTGTAACTGGCGTGTGGCGATAACTGGCGATTTTTCTCTTCAGTTTTATTCTCTGTTCGTCATATGGTGCTAGGCTTTTGTGCGGTGGCGATGTTGAAGTGTGGAAATCTGCGATCTGGCTCTGAGGGATTGCGCAGTTTTGTGCCCGGTTGGTGGGAGTGTTTTGGGGTGTTTGTTGGATTGTTAGTGATTTTTTTGTGTATGTTAACGTAAGTGGAATCCGATTGTTTGTGTGTGTTTTTCGCGATGAATTATGGAGGAAATCTGTTGTATGATCATCTCGTCATATGGTGGTAGGCTTTTGTGCGGTGGGGATGTTGAAGTGTGGAAATCGGCGATCTGGCTCTGAGGGATTGCGCAGTTTTGTGTCCGGTTGGTGGGAGTGTTTTGGGGTGTTTGTTGGATTGTTAGTGATTTTTTTTTGTGTATGTTTGCGTAAGTGGAATCTGATTGTTTGTGTGTGATTTTCGCGTTGAATTATGGAGGAAATCTGTTGTATGATCATCTCGTTAGCCTGTTTGCGGGGATGTACTTTTTCGGTGGGTTCGATCTTTTGAACCAGGTATGCACATATTAGCTTAATTCATATATGGAGAACACAAATTTGATTTTTAACGATTCATATTCTTGGAACAGGATCTGTGCGAAAATTTAATTTTTCCGTTGTATACAAATATTTAAATTATGATTTTTTTCCCCTTGCTAATTTATCGGGTCGAAAAAATGAACTTTTTACATTCGTAAACAATAAATTATATCGGTCATATAACTCGCGATATGAACTTTTTAAACAAATTCGCTAAATTTATATTTCAGTATAATAAACATTTCATTCAAAATTCAAAACGTCCAACGACGAACCGACCGACCGATCGATCATCGCAATTCTCGAAACCGAACTTTCACCCAATTAGAAACAAAATCGAAAACGAAACCTACACTTTTTCATCGAACCTGAAAAAGATCTACGCATAATATCCACAGTCGGAACTCACTTCAGCGTTTTGGGAACACTCGTTCCTCCCGGCCCGCTAATGACATCATCGTTATATCACGCAATAGTGGTGTTGGAAGTTTGATATTTTCTATTTGTTTACGCCTCCGCGCCCACGTTCGAATCCGCTTCGGAATCAAATATAATATAATATAATAATATGTATAATGGATGTCGAAACGGTGCTCGTTAGCCGTGCGCACCGATCGTATTTGGCCATTTTTGAATTTGGCGCCGATTGTTTGTTGTCGGTACAATTTGTTAGTCCAGAATTCGACTATCGTGCGCTTTTTCTAGACACGTTTGGAAAAAGGCGTGGGGAGCCGATGATTTGTTTCGTTTCTTTCTCTGTCGAGAGTGGTGTTCTCTAGAAATTTACGACTCGAAAATTGCGTGTGTGTTCATTTCGCTTTCGTGAAAATCTCGAGTTTCGCTCTATCCGGTGATATGGTGGTTCGTGTAATTAAAACGTGTCGTTACGTTGCGTATAAAAAGGCTTCTGATTCTATCGATGCGATTATAAAATTTATGTCCAATTAACGACCGTATAAAAATCTGTCGGGTTCGAAGGTTTTCGATAAATTTTTGCAGTTAATTTAATGGTCGTTTTGATGCGATGTCAATTGATTTTTAATCCGGGTTGATTCGAGATTTTTTTTCATTGAGAATTTTTTATTTATTTACTTTGCGACTAAAAATTTTCGAATTTATCGTCGAAGTTTCTCGATTCAATTTGATTGAGTACTCACTAAAAATTGACAGAGATAATTTTGTTTTTTTTGTTGTTTTTAAAGAAAATTCCAATCTGTTTATAAAATTTTTTTTTTTAGTAATTCGAAACTATATTTCCTTTTAATCGTTTTTATAACATTTCATATTAGTGTAATCTAATTTCAATCGTATTAGAAAATAATTGCGCCATTTTTTTCTTAGAATAATCTGTACGCAATCTGTTAATATCTGATTCGATATATCTCCGATAACAATCCGCATTCCAATCTATAAATTAATTCCGTTATGGAAATTTTCCGTATACTTTTTTTACAACAGATTTTTTCTAACTAATCACACCGATATTTAATTCCAATTTTCGAATGCATATCGCGAAAAAACTAATAATTGATGAGGACGGCAACCAACCGACAACAACTATTTCCATCATTGTTTGCCCAAAATTTTCATCAATATCCAAAGCTTCTATATTTAGCCGCTTAAATTTCTACGCAAATATTT
This sequence comes from Hydropsyche tenuis, assembly GCA_009617725.1. NCBI lineage: Eukaryota > Metazoa > Arthropoda > Insecta > Trichoptera > Hydropsychidae > Hydropsyche > Hydropsyche tenuis. The sequence continues at coordinate 1,769,190 of VTON01000011.1, read as the reverse complement.
GCTCTGACCAAATGTCAAATATTTGCGAAGAAGAGAAAAAAAGTATGTACGCGTGTATGCTTAATTAACACCTACGCGCTCCGATCATCGACCAAAAGGTACACCGGAGCAAATTAATTTTCCACACCCGTTTAACACGACTCGCATAAACAGAGCTCAAAAAAGAAAAACTGCAGTTTATATTCGGCCGGCCGCTGATGAACACCAGATTTTTCCTCGTCGATCCGTTTATTCCCGAGGCCACTTCCTAATCGGACGCATTTCCCGGGAACACTCTCCAGAAAATCGGGTTGACTAACCCTGAATATCCCGATATAAAGTATGAAATAACCGGCGAAAGTAATCCGTACCTGTTCCGCGATGAAAAATCCACGACCTCAACTCGTAAAACGCGGCCGCGCATTTCGTTCTTTTTCATTCTCCATTGTTGTGTAGTCGTTAATCTCGTGGAAGCGCCGCTGTCATCTTCGAACACCGATGATGTCACTTTTATAAATGCCGAGTCGGTTTTTTCGCGCCGTTTTGCTCGGTTTTTTTCTCGTTTGTTGGTTTTTTTTCGTTTTCGGTCTTTCGTCGACGCGTTTTCATTCACCTGACTCGCTGCCGCGTTGTAAACATTCGTCTGTCGCCAGTGCATTGGTCGGATGCGACCTTTGTTTTTGTTTGAATCGATTCGAAGACCACCTTGTAAATGGCGATAAGAGTTTTCGTTAGTGATTCGTCAATTTGAGTGAATGGAATTATGTCCGTTGGTGCCGAGTTGAATGATGAATTAATTAATTTCTTTCGTGGTTTGTCGTATCTTGGAAATCTGTGCTTGTTTTTTATAGCGTGCGATTTATTGAAATCTGCTTAACTTTTCGGATCGTGACAAATAATTACTTTATCGATCGATCGATCTATTGATCGTATTACAAAATGATTTTCCGTTGCGTTTGAAAGATTCGAATCACTACTTTTTTTTTATTTTATCGTATATTGTTTTTCAACAGATCGATGTTTGCATATGGGAGCTCCGTTAAAAATGGAATATAACATACGCTTTGTGCAATAAGTTAAATACAAAAAATAAATAAAAATAGTAAAATGCTCTACAAAATTCTAAATAAAAAAATGTGTATAGTGCGGAAGAAATGTAGTGCGTAGTGTAGTTATCGAAAAGCCGCCTTTACAACGATGACCGCAATGTTAACATCAAAGAAACCACATTCCGAGTGAATCTGACACCCATGCGTCATTTGAAGAAGATAACCCCCCTGAACAGCATGGAAAGCCTGGTGATGACCAGCTCCCAAGCGGGAGGCAGGCACCGGTCGAAGTCTAGGAGTGCCGGCAGCCCCATGTGCCTGGGCCCCGTGAAACACCATAGTCATCACACCTACCCCAAGATATCCACCCAGCACTACAATCAGCAACACAACAGTCAACACCAGAAACAACAACCGCCTCGCCAGCGCAGTTCTCTCGTCGCTCTGGTCAGGTCTCGGACTGCTTTGGATAAGTCCAGCTCGTTCTCCGGTCGGAAGGAGAACTCCTCGCCGGCCTTGTCGACGAGGTCCTCCAAGAAGCATATAATGGCATTGTTGGCTTCTTCGACGTCTGTCGATGTCAAAAAGCAGGATTTTCCTCCGGCCGACGTTACGGTTGTGAAGAGTGCGAGTGCTGGAGTAAGACTCAACGGGAAAATATCTAGGTTCGTATTTTATGAAAATTTCCATTATGAATTATTGATGAGGAGGTTTTATGTTTGTGACGTTTGTTATGTTTGTGAACGTTTCTTATGTATGTAATGAATCAAAAAAGAAAATTTCGGAAAATTTGTTTCTTGTGGCATACAAATACACCGTGATGTCATTTCGACTGATCGAATCAACGTGAAAAAATATTTTGAAACGAACCATCTTGCAAATGCAAGCAGAACCCAATCGTGAATTTATCAATAACCGGTATACATGCGATTTTCCGAAGCGGACGATTGCAGTGCGACGAAAGAAAATGCGTGTCGCCTCGCCGGACTGGACCGTCTCGTCCTCTGCATAGAAATGTTTTTGTCGTCTATCTTTCCATTGTCTTCTTGCAAATGTATTCAATACGAGTTGGCGATTCGCTCTCATTGGCTTTTTATAAGCAACATCGTCTCGGATGCTCTCTGGCAGATGTGGATGGTGATCTCACCGCCCTCTTTGTTTTCGGTGCATGCACACACGTATACGCATAGAGAACGTCTTTCTGTTTTTGTCCGAGATGGTACGCCTCATATTTTTTTTACTATAATCCTATTTTACAGAAATTCGACACACAACACCTGCAGCGGTCACGAGCGTGTAATTTTTACGCATGCACTTTTCCTCGACGCACGCATATAATGCAAATCTGCATATCGATTACGCACTCACGTATTTTTTCTAAAAATACGCCATGACTTTTCAATCATCGCCTGCTAAGGATTTGAACCTTGAAACGGTTCTACGATCTCTCCGTAACGCCCATGCACTGTTTTTGTTTTGACACATTGCACCGAAACCCATTTCGGTGGCAGGCTGCTGTTGATCGTTCGAATTCGAATGTCGATGGTGCCGATGACGGTTATCGATGTGTATTGTGTACCACTCTTCGTTTATTTTCAGAAGCTGTTAGTTGGTCGAAACCTCGTGGTTAATGTGTACACGCGATAAACTTATCTGACTTGCGAATATTTGCCTATAACATTACAATTTGAGATCATTTCTATATCGAGCCGGGTGCCCCTCGGCGTGCGAATTTTCCGCAACATTTCGCGTTCGAAAAAATATTCGGGTCAATGTCGAAAAATATGTTCACTGAAAATTAATTATCGGACATCTGTTTCGATCTTCTAACGAGCTTGGTTCCCCAAATATTTGCAACTCTTTGCACCTCTCAAAAAAGCTAATTTGTTATGGTCGGAAAAACATTGAGTAATTTCTGCAAACATCATCGTTCAATTAACCTACCGAGTTCTTTGACCCCCGTAAAAAAACGTGAAGAATACATTTCATATGTCGTTTTGCACAATAGTACTGACCCATAAGGTTAAAACGGATACTTTTGTCTTGTCATTCACATGTACAAACTGCGCAATTAACAATCGTAATAATTATCATTACCTTGCGAAATTCGGACAGCATATCCACGCTTAATGGCAGTCGCTGAACGTTCCAATATAGTTTTGGAATATGTGACATCATCACTCCTCGCGACCAACCCAGTGCCAATGACCCATTTGTCTCATTGTATTTTTGAACAAAAAAAAGCTCGCGTGCGTACCATCATCGCCGCGAATACACCATGCGTACTCGAAATCATTATTTTTTTCATCTCGTTTACTACACCGAACCTACTTTACAGTCGATGACCGTCTTCGTATTTCGGACCGCGGCTAAAAACTAAAATTAGTGATGACTGTTATCTCCGCAACAATTTCGTGGTGTCCACGACCCCATGCTTGGAGATCACCATCGCGATCATCGTTGTCGCAGATGGTGTGCCATGGCGCCAGCTAGTCTTGTGCATCGGCGAGCTTTTCGCATTCTGTTTGCGCGAATCGGACACAGGTTCTATTTTCGGTACAACGATTGACCGTTTAATTTGGTCGCTTTATTCGAACGGGCGAATGTCGTTGCGTCGATGCGTTTTTTCGAATCGGAACGATGATGGTTTTTTTAGTGAATTTGAAGCATTTTTCGCTTGTTAATCATGCTCATTAGTCGACTAATTCCCTACGTATTCCCGTTGTGACGAACCTCGTGACTGTGTTATTTTCTGTTCGAAGAATCGGACGTCACTCATTTTTCTTATTGTTGATGGAATTGGACGAATTTTGATTGAAACTGGAATTTGTCCGCTTAGTTTTTCTCGCGGATATTATATTCTAATATTTTTTACGTTTCGTTGAATAAACAATTGATTTTATTACGAATTAATAGAGTAAGTAAGAACATCTGTTCGAAATTTAAGCGATCACTCAATCACGAGAGCACTCTCTTCACATATCTCCGCATCCATTAAATCAATTCTAATCTTTATGACCTATTCTAAATTAACTGAACGCGGTGTCGACGTCCTCAAGCCTTGACTTTAACCGTCAGTCTACGGCTACATCTTTACTTTAACACACTTCCTAACCTCCGCATACCTCTTAGTATGTATCTGGCCTTACTCCAAATCACCTACGCTGTTCATCCCATATCTCCGTTTTGTTTTTTCGACGTTTTCGAAACGCACATAAGAAGTTAAACCGCAAAACCGCATATATAATACTTCCAAACGACTCACGTACAAAAATCATAATGAGATTGAATCGCCAGTAATGAAAGTATGATACTTAAGTTTTCATTTTCGTCCATTGAAAAGTTGTTTATTTTTAAACGAAAACTTTACCATTTTCACGTTATCTAGCCGGCAGGAAATAGCTACGTGTCAATTATTTTTAAATTTGTGTTTTAATGCGTACGATTTCGAATATTCGGGAAACGTTCCAATTTTTTAAATAACCACTCCTAGTAATAGTACTACGGCGTCGGTTCCGATTTCTAATAAAAACAATGTTTTATAGTAGTGAAACGTTCGCGGTTCGATCGCCGATTCTCGTACTAACCAGAACCAGCCTAAATTCTAAAAAAGTTAACGTGACGCAATCGAAACTCTAATTAGTGCTTTTGATGTCTATTACGATTCCAGGGATTAGAACACGTGTTGGATAGTCACGCGATGATCCCATATAGAAAACATTTCCCGTCGTTAAATTATCTTTTCTATGTATGATACGATGTTCGAGCCTATATTTCAATTCTTGTCATTAAAAGACAATGCGCATATGCAAATCGAACGTTTCTAGTGAGCGTGTTGCATTCGTGACATCGATAAAGTGCATTCGTAAACGGTTTATCGACGAAAAAGATCGTAAAACCACTAGAAAGTCGTCGTTTTTTGTATTTACTGCACATTTTTCACTCGCCAAAGTAGATAATGCAAATCGGCGTTGTCGCATTAAACGAACACACAAACGTAATTGACACCGATGATATATCGACGTGCACTGCCTACGTCTACGACAACGCCGAGCCATATCTTTTTGCGAAGCCAATTAATTTAAATCCTCTACGAGCTCATTAGCAAACGACCTTAAATTAAATTATGCAAATTCGAACGCGGCCGCAATCAATTAATCGAAAGATAGGGTTGTTTTATTCGCCAGCCTCCTCGCCGAAAGCCGCCGCCGATGATGTCATCATCATCATCGCCGCTCGTTATCTCGCCTTCTTTGTGCTTTTTTTCGGAATCGAATAAACACGAGATACCTGCGTCGATTTGCAATCGGCCGTTTTTCGCTTAACCCCGATTTCACCTCCGAAATCGCGACGCGTGCCACCCGAGCGCGAAACAATCAAAGAAACGACATCATTGTTCCACATTTCCGTACGTTCGATCGTGTATGAGTGTTTTGACGATTTTCGAATTAAAAACCTCGCCCACGCATCGAAAGTGACATATCGTGGCGCTTTTGATGCACGGTGGGCGGCGAACGCGCACCCGTAAATTATGTCGGATTTTTATTCGAGTTTGTCGGACGATGTTGAAAAGCGAATGTTGTCGCAAAAGTTGGTTCGTCTTCGTTCGGTTTTTGTGTCCTTTTTTGTCTCGTTGGAGTTGATGGGGTAATCTGAACGCAGCGTCCGGTTGAACCGATAAGTGTTCGAAGCGCATCGTTTGCGACTATTGTTTTAATTGCGGGCATTCTTCACTAATCGACGTCGATTGGCTGCAATAGAAATTGTCAATTAAACGGTCGAATCAATGAATTATCTCTTCAGATTATCAATTGAGAATATTCGGTTTGATATATTCCGTTTGGTTGATGAAGCTCGATGGTTGTTATTGGATGAATTTTGTTATTTTTATTGATTTTTTCTATTATTATTTTCCGTTTAAGTTTCAATTTGTTCACGTTAAGTGAACTCTTTAAATTAGACACGCAACTGTTCTAGTTTTCATTCTAGGTAATCTATTCGTTCATCCATTTTTATCGTAGTTCTACTTTTATGTTTAGATTTAATTGACTCAATTTTCTTTTATAGGACCATTCCAAGGCTAAAATTATATTGCACTATATTGACGTTAGCCATATTTTTACATTTCTTTATGTTCACTTTTTAAACATTTTCATTGAAAAGATAATCTCCAAGGTGATCAAAAACGTTCAATGTATTTCAAGAATTCTAACAAACAACTTATCGTACGTGCTCAACGACAACTTCCTCCAACCTATTCCGCACATAATAGATTTTTTTCACATACTCAATCATTTCGAAAACGCCAAATCATCGTTTCAGGGCAGACGGACGCGTGTCCGAACTTCGCCTTGATCTTGCCTTTCCGATTCCGTCAATGTCAAGCCGAGTTTTCCGACACACACTTCTCGATATAGAAACGGCTGCACACATTTTATATTTAATATATGCAATCAAAACACACCATATTGAATTACGTCCAATTGCCACTGTCACATTTCAATTTGTCGATCGTTTTCAACAACATTCCTGAACCCGCCCCGAATTCGTCACTGCGAATTCTCGACGTCGCGCTTAACATTCGAACGGTGATTGCCTTTTTTGCCGTCGTGCGAATGCATCGGTGAAAATTATAAGTAAATGTTAATAGTAAACCGTAGCCGTTGCCAAAGACGCTTACTACATGCATAAATTTAGTTTCGATTTGTTTATAATGGCTATCGAACGTTCCACAGATGCGTTTTTCGTCGACCTCTGCGTCGAGTTCGGCTCTGACGTCCTAGAATGATCGTGTGCAATTAGTAGTTTTGACGTAAGTTTTTCGGCTGGTGATTCATGCGAGATTTTTAACTTGATCGCCAACTTATCTTGAGTGTGTTTATAGATGAATCTCGAGTATGATCTGATCGTGTTTTAGGAAAAATGTACGTTTTCTGCGGGAAATAGATAAGGTGATTCAATACTTGTTGATGTTGAATATTTTGATTTTTTTGAGAAATTTTGAAATATTACTAGTGTGATGTAATGTAATACAGTTATCGGATTGCGTGTTAAAAATTGCATCAAAATGAGTCGGTAGATCTCATTATTGATGATTTGCATCATTGAACACTTTGTCTTTTGTTAAGAACAATGCGGTTGTAGTGGTTTTTTTAACAATGCACTTCGATGGCGTCATTGTTCGATTTTCTTAAGTAATGAGTCCTTGATTTCGATATTGATATCTAACTTTATTAATATTTCACTACGATTCTATAATAAATTAATTATCTGATAATAAATTTTTATACATTCACATGATAGAAATCCGCCATTTATAAACGATCAATTTCAATAACTTGAATACTTGAATCATTTCTATAAACAGCGATGAAAATTCATCAAGAAATTCTCAACGTCGAACGTATCAAATGAATTTCCAAAAATTTCCAAAACAAACAACGCGTTTCCCGGAAACCACCTTCACGCACGCAAGATGACTAAGATCCGAAACGCTTACGGAAAAGCGATACGCGCGTATCGAAAAAAAATCTATTCCCATCGTCAACAAACAAAACGCTTCGGTCGATAGCATCATGCAGCAATTGTCTCACCTTCGCAATTTGGCAGACATCCTGAAAACGATTCCAAGTGTCGCGCAGAGTCAAACGCTCCCATAAATCTCGCTCCGGAAGCGGTGAAGATGAGTCCGTTCCTGTCTGAAGGTGCAGGACATCCATGTCCTCACCAGTGATTTACAGGTGCATCCTCGTGTCGGAGGTCGCTTTTTCATATGCAAATCCCAGAGAATAACACTTGTCCTCCGACGCCGATTGCTTCGTTGTTTACGGGCCGAGATCGTATCTCGAGTTCTCTGAAAGGGACCAGTTCTGCGATGGTCACGTTGCACAATTCATTTTTGTGTTTGTACTTCGTTGTTTGTTGAGTGTTTCGTAATAGGTGCGGATTGGTGGGGTATGTGTGCATGTTTTGGATATTGTAAATTTCAAAAAAAAAAGTGCATTATAGATTTTCTTATTGTATTGTATTTAAAATTAGACGTCGAACTTTGATAATATTTTTATTTTTTAGGAGTTTAAGAGTTATATTAATTGATTTTCCTACTGTTTATAATTTTTTTTCAGACAGTATGTCTCATCGTAGAAGTTACATCTCATGACTGTTGCGGTTTTTATTTGCCATTGTTTTTCAACGTTTGCTTGAACTTAACTCTAATAAAATAATTGATTACTCATTTTTTTTTGTGATGCGGTTAATAATTGATGTTTTGAAGATTTGAATTTGTAAATATTTTGTTTTTGTAGAACATGTTTGACCACTATAAAACGACTCAGAAAATGATATGTTATTAAAACTAAATCCATCAAATTATATACAATGATGTTCGGCTAAATTATCAAAACTGGTTGCTTTTGTAATAAGTTAAATTGTATTTATCGTTAATCTATAAATAATTGTACAATCATACGTCTCCACCTGAAAGCCACATTTCATACAACAGTGATTTATCCGAATACAAACATTTTTTTTTAGTCAATAGCGATCGTGTTAATGGAGGCAAATAACGTTATATTTGGAAAGATGACGATAGATTTTCATGAATCGTGTTCGCTCTAACGGAAATATACACGTAAATAGGTGAAAATCGTTGGCTATTTTCCGTCGGAATTCAAAATTTCCATCGAATATTATCATTGCGATCACGTTCTTCTCTGTAATTCGAGACAATTTATTAATATATCTCGTATTTTATTGTTAATTTACGCGTTTAGAACGGCGTCACAGTCGTTATACGACAATCACAGTGCGCAAAATAACGATCTCGTAAACGCGCCAATAAATAACATTATATCCATACAAGTTAATTGTCTGTCTATTCCATACGCTCACATCCTCCTGTCAAACTAAAATTTATTGCGCCCATTTCACGACTTATTTCAAAACGATTTTTTTCCCTCGTAGAAAATTAAGACGTAGCGTCACGCTCAATGTTCCTTCTAATTTTCCCGCGCGTTCTTTGGTAGAATGCCCGGCCGTTTTGTCCGAACGTCGCATCGCATTTTGTCACTCTAGAAAAGTTTTTCCCGCCTTCCATTATAAATACAATAAAATATAATAAATGCGCCTAGGCTTTTCTCCGTCTCGAGTTTTCGACGACTTCGCTTTTGCAGAACGCCTCTCGGATAATTCAGTCCCGCTCTCTACCGTTCGAGCGCGATGACATCACGCGTATTTTGGTTTTGGTGGAAATGTTGTGTGGTGCAGAAGTCACAAACTTGACGTTCTCGTTTCGCTTTTCTTCCGATGATGATATAAGGGGTGATAAGACAGGTTACGACGTTCACGTGTTGGTTTTCGTTATCGATTAGTCGTGTGCAGAAATGTGTTATGACGAATTTCTTCCGTGTGCTTTCTATGTGCGTTTTTTTCTTCTATTTCTGTTCGGCGGTTCGATGAACTTTCTATGCATCTAGTCGCGTTCATATCGAGCTAAATTTTCATATTCGATCATTCGGAATTGTGTGATTGCGGTTGTTTGATCTTTTTCGAAAGCGTGGGATTTTCAGACATACGTATTTGTTGTATTTTTGATTAATCGCAGAATAAATTTTTTCGTTAATTATACAGAACACAACCGTTCTTATAAAAAAAATACAATATATTTATTTTCGCTTGCATAATTTATTCGCTTATTTTCCCGCATCAATTATAAAATAGCGCAATTGTGGGAGTTGGATTCGAAAATGTATCAAAATGATTTATTAATTCTGCGGCGACGCCCGCTTGGACCGCGTCCAGTGACTTTTTCGCCACGCTTTTTTTCTAATAGATCAAAAAATAAATCAACGGAACCAAAATCATCGAACGTCCGTAATCCGTCCGCGTTACACAACCGACGAAAAAGGTTGTCGACACGCGATTCGGTTACCTGCGAACACGTAAACACACGCACGTAACTCGCCATTCACACGGCTCTATGATGGTCAACACGGACCCGTTTACTACAGACGATTACCATAACGTACTCCTGACGACGTCTGACGATCTTCCGGCCTTTAGATCCTCGGGACGATTCATAAAAACAACCTAACCGATGAATGGACGGATTCGGTCGGAGGAAAAGTCGAGATTTTCCCGTTGGAACAAAAGGGCGAGTGTGCATGTGTGGAACCGGCCGATTTTACCCATTCATAATTTTCCTCGGCGATCGTTATTATTTTAGTCAAGGTAACGCAACCGGTCGCTTTTGCCAACGAACTCAACCGCGGTTTTCTTACTCTCGTCTGGTTGTGATCATCAGTCGCGACGATTTCGTCGCATTTGAAGCATCATCTTCTCCCGCTGTGTCGGGATAGTTAGTGTTTTTTTGTTGTTCTTTTTTGAGTTTTTAATGCACGTGTGCATCGGCGATGTCAGAGCACGTGCGTGCTTCCGAATCGTCGTTCACGATTGACGACCGGACAGTGCTAATGATGATGATGGTTACGGTGATGTCATTCCCTTTGCGCTCCTTTGTTCTTGTCGTGTTTTTCTCGTGGTGTTCTTTCAATCTGAGCCGGATCATCCAATTCATCGCACCCAGGTGAGTTCATCATCAGACGTTCGCTGATGCGTTATCGCGTTGAACTCTGTTTATCTGATGACAATTGTAACATGTGATTTGTTTATTTATAATATTTGCTTTGATACGATGATGTTTTCGATTACGATATCAAAAATATCAAATCATATGAATTGGCCAATTTCCGGGACATGCAATGGAAAACTTTTGTGCTTTTGCACTGTGGGAAAATCGAAACGCGATCGAATCCGCCGGTGCACTGGTGCAACCGGTTCTTCGTCGCAATTCCTATCTCCTCGAGTTTTGGTTCTTCCTTTGTCCGTGGTCCATTCCTAACGACCAGATCACAATTATTTCTGGATCGGTCGTCCCTCGTCTCTCCGGTCCCTTCAGGGTTATCGGCGGCGACCATCAAGCTCCTTTCGCTCTCACAATGCGCATTTAAATCGTAACCTTTTTGGTGTGTTTTTTTGCTCGTTCCGAACGAATGGCTATTCGATAATGTCAGAGTTTATTGTGTGACCGCGTTCACTTTCTTTGTTCCGAGAGGAGAAACGAGAGTGTTGTGGACTCGTGTTGATCGTTGCCCAATCGATTGTAAAAAACAACGTTCGTCATTTATTTATTATTTTGTGTTTGTCGTGGAAACTTCGATTCGATTTGAACGGTTTAGTAAACATAACACATAACATAATTCATTGATAAACATTTGCGAAAATGAGTATACATACAAACCGCGTGTTAAACTTCATTCATTTTTATCATTACGCTTATCACTTTCAGACCCAAACAAACATGAAAATATAATACAAGAATTCCCAACCATCGAAATAATAAATATTTAATATGTAAATACAAATGTTTAACGGATTATCTCGAAAAATAATATTTGTGTTATGATTCGACATCCCTTCGCCAACTTCAGCAGACATCCTGTCTGCGAATCTTATACGTGAGTAACACAATGTGAATACTCAGATGTCTCCGTCACAAAACCATAAATAATTCACATTTATTTTCATTCAAAAAAATCTGACCATTATCAGTTATTATAAAATTAACGCTGACCTGAGTCGCTTGTCACTAAACGAGACCCGCCACAGTTCATCTAAGGTTTATCGTCATTAGTTTTTATGGCTGGCGCAATAAACGGAATTTGCCATCTTCTGAACGACAGTCACAGCACTGACGTGTTTGACAGTGATTTTCCGTTTCTCGCTTTAAGTGGAAAGTTAATATGTTGGATATTTTTGTGTAGCTTATGATTTGAACGTCTGCTAAAATGTCATTGTGTTGATTAAGATGAAAGGGCTATTAGTTTGTTTAGCGTTGTCGTCAGTAATTGTTATTGTGTCTACTTCTACTTTTCGAACGTGAGTTAATATTTGATACTTTGTATTCGTTGTTTTTGATAGTCTTCTAATTTTATTATAATTCATTTCATTTCGTTAGAATTGAATTTCATGGGTGGGCTTATTTATACGAAAAATAGTGCAATATTAGACCTGTTTTGAAATGACGTATTTATTTCATTTCGTCTAATTACATGTATTTAAATAACTGTGGTGCGTATGATTATATTAAACGTTGTTTAAATAAATATTCAATCATTTTTACGCATAAGAAAACAATTCGAAAACGTGTTTATCGAAGCCAAATTAACGAGTGACGCAACAACGACGATCATTTAACTCGATTGTTTGAACACAAGTTTGCTCGGCTAATTGCCTAATTCAAGACCGATCATAAATTTACACGAACAATTACCATCTCGAACACAAACTCCGCGCTCAAACCAAAAACCCAAACAAAATTTCGCAGTCTTGGGCGTAGGCGGCGCCCAAACGTCAACAACACCACAGTCTTCCTGTCACAATATCCATGCAGGAACATTGTCCGCATTCGACCACATGGTGAGCCGAGCCGGAGTCAAGGCTGGTCGAGGACCTGAACGTCGGACGTACGCAAAAAGCCATAGTGTCACGGTCAATCATCTTGCCCATTGCCGAGCGCAACGGTTCAACTGTTGTTGTTAGTTGTGTTAACTTTTGTCCGATTCGCGGGGTCGGTGAACTTTTCGCTTTCGCGTTCGCTGGGTTTCGGTTCTTCGATTGGTTAAAGTGTTGATCGGTATGATCGGTTTCCTGGTGGTGTTTTGCGAGTTGTTTGCGAAAATCTTGTTTACCTTTCCTTTTATGTGCGTCGGCTTTGATTTTTTCGAATTGTAAATAACGCCGTTTGTTACGCAATAAACGTGATTTGCACTTGAACGTTGAAATTTTCTGCGTCAACATAGCTCGAGTGATTACGAGAATAAACTGAAATGATTCTTGTTGCACGATTCGAACGATTTCAATAAAATGTCTGCTAGTGCGAGTACATCTTCACGAGCGCAGAAACAACATCGGAAAAAAATATTATACATAACATTAGCGGTGCAAAAACGAAATATTGTATTACCGCACCGTGCCGATTCGTCTTCGCGTAAAAAATGCAAAATATATTGCGTCAATCACGACGTAATAACCATGTTATTATTTTGATTTTCATGACGACCGATTCGTGTTTCTCATGATGGTTTTTTTCTTGATTTTCCAGGGAGGCTTTGGCAGCATGGAGTGGTCGCGTTGGATCCCCTTGTCGCCGTGCACCGGCCGATACGGTCCAACCATTGTTCAACGATCTTCACTTATATCCATCTAAAACTCTTGGTAAGTATCTATGTGATTATATTTTAATTTTTCATTGTATAATTAAAATTTTCGCAAAGAAAATTGGCATAAAAACTCGTATTTTGAACGTTGCAAAGTCATTTTAGTTGCTAAAATGAGTGATTGGTAAAATGATAGGTTTCACCTTTCGTGGTAATTTCAATCATTTTTATATCAAAGTAAATTGCCGATTAGATATTAAATTAATTCTCAATCGAGCGAGGAAAATCGTGAAAAAAAATCTATACTCGTTTAATTTATGTACGAAAACTTCGAGGAAAGGTTCCCACCGGGGCCTATCGATCGTTCGAGAAAATGTCATAAAAATTAATGCTTTTCGTCGGAAATCCTTTGTATAGAACGATAGCGGATTAGCATAATATTGTTATTGATTATTTATTTAAAATCCGCATTGATTGGCTATTCAAATTCGCACACCAATAAAATTCGAAACGTATAGATTTTTAAATGCAATTTATTCGAGAGCGTACATATCCGAAATCAAACATGTAAATATTTTGGTCGTATGTTTTGATAATGCGCTGTTGTGTCCGCCGGCATTAAGATAATCTATCGATAATCATTGTATTAAATTTACATCCATAATATTTGGACACGAGAAAAAACGAGTCGGAATAATTAAAATTTTATGCACACTTAACCTGTACAATAAATTGCATTCGCAATAAATAATTTCATTGCGCATCCACCGATCAGATGACTTAATCATCGTCCCCTCAACCGTTACACTATAAATCAGTATATTCTCACGATCTTCTTTATCTACACGATGACGTTTATATACAATTACGATTTTAACACACGTACGTAACTCGAATCAAGGGGTCATGCTTAAACGCACGGTTTCGCCTTTTAAACCTTCGTCGGTTTCGCATGTTTTGACACATCAGTTTGAACTTTAACACGACAATTAATTATCGAGACGACTCTCGCGGCTGGCAGATGTTGAATTGCTTCGGACCACCGCGCAGAAGACCATGAAAACAATGAATCATTAGTGAACGGTACTCCTTGATTACCTATCTCTATCCGTTCACCGCTAACGAGGGTCTAACACGCAGTTTTTTTCGCAAGAGCGAATCTACGGTTCGATTTATTTTCGAATGGGTTATTTTCGATTCGCGACAGGAGATTCCTTGAACCATATAATGGCGTGTCAGGAGTCAGCTGTGAATCGCGGCTTTGACCCCGTTCTGAATTTCGCGGATTTGAGGCCGTTTGGAATTTTCGATCTTCTTTCTATTGGGTTGTGCAAATACGTGAAAAAATCGCAAGCTGGCCATTGTTGTCGTATCTGAGATCTAGACTTTCTGGTTTCGCTGATCGCGCGTTTTACAATGGTCGCACGAATTTGACCCACTAACTCGTATTTTTTTGGTATTTCTCGAAAAATCGTCGTACTCTTTAAACTTTTTGCGGCGTCGGTTTTTTCCAGTTGTTTATTATATCGAAACCGAGATAGGAATTAAAGCCGTTTATTAAATTATTACATCAGTCAATGGGCGGATTTCGACATTTTTTTCTCGGTTTTTTATGTCGAATACGAAACAGAATAACAATAATAATGATATTAATGTATAAACGCGGAAGAAAAACCGGTATATATCTGTTTTAAACGGCGGGCTCTCAATAGCGTACTTCGAAAGGTTAAAACCGCGAAAACGGGGCGTGGCATATATTTTTGTTTTTGTTTACTGTTTACAATATAAATAATGATATAACATTGACGTTATTGTCCTTAAAAAGTCGCGTCGTACACACCGCGATGACGGCATCGACATTTTCGGAAAAGTCACTTTTGCACGTCTTCGATCACGCGATCGGCTCGTTTTTATATATTTTTTAAAATAATTTTTTTTCGTTAATTATTCGAACGTCCCCTGAGTGCCCCTGGAATAGCACGCGAGACTTCTAATTTGTTATAATTAATTTTTAAACAAAACGCGTTAATATAAAACGAACATTATCGATCCGTTCACAGTAAACGATCCGTTCGAAATTCGATACATGAAATTGTATACGGCCATATTATAATATCTGTTACTGGTGTCGGTTTTTTGCACGAAATCGATATGCAGTTTTACAAGTGTTGACTCATAGAAAAATTTTCACGTCGATCCCCTTCAGTTCCACGATCCCATTTGTATTCTTCGAGATCCTGCGGCACAAAACACCTGTGTTTTTTTATTACACATATGATATATTGCGACTGACGTTTCGGTAATTAGCGTATATCTATTTAACGCTTTGCCAGTCCTATCGATCTTGTTCGGATGTGTTTTTTTCCGCGTATATTATTATTCGTTTCGTTATCTATGACAGGTTCATGTTCTCTTATTCTCTCGTACACGTAATCGATTTTTTTTGTTTGTTTCGCTTTTAGTAAGTGCATTTTAATATATGCACATAAACTACGGGCTGTTATAAAGCTGTAAATCTTATTCGACTCAAGTCGCTCGAGACAAATCCGATTCTTATAATCTGACCTATATGCATTCGAAATGCATTAGAAAGGGATTTCGACGCGTTTATCATCGGATTCAATTTGATTTATATTTCAATATAATGCACAATAGGAATCGGATAGATTTTCATTTATAAAAAAACGAATTTTTCTTTTGAAAATTTATTGCGGTTTTATGAAAATTTCGTCGAATGGGTGGCTCAATTAATTCAACGTTTTTAACCTTTCAAATATATCAAATAAATTTCACAGATAACGTCTTCTTACTAAAAGATTTATATTAAAAAAAAAATCATATGCATATTACCAAATTGTCGCCGATAGTTGAATAATCTTCTCGCCCATACAATTAGTCAAGATAATCAACGCCGAATCAATTGCGAGAGTTTAATCATTTTTTTCCATCCTCCCACCTCCGATTTTTTCAACGCATTTGTATCGATCATGTACGCGTTTGATTTTTTTCGGTTTTTTCGTTTTTTTTTTTTTTTTTGCGAGTGGCTCACCTGTCTCGTGGACCGGGTGGCCGCCGTGGTGCGATGTCGAAAGGGGCGATGCAGTCATCGCGGCCACTGACATCATCATCGGCGGACGATTGTTTTTTGGACGGTCCGAGATCGATGTCTTGTCTGGTCGAGGCGCGAAATTCATATTTGAATCGGCGGTGGATGGTGTGGGAATTTTCGCGGCGGTTGTCGGATGTTTTTTGGGTTTTTTTTTGTGATGTTCGATGTTCGTTTCATTGATCGTTGAGGGTTTTAATGAGATTTGAAAGATTCAGGGCGGCTCAAATAGGGAGCAGAGTAGGCGCTTGCCTAGGGCGCCAATATTAAAGGGGTGCTTTGCGCTATTCTCACTTTTTTTTTGGTTATGAAATTGAAATATTATTATTTATATTTTGAAAAATGTCGAATAATTTCGAAAAGCGTTGACCCTTTTTTTAGGGAAAGTTTTTTTGGGGTTCGAATAATTTTGAAAAGTGCCGATTAATTTTAAATAGCGTCCACCTATTTTTTATTTTAGGTAAACATTTTTGGGGTTTAAAAAATTTTTAAATTCGAAAAATATTTATAAAATATGGGAGGAGGGGCACTGAAAATTAATCCGCCTAGAACGTCATATAGCCTCGAGCTGGTCTTGGTTTCAGATATGTTAATTTATGGAGTACATAATTCAATTTTAGATAAGGGATGTTTTTTATTATTATTTTTCAATTGAATGATCTAATGATTTGTGATTATTCTGAAATTTTTGTTGTATTTTCACAAAACTGAAGATTTATTTAATATTGATCAATGAATTCATCGGATGATTTTCTTTTTAAGTTTTTTTTTGTTATATCTGATTCTCATTTATATTCAACGGTAATTTTTTCTGAAAAAAATATACTTGCATACATTTTCTTTTAGACAACTTTATGGTATTCGTTTAATATGCTCATAATATCATTTAAATAGTCAACAGCTATTTATCATATTGATTTATAATTTCGATAGGAAAATTTATGTAAAATATGCACAAACCGACTACCAAATTCCAACATAAACCCACAAAGCGGCTGGAAATAATTACACAACTCAGAAATAAACAAAAACAATGAAATGACTCATCGGTAATTTTTCACACAAAATTCCGCGGAAATTATAATAATATAACAAAATCGTCCGATTCTCTGTTGACGTCCCACAATTCTGCGAAAGACGAGCGCTTTCCCGAACCTTCGACTCCTCACGAGACTCCTCGCGAAGGTCGAGATCGTCGACTCCTCGGAACCTTCAACCGAAGAGCTGAAGGTCCTCGACGACGAAATCGCACCGCCCATTTATGGAGCGACACGAACTACGAAGGTCGACGGTCAGTTTCCTTCTGTTCGGATCGAAGAATCGATCTGATGATGGAGATGAGGGAGAGCGAAATATCGTCACCATCAAAGGTTAACAACCGAAGCGGAAGTGCGCGTCGACTACGCCCGCCATTGTTATTGTAGGCGGTTCTCAAACTGCATAATTTTCAGACTACTTGTTTGTTTATTTTGGATTTTTTTTTGTGTGTTTTCAGTTTTTGAAATGCTAGTATGCGCTCGCCAGTGTGCAAGTCGCGGTGGATTGTCGTTGTCTTTCGGTGAATTTTGCGTTTTCGCCGCTGAACTCAGAAGAAGGGCCAGATGTAGGAAGTGAGTCTTTTATTTAAATTTTTTTTATATAAAATTTTAAAATGAATACCATTTAAATATATGAATATAATTTGTTTTTCAGTTTGTCGTCCAAATCTAAAGAAGGTTCCAATTCGTCTACAACAGAAGCGTCCCAACAAAATTTGGCAGCTTGCAAAACTTCAGTGAAATCTATTGAAAATGGTAAATATCTCATTTTTATTTTTATTGATTGTGTAAAATGTGATGACATTCCGTATGATATCAGTTTATTACAAAGCACGATGAAGGATAATTGTACCGTCTTATTGTAATTTGCGAATGATTTCTTTGATGTCGTGTATGGTTTGATGAATTGTAATGTTCCATGTGTAATGCAATAATCGATTAAATATGACACACCGTTTGAATCACCGAACGATGATATATCCGAAACTTTCAATCTGTCCTTTATACTCGAGTTCATTACGAACATCAATTTAACAATTCTAGAAAAATCCATCGAACGATTTATATTTAATACCCTATCGATTCTCGAAACACATCGTAAACAATCTAATGAATCACGATTTGTTTTCACAAAAGCACGTTGCGCAAACGTCGTCCGTTCGACTAGGACACACTTCTGCGAACGCGATTTGCATCCGCGGAAAACTCGTTTCGAATCCGAACCGTATCCGATTCTCGGCTCGATCAACAATCCGTATCCTCGAACATAAAAAGCCGCTATATAAATTTTTAATTCGCTCGTCCGGCTCAGTTGTTCATAGTCGACGGCCACTTCGACATCCATCCATGGTGCACCCCTCGCCGTTGAGGTTTTCCTCGAAAGAAAACGCCGACGCTTTCCTCGTACTCTGTTAGTCCATTTTGCGATCGTCGGTGGTGATTCGTACGGAAAATTGGCAGACGGCAGTTAATTTTTTTCCACGAGACGTTAGAAGAGCATCATCAGACCTTCGTGATTTGGCGCGCGATGACGAGACTGGTGTAACGAACGCGTATATAAAACTGTTAGACGCTGAGGAAGTCCGAAGCAGTCGTCGTCAGGCTTCGAGGGGACCTGACCTTCCGCGTTGGCTGGTGTCGTTTCATATTCGAATTGTGTACGGATGTGCCGTGGCGCTTGTCGTTTTTCAAACAGTAAACAGCGATGTTTAACCTTCGTCGGAAACATGTGCGCGTTTCCTAGTTGTGCGTTGTGTGTGTTTGTGTGTTAGAAACGGTGGAGTGAACGCAACCTCTTGTGTGCAGTTGCCTCATCAGTCGTGTGTTGGATATGTGCAATTTTGTGTTGTTGCACTTCTTATTTGTTGACTAATATGGGTTGCTTGAAAAGAAGTTAGTGGTCTGTCTGATTTTTTTTATATTGTTGTTTTTGTGTATGTTTTAATGTCAATTGTTATGATGCAGGATCTGTGGCTGATCCACCTCCATATGAAGTGTTTCTGGGAGGATCATGCAATCCCACCACGTGGAGATTGGATATTGCTATACCGATGCTTGAAAAGATGGGCATCACCTATTATAACCCTGTAAGTTTGTTTGATTCTCTTTCAATTAATACAATTTATGAAATGTTGCTAAAATCTTATTTATTTGCAGCAAGTTGCTGAGTGGTCATCAGAGTTAATTGATATAGAATTTAAAGCTAAGCAGACGGCTCGTGTGCTCTTTTTCGTTCTTGATGCAGAAACTCGCGCTGCAGCTGCAGCCGTAGAAGCGGCATATTTAGCTGCTTCGACTCGGTCCCATCTTATCCTGGTATTGCAACCATACCGTCGTGGACAACAAATAGGTGGAGAACCTGTACCAGACCAGTAAGTATTTAACTATGTTTTGTTTACTTGTTTGTATGAAATTTTGTTTTTATAAACATTTTAAATTGTAGAGAGTATTTGGACCTGTCACGTGGACAAGCAATATTGCAAGAAGTAGCTGAAAGAAGGGAATTACCCGTCTTTAATGAACTGGAAGCAGCATTACAATGTACACAATTACTTTTGCGGGGTGGTGGCTTAGAAAAATCGGCAGCTTTTCCAGGAAATGCTCCACCTGCTCCTGCTATTGCCAACCATCTTATGTTAGTTTTGTTTAGTTATTAATTTGTTTGTTTTTTTTGTTTATTTCGTCATCACATAATAGAAAAATATTTATATTTATGATACAGGAAATTGAAACGGGCTTTTGATGCAGCAGATGAAATGAAAAAAGGCAGCTTAACATTAAGTGAAACTATTAATGCTATTAAATCTTTTTGTGGGGTTAGTGTATCAATAGAAACGTTAGAAAATATAATTGCTGCACATAGATCGACTAAAAGTAACGCTGATTCTCACTGTTATTCTAAATCGCCGTCAAATCTTGATAGTAATTTTACTTATTCATCAAATAATGAAACAAAAAGTAATGTTGTGGATTACGAAACTTTTTGTACAATAATGGCAGAGATTAATGCCGATTCTAGCTGTTCTGGTGAATTTAGTGAGTTTTATTTTTTATTTCCTTATTTTTTACCACTAACAATTAACTAACATTTATGAAAAAAACTATTAAAATTGCGTCATTTTCATATATTTGTAATGTCCTAAATTATCAGTAATGTCTTTCCAAATAAACTAATCCTGGTTGGATATTAGATGCATACAAATGTTTTTCATGTATAGATATCGAAATAGGTATACTTTTTGAATTTAATTTCAAAATCTAAGTTAAGATGTATTAATATTTGAGAAACTTCATTCAATTATACATTGATAAATATGAATTAATATGAAGATTGACTTTTCACACAGAACATATTTATATTTTTTTGGTTTAGAACATTTCTTTTGATTATTACATCAAATTTAAAATAGTTGTATTTAATTTACAGCTATGTCACCCACAAATTTAAGAGATTTAGAAAAACAGATAACATTATTAATGAAATTGGAGTCTGGTACTTTGGACGTAAACTCGTTCTCAAGTTCTTGTTCTTTATCAGAACAATTAGAAGGAAGTGCTGTGCAAAATGGTAGCAGACTCCATTTAACGAATGAACAAGCAGGGGTACTGTCTACAGCGACAGTTTCACCTCAATGCAACAGTGTACCATCTAGATGGCGTGAAGCCACGGGGAAATGGCGTCAGCTGTTTAACTGTGTGCAAACAGCCATCTTAGGTTTCATGTCGAGAATAGGTACCAATCATAATTTGTTTGGTCAATGTTTACTGATATTTCTTTTGCACTATAAAAATATGTTTTCGCATCTGCAAATATGCTTCTATATATGTTTTGTGCACACAAAAATTATATTTCATTCATTACATATATTGTGGAAATGACACGCTGTTTTTTTTATTATTATTTGCAAATTTGATTGTATTTTAAGTACTGAAATCTTGATTGAAGTATATTTTATTTATGTACAAAGTGTGCAGTTGTTTATTATTTGTTGATTGTTGAACTTTACAGAATTGAATTTAATTTTCAATCGTTGTTTTTGTTGAATAAATTTAGCACGATTTGTGTGTATCTGTGTGTATTATTTGGAAGATTTAAAATTATTTTAAAAATTATTCATCTTTGCTAAAGTATGGTCAGATTCCAGTACCAGATATCGCCCTTTTTTGAGATTAGTAACGTTTTGTATTTCACTTACATCTACTAACACTATTGTATTTTATTATATTTATTTTATTTAATATATTAAAAAGCTTGTTATACGCATTGTAAAGTTATTCTTCAACTTTGTTTTTTATAAATTAATATTTATTTTCAGATGCCAATTCTCTGAGATTTGATAATGCACAGTACAACAATCAAAGGCCTAATATTAGTAAAAGTCCATCAGGCAGCTCTGTTACGTATTCAAGAAAAAGGGAACAAGAAACAAATTTCAAATCAAAATACAGAGAATCTATGGATACTGAGTCACAAACTGAAGAAATCGCAAAACCTGATGAAAATACTTCAAATAATACAGTAAATGGAAATGGGAAATCTACTGCAACCAGAAAGCTCAGTGTTATCATACCTCAGGTTATTTTTTGTTCAAATGTGACTTATGGCTTTTCAAATCCGGTGCCAATATACATTTTATTTATAATCAGCCATCACTTGATTCCAATACTGGATACATTGACAATACAACTTCACCTGTCCTGACTCCTCAATCTAGCCGCCGATTGGATGGATTAGCAGAATCAGTGCGTGATGAAGTTGCTGTCCGTGATGTTTATCTTGGGGGAGCATCAGCAGTGAGTTGTCTCATAAATTACACAAATATGAAAATTACTAACATATTTATTAATACCGTACATTTTTTTCCTAGGCTAATTGGAGAGACGATGTTGTAGTCCCTATACTCAAAAAGCGCCATCTTTCATATTACAAACCAGCAATGAACGATTATAACAGAATGTTTTCTGCTCCTCCATATACTTCTGCGAGCGGATCTATATTTAGTTTTGATGGAGTTTCATTGCGTAAACATAATAACGGTGATAATCACAATGACAGCAATAATTCTTCACCATCAAACCATAAATTAAACCGTAACGTAGCAAAGAGTGATTCTTTATCCGATGTTAAAGAAGATGAGAGTATGAATTTTACAAGTCAAAGCATGACAGACAAACATGCATCTCATAGTATAAGCTCAAGTAAATATAGGTCAATTCTGAATAGATCTTCAAACCAAGATCTGGATAATGTTAGACAAGAGGGTAGTCGAGTCTACCCTAAACATGAAAGATTGCCGATTTCTGGAGATCATCCTGAAAAGAAACCGAAGATCACCTCAAGAGATGAATCTCCTGTTAAAATACAGAACGTCGATGATGATGAAGATATTGAATTAAGAAGAAAGGACATATCCAGCAATGGATATCCGCTGCAAACTAGCAGTAGCAACAGATTGAGTGCATCAGATTTTTACAAAATATCTGAAAGTACATCACCGGCTCCTTTTAGAGGTATTTATTGTTTTATTAGATTTTTTATCTTAAAATTGATTTTTTTTAGATATTTTCTAATAATATTGTTATTAAATAATAGGTATGTTTGATGAAAGACAATTGTGGAGCAGTCGTGTTTTATTTTTCGGTGTGACTAGTGATACACGTTGTTTATCTCCAATGGTTCTGGCAGCTCACTGTATTGGTTTGCGACCACGTTCTGTCGTTTTATGTGTGCAGCTTCTCCAACATACAGAAGGCGTAAGTTTCATCATAAAAATTATATGGAAAACAAGATATGAATTATAATTAATTAGTCTTTTTGTAAAATTTCAGCTAACAGAACAGGCTATCAAGGATTACAACAGAGGGAGAATGTATTTAAACGATTTAGCTAGAAGAGAAGGTGTACCTGTTTACGATAATTTAGAAGATGCCATAAAAAAAGTTATACAGAAATTAGAAACAAAAGATTATTAAATGTAACAAAAGGGGCAATTATCCGTGACACCGATATCAATTTTACTATTTTGCACTCACTATTTAAAAATGTCTGTCAATTTAAAAAAAAAGGTAATTTATTAAACGACAATTTAAATTTGCCAAGAATGAATGACAAACCATAAAATAATATAATATTCTTGCATTTTTATCGAACTAGTTCAGATATTGAAAAATCTTTATTTTGCCTAGTACGTAACCTAGATTTAGTTAAATTATTTCAAATGCAGTTAATTGAAAATTTAATGTATTGACACATTTTTCGTTAACTCCTAACTTTTTTTTTAATCTCTAGTACAAGAATATAAAACCAATTAATCGTAGATGTAATTAGGAATCTCATATTAAGATCTCCATTATAAAAATATTTTTCATTATAGAAGCAATAAAAGTATATTCAGATTATTTTTATAATTGGGATTTTGTAAAATTTGTGGGACAGTTTTTATTATTATTACTGTCAAACTATTATTTTATCTTTCAAATGTAAATATTATATATGTTCTTCGACTTTTAAAATCAAAAGAAAATGCTAAATGGGATTTTTTTGTGTATACAAATGTGTATTTGTTTTAGTAATATGTTGAAAAGTATTATAAAATAATGCTTATATTTGTAATTTATCATTAACAATTTATTTAAACAATCTAAATCATATGTTTATTTTCCACTTAAATGAGCTGAAGTGTTTTTTTTTTGTTTCAATTATTTTACAGATTGATTTGTGATAACATAATATTAAGTACTTCAAACAAACCCCCGCATATAATAACTAGTAAATTTTGATGATTTTATCAATTTCTCATATATACAAACTTTTAAAATAATTTTCGAAGGAATCATCGAAAACTATTTTTCGACTAGCTGATACAAAAAAATGAATTGTAATTTTTTATTAGAGTCAAAGCTCATATTTGTCTATTATCAAATAAATTTGACATATATTGTGTGTAGTGCAAATATTTTGCACATCCAACATATACACACAAGTACATATTTAGGTTCTAAGTGTATTTAAATTTTTGATAGCTTAATTATTTTAATTTAGTTGAAAAATTATTTTAAAAGGCAGCTACTTATTGAACACATCAAACGAATTGTATATAATAGAAATGTGTAAATCAATATACAAACCTTTTGCGTTTTTTAATCA
This sequence comes from Hydropsyche tenuis, assembly GCA_009617725.1. Classification (NCBI taxonomy): domain Eukaryota; kingdom Metazoa; phylum Arthropoda; class Insecta; order Trichoptera; family Hydropsychidae; genus Hydropsyche; species Hydropsyche tenuis. The sequence continues at coordinate 1,744,657 of VTON01000011.1, read as the reverse complement.
TATTTTTTTCAATATTTCAAATATTCTAAAGCTTCATAAGTTGAGCTTCTTAAGATGATTTTCTATAAAAATATTTCAACGTGTTACTGACACGTTTGTCTTTTCATCATAGATCTGTGATATACAAACTTCTGACCTATCCGTCCAACAATAACTATACATGTTGGAATCATAAAGTGCACTTTCTGTTTATGGAAATATTTTTGATTGCATACAATGCTAGTATGTTTTAAATATCTTTAGGATGAAATCAACCCAAATAATATTTGAATATAGAGCTTTCTGAAATAATTAGTTAATTAATAAAATATGTTAATTTCTAAAATTCGATTTTAATAAGAAAAGAAAAATTTGACTTTCTACACGTCAAGTGCCTTGCAAATAAATGAAAAATTAGTTAATTTTTTAATTTCAAAAATTGTATAGTATTTGTGTAAGTATAAATTTTAAGTTATGTACGCCTTTTTTAAAAACCTTGATTATCTCATTGTTCACGTATTTGTATATAAATGAAATGAAAACAATTTTGCATACTTTCTCACATACATTAAATTTATTGCTGTGTATAAAAATTTCACCGCAGAAAACATTTTCGATTTGACATTTTATTTTTAAATAATATCACATTATCTTTTTTCCTTTTAATAGTTTTCAAATAGACTGTTTAATTTTATAACATGAAAAATGCTCTTGTGCAAAACAAGATTTTGTAAGTGTTGAATCAAATCACATGTACATATTGCATAATATATTGATGTTTCTATTTATTTTTTATGTAACTGTGTTCAATTCATACAAAATGTATCCATGACAACTATTACATCACTTACGCTTTGGCGGCTCATTGCTTCTTTAAAACTACATAAAAAAATATTTTTTACAAAAAATAGCTTTTTATTTCTATCCTTTTAACATTTTATTTCTCATAAAACCGTCTCACAAAAATGTATAATCAAGGAAAAATGCATCAATTAAAAAGTTTGTAAGTACTTTATAAATCGACTCGAATGCTTTCTCAGTTTATGTGGGAATAAAAAATTTTAGATATATGTAGTTTAAAAATTTCAAAGTAAAAACTCGAGAATTAAAAAAAGCCTTTTGTATATTTTTAGTTTAAAAACTAGTCTATTTACAAGTAAGAAAAATCTAAAAAAACACTTAAAGATAATTAAACTAATTACAAAATGCGTGTGGTGTTTTCTCACTTGTACAAACTCATATGTATTAGTTTTGATGAAAAACAAAGTTTATCATATTCAAAAAATAAAATACAAAATATTCATGACCACAAAAGTTTACAAATACATTTCGAAGAATGAAAAAAATAATTTGTGTTATGATTCTAAACAAATAACATGAAAAACACAATTAAGTATGGAAATAATCTTACTCAAAATTATTCCTAAAAAAAAAACAATAACAAATACAAGTTTTGTCATACTAAATAAATGTTCTAAAGATGTTAATATTATTTTTAAAAATTACTTGACTTTAGGAAAAAAATTTTCATTCAAATTATTAAATATACAAAAACTGCTCAATATGTGTTTCGTTGACTGGTTAATTTAAATTACCAACATTTTTTTATAATTCGTAGCACCGAAAAGAGAAATTTTCATCTTCTGTCAAATTATAACACAATAATTTTAGAAACAAAATGAATAAAGACTCAAAGTGAGTACTCAAACAAAATAAAATAAAATGGAAACCGATATCAAGTTTTAGTTTTAGAACTAAATCAAACTATTATTGATTTGCAATAGAATATTTAGCAGTAAATATTGCATTTCAAAATTATTCATGAGATTAACCAGTTATTTCATAAGCAAAATCAAGATTGAAATGACATGTGAAGTCGGCAAAACCAATGTCAAATACATATCAAATGAAATGACGCGTGAAGTCGGCAAAACTTATGTCAAATACATACCAAAAGAATTATGACACTCATAAAAAATATGCATCTATATATTTGCGAGGAAAATCTATACAAGTGTCAAATTATTAATCACTACCATATATACATATTCAATTACCAACGTTTCAATCAAACGCAATCGATAGCACAACTTTGAAACAAATCTGAGGGAAGACAGCCGAAATTCGTGAGTTTATGAAATCACTATGCATCGTTTTGATTTTAGTAATTTTTGTAGGTCCAAGCGCAAAAAAGCGCACACTATATCTAAGTGTCACTTTTCCAAAGTTTTATCGTTTTGTCGTTTTCTAGTGCGGCCGAAGCTATTATATTTTCCGTGGGGTGACACGCTGTACAGAGTACGGTGTCCGTGTGACCAGATAATCGCTGAACAACGTCTTTCGATTGTAAATTCCATATGTAAACGAGGTTATCTTCAGAGCCGGAAACTATCCACTGAAACGTCAATTGAAAATTAGGTTGATTCAAAATATAACTTATAATATGATGTTACAATAAAACTTACTTTGCCACCAGTGACACTGAAATTTGCGAATATACAGTATTTTTCGTTTTTATGACCAGTATACGTTTTCAAGCATTTTCCACGACTGTAATCCCAGAGTTTGAGAGTGTTGTCCAGTGTTGCGGCTAATATGTATTTTCCGTTAGGGCTGAATTTTACAAACGATACAGGCGGATTATCATCGTCTATGAGGGTTTTTAAACATTGACCAGAAGCAGTATCCCAAATACGACTGGAAATTGTCAGTAACAAAATTAAATTACATGAAATTTTAATAACTGATATGAAATAATAAAACCACACTGACCATAAACCATCATAACTCGAAGACACAATTAGAGAACCATCGCGATTAAAATGAACTGCGGAAACTGGGTCAGAATGTGCAGGCAGAGTTTTTAAACATTTTCCTATATGAAAAAAAATAATACAAATATAAACTTTACCTTGGAACAAGCATTATGTAATGAGTAAGCTAAAAATTACCTGTCCGGACGTCCCATATTCTAACACTTTCGTCAAAACTTCCAGAAACAATGAGATTACTTTGAGGATTAAAATTACAACAGAACACATAGTTACTGTGTCCTTTTAATGTTTTTAAGCATTTAGCCGAACTCAATTCCCAAACCTGATAGAAAAAAAAAAAATCAAACTTATTGTAGTCAAATCTATAGAAAAAGAGAACCTAGAAAATACAAACCTTCAAGGTTTTGTCGTCGCTGGCGCTGACTATGAGCCGACTGTCTGACGACCAGGCGACATCGCTGATTCCCATCTTGTGACCGGGAATAGTTTTTTCAAATTTTCCATCATAAGCGCCCCAAACTTTGATGAGCTTGTCGGCGGCTGAAAAATTAAATTTTTAAGTATCGCTGCCTCGACTTGCGTTCGAACAAATAAAATATGTACACTCACATGAACTGACTAGCCACTCTCCGTTAGGGCTGAACTTGACGGACGACACGGCCTTGGTGTGTCCGGCGAGAGTGAACTTCAAGGTGTAATTAGGTTTCTAAAAATTGCAAAACAACGTAATTTTAGTTACTCCAACGGAAGCCCACCATCCCACCTGTTACGAGCACCCCGCCCTGTGCCAGCATCATGATTTAACTTATCAGGATACTGGTAATACTGGGTGAAACTATGGGGGCCAAATTTACATTTACTGGGAACACTATATTTAATTTTAATTAAGCGATTGCGAAGGTTCAGTTTTCATATGGAATGCCGAAGTGAGAAAAATTTAATGAAATGTCTTTTCGTGAGCCAAACTTCTCGACGAAGGTACAGAACGTACGATAGGCGAATTTTGAGGAAATAAGGTCTACATTGAAAATTGGGAAACTGTTGGGAAACTTGGAAAATGCCTCCTTTCTCTTATTTCCTACCAAAAAACAAGACGACAGGATATGATCCAATTTCGATAACTATGATGAAATCGTGATGTAACACTGAATCTTTACGTCCTGAATTCGAAACCGTTCGAAAAATTCAAAAAAACGAACGCGAACCGTCGCCGGGAAACCGAATTATTTTTAGACATCTCCTATGCCCAAATTAGAAAGGCATTCGTGACAAAATATACTGAACCTAAAGTTTGAACGAAGTATCTAGAAATACTACGACGAACATTTACCATCATCACGCAGCAAAGCCAATTTTGTACACATTACTTAAAAAAACATCGAAGGAATACACAAAAACGAAACCAATACAAAAAAGCTCGAAAAAAAAAAAACATTAACTTCGCAATATTAAAAAAAACGATCGAAACCCCTTCGATTGACACCCTCATCGTAAATTTCCAAATTTTCAAAAGTTCAAAAAGCCTTTTTTGACGTTTTACAAAAAAAAAAAATACATCAACTTCGCAATATTCAAAAAAAACGATGGAAACATTTTCGATTGACACCCTTCTTATGGAAAAAATTTTCAAAAGTTCAAAAAGCCTTTTTTGACGTTTCCTCGCCGCACGGGAAGCGCGCTCAAGTTGGCGAGCGTGTCCCACGCACGGCATGTGCGTACACGCTAAAAGGATCAGACTCGAAACGCATAAGGCAAACTGACCTGCGGCGTGGGCTTGTTGGGATGTTGCGGCTGCTGCGGCGGCTGAGGTGGCTGAGGCTGCGCGGCGGCGCCTCCGCCCCCGGCGCCGAGCGGCACCATCGCGCCCCCCCGCGAACCGATCACTTCGCACGGAAGTCGCGCGTGGGCGTCGCCCCGGGCGAGCGGGTCACGTGAACGATGGCCGTAGGCCTCCAGAAGCGATGGGGGCCCCGAGGAGGCGAGGGGCGCAGGCTCTTCGGCAGCTAAACCCGGTCGGCGTTGTCCCGCGCGATCGCACGCCGCGGCCCACGCCCGCCAACACGGGAACGCACGCGCGTCGCTGAGATGAACTAAACGCGCGAATCCGTGAGCAGCGCTCGTGAGGGCAGGCTGGCAATATGCGCGTTTGGGTTTTGTTGTCGGTTGCGAAATTGTTGATGGTTTGTTTTGTTGTTGTTGATTTTTGGAATTGTTGGGATGGTTGGTTGCTTAAAATGTTGTGAAAATGTTATTTTGGTTTCGGTTCGACAAAAAAATATATTTGGGCTCGATTCCGGTTTTCGGTTTGGCTCCGAGTTTTTTGAAAAAACCGTACATTTACAAAAACCGACTTTGCTAAAAATTCCGGTAAAAATATTTTCTGAAAAAACGATAATACTTTTCAAAAATATTTGAATTTTTTGCTGAACCGAAATAAATGAGTATTTTTTCCGGTTTTCGTTGCAACAATAAATTCGGTTTTTGTTTACGGTTCAGTTCCGGTTCGAAGCCTTGCTAGACGTTTGCTTAAACCACATTAGCACACATGATCCTTGCACGTACCAACGAAAGCACACATGACACGTTTTAGAACAATTGGAGGACTACATAATGGTTAAATGATGTAATTGATGCTTTTTAATTTATTTTAAACGTAGTATTTTGAATTTTTTCACGGATTGTGTTCTACACTCGATGTTGTTGTAGGTCGTATATGCTAGTATCGTTCGAAAAAATATCTGATTGTAAGAACTTAAATTTTAAATTGAAGCCAGTTTGATCATAAATCAATAAATCGAAATAGAAATAACTTGAGAAACCTTATTTGATTGTTCGGTACACTCAATGTGATGTGTACCGTGAATAAGTCACTTTCAATATTATTATTTTACTCGATAAATAAAGATTATCTCGAAGAACAATCGTATGCTCATTTAGTAGTAGCAGTTTGACTTTAACCGTAGTTTTTTATTAACATAAAATAACTATCAAAACTACTCATCGTATTCAATTGCTAATTTCTAATAAATTATACGGCTATTTTACTCGAGCTTAAATTTTAAATAATAAATTTCAGGATTTACGTCCATATTCAAATTCTTAAAAGCGATCAATACGGGTACACGAATTATATGATTGTCAAGAAACTTATCAATTTCAAAAACGATCAAGTTAGATAAGTCAATTTATTTTTACGACATACTTTTAGACATGTAAGATGTATTTTTTCAGAAACGATAATAATAATTTCACAAATTTTACAATATTTTTGTCATCCCGGCAGGTCTCCCGCAACGTTCAAAATGGTCAACCCACCCGCATAGTTTTTTAATTGTTTTCCGAGCCTCACAAAATGATACGAGGAGGTAAAAAAATAATAAATTACAAGAAAAGTTTTACGATTTTTCTGATTTAATTTATAATTCCATTATTCCGTACATCCGAGTCCGGTGGTCTCAAGGCTTTGCGCTAAGAGACCCCACACAAAGCTAACATACACATGTTAGTACATCAAGTTTCAAAAATATATTAACACCTTTACCAACTTTTTAATATAAGTGAAAAAGTGTATTTATCAATTGCATTATTACATATAACCACAGTTTCTATATTCATGATGAAAAATCTTACAATTAGTTTTCTACTCGATTGATCCTAAAACGTAATTTTTAATCATTTTAATAATAAAATCAAACATTTAATTGAAATGTATCATATACAAATTGAAGAAAAGTTGATTTTGCATAGGGGTGCGTATAAAACTGTTAGATAAATTCAATGAAGATCCCATCTGAATTGTAGTAATCAGTTCATCACTACCATTGGTGTGATCGAAATATCTGGATCATACAAACGATAAAATATTCAACAATCTAAAACCGCAGATCCCAAATAAACATCAAAAAAACTCTTGAATATATAGATTTTTTTTAAAATTTGTTTAAAGCTCTGCTTGTTACGTATAAGGCTAAAAAATAAGAAGAAGAATATTTGAAGACATTGATCGTGAAACCCGAAATGGATTAAATCGATCAGTCATCGTCACCATACAAAACCTATATAAAATTAATGCAAGACTAGATCTTTTGAATATCATCGGGAATACGAGCAACTTCTTATATTGCATGCTCATTACTAGATAATAAATGGTTCCAGTTTTCAGTTAATTAATAATAATACATAATAAGAAATTGCTTCCCTAAACTAAACCTATCCTCAAATAATAATAAGAAATTGCTTCCCTTAACAAAACCTATTCCCAAATAGTCTTAATTCAACAGGCAACAGCGCCGGATCGCATCAATTTACCAACATTACCATTTATCACTTAACTTCAACAGCCAATAACTGACACATTCAAACTATCGACCAACCTAACTATACATCCATTACGCAACAATAACAGGACAAGTGCATTATTTCTGTACAAGGATGTACCACAAGAGTCCGAGCCGGTTGCCCCCAGCAGAGCGTCCGCCCCCCGCGGTCGCCTTGTCACGGCCCCATCACCTACCGGTCTGACCGCTTTTTTTTCCACACCCCGACAAATTCGTTTTTCATTGCCACCGCGGCCACCTTTGCCTACGCCTTTATTCACTGGCCGCTGATATCGTCGGGACACTCTGTTCTGCTCGGTCGGTGTACGGGTTCAGTACAAGTTGAGGATTCGCGTATCGTGCTCCTTTTGCAATGGTGGGATAGGTTGTTCTAGTTGGGAATCGGTAATTATGATTTGGTTTGTTTTGTTTGATTGTGGGAAGAATTGGATGTTTGGTGTGTGTTGGTGGATTGTATTGTGGGTTTGATGCTCTTGTTTAGTTGTCGTATGTGTTATTTGTTTATATTATATGTATATTATTGTGCTTTTTTTATATTTTTAATGAAAATTTGATGTGAATTGATCGAAAAATATTTGGAAACTAATAGGTGACAGAAACTGGAGCATTTTTGAATTATTTAATAGCGCTGTTGATTGGAATTCGATTTTAAATTCGAGATCATCGAGAATGTGTGTGGGGGGCTTATTTTTTATAGTAGGCTTAAATTGCGTAGGTTTTTACAAACTTTTTATTAATTTTTTTATTGTGCTATCAAATATGTTCTAAAATTTTATCTAGAGTCCCTATGTAAATGTATAATTTCAGAATAATAAAAAGGTGTTTTATTGTTAGATTTTCTTCTGTAATTGTTATCACAAATGTCACTCGTATGTTTCGTCATCAATAAACAAAACACCCCAAAGAGGATTAATCTGAAAAATAACATTTGTTTATTACTATCGCAATTCTTGATTATTTACATATTTCGAATTACAAAAGAAGTATTTCAAAAACAATTGTATTGCATAATAAGTCGGTATTCGTTCCATTTCTCGAAGATAAGACCCCCCGTAGTTTTATTTGTTCGACGATTGCACCTGCACAGGAAATGTTGACTTTTTTTTCTATAAAGTACAGCAGTAATTATTACAATTAAGAATCGTTTGCAAAAGCACAATTATAATTATTTCATCATCACCATTATATTCAATCGAGATAACGACCATTGCAGGACAGAGCCTTTTTAATGACCATTGAAAACATGTTATGAGGGGAGTATTTAGGAGCTGGATAGTAAAAATCATCCCTTGTTAAACTTTCTCAAGTAAATCATTCGAAAAAATTAAATTATTTAAATATTGATCCTTATTTGTTCATAAAAAAATATTTCAATGGAAAATTGATTTAAAAAATTCAACAGAACATTCCAAAGATGCATTTTCACAAAATCAGCATCGAAATCATTTTAAACACACAAACCAGTAAAGTAAACAAGCGTCGTTGCGCTGCCGCGTCAAACAACAGATAATTCACCGGTAAATGATCTAAAAATGTAAAATGCCACGGAAAAAAGCGAGCAGAATGCACCGCGCAAAGAGAGAGATGATGAAACGGCCCGATGATTTTTGATAGAGTGCCAGAAGTTGAACACGGCCGCCGTCCAGCGGCCCGCGCCGCGGCAGGTGGCCGTCAATGGGTTAACCGGCGGGTTGGTGGCTCGTCGGGTGTTAAATATATTTTTTCTAAATGCGAACGGACCCCCACGAACGTGCGGGAATCGGAAAGTCATTCGGCGGCGGGCTGTCATCGTTGCTAGTGCATCTGCTCGCTTTTCGCGGCGTTTGGGCCGGTTTAGCGCGAATTTCGAATTTGGCGCAATTTCGACGTTTTGTGCGGTTCGGATTCGCCGTTTTCGAAATTCGTTTCGATCATGAATAATCGATGGTGATGGTAATTATTATTGTTGTTTTTTTTATTTTGCGTGTTTAATTTGTTAAAAAAATGAACTGTGTAATGTTGATTGCATGGTTTGTTTTTTATCAGGCGCAATTGCGTATGAATAGTTTATTGATAATTTATAATGTTTGTCTGAAGATGTCTATAGTTTTTCGTTATTGAATGAATGAAATTATCATTTGAATTTATTGCTTCAATTTTCAACCTGTACCACCTGTTAAGTTTTGCCGCTGCGGGGGTCTAACGAGGTTGAAGACCTCTTGAAACGGCAGTTCGCGCCATACAGCCTCCGCGATATTATTATACATTTATTAATTAAATCCTGATTGAGTTAAATGTTTATTCAAATTGATATTTATACCGCTTTTTAAAAAGTAAATAAAATTTTTTGTAATCATTTAAAAATAATGACTCACGCTCGATTTAAAACTGCTTGATTGAAGCAATCGTGTCAAGTCAGTCTTGTTGACATTTATTGTTAATAACTCAATTTGATGAGTAGATTTTTCTTTATTTTTTTTTAATATTATGCCAAGTTTTTATTATTTTATACGATAAACAAAGTATGTAATTAATGTATCAGAAACTTGGTGAGACAACTTTCAATATAAATCCTCGCTGTTTTTATTTCTTCATATTCATGAATCGCATCATACATTAATAATAGATTAGTACATCGAATAATTTTCTTTAAAAAAATATATTAATCAAGTAAAAGCATCTAATGAATTACACAGATTCGAAATTCATAATAATAAAATACTAACTATGCAAATACAAAACAAATTGCATCACATGCCCTTGTGATTCATTACAATTCAATTCAATTACGCAAAACATTCTACAAACTATTATTCATAATTTCACTTATACGCAAATCCAAGTACATTTTCTAACACCCATGACTCGATCTATTTCAAACTAAAACCTGACACATTTCAATAAATTAATCAATAATCTGATACAAAATAAAACAATACAAAAACATAAAATACACACGAAAGACCCCCCGTCGAGAAGCGGAGACCAACTCGAAGTTGATAAGCCAACAACTGTTGTTTGCTCGAAAAGCGTCTACCATTGGTCTTGTTTGTCGTCTCGACCTGATAAGCACCACCAGTTTTGTTGCTGGGGGCTGATAACGAAGAAACCAACCGGTGGACGAAACTGGCCGAAACCGGCTCGCCCCAGCTCAATTGTACGTCCATCTATTTATTGTTGTGTTATTATATATTATGCGAGATTAAAATGAACCGACGACCCATATTGGAAAACAACGAGATTCGCTTTTCGGTCTGGAAACTGGATTCGGTGACGTCAGTGCGTTATTTTTCCTGTGCATTGTCGAGGGGACGATGACTGTGCGTGGGTTTCCATGGAAATTTCAGGGTTTCGGGAAGAATTGTGCAATTAATGGACTTTGTTCGCGATTCCTTGTCTAACGGGGGTTTCCGATGTATTTGTGTTGGGCGGATGTTGGGATTTTTTTTGATGTCAGTGCTGTCTTTTCCGTGTGATTGTTTCGCGCGAAACAGGAAAGAAATTTGAGGATGTGCAAAGGTTATCGGAATGGTTGGAAATAAAAAAAAATAATGATTTTTCAATGTGATCGTTTTGTGAGAATATTATTAATGCAAATGTTTTTTGTACGTCATAATTTTTAATAAGAAACCGAGATAAGATATGCTCGATAAAAATCAAAACAAAGAAATTAAGTTACGTGGATTTTAATAATTTGCGGTAACTATTATATTAGTCAACAAATTCAAGTGGAATTAAAATAGTGACTATAAGTATTATATAATTCTCAGTAAAATTTAAACGTTTCAGAAAATTTTAAATTATTCACTTTAACTGCGTTAATAACAAAAACATCGCTGCAGTATATACACGATCCATAATTTCTCTCGTCATCACATCAATGCGTGATTTTTTGTTGATTGTTAAACTAGAATTGTTGATAAACTTCGATTGGTCATCGCATTAAAACTGCATTATTATATTTGGTATTTTCCGCTTCGAACATGTACTAAAATGCATAATTAGGAAAATTTTACTTGGATGCATCTATTGTGGGTATAATTTTCACATCGTTTGTCAAACAATGGAAATATAATATTTTGTTTACATTATATTATACTGGAGCTTTATAAAATTGAACACTACATCATGAAAACTGTTTTTAGTGTTTGTGAAAACAATTGTTCTTCGCAGACGAGACATGTTTTCAAAATAAAAATATTGATTTATAAGAAATTTATTATATTGTTTTTCCAACGAAGTTAATTCCCAATAAATGTGTATTTTTTTTTTAACAGAAAAGGAATAAATTATAATTTATGTATTAGTTCAATGACACTGTGTTTGGATTTATTATATTATTTATGCTTATTATATTTTCAAATCATTAAATTATTATAGTAAATATCGGAAATATTGCAATTGCAGAATTCTCAAAATATGTACTTCCCAATTTTCAATAATGAAGGAAATTCAATAATTCAATAAAGGAACTTGCCAATGATTTCCAAAAAAACATCAGTATATCAAAAATTGTTTCGACAAATCAACTCAGATTTTTTCAAGAACATTCCAAAAGCTTCTCGTTGCCATAGCTGAACCGGCGATAACCTTTAAACCATTTTTTTTTTCAATCAGTTTTTACATAACACCCAAAATATCCGAGCTCTCCTTGTACTTATTACCACCCGCGAACAGTGTCAACGTTATCGAAACTTTAACAGAATAATAAAAATCGTGACGTCAAACAAACCAGTATATTTCGAGATAGATATCGCCAATGAGAATAAATATAATAATACGAGCCGAGCAAAGATCGAAATGTGCACGACAACAATTTTCTTTCGCAATAGACAAAAACAGGGACGAACGTCGAGGCGTGTTGTTGGTCACGTGTGGAATTTTCAGTTTTTCCGATAGGCTGTTTGATTGATGTCGAGTCCTTATTGTTGGAGATATGTGTGGGTGTATGTTATGTAAGATGGTAAACAAAAACATGTTTACTTGTGCATTTGTACGATCGAAAACATGGTTGTTTGGGTTTGCGCAATGTGCTCTTTTTTCATTTGAGATATAACGAGAAGAAAATGTATGGTTTATTGATTCGTTTCAATAATTATAAAATATTACAATTTTTATATTATTTCTTGTATTATTTCGTTATTATAAACAATCAATCTATTAATAATATCCATTATTAAAAAACAAAATCTTTTTAAAAGAATCAATGAAAATTCGGCCGTTTTCTTTATAAAAAAGTATCTTTCATCAATACATATCAAACCACATACTGATTGTGCCATTTGTCGCTTAACTTCAACACAAAAAAACTAAACCATCGAAAATTGTATTCAATGATTTAATAAAATTTCAATGAAGAAATATTCTCTTATCTCCTTGGTTTTTTTTAAAGATAATAGCCTAATTTCCTTCGACTTAATGGCTTTAATATAATGACGTTATCAGAGTAAACAAGTGCGAAATACATGTCGCACTGGAAATAACCAGTTTCTTGAAAATTCGCTTTGAAAATAGAATATGAAGTGCTTGAACCTTATCTGAAGCGATTTTATTGCAAACAAAAATATAATACGTCGCGTTATGTTGTATTAATATAATCAACGTTCAAAGTTTTTAATTCGCCTATTGAAAATTGTATGAATCATCAATTTCTAGTATCTTCGATACAATTGAATGGTTTAAAAATGAAAACCTTAAGCATGTGTGGACTTTGCTATCAAATATCAAGTTTTATCTACATATTCAACTCGATTTTCTTTGCAAGAAAATTTTCATATTGATCAAATATATCAGATAAATGTAAATATCTATGTAGCTTTGTATCTACGTAAATATGATATATAAAAAAATAATTTTTATGCATATCAATGAAAATTTCATGGAATCCTTTTTATCAATAGTATTATAAATGAGGTAAATTATTAGAATAAATATTGTTTTACTGTCGCAAATATTTTGATATTTTGAATGAGTACAACAACAAAAAATAAACGAAAACTTCTTTCTTTCTTTTCTATAACTTTGTGAAAAATTAGAAAAAAATAACTGAATTTTCTATAACACAATACAAAAATCTTATTCTTTAGCTAGACTACACATTATAATAACAACGTTGACCATAATGACAACGGAAATTCATTAAAAAAATCAAAAATTAATTTCTGTATATTCGAAAAGAACCGCGAAGGACGCGTACGGAAGGCAACACGTGATCATCGAAATGTAATACGATTAACGCGCCGAGATACGGCCATTACCAGTTATGGGTCATGGTATCAGTTGCCGGCAACTCGTTATCAGCGGACCCCGCTGAACCCAAAAATGCGAAACTGGATTCGGTCGGATCCCGCGTGGACAACTGATAACAGTGGCCGCACTCTGTCCAAGCTAATACGGATCGTATTCGCAGGTTGGTACAAGTAGTGTTATAGCGCGAATGCGTTGGTACGTTTGTGTCCGTTCGAATTTGAAGCGGTTCGAAACGAAAATCATTAAGCGTAATCTGTGTAGAAAGGGAAAGCTATATTGTTTTGATGGGTTTTCTTTGGATTTTCGTGGAAATTTTTGATTTTTCTCTTGTTGAAGTTCTTCATTTGACTGTTGTATGGGTGTTTTTGATCGGTGGTCTGTTGGATGTTTTGATTTGGGCATATTAAAAATGTGATTTGTTCGTAAAATCGATGTGAGAATGAGACAAAACATATTAGTGATTGTGGGGGGGCTAAGATGAGTTTTATCATACATATCAAAGTCGAAACTGACGAGCAAATAAAAGCTTACAGCTTCAGCCGAATGCCTTCATTCCGGTGTAGACTTTCTTATAGTCGACACAAAAAGTACTTACACTGTGATTTTTTAAAGTGAATGTGAAATTTTTAACTAAAATGTTGATATTTCATAATCCAAGAATGGGGATTTCAACTTTTTCCCCGACACCTTTAACGACTTGTAACGCTGCTTATTGGAGCCCAGCACGCGAAGACTGGTTCCATCCTTATTATCCTGCTATGACTGAAATAATAGATGTCCATAGTTTACCTCCTAGTTCTCCTCAGGTAACAATGAAAAAAGATCAATACATAAATAAAATCAATAAAACACATTTTTCTGACTAAATATTTTTTGTTCTTTACAGAGCGATGATTCAACGAATTCCAGCAACCTGTCCGACTATCACATGTCTGAAGGATCATCCGATAACAAAAACTATTATGCATCATTTAAAATTCAAACAAATACAGGCTCAGATGAAGAATTTTCCGAATTGAAAAAAGATTTGCCTTTCAAATGTAAATGGAAGAATTGTCAATGTACATTCGATACATTATATTTATTATCTGACCATGTGGCAAGCTTCCATTCGGATGTAAATGGAGGACTTTTTTACTGCGGATGGGAAGGCTGTTCACGTGGCGACAAAGGATTCAATGCGAGGTAAATATGATTTTCCTGATCGATATTTTTTTTTTGTTATTATGTGTTAATAATAATATTTTTCTATCTTAGATATAAAATGTTAGTTCATGTACGAACGCACACCAACGAAAAACCACATAAATGTAAACAATGCGAAAAGTCCTTTTCAAGAGCAGAAAATCTGAAAATACATACTCGATCACACTCTGGAGAAAAACCATATATTTGTCCAGTAGAGGTGAATATATTTTTTTATAAATTTTTTTACTATCAAATTTTAATTTGTTATAATAAACATATTTTTTAATTTGCAGGGCTGTAATAAAGCATATTCGAACTCAAGCGATCGTTTTAAGCATACAAGAACTCATTCTGTTGATAAGCCCTACAGTTGCAAAGTGCCAGGATGCCCCAAAAGATATACAGACCCTTCAAGTTTGAGAAAACACGTAAAAACGTATAAGCATACAATTGTGACATCATCCACAGATAATGAAATTCGCGTGCCAACAATAGAGGAAAATATGGAAACGCCCAAAAATCAAGAAGAATATTGCGCAAATTCTTATAAAGGAACAAATGTATATGCAGCCAGTGAAGAAACAATAAGGTGCAGAAAAAGAAAATATCCACATGAAAACGATATGAATATGACTGATAACGAGATCTCATTAAATAAAATAAGTCGAGAGTCAAGCCCCCATAATATTGCTCCTGTCAATGAAGATTGGTATCAAAATTATGATCATGATATGATCAGTTGTTCAAACCAAACGGTGCAATCAGATAATAGGGCACCTGTCATAACCCAGTTACATCGCCCTTATTTGGACGAACCACTAAATTTAAAATTATATCAAAGCACATTTAGTGATTTAATTTATGAAAACGGTGTACTTAATTTGGAGAAAAAAATCAGGATTGAAGATAAAAGCTATTTCCCAGATAATAAATTATCAGATATTCCTTTAGATTTAAGTGTGCGAAAAAGTTTATTGTAAAACTTCGAGCAATTAAAAACTGTACTAAAACCTCTCTAGTCATAGACTAATTTATAAATTCTTTAAGAAATATACAATATAAAAAATAGTTCTGAAAAACAGACAAAAATAATAAAACAATAAAATAATTTTAAATGTTTTTTTTTTTATTATTTATCATATTATCAAAAATATCAAGTTTATTTTCCAAAATTAAGTATAAAATACTCAGATATTTCCTATTCTGCTTCATGAACAATTTTATTCATACCTTCATGAATTAATTTTAGATGTGAGATATCAGTATTTACGGTGTCTATCAAATGTGTCATACCTTTGTGCTGCATAGCTAAGAATTGTTTGATATCATCTTGTGAACCTTAAAATAATTTTATCATTAAAGAAAGGTATAAATCTTATTCAAATAACAAATTGAAAATTATTATACCCTGGTCCATTGAATAACGTTCAGTTTTTTGTAATAGACCCTGTGATCTTTGCATTCTCATCTGAGATAATAATTCACTAAGTCTTCCCTGTAATAAAAATTTTAATCAATAATTATTTTGAATACAATTCGTAAGATAAAATATTTTATTATCTTACGTTAAATTGAGTCGGTGCAGATAATTGAGAGTGAAGTGCTTCTAAACGACTACGCAGTGCTTCTTCCTCTGGTGTTATAGCAGCACCAGCACATCGCGTACTTTCTTGACGAACAACAACCTGAAAAGAAAAAAATGAATTTAAATATGCTGAGGTAGTAAAAGTAATGAGCTGGTTAAAAAGAGTATCAAATATATCGACATACCGTAAGAAGTCTATGATGTAAATGTACGAAGCGTCTTCGCTGTTCCTGTAAAGTAGCAGTAGCTGCAGCAAGTTTGCCTTTTAAATCGTTTATTTCATCACCAGCTTTAGATAAAAATGCTGAATGTATTTGAGTTTCTTCTTCTTGACAACGCATTCTCCATTTAACCTTTAATAATTATTCAATAATGATATTCATACGAATATTATCAAACAATTCTTTGGGAAATTTGATTAAAATTATAATACCTCTGAAAATCCTATCATTGGAGTGGGGAAATATTTTTCTGGATCTGGATTATCTGCTTGTGCTTGTTTCCATAACCTGATATCGATTCCTAAAAATAAAATGACAACATTATCAAATACTGTATTGATTTTGATTATATTATTTAAGTCATCGAACCTGGAGGTGGAGTCTCTAAATATTCTTGAAGTTCTCGGGGATCTGGACGAGCCTGGGATGAAACTGAGTTGACACCCAGTGATGTTAACTGCTGTCGTTGAACAACACCGTTAAGAAATTGAGCTAATTCTGATGCGGGAATTCTAGATCCGGTGCCACCAGTGATGGATTTTTCAATAACAAAAATTATCACCTAAAACACATAATTATTAAAATATTTTTAAAATATCAAATAATAACCTTTAATAACAAAATTAATATTATACCCGTGTTTTTGATTCAGATACAGGTTTTATAGAATCAATTGTAACAGTCAATGTTGGCTTGTTACCTAAGAGTGCCATTAATGAATTTTGTAACTGTTGTTGCTGAGTTCTGCAAAATTCAACATTAAACAAAAATAAATAAAAATCAGAATATATAATATGGTACATCGGTAATGAAAAATATATGTAATATGTACTTCAAGTCTTGTTCTGATTTGTTAAATATAAGTTGAACTAGACCATCTTTATCAGAAGATGTAAGAAAACAGTTATAGCCTATAGCTTTAAAACGACATAGTGGATTTTGTTCTGTTAACTCAATAGGAGGTTGGTTGTTAGCATAATAAGCTTTGCCTAAAATATAAACGATAAATAAAAACAGTCCCAGTAATCAGTAAAAATATGTGAGATTTTTATTTACCAAAGCCCCATTTTGCTTGGAGGAAATTATATTTAGCTAGAATCTGATCTCTTTCATCTCCAAAAATGTTGCAATTAAACAAAGCATTCATTAAAGCTTCATTGGGATTTACATTTTGAGGCTAGAAATGTGATGAAAATTAAAATATATATAATATATTATAACATATAAAAAATGTTATTTGTTATACGTATTATTAGTTTACCTGTGGTTGTTGTAACTGTCCGAAAGATGTTCCACCTAAATTAGTTCCAAAACCACCAAACCCAGTAGTCCCTGCACCCAATGGTTTAGCACTAAAATTAGTGCCTAGTCCAGTGGTGCCACCAAATGAAGGTACATTACTGTTAAATGTTGTGCCGAACCCTCCTGTATTCACACCGAATCCTGTATTGCCAGCACCGAATGCGGGAGCAGATCCAGTACCAAAACCTGTTGTGCCAGTGCCAAAACCAGGATTCGTAGCACCGAATCCTGTTGCACCAGTTCCAAAAACTGAACCAGTTCCTCCAAATCCAGGTGCATTATTAGCACCAAACAAAGATCCTATAAATAAATTCAATCTTATTAATCATTCTTAAACAAATTCATTATTTCTTTCATATTACCTCCAGCAGTGCTTCCTGTATTGGCTCCGAATGATGGGAATAGAGAGCTGGTAGTAGTAGTGGCCCCAAAGTTACCAAATCCAGGAGCAGCAGAAGTAGTTTGTGTTGTTCCAAATGCACCAAATGGAGCTGATCCTACTATATAATTATATCAAAAAATAATGGAACATATATTAAATACATTATTTTTTCATATAATAAACGATTCACACCAGTAGTAGAAGCCGGAGTGGTACCAAAAGCACCAAATCCAGTATTGGTAGTAGCTGGGGTTGTGCCAAAAGCGCCAAAATTTGTATTAGTAGTTGCAGGAGTTGAACCAAATGTTCCAAAACCTGTATTTGTCGTTGCAGGTGCACTCCCAAATCCTCCGAATGAATTGGGAGCAGTTGATGTGGAAGGTGAACCAAATGAAAAAGCTGGAGAGCCAAACGCAGCTGAAAAGTTACACAACAATAAATAATTAAAATGAAAATAAAACTGAATAATTCTAGGAATAATTTGTGTCACATGTGAAATAATCACAAAAGGATGTTCAAACCACAAAAACGGGAATTAAAAATATCAAGGGCAAATAAAAAATAACGGAAGGAACGTAATAGCAATTTAATTACGCATTTATTGATATGTACATTTAGATGAAATATTGCATTTTTGCAAAATTTTGTAATATATATTTTTTTAATGTGAAAATAATTTCAAAAACAAAAAGAAAGAAATCTAAAAAAGAACATGTTTTTTTATTACAATAACTATGCATTTATCTTTTTTATTTGACAAACACTCAATAAAATAAACATTGATATCATTACACGTGTTCGCTGAAAATTGAAAAATTATTTATAATGTATAGATTTTTTTTATAGGGAAATGATTTCAAAAATATATCGAGAATGAATAAACGTCACAAAAACTAAGGAAACGATAATAGTAAATAGGTATTCGTCATAAAAAACGGATGTTTGTGGTCATTAATCATATAAAATTTGCGACTATATAAAAACCTTGTATTACTTCAATCCATCATTCAATTTTGTAACACGATTGTGATTGCACCTACCATAGTATAACAGTGTGTTTTTCAGTCATAAAAGTGAGTAAAATCCAAAGTGGATAGTTAATATATTTATAGTGTTCTGTGAGATATGATAATTAACAGTGAATATTTAAAAATTTAAATAAATAGACGTAGTTCTATAATTAATCGAATTTTATATTTTTCAATTTTAAGATAATAAAAGCTTGAAAAAAATGGCACCGCCCAATTCATTTTATGTGCCAGTTAATTATGGGGGTCAAGAATCTGTAGATGATTTTGATACATATTCTACTGTTCAAGACCGTATAGTTAATAATGTACATGGAATAGTGGACAATTTTTCAAAAACGATCACAACAACTTTCGCAACTATAAACGACGAAGATAATAACGATATTGGAGATTTTAATTCTATTGACAGTGCTGAAAATGCAATTTTCGGAAATCAAGGAACAAACTACCCAGATGTCGGCTCCACAGTTGTGCAAGAAACTACAAACAATATATTCAACGATGTTACAACAGAAATCCATAGATTCACAGATTTCTTCAACGGTAATATATTTATATAATATAACTTATATTGAAATACAAATTACATATGTTCACTGTCAAATATTTTGTTTTAGATGAAGATTCAAAACATATTTTTTCCGAACACAACTTCTCAGAAGATAAAAGTTCACCAAATACTCCATATATAATCCTCGTTGTGATTTTGGCGATACTTGTTGTGGTAACTATTGTAGCACTGATAGTATACCAAAAGCGAAAGACCAAGAATTCTAAAAATATAACCGGCGTTACAATAATAGGAAAAACTTTCAACAAATCAGAATCGGGTGAGAAGCAAGAAGCTCAGATGCCACAGCAAATAATGTACGGTGAACAATAACTATGATATTTATAACAACCTATGTAAAATAAAATATATAAGTATATACGTAATTCAATGATATTTGTGAAGATTCGTTATTTATTGAAATGAAATTGTGATAAAATTTAATTTAAATAAAATGATAAAATTGTAAATACACTAAAGTTTTTTAATTGAAAATCGATACCTCTCAATAAGCTAAATACAAACAGAAACTCAAACGCAAAACAAATTTGAGGTTGGGTTTACACCTTGACAGCAATGTCAAATAAATAAATTGAAAAACAGTAACGATCAAATGATCAATGAATTTGTACAAAAATGACTTGAAAATACATAAAACACTCACGTTTATTGGCCGCGCCGAAATTCGACGAACCGAAATTAAACGTCATTGCGACGTCCCGCGCTTCAAACTAATCAAACCAACGTTTCTGACTAACCGCCATCAACCACGACCATAACCTTTCAATACAACTACATAGGTATGTACATACATATTTTGATATTTAAAAAAAATCAACATTTCTACGATCATATAAAACATACCACTTTCAATAAACAACTTATTGTTAGTTAATCAGTTTATTTTCAACTTTTCAACAGTAAATTATTAATTTTCACAATTTTATCCGTTCAACTTGTTCCTGTTGATTTCCTTTGCATTTTCAATAATTTGTAATTTCCTCATCGTTATTTCAATGCGATTAGATCACATTAAACCGATTATTTAGAATTGTACGCACGAAATCCTTAGACTTAATGACTCACTAGCGTCCACATCCTTCCTTATTAACCGCAATAAAATCCGGCGTCCTATTTCGATTTCGATAACGAAATTTTCGAGCGACAATCGAAAATACACCTTTCTCTAAATTCAACGAAGCGAACGATTCCAAAAGTGTTTAGATCACAAAAGAGGAGGAGCTGTCAAACGAAAGTGGGAGGTGGGAGGCTGCGCCCTTGTCTCCTGCCGCTTGACGTTATACTTGACGTTTGATGATTTGTGTCAAACGACGAAAGAAAGGTGTGTTTTTTTGCGTTGATTCGTCGGGAGTCTAGGAATTGAATCGGCGGTTTTGTCCCGTTACATTTTTTTCATGACTATATGCGGTGTTCGATTAGTCACCGTCTGTCAGTATGCACCTACAAAGTTTTATGTAGTACAATTTCAATTTTTTTTTTTGTGTTAGATTTTGTATTGTATTTTTATTTATTCGTGTTGTTTTCTTGTGTTTTGATCAAATATTAAATAATCGAAGCACGGATATTGTTCCTGACTTGAAAAATTTCTCTTTTCTGAAAAAGGACATTTTTTTAACGATTATTTGTTTTCAACGATTTAAAATTTTTTTTTAACTATACAAAGAATAAAATTTTTCATCTGTTGAATGAAATATAATTCAAAATATTTATTGAAAATCTTCATGCTAAAATTAGCTTTGCTAATAATATTTAATTTTTTTAATTAACCATTGTAATTCGTATCGCATATACGTTGTAGGTAGGTATTATCCATACAATTTATACATACAATCATATTAGCTCAACAAACTTGAATATCTGTATAATTTTTTTGATTTATTTTTATTTTACATTTAAGTATTACAATAAATTTCCACCATGGAAACAGATGCGATCGTAACGAATCCCGAAAAAGCCTTCAAGAGATTCTTGTACACTGGTCAAGAATCTTCCAAATACACAGCAGGTTGTAATAAATTGGACAGTGCTGAAAACTATACTTTTTTCACTAATGTGGCGAAAGATCTCGTTAGTGCATGTCAAACAGTAAAAGTTTTTGAAGAAGCTAAGGTACTTGATGGAATTTTGATTTTTCAGTATTTTTTTCATATAATAATATTGACTTAAATTTACCTGGCATTCATTATGCCATGAAGATAGCAGTCCTTCACTTTTGCTTTGATAAAATGTAAATGTAAAGTTCTCAATAAATGTAAATTTGGGTCCCGCCTAATTTTGCTAGTGCCAACTAAGCTGGTATGTGGTAGGATACATGTAACAGGCGGGATGGTGGGTTTCTCTTTGATAACATAAAATTATTATTTTTTTATTTCTTTAATCAACCATTAAATAATTTTGACTTCAAAGTATATATATTTATAAAGTAAAAGAGAAAATACTTTGATTTGGCATCCAAATATCAGCAATCTATATATATATATATTTTTTTTTTTATTTTTTTTAGAAAAATAGCTCATTTTCCTCACATATCATATTTGGATTGGCTGCTACAGTTCAGAAATTATCGAAAGAAGATAAAGATTATGAAATTCGAGAACTTTTTTACCAAATTGTGCCTAATATTTTGACTAGTAGTGAAGAATTAATGCTTTTTGTTAAATATGCTGATGAGCTCGGCTTGAGTTAGTATATTTACAATTTTAATGTATTTTATTTCAATTTGTTATTTTAATATTTTATTTTTAGAAAAGGGAACTCGATGGCAAAATTGTATCAAAAATTGGTACAAAAAGTGCAGTTTTGATATCCTGTCGAATGATATAGCATTAATGAAACATAGACACGGATGGACACATCATGATATAATTCGTTTGACTCATCTATCACCATATTCTACAGGTTCATTATTTTATTCTGTTTTGGCTATTTGTAAAATATAAGTAAAATAATGATACATTAAATTTCCCAGAACAATCCCTTACTTTGAAATATTTATGGCTTGGAGTCAAAGGACTTTCTGAAGTCAAAGATGTTCCAGAAAATGTGATTAATAATATAAAGAATGCTGATCTGTTGAAAAGATGTCATGATTTTACTGAAGCCAGCAATTTAATTCCAAAAATTGAAAATTTGAAGATTTCTCTTTTGCCTGCTCATTTATTACGCAGTCAAAAAGATAACTCTGAGGTAAATTTCACTTACTGATTAAAAAAGTTTATGTAAATTACTCATCCGATACTTAATGAGTAGATTTATAGCCACATAAGCATGGTAAAAAAGTTTGTATGTACTTAGGTTTGGAAAGCTCTTATTGAGCGAATCAGCCCTTCTGAAATTCTCCTTAATATGGAATATTTGCAACTCGCTGGTATGCTGGAAGATTTGCATTCGAAAACTGAAAAAATATCCCGTCCTCAATTAACAGCTTATTTCATAACAGCTGTTTCTAGAATTACAGCACCACCGATATTGGCCTACATAACTTATTGTAATTACAAGAATAATCAAAGGTGACACTTAAATCAATGTATGTTTCATCCAAGTATTTCCAAATATCTATTTATATATTTTTCCTTTCATTAGATTTTTGAGAATAAAAGATAAATTACTAAGAAATAAAAGACCCAAAAACAAGGAATTAGAGAACACTACCACAAATAACGATTGTAGCAAAAGTTACATATCTAAAAATAAGAAGCTACGATCGAGATGTGATCGTAAGTAAAAAATATTAAATTATATTTATTGCAAATTTCGGAAAATATAATTTAATGATTTTAGGTAGATGTAATCCTTCACCCGATTTGTCTCTTTCGTTGAAAAGTCTTGTTGATCGCAGCTTAAAAAACGTTGAAAAGGCCGTAAACATAACATGCATGATAGCTATTGATATGCAAGATCACATGTTTCATAGTCAGTATATTTGATAAAGTTTTAATTGTTATTTTAAATTGAAAATACTTATAAATATGTGTTTGCAGGTTCTATACAACCAAAAAATGATCAATCTAATAATTCTCAAGAGTGTGACAGTGAAGGCAACGATATGAATGCTGAAATAAGTCAACCGAAAGTTGAGGTAAAAAATATAAAGCAAAAAGCAGCAAAATGCTATTATAGTAGAAACGTAGTTCCTGGTCATGCAGGTATGTTTATTTTTTTTTATATAATGTATAATAATAATAGTTGTATGATTTTTGTAACATAAATACATTTATGTATTGTGGGTGAATCAATGAACTGTCTGAATGATACAAGCTTAATTTTGATTTTCAGGAATACTGCTAGCTTTATATGTATCGAAATTAATGAAACATACTTATGTTGCTGTGTATACGAATGATGGAGTTTCAATAGTGAAGTTATTTAAAAATTCCAAAAATTCCAAAGAAATTTTAAGTATGGAAGAAGCTGAAGCAGTATTAAAGGTATAGATAGAGTTGTAAAAAATATTTAAATTTAAGAAAAAAAGCATTGTAGGAATACGTAATTTTTCAATAACAAATTTTTTTAAGTTATAACATTCAATCAAACTAAATATTTTTTTCAGAATGTCAAACAAGGAAAAGTTGGATTTCAAAAACCATTCAATTGGGCAATTGCTAACAAAACATGTGTCGATTTGTTTATAAACGTGGTTGACACAACAGCTCATATTTCAGAAAGTTCCATGATGAAAAAAAATCCTGATAAAAATCTTTACTCTTTACTCAAAAATTATAGAGAAGTCATGAATGTGCCAGAAACAAGGTAATTATAATAAATTCTCAAATATCTAGTTGGAAAATAGGAAAACTATTAAAATATATTTATTTTTTGCAGAGCTATCACAATATCGTTGTCATCTCATAAAGCTGTTACAACTAACAATTCAGAAGAAGGGATATTTGATATTGCTGGATTTGATGCAACAGTTCCAGAAATAATTAAGAATTTTGCACTCAGAGAGTTTGATTAAAAGATTTCAACTCAATATCTATGAATCTCTAACAAGTATTTAAAATTATTGAAAGAACACAAATAAAACGTGTATAAAATTGAAAACTAAAAATTTACATTTGGTATCAAGAATATTTAGCTTTCATGATCTGAATACTTTACTTTTGTGATAAAAATATTTCATTCGATACAAATGTATGGCAAGCTAACTTTTCAAGGAAAGCTTTGAATCTCGAGTCTATAATTGAATTGTTTATTTGCAATATATGTTTTATTTAACCATGATAATTTCCTAATCAAGTTAAATAGAAGGGTAGCTTTTTTAAAAGCTAAGTTTATTTGTACATATACATATATTGAAATTCTTGCAATGATTATCGAAACCTATAGTAATGGTAAATGTTGTTCAATGATTGCACTCTTTTATTGAATCATTGTAGTATGTATGTATATGCCAATTTAATGTTGTGAATCTGAACCTAACAATATTCAAAGAATATTTATTTTCCTAACTGTGATAAATTTCAAGTATTGGTTATTTTTTTGTCGTTTAATTTATACAAATTTGTTGGCGTATAATATTCTAAAAAAAAATATGTTCAATATTCAATATTTTTTTAGAACTTACCACAAATAGTACAGTTCCAACAAATATATTTTGGAATAGCTCTGATGGTCTTATGATCTTATGTTTAATTATATATGCATAATGCTTCTTATAATTTTTAATACTTAGCATATAAATATACATATATAGAAAAAAGCATCTACATAAAATTATCTGTTAACTTGGTATTAAGTTTTTTGTGATAATATTGTGTGCGCTTATTTGGATCTAAAATTAGTGAAAAGTACATTTCAGAAACTGCATTTTTGAAACAGTATCAAATTTGACCATGTTTTCTGTTTAAAAAGTTAAATATTTTTTTATTATTGTACGGATTATATATTCATATTATTCTGATTTCTTTTATGATGTTCAACAAGGTCCAACTCTATATTTTTGGAGAAAGACAATAATATTTTTAAACTATATATTTTGTGAGAATCATAAAATGTTAATCTGCCTTTTGAAACATGTAATTGCTTTTAAATGTCGAGAATTGAACTCTCCATGAAAATTGTGCAGCTATTGCTTAATCTCTGTGCACATTCTCAAAAATAAATCAAATAATAATGTGGACTATTTATGACATGTATTTATATAAAACTGAAAAGCATTTAGAGGCACAAACTATGTAACATTCAGTAGAAAGTTTACATTACTTATATAATTTTTTTTGAAATTACCTATTTGTATAATATATATGGATATACCTACATATAAAATGGAAATGCCTTTGTATTTTTTGAAGGATAGTTAAGTTTTTTGTATTAAGTTTTAGTAATTTTTTTTTTACTAGTTATCCCCAATGAGGAAATGAATAGATTGGAATTAAGTAAAATATTTGAATATAGGAATGAATTTTGTTTTTGTTATGCAGCAGAATTGGAACTTTTAATTTAATTAGTATTAAAATACTCTGGAATCTCGGTGAACAATATATAATATAATTTAGAAGTTAAGTTAAAAGTAAAATCATAACTGTAAAATCGAAACTGGCAAAGTATTTTTGATTTGTCATGGGAAATTGTTATTTTTTTCTATTGAAAAATATTGGAGAAAAAATTATTCTATTGAAATTTAACTTTATATTTTTCATTATTTAGTCAATATATAAAATATCCAAAAGTAAAAAAATATTTAACAATATTCTTCCAGACTGATTCACATTGTTATCCTGTTAAAATAGTTGTTTTAATGTTTTATTTATTCTTTTTAAATTAATTTTAAATGAGGGATACGTTTGCATAAATAATCCAAGCATAATCATGACGAAGAGCCTACGGTAATTATAATTATGTTTTAACAGACATAGATGACTGTAGATGCATACATTTTTTAAATTCGTTAATATTATTAAGATGGTAATTTGTAAAAGTCACAAATACTCCATGCTTTTCAAGCAAAACAATTTTACCAAAATAATTTTGTCATATGGATTATATGTTATTTATATTATACAATTGTTATCTACTAATTTTCAAATACCTCTACTGTTGTTTATATAAAAACAATAAGATCATTATTTTTTCATAATAATAAAAATAATTCTCATACCTTTTTCTGTTCAGTTGCAAAGGTTAGAAATCGCATAAACATCAAATAGGTTTTTGATGGAAACTTTCAAATATTTTAAAATTTTGATTTAGTTATGTATTGACGCAATAACTTCATATCTGAAAATCATGTGTTCTTCAAATTCGCATTTAGGGTTTGAATTTATTTATATTGATTTGAAGAATACAAATGTGTGTTTCGCAATATAATAGGTCCACTTAATTACTTAATTGTACTGAATTTAAATTGTCTAAGGTTTTGTTGTTTGATTGATCTTTGGCATGTTATTTTTTGATCCATCAGGTTTTTTTCAACAAAAATTGCCAAGTATGTCAGTAAGTTATATTCATCGAAAACTTTAGGTAACTCATTTTTCTGTTGAAATTTTTTCTTTCTTTTTTAGCATGTATTTTTATTTGGGATTTCAAATAAATGTTTTTTCTTTAATCTAAAATATTAATACATATTATTTTATCCATAAAATTAACATTTATATTTTAATTTAAATAAAGTGTTCATTAATTACAAAGTTTTATTAAAATTTAAAAATAACAATTATAAATCACGATTGAACAATCCATCCACTCAATAAGAATCCACTATTTCCTGCCATCATAACATCGGGATGAGTTCGATTTGTTAATACCTAAAATTAAAACGAAAGATTAATACAAACTTCAATCATGAGTCGATAGCAATATGCAATCAAAAAAATACTTGATATCCCCTCGTCCATGAGGATGTTAACTTTAATCCTATAACATTTGACATTTTTCTCATATCGATATAACATTCTTGCAGCGGTTCTTGAAATTGGGAATATAAAACGAAGGGTCGAGAGTTATTCATAAAAGGCAACAATGCTTTGAATATACTCATGGGATGTTCCTTGCACGTGATAACCAAAGAGTCTACTTTCTTCTTCAAAATAGTGCATGCCTTTTCGTTTTCGAGCATCCAAGTAGGACAATATCCTTTATCAGCAATTTTCGACTCATTGCATATATCATCATTATTTATGGAATTTTTGTTACTTTCTTCACTTAGTTTGATGATTTTCTCAGAAGGAATATCATCGGATTCGATTTCATCAATTTTGCGTTTTCTATCAGATAAGTTATTACCATTAGAATTTTCAACATCTTTAGAAGGTTCAAGGTTCTTATTTTTTTCTTGATAATAATGTCTTAGAACCGAGTAAATATTGACTGATATGCATCGATTTAGCTGTTCGTCAGGATAATTCATGCCCAAAAGTGCTTGTTTCTGAGAAGAGTTTCCAGGGTGGGCATGAATTAAGAAATTATCAGTTGATGAACCAATTGAACATAAAATAGCAGCGGGCATAAGTCCACTCGTCCCAGATTCATATAGTAAATGATTCCCTTTACTGCTTACATTGGCAAACGTTAAGATTTGAGAAAGTGTGTCACTTCGAATACCCAAAATCTTTGCAGAATCTTGGCGATACATAATATCAGCAATTAAACGAATGGTGGGTTTTCTGATAGTGAGATATTCAAAATATTTCTTTTCTTTTTTTTTCAAATATTTTTCTTGAGAATACTCTGTTTTCGAATTAAATGTAGTAGAATTAGTAATTAGTTTTTCTAAAATGTCAGTAGAACTGTTAGTGCTTTCTCTAAGAGAAATTATTTCTTCGGTAGTTAATTTCTGGGAACGTCCATCATCTACAATATCCCTGTTATCTTTTCCAGATTCTCGCACATTGAGAGCATCTTTGATGCCCGTTACAGTGGAATCGGCCACTTCCAACATGAAACTTTTATGTTTTCCTTTTCCTTTAGGTATCATTTTAAAGTTAGTGTAATAATTACAATCATTGATATTTGCCATTTCTATTTGATCTTTGCCTAACGTCGTACAAGATGTTAGACTATTGAATTTAAAAAGTTTTGTGTAATTTTGACGTTGAATTATAATATACTTTCCTAGAGTAATAGTTTCGTCGTTTGATATTGAAGACTCCATGGTGATCAATTAAATTTAAGTTAAATTTAATCTAAAAATAAAGCAAGTTGATAAATGTATCATCCAAAAACCACATTGAGTACTAAGTATATATTCATCATCATTAGCAGCCTATAAGTTATCCACTGCAGGACAAGGCCTTACCAGACAAATGCGGCAGTCTAGGCTATACCTCACCGCGCTAGCCCAAGTCGAAGTATATATTAATTAGAATAAATATCGATAGAACTAAAGACAAATATTTAAACTAACCTAAAAATTGAACGCACATGACAACTCTCACTCAAACGTCAAGTAAACACTAAAAAGGGTATGCAACATAAGAATAATTAGTATATTATTGCCAGCCTTACTAATTTTGCAAATATCGATCGCAAAATCAAATAAACTTTTTAATCTCATTAATAAGTTAAGCATAGACGTAACAATATTTTTGTTATATATTGTTTTTTTGTTGATAATGACATGCCTTTTTAGAGAATTTCAAAACTTCATTTTGATTTATTTGTCTCCTATGTGCACATAATACATAAATTCACATATGTGATATTGTATCATAGTCCTTGGATAAAAGAAACCAAACTGAGAAATAGGTTAAATACAAGAAATAACTACAAAAATAATCTAATAGTATTTATTTCGTTTTATAAAAATAAACAACATTTAAAGCTTTTAAGCAGATAAATAACTAGTAGTGATTCAATTATGCTTGAAAACCTTCAAACATTACATGAATATTAAGATACAACTAAAAAAAGCAACTACCAGTGTTTCCTGATGTGGATTAATGTACTTCGAGTGTTTATTAATGTACAAAATATTAGAATTATACTTAAATGCGTAACTGAAATGTAATAGTTAAAATATTTTTTTTAAATAGTGCTTGTGAAATGCAGACATATTTTAATTGAAAAAAAATCGAAATATAAAATAATAAGAGTTAATCGAGGTTTTGAAACATATTAGAAGAAAATTCAGGATAGATGTTTTGTTTGTCTTATCGTAAGTCTAATTAGCAGGCACGTTAATTGGAATACGATGTATTTGACACAATACTAGTGTTAATAGAATATTTTCTAAACACTTTTAGACAACAAATATCTAATGAAACACTAGCAATGTCATAAAAATTGATATAAGTATTATTTAATTACAAAGATATGAGTGGCACCCATTTCTTATTTTACTTCAGGCAACAGCAGTTTCTATAAAAAAATTTTATCACACACATATTTTTATTCGTTCAATGTAAGTTAAGTTATTTTGATTAATACTAATATATAAGCTCGAGCAAAAATTTAACATTTTATTGACATTATTCAAATTCGTAAATAAAAGCGTTATTGCATAAGCTGTAATTCACATAGAATAATATTTTAGAGTTAAAAGTTTTCAATTCAACTATTTTTTTTTTCAATTCATTTTAAAAATGGGAGCAATGTAACAAAATGATAAGTTTGTTGTAAAGAAAATGATTTTAAATTAATAACAGGTGTAGTCTTACACATTATTTGAATTTTGTTATTTCATTACGGCAATGATATAATTTTGGCACAGAAGTGACAATTTTGGCACAACTTTTATAATGCAATTGGTTATCATCAGTGTTCATGGAGTTTAAATATTTTTTTCTATTGAAACGAAATTACACTGATTGTTAATGATGCTAGTTAAAAATTAGTAAAAATAAAAAAAGGATACAATTAAGGTAAATATTTGTTTATTGCCAATTAGAATATTTCAGTGATGTTGATTTGACATTTAGATAGTATGGATCCTTTAACAAAATATGTGTAACAGAAAATTACTATGTTTACAAAAACATTTAAAATAATTTTCTTTTTCAACCTTTTTTCAAGTAACAACAAATCATTTTATGTTATAATTACAGTCCTTTTGCCGCATACAAAATTTAAATTTTCCCAAACTTTCTATTTAATATGATCAAAACTGTTGAAGATATAATTGAGTGAAAAAATAAAATGTTTTTTTTTTCTATGCAAATAACAGTTTTAGGTCATATTCACTGTGAAATCACTGGTCTTTATTATTACATATAAAAATAAATACAATAAACATAATAAAGACAACACATTAAATTAAAACATAAAAAAATTATGATAATATGCATTCTAGTATAATATATGATAATATTATATATTAAAATATGATAATGGATTTTGATAAAATCAAAATATTTGTACAATATATTGATATGTGAACATGTATAAATCGTAGAAAAGTAGCATAATTATAAATAAAATAAATTTATCTGTTGAAATATTATATATCGTCCAAAATCATCAAAAAGTTAAAGAAATATTTTTTAGTAGGAAGAAATTAATTTTATATAAACTACACCTATGTGTCGAGAAATTAAAAAAAAATCCATTAAAATCTTTATACAAAAATTCAATTCACAACAATCAAATCAATTTCAGCCCATCTCACAAATAATAAGTAATTTAGTAAATTTTAAAAGTGCACCATAGGATTAGTACAAAAATTAATACTGATTAAAAATATTTCAATCACACAAAGTATTATCACATTAAGTATTAAACTTAAGAATTGATCCATTTGAATACAAAATGCAAAACTGAAATTTTATACAATTTCAATATACACAAGCCAGAAAAGTATGTGCTGCAGATACGTAGACATTTTTAGATTAAAATTAATTACGCAAGAGATTCATTAAATAAGAACGAAGCCATGACAATGAAAAAATTATATAAATTAATTAAATATTCTTTAAAATCATATGTATTTAATATAACACGAAGATTAATTCTTTGAGTACTAGAAAATTTTTATAAAAATATACAAAGGTACGCCATATGTTAATAAAATACACATTGTTTGAAGTGTATAGCTGAACAAACTTTTATGATTAGCAGTTATAAAATTTATGAAATGGTTATATGATTTTTTTCTTTTAAATAAATATTTTACAAAATAAGTATAAAGCAGATATTTAATAATCAAATGCAATTTTATCTTGAATAAAATCACAAGTTTTCTGTGTTTTCAACTCTTTTAAGTTTATGCACCATGCTATTATATTAGTGTTGAGTTTTTCACTAGTTACAATTATTTGGTATCCCACAACACTTATATCACTAAATTCAATAACTATATACTATGCAATATAAATTCATCTAATAAAAATATATAATTTGCTATGTATGTCCATTGTCAATTATGGGCGGACTGATTTTCAAAGTATAGATCCCTCTGAAATGAATAATAAACCTATTTTTAAAATGTCCAATAATTGATATTTTTGTACAGTAAACGTTAACAATAAATAAATAAATACCCACTACAATCCCCAGCTAACCATGGGTCGTCAAGAACATCTTCGGCACTAAATCGTAAAATCGGTGACCACTGTAGCATGTTCGTAATGAGGTCACGAGCACCTTGACTGACATCAGCCCAATGCTTACTTGGAAAATCGTATCTACCACTAAGAATGGCGTTAAAAAGAGCTTCCTGATCACCATCAGCAGCAACAAAAGGAGGAAATCCACACAATAGGATATACAAAATTACACCTGCTGCCCAAACATCAATCTGAAATTTGGTAAAATTGAGTAAATAATTGTATGAAACCGAAGTTAATTAAATATATAAATTCATACTTTAAATCCGTAGCCTGCTTCTAACAAAATTTCAGGGGCTATGTAAGTGGGTGTGCCACAAATTGTGTATAAAGGACTAGTAACTTCACATGCCAAACCGAAGTCACCTAATTTCAGTCCTACTACTTGATCACCTTCAACCTCGACCTGAAAGAAAAGAAAATGCATTAAATTTAAAAGTAAATGGTAATTGAAAATTATGTGAATAATAAGCATACTAATAGATTTTCTGGTTTTATATCTCTATGCACAATGCCCATACAATGAAGATAAGCCATAGCAGAAGCTAAATGTCGAATCATTAAACGAGCTTTGTTCTCACTAAATTTATACGCTGCTGCTATACTATCGAACAAATCACCTCCTGCATAAAGTTTTATTTGTAGTAATTAATAGTCAAATTTAGATAAAAAAAATAAAGAAAAAAATTTATACCTCTGACAAGTTCTAAAACTAAATACAGCCAGTCAGGTGTATCTTGTTCAGCAATTAACGAAACTATCCTCGGATGACATAATTGACGCATTATTTTTACCTTGAAAAAGAGAAAATAATTTTTAAAAATGATGCGAATATATTTTATTAACATAAAGTTTAGAATAATACCTCAGTCTCCAAAAAGTGTTCTTTTCCTCGGCACTTTTCTTTGTCTATAATTTTCATTGCATACTCTTTGCTACTATCTCTATCCTTACAAACCCTTACAACAGCAAAATTACCATCACCTATTCACAAATATTTCAAATAAGTTAATACTTATGAAAAAAAAAACTAACTTTAGATATGAAATATAAAATACAAAAAAGCCTCACCGATGAATTTACCAATGGAATATCTGGAGCGTAAGGGTTCTGGTAAAATTAATGTGCTAGCATCACTATTTGTCAATATATCTAAAGCGGAATCTCCGTTGGCTTCTTTTGCTTTATTTTCTGCTGCTTTACCCGTTTTAACAGGTTTCCACATTTCCGGTCTAGGTCCATTCCTAAAAAATAACGATTTTGATTTGATAATCAAACCTTAACTAAAAATGAAAATTGAAACTTACTTAGAACCATTCCGCACAGTCAACGGTTTTTTATACTGCTGAATAGCCTTAGTTTCTTCAAATTCTAATTCAAAGTCATCTTGGCTATATCTAAACGTTTAGAGGAAAATAATGATATCAAATAAGCCAAAATTAATTAACAATTATTTGTTAAATTGAGATAATACCGTTCATTTCCATATGCAAAAAATACTTCTTCCGATCCGAAAAAGTGTTCAAGTTGCAAAACAGGTCGACCACCGAGAGTAAACACTCTTCTCACACAACCCGTATCGAGTTTGATACATTCTGTAAACGCACCCAAGACATGTTCAAAAGTAGGACTGTTGCGTTTATTCAAAAGCAATCGGAATATCTATAACAAATACATAAAAAATTAAAACCATTCTTCAAATAAGGCAGAAAGAATCATAATAAAATTGTTACTTTTCTCGGTTTTATCCCGTTTCTGATGATCGTGACAATTCGAGGTCTAACTGCAGATATTTCGTTGTTAATGATTTTTGGAGAGTTTCCGTTTCCGGTCATGCCGTAAGGTGATCCGGTTTCGTTAAATAACCGAGAAAGTCTATTGTTCGTGCTCTTTATAGATGCATTGAGGGAATTATTAGAGTCGGGTGTATTAAGTCTAGAAGATATTTGAGCATTATAGTCTAATTTTTTGAATGTTTCTCCTTTTCCCGAACAAACGTAAGATTTCCCATCTTCGAGATCTTCAAGTTTCAGAATCTGCAATTCGGTGAAAATAATTGAAAAACACTGGATACGCGTAATCGATGAGGCATACGAGTTACGCATATGCACAAGAGAAAGAGTGTTACAAATCAGGCCAAAAGAAAAAACTTTCACCAATTTGAATTTGTGCAAATATTCATTTAAATCTATTTTCAGAATAATTTTATTCGAGAATGAATTATATACTGAATATAACCACCTTTTTGCCGTCGAGAGAAAAAATTGTTCGAACACCATTGGGGAGGGTGACGTTGTCGGCGAGAATCCGGGTGAGATCAGCGGTGAGACTGTCGAAAGTCCTGAAAATTCACAATTTGTCAAAATTAATATTATTAATTTTGAGAAAAAAAAAAAATTAAATTCCACTTAAATACTAAAACGCTGTTCTGAATATTTTTTAAAGTAACCATTGCTCATCGTATTGCATTCAATGTTTACGAATTAAATTTAATATTTTAATTGAACAATTTATTCTTGTCAAACGAGTCGTCCCAATGATAACCTAAGTCAAATGACAAGTGACATGGTCAATAAACGACCACGATTGTGTATCATCAACACGAAGGATGCCTATGACTATTCAAACTCTTTAAAACTATCCTTCCCTT
Source organism: Hydropsyche tenuis (assembly GCA_009617725.1). Classification (NCBI taxonomy): domain Eukaryota; kingdom Metazoa; phylum Arthropoda; class Insecta; order Trichoptera; family Hydropsychidae; genus Hydropsyche; species Hydropsyche tenuis. The sequence continues at coordinate 1,709,930 of VTON01000011.1, read as the reverse complement.
ATCTTGTGAGATAAGAAAAATTCCTGAATATTCAACAGTTATCATATACTGAAATTTACACCGAACACCTCAAGTTTTATCGAATTAAAAACGACACACTTTTCCGACCCCATTGCACAAATATGTACATACAGTTTCAACCAAAAAACGCTACTACAAAGTAGGTCGAACGAATTCTACGAATTCCCACGCCCTTCAAACCTGAAACCCAAACTGAAAACTAAACTGAAACCTTTACCTATATCTTTCGGTGAGGACTGGAACGACACACCCGCAATGGAACCGATCCCCGTTCCTGAAGAAGCGCACGCGACGAGCCTTGCGCGCTGGGGGCGTGCGGGAGTCCCTCGGCTCGCGCTGCGCCCTCCGCTCCCTGCGCGCCTCCGCCCCCGCCGCCCTGACCTGCAGCAGGTCCCCGGAGCCTGCGCCCCTCCGCGGTCGGCGTCGGCCTCCTGCACGGAGCTGCACCGCGAGCTGCTCCGGCTGGCGCTGCGGCACCCGCTGGGGGCGCGCGCCACCCCCGGCCCCCGCGACTCCGCCCTCCATGTATGCGGCGACTCCGCCCCCGCGGACGGCAGACGAGCGCCCCACAGGCCCGCTGGCTATACTTCAAGTCGACGCCGGCGCCGACACCTCAACATACACGCCCATGGCAGGTCGCGATCGAAGATCGGTTTGTTTTATTTTTTTTTGGGCGAGGGACTTTCTAAATGGCTTGCGGTGATGGTGATGTCGTCGCTGCACGGCTTCTCCCGGTCGAGATAGTGATGGGTTTTGATCGGGGCGAGTTTATCGCGATTCGGTGATTGTGTGGCGCAAATGCACGGTTGGCCGTTTGTAATTTGTGAATCATCGTTGTCGGTTGGACGGTTTGGGATGTCGGGGAAATCGACGGGTCGGGAATGTTCGGGGGATGATGTGAAAATTGTTAATGAACAATGTTCGTTGTGAGTCATTGTTGTTTTTGGTGATTAGACGTTTGCCCAAACGACACTAGAACATATGACATGTTTTAGGATATTTGGAAGATTACACGGTGATAACATGATCCGATAAATGTTTTGTGATATATTTTTCTAGGATTGTGTTCTGCGCTCGGTTTGTTCTGGTGACGTTTCGGTAAATATCTGGGAATTTTATTTGTTTATTTTGTTTACGCGTTTTATTTTACTTTGTTCTGTATTTCGCCGTACTTACCTATTATATCTCATTCGTGTCGTCACAGACATAATAAATAAAAAAAAACAATTACGAAACAACAACAGATATATTCAAACCAAACACAAACGTACTTTAATCCACTTTCGATACAATCAACAAACTAAACATTTACCAACAAACAATATTTATACCCACAAATTCCCCCGAAATATCACAATACAAATTCAAACACACATCAACCCAACAAACACTCCAATCCAAACCCAAAAACCATTCAAAAACCCAAAAACCAATTCAAAACGCACTCCTCGATCAGCTGTCGGCGCCGACCGACATGGCAACACCGGCCAAAGAGACCGAAATCGACGGCCATGACGATGACGCAGTTGTCAGAGGGCCTCGCTGGAGCGTCGGTAGCGTGTCCTCCTCCGAGTCGTGCACCACGATGTCGTCCTCGCGCAAGAAGGTACTCCTCAAAGTGATCATCCTGGGAGACAGTGGCGTCGGGAAGACCTCCCTGCTGAACCAGTTCGTCAGCAACAAGTTCTCCAACCACTACAAGGCCACGATAGGCGCGGACTTCTCCACCAAGGAGGTGGTGGTCGACGACCGAGCTGTCACTGTTCAGATCTGGGACACCGCTGGTCAGGAACGTTTCCAATCTTTAGGAGTGGCTTTCTATCGCGGAGCTGATTGCTGCGTGCTCGTCTTCGACGTCTCCGCCCCATCTACCTTCAAGTCGTTAGAGTCCTGGAGGGACGAGTTCCTCATCCAGGCGTCGCCGCGCGATCCCGACAATTTTCCTTTTGTCATCTTAGGTAATAAGGTCGATCTGGAGAACCGTGCCGTATCTTCCAAGCGCGCTCAACAATGGTGTCAAGCCAAGAATGGGATTCCGTACTTCGAAACGAGCGCCAAAGAAGCTTTGAATGTGGAATTGGCGTTCGAGACTATCGCCCGCAGCGCTCTGGCTCAGGACACCGAGCTCGAGCTGTACAATGAGTTCCCGGACCAGATCAAGCTGGGGCAGAACGAGCCGGGACGCACCAGGGACAACGACAACTGTTCGTGCTAAAGACTCTCTTCGGTATTATGATAATGGAGCTCGCAGATTTATTTTTTTAAAACGTAGACACCCAAATTTTTGTATAGACGGTTTTCTTTGTTGAGGATCGCCGTCCTTTGTTAGTTGATTGTTTGCATTATGTATTAATTGAGCTTTGTTCGTTGATTACCTTTTAATGTGTAGTTTTGTTGAATTTATCACGTGGGCAAACGACGCAAATTTATAGTTTACGATGTGCGTTTGCCTGTTGTTTATGTTGCGGTGTTTTTTTTAACTACTTATCTTCTCCTACGGATGCGGGGCTCGCCGACTCTTTCCGATGTGTCAAAATCGTGTTGTAAACGAAGGTGAGCGTCGATACGGTCTGATTTGTTGTTTCGATCAAACGTTCGGGTAACTGCAGGTTTTTGAATCTTTCCATATTGATTTTCGCTCGGGTTTTGTATAACTACACTTATGAGATTATGTATGATGTCACCGGCGGCTTGTGATCTTTAACTTTTCAACTTTTCAGCCGTTCGATTTATACTAATTTTACGACGACACGTTATCAGAAATTTACATGTTAACTATTTGGTTGTCGAGCGTTCCAATTGTGATAAATACTGATTGTGTAGTATTGTCGGTTTTGAGCGTTTCACTATTGATACATATTTACAACAATTTTATACTTGCACACTTGACGGATAATAATTTTAATTTTATAATATACTTTTAGCAATTGTATTTCTTTATATATTAAATAAATATATATTTAATTTCTTTTTCTTTTAAATTAATTGTACACAATATTATCATAATACCAGTTGAGCGGGAAGACGTTGTTCGCTTATGATTATTATAGAACCATCCCGAAACGGTTAGTAAACGTAAACCTGTGCTGTGCGCATTCTGAAGCGTGGCTCACCATCAAATTTTGTAACGATTTGAAGAGATACGTTAGTTGTACGATACTATTAAGACTATGAAGATCAATTAACAATTTCTCTGTAATTTATATCATCGATAGCCTAATAAATTGTGTGGTAACGGCGGTTTGTATATTTTGTATAATGCTTAACATATACTCACGCTTATATGTTTATGTGCACACAATCGAACGCGATTGATAGTGTTCGCCGTGTGCACATATTTATATCTGCTAGCTTTTTTTAGTGATTGAATTTCTGCACTCTAATATTAAGCGTGTCGTTCACAATATATATTCATACTATGACTGAATTATGGTTTATTATGGCTGATTTTGTGTTCGGATCGTGGATTACAAAGGTACAATATGATCATAGGTGATTTTCAATTTGATATGTAATTTGCATTGTATGTACGGGACTCCAATGCGTGTTTCATAATTATTCGATGTGATATATGCGAGCATATTGTATATACTCCTTGCAAAATTTGATGTGATACTGATTGACAAAGATGACCATTTGTTTTTTAATTTAGATTGTATGCCAATTTTCTTCTTCATTTACTTATTGTCTTTCAATTTGTTTGTTGATTACAAAAATTTATTATGTGACAGATTTTATAGATATGTCAAAAGGGATGGGTAAAATACTCATCGATATTTAAAAGCTTGTATGAATTTATAGTATATTTGTGTAAATTAATTGATACATTCATCATTAAAGCTATTATCGATTTTAATAGAATAGATTTTTATATTTTAGTATATTTTATTCGTAGATTAGAATATGTATATGCATTTGTATTGCTAACTGCTCATACAGAATTTGTACACATTTAAAAGCTTTTTCTACTAGCAAAATCTCACTTTTATTGCTCATTTTCAGTAATTTATGGTCCGTTATCTTATTGTCAATTGCTTAGCGAAATTTATCATTTCTTCAAAAGTATTTGATTTAAAAATGCATATTCTAATTTATATTTATATAAAAAGAGTAATCCACATTATAAGTGTAATCAATTATGAATTAATAAAAAAATTTTAGGTTTATGTTTATTTTTTGCATGGCTCTCAGCCTTGCATTGTTTAGAGCATAAATATTATAACTTAGTTTAATATTTACATATGTAACATTAATTTGTAAATATACTGGTTTCTTTTATTTGCGTTTTTCAATATATTTTATCGTCCCCATTGAACAAAGAAAACTTGTATGTTTTGATTTGATTAGTTATTGAACATGTTACGAAATCATCAGTTATCGAATTACTGAGAGTGTTTTTGAAACAAAGCGTTATTCAAATTTGACAACTGCAGCAAAATGAGTTGAATTAAAGAAATATGCATTGTTAGCATGTGACATTCGATGAGCGTTAGCTGATTAATCTATCACATGACCTTTGAATCATATAGAAAAGAATGTCATATCTACTATGAATAATTTGGTTAATAACCTAAAAAAATTGATAAACAAGCAGCTATTTCTTTTTTGTATTATAAAATAAATGTAAATCTTGTTTTTATCATGATGATAATTGAGTTTTTCGAAATATAAAATAGGAAATAACACTGGACATACTTTGATAAATACATCATTGAATTGTGACTCAACAGTTTGCCAAGTAAATAAAAGCGATTTTAATGGTTTTCAAGGCGAGATTATGACTACATTAATTTATTGGAATAAACAAATAAGATGATAATGAAAGCGAGAGTTCGAGGCATCTATATGAACGTCGGAAAGTTGGACAGTAAGTAAATATGTCGTTTTTTGTCAGATGTCGCTAATAAATTTGATTTTTCAAAAAAATCAAATTATTTAAATCATAAAAGAAATTATAAAAATGTTAATGCTATTGTTTTCTGGGATTTTCTTTTAGTGTTAAAAAATGTGATTATAATGAAACAAAATAAATCAATAAAAATATAGTGATATAAAATTTCTGACGTAATAAGATCCGATTTATTTCACATGAAGGTTCTGTGTATTTTTCAACCTTTTTATTTATTTCAATATATTTCATCATTGCATGTGCAGTCTTAAAAATAATTTGAGCGAAGTTGTATAAATGCATTTGCCAATAATATTGTCTTTTTGAGAAGGTCAAACTCGGCATGCAAAATATTGCTATATTGTTTTACTAGAACATCGTTTTTTCTATTAATTTTATTATATAAATAGATATATAAGTTTAATCGTAAAAGACGTATTTTTGTATGAATCGTGTTTTCTTGTATAGAGAACCACCATTTTAGAAAATAAGTTTATCGCTAATATCGATTATTGATCTTTTTAAATTGTATTATACTTTTAACATTTGCGTTCCAAGCGTTTTAACTGATTGACCAATTTAATAATTTCAAACACTGTTTTTGAAATATTCAAAATACAACTTACTGACATTCAAAATTGCCTAAAAAATTTATGGAGTGTTTAAATATTATTGTTATGTGTCATTACCAAAACTAATTACAAGACACTCAAATAAAAAAGCTATTGTGTTTTTCCATGTGCCCGAAAAACATATGTACGTAATTTAGACAAGTTTGCATCACACGATCGTTTAATTTTCAATAAGACATAAGACCAATATTAATTTTCTCATAATATTTCATATACAATAGCCCTCGACTTACGCCGGTTCGCACTTACGACTGAAAAAGTGACATAAACATAATTTAAATTAATTATTTTTCAAAAATTACTTCTTAAATCACTAGCTACCATCACTTACGGCCAATTATAAAAAAATGAACTCATTCAAATTATTGTATTATAATAAAAATCTTGAAAAAATGGAAATTTTGATACAAGTAATATAAATTTTTTGATATGGATCGACTCAAGGTTCAGGAACGGGTAAAAGTGGAAATTAGCTTAAGAACAGTATTTATGTGGATACACCTGGGGGCCACTATGTTATCACTCTGCATCATGTCAATATAGCGACAACTATAAAACAATATCGATCTGAATACCTGATTGAATAAGATACGTTCAGCTTCACCCATCAATGTCTTCAGTAATACGTTCAGACTTTTAACTGACTAATTGTGAGACATGGGGCATTAAATAAATGCATTTAACTTTACTGACAGAAATGCGGCTTTGCCCAACCAACCCCCACGCTCACTTTTTCTAAAAGAAAGTGGAATGGAAACACGTCTAGATATTGCTAATATAATTTGGTGCGGGGTGACACTATGTATTATATTACCCGATTTGTATGTATGTGTTTCAGGTGCACCCACTTAAATTCTGTCTTAAGCTAATTGCCATTTAAAAAATCATAATCCAAAATTTTCCAATATTTCAACAAATCCAATCATTTTTTAATTACGCATTAAAACAAAACCAACTTAGACCACTTTTGAATACAACCCCCGCAAGATCATCCATTGTTCCACAAAAGCAATTTAAACATTTGCAAACCGACAATCGATCAATCATCCAATCACCGACCAAAACCAATTCCAAATTCAAAATACGAACGAAAACCCATCGACGAAGGCCATCGAGATTCTTTTTCGATATTGATCGCGTGCATTGCGAGTTATCTTCGTATGATTTGTGGTGCATACATGCGGCACATATTTATTGCACGTATAATGTATTTTCAGTTATGGAGGCACATCGTCGAATTCCGCTCGCCATTTTTGTGGTGTCCATTGAAAAAAATATCGTTTTGCCGTCTGCATTTCGGTGATGACCGAATTTAGATTTGGTTCAGCGGTTGTATGACGCACATTGTAAATGTTTGCACGTTAATTTGTCTGATGAAATCTTCGGTGCGTATTGTTGTAATGATTTTCGTGGTGTGGAATGGTAGGTTGTGATCGAGCGTTGACTATGCGATTGGGCACAATTTAATTTGGCGTAAAATTGGATGTGATTGAATGAATGATGTGTTGCGAAATTATTTTGTGATTTTTTTTATGTTGGATTTGTATAGGAGCTTTAATTTGGGTGGGGAATTTGAGGATTGTTAAAATAATTTTTTATTGTTGATGCAAAAAGTATCATAATAATCAGTGGTGGGTTTACTTCACTTAGGAGCTTTTTTAGGGATCTCTACACAGGATAGGGTCCCAAACTTATGGTCCCTTCTTCTCATTACACAAAAAAAATTTAAATCAGAATAAATAGCGCCGCAGGTGAATTTTTTTGTTTGTTTGTTTATTATTGATACGTAACAAATACGTAGTTGTAAAAAATACGTAGTCGTAACATGTAATATGATACGTATACGTTAATTTCACAAAATAAAGAACAACGAATAGGTGATTTTAGAAAATAAAATTTTCTTTTATGCAAACAAATGCCTTTTTTTCAGAAAGTAATTAAACTTTTATAATGTCTACTACATTGGTGTAGAAAAACTACAATGATTTATCAAAATTCGATTTTAAAAGAAATGTTGGGGGCCCTTTCCAATCGGGGGCCCTGAGGTGAGCGCCTCCTCCGCCTATAGGAAAATCCACCACTTATTATGAATATGAACGTTTTGCTACTAATATTATAAAAATTGATCGACAATGATATTATTATTATTTAAAAATTTATTTACTTTCAGCGCATAAGAGTACATAGTTTGCAATGTTTTTTTTTCTATAGACGGAAATGACTTCAAAAATATTTATTTTTCTCATTAAAGAAACGAAAATTTTCCCATATATTTATTTAACATTGTTTGATTTATCTACAACGTATTGTTGATCGTTCAATAATTTCTTAAATAAATTATCAAGTCTCGCATACTTAAAATTAGTATAATATATAAACCTACTTAAAAATATTAATGAGAAGACTACTGTTGAAATTTCGAATAATTTAATGATAAATTATCAAATCTTTTACTTATAATAATATTATATCGTACAAATTCAAAATATCTAGGACCAAATCGATATTATTTGAACTTTTTCAGACCAGGTTAGGTTATGTTATGCAAACTAACCTCAAATATAATCCATTCAAACGAAACAAACAAGGTTTGATTATGATTACATATTAAAAAAAAACCTAACAAATCCGTGTTTATATCTAGTACGTTTTCCAGAAGTCGCAGCCCGCTTGCGCATACAATTCAGTCGCTTCTGTGACATGAGAGCGAGCGGTCGTGTGCCCACCAGACGCTGTTCCGAGACATGCATCACCATGAACAGCCTAACAAGCACACGGCTAACGGTGAGCATCCGCCATAACCTATAAATCGCCAGAAACGCGCCCCCCGACGCTATTGCGCGCCTACGCCCCTCGCGCCCCCCGAAGGTCGGCCGAATCGATAGGGCGGGCACACGTGTGAGCTTTAAAGGTTAAAACGCACCCCCGAGGGGGCGCAGGCTCCGGGGGCTCGCAATTTTTATGGTGTTGCGTCACGCCGGTTTGAAATGCCGCCAAGGAAACATATTGTTTGACGTTTGCGGTGAAAAGTGTCACGTGACGCGGTCACGCGCGGGAAAAGTGTTTTTTCGGCCAAGCTTTTCGTTTGGCGAGCTTTTTCCGAGTGCGGAAATTTCGGTTGTTTGATTATTATACCCTATCCCTCGATTTACACGGTGCTTTTTTACACGTTTTCGCTTTTACACGGTTTAAAAATAAAATAAAATAAAAAAAATGTTGAAAATAATCAATAATAATAACATTAATAATTTTAACATTGAATTCTATTACCAATTAGAATAGAAGAGCCACTGTTAGGTAAACAGCGAGGTACGTACTCGCACGTTTGTCATTACGTCGTAGTTTGACGTTTCAAGTGTAACCTCAAAACGATATGTCGACCACGATATTTAAACATTTTTATAAATTGCTTATTAAAATTAGGACTTCGGACTAAAATTAACCTAACATAACCTAAGTTAATAAAAAGCTTGAAAAAACAACCAAATTGTGCGTTTTTTGTGTACTTTTCGATTTACATGATTTTACATTAAAAAATATACAATTTCGATTTACACATTTTTCTCAGGAACCTATCTACCGTGTAAATCGAGGGATAGGTGGTGATTGTGTTTGATGTTTTGGGCGTTAATTGAAAATAATTGGTGTGTCGCGTATGTAATTTTTGGGATAGGTGAAATGCAAGTTGTCGAAATTGTGACGCTTTCAATCCGATATTCTGTAATTTGATTTATTTGCAAAATCTATAACGGGAATTTATGAGCTGCACGTAAAACGTGCGTTTTCAGATCAAAAGTCGAACCGTAACGGTTTCAGAGATGTGCCAAAAATGTAAAAATATCCCGCCGTTTCATCAATGAACGTTTACGTCACGGACACTTTTATTTCGAACGTTTTTAACATACATAATTCATCGTTCGGGAAGTCTCACACGTGACATTTCCATTATCGATTTTGAAAATAATAAAAAATTTCCGATTTGCCCGTTTCTTTTCGAGCAAATTGAATTCTGCGGAGCCTCCGGCGGTGACACGTTGCGTTTGCCGCGAATAACAAACAACACTCATGAATTAAGCATACGTTTTGAGAATTTTGCGTACGTGCCGAAATGAATTCATTTTGTTCGCAAGTTCGCAATTCCGCATCGGAGGAAGATAAGAAAATTTCGAAGTGAGAGCTTTTAACGTTTCAATAACGATAACTTTATATAGAAAGGGATAAGGGTTAAACGAGGTGCTTTAACCTCGTGTCCTTGTCGACTCTCTGCTGAATTTTTCGCTTCTGTGTAATCTTCGGGATGAAAAATAAAGATCGTCATGTGAGATCTTATTTTTGATTACAAAGAAAATTGGAGCCGGCTCCAATTACATTTTTCTTCTTACCAAATTCATTTCATTGCTGTTTATATGTATAAATATCCTTTTGTTATTACTTTTATTATTTCATGATAAAAATGATGTATCGATATAATTTTTTATGCGATAAGAAGATAACTTTCTATAAGAGGATTTATATTTAAGTCGGATCTTATCAATTTTCAAATAAATACACGAACGTTTCTTTAAGCACATTTCTTGGTATATTTATATAATATTTCAATAAGGAAAATATCGACGTATAATAATACCATTTCCGAAAACAGTGGTATATATCATGAATGTATCGACGAGGGAATTTTCCGATGTTTTTCTCGCGTGATGGTATCAATTTTGGAAGCGTAACAATACACGGACAATCCAATTAATTAGATTAATGCATCAAATTGACAAGTGTTAATACAATAACGCCGAAATTAGTTTTATCACACAATTTAATGTGTCAGGACGAAATAATTCTGTCGATCGTTCGTGACAAATTGATTGAAAAAACAATTGTTTGAAAGTTTTTTTTTTGCGCAGTTAACACGTTTGATGCATTTCGATTAAACGCAGACGAGGTGTCAAAAGTAATACGTTAGTTAAAGTTGCTAATTCTTCTTGTTTTAAAACATTCAAATGGTTTTTCTAATTTATCCTTTTGATTTTTTATGATTGTTTTAGTGTGATTGGAATTAGTGAACTAGTGAATTAGTGGTTTTTATATTATGAAAAATTTTCATTAAAATGTCACGTGGAACTTCCACGGCAGAAGGTAATAAAACAATATTTATTTTATAGATACTTGTCAATAAGCTTCAATAAACTGAATCATATTCGGTTTGATAATTTTCCATTCTAAAAAGTAATTACACTACTTTTATTTCTATTAATTTAAAATATATTATCAATACAATAAATTATAATATTAGGATTCGGTCAATGCAAAAGTTTCATCATATATTTTTTTAATCAAAAATCGTACATATTATGAAATCAACCCGATGCGATGCAGATATCGCACTCTTTTTATCGGTTGAATCCTATTTTCAACACGATCTCTCAGATATTTTGACGTGGATCAACATTAATTATGGCCAGTAACATGTCATCATCAGTCTTCATAGGCTTATCAGCTAATGAAAAATTCTCAAATCTGAATTTCGAAAACCACAAATGAGTGATTCTAACTTTAATTACATCTCTACTGTACACATCACTAGTATTTTTAATTACCGCAGTTGCGGTTTTATTTTCACAAAATTTCTATAGTGAAAGATGTCATAAATGCACTTTATTATTAGTCATTTCAAAAATTTCTACGGGTTGTTTGTTGTTCTTGAACTAGGCCAAAACTTAACAGATATTGTAAAGGAACATAACACATAACAGAATAGTTAGAATACAGATATTATTCATAGTCCGGGGAATAAAAACATTCGCATCACGAAAATTGGTGTAAGACTGGATTTTGGTATGAAGCTCGATATTGTGGTTCTTAACAAAATGACAAAATTCCATGTCGATTTGATATTAGTGTCAGATTGTACAGAGAGTCAAACGTTACCGAAAACGGCTTTTTATGAACATATCGTTAACTATAATTTTTACAGAATAATATTGAAAAGGAAATTTGTAGCTTATTGTTAGAAAATTTCATACAAAAAAGATATTATAATATTTATTCGCAAGAGTGACTGTTTAAGATATAATTCGATTAACAGTATTGCTACCATATTGTATGAAGCCCTCAGTGATACGCACGTAGAGCTCAACCTAATAGAAAACATTAACAAAACTGATAGTATTATATAACAAACTATTCCAACAACACAACACGAACAAAAATCAAAACAACCTATAACACCATATCCCAATCAATAAAACAACATCCATTCACACCATACATACTCAAACGGGAACCGGGAACGAAACGGCCATCTCGATCGAGCAATAATGGCGCAATCGCTAATAGCATTATCAATTCTCGGAATTTTCCCAACTCAATCGGAATCTCGCCATCGTCATGCGACACCGATTGTCGTTAGAAGAGACGACACAACAGACGAGAGGAGAGCGATTTTTATGCAAATTCCGCCATCTCGGATTCGGACGACGTGTTTGCGAATAGTACGTCAATATTTGTGGCGACGGTACTCTCGGAAGGCTTGAGGCTTCCCCCACAACGCCTACGTTGTTTTGAAGCTTTTTTGGCGGTTTGGTATGGTTGGGTGGGTTTTTTTGGTTTGATTCGGGTCATTTGTGTCTGTCGAGTGCGATTTGTGTGTGAAAATCGTTTGAATTAGGATTGCGCCATGTGGTCATCATCTGGGGATTTGTATGCAATGTGAGATCGGTGTGAGTCTTATCAAGGAAAAAAGTTGAGTTGTTTAAACGGTTTTGTCGTTTTACGCAGTCATTCGTAATCCGCTGGTGAATGAAGATCTTTTCGACCGACTTTCATTTTTATAAGTTTTGAGTGAATTCTGTTCAGTGTGTTTCAATAATTTTTTTGATTTTCCACATTTTTGGTATTCTTTGAATACCGTTTTGACATTTCACATTTTCGTTCAATCGTTTCACCATTTGGCCGACACATTGCCATTTCAATTTTTTTCAAGCTTTTTATTAACTTGCTTTTTTTATTCAGTTCACAACATGAGTCAAGTCATACTTCTCACCCATATGTTTTTTATTTAATTTTTGTTTATTAAAATTATTACGTGTAACTTAATATTAATTTAACCGAGGTATAATAGTTCTCTACTTACGATAGTTCGCACTTACAAGCAAAAAAATATTTTTAAATTCATCATTTTTCAAAAATTACTTACTAAATCACTAACTATCATCACTTATGATTAATGCATTTGGGAAAAAATATGGATTAGTTTGAATTATTGTATTAACCCATTATCTGAAATTTTTTCATTCTTTTTGGGAAAGTAAATCTGGTAGGATAGTTTTTATATTATTTTATGTATAGCAGGATACGCGTTAAAAATGAAAATTTTGAAATAAATGAAATTGATCGATTTTTTAGTATAGATTCGACTTATAACCAATTCTATTTACGACCAAGGTTCTGGAACGTATATCCGTCATAAGTCAAGAACAGCCCGTACTCGATATATAATTTTTTCCATTATTTTTCAACATCATAAAATCTACATTGCATACATCAACGATTCGATCATATAAATTCTCATACACAATTCTCCGATTTCGCCATAAACAAAACTTTAATTATCCAATTACCATCCCCCATCAATCGCCCACTTTGAGAAGCAGTGGCCTAAAGCACCGTCACAATGATCGATTTTTCGGGTGAGTTTTCGAAATCCGTCACCTGTTCGCGAAATTCGACGTGCCATGTCGAAATTCGCGAGACGAGTTCGCCCACAGCTTTTTGTAATTGTCATAATGCGAAGTTGACAATGGGAGAACCGATCCGCGACTAGATCAATTGACCGTAATCGAACCCAAGGCCCATCACGTATATGCGGTCAATTGGTTTGCGTTTTCGAATTATTCATGCACACGCTTAAACGTGATCCTGAAAAATTCATATTATCATAAATTCATAACATTTTTAATCTTATCATATTGAATTTGTTTGATATATCCCCCGATTTGTACTTGTTTTACGCGATTTCACTTTAACGCGGTCAAGTAAACAATTTTTTTTATTAATTAATTAATTCTCACTAAGAAATATTTTTAATACAGCCCTCAAACGAAGCTAAAAAGCTGTCGGTTAAGAGAAAAGTCATATCATTACAAACAAAGATCGAAATTTTGGATCACTTACGAAAAGGAGAAAAAGTATCATCTGTTGCTAAAGCTTATTAGATGAGATTTTATTTTATTTAACTGTATTTTTAATCTTATTTTAATTTAACTTTATTTTTTGTTAGATATTTTTACGCGATTTCCTGAACCAATCTTCCCATTTAGTATAAACTTCATGTCTCAATTTACGCGTTTTTTTTTGCCCTGGAACCTACCTCATTTTTTTGTATGGGTACATACACTTTTTTTACGCGGGTTTTCGTGGAACGTATCTACCGCGTAAATTGAGGGATACCTGAGGTATATTCAATGGTTGATTTCCGGTTGTGCTGTAAAGTGCATGATTCAATAATATCCACATATAAAATGCACCGCCGATCGATCGAGCTGAAATTTTCATCGGTGTTGGAAGCAACAAGCAATACGATAGGGTAAAATTATATTGAATACTCGCTTTTTATTCGTATGGTAGTTTCGAAGCGTTAACTTCCAGTTTAACAACCCTCGAATCAATATTTGGAGGTAATGAAACTTTTGTGGGTTACATCCTATATACATCGAGTTACATGTTCGTCTGAGAATCGGGGACACGACTATTCGTGGTCTAGTGGGAAACAATCCAAGAGAAAAATCTCCACTTCGTAGAGTCCTTATGTGAAATGGGCCAAGGACTTTTGATTGTCGTTTTCCCGCTGAAATTTCCATGCAGTTGAAGTCGATTTCATACGCGCGTATCTAGGGACAAGTTCGGTTCAGGCTTTTCATGATGTTTATTCAGCTTTAGACGGAATAGCTTTTCGCACGTACGTGGAAGGCTTTATTTTATGAGAAAATGTTGTTTTGATGGCTTGATATGTGATTTAGTGTCAAAAATGTCCTTGATGAATGTCACGTCCGATTAAAAATGCATACAACGCAAGTCACTTCGTGCGGAACGAACTGATCGAAAAATTGTTACTGACAATTCAACTGAAACGTGAATAGTCTATTTCAGGGGCAGTCAACTCTTTTAGTCTAAAGTTTTTCAAGACCTTCAAAACGTTTTAAAAATTATTTATATTTGTAAATTTGTATTGCGTCTCAATTTTCATGAGATGTATAATATTCAAGGATTATTGTGCAACCCAATTAAAAAAAATAATAATATCTAATGATTGTGTGTAATATATGTATTCATAATAAAAAATCGATGTTTTCCAAAAGTTGTTGAAAAAATTTCATTGTCGCGTCGCTTTTTGTCTTTTTTACTCACTGTAATATATCTAAAACTTCACGCGAATTTGTATACATTTTGTGTATTGCATTGTAAAATAAGTTTTGCATTTTGAGTTGTCGTAAAAATAAGAAATACACTGTATTTATTTATAATCTGCAAATTGGATGCAATTGATGTTTGTATTTTAAAATTATTAAAATGTTCACCACCTGAAACTGAAAAATGAGCATTCTTAAATTATCTAGCATATTGGCCTTAATTCAAATTTTCAGTTGTGCCAATCTGTTATATTATAACGACTTTTTAATTTGATTTTTTTCAGTAATTTTGAAAATTTTCAAATTACCCTAATTTATGGGATGAATCATTAAAATTACATTACATGTAGTAAAATCACATGCGTTTACGAACACGAGTTAACATAGTAATCTACTAAAGTTATAAGTTGAAAATTTCCGAAACGCCAACAGTTTGAACCATTTATCCATGTACGCGGCATTTCAAGTAAGACTTCCCAACATAATTAAATTTAAACCAACTTTCCAATATCTGATCGATTTTTAATTAAAGAATTTCGCCGAAAGTCATTTAATAAGCGTATTTTGACAGGCCCGAAAGCAGATTACGGAAAACAGCTTTCCCCAGCCCTAAGTCGCGATAAAGCTCATTAAACTTTTCCGATACAAAAGTGTTGAAAAATAACTCGAACACACAATTCAATTAATTTCCAAGTCATATTTTATTTACGCGCAAAGCGTTTTCCCCTTCATGCGTGGGCGTATAAAGGATTTTCACGAGGAAAATCTGCCGTTTTTCGCATCCTATTGGAATTGATTGCTTTCCCCATTCTCATATCGCGTGACCCTTTATTTTCAGGTCGACCCGTTTTTACATTGGACAATATTGAAATGTGACCGAAGAAATTTTCTACCCTATTTTTTTATAAAATATATTTGAAACATGTGTTAAGTTGATGGAAAGATTTCAGATGTTTCTAAACGGGTCTTCTCTGTTTAATCAAGTAAATTTATTTGTTATTTAAATTTTTTATATCATTCAAAATAGATTTTGTGAAATGAATATTAATGTATAGAATACGTAAACAATGAAAGTGTTAAATGCGATTAATATATAATTTTATGTTCCTCGAAGGCGCTTATTAAGTGTTTTAAAATTCAAATTGAACTAGAATAAAATTAATTTAAAAAAGCTCGTTTTTATTATGGGCAAATAAAATTTTTCAACTTAACGAGTTTTTCATCTTCCCCTCGGCACTTTATGAACCATTTTTTTTTATAGTGAAGTCCAAATTTTCTCGAAAAATAAATACTCAAACAGGATATACAAAATCGAGTAATTTCATCATAATAAAAAGTGCCTTAAACATACAAGAATTCAATTTCAAATAAAGTGTTACACCATTTTCAAAATATAGGTGTCCCAAAATTCACGCAATAAGTAATTTTGATAGAAAACACAGGTTTATAATTAAAAATTATTTTTTTTTATTGATTCATAAAGTACATATACAGTATAGGGATATATGGAATAGCATATCGGGTAAAAATCCTTTACAGTTTTGCTAGCACATACGCACTTTTCAGTTAAAATTATCAATTACCGTAATGCATAAAAGTGCCTGAATTTCATTGATGCATCGCTGAATTTCCCTTTTTAAGACGTAGGTGGTCGTGGGCTTGTTGGCATAAACCTAAAACTTGAAAAATCCGCAAAGAAAAAAGTCAAACGGCGAAGTCGCATGATTCGGGCAGCCAATTCTGATCACCAGAACGGGAAATTACACGCTCAGGAACAGCAACAATAATCAATAATGAAAACGCATTGTTTTTTATGTATTGCATAATTTTGAATAACCCTGAACTATTATCTATCACGTTGCCTTTTTTTATTGGCAACACTTTCTCGCACAAATGACATAAAATTCAAATCTTGCCTGAACCTACGGACACCCCACATATCTCAAAACCATCATCCACGCGTAAATACGCACACCCAACTTCCAGCACACCCCTCTAGAAACATTTCTCAACACAAAACATCCAACCATTTTCCACCTCGGCCGACCAAAACGCGCATCGACCATCATCCACCGCGTCTTCCATCCAGAAATAACACGTGCACACAACAATTTTCAACAACCGCCCACACCATCGATCGCCCACGCCGAGTTCAAGATCGAACCTCCCACGCGAGCTTTCCCGCGAAGTTTCCACGGCAATCCGCGCGTTCCTCGAAAGCCCTCGTGGCGGAGGCCAGGAGTCGGAGACCAGGGCGACCTTGAAAGTTTCGGGCGTGCATGGGCCCCTGGTCTGGAGGTGACATTGAAAGTTGGGGATGCGCGTGCGCGTCCGCTATCGATTCGAATCCAGCTCGCTTTCCCGCGCCTCTTCCTCTCGGCTCCATTCATGTATCTGGGAGCCAGGGTGGCTCCTGTTAGCAGTGGGGTGCCGATTTGTGTGGGTTTTCAAATAAGTGTGGGTTTTGTGTTGATGTTTTGTTAGAATTCGGTTTTTTTTTGGAATGTTTTGATAATATTTTTTTATGGGTTATGGGGATTTTTAGTTTTTTTTTTTATAAATTTCATAGAGAATATTTGATGTTTTTTTTAAAATAAATTATATTCGCTTGAAGTTTTGAAGCATTTATTTTGTTCTCGAAATGATGTACATATGTATTTCAAATGTTTTCACATTTTTCCTATTCGTGTAGTTTTTGAGTTACGGTAGTTCACATTTATGACTGAAAAAAAATAGTAATAATTATTTAAATCAGGAACTGTAATCATCTACATTCAATGCATTTCGGAAAAACATATGGGCTCGATCAAATTATTGTATTTGCCTATTATCTCTCAGATTTTTTTGTTATTTTTTGAATATATGTATGTGTTCTTACTTATGGAAAAATATATTTAGTAAAATATTTTTTGCATTTTTATTATATTAATCGTGGAAGGATACGGGATAAAAATGAAAATTTTGATATAAATAAAATTGATTGATTCTTTTTGTATGGATTTGGCTTATGATCGAGGTTCAGGAATATATCTCCGTCATAATTAGAGAACAACCTGTAAACCACACAAAATAAATTAACTTTACTAAATCTGTATTTTTTTTAAAATCATTATGAGTGTCATCTGTGCTTTAAAACGGAAAACTTAAAATTTTCAATTTTAATTAAGTATTACATAATTTGAGGTTTTTCTATACTTACAATATTATTTCATCATTACGTAGCCTATATAATGTTTGTCTCAAAACAGGCTTTTCCGGTACTAATGAAAATTCAAAAATTTTTCATTATGCGATAATTGAAAATTAAACAAAGAAATTATCCTTTGCTAAATGATTTGACAAGAAGGTCACTTATTCTTAACTTAATTTAAATTAACCAGTGCGTCTGACAAGCCTTTCATAATTAAATGAATATTGTATTTCATATTCAGGAAATGCAAATAACGAGCGACAATATTTGTTCTATGTATGGCTAGTTTTGTTTGCTTACAAGTATATAAAGATACGAGTCCGTATAAATTGAGAAATAACTGTGTTTGACTTGCGCTTGTGTCTCTTTCTATTACGACAGATCAGGGAGACCCATTTGTGTATTTATTTACGACCCTCGTGTTGTTTTGCTTTGTTTATTGCAATTTAGCAGTTTATGTGTGTAGCCTTGTCACATTAAGAATCGTGTACGTTTGACAAAACTTAATCTCATTTACGTTATTATATAAATACTTTCGTAATTGAAATACTTACGTACGATCGAAGTACAGCAAAAACTTGTAAACAAGATTTTCTATTGAAAAATAGCTGTGATGTTTCTTGGCGTTTTCACAGTCTCGATGGAAAAAAACAAGAGATAAGGGTGATTAATCACTTTTTCTTGTATAAGGCAAGGTCTAGGCCTCAGCTAACAAACCCAGACAGGATACTAATGATATTTATCGACAGATTCCAGGTGAACTTTATTGTTTGGTTGTGTATCTTTTTTAAAGCATAGACAACACTGTGATCTATGAAAAACTTAAATTTTCGCACAAATGATTTATACATACTGTTATAAATCAGATTTACTTTTTGCTACAAAATTATAACTGGCCTACTTATTTTAAACACCAGAGGTAGACAAATCACAACTAAAATATTTTTGATACAAAATAAAAAAATTACCGAAACGTTCCAACAAAATTTTCCACCAAATATTATTTTCATTCACTGACACTTTTAATTTTCATATACTGCAATTTACAACAGGGTTCACGTTTCGACCTTGGACGAATTCGCCGATTTTTTTTTTTAATTAAAGCGAAACGCACTTGATGACTCCTGCCGTTTCTCGTGACCTATAATAACAACGAGCCGGTTAAAGTTACAAACGTAGGGAATTTATAATTAGGACGGAACGTTACGAGTCCCGCGTTTATTTATACGAATTGTAAAAATAACTAGTTGGGCGGGAGAAACTCTCGAGACTGCGCCGGATTCAAAATATCGCGCACTCGCTTTTAATCTGCGGGAAAATTTCGAAAATTAAGGACTCTCCAGTCTGGGAAGTGTAAGTTTTTTGGTGTGGATACTCGTTTCATATTGTGTATCGGTGTTGGGGTGTGCTTAAAAATGTTGAGTATGCATTAAGCTTACTTGAGACTGGGAAAATGTCAGAAGTTTGTTTATTAAATTTAACCTTTTAGCGGGAAAATTCTTTGAGATGGAAAAACGGAATATGCAAGCAAGATTTATGAATAGAATGTTGGACACGAGCGGGTCGAGTAAAAAGATTGAAATGTGGGATGCGGATTTGTGGTAGATAGTATCATGGTCAAGTATAATATGTTGAATGAGAGTTGTTTGAGATTGATAAGAATGAAAAAATATTGAAGAGGTATTCATTCAGTAGTAAATAGTAAATGATAAAAAATTTAATGGTATTGCATCATATTGAAATTTTGCAATTTCATTGAATTTATTTACTACTAATTACTTAATTAGCGTGAAATTGCATTGAAATCGTATTATTCAATTTTCGAATGATTAAATCGATTGAAAATCTGATTTATGTAGAATTCATTCCAACAATATTACTCGCGCATATGACACATGCCCTCGTTCGATTATTATAATGAAATAAATTTTGAAAACGTGTTGCAACATCTATAAATTGCCGCCGATTAATTTTCATGCCATCGCAGACTCCATTGTTACGAAGGACTAATTAAATCTATCTCGGTCCTATTTATTTGACCGACTTCTGACGCCACCTTGGTCGAAACGGAGCTCTTCTGAAGAATGACACGAGATTAATATCGAAAACGCTAACTGCCAAATGCTTGAAACATATTTTGAACTTTTGAAAGTGTATCGTCTCGCTGAAAGGGACCGATTGACCAATTAAAAATGTGCACTTTGATTGGTTCGATGTCCGAATTTGGAATTGATTCTTGGTCTTGTTGTTTGTTATCGAATGTGATAGTTGTGTTGTTTTAATTTTTCGGAAAAAATGATCGCGTATAATTAATTTTTAGTGCCATCTATATCGCAATATAATAATGAAAAAAAAATTTAAAAAGTTATATTTTATGATTAAAATATTTTTCATGCATACGTGAATGAATTTTATGAATAAAATGAGATTTTTCTAAGAAAATTTTTCTCATATTCAAGTCACACAATGTACATTTAGCATATCATTATTTATGTTGTTTACTTCACTGAATTTTCATATAAAACAGGTTCAATTATTTGATTTTATCTGACCCTATATATCATGGTATAACATATTTTTGTTTGCGTTCTGATAGTAAAAACACCTTAGATCTTTTTTCTTTGCGAAACGTCTCCATGATTAATGACAGTTTTCAGCGTATAACACTTTTCTTTGCCAAATTTTCCTGATTGTCTTGTTTTTCCAACGTCACCTGAAAGTTTATTGGGTGTAAAGCGCATTGTTAACATTTTGGTGAGCGCGTGTAAGGGATTCCAAAACAACGGATCCTTACAGTAGAAAAAATGAGTGTGATACGTGTACCATTATCGTAGTCTTATTACAAGTGAAAGGAAAAGTCGTAATAGTTTTTCTATAGCTGTTTATCGTAACAGTTTTTCTGTTGTGTTTTTCATTTGGAGGATAACGAAAAATTATTGTTGTTCTTTGTGCAGAATAAACGATTTTCTGTGGGATTCTATGTCCGATATTTATAGATGAAATATACAGCGTGTATCTGATATGAGATCGGCAATTGTTTAGATTTGCGTGTGTTGGCTTAATATAAGCTTGTATATTTTGATTATAGAAATAATTTTTAATATAATAAATAAAAGCTGCATCTAGATAATTTGTAATTTTTCTAGCGTTTGAAATGAATATGGAATTAATTTCTATAATTTACGTAAACGCATCGCTAGAGAATAATTATGGGCACGTTTCCCAAGGTTTTCATATTGAGTATATTATTTTTTTATGTAGTCAATTTTCCGTAACAATGCGATTTTTTTTATACATAAGGTTCGTGATATTCAAGTTTCATACAGATGGAGTTTATTTTTCCAATGGTTTTCTCTCTTTAATGTTGAAAATGACATCATAACCATATTTTTTATAATGTCTACTTGAGTAAAACAAATATAAAATTTTGAAATGAAATATGTAAAACGTATTACTGTAATAGTAAGAAAGATTAAAAAAGTTGACTTTTTTCAAACAGCATGCCTTAGTTCAGAAGTTACCGCTCGCAACTGATACATATGTATATATTTAAAGAAAATTATTTCACGGGAAAACACCGATGACTATGTTCCGTCGTTTTCGGAAAATTGCTTGGTTTGTTCTGTTTTGGTCCGTTCACTGATGATCGGAAGAAAAACGATGTTTTTTTTGTATAAAAAAAAAAAAATAGTAGCAATGATATATTTTAATACAAACTTTAAATTTAATTTTAACGAATTTCGCTAGCAATTTATTTATTTTACATAATATAAAACAAAAGTTTGTTAATGGCATATTACGTACATATATTATTCTACACATACATGCATAAACAAGTATAGAACTTTCAATTAAATCGTGCTTCTGCATGAGATGACTTTCATAATTCAGTAGTTCGAATGAACAATTAATCGTTAAACACGTAACATAAGGCTTTATAATCGATACTTTAGTTAATACGCATTCATATATAAACGGACAATGTAACATATAATACGTTATGTAAGTTACCAAGTAGCTGGTATTTCTTAATTGAAAACTTCGACGACTTTCAATTTAGCCAGTAATAACTTATCAACGATCCTTTTTATTCGAACTTTCCATAGTACATACATTCACTTTACTTTTTCCAAAAGCGATCTTCATTTAATCTAAATTCTTTATATCCAAAATATATTTCGTTAATACAAAACTTTTATAAACATAAACTTGTATAAACTTCATATATGTTGTTACGCTACGTTTGTGTAATCGCTTCTTCCACGGACGAATCACAGAATCTTGCTTTGTGTATGAAATTTAACAACGTTTTGTTTTATGGAAAAGTTTGGAAAATGTTGGAAAAACTACGTTTGTGTAATGAACGAAGCAAAATATCATGTTTTGTCTTTGAAATTTAACAACATCCGGTGGTGTATAAGCGCCATTTAGTGTAGGCGCATCATAGGTGTAACATTTTACCTCTTCTGTCAAATATGACAGTTGACGTGTCTTACAACATACTTATTGAAGGCATTAAAATTTCCTGATACAATCAGTAAAAAATATTCGAAAATTTCGAGACGTGAACGAAAAAAGGTTGTTGCTATTGTAAGGTACGTCAACTATCATATTTGACAGAAGACGTTAAATAACGCCATATACACTACCATGTATTGTTAAATTTCATAGAGCATGATATTTTGTTTCGTTCATTACACAAACTGAAAAAACCCGATTTTTCCAACATTTTCCCAACTTTTCCATAAAACAAAACGAACCAAAACTCCCCCGCATACCCCACGGAAACCCTTCGACCCCAAACACATTTGCACATCGGTATTTGGGTCTTTCGTTAAACAAATGACACTTGTCCATCTCGTCGGATCCGGTGCCAGATGATGATAAAGACCCGTGGCCCGCTGATTGATCTGGGGAGCCATTGCTAAATTTCGCACAAGCATAGGTCGTGCGAATATTTAATGGCGGCCGTTCTTCGCGACGGGGTCGACGATCTCGGTGATTCGATTTTGCCGCCAGTCGTTTGAAAAAACTTGGCCAGAAGTCTATAAATAGGCCGATATCTGTGTGTCCGATTGGATAAAATAGATTGGCTTCCCGGGTTTTTTTTCTAGTGCTTAGTCATTTGAATTCGATAGATTTTTATATGTGGTTTTATTGTAAGGGATTTTGAGTTTAGTTCGTATATTTATGTGATGTTTGTTCGAGTTTTCGAATTTTAATTCTCGGTGCTTTGTCTTTTTTGCATAAAATTAAACCCTTATATCACGTAAATGAAAAGAACCGTTTTAGTTGAAATATAAATTTCGTAAACATTAAATTTCACTTTGTTGAATCATATTTTTATGAGTAATCCGGTCTTGTCAGTTATTACGTTCGCCCCTGTGTGCTTCGTAAATAATTATTATATTTTCACCGCAATAAAATATTAATTTGTGAGCTAAGATGAATAGCCTCAAATTAGATAATTTAATATAGCTTGTGAAACTGTCGGGATTTACTTTTATGTTTAGGGAATACTTGTAAATTTCGAAATATAATAGCATCGTGAAGCTTGCCATAATCGGCGCCGACTTTGTATTATGATGTTTTTTTTAATCTGCATTGATAATTTTTTATTTATTTGACGCATAGGTTTTTTACAAAGTCGTTTAAAATTAGTTTAAATTGCGCATTCTTATCGCAGTGATAAAATTTTGTATTTGATGTGAGCGGGAAAGTGTATTCGACAGTACTATTTTCGCATTGGAAAATCTCAAAATTAGATTCTGCGGCATTCGTATTTACGAGTTGAGTGTTCCACAGGAAATTCGTGCTGAGAACGACGGATGCATGAAAATGTTAAAGAAAATTCCAATGGAAATCTTTATTTTTCTTCAAATCCATATTTCATAAATGAATTATGTTATTACTAATATTTTCACAGCATAACGAAACTATTCCAAATTTTTTCAATACACTTAAGCTTACGTCGGTTTTTTTTTATATAAAAAAATGCATTTTTTTCATAAATACTATAGTTTTTTTAATTAAAAAAAGGTTCCAATTGCTAATATTCAAGGACTTTATGAAAAAAATAATTTACATCTCATGTCTAATAATTACTAGCATTTACAATTCAACAATCTCAAAGTAAATATTTAGAATGTTATCTCAAAATTCTAATGCATATATGAAAAGCTTAGAATTTTTCGAAATTATCACTATCATGAAAACCGTCTGTAAATGAATCTTCCTTGCTACATTTTCAATGAATACGAGAAACTTGAATTAATTATTCATCAGAACAGGACGTTTTAATTCAAAGCGAGCGTTCATTCAAAGAGTTCAGAATTCGTTGAAAATTTCGAGTTCAATTCAGAAAATAATAAGTACAAGTACAAGTTTGCGGTGACAGGTGCTATATTTGTGCTCGTTTGTTAAAACTTTAATGCAGCCCTTCTCAACCTTGTTAAAAATACCTCTTTCACCAAAAATATTGTAAATGTGGAAACGGTTCAAAATTTCTAAAATCTTAAAAATAACAACTGAGTCATAAATTAGAAATTCGAGATTGATAAAATTCTTACAATTTTTCAACATGAAAAATTGGTATAAAATTCATTACTGACGTCATTAAAGCTCTTCATATTTTGTGCATCGTTATTTTAAATTTTATGATGCTACAGTATAAAAATAAAAAATATATATTCTTATATTATAATTATTATAAGTATATATACTTGAGTCATTTCAAGGAACATCAATTTTCTGACACAGCTTGAAAGCCGCTCTCGCGGATGGTCGACTTTACTCGTCTTTGCACTAACTACCACTAGCGTCAAATTCACGTGCGGGTGGCAACCTTGCGACATAAGCGGCAACACTTGTGGCATTTCCACATAAATTTTCCCGGTTGAGCTTCTCTACCAAATATTTGACATGGAATTTTCAAAAAAATATACATTTTCATCTACTATATGTATACCGTAATATTTTTTACATAACGTCCTCTCTAAGGACGATAGTTTTCCGATATTTTCAGAAAATCGAGCGCTTTTATTGAGGGTTTCCATTATGATCATCATCATTATATGCGGCTTATATGACGTCCATTATAGAAAGTTCTCTTTGAATGCTGTCATAAGTTTGATTTTTTTTCATATATAATATTGAAAATGGAAAGATTCGAATATTAAAAATCATATTTAGGTATAGAACTAGTGGTTGACCATGTACCAGTAATTGACCATCTGTCAGAAAAACGTAAAAAAAAGGTGATTTTCGGAAAGGGTGCGATTGATAGATAGGCTATAATTTAATCGCATCTAATTGTATCGACATCTTACTTTTTAAATTTTTCTGACAGATGGTCAATTACTGGTACATAGCCAACCACTGGTGCATTATCGTATATTGATTTTTGATTAATATCATACGATCACATCTATCTATCGATCGCACTATTTATTGTTCAAATTTAATGATTGATTAGTTTTACAAGAATATAATCAGAAAATCGAATATTGAAATCTTATTAAATAGTCTCAAGTTAACAGTTTATTTATTGACCACGTCATATTTTTCTTAACTTTGAAGCTGATCAAACTAACTAAATAAAACTAAACCAAATAAAATTGTAACAAATTAATTAATTAAATCAAATCGTTGAAAAGAGAAAGATTTATTTCAGCCGATTGAATATGTACTGAAATCATCCCTTGCCAAATTTTCACCATTAATTTACTGACCATATGCTTCGCTCAATCAACAAAAACCGACACTTTCACCAAATAAACAAAATAAATACCTCGCAAATTCAAATCCAAAACCACCCCATCCCTCCGAAAAAACACTCCCCATACTTTCAAAAACGCTCACGCCGACCACGACACGCGACACAAAAGCGCACACTAATTCCGGCGCTACCAACCTAACCTGATTCGCCCACGGCACCCCTCCCCCCTTCGCGCGCCCATCTCGAAGGGGTGCATTTGGCCACAATACCACGCTGCCACGACCATTCACGTTTCGCCCAACCAACAAAAACCGATACCTTCACCAAATAATCAAAATAAATACTTCGCAAATTCAAATCCAAAACCACCCCCCCATACTTTCGAAAACGCTCACGCCGACCACGACACGCGACACAAAAGCGCACACTAATTCCGGCGCTACCAACCTAACCCGATTCTCCCACGGCGCCCCTCCCCCTCGCGCGCCCATCTCCGAGGGGGAGGGGGTTGCATTTGGCCACAATGGCACGCTGCCACGACCATTCGCGTGTCACATGGCGGCGCCCGCTCAGCTGACCGCCATCCGCGCGGCCGTCCATCACGGCCGGCGAGTATTCTCGTCTCGGCGAGAAATGCGACCGCCGCCAGAAATACCCCCCTTCGGCCCCCTCCCGGGCAGGCTGGCCAGTGTCAGCGCGCCAGCCGCACGCTCCGCACAGCCCGGGAAGCGCGGGAAAGCGCGCCGTCGGACGCGCGATTTGGGCCAAATCGGAGAAGCCACGTGCGGGTGTTGTGCCGTGTTCGGGGGGTTTCGGCGTTCGGGGTTGATTTTTTCGCGGTGTTTTTCGTAGGTTGCGTTTTGGCGTTTTATGGTGTTGCGGTATATTTTGCGCATTGTGAAGGGTTGATGAAAATAAAAGAAAAAATTTCAGTTGGTACGAAAATTGTATATGCTGTTTGCAATATATATGAAGATGCATTAAAAAGTATAATGATCATAAGTTTTCTAGTTATTGAATGAATATATTTGGATTTGATTCGGTTAGGTTTTCCATTTTCCAAAAAAGGGTGCGATTAGATTAGCTGTTTATTACGTCTTGTCTATTGCGCCCTTTCTAAAAGATTATCGTCTTTAAAAACCTTGATTTTTACGTTTTTCTGAGAATTTGTCAATTACTGGTACACCGTCAACCTGGTTAATGTCGATAACATAATTTTTCTACAATAGAAAAACATAAATTGTCTAAATATTTATGTAAATCCACCAATATATATTTTTTCAATATTTAATTTATTATTGCAAATACAATATGCAATTTTAGATATCAACAAACATTAAAAACAAAAAAACATGAATTTTGATTATTTTGAAAATTTTAGTCACGATTTTCGATACGCTTTTACTGTGCGCAAAGTTCACCGTGAACGCGTGTATATCGAGCGTTCGCGAATTTCCCGACGCGCGGAAAATCGGATTCGCGAACCCGCCCGTATAAATATAAACTTTATTATTCCATCGAGTTTTACGTGCGTCCAAAATGAATTATTCTGCGTTGCAAACGTTTGAGTTAATTCATTCGAATCGGCGTTTGTTTATGCGAAATTTCCACGTGCATTTTTCGTCGGTATTAGGTCAGTAGCGCTTGCCAAACAGTGTTGCGCACACGCACCTTCTTGGAATCGCAATGTCGCATACTGCACAGTGCTAAAGCATACCGATCAAGATCAGACGTCTGTGCGAGCTTTTGAGACTTCGATTCAATTACAGTAGAACTTCGACTATCCGAATTGATAAAAAAAATTATTACTCTGGAAAATAGTAGATTTTACGATTTTTTTTAAATACGCGTCCAACACAATTATATTGACTCAACTACGAAAGTAATCTAACTAAAATTTTATTTCTAAATAGTAGATATTATAAATTATTTTTTACGGTTTTTCAGTAAGTCAACTTCAAATATTATAAAATTCGGTTTTCGAGTTTATTATCGCAATTCCAGAAGTTTAAAATACGCGTTGATAAAATCGGTTATAAAAAAGAAGCAAACGCACCAAGCGAAAAGTTTTTAATATTTACTTCTAATATAATCCAAAAGAAAATGTATTGTGCAAATGTATTAAAAGACAAATTGGATATTATATTATCAATATCCTAAAAGATGTACTTCGAAACGTTTTTTTTTAATCTAATACATATGAGGTGCTTTTTTCAATCCATCTCAATCCCAGTTCAATCCGAATATTCGAGATTCTACTATGCAAATAATATTCAATTTAATAAAAAAACAAAAGCACTCAACCTAATAGACCCATTCTATTATTCAGATCAATACAAGTTATACGAAAATTCAATGATGTGACTGCCTGAAAAAAAAATCGAAAATACTCGAACATTCAATAAAAGGCTGTGATTTTCGTCTAGTGTTAATAAAATTTTCAAGTGCCCTAAAAACATGTACCTCGTACTACCATTCGAGGTCTGAACTAGAAGTGTTTGAAGTTTGTGCGCATCCGAAGACATTTGCTCACATGAGATGCGCGACCAGGTCAGGCGACTGTTGTCGCGCCAGGGCAGCCGCTCTCAGCAGCACGACCAGAACCAGGTGGCCAATGGAAGACTGCATGATGGAAACGATGATCTTGGATATTCCGTCGTCGAGCTGTGCGAGACAGGTCCGATTAGTTGGTGTTTTTAGGTTGTTTTTGGTCTGGGGGGTTAGGGGGTTAGGGATTGCTGGGAAGATGTTGTTTCAGTTGTGGGTGTAATTAGTGTAGTTTAGATCGGGATCTGTCTAGTTGCGATGGTGTAGGATGCATGGTGGGATTTTCAGAATGGTTTTTGGGGTAGATGGGTTGATCGTGTTAGATTGTGTGTGTTAGCTTTGTAAATAAATATGAAGCGATTAGGATGGAAATGTGTTTTTAGTGTTTTATAAAAAAAAAATGATGAATCGTTAGATGTATTGTATCGAAAATAATAATTTTATAAGATTGTATAATAAGAAAGTACGCTTGTGATTCTATTAAAAAATATTTTTTTACTGACATGTTTTGATCCTGAAGTATTTTCGGTGTTCTTATAATATAAACACGTTTATTTTGTTTCGTTTTTATCGTACGATTGAAATTTTTCGTAAGTATGTGTAAGCTTTTAACGTTATGAAAATATTTTAGATATTTTTTTGTTGAAATCGTTTGAAAGTTGAAGATTATTGTTTGAAAAAAGGAAAATTATTTGACTTTCCGTTTGAGTCGTGTTTCGTGTTAAAAAAAAAAACTTTCTCCGATGATTTTTTTATTATGAAATTAATAAAACAATTTTCGTGCAAAATTACTATTCATATTGGAAGTGAGAATTTTTTCACGTTGAAAATAACCCGAATCTCATTTCCATTCCATTTCATTCGAGTTTTATCGCAAATCGATATTTCTATTCTGCGAATAATTCGTGTTTTTGCGAGATCCAAATATTATATCATAAATGTTAGAAAACAACACACAATTTCGAAAACACGTAATCAATACTTTTTTTACCAATCGATTTCTAAACCGCAGAACAAACAACGAAATTGTTATTACTCAAAATATTAATTGAAGGAACTATTTTTAATTTATATATTATATAAACATTTATGAATCGATTATTTAATAACATTCATTGGAATTTATTGAATCACAACTCGTGATCTCATTTCTTTTCAAAACAAACATAAACCCATCGCAGATTTTCATTTGAACCGAATTCATTCGACGACGTCCATAATTTAGTCGATGGTTACTCGATAAACACTCAAGTTTTTCAACATAGGATATATTTGCACATTTTTTCAACAACAGTACAGTACGAACGCCATTTTGTTCCGACTCCTTACAATGTAAGAGTCGTTGCCGACGAATTTATACACTCGTCCGTTGCGAAAACATTTCGCCGGCAAGATGAAAAAAAATAAAAATTGCCAAAGATAAATAAACGAAGACGAAAATTATAATATAACGAGTCTCAAAAAAGCCAGACATGCAACATCGTGGGCGTTTTTTATGCGTGTTGTCTCCGCGGCTTCGTGTCCTTTATCCTCTTATCTTACAACGTATTTTCTTTTCGAGTTTACTCTTTTTTTAACCGAGAAAGTGTATTTACTCTGGTCAATTAAGCCCAAGGGTTAATCGCTTTTCTAAACGCCGAAAATATGTTTGTTTGGGTTATAGAGCGCAAATTTATTCGGTTGGCAGGCCCGGGCGCAATTACTGGATCGATTTGCCGCTCGTTTTCGAATTTGAACGAAATTGTTGTAAGCTGTGTGTTTTTCGTGATCGTTGCATATTGTTGTTGTTTTTTCAGTGGCATTGCAGCGGGGAAATTATGCAAATTTTTTGCGCTTTATGTGTCAAAAATTGATTTCGTTAACGTTTCAAATAAATTTCGGTAAATCGGAAAAGTTTATCGGCGACATTAAATTTCACGCGTTGTTCTCCATTATCACCGCATCGTTAAAGTCGAGATTATTTTGTTTGCTGGACGTCGGATTGGTTCCGTAATATTAAAAGTCCCATGTACTCGTATGTGAAACCGAACTGAATTCGAACATATACAACAGTTTCTATATATTTTTAATGTCTATTCACATTTGAATTTTACTGCAAACAGAATTTTTCATTATTATCATACTGGGATCAGCTTCATTATTAACGACCGTCTGATTCGTTTCGTATACAAGATTAGAAATGACATTTGTATTCAGTAGAATAGAACAGAACGAAAATTATATTCTATATACGATATACTATACATTTTTCAAAGCATTAAATTTACAAACCCATCCTACTACGTCGTCGAGACAATCCCACCGAGAATACATTACCAGACTTAAGATTAAATCCGAAAGCGAAATTCCAGATCATATTTTCCCCGAGCGAAACAAGCTTCGATCCCGACTCGAGAAAAGGGAACGATCCCCATTCGAAATAACAAACATTCCGGACAGAAATCGCCCCCATTGAATTATAGTCTCGCGAAAAGAGAACGTGTGTAACATAAAGTTTTCCAGAAAAACCATGTACTGAGCCGTAGCTTTTTATGGCCACTTTCGCCCTCGCGAATATTTGTTTTCGGCCGGCGACCTTTGTCGATCGCAATTATTATTCAATGCTTCTTCTCTGTGGCGTGTTTGTGCTGTTCGTTTCCTGGTGGTTTTCGACATCTTGAAGGTGAAGAGAATTGACTTCTGGCCCTTCCGGTGACGTAGGCGCTCCATTTTGTCGTTCGGTGGTGTGGAAAACAAGATTTTTCCATTTTGTGTAAAATGGAGTGTGCGTAAAAGTGGTTGGTTTCTGGGGGTCGCGTGGGAACGGGGGAACACGACTTTCTTAATGATGTATTTGTATTTTTTTTCGTTGGCGTATTGAAGCGATTTTTTGAGGCTGTTTGAAGTGGAATAGTTTATCTTTTTTCGACGTGTAGCGTTTAGAATGTGACGTGAAACAAATTGTTTGCGAAAAAGAAAGCGTTCGGTGATTTTTCAGTCGATTAAATATTTAGCGATTTGCACAAGCTACGAGATAAATATGTAAATTGGTTATTCAAATCGCACAATAGATAAAATTGCTAAAATAAAAAATTATGATAATCTTCATACATTATATGCGTTTTATCCAATTCGAAAAATTATCGACATCACTTTAAAACTTTAAACAATCACAATACTTATTCATGCAACAAATAATTACAAAACTATTTCTTCAACAATCCAACTCGAAACACAATAAAAAAAATCAAAGAATATCCTCATGAGAATTTCATCCCGAATAAAACTCGATAAAGATTCACGAGCAAACTTTTTCAATTCATCGCTGTTTATTTTTCTTCAAACAATATTTATAACTCTTCACGAATCCAACTCATCATCACTTCAATTTCAACACATTCATCGCGACTTCGAGTGCACATTATTATAAAGTTCAAACGCTCATTATAAAGCTCAAATCGACTACGCATTATCGGAATCTCAAAAAAAAAACTAAGTACTCAGACAACCATCCGTCACGGTTTCGTCAGCCAAGTGGATCATATAAATCGAATCGATTAATAACTGTCGTGTGGACACGCGGCCAAACAGTGTGGTTTTTGGCAAATGTTGACTTTTCTTGATTTTTTGCGAATCACACCGCTGGCATTTCGAGTCGTTGTGGCATGTCGTTCCATTGAAGGATGCACTTTCTATGCTGTTTGATTTTTCGAGTCTGCCAAATGTGTTAATCATATTTATTTTTGTTAGGATGAAATGAAAATGTGTAGTCGCCGAACTGCATGTCGTAATGGAAATCGTTAAAATTTTGTTGCGTTCTGTAGTTGTTTTCGCTGCATTTAAATTGTTTTCGTTGGTAAATGTCGTCGGTTTAATGATGCGGGAAATCTGAAAATGGTTGGGTTTTAATGTTAGTATGTATTCAAAATGAATGAAAATTGTTGTTAATTGCGTTGTTGTGGTCGAATATTAGATGTGAAATTGTTTTCAGTACTGTATTGTTTGACATTTTCGTTGAGAAAAATATTGTATGAAATGATGTTTTTCTATAGGTTTCCGTAAAATGATCGTGCAATAAATGCAATAAATGTTTATTGTTCAATAAAATAAAATATGATCATCATGTGGATTTTTTTTTATGAATTGATGTATGTATTTAATTTATTTTTTCAAGTATAAAGATAAGAAATGTAAAGAAAATATTTGTATGAGGAAATACGAATATTTTTTTTCTTCTATGATAACTAACTCAACAAGTTTCGCGCTGAAAATAAAGTTTCAA
Organism: Hydropsyche tenuis; assembly: GCA_009617725.1. NCBI lineage: Eukaryota > Metazoa > Arthropoda > Insecta > Trichoptera > Hydropsychidae > Hydropsyche > Hydropsyche tenuis. The sequence goes on along the minus strand of VTON01000011.1, from coordinate 1,677,273 downwards.
TCTTTTTATATAATATTATAAATATGCTACAACGACAACATTATTTCAAACTTTTTTTTTCATAATCTCGATTAGTTTTCACGAATACATATAGGTAAGCCTGAAAAAATAAAGTTTTCATACGCCTTAGGTCAGTAACCAATTTAGAGGTCGTTCATTTAGCTGTCAATAATAATTTATGACCACTTTTCTCGTTATTTTTAACGCTAAAACTGATATTCAATTTTCTGAATATCGCAATATACAACTAAAAAACTATAACTTCATTTTATTTCGCGAACAATTTAATTTTTAATACGAAGCCATATAAATTTACCTCTGAATGAATCGATTGAAATAGAATACATTTTCTACTACTTTGTTTTTATATTTCATAGATACTTTCGCCACGCTTCTAATAATATATAATGTGGTTTGAAAATATTCGCATGTATTTCATTCAATTGTAATGATTGATTTATAGTATAAATTTTATACAATTTGGCAGCGTCTTAAGTGCGTTCACCACATTTAATTTCTATCAAGTACGATTTTAATTACTCCCCATTCTTTAGGGCCATAAATTTATTTTCAATCAAGAACACATGATCGAAAACCATTTAAAAAATGTATATGCAACTCGTACGAAGTCCACTTCGATTGCAACGGTCTGACCTATGTAGCTCGAAAGCCTCGCTCGCTCCAATAAATATTGATTTTCCCTAACATTGACCCGTTTTAGTGAAATTTTACAAGCACGCCGTCAATTACAATTCCGACGTTATAAAAAGGTCCATTTTAACCGAAACGTGGTCGCCAGTAACGGATAGATCAGCCGATAAGATTGCGTCAACCGAGTTTATTTTCGGTGGTCTTCTAGGATTGTGTATGCGAATTAATAGAATGCCACATAGTGGTGGTCACGAAACAGGTATATGTATGCCGTTTCGTGCAAGAAATAATGTGGAGGAAAAGTTTTTTAGATGTCAGTGGAGGGTTGAAAGTCGAAACGTTCACTTTTGTTCGGTTTTTCTATGTTTTGAAATCAGAGGAATGCATATGATGATGTATTGTTTGTGCAAAAACTGTTTGTTTTGTGATTATCGTCCGAATGTCACATTAAAAGTCAAATATTTTCGCACGCTTTGTTTTTTTCGCGCCGTTTACGATGCGGAACGTTTCGCAAAGGATAAACGTTTCGAAATAAAATATGAAGCCTTTTTTCCATCCCGAAAAAATAATGTTTTTTGCATTGTATGTAAATTAGAGAGTGTCTTTCTATTTTTCAATTTTTTTTCGATCGACATAGCCGACGTAAATCCTGCAAGCGCCGCATGAATACTTATGAGAGGAGGATCATCGTTTCACATTCACTGAAAAATCAAAATAACTCGGTAGAAATACGCAAGCTGAATATTTGGATAGGTACGATATGAAGATTCGAGTTCATTTAGTCGAAGAGCATTAAAATTAGAAATAGACATGCGAGCTCCGCGTCGTCACAACCATTGTTTTTACTAAAGAAATGCAAATAGATTCAGTCTTTACAAATGTTGTAGCTTGGCTCGAAAAATATTTGTATTATTTTCGCGCCTTCCAACCGTATCAATTCTGAAATCGTGCACAATCTCATTTTCGATATCTCAATCCTGAAACAATGCGAAAGAAATAACAAAATCGTCTTGTTTTGTACAAACAGCATATTGTTCGAGTGGCGTACGTGTTAACGCGCACGTTTCCCAAAGGCATGCGTCGTGCGTTTAATAACACGTCTAGGTACATGAAATGCATACTTCCTAGTACATACATGTTTATATTTTAGTTTGACAGCCGTTAAAAACATGTGGAATTATCGGAGATGTCGTTTGGCGAAAGAAAAAACAAACGGCGAGTTTAAGTGTTAATTGTCGGCGCGCATGCGCACACAATGCATTAAAGCTTTTTTGTGTTTAAACATTTTTACAAATGTCGATAATCATTTGGCATTCAAAGTTTGTTTGATTTTATCATGAATTGAGAAAACAAGATGGTTTACTTTTTTTTGTAATATTATATGTGAAAATTGTTGACTTATATTATTGACGAATAAGCTTTTTTGTTTTTTGAACTTTTCAAACTATTTTATTATCATTAATGGTTCAAACTTTTCGATTATTGAAGTTACGTGACCAATGGTGCAATCAATATGTTAGCCTGAGAATATTAGATAAGAAATGGTTTTTAATTTTCAAACACCTCAAAAATTGCTTTTCCTTTATCGCTACATAATAAATACATGTGATAAAAAAATTGTTCTTATGTATTTCTAATGGTATATTGGAAACACCTTTTTCTGTAATGAACATTATATAAGCTGTAAATGACAATATTATATTAAAATGAATGTGTAAATTTAATATTATTCTAATTGACTATAAATTATATGTTATTGAATATTATATTTACTGTGAAAATTTTATGTTGTTTGCAGAAAAAATTAGAAACATTGATTGCTTGATATTTTAAACTATAAACTGTCGAGTTGATGAAATTCATTTAAATTTTTCAGGGAACGGTGTATGCTCCAAAGCGGATGGGTCGAATGGCGGGAGCACGTTGGTGTGGAGGGGTGGTGGGCCACTCTCTGACCCCGCCACCAGCCCTGGGGACAAGGTATGCTTATCATTATTGTCGCTGTAATCATAGTCATCGACATTGTAGTCTCTATCATTCTCATCATTATAGTCTCTACTGCTACGGCCTTCGATCTGATTGTATGTGTTATCTCATCTAATTAAAGGAAGTGAATTTGCACCGTTGAATTTTTGCGATTTGCAACATGTATAAGTAAATAAATAAAGATCCACTCAAGTGGTGTATATGTAATAACTTTGGCGTTTGTTTATAATTAATGTAGCCATTGATGAATTAAGTGATTCTGGGGAACACTCGTAGTGGATATGAAACTTTATTTGTTTGCAAATTAATTAATAGCATATATTTCTCTTATGTTTTTTCATATTATGCAAACTACACTTATTTTTGTCTAATTATATTCATGTAAAGTAAAATTTATTTATTAAAAAAAGGAATTTATATGGTAATAATATATTAGCTTATTTAAAGAGGTAAGGACGCATTTATTCACCTGAAAAAATTAACAATGAATATATTGTAAAGGTTTCAATAAAAATTTGTTTATTTGATTCACATGATTAGTTCGAAATCATCACAGTATTTCAATAAATATTTTTATTATTATTTACATTATTTTAAACAAATGTAAATAGAGAAAAGTGCTCTGCAATCAGAGTGCTACATTCTTATAATTTTATACTTTTGCATCGAACAACTAATATCATCCAAACACCAATTGAAGCCGTTACAGTATGCACAATTCATGCATGAGATGTTTCCACTAGCATCAGAAAAGGTGAATATATAAAGAAAAATTATTTTAGGAAGAAAACCTCTTTGTTGAATTTGTATAGTAGTTGCTTGTCTTACAATATTCTGGAAAACGCAAAACAAGGTAACATTTTAAACATTTATTATTATAATTGTGCAGCTGGAGGGGACGGACACAGCGACGGACGACCCTATTCACCTCAAGAGACGGGTGGGACTCCTCAGTGGGGTGGCTCTAATCGTTGGCACCATGATCGGTAATTATAAAATTTGACTAATGCAAATTTTCTATTCATACATTTGCACACAGATTATTGCCATCTCAACGAGCAACACGATTACTAACGAAAACTTTGTAGGAAGTCAGTAGAACCGTAACTGTGATTGTGGACACCATATTTTAAATCTTGGTTGTGGGAAGAACTTTAGTGCTTTTTTTTTGTAGTGCCCAGCTAACAACATTTCTTTTCCATAGTATTTTAATTACCAAACAGTGCAGCAGATCTTTTTATTTTTCTTATTGTTAGTACATTTTAAAACACCCCAGATCATTTCATTCGAAAGTTGATGACCAATTAATTAATTATATTAATCGAAAACAAGGTGAGGATTTTTTATCAAGTAATGTATCAAATTGAAATTTTGACTACCGAATGAAGAAAACATGATCTATTTACTGCATGCAATTTTCAGCAGTTTCAAAAATTTTGTTATCAAACAACACTATCATAAGGTATAAACGCATTTTATATTTGTCGAGAATGTGAAAAAAATATGTAATTATAGTTACTAATATTTTATGTATTCTTTACTCTGTTAATTTTTTACTTTTAAATTATTTTATAATCTCTATATTTCATTTCTAACATTGAAAGAAATAATTTTATATTTCAGCAGTTGTGGAAAATCTACATATCAAAAACATATTTAATTGAAGATTACATCTTTTATTTTTTTCTAAATATTATATTTTAGGATCGGGAATATTCGTATCGCCGTCTGGCTTGCTTGAAAGAACAGGCTCCATTGGCGCGAGCTTCGCCGTCTGGATGGCGTGCGGTCTTCTCTCTCTGTTAGGTATGTTTCATATTATTAAAATTGATTGAAGAATGTAAATTTCAGAAGTAACCTTAATTTTTTCTTCCAAAAATAGGTGCACTGGCTTATGCTGAGCTAGGTACGATGAACACATCATCCGGTGCAGAATACGCATACTTTATGGATGCTTTCGGAGCACCTCCAGCTTTTCTTTTCTCGTGGGTTTCTACACTAGTACTAAAACCGTCACAGATGGCAATTATTTGCTTAAGCTTTGCTAAATACACCGTTGAAGCATTTGTTCATGAATGTGAACCACCACCTTCTGTTACAAAAATGGTTGCAGTACTTGCCATTGGTAAATTTTAAATAAGTATATAAAATCATAGTTTAATTAAGCTTGTTCCGTAATCAAAGTTATTTTACAGTTTTAATTCTTGTGGTCAATTGCTACAGTGTTAACTTGGCTACATGTGTCCAAAATGTTTTCACTGCAGCTAAATTGGTTGCCGTTTTGATCATTATATCCGGAGGAATGTATAAACTTGCACAAGGTGAAAATTCATTATATATATTATTTCATATCATATTGCATATTAATATTCATAAGAGAATATAAATTGATAGGGAATACACAGCATTTACATGACACATCTTTTTCTGGAGGAGAAGTTACGCTCGGAAATATTGCTACGGCTTTTTATACAGGTCTTTGGGCGTATGATGGATGGAATAATTTGAATTATGTGACTGAAGAAATTAAAAATCCTTCTAAGTTTGTAGATTTATAAATCAAATGATATGTAAATAAAATTAGAATAGTACTACTAATTAAGATTTAATCAATTTTCAGAAATCTTCCAAGGTCAATTATTATTGGTATACCGTTAGTGACTATGTGTTATGCCCTTATTAATCTTTCATATTTGGCTGTGATGTCAGCAACTGAAATGGTGGATTCAGAGGCCGTTGCTGTGACTTTTGGAAATCGTTTACTCGGAGCTATGGCATGGCTGATGCCCCTTTCAGTAACAGTTTCCACATTTGGATCAGCTAATGGGACTCTTTTCGCCGCTGGGAGGTGAGTTTTTTTTACAATTTGTACATTGAAAAATGACAAGCAATTGAAATTTAACATGATTAATTTGGTTTAGGCTGTGTTTTGCTGCATCCAGAGAAGGTCATCTCTTGGATATTTTATCATATGTCCATGTTAGACGATTCACTCCAGCACCTGGTCTCATATTTCATGTAAGAATTTATTAATATGTTCAATTTCCTTCCTCATAATATTTTTCATTTCATATTCAGTATCAAATATAATTTTATATTTTATTTCAGTCTCTAATAGCAGTTGCGATGGTTCTTTATGGTACTATACATTCGCTTATTGACTTCTTCTCGTTCACTGCTTGGATATTTTATGGAGGTTCTATGTTGGCATTGATTGTAATGAGACACACAAAACCACATGTACCTCGTCCATATAAGGTATAATTATATTTCATAATATTAACATAAAATATGTTTCAAAGATAAAAAGTTAATTGATTTTTTTTCAGGTACCTATAGTAGTTCCATATTTGGTGCTGATAATATCTTGTTATTTAGTTGTGGCTCCGATCATTGAAAATCCACAATTAGAATATCTATACGCATCTTCTTTCATATTTACCGGTTTACTTTTCTATATACCTTTTGTTAAAATGGGTTACAGTTTGCCGTTTATGAGTAAGTATAAATTCATTTCAATAAAAAAACTGTTGTTAACGTTAACAAATTATTTGAATTCAATTTTCAAGGTACAATCACTGTCTTTTTGCAAATGATTTTGGAAGTGGTTCCGACAACTACGACGTTTGAATACTGAGATCTTAGAAATTTGAAGTTTTAGTCGATACAATAATGACATAGTAATAGTTTCATTGAATCTCTAGCGATTACAATTGTAGTAACGAAGATTGCTTCACAGCTTCTTCGATAAATTGTACGTATCTTATAAGTGATTTCTTATGATTTATTTTGCTTGTCATATGTTAGAATGAGTCTAAAATCATTTGTGTTTTAATAAATAATAAAATATGATGTCATGTATTAATAAGTATGATTTAAATTGAAAAAAGACAATGAATTACTCCAGGCATATACCATATTTAATTTTGAATAGTATGAAATGCATTTATTTCAAAAATTTGGATACATCAATAATTATCAATCTCGTTACGACTTTTAATTAATATTTTGCTTATGATTTTGATATATTTAATCCATTTAACGTGTCATTATATTTGATAAGAATAATTAAGTTTTTTTTTATTGTTAACATGTTTATAATACTTTTTTACTTTTGATTTATCGATGAATAGTCAAAATATCTTAAAATCAAGACATTTTCCACAAAATAGTGAGTCTTATGACATATACGATGCTTTGACTTTTATCACAAAATTTATGAATATTTTTATAATAAAATTAAAAAATAAATAAATATATATATACACACTTGTAAAAATTTTTGTAATGTACATAAGGCTTCAATTGTTATTTTTATGCAGGTTAATAGATTTTAATGATGATTAAAGGTGCTTATATATAAAAGGAATAATAATATATTAAATGATTATTACATATTATTGTAATATTTATATATTTCTATATTTATGTGATTTAAGAGCAAAAAAGCAAAATGTCTTAAGTATTGAAATTCAAAACATTATATTATAGTATTATGTTTTAAATATTTGATATTGAGTAATTTTTTTCCTTCTAAAAATACATATCTTATCGAAAGTATTTTTTGAAAAACATCAGACAGAAAAATATATTTTTCAGTATTACTACATATATAAAAAATGAGTGTATGTAGTTGGAATTATTATATTAATCTTATGATGTAATATGAATTATGTTTATTTTTGAAGGTTTTTTAAACTATTATTTATATTTTTGCTCAAATTGGGAATATTTACATATTATCTATTTTATTTTTCATATGTTGTATTTGAAGAGTTTATTATTTATTTATTTTAACATTTGTAAAATCTCTTTCATCATATAGAATGCACGAATCATTCCTCGATTGTTTTATATGCACTGCATTGATTGTGCTAGGTGTAGTGCAATTAGTTTCATCCTTCATGATCTTTATATAATTGAATAATTACAAATAGATTTCATACAATTTTTTAAATGTTTATAATAGACAATAATCATGGTAAAGTTAAATAAACAAGTGTTAATTTTAGGAGAATAGTGTTTTTTATAAAAAGAAACCTGGCGTGTAAAATTTTTATAACTTTTTTCCGGGAACATTAGTTTGATTGTGAGTATAATACTATTGTACTTATGATCAGGTCAATGGAAACTATTTCTTCTGGGGAAGTATTCCACTTTTAAATTAAAGTTGACTTTTTTTAATTGCCCTTGAATAATATAAAAACTTTGTTGTCTTTAAGTTTTGAAAATATAAAGTAATCTCATTATTGTTGATTTGAAAAAATAATATATTTTATAAAAACTTCTTCTAACAATGATACAATTAAATTTACTCAAATATATTTACAAAAGTTTTATTTTTTTTTTATGGAGCAAATAAACTTCATACGAAGTAAAACTTTAAGAAACCTATACATATTTTTTTATAATTTTACAGTAAAATATAAATAACTATTTCGTATTGACTGACAATACACTGCTGAAATTGGTAACACTTGATAGACAACAAATAACGAAAAAAATTATGCAAAGATTTTGAAAATAGATTATTTGAAATCTATTATTTATTGTTCTAATAATGGAAAATAAGAATGATATTAGCTACAATAATGAAACGTTAGCTTTGAAAATCATTAAAATGTTTCTATCATGAAACAATTTTGACTTGGAATTTTATGAAATCTGAAGAAGAGCATTCTAAAAAATATTATTTTCTAGATCTCTATTAATTTTTATTGAAGTGATAATAATGTGAATTTTTTTAGTGAATTTACAAAACATTGATAAGAGGAATACTGCTATGATGCTTTAAAAATGAATTAATTTATCAATGTATTACCGATAATCAAGTACAGAAAATGAATATTGTTATTTAAAAAAAAAAGAAAAATAATGATATTTCTAGATTTAGTCAACTTGTTATACTTACAATTAGTTGCAAAGAAAAAAATATTTTGAAATTAAATAAAGTCTGGTTATCAATAAAGTATTTTTTTTAGAAATGTTTTATTATAACTAGATATTAATACAGCTTATTGGATGAGAAAAATAAAGAAATTTTTTGCTTCAAACTTAATTTTACGAAAAATAAGATAAAGGTAAGTAAATGAGAATTTAGAGAATTGAAATAGTTAATATTTCAAATATTTATATTACTATCATTCATTACAATATCATTATTATTGATTGGAAGATGATGTGGAGCTGGGTTTGTCGGGACAGTGGCTATCGCGTTTGTAGCTTCTGTAGGATTTGGTGCACTAGGAGAATATTCAGCACCCAACTCCTCCTCTTCATCTTCATCATGAGAATCTTCTGTATCATCAGAATCATCATTACCTTTAAAGGATTAAGACAATACAAAACTGAATATATATTTCAATTCTAGGTTATCAAGTTTAACTTCAGAATTCATACCGAAGAACAAAATAAAAACTTATAAACAAACCTTCTTCTTCGTCTGTTTCAGCTTCTTCTTCCATAGGTTCAGGTGCAGATTTTCCAAGCGGAAGAATATCTATGTATCTTTGTCCAATCGAAGCCAACTGAAATACAAATTCAATTTGTTTAAAATCTAATAACAGAGTGTGAATTATGACGATCGTATAAAACATACCCAAGCTTGATACTTCTGCTCCATCGCGGCGACATCGCTTTCTTCATCACAAGGACTATCCGCTGTGAACCAATGTGAATCCAATAATCTCGGGTTAAGACTTGGAAATAATAAATTCATTCTATAGAATTTATTTGACGATTTACTAGAATGTCTAAACATATAAAAATAATAAAAAGCTTGAAAAAAACCACAATTATTTAATAAAATATTTCAATTAATTGAACAAATCATAAAAAACGCATACGATTTTAACTCCAACGCTCTGTCAAAATGCTATTTGCTCCTGTCAAACCAACTGCCAAATTTGACTGTCATAATGTTGCCATCGCAAAATATTATTTTTCAAAAAATTTATAATTCACTTTCTGAATAACATAAATAATTATACAAATATAAATCGATTTTTTTAATTACTCATACAGTTTGATTTCCAAAATCAGTCTAATAAATTAAAAAAATATATCAAAAAGCAGACTACGAATCGAAGTGTTTTGTCCGTTCGTGCTGTCATCGGCGCTCGGCGCGTTGCAACTGTCTCATTGTGGAAGTCGGAAATTGTTTTGATTTCGGGGCCGATATTCGGCGGTCGGTGATGATGGATGGCGAAGTAATAGTCGTTCTAGATTATGAAAATATTTGCAGACTCTGCTTGCAAAATCGTGGTTCACTTTCGCTGATCTTCGGCACGGATTGCGAATCCCAACCGCCTCCTTTACATCAACAAATTATAGCCATCACCGATGTAGACGTCAGTATTCAATAACCCCTCGTTATTTTTCAATGTATATCAAATATATACTCTGATGGATCTTTCGTCTTAATTTCAGATATCCCCGTCTGATAACTTGCCCAAAAAGATCTGTCACAAGTGCCGTTATATTGTAGAAATCTGCTATGATCTCCGGAACACAGCTATTAAATCTAATAAATTGTTATGCGATTCTGTCGAGGCTGTCGAGTTGATGGACGAAGTCGCTCAAGCTATAAAAATGACCAGCGGCAATGTTGATTTTTGCAATAACGACGCTCTGTCTGATCTCATCACGAACCATGACGAAGATACTGATCAATTGTTGGAAGACGAAATAAAATCTGCCAAAAAATCGAAAAGAAAAGAGAACAAATTGAATTTCTTTAAAAATATGGACTTAAATGACGATGTGAAAAAAGAACTTTGTCCGGAAAGTGGAGATATGGTCGCAGAATGTAAGATGGAATTCGACGACAAGGGTAACGATGAGAAAAGGAGTTATATATCGAGCAAGGATGTTGTTTTGGACGAAATTAAAATCGACACTAATGTAGAAGTCCAACTGTCTTCGAATATGTCTGACGACGGGGCGTCAGGTATTTTCATGACTAAAAAACTAATTTATTTAACTTTTCTTGTGTTTTTATTCGTCGATTATATTTCAGATTGCATTATGCCACCAAAAGAACTAGGATTATGTGACAAACCTACCAAGCAAATAGCATGTCAGTTATGTTTAAAAACATTTGTCGATCGATCATCATTATTAGCTCATGTGGACAATCATTATCTTAATTCTAATCTTTTACCTTATTTATCAATGTCGAGGCCATTTTTATGTCAAGATTGTAATTTAAACTTCACTACTAAAATAGATTTAATTATTCATCATCGTGAACATTTAGATATTAATCCATACACATGTAAAGTATCTGGTTGTCATTTCGATATTAAAACTAAGGTTCGTAGTTTTTTTTTTTCGATCAAATCATAAATTTTTAACTTGAATCAGAAAAATTTATAAAATTGTAGGAAGCTTTACGGCAACATATGTACTCACATGCGTCAAAAAAGTTTGTTTGCAACCAGTGTGGAGCTAGATATAAACGAAAAGTTGAAATGATCCGACATAAATTACGTCATGTTGACGAAGGCCGACAATTTCGTTGCGGCATATGTCATGTCAGCTGTAAAAACCGTTTAAGTTTAAAAGCACACCTGAAAAATCATGAAAACGGAAGGCGGTATGCGAAATATTACAAATTTTCAAAGAAACCGATCTGTTTGTTATAAATATTTTTGTTTTTGCAGATTTAAGTGCAACTTTGCGGGCTGTCCAAAAGCATTTTTTTCCAACTCAGATTTAAAAATTCATTTAAGATCGCATTCGAATGATAAATGTTTTAAGTGTCATTTGTGCATATGCGCTTACATATCACGTTCTCAGTTAAACAGGTAACATGTTTGCTATTTTAACGAAACAATATATTTCTGTTTTAAAGTGAAATATATTTAAATATTTTAGGCATTTGCGTCGACATGAAAAACCAGGTTCTACCAAGTGTGATAAATGTTCTGAAGTTTTTGAAGATTACGGTTCGTTTTGTAATCATAGAATAACAACTCATGGAGAATGGCAACCTTATCGTTGTAAAGGGTGCAATCAAGGGTTGGAAATTTTGAATTTTGTTGTTTTTTTTTTTGTATTTAAATATTCTAATAATTTTATATTTTAGGTATCAAAGCGAACAACAACTAGAAAAACACCTCAATCAATGTAAAGTAGCTTTGAATATGAGATCGATGAGTTCCCTTAATATCACAGTGGAAGATGTCGAAACAAGTAATTTTGATTAATATGGTTTTTTCTTTTGAATAACAAATTGGATGGTTTGTATGTATTTTTTTTCTTTATAGGTGATTTGAGTTATTTAATGAATTCGTCGTGAAACATGTGTTATTTAGACGAATGAAAACTACAGGATAAAAACACACGTTGAGCTCACAATCAGTCGTGGACTTCTATGAAGTTATTTATTTATATAATATGAGTGAAAAAATAAAATACATTCCTTTCTAAAATTTTTATGTTTAAATTTCATATATTTTTCATTTCTCATCATTCATTATTCAGAAAAAAAATTCAGATAATTTACAAAATGAAAAAACAACATTTAAAAAATATTGTTTAATTAAAAATATATTACAAAATAGAAAATAACAAATAAAATATATTATAAAAATAATTTACAAAAAGAATTTTCTCCATAAGTATAAAAAATCCAAATTGTTTTTTTTTCTTAATAAAATTTATAGAATAATTTCATCTGATATTACCGTATATGTATTGTTAAATAATTTGTTTGAATATTTTGATCAGTATACTATAAATTTTTCAATCTGAACTACATACAATAAAATTAAATGAGCAAGCAAGTCTTTTTTATGAAAATACTGCGTTGAAAAAAGTATGAAATATAAAAGGTTACGACTAATGTCCCATTCAATATAAGCACTCAACACACACCAATTTAAACATCGGTAATTTTACAAATGAACCGGCAAATGGGACAACGATGAATGGTATAATGAATTAGATGACAAACATGAAAAAATAAAGGTAATTTACTTATTTAATAGGGATTTGAAAAAAAATCAAATGTCAACAAAAAGAGATATTTGGAATATCATAAAAATTGCTAGACTATCTCGTGTCATGAGACATCATTTCTTCAATTGGACAGCATATATATGGCAACGTTATAAAAGAATGTAAAACATGATAACATTGGGAAAAATGTAAGTTAATTTGCAAATATGGTTAGCAAAATAAATTCATTGAATGTTAGCGAAAACGTTTACAACAGTAAACATGTCATTGTTTACAGTACTCGAAACATGCTTCAGTGGTATATGTTAAATTTTATGAAAATATATTACATGGTTTTTATACGAGTCAAAAGCATGTTAGTCAAAAACATTATTAGATGAGATTTATGCTGAATTGGTATCATTAATATCGTCTTTATTTATATGTTTATCAACATCTCAATGATAGCATATAATGGGAATAAATCACTCTGAATTAAAAAAGATTAAAGATCAAGTAGAAGATAAAAGAGATAAGACATTCTCAAAGAAATAATACATTGGTTGACTTATCGTATATTTAAAGTTCAATTTTAAAAAATAGGGTATTTTAAATATCTGACATAAATAGTGTATAAAGATACAAATTTAATTATTCTAATTGTTTCTTCCAGCAATGTCATTAAAAATTAATTCAATTGGAAGTTCAATTGATGAAACAAAACTATTCATTGTTATTAAATTTATAGAAGAAAGAAAAAGAATTTCATAATGGAAAATTAAGAACCGGAAACTGATTGAATTTCTAAGTACAATAATGCAGAAAATATTCAGGATTTTTGATAAATTAGTGCTGATATATAACTTTCTCTAAAATTTTTGCTATACAAATATTAATAAAATATATATGTAATAACGGGCAGTATGACACCTCATCACAATTTTACCATAGTATAGGAATTATTCCACCAATGGAGAACCGCTGTTCATTTTGAAATGACTTAAACTAGTTTAGCACAAGAGAATCACACTACCATTTCTTTTTATGTTCGTCCATTGAAACACCTCCGGGCCCTAACGAAACGATCATCAGCAAACCACCAATGACTGATAGTGTCTGAAATTTAACAACATATCGTAATTTGTGTTCAATTCAAATATTATATAAACATGTAAAAAAATATTTTACCTGGAAGAAATCGTATTTAAGAAAATCTCTAAGAGGTTTGTACGAAGGAATAGTCCACCAAGCGTTGTGGTAAAAATTAAGAATTGTAAGCATTAATACTAAAATTAGTGCAGACAGTTTGGTTTTATAACCAATTGTGACCAAAACCATCAATATTCCTCCGACGATATTTTGAATTATCTGAAAATACATATTGTTATTGTGAAGAATAAAAATATAATATATTCAATTGATCAGTGAAAGAAAATTACTTGTAAAAATGAAAACTCAAAACGTAAGAGTGTGATGAACATGAATGCAAGTAAAACACGTCCAGTCAATTGTAAATAATTTTTGGGACGATTTTCTCCTAACGACGGCACTCCAGCAAATAAGCTGCGACCTTCTACTTTCGATTCAGCCAGCACAAGGAGAAGTGCTCCGATCAATGCTAAATTTCGAAGCAAGAACTGCATATCCCAAAGAATGCTGTAGGCAAACGTCTGCAAATCAAAACACGCAAGAACATAAATATAAAACCAATTTAAATAAATATAAATTTTAAAAAAAAATCATTACCTGCAATACAACTATGAAGAAAAGAACACCGCACGCTATGTCGACTTTTAATCTTCCCAAAACCATGACGCAACCGCCGATTTGTCCAATTAAGTTAACTAAAACGAACACCATCGCTAAGAACCATCCACATCCCCATGACATGTCCATGTATTCTCTTTGTTCATTCCATTGAAACCACATTCTGAGGCCATCTTCGAAAAAGGTTGAAATTAGGCAAAATCTAGCTACTGTCGGAAGGATGTGTTTTCCTTTTCGTTGGACCTGTAATTGATTTAGTTGAATTTGAGTTAATGAAAACGATAAAGGGTTAAATTATTGTTAATGATTAAGTGAGTACAAATGAAGGTGCCATTTTGATACGTGGTAAAAAGTCTTTGAAAGTCTGGCAATTGACTGAAGTGTCGAATGTGGCATGGTTTCAAATAAATTTGCAAATATTTACACAATTTCAAATATTTGAACACCTTGAAACAAGGTTATCTCAACTTAACTGTCTTTTTAACTTTAATTGAAATTAGTGGTATTAAATTAATTTTTAAATTAAATCTACCAAGTGAATTAATTTGTTTTAACCTTTCTCGCAATCGGAAATACACATTAAAAATTAAATAAATAAAATATCAAAATTTTATATGTATTTACATCGAAAATAGTGGATAATAATTATAAATTACATGGAAATTGTTAAGCAATACGTATGGTTGAACAAATGGCAAATTTTCATGTTTGGACAGATGATTTACGTAGTATTTAGAAGCCAATCGTACCATCTTCAATAAAATGAATTATACTTAGTTCGTAACGATCATTTATACGAATCAATGTTATCAAAAATTTTAGATACAATAAATGACTTAACCATACATGTTTTAAGTTGAGTGGTTTTCCTGATACTAATATTTTCAAAAATGTATTTATTTTTTATATTACTGTTTCTGAATTGAAGAAATATTTATTCTATATGAAATCTAACACGTAAGTATGATTTTTTTATTATTACATACTGCAGTATAATTTGTTTAATAAGTGCCTAAAAATTTTTTTGTTCAAAAAGATAAGTTTCTAGGCAAAAATCTGAAACATTTATTTCATGATTCAAAATCGTCAATAAAATTTGAACCAGATGCATATCTACTTTACAGTGTAGATTTTAAATTTGAAAGTAAATTATGCGATCGAAAGTTCATAATCAGGTCAGTGATCGAGGTAATTGGATAAATTGATTTTTACGCGAGTGTGTAGTCAATAGTGCCTAAAATAGAAAATTGGATGTTTTTTGCACAAAAACAGAAAATAATATATTCATTATTGAGATATGAATAGATTTTTAATATGAAAAAATATTTAAATTTTTAAGTATCGGAAGAAAAAAAAAAGTATTTCTACCCACACAAATATTCGAAAATTTTGATTGACCAAAAGTTTTTTTTTTCAATAAAATGTCTATTAATACCATATGTGGTGTTGTTTTAAAAAATAATTCAATGGAATTGGGCCGAATAACTGTATATTATGTAAAATACATTATGCATGAGGCTCTCACAATCTTAAATATTTTCTGTTTGTGTTAGTATAGTGCAAAATATTGAAAACATTTAAGGAATCTTCATTCGTTAACTTAGAAATATAGGATAGATTTATTATTTTTTTAAATTCATATTTGATTAAAAGTATACTAGATAAAATACTTTTGATTTAATTTTTTTCTAATGTTTAAAAACAGCATAAAAAATCATTCAGATAAATTAAAAAAAATAACATGCAAATTTATATATAGAAGTTGATAAAGGTCAATTGACATAGTATCATTATAATGTTGAGCAATAACAGAAAACGTCGCTACAATTGTAACAAAAGTTTAAATTCATCGAACAAATTATTTCCAAAGGAAAAACACAAAATTTAAAAAATACGAACACGACAAAAAACTAAAGCAGAATCGATAAACATCCGAATTCGAATTCCAGATAAAAAACAAGACGAAAAGCAAAGGTCAACATATCACATCTTAGGACGAGCGACGACAATTTCACAAAAAACCCATAAAACATGTGACTCGAGAAAATGCGGCAAAGAGAGAGTGAAAGTCAACCCGACGACCCGTATTTCGAAAACCCAAAATCCCCAACACAATACAACTTTTTGAGTTCAACCGAGTCAAAAAGGGCGGCGCGACCACACACCAGACTTCAGACGTTCCCCATGTCTGGCGGCGGTTCAGCTCGCCGAAGGAAACCGAAGGGAGAGACGGAAAGATGGTGAGATAGAGGGATGGTGACCTGGTCTGCGATGTCCTCGGCGCGGCCCACGTAGCCCTCGGGCAGCTGCATTTCGCGGTTGTCGACTCGCGGATTTAAATGTGAGAGACGAGCTTTCCGTTTCGTGTGATGTGGACACAGGACGACAATCCACCGCGGTGACAACTCGCCGCAACGTCACTCGCGCCGCCGCGCACTGCTGCCAATTCGTTGGGAAATTTAAAAATTAGTTCGTAAAATTAAATTGATAGCTTTTATATCAGTTGTATTGGTGTTTTAGTGTAATATCGATGTTTCTATGATATGTGAATACGTAATTGTTAGTTGAATGGACACGATCGAGGTTTCCAGACGTTTGGTAATCCTTATATGACGTTAGCACACATGATGCTGGCACACAGTGACAGTATCACTCAAGACGCTGGCACATAATGATGCTGGCACATACCGTCAGTATCACACGTGATGCTGACACACCGAGGTTAGCATACACCGACTCTGGCACACAACGACAGTATCACACAAAACGCTGGCACAAACTGACAGTATCACATACGAGCATACGCGCTGACACGCAGCTAGCATACAACGAACTAGCATACAATCCGCGAAAAAATTCGAAATAGGCAGTTATGATTAAAATAAATGATAAAGCATTCATTGGATCGTTTAATCACCGAGTAGTCCTTGGTTCTTCCATTGTCCTATCCTATGTTCATCATCATCATTGTCGACCGGTTTAGTGCCCACTGCAGGACAAGGTCTCCCCATCAAATATTGGGAGTCTAGGCTATATACCAGGCTTGTCCACAGGGCCACTACGGTGCCAAAGTGGCCCCCACTTTTCCCACAAAAACAAACAGAATTTATTCCGAAATGTACTCATCGAAATAGTTTTATAAAGGAAATAAATAACTTTATCAATATTTTAATACTTATGACGTTTTGAATTTACAACAATTGAAATTGAAATTTTGAGATTTGAAATTTGTAAGTGGCCCCTGAATACTGAAATTTTGGACAAGCCTGCTATATACCTTATCCGAGAGCCAAACTCGTAACGAAGACCTAACCTCGTAACGATATCCTATGTTATTCCGCCTAAAATAAGTAAATATGCATATTCTAATGAAGAAAATTATGAAAATGATACAGAATTCAAGTCAGATTCAAAACTTCCGACACTAATCAACCCAACATCTCTCTATTTCAAATTTTTTTGATCATGTGCGCTTGGATCATGTGCGCTTAGATCCGGGAACCGTGCCAACGTCATTTGGGCAAATCTCCGGTTGCCGTTTGCGTAGTATCATTTGCGCAAACGTCTCGTCACCAAATAAATATGTAATGATCGATTTTGGTGTACTGTTTGGGCCAGCTTCATTTTTCTCGAACTGTCAACTGTCAAATTTGCTTGTCGGCAGAGTGTTGTACATATTGAGGAGTTCGATTTATCGTCAGTTTTCAGGTGTACTTTGTCGAAAATGTTAGAAATAACATGCAATGATCGTCTGGGAAAAAAAGTTCGCGTAAAATGTAACCCCGATGATACTATTGGAGATTTGAAAAAATTGATTGCCGCACAAACGGGGACTCGCTACGATAAAATAGTGTTGAAAAAATGGTACACCATTTTCAAAGACCACATCAAACTGGCAGATTGTATCCTTTTTACAAAATTGTATATATAATATTTATTTAATGTTTTTTAATAAGTACCTTAACCGAACTAATACCATAGTTATTAAAAAAAATTATTAACTAACTGTATTAATTTTTACATGTTTTCCTTAATCCGTTTGAATAGATGAAATACACGACGGTATGAATTTGGAATTATATTACCAATGAAGAATCTTACAATCATTGACACAAATTTATTTTCACTCATACAATTTCAACTCATTTTTATGTATTTGTTTTACTTTTGATAACTTAAATTATGTTCTAATTAATTAAGATTTATATAAATATTTGAGCACATTTTTCAGTACATTAGCAGTGTAACTCAATCAAAACAATTTGAATTGTAAAAATTAATGTACAGGAAAAAAACAAACATCGATATTTGTTTTATAAATACGATACACAATTAAAATTTGCCATGAATTCCATTGAAATCTGTCAAATTTAAGATTTTAATTTTTTTATAATAAACAATTTGAAAAATCATTCTATTATAGTTTTATTGATTATATTATGTTCAAAAATCAAAACAGCATCTTATTGATTCTTATCATTAATAATTTGACATGAATTATTTCATCTACCTTACAAATCTTACGTGAATAATGTTATGACTTTTAATTATCAATAAGAAATTCATGGTTTAATAAATTTGTCTTTCGAAACTATAATTTTGGGGAGAACGAAGTTAATTTATTTATTGTGTGGTTTTTCAATTCAATGAAAGGAAACTTTGCATAAAGGCAATTAAGAATAGTAAGTAAAACAATTTTCACTTGCAATGTACAATTGATTTATTCGATACTGTACAGTAAACCCAAGACTCTTTCATCTATAAATTTCTAACTTATTTTTATGATTGTTTTATGAAAGATTAGCTAATGCTAATGTTTTTTATAATACAGAAAATTTCTTTATGATCCAACATAAAATACACAAAGAACATTGCAAAAATCAATAAATTACAAATAGAATAATACTGGAAAACACAGTTTATAAACTAGCCACGATAGCAGTTAAGAAAGCACTTAAACCAAGCATGACATATCCTGTGCTGTAAACCCCTTTGTTTGTTAAATATTTTCCTGTATCCCAAGTCAAATGCCGAATTCCATTAGTCCAATGGTAGCAAAGTGGAAAGGCAACGACAAATTTGATAGCTGCAAGCGTTACAGAAGAAAATTGCCCATCCATAACCGAGGCATAATAACTTATGTCGTTAGGGAGGACAATTGCTCCAATGCCTAAAGCCATCATATATCCTGACAAGGCCATTCCTGCAAAAATGAGAAAATTGATTATTTAATAAAGTAATGTCAGGAAAATAAATATAATAGTTAAAATTATACCTGTAATTCTATGTGAGATTGACAACATGCTGGTAAGTTGGGGAGCATAGATCGTTAAATGGGGCGAAAGCGGTCTGCCCAGTTTCATGTTATGAATGTCATGGTCCTCTCGAATTTCATCTCTTGCTTTTTGTATTTTCAGAGATATCGGTTGTGAAGCTGTTCTTAGTATAATCGAATTTTTCGAAAATAATTGAGATCTGAAAGCTGGACTGGCAATCATGCTGAAACAATATCCTCAATTTAACTTCTAGAAAATATATATATATTATTTTGTTTATAAATATGTCCTTGAAGCAAACATAATTCTACAAAATCAATAACTAATAGCAAATAAATAGAATGTGGCGATTATCTATTGAAATTAAGTTTTAAAACAAAACTTTCCAATGAGATAAAAATGGTTATGACAGCTGGAATGGTTCAGATTATGTAACTCATACCGAAATCGTAATTTTCAAGAAAAAATATATTGTTTTAAAGTGATTCGATTTATAATATGGCACAATGAGTTGGTTTTACCTGCGACAGAGTGAGGCCATCGTGAAAATCAGATCAGCAATGTGTTGTCAGTTCAGCTGTCAGTGCGGCGATGGCAGTCTACTGAGCTGTTTCGATTTGGTGTACTGTACACATAAACAATGACAGGTTGCAAGCTTTTAAGTCCTGGTGCCGTGATTGTACACATTGAGAAGATAATTCGAATCGTGACCATTGACTATTTTGAAAAATTGTTATGGCTCGTATTTCAAAAATTATTTCGACAGATACTGCCGCTGTTTTCTTATTAGATAAATTGAAGAAAATGTTTCTTTTTAAAATAATTAGATTTTTTATTATAAAATAGAAAATTGTGAATTTTGAGAAAAAATACGAAATAAAAATTTTACAGAGAAATCTTGCTTAAATTATAAAAAAAATAAAGTATTAAAAAAAAAAAACGAAAACTAAACTTTTCGGGTTTTATCACATTTTACACGGATGAAAGTAATTTGTATTTAATTTAAATTAAAAGGAACCAAGTGGTAATGATAAGTGAAAATCAGTATTTTTACAATATATTTCAATTATTATAAATTAAAATTTACATTAGTTTTAGATTTATAGTATGCATATAAAATATCAGACAAATAGCATGTTCTAAATTATTCATCTCATAATCATGTAGCTTTAGTTTTTATCATATTTTCTTTATAGTATTTTAGTTCAGCTATACTTTCTTTAATATCAGATAAAGCCCTGTGAGAAAAAGATTTTATAGGAATATTTTTATATTCATTTTTACACCATCGTTTACAAAGTTCTTTTACTGTAGACACATCAATAATCCTATAATGTAAATAATCGTTTAATTTCGGCATATATTTGTACAAAAACAAGCGATCCATATAAACGCTATTTCCTCCCAAAGGGCATCTTTTTTCAGGTGCGTATTTTTTAATAAATGATAATATTTTATTTTCAGCTTCTTGGACATCGATAGTAGACTTCCGTGAAGCTTCTGTTAAGCCCGACTAAAAAATAATAGAAAATTCAACAAACAAGAACTTAAATAAATAAATAAACAATTTTAATTGCAAATAAACTAAACACTCACACGTTCATGTTGGGTAATGCACCATTCATCCATATTATTTAATATACTGTCATCCTGATGTATAATAATATCAGGTCCTTCAGATACTATATTTAGTTCCGAGTCAGTGACTATACAAGCAATTTCTAGTATAAGGTCATTGTTTATATCGAGTCCAGTCATTTCCATATCTAACCATACTATATTGTTTGTATTCATATCTGAAGTACTGAAAATTATATAAAAAAAAGTGAAACTTTATGATTATAGTTTGTTTTATAAAAAGTAGGATTTATTATAAATAGAAATTATCATAAAGGTGCAATGCAATAAGCAAAAATCATCATCTAATTTATGTATGTTACTGTCCAGCACATTTTGGTTTCGAAGGTTGTGATAATAATTATAATTTCATATGAAATTTATCAACATCGGTTTCCATACTGATCAAATCAGTATAAGCTGGAACTGAACATGGAAAAAGGTTCATTATTCAAAGTAAAATACTAACGTAGTTTTGATGGTGTTTATTGAAGCAATATTGCGTTTAACAACATGAAATATAGGCTGTACTAACGACCTACGTATTAAACTTAACATGATTATGATGAGATGCTACACGAATCCTATGAAAATATAAAAAATTGTGTAATTTCAAATGTATTGGATTCGAACTCTTACGGTTATGTTTACACGCGGAGTTGTCCAGCGGGAACAAATCCGTATACGAGTTAATATGGCAACACCGATTAAATGTGACAGCCAGCAATACCAACTGCACTTATTTAGAACTTGCATAATAAAATTTTACTTCAAAAATAACATCAAAGTATTGATAATAAAAACCACGAAAATCACATTAAAATAATTTTATACATAAGTAATACGTTTTTACTCATACCAAAACAGTAAGAATAAAAATAAAATGTTTTACTATTATTCTACATAATAATCATTTTACAAAAATTAAAAACGAGCCGATTGTAATTATACAGAGAAGTTAAGTACAATAAAATAAAAAATAGTAAAATTGACCATCGCGTGACAACACTGTTCAGAATTAGAATGGAGGGGGCAATCATGATTCGGCTGTGGAGGGGATGGCAACTGTCAGCCGGTGTGTTGATAGTGGCTATGGTGATTGGTGCTATTAAATTTGGTTGCCGGGGTTTTTCTTTGAAAATGAGCGATCCTTTATTCGCTTTGGATTTCGAAATCTTCGGGAGAGTTCAAGGAGTTTTTTTTAGAAAGGTGCTCGCTTGAAGCAACTGGTGTTTGTTGCACAATTTATTTTTTCTTAATAATGAAAATATTATAATGTAACTATGAATATATTGATCTAAACAACCTTTTAACAACGTATTCTCTTTAATTTCGAATATTCTTTATCATAAACTCCTTCTTTATTGACCAAATATTTTTGAACATATTTTTCAATGTTTTGAGTTCGAAAATAGTAAATGTATTCGAATATGAGTAAGTAATGTAATATTTGCAGTGTACTGAAGATGAAGCTAAGAAATTGGGGCTTAGAGGTTGGTGTAAAAATACTCCTGAGGGTACAGTTCAAGGACAACTCGAAGGACCTAAAAGCCAAGTAGATATCATGTGTGTATTTTTATAATTTTTTTTAATGATTTTGTAAGTAAAACTAGTTTATATTTAAAAAAATAAATATTGTTTTCAGGAAACATTGGCTAGAAAATACTGGAAGTACTATGAGTAAAATTGAACGTGCTAATTTTGCAAATGAACGTGAAATAAATGATTATACTTTTGAAAATTTTGGAATCAGGCGAAAGCCCAAGTAATTGAAAAAGGAATTTGTGAAGCATTAGTAAAATTTATTTATTTATTTCAATTTCAATCCATGAGCATTACAATGTCAGTTTTGCCCAAAGTATTTATAATTGTAGTAAACATACTCGAAAATCTCAATTAATGTAAAACGCTGATTAAAGTGTTATTTATGAAGATAATACAATTCTTTGATTTCTCTATTATAAATAATTAAAAATAATTACGATTAAATAATAAATAATTAAAAATAATTAAATATAATTAAAAAAAAACGATTGCTTTATTCAATTTCATTACCCTCATATTTTTCAAACAATTCGTATTGAATACCATGAAACAAATATTCAATTTTACTAAAATCAACAACTAACAGAGAAAACTGTCTTCCCCATACGATTCATAAATCTAAAAAAAACCCAAAAATTTACATCATCCTATTACATCCACGACATAAAAATAACTTAAAATCCAAAATAAAAGGGTTCCAAACATTTGCGCAAATGACACTAGCACAATAGAACACAATCTGCGAAAATTTTCGAAACAAAACCGTAAAAGCGGTTAAACAGTTTACCGGAATTGCAAGCTCTAGTATATACCACGAAAAAGTATAACGAAATTACCCGAGTGAACGCGACCGTAAAAAACCCAAATCCGTCGACCATGGCCCACGGCTACTCGCCCCTCCGGCCTCAGTTGCTGTCGAACCGTAGCCGCGTCTTGTGTGCATCTCATCAACCAAACCGTCCGCTGCCGACCAGCAGCGCGAACTCGCGAAGATGGGCGTGATGCTGATGCCGCTGGAGTTCACCGACTGCCTCACGGACAGTCCGTGGTTCCGCGAGAACCTGCACAAGCACGAGAAGGAGCTGGACCGCACCAGCCAGCAGATCAAGCGGCTCATCAAGGAAGTCAAGGACCTGGTGCAGGCAGCCAGACGTGAGCTCCAACTCCTCACCCGATCCTCATCCTCACAACTCCTTCGGATCGTGACCCGATTCGTTCGCGCTAATGGACCGCTAACTGCCAGCTCAATTGACGTGCTCTCCATTATGACGGATCTGCGCTGCACAATGTCTGCATGTATGCGCGATTGTATGCGCGCGTACATGTCTACATATGTGCGAATTTTTGTGGGAATTGTGTGTTTTGGGGATCTATCGATCGGTGAGGCCGCGGTGTGTAAACAACCGTTTGACGTTTGGGAATTGTTGTTTTGTTGTTTCGTGTGGATGTGTGTGTGTTTTTCGAGCTTTTATTTTAATTTGATTTGTGTCTAGGTTTGTATGTGTGATTGTTGTGTTTGTACGTGCGAATCCGTTCGTTGCGTGGACGAGGTTGTTTGTGTGTCGGATTGGACGTGTGGAGCAAAAGAGTGGATTGAATAGAGCATGGAAATTTAAATGAATAGATTATAACCCTTTTGGTGCTTGTTGGTTTTTATTTATTGAAAAATGCGGCTAATGTGTTTTACGTGTTTACGTTAATTAAATATGTGCGTATGGTTTGTATTTTTATCGATATAACACGGGAAAATTATATATTGAACGTATGGATCAAAATGATGATGGATTGAATAGAGCGCGGAAATGTCTATGAATAGATTTTGCCCTTTTGGTACCCGTTGATTTTTATTTATTGACAAATGTGACTAATATTTTATTTATTTTATTGATTATATGTGGTGACGCTAATTAAACATGTGGAGTTGATATTTTATAAAATGTCAATGTAAAAAAATTGCTGACATATTAAATTTTGCTACATATGAAACAACATGCGTTCAGAAATAAACCAAATAAAAGATGTTCAAATTAACAATTTCTGAACCATCTGCCTTCCAAATACGTGCATCCAGCAATTATTTCCGTTGCACTAACGACACTGAACAAAATTATACATTAATTAAACTCTCACAAGAACAAAACCTAATTTCATTTAAAAAATTATACACCACAAAAAACCCAGACCTTCAAAAGGGTTAAAACGAAACGAATCGTCAGCATCACGATACGATCTATTTACAATAATCCGATTCTATACAATCGGAACAGATGTAATCGACGTCTCCGTTTTCATACGTTGTTTGTATAGAGGTTGCACAAAAGGAAAGTTGCAATGGATGCGTTTCTAACTCGTAAAAAAAATCGATTATGCGAAGTCTCGTCTAACTATGACGTGCTGTCGCCGCTAAGGAGCCGGCTTTTTACTTTCTCTCGTTCGACTTCGTCTGTATTACTTTCTGGAAAGTCGGAAATATTCTATGGGACCATCCATGGTGGGGGCAATGGCCCCCCACTCTATAGAATTAAATTTATTTTTTTTAAAACAAAAATGTCTTTATAGAGAAAAATGTGTGTATTTTGAATGGCCCACTCCCTGGATCTGGCCCTGTATGGGACAGTTTGTAGTTAATGGATTGTTGGGTTTGTGAATGTGTGAAAGTTCAATTTTTTTGTATTTAATTGTATGGATTTGAGAAAAAAAATTTTGTATTGTAAATTATGAATAGCCCAATCTCCTGGATCCGGCCCTGTATGGGACGGTTCGTAGTTAATGGATTGGAGAGTTTATGGATGTGTGAAAGTTCAATGTTTCTGCGTTCAATTGTATGGAATTGAAAAAAAAATTTCGTATTGCAAATTATGAATGGCCTAATTTCCTGGGTCTGCCCCTGTATAAGACCATTCGTTGATAATTTGTATTCGATGGATTGGTGGGTTTTTTGGATGTGAAAGTTCTGCGTTTAATAGTATGGATTTGTGAAAAAACGTTCCGTTTTTCAATTGTGCAATTTTTTTTTAATGGTCGTTTGTGTTGTTTCAGTCGATCGGTTTCGTTTTCGATCTGTCGATGGTTTTTTTTGCGAAATGTTGATAGGTCAATTATTATTGAATTTTTCAGCGTTTTGAACTGTGAATGTTTCGATTCGCTTATTCCGTATAAAAAAATTGGAATGGAAAAATGGTTTATAGATATTTTTTAACGTTTCATTCACAATCATTGAAACATTCGTAAATTTATTGCGACTTTTATTTTTGTCGCACTATCATTCACATTTTCCGATTAATCTATTCTCATAAAACATATCGCAATATCCGTACAAATTTTTATCAAACATTTTTTCTATTTTAGAATCGCACAAAACAAACAAAAAAAAAACTAGCCTCAAGTGAAGTGTTTACCATTTTCGATACTTTTTTCCTTGTATTTGATCATCGCGATAACGAAATATTAACCTTGCATAGTGACTTTTTCAACCAATTTTTTTCCCGAAGTTTACAGCTCTAATTGGCATACTGTTTTTTACACACCAGTCACATTCGACGCCACATGATGCGAATTTTTTCAGCCATTGCCCGAAATGCGAATTTTCCCCGACATCCTTTCAGCAGTCGATAAGGCCCAGCCCAACAAACCATCATCGTCGGTTCAAAAGCCGCAAAAACAGATAGCGGAGGATTTGTCATCGTAAACCGCCGCATATTTCGATATGGAAGTGTTAAATGTGTAATAATCGTTCATGAGCTAGACCTGTTTTATAGAAAAATTCATATATGGAAGATCGGGCCAATATGGCTTCGGTTGGACTTGGGCGGAATCGAATTTCGGTTTGGTTGGTGTGTGGTTTTTTTTTGTGAGTGTGGATTGTGTTTGTCGCGATTGTTCTGATTGGTGTAAACTGAGATTTGATTGGGTTGTTTGTTTTGAGTTTGAAAAGTGGAATGTGATGAGTCAAATTAGATTACTGGAGTTTAGAGTTGAGGGAATTGAATTTTGGTTCGTTTATAAGGCAAAATTATAGGGAAATGTATTGAGAAGTTTTTTTTATTTTTTCGAGTTTCAACATGAATACCATATAATTTTATGATAATAAACATTCATTCCTAGTTTATTACTTATAAACAATTCAGTCATTTTTAATCATAAACGCAGAAAAGTTCAAATAATAATTTTACTATAAAAAAAAAAACATGCGTATTTTATAAAAATACACCATTTAGCACACAAACTTTTCGATTTATATTGAAAAATTGCCATTGCACAAATCCGTTTGAATTAATCACTTAAGCTAAACAACAGATGGCCCACTCAAAAGTTAAACGATTGGTCGTAGACCATTCCATAAAAAAATCAACATTAATTCCTTCACTCTTACGATTACTTTTCCATCAAAAAACTGCAACGTTTTCGAAAACACCTCATTCACCATTTAACCTAAACAACACATTACTCAATCAACAGTCAAACTGTTGGTCATCGGACCATTTCATTAATCTCCTCAGTCCTGACTTTTTTGTCATAATTTTTTTTTTTAATTTCGTATTTATAGCATTGAAGAAGTGTGAAAAGATTTTTTTAACAATAAATCACATAATATCAACTAATTATTTGAAAATAACAAATACTGCTAAACTGACAAAAACGACCCTTCATAACAAATTTACGTTCTAATGTACATATATTCATGTTTAATGTCAAATTATAATAATGATATGGTACATTACAACATACACTAAGTTCTCTTTTTATGCGACTTTTTTTATGCGAATACAGAGTTATGCGGTTTTTTTTAAATACAATATTTTTTTTTTTTGGACTATATGAACGTACAAATGTATGTACAATGTAATAACTTAACTAAAGAGTACATTGTTAATAGAAATACATTTTTTTAATGTGATTTTAGGTATATTTTATATAGCAGTTTCACTTTTTAATTCTATGTAAAATCATATCTTTTTTTATGCGATTTTTTTTATGCGGAACGGAACGCATCTACCGCATAAAAAGAGAACCTAGTGTATACAGTGAAATTTTATTTTTAATCGTTAAAAGCAGTCTTCCTTTTTAAGATTGTAACATAATGTTATGTGAGTGAATTTTTAATAACAAAATATTGAAATTAAAACGTGACTTATCGCGACGTCGTTGATATATCAAGAAAAATTGCCACATAGCAAAAATTTTTGGTAAAAGTCCCATTTCGCCACATAGCAAAAGTCTTTATATGGCAAAATAGACAAAATTAAACGAAATATCATAGTTTACACTATAATTTACAAAAAGCCCCGACGAAACAAATCTAAAACAGCTTCAAAAAATTGTAACAAATTTTATGCCAGCGGTCGGCAACCTTTTGAGTCAGAAAAGCCAAAATTACAATTAAAATTTCAAAGTTTTTAAAGAGCCACAAAACTTTTTCTTCCCAACAATAATTAGTACTCGCATAAATAAAATTTTTTGATAAAAAAAACTAATCTGTTATATTTATTCATAAGAAAAAAAATCTTATACATAAAGACCGAGGAGGTCAAAAAATCAATTCTTCGACCATTCCTATGACTACTCTTCGACCAAAAAACTGCAACGTCCTCATTCATATCGCACACGACATCACCACCGAACACCAACACGAACTCGCAAACGCATTCGACCCACATCCGCGTTTTCGCGCGAAAACCGCGACCGCGGCCATCTTTGCCCGCGGCGGCCATGTTTGCCGTTTCGGCGGAAGAAGAGTTCGCGGGCCCGCCGCGCGACAATGGCGGATCCGCGCGCGCCAAAATAAGTGGGCAGTGGGTCAATTCCATATCCGTTCGGCCCAGTATTGTAATTTTGCGTAGGAATTGAAGTCGAGGCGTTCGGGCCGTTGGGAACTGTGATGGTTTTGTGCGGTTCGGTTTGTCGGGTGATGGTTTGGTTTTTGGCGGTTGAATGCGGGGATTAGGGTTTGCGATTTGCTGTTGAATTTCAATTATTGGTAAACGGTTAATAGTTTGTCCAGTTATTTGTGTTTGTTGGATGATGGTTTGGTTTTTGGTGGTTGAATGCGGAGATTAGGAGCTTGCAATTTACCGTCAAGTTTCAATTACCGGTAAATAAAAAATAGACGTATGTAGATTAGATGATTAAAGTATAACTGAGTATGGCTACCTTTACTAAAAACAGTATCCTTGATTGAGACCTAAATATTTTCGAACACGTTATAGATCAGGCTTGTCCGAAGCCCAAAGTGGCCCCCCCACTTTTTACACAAAAACAAACAGCATTTATTTCGAAATGTACCCATCGAAATAGTTTTACAATGGAAATAAATAACTTTATCAATATTTTAATACTTATTGCGTTTTGAATTTACAATAATGGAAATTTGCAAGTGGCCCCCGCATACTGAAATTTTGGACAAGCCTGTTATAGATGAATAATGTCATATAAATCATATGACTCAGTGCTGAAACTAAAATAAATGATTACCACCCTCCCCCCCCCAGGTTCGCAAACCCATGTGGCGCCCTTTCAAATTTTTTTCACAATAATCTTTCGTTATAATATGCCTATATCTGTCATCAATTCACGATAAAATCTTTTCGGTAATTACCGATGATACGTTTTTGTCTATTTACCGGTAATGCAAGCCCTAGCAGGGACGTCATTTCAGATTTTTCCAATGAGGGCAGGCCAAAAATTATTCGACACTTTTCAAAATTATTCGAAACTTTTTACAATTATTCGAAACTTTTCACAATTATTCGAATCCCTAAATTTTTTTCCTAAAAAAAGGTTGACGCTTTTTAAAATTATTCGATACTTCTCGAAATTTTTCGAACCCCAAAATTTTAGGGGGGGGGGGCAAATTACGTCCCTGGTTGAATGCTTTTGGAATTGGATCGTTTTTGTTGATTTTGTTGATCTGTAGGTTGATGCGTATTTGAAACTTTTGTAAAGTTAAGGATATTAATTAATATGAATCATATTGGCGGATATCATATCGTATATCTTGGTGGCTGATAAAAGGCGGGAGCTAGGGGAGGGGCGTGGGGACCTGTTCCATCATAAATTTTGAAAATAATTAATTTAATTATGAGAATTATGTTGAGGTATATCACACGATCGTGAATAAATTCTTCGAACGCCTTGAATTTACACACATATTATATTTCAATTGAAAAGCAGCAGCATGTTCACATCGCATACATGTAAAAAGTTGTGTTTTGGCCCCCCGTAAAAAAAAATCTAGCTACGATTGTAGGCGGAATTACTTATAAGCGATAGATGCTCTTTTAGGCCCCTAGTATTTTTGAAAAATATTTTTTTTTAATGAATTATAGTTTTTATATACCGATCCAATAGACATTATAAAAGTTGAATCATTTTCTGAAAAAAAAATGGCACTCGTTTGCAAAAAAGATTTTTTTTTTAAATCACTCATTTGCTCTTCATTTTTTGACAAACTGACAACCGTCATTTCAATAATAAACGAAAAATTATTTAATTTTAATATTTTTTGTGTAATGAAGGGAGGTAAGTTTAGAACTCGGCTCTGTATAATTTTAGGGGCTCCCAAAATTTGTGACTTCAGGCCTCTGGCGAAGTAAATCCGCCTCTGGATAATTTTACATTATTAATTGATTGTAATATTATTAATTTTTTCACAACGTTTATGTTACTCGAGAGTTATCGTCTTATATGTGATAAAAAATATGGTATTAGGAAAAGTATCGTCTTGCAACGGACGTGATGTTAGTCACGTGTGATGACGATGAAATGGATTCAAATAGATAATAATATTCTATTATTTAAATTATTCATAATGTTGGTGCTGTTTGTTCATTGAAAATTATGTCATTTGCATCAGTCTCAAGTTTTCCCCTGATAAGAACACGATTCTTGGTCGAAATCTATTTTAGTCCATTGTTTGATTGTGATACTTTTGATAAAAAATAATGAACTCGATTTGAGCAACTCGTGTTATAGTTTCGCTCTCATTTTCACACTCGATAAAAATTTCGTGGAAAAATTCCGTATTTTTTTTCCAGACTATGGAAGAATCAATTGAAACCTTGTACGTGGAAGCTATAATTAGTTGCGCGTTTATTTTTTTCATAAATCGAGTAAACACATTGAAATCGATATAAACAAGCCGCTTTTCCACTTGCGTCGATCGCTGAGTTATTTATCACTTCAGGTTTATATTATCCAGGTCATAATTTAATCAGCAGCAGTTCTGCAGCTATACGATCTTCTAATAAGACGCGAATTATTTGCTGAAAATTTTCGCGAGTTTACTACGAGATTGATTCGTATAAAAGACGTGATATGAACCGGAAAATTGGCGAAAATAATTATTGAATGTTTACAAATGCGATAAATTTAATTGAAACAATTCGTATTATCAGAAAATTGATATTGTATATATTCGCCGTTAGTTTTCAACCGAGCGATTCGACATTTGAATAAACTGGATTGAACTGGTTAATTTTCCTCTTCGTTGTTGATCGTGATGAGTTTTTTTTTATGAAACATACAATTTTGTGATTCAACGATTTGTTGTAAATTTCTAAATACAATTTCACAACATTAAACACCTCTGCACTTTTTTTTTAAAGTTGCATTATGCAAATAGTTTGTATCTACATTCATTTTTATGCTGACATTTTATGCACGGCTACAATTGCAACATGTATAGTCCTTGAAATTGCATTTTGTCACAAAAGAACAGTCATGAAATAAAAATACAACACACTAACACAAAACTAAACAACGGCGACTGAACAGTTGCAGAATTTTCAGCAATTAAGCAAATATGACACACCGTTGAACGATTCTGACGTGTGTTTTACACACCCAATAATTCAAAACGTTTTCTGATTGTTGGTTTGAAATTTTGCTGTGTTTGCAATTGGTCGAGGAATGTTGGACGAATTTAATGTGTAGGGTTTTCAGTTTGAAATTGTTGTCAATTTGTGTATTTGTGTATATGAGGAAGTTTGTGATGTTCAGACGGTGAATCATTTGAGGTTTGAATGAGTAGAACAATTGATGTTGGGTGTGCTTTACGGCATAATGTGTCTTCATTTTGTGTTATGTTGAAGGTTACTGATAATGAAATGAGTGTATTTTTTTTTCGGAAATAATTTAAGTTTAATTAATATGTATTTTTCGAAAAAAATTGATGATTCTTCATGATTAATATGTTTAAATAGTAAAATTATCTTGTTGATATATTCGGAAATAATTTGTCATCTGCATCTGTAAACCGCATTATGTATACATAGTTACAAAACAAGATTAATTAGTTTTACTGCATTCCGGGAATCAATTTGCTTTTTTATGAACAGTTACAATTACAATGACAATGATATATCATGACATCATAATTATTCTAAAAACTGTAATATTGAACTGTTATTGTCAAACTATAATTTTTTGTGAATACTATTCATTTGAAGAGATTTATTTTATATGAAATAATAAAAAAAGTAAACAAGGATAAAAAAATATTGGTGGTTTTATGTTCTCCGAAGTGAAAATTTTATTATTATATGTGATTCCATTCTCGCAATATTTTCAAGTATGATTAGAAGTAACGCATATGTTTGTTTATATATGAGGTTAAGTGTTTTATCAAAAGTGACATTCCTCATCTAAATATTTATAACAACTTGCATGTGTTTAATGTTAATTTTCATATGGAAAATCACAATTTTATTTTAGGTTAAAAATTCAAGAAATTTATGTATTCGATTTAGCACTTTTATTATTAATTTTCATACAAATTATAAATAGAACACTAAGCTCCAAAATGTTTCAATTACATTTGTTTCATGCCTTTTTGCGGTTTACTTCGTTATTAGTTGATTTGATAAAAGATAAATTTTATCAGTATTGCTCACTTCAATATTTTATAGATAAGTTTATAGTATTTTATTGAAAGGTGGAAAAATATTATTTTTATACATTTAATATTTCGATTTTTTAATACAATAATGATTTTTTTTTCAGGTTTGTCTGTTGCTCAGAGGTCATTATCAGATTCATTGGAACAATTTGAATTCGAATGTATCGGACAATCTTTAACAGAAGATGAGCTCGTTATCTCAAAATCATTAAAACAATTCGCCCAATTGATAAGAATTGTTGAAGACGAACGCGATAGGATGGTAAATATATATATTTTGTTCATTAAATACTTACTGTTGTTTTTTTTTCGAATATTTATGTAGGATTTTTGCCTATATAATTCTACAAATATTTATGTTCTTATGTTTTTAACACAAGAAAGTTAAATCAACAATGGACTGCCCTAGAATATAAATAATGCTACTGAAAGGTTCAGGTAATGATATGCAGAAGTGTTTACTGTAAAAGAGATTAATATGCATGCAAATGAGATTGATATTTTTATAATAATATGCAAGTGTTAATCTGAGCACTGGTTTTTCATTGCAATACTTCCCATATATAAACATTGAGTAAACTTTTTTTCATATTAACTACTCAATGACTAGAGAATAGACTAATACATTTTTTTTGTATTGAGAAAATATTTAGGTGAACGAGATTATTATATTGTGTGAAAGTTTAATTATAATTATTTTATGCTTCGGTTATATAAAAAAGATGTATGTATTTACATAAGTTCAAAATTAAGTTTGATTTTTTACTTCCTTGAAACACTTAAATCTTTGCTTTAATTGAAAATTTTGTTGAAATATTTAGTTTTTTTTTTAAAATGATTTTTAATATAACAAATGTGTGTGATAATATACTAAAAAAAATTATTTGTGAACATATACAGTATCATTTTTGAGATCCCAAATAGATCTGCACTTATTGTTAGCTCGAGAGTGTGATTTGTTTAGATTGTTGTTCCATTTCATATATATTATTTCATTATGTTTTATTGGCTTCATCGATTGAATTCTATTATATCGTACGCTTACTGACTGATAGATTTATTGTTCATTGTTACAGTTAGATAGAGCTAATGATCAAATAATTTTGCCATTAGAAAAGTTCAGAAAAGATCACATTGGCGGAGTGAAGGTATATATTTAGATATTCATTAGAATTTATGGATTAACTGTTATTTGATTTAATCATATTTATTTTTAGGAAGGAAAAAAGAAATTTGATAAAAAAACAGCCAAATTTTGTCAAAGTCAAGAGAGATATTTGAATTTATCCACAAAAAAACAAGATACAGTATTATTAGAAGTAGGTATTTTTCATGGAAAACCGTTGTTGAAATTTTATCAAGTTATTTGTAATATGATTGTTTATTTCAGGCCGATGCATCTTTAGGTATGGCAGAACGAGATTTTTGCCAAGCTTCTTTAGAATATGTATTTCAATTACAAGCAGTTCAAGAACGGAAAAAATTTGAATTTGTCGAAATTTTACTAGGTTTGTTTGTTATTTTTAATAATATTTCACAAAATGAGTTTCACTTAATTATTTGATTATTTAATTTCCTGTAACATTTCAGGGTTTATGTTTGGATGGTTGACTTTTTATCACCAAGGACACGAAGTACACAATGATTTCAAACCTTTTATGTCAGAACTACAATTAAGAATACAAAAGGTCCTTTTTTTGCGATTATATTGTCTATGATATTTCATAAATAACCTAACTATTTTTTCACAGACCAGAGGAAATTTTGAAGAGACGAGCAAAAAAACAGAATCTCTGATGAAAAAAATGATGGAAGTGCGACAAATGGTTCGTACTTATCCAGAAATACGTTTAGTTTTCAATTTCTATAATGGAATATATCAAAAAAATAAATTTTACCCTTTTAGAAACAAGAAGACCCTTCGAGGTTTGTGTTTAGCTCTGATTACACAAGGGCTGGCTATTTATTTCTTATGGAAAAAAGTAAGTCATTTGTCTGATGTTGAAATGAACAATATAACAGATTGATCAAAAAAATTATTAATACAAATTTTTCTTATATTATTTTAGAAGCATTTGGTACCACTTGGACAAAACAGTATTGCACATATGACAAGAGTACAAAAGAGTTTAAAATGATTCCATTTAATCAAATTACAAGCAAAGTGGTATTTAATATTAATGTTTTCTGAAAAATTATCATCGAAAGTAATTGGTTACTAAAGCAATCAATTGAATTTTAGGCTTCCCCAGCCGATGTGATGATTTTAACGAGTTGTGTTCGGAGAATGTCAGACAGTATAGACAAGAGGTTTTGCTTTGATATAACAGCTGATGGAAGAACTACTCTTCCGATCACCCTGCAAGCATTGGGAGAAGATGATCGTAAAGCTTGGATCGATGCTATGGATGGAAAAGAGCCTGTAAATATCTTTTTATTTTTACATAGTATGTTCTTTTTAATTCAAATTTGTCATGATTTCATTTTATTATTTAGACATATGCGCAACAAAATGCTATGCCTAAATCAGAAGAGTGGCCACTCGATGAAGTCGGTTTCAACTTTATCAGATGTTGTATAGAAGCTATTGAGAGTCGTGGATTGGAAGAGCAAGGATTGTATAGGTATTTGTAATAGTTAACTTTTTGTAATTTGTAATTGTTAAATTTTATCTGAATGTATATTTCATTTGTAAAAAGGGTTGCTGGAGTTGCTTCCAAGGTTACCAAATTACTTGCCATGGGTTTAGATAAAAGAAAATCGTCACATGAACGTTTTGAAACTATTTTGGAAGATCATTGTGAATGGGAGAGTAAAACTTTGACAAGTGCACTGAAAACATATTTACGCCATTTACCAGAACCCATTATGACATACAGATATCACAATTCATTTATTGTTGCTGCCAGTGAGTATTTTTTAATTTTCTTGCCAATAAAAATTCAGTTGTATTAAATGAAAATAATATTTTCAGAACAAGATGTAAGACATATGAGAGTAAACGATATTCATAGTCTTATATATCAAATTCCAAAGACAAATTTCAACATGCTTGAAATAGTAATGAAACATTTAAATAAGTAAGGGTTTCATTGAAATTTTAAATGAATATTGTTCTTTTACATTTTCTCATGATTTTCACTTTACAGAGTGGCCTCCAAGTGTGATAAGAATTTGATGAACGTGTCTAATTTATCAGTTTGTTTTGGTCCTACATTACTGAGACCCGAAGAAGAAACCGTTGCTTCCATAATGGATCTAAAGTTTTATAACGTAGTAGTTGAATTACTTATCGATAATTATGAAAAAGTATTTCACAGCCAACCTGAACCAGTATCAGAAACTACGTATGGAACTCTCGCCCCAGCTAAGCATAGCGATCTAAGGTGAGTACATTTTTTTGAATAATTTAATATTAGAATAAATCAAAATCACTATTACATACATATTTGGCGATTACATTTGATATAAAAAATGGGTCCTTATTTCTAGAACTATTGTAGAAAAATTTAAATTACAACTATAAATGATTTTTAAAATTGGTCTTGTGCTGTTGCATTGTAGATTTCAGTTTTTCCTACATTTGTGTATTTCGAATGATATTTTTTTCATTTAACACTCACTCAGATTTCAATCCATAATATAATACATCCAGCACAGATGCTGGGACCCATATCAAATCACTAAAAACGACAGGTGTTATCTGTGCTCCTTTTTCAGGGGTTACAAACCTTTTCGTTTAATATTCTTGAACATTTATATAAACTCTTGTTCATGTTTTTGGTCATCATAATTACTTACTGAACTTGTTTGGATTTTTTGCACAAATAAAATTAAAATGTGATTGGTTTAAAAAAAAAAAAAAACTCGTTGACTGGTTGCCATTTTCTGACCTTACAGCTGTTTCATAACATATTGAAAGTTTGACACGCGTATTTATTTGCGTAGTATTTTTTTTTTAAACTATGTATAAATATTTTATCATTTTTATTATGAGACATTTTTTAAATTAATTTTCACAAAAAAACTTTTTTTTTTTAATAAGTTTCTGATTATATTTCCGTTATTGTTTATGAACACTATAATTTCTCGAGTTACTTAGTATACGATATATCGAAATATGTATATTGAATTAATATCATATATGTTTTTTGGTACAAAACTCACGTAGAATGTTGTATCGCGGATGCGCATTTGCACCTGGCGCGCGCCACAACACGTGTCCTCGCAAGAAACATCTGCCGCATCCTTTCGATATCCAAACGTCTTAAGAACATCCAGTACTCTTTTTATATAAGTTTAATTTAAACAAATAAAATTAATACAACTCATACTGCGAAAATTCGCATTTCGAACGTACGCAAATCGACGTGAAAACAATTCAAGTAATAAATTTTTTTTCATGAAACTCTTTCGTTAATTTTAATTTTTCATAATTAAATTATCATTTGAAAGATGCAAAATATGAATAAATTGTTAAAAATATTTTTTTAAATCGTTTTATATCGATTTTCGATGGTTTGATCTGATTTGTTTACCTGTACAAAAAAAATATCGTAAAGGTGCGCTTTCGAGACTTACGCCGTTTTGGTACCGACCTTGTCTCTTTTCGCGGCCCAGATTTTTCAGAAGGCTTTATTCTTTGATCATTCTTCTCCGGATCTTCGCCGTGGTCGTTCGTCTTTTGAAACCTGCGTCTTTTCTCAGTATTTTCTTAGAAAAATGATTATTTGTCTTACGGGGTTCGTTATCGGAGGGTGCGTTATTTGAAATTTAATTGATTTTTTTTTGTGTATCAAAATTTTTTAATTTAATAAAAAAAATTTTTGTAGGATGCCAGAAACAAATGCAGCAGGGCCTCAGTCTCCGTCCCACATTCGCAGTCCTAGAAATCCTCCATCTCAACTGGTCACACATGTAAGTTTTATTTGATAAATATTAATATATCTTTTTTAATTTTGGTTTATAATAATCAATAATTTTATTTTAAGGCTGTTACAAAAAGTTATTACGATGGACCATTGGTTGTGCCAGCAAATTCTGGGATTAGACCACAACCTCCAGCTTATCAACCTCCCCCTGCAGCCAGACCGTACAGTCCACCTAATCATCAATCATTGCAACATCTTCCCAACGTTGGATTACCACATTCGGGTAAACACATATTCAATTAAATAATTTTGAATTCATACCGCAATAAAATAGAAAATAACATCTCCAACCATTGATTTTTCAGGCTTAGAACATCACAGAGATACGTTGTTAAATTCTACTAGTAGTTCAAATGAATCTGTTTCTTCTATATCGTCTCGAGATTTAAGTCATAGCCAGATGAGCCATCCAAACAATCATCCGCGATTGATGCACAATCAATTCAATTTGGCACATCATGCAAATCTCAGTAGCAGTCAAGGGCAGTTGAATTTGAATTCGCAAAACCAACTGATGTTGCCGAGCCACGGGTCGCCGATTAACCATCACGGGTCGCCTGTGAAAACTCGAAGAGTCGTCAATCATTCGATGGGCGTGCATTACGCGCCTAATTACAGACCTCAGTCTCATCAAAATATGTAAGCTTTTTGAAAATCGTTGGTTTATTAATTTGTAATTTTTGATGCATGTGAGCATGAATGGAATATTTGGTTTTAATTTTTATCTTTGGATATTTTTTAAATTGCACGAGATTTAAATATGTGTAAGAATTATCAAAGTTGTATGAGATATATATTGTATCGATCCTTGTATGACATGATAATTTCTTAACGACTTAATCCAATAACAATAACTTTTGATATCTATCAAACTTTGCACAGTTAAAATTTCATAATGCACAATTTTTCTTCTATGGAAATAATCATATTATATGAAGGACGATTTATATTAAATAATATAAATAATATTCTAAAAATAATATATATATTTGCATGCTTGACCTCTACTAACACGTGGGGTTACGTAAAATGGTTTCCTTCTGGATTTAATGGCAGTTCGCAAGCATCTGCTGGTTCATCTACTTCAATTAATCAAAAACCTGAATCTCTTAGTCCTAATGCGGGACCGAGGTAAAAATTTGATACATTGAACATATAAAAACCTTAATATTTATTAATAATTAGTATTGCTATTTATCTCACATAAATTGAAAATATTTTTATTCTCACGTTTCACAAAACCATCACTGATATATCTTTATTATTTTGATTTTTCAGACGAGTCAGAACACTTTATGCATGTGTAGGTGAAAACGATGAAGAACTTTCATTTGAACCTAATCAAATAATAACCAACGGTAAGTGATCGGGTATTAGATAATGGCATTGTTATTCGTACACTTTCAATAAAAAGCAATTATTATTACAGTGATGTCTTCACCGGAACCCGGCTGGTTGAGGGGCACGTTGAATGGAAAGACCGGTTTAATACCGGAGAATTATGTCGCTGCACTTCCTTGATGTCTCACAACTATTCACCAAATTCTATCACCTCCAAGTAAAATTCAAAGACTGTCAAATTCGTTCAAACTACATTTACGTAAATAAATTTGCCTTATTTTGAATTATATGAAAAATGTTAAATTAATGATTTACATATCGGTGATGCATTGAATCAATGTAAAAATTAAAAAAAAACTTATAAATTGAAACTTTTGACTGGGAAGTATTATCGAAATAGTGTTTAGTAAAAATTGGTTTTTGATATAAACTGTTTAATTTTTGGAAGTCTTGTATTTTGTACAAAATATTCACATTTTGTAATTTAATATAAACATTGACTAATTAAATATATTTAATATATACAAAAATAATAATTAATAAGATTTAGGATAACGAAGTTGACACTGAATTTAAATTTGAAAAGTATTTCACTTACTTTGATTTATTTATCAGATTCATATATATGATTGTTGTCCAATAGCGCTTTATGAATATTATTTCTTTGCAAGTGCCTTTGAAGCAAGTAAGGAATATTTATTGAACAGCATTTTTGTATTTATTTTATTTTAAAGAATTGTTTTTATTTCAAAATCAAATGTCTTATGGATGGACATTGCCATCGTAGAAATAAAAAAGTATTTTAAACACATACATAATGCCATTATGAAGTACATAACTAGGTTAACAATAATTAGTCGTAGATAAAATGTATTAAAAATTCTATTATAGAAATTTTCAGATGTAGTCAATCGTTTTCTATTATTGTATTTCGATGTATTTTACTCTACATAAATTTTGTATTTTACAATGCAAAACTTCACATATAATATAAGATTGCTTCTTTAATTATTGTATTTGTGATTTGGAAAAAATGTTTTGTAATTTAATTGTATAATGGATATTAATCAATGTTTAATATATATTCAAACGTTATCCTGCCTAACCGAGTTTTTAACGTTAATGTATTATAAACTTAAGTACTATTTGTGACTAAAATTGAATTATGCACATCATGTCCACTAATAAACAGGGTAAAAAGGCTATATGAACAACCCATAACCCTAGGACTGATTTGAGTCAATTCAGGTTTTCTAATTTTTAATATTAATTACAAATAGGAGAAAAATTTTGTCAAACATTTGTGTACTTTGAAATGCTTTTTTACATAATAAAATTTTTAATAATGCCACACAATCATCTAATAGAGATATATGTCAGTATATATTCACTTGATATTTCATCTATCAATTGTCTTCATAAAAATGACAGCCAAAGATATAATAAATTTTACTTTATCAAATCAAAAAGTAAATTATATATATATATTATTATGTGTAATAAATAACTTGTAAATATTGTATGCATGTTCATAATCCAAAATTGTTGTTAGATTGTAATGATTATTATACATTTTTTATTCATACTGATAATTTGCATTTTTTATAAATATAGATTAATTCTATTTATGCCTGAGTATTAATGAAAGAAATTGCCATAATATCCCAAGGGATGTGATTTGTTGCATCATTAAGAATTGTGAAAGTAATAAAACTTAAATGTTAAATTTTTTTTTTTCAATATTGCATTTTCTAAAAAAACATTCCTGTATATTTCGTGAAAATGTTCCTATAGCTTCGTTCCACAACACTGAGATTTTATTTCTTTTTGCATGTGAAATGTATTATTTGTTTATATTATTAAAATTTTATTAAACTATTTACACTTATTATCTTTTTTTTTTCAAATGCAATTTTCATTTAAAGGTACATAGTTAGTAGTTATGCCGTTGATAAATCTTAATAAAACTATTTTTATAAGACAAAATAATGTTCATGTATTTTCAAAATAAGTTCAAAAATATTTTCGAAATTACATTTTAATTATGCTACAGTAAAATATAATTAAAAAGTACATATTTTCAATACGAAGAATTTATGGATAATTCGTTTGAAGGACAATTATCGATGGAGAAAAATTGCTTAATATTAAAATAACAAACATGGTGATGTGCACATGAAAATTGTGTATAGAAGTATTCAAAAATAAAAGTAAGAAAATACAATTAGCACTAAAATGTAAGTAAAATTAATCAGAATAAATTGAATTCTGATTAGTCACTAGGTATGACGTTTTATAGAAATTCATTAAATTCAAATTATAAGGACATTATTGAAATAAGATCAAATTATGTTAAAAACAAATCATAATCAAGATTATGTAACTGAGGAAAGTAACAAAAAAAGCAATGAGCAACTTCTAAGGAGATGCTTACAATTGTCAAATATTTAAAGCAGAATTAATTAAACACAATCGGTCAACGCCCAGCATCTTTCAAAAGCGACGTTCAGTTCAGTGGGACCGATTTGATTATTTGGTATCATACATCATATAACATATGTCGAAAAGACTTAATTAAAAATTATTTTTTTATTTACACTTCATAAAGTTATTAATTGTAAGTAACATTATAGATTTTTTGAGGTTTTATGGTATGCCGTACTGATATCACAGATTTTGAAGTTGTAATTGTATCACTTATTGCGCATCGTGTATTTTAAAGCAAATGAAGTTATAAATGTTACAACAGAAAACATGGCATCATTATTCAAAAAAAAGGCATTGAATAGGCTAATACAAACTAATTCTTTTTAAAATAATCAGTCAGTGGTTATCGTCCTCAAAAACCGTATTATTGACAGAATTCGAAGAAGATTCTTCAATGGTTTCAGGAGCATTGACTATAACTTGCAAGTTTTTGATTTCATCAACTCGAGAAGCAAGTAACGGGCCTTGTCCTTCTGATGAAGCCAAAGATGCAGATAACGGAGAGCTCTGTGGGCTAAATCCAGACGTAAGATCCCTGGATAAGGTTTGCGGCGACTGAGGTACTCTTTGAAGCAATTCCAAAGAATAAGCTTCCATACGTTGATTTATCCTCTTTACACTTTGGTACTTTTCTTCGACTGATTTTAGTTTCTCATTGTATTCTTCTTTTACTAGCAACAACTGTTTTTTCAAATCTTGTATTACTTTTTCTTTAGTCGTGAGAACGGCTTCTAAATCATTCTCTCTACTTTGCCAATATTGTAAATTGGATGTTTGGTTTTGAAGCATAGTTTGAACATTTGATAATTGTTCTCTGTACTGTTGAGTCAGTTTATTAACTAGCGTGTCAGTTTTTGATGGCAACATGCTGAGAATATCTTTGTATTTAGCATCTCTTTCTCCACATATTAATAATTCTCTTTGCAACTGTTTGATGAACTCTATGTGTTTTTCGCTCATCTCCGATTTTTTCACAGCCCGTTGCAACTGCTGTGCAACATCGAACAGAGTAGCTCTCAAATGTTGAACATCAACCGAAGTCTCGTTGGTGATATTTTGTTCTTGTGATAAAATGGCCAATAATCGTTCCTTTTCTTGACGTTCAGCTGCCAGTTCAGTATTACTTTTTTGTATTTGTTGCTGCCAATGTTTATTATTTTCTTGTATTTTCTGTTCTGCGGATTGGGCCTTCTGTCTTTCTTTGACGACTTGCTGTCGGAAAACATCTACTTCTTTCTGTAATTCGAAAATGTGCTGCCTTAACGCAGCGTTTTCTTCTTCGGTAGCACGGCTTCTACGAGATCGACCGAGAAGTCTCCTATTTCTCCAAGCATGAATTTCTCTACGATGCTTTTCATATTGCAACTCTAATTGTACAATTTCTAATTTCTGTTTGAGGAAACTGATTTCGTCAATTCTTCTATCCGGTTTCGGCCTATGCTGAGCAGACAGTTCAATATACCTTTGCAAGTCAACATATTGCATCCGTTCAGGATCATATTTATGATCGTCGTTGTTCGGTTTTACATTTGTATCATTAATAGTTTGAAACACACTCGAAAAAAGATGTTCATAGTCCAAGGGCCAAACTTCTATCGTTTGCGTTTCTTCATTTTTGTTTCCTTTATAAACCACCGTATCGATAGCGTTTTCTATTTTATCAATAGATTTTACGTCAATGTTTAACATTTGAATTTCAGGACACGATAACGATTTTCTTAAAACTACACGTTTCTTTCTCAAATGACAGCATACTATGCTCCTGATTTCTATATCTGCAACAGTTTGGGCGATGTCTGACGAAGACGGTTCGTGTATACATTGACTGTGGAAACGCGATCTGTCTGCCACACGTCGCGCCATTTCCATCATAGACGTAGAATGAGGCATGTGCAAGCCATGTTTCTTTTCTATACAATGTCTGTTTTCGCCTTCGCACATCGTTTCGTCCTCTGGCCAACGTTCTTCGTTTTCGTCGCGAGATTCGTTATCATGAAGTTGCCGACTGACACTTTGCACTTTCGGTTCCGGATCTACAAATAGATTTTGAGCATCCTGTTGCATCGTCATGCTCATAATTTCGCCTTGTTCACTGAGTTCGGTGACTTCCTTGTCTTCTTTGTTAATGCCGTCGGCGGGAGGTACGTTTAAGCTGCTAATATTTTCTTTCAGTTGGCTCATACTTAAGGGTACACCGTCTTTGTGCGGTTTCGGCTTAGCTAAATGCCAATCTGTAGATCCGGAAACGGGCACTGCAGTACCGATGGGTACGGGAGAATTAGGAATACTCGGGATGGGATTGGGAGCGCCGGAAACATCTTTGAGGGTGACCTTTTTTATGGGGCTTCCGAATTGTTTATGAGGCGAGGGAGCCTGAGCGGCGAGACCTTCAGGCGGTTGTTGCGTGCGATCGTGGATGATTCGGCCGAGCTTGTTCTGAGCGTAGAAAGCGTCTTTGCGGGGCTCTTCACTGCTTTCGACAGAGTACATTCTGTTGAAGGCGGACGCCTCTTTTTTCAAAGGCGACGGGGGCTGCGAATACGAGGCCAAAGGCATATACTGATAAGAAGGGCCCTGTTGAGGCTGAGTCACGCGGGTGCCTATAGCTTTGACGGCCGGAGAGTTGGGGAAATTGAAACGGGGTCTCGTATCTTTTATGGGAGTATTTTCAGGGGTCGCTTCTATGGCGGCTTCGGGAGGAGATCCACCGTCTTGTTCAATGGAGTGGACGATCTGGGAGACGGGCGTGTGGGAAGCTGACGTCTCTTGGGTGTTGCCTGCATGCGGTAAAGGTGTCTGAGGCGCCGAAAGAGTGGAGTCGGCCTCGCAGGCGTCCGACAGCGAGAACCAGTTTTCTCCCCCCGGCTGAAACGCGCTGCTGTTGATCGAGATGGTGGTCACGGCCATCGGGTCCAGGGACATAGTCGTGCTCATCGGATCGGTC
Organism: Hydropsyche tenuis; assembly: GCA_009617725.1. Classification (NCBI taxonomy): domain Eukaryota; kingdom Metazoa; phylum Arthropoda; class Insecta; order Trichoptera; family Hydropsychidae; genus Hydropsyche; species Hydropsyche tenuis. Next base: position 1,632,891 of record VTON01000011.1, on the reverse strand, counting down.
AAGTTCGGTGTCGAATTGGACGACTTGGACGGCAGGATCTGAGATGTGGTAGCCAACGACGAAACGTCCGTACCGCACCTAGACCTGAAGTTGCCGTCCTCGTCGCCCGGTCGCGACCTATTGGTCCCCTCGGACGAAAAACGCCTACACTCCACGACGACGTCGTGGTGCTCCATTTTCTTCCAGCGCTCGGCGTCCGTTTCGGAGTTCTTCGACGCGAGGATCAGCAGCGGATGCATGCGTACCGACTCGAGCATGGGCCTGACGGTGTGCGTGAACACCTCCTGGTTGTCCTTCTTGCAGTACTCCCGGCGGAGGAAGTCGACGAAGTTGCACGGATACATCCCGTACAAGTTCTGGAATAAGCCATACAGGGCCAGCTGCAAGTGATCGCGATGAGGATACGGAGCGGAGCGCCCATCCCAAGCGGCCAGTTTTCCGAACACGTCGAAGATATCCTGAAAAAACTGCGTTATCATAGTCGGTATCATCGGCAACAGGGTGATGAGCAGCAGGAGGCCACTGAGGAGGGGCACCGGGTCGCGTTCGAAGCGCAACATTTGCAAGAGGTCCCTGAAGACATTGTGCTGGGGCACCTTGTGGAGCCACGAGGGTTCACGCCGCACGATGTGTGCCAATAAAGCGAGCGCCGGGACCCTCGCGGAGCCCGACGCGGAGGGCCTCACCATCTCGTTGATGCGGTCCAGCAGGATCTTGTCATGGGGCGAAGGTACCTTGGCGAGCATGTCGGCGACGCGGGTGGAGCCCGTCGCCATTTGGTACTCGACGAAGCCGGCGACCAGCCACGGCTCCTTGCTGGCGCCGAAGAGCTCGAGGATGCGCGCGCGGGCCAGCTTCGTCTCCTCTTGGCGCGGGGACTCCAGGGCGGTCATGAGGGTGGACACGTCTCCCGCGGACGGTGACATCGTGTCGGCGCCGCCCCTGAGTGGGCGCGACCGTCCCCCAACAAGACTCGGAGGGATCTGGTTGTAGCGTATGAACGTCTGATCGTCTCGACGGTGCACTCGTACCAATTTGAGTGTGCGGATTCAAATTTTGTTCGAATTTGAATTTGAGAATATGTTCGCGGGGTTTCGAATTGTATTTTTTTTCGTTTCGGTTTTTAGTTATGGTTCAATTGGAAAATGTAGGTTCTATTTCGGTTATTTGTGAATGAAAGTGGTGTAGTATTGCTGCGGTCAAGTAGGGACGTCGTTTACAGATTTTTCCAAGGGGCGGCAGACCAAATATTATTCGACTCTTATCAAAATTATTCGAACCCCAAAACTTTGGGGGGCGACTGTCCCCCCCAAAATGACGTTCCTGCGGTCAGGGCTTCGAACCGGAACTGAACCGTAACTGAAAACCGAAAGTCGGTTTTTATGTGTACAGTTTTTTTTTGAAAATTCGGAAATGAACCGAAAGCTGAAACCGAACCTAAATATATTTTTTTGTCGAACCATAATCGAAAACCGGAAGGAAAAAAATTACTGTTCGAAGCCCTGACTGCGGTGACCAGATGTTTGCCAAAATATCACTGACGTACCGACGCTGTCGCACACGACAATGACGCACATTTTCGTAAATTTTATGTTAACTTCGATCTACGGCAGTGTTGTGTGGACAAACCTCTAGGAACTGTTTCATTTATAATATTATAATTTTCGTTTATATTTATATTTTTGATCAATATTCAAAATTGCACAGTGAGCTGTAAAGGGTACGAGACCTCTCTGTCTTTCGCTGGTGGGTCTGTGGCCGGTGCAGATTTGACAGCGGCAAGTCCAAAAAAAACCGAAAAAGTCGAATAAATAAAAATGCTGTCTATTTGTATGAGCTCGAGAGCAGCTCGTCTAAGACTATCTTCCAGTTTGCGACTTACTTCTTCGGGTACTTAACCTCTTATTTGTTTTAATCAATTGATAATTCAACGTTGAAATGGAGCCATTCACTTATTAATTAGAAGTAGAACTAGAAATATTTCTCATTTTTTGTTTGCTGTGCAAGACTCTATCTTTGTTATATAAATATTCACGATATATGAATATATCAATTTACAAAATGGTATTTTTGTTATCTAATATTACTATAAATTGAAAGATAGCGTGTTTAATTTTTTTACATGATCAAATTTTAAAGTACTCACGGATAATTTTTACTGTAGGTTATCTTCGTTCATATGCATCGAACTACAAAAAACGGACTGGTGGTTCTTCAATTAATCAATCAAAGAAATCAAACGACTTGTTAAAAACTCCTTCGATTCCAGAAGCTAGCGCGATATCTAATCAAATTCCAGTAAAGGTATTTATTTGTCCTTATTCAATTAATTTTGTTATAATCACTTGTACGGAAATTTTAATTGTGAAAAGAACATTTTCAAAAACTGTTTTATGATATACTTATTGTATTTTAAAGCGGCCTAGGAAAGATAAAACTTCATTAAGTGGTTACAAAACGGTATGAAAATTAAGATATTTGTAGCAGTTTTCACACATTCCAAAAACTTTTTATTATAATGTGATTACAATTTACAGTGTATTGATTTCAGTTTTTATCGATTTCAGATTGTTCAAGTGCGTTCAAGTTCCAGTTCCGGTTTATCAAATTCAGGTGCCAGTGTATTAAATTCTAGTCCAAATGAGCTTCATACAAATAAATTTAAGCCGACCCAATCTGAACTGCTTACATTGTCAACAAGACCATATGGTAGTTCCGGAAAACCTCCCGATAATTCAAATAATCTCCGCAATATTCTTATCGGATTGGCAGTAGCTGCAACATCATTAGGAGGAGTATGCATTTCAAACATTTGTGAAATTCAAATTTTATAACTAAATAACATCCTTAAATTTTTTGCAGATGTATTATTCAGGATTTTTCGATAGTAGTACAAGTGATAAGAAAGAATCAAAACTAACTGATAAAAAAAGTTAGCATCTTTGAATATTTATGGTATTTGATTATAATTATTTAGGATTTTTTAATCATTTCACAATTTTTTATTTTAGAAAAATCTAGGCCAATCAATAGATACCCTGCTTCGCGTGAAGATTTTCCTACCAAAGTACCTTATGTACTTATAGGAGGAGGTACTGCTTCTTTTGCTGCTTTTCGTGCAATCAAATCTAAAGACCCAACTGCTAAGGTTTATATTAACATTTAAGTATTTGCTATAATCATGATTTCAAAAATTTAACAAAATCATTTAACTTTTTTCAGGTTTTAGTAATATCAGCTGAAGATAGTTTACCATATATGAGACCACCGCTTTCTAAAGAAATTTGGCAACGAAAAGATTTGCCCAATATGGAAAATCTTAGTTTCAAGCAATGGAATGGCCAAGAAAGAAGGTGCAAATATGAATAATGATTTATTTACTTTTTAGGATGAATTTCTTTCACGTTGTTTAATTTTTATTTTAGTTTATATTATGAACCGCTTGACTTTTACATAAAAATTGATGAACTAGAAAATTCTTCTCACGGAGGTGTTGTGGTAGCCACGGGCTGGAACGTTTCCCGAGTAGATGCGCCTTCAAACACAGTTTATGTAATAGATCCTAAAACTAATTTAGAATTTCCTTTAGAATATAATAAATGTCTAATAGCCACAGGTTTGTTAACATAAAATATAAATATTTTATTAATATCATACCTTCATAATGTAATTATGAATTTTTTCAGGTTCAAAACCGAAAAATTTGCCAGTATTCACTAAGGTTTGGGATAGTATATCGCAACGCACAATTCTTTATCGTAACGTACGAGATTTTGAAAATTTATGGGATCAAATTCAAAATGCTAAGTCAATAGCTATAGTGGGAGGTGGATTTTTAGGTTCGGAGTTAGCATGTTCCTTAGGTCGTAGATGTAAGTTTGTGAATAGTTTTATATTGTCGTTGTTTTTGTAAATAAATATATGTTGATTGTTTTCGTTTATTTTTATAGTTAAAGATGATCCTGATAAAAAAGTATTCCAAATATTCAAAGAACCAGGAAACATGGGACGTGTTCTTCCTGAGTACTTATCTAAATGGACAACACATAAAGTTGTTGGGGAAGGCGTAGAAGTGATAACTGAGGGTAAGATTAACATTAGATTTTTTATATCAATTTTCAATTTGTTAATATGTGTATTCTTTAATTTTATAGCTGAAGTAAAAGATGTAAAAATGGTTAACGATCAAGTGCGTTTAAGTCTTTCAAACGAAAGTGTTGTCAGAGCTGATGTTGTAAGTTCACACCATGATTTTGTATAAATCTTTTTTATTTATGAATTTATTTTTGGGATAAACGTATTTTAGGTAGTTGTTGCCGTTGGTTCCGAGCCACGCACTGAATTAGCAGAAATATCCCAATTAGAAATTGAACCACAAAATGGTGGATTCTTAGTAAATGCTGAATTAGAAGCTAGATCCAATCTTTATGTGGTAAGTACAATTTTTATTCAAGGCATAATGGACATACTAAATTACAAATAGTTCAAAATTCACAGGCAGGTGATGCAGCTTGCTTTTATGATCCAGTTCTCGGAAGAAGACGTATTGAGCACCATGATCATGCAGTTGTTTCTGGACGATTAGCTGGAGAAAACATGGCAGGTTCCGCAAAACATTATAAACATCAGAGTATGTTTTGGAGTGACTTGGGTCCTGATGTTGGATACGAGGTATTTATTTTTATTTATACGCATTTATATTATTCAATCCATAAACAACTTCTTTTATTATAGGCCATTGGAATTATTGATGCTGAATTACCTACTGTATCCGTTTTTACTAAAGATCTCAAATCTGAAAAATCTGTAGAACAGAAAAGCAATGAAAATAATAAGTATGACGTGCAAATAATCAAATATAATGTATTTAAATTATGTTTAATTAATTAATTTATTTTTATTTAGTGTTGAAAATGTGGATAAAGTATCAGCTGATAATTCAAATAATTCTTCAATGGTGGCTGCTGAAAAGTCTAGTGAAATTGTTAAGGAGGATGATAAAAACGAAGTACAATCAAAAGAAGATTACAATAAAGGCATAATTTTCTATATGAAAAATGAGACTGTTGTAGGAATTGTTTTATGGAATGTTTTCAACAGAATGCATATAGCTCGACAGGTATTGAATCTATAATTAATGTTTTTACAATTTCAAAACAATTATGATTGTATTTAAATTTCATTTCAGGTGCTTTCTCAAAGAGCTAAATATGATGATTTGAATGAACTCGCTAAGTTATTTAATTTACACGATGAATAGCTATATTCATAATTGTTTAATTGTATATTAATGAAAATGACATTCTTTAAATTGTATCAGATTCAACGTAAGTTGATGTACATCAGTAAAAATGTCTATGGTGGAAAAAGCAATGAAAAAACTTTCATTAGTGTTTAGGGATTCGAAATGTTTTATAAAATTAAATATAAAGAAAAAAAATGTAATGATCCGTCATTCAATTGATTATGCTTTGATTATTTTAACGTGTAGTGTATTTTAATATAGAAAAATGTTAATTTGATTTTTAATATACTTTTAATTTTTTCATTTGAAGGAGTTTAATTTGTTAATTTTTGATACAAAAGTATTTATCAATATAAATTGTAATTTATAAAATGGTTAAAACTAAGGGCAAAAAATCAAGACAACTAAAAATCAATAAAATATTTGTATAAATCTTTCAATCACAAAACTCCATGCAAGTATTTTTATACATTAAATTGAATATGTATTAGTTTGCATTTTTTATATGTATGTAAAAAATTTAAGAAGTTCGAAGATATTTACACAGTCAAACCTTTAATATCTTCATGCGTTCAATATATGCCCTTATGCATTTAATAATTGAAATATGATTTTTTGGTTGACACTTCATGTTTATGATAGTGACTTCAGGATCCTCATTTTGCCAATCATTGCTCTATCTATTGTGAAATAAATATCCTCAAATATTATATTTTCTTTCCATATTTAGTTTTTTTTTTTTGCATTCCAGGCAAATTTTTAATATTTTCGATTAATTAAATAGATATTTTTTTATTTTTTCCTTCAGTGTTTTTTACAAAAAAAGATTTTGAAATAAAAAATCAATATATTGCACAAATAATTCAATACATAAAGTAGATGGTGTTTGATTGAAGGCTGTGAAAACTATAAAACTAATATAAGCTGGTTTATTGTAGAAATTACTTTTGTTTTTGCAATTTTAATACATAATATTTTGAATTTCCCTTTTAGCTGACTGTATGTACGGTAAAGACAATAGTTTTAAAATATTTTAGTATTATAAAACATTTGATTTAATTGAAAATGTACAATCAAGTTTTATGTAACAATATTTTGTAATGTAGCAACGGGTAATTTGATTATCTGAAATAAATGTTGCATCATTTAAAAATATTTTGGTATTGGTTTTGTAAAATGTCACTATATTGGGAAATACCAAAATTTACCTAATTGTATTTTTCAATCAATTACAAGACAAATAGACATTATTATTATTATGATTATTTCGATTTGTTGAATAAAAATTGTTACAGATATTTGTACTTTTGATATTAGTTAACCCTTTGGCAGCACGAAATTTGAAACAAAAAAAATGCACATGTTGCACAGAAATTTTTATTATTTTTTTTTTACATTTTGTTTTTTTTTTATTATTAAAGAGAATACAATATTGAGAAAAAAAATTGATAAATAATAGAAAAATGTAAAAAAACTATAATTACTTTAATTAATGGGTGGGACATATACAGTCCCACCGTGCCACATGGGTCTATAAATTATACAGATTTTTTACTCCAAATTAGCATTTTTTAATTTCAAATTAACAATTTTTTATTTCAAATTAACACTTTTTGATTTCAAATAAACACTTTTTCAAATCAAATTAGCAATTTTTAAAAATGAAACTTTACTCTTTAAAAATTAAACTAAATCAGATATTTTTAATAAAATTTGTTGCTCACAAGCGTCCAGGAAAATATAATGATGTTAGTTCAGATAAAAATATGATTTTAATAAGATGTTTCAAATATGGGAAAACGATACAGGAGCCAGCTGAAATAGCTGGAATTAATAAAAATGCAACTTATGGAATAATTAAGAGATATGAAAAAAATGGTGATGTATTTGAGAAAAAAAGTCATGGTGGGAAAAGAAACATTATACTGTCACCAGAACTACTACTTGAAATTGAAAATATAGTCGAAAATAACCCGTCGATAACATTAAACAAAATTAAAAAGAAAATTCTATAAAATAACCGTGTTAATTTGAATATTACTTCTATTCATAAAGCACTAGTTAAACGATTAAGGATCACATTGAAAAGTGCATCGATGGAACCAGATGTCGAAATTCACCAAGTACAATATTGAGGCTCGCAAAAATTATACTTCAAAATGTAAAGCATAATTTTTGCGAGCCTCAAACAAATCCGATCTCAAATTGCCCCGGAAGTTCGTCAATCCATAATTTTCATCAATGAATCTGGATTTAACTACCATCTAAAGTTTAATTTTTAAAAAGTGTGAAATTGCTAATTTGAAATGAAAAAGTTTTAATTTGAAATAAAAAAGTGTTAATTTGTAATTAAAAATTCTTGTTAATTATAACAAAAATTATTTTATGAAAAATCTACTAATCTATAAAATAAATATTTAAAAAAACGAAAAATAAAAAGTCCATTTCAATAACTTCGGTACTTGCATGGTGGGATAAATAAAATCCTACCAAACTTTCAACGTTTTTAAAAAAACTAAAACATTTTAGATTTATTTTCTTTTACAAAACTTTTAAATAGCTTATATTGATATAATATATCAGAAAAAAACCATACTTTCACGATTTTTAACATGCAGAAAGAACAAAAACAAAACAGCAACACTTCCGATAACTTATTTTCATGTTCTGACAAGTCAAAAGCTAAATCGAAAGTAATTTACACATATGCCATCTACCAGTCAATATGGTAAACCGTTAGAGTAGATGGGATTAAATATAAACCTCTTTCTTTCAAATGGTTTTCATTTTTCGAGGTGGGATGATTTACATCCCACCATGCAGCAAAAGACAAAAAAAAGGTGGGACGTTTTTGATACCACTGTGCAACAAAGGGTTAAAGAACTTTTCAAAATACCCAATTACAAATCATCGGGATCATCACACAATACAAACACAAATTTTAAACATCTAATGTTCATCACACATTTGTCATAACAAGCACTAGTGTTTGTCAAGACACTGAATAATAAATAGGGTTTATCAGTCACATAATATATAATACAAACGTTATTTTATTTAAAAATCATTTGTACATAGAATACTTTCAACAAAATAATATAAATATATGAAACAAAATTAATTGATACTCTTCAAGAACACATAAGCACTTAATTGTCAAATCTAATTGTAAGTCTTTTTACAAAACATATAATAAAAACATTAAGTCACAAATTAAATTATTCAAGTCCTAATACCCAATTGATTCCTTGTACTAAAAGAAGTATTAGTGGTTGCCATGCGACTAGTAATCTCAGCCAATCGAGGAATTGACCGTACAAAATATGAGGTCGTTCCCATCTTTAAAATTAGTCAAGGATATAATTGGATGTAAATTTAAGTATTGTAATATTATATGATTGAATTTTTAAAGGATACGGATTGTTGAACATTCTTTTCAAATCAACTTTTTCTTTGCAGTATGGACATGTTTGCTTTTTTCCAATAATGCACCATCCTCTGATGCAAAATTCATGGAAGACATGACCGCAAGTCAATTTGTAAGTATTTTCTAGAATTTGTTGAAATATGTTAATTTTATTTATATTTTCCTGCATATGGTTTCATCAATCAAATACAAACCAATTACTCCTTCTTCACCAGCTGCAACTAGTAATGGGTTTCCGCACACTGAGCAAACATTTTTATCTAAATGCCTAGTAGGCATACCTTGTGGCTCATAGTACTGAATAATTAAAAAAAAATGAGAATAATTCTAAAATGATTATTACAAAATAAATAAATCCATTACGCCGATGTGAGTAGCCATTTTGTCGGCACATATTTCCGCAATGTCTCTTCCAAGTACACCATAATAAAGTCCATAAAACAAAAATATAAGACCCACGTCCATCCAGACATGAGGTTTTTTATTGAAAAAAGCATTCAAACCTAGGAATGTAGCCATCATAATAAGATAACCGATTATTCCAAGTACACAGCTTAGTTTGTACAAGAAGTAGAACCATTTATAAACTAATCTGGAAATAATACAACAAAATTTAAAGAAGATATAATTTTTTTCAAATAAAAAGAATACCAAATACCTAGGCGTGCTTCCGGAGACAGGCTTTTGAGAAGCTTTCCTTCCAATTAATAAAGTAATAATTGTAAATATGGACCATATAGTTATGAATCTCCACCAATGATTTTTTAAACATAAACCGACTGGTATAATCCACATGGCCATCATTGTAACAAACTAAAATTATGGAAAGTTATATGATTGAAAATTAAATGGGTCAATAGCAATGGTATTTAGGCTCTGTATATTAATAATTGGTAAGGTGAGCGAGGGATATACCGAATACGATCTATAATGGCGTCTTTTCCATTCTACTAGTAGTATTTGAGCTACAATCATGGTACCGATAAGGATAAGAACCATTTCCATATGCATTGCCTCATGGCCCTTATGTTGTTGATGTAATTTTTGGTGTTCATATCTAAAATCAAATATAATATTATTCTCATAAAAATATTTATAGAATTGAATGAAATAGTTTCACGAAAAATGCAAATAAATCATATTAGATTTACCTAAGTTTTTCTTCAGATGTTAATTCTTCAAATGTCTGAAAAGTGTTAATTTATTTGATTAATTTTAAATTGTTGTGAATATTAAAATATCAATATAAAATAATCAATTTCGGTGATTGATGAATTCTAATATATTATCATCACCAAATGAAAAGAACCCTTAATGGATTTAATAAAAAAATCACGTGAATTTTTAGCAAACACATACGTAGTAATTTTTCGAGAATTCAAATTAATAAAACATAAATAAAACAAAAAGATAACGTGTGCATAAAATTAATAAAAACCTGCCTTATTTGGATCGATCGGCAGATGTAAATCCATGTTGAAATACCGTCACTTAAACCTACTGTCAAATGTCAATTGACAGCCAACGACTCCAGCCGTACTGCCAACTGTTGTTTGCGTGGCAAATCAAACATTGCACAACTGATAAGCACAAAAATTAAATAAGCGGAAAATTTATATCCATACCAATTCAGCAATTAATTTAATCCTTTTAAACACGATTAATTATTATTAAATTTTATTGATAAAATGATATTTTCACATATTTTTTCACGTTGGCTGAAATAACTAGTTCTAGAAAAATCCAGAAGATGGAGCATGAGTCGCTGTCACATTGACGTTTTCTGCGTCATCTTCAATCGACTTTTGTATTTCGTCACGATCGGTCGACATATCGTTCAGCACCATGGAGTTTCCAGGACTTGGGGAAAATTGCGCTCATCCTACATGCAATCAGCTTGGTAAATCAATATTTTTATTATTTTTTAAATATTACATTATTATATGTTACAATACGTATTTGTTACATTGATAATGACACACTTTCTCATAATAGTAAAGAAATATTAATTTTATTTTTATAGACTTTCTACCGATGAAATGTGATTCTTGTCGTCAAACTTTCTGGTATGTTTATTTTGATTGTTCAATGTTTTAACAGTACAATAAATATGTTCTATGTTTGTTTGAAGGGATGGTTTCATCATTGTTTTTATGAGTTGAAATTGTGTTTATTTATAGTAACAATCATTTTCGATATGAATATCATCAATGTGAAGGAGGGCGCAGAAGAGATGTACAGGTTCCGACGTGTCCTTTATGTTCGGCACCAGTACCAGGGAAACGCGGAGAAGAACCTGATATTGCAGTTTCAGAACATATAGATAACGATTGCCAAGCAGATCCTGCTAAAGAAAGAAGAAAAAAGGTTGGTTTAATTTTTCATCTTAAAAACAAAGTTTTGGATTTTTTTAATTGTAAATTTCTTTCTTAGATCTTCACCAATAAGTGTTCATTAAAAGGCTGTAAAAATAAAGAAATGGTGCCTTTAGTTTGTGCTGAGTGTACATCGAATTTCTGCTTCAAACACAGACATGCTGCTGACCATAAATGTATTGGAAAAATGGCTGCTATTAAGAAAAGATCTGAGTATGTTCTCTTTCATTTTGGTTTTTATATTTTTCCCAAATATTTTCACATATTTATTATTGTTTTCAAATATTAGGGAAGCTGCAGTATCTCGATTGAAAACAAGACAAAACATAATCTCAAACAATTCTCAAACTAATCCTGTCAGTACATCGAGGCTCCTTAGTGAAGTGCAAGGAAATATGGTAATCAAGAAATTTATTTCTCTATAAAAAAAATCACATAAAACTGTTGCTAACTAATTAAGTTTTATTGTAGTCGGAAGATGAAGCTCTTGCTCGTGCGCTTGCATTATCATTAGAAAATGAATCACCAGAAACGAATACCAATTCTGGTCGAAGCTTGGCTATGAATCAACAACGTCAAAGAGTTGGAGGAGACCAAAATGGAAGATGTATAGTGTCATAGCATTTGAAACAATTTTTCAAAAAAAAAAAATATATATATGTATATAGGCTGGGGACCCTTTACTAATAATGAATTAAACTAAGCAAATTATATTGTATAATAAAATTGTTACACATAGAGTGAATTGCTCATATTCAACCAAATGCTTGTCAATATATTAACTTAAATTTCATTTTAACTATTAGGTAGTATGACTAAATGTTGACTGCATGTATGATGTATGAATACTTGCATATTTTCATGTTGCATTTGACTATTGGATTTTATGTCACATATATTTTACTTAATATTATTTCGTATATAATATAAATATAAATAAAACTTAAATATGTTATGTGTATTTTATTTAATGAATTTGCTTATAGTTACATATATTCATATTAATAATTGTGTATAATAATGGATTTGGTATTTTAAAACTGAATACATTTTTTTAGTTTATTTCAACTGATGATAAATGAAGATAAACACTTATAAGTTACTTCTGATATTATTCAACAGAGCTTTATTATGAATAGTTCTAAATTTGTGAGTGTCATTTAAATGAGTCGTGATAAAATCAGGAGGATTCATTGAAATGAATATTTCTTTGCACATATGTTTAGCTGCGCTCAATCTTTTACGTTCGGAAGACGACCTGCACAGTGTTTTTGATGCTTTATTAGCAAAATCTTCGATAATTTTATCGATCACTGAATATACAATCGGTTTTTTAGTATCTTCCAAAATTATCTGAAAAATGATTAAATTTATTTGCAATGTACATACAACTGTATAAAATAGATATGCAATATACTCACACCATGTCGAAGACATTGCCACACTTGACATCTTGATATTTCTGCAGTAGCTGAATCTTCCACTTGACCATTATAAAAGAAATGACCGACTCCCGATAGCCAATGGTAAATGAACAATGTCGATACAGCTATATTGTGTTCCAAAGATTCATAAAACATTCCACCTTTAGGAAAGACTAGTAAGTTTTGGCCTATTATTTTCGATGTCGGAATTTTTGAGAGCTGATTGGGATTTTCTCCACATTGTTTTTTCCATAACTATAATAAAATCAATATTTAATATCACATTTCATTTTATACCAGATTAACAAAAAATAATGATTTAGTATCACTTTAGATATGTGTGGTACTAGACGAATATCGTAAATTAAGAAACCGTCAACACCGGCTATTATTTCTTTTTGTTTACTGTCTATTATCCTACTTATTAATTTCTCACTGCTGTAATGAATAAATTTAAGTTGATTATTTAAAATAATATGATCTGTAAGAAATGTGCAATAAATACTTTTCATCAGTTCCATCAGTTCCAGATTTAAGAATAGTAGCTACCATTCCTCCAGTGGCAGGAGCTTTTCTTTTATGGCAAATTTTAACAATAGTGAGTAAATAAGTTTGAAGAAATAGATTGTCAATATTTACATATTTCATACGATCTGGTAATACGAAGTTTGGACGATTCCCTTTTTTTATAAAAAAATAAATACATATAAGTAGGTATATTTCAAGGTTGATTTGAATTTGAATTATATATATTTAAAGATTTACCAAATTTGACGAGAATCGATGCAATGTAATCCCAAATTCCACAGTTCAATCCTAAAGAATGATCTTTCAATTCATATAGAATTTCTTCTGCTTCAAAAACAGATAAAATATTTTCTATCAAAACGCATGCTTTGATTGTTCCCAGAGGTATTGAAAGCTTGTTTTGAGTCCAAATAAAAATTTCATTCCAAAGTTTTGCTTCTGAAGCTGCTTCAATTTTAGACAAATAAAAAAATGGACCATTACCAGTATTCGCAAGTTTTTCCCCACAATGGTACATTAATACCATGAAATCTAATATTGCTCCAGGTACTTCCCTCCCTTTTACCTAAGTATTATTAAATTGATTAATTTATCATTTATAAAATTTTTTAGAATAATCAATCAAACAAACCAAAATGTTGTGTTCAATTATGTTCCAAGCTCTGGGTCGCAACATTAAAATAGGACAAGAACTAATATTGCATGGAGCGCCATATAATTTTCCATTGACCGCTTGTATTATATTGTTATAACCTTGTATTTGGTTTTTCCAAGTAGGACAGTGTCCATCATCAAAATCAACCTGAACTCCTTGAGCATCACAATTGAGAGCATCCACAAAATGAGCAACATTTGCTGGAGACACATCTCCTATATCTATATGTCTGCATCTATGGAATATTTTTGTAAATATTAAATATTTGCACAAAATTCAGTTATAAAATTATATTTTAAGTACTTAAGTCTGGGTGGTAAAGGTTTGATAGACCAATTGCTAAGTTTTGCCTTTGAATTGATATTGAAACTTGGTAGATTTTTGTTATCTGAGTAATGTAATTTTCTTTTCAATCTGTCATTGTATAGTATGTTTATTTTCGGATTAAACACTTCAATAGCTTCTTCAAACAATTCTACAAACTCTTTAGAGAATATGGTCTTTTGAACATCCTCCAGTTTATATGGAGCAGGTTGTAGCAAAATAGTGTTAATCATGGTCATTTTTCTATTACACAGAATAAAAAAAAATACAGTTTAAAATAAACAAACAACTTTTCCTAACCTATTTTAAATTTTAATTGACAATACAAAGTTCAATCTGCAAATATGATTAGATGCAATATCTATATCTATTATGTATACATACATACATATATAGAGTCAAGCGCATTTTTATTACTCACTCAAAAATAATAATAAATTACCAACCTCTATAGAACTCAGCTGTGAGAATGAAGACAGCGACAAAATTTGATTTGACAATCTACTGTTCATAGAGTTATCTGTCTACTGATAATTTATTCTTTAACAAATGACCCCTGCCACTTATTTTTTCCAAACGCAAACAAAATAAATTATGTAACTCTAGTCAGTTATTAACATGTGACCTTTTTGACCTTTAGCATATATGGTTGCTTATTTTAATGAATTGGCATAATTTTTCACTTCGTAATGTTAAAACATTATAAAGTGAAAAATTATGCTATTGCTGTAGTGAAAATTGTTTTAAAAAAATTTCATTATTAATAAGTCATCATTGAAATTTTTTATCACAGATTTATTTGTCAAATATTACATTTTTATGTTAAATTAATATATAAATAATATAATTCGACTATTCAAAAGGGTTCGTGAAAAAGATCGGAATCATGAAAAGTCAGTTCTGGAACATAAGATTCTTTTTCTTGTTTTTCAAAAACAGAATAAGATTTTTCCACGGGATAGGGTTGTGGTACATAAAATTTAACAGGAACGTGAACTTTTTTTTCTATTTCCACAGGATATGGGACTTTTTTTTCTACCTCGACAGGATAGGGTTTAGGTACCGGTATATGGATTGGTTTATCAACATATACCTTTACTGGTACTGGAATATGTTTCACAACGGGGTATGGCTCTTTTACTTTTACTTCAACAGGATATGGTACTTTTTTTTCAACTGGGAAAGGTTTGGGCACATACACTTTTACTGGGTATGGAACTTTCTTTTCCACTTCCACTGGATATGGTACTTTTTTTTCAACGGGATAGGGTACTTTGACTTCTACTGGATATGGTACTTTTTTCTCAACTGGATAGGGAACAAATTTGGTAACAGGGACTTTCACTTCCACGTGTTTAATAATGGGAACATGTTTCACGACTGGATATGGCTTTGGAACATATTCTTTCTCAATAACTTTCACTGGATAAGGCTCAGGCACTTTAACTTCCACGGGGTATGGAACTTTCTTTTCTACTGGATATGGAACTTTTTTTTCTATGTATTTATGAACAATTTTTTCAACAGGGTATGGTACTTTTTTCTCAACTGGATATGGTTTCGGAACAATAACAGGAACTTTGACAGGAACTTTTTTTTCTATAGTTCTTATATATTTATGATGATGGTGATGATGATGATGCTTGATTTTCGTTCTGTACTCTATATGATGGCTTTCAGATGGTACACTTTCTTGGATGTTCTCCGATAGAGCAGTTCCTTCAATAGCAGCATCACTGAAAGAAGAAGAATGAGCTCGTTTCATTGCTACTTTAGTATTCATATTCCGTTTTCGTCGATGTGGGATGTGTTTTTTATAAATAACTGTGTTATGTCCAAAATTTTTGTTTAAAATTTGTTTTTTTAAAGTCGGTTGAACATTTTTGTCCATTTTCCGAAGTTCTTTTGGGAATGTGTTGAACATAGTATCATTTTGAAATAATGGAACAATTGGCATCCAACCATCGTAATCAGAATAAGAGGACATGGTTGTGGTGGAGGTTTTGTGATGATCAATTCTGGTCTTGTGGTGTGTAGGATTTAAAATAACGCGTCGTTTAAGTCTGTCAGTTGTCGATGTCTGGGAAAGGACACGTTTTTTGTCCTTTTTTATATTTTTCATTATTTTCGATTTTTGCGAAACGATTTGCGATTTATGTTTGCGCATTTGGTATCCGTACTTTTTGTATGAATTCTGATCTTCATGTTGATGCAAAAAGCCAGGTGGTGGTCTAATTCGAGTTCCATAATCTCGACCATTGGCCTCCTCTGCTATTTGATCCGATGCTGTCTCCAGATATGCTAGCGCTTTGTGACTAACATCTAGCGTTAACAGTGTTATCAAAATTGATTCCTGGTTAGAAATAAAACTTTGAATATTAAATAAAACAAAAATAAACATATTATGTAAAAGGCAAAAAGATATTTTAACAAAATTTATCCTTTAGAATAATTATAATAAAAAAAAGAAAAAATAACTTTTTTCACCTACCAATATATTCATTTTTTCATAATATTCACGACACTAACACGAAACGAATGGATGGCATGTTTGATGCTCCAGTCTTTTATAGCATTCATTTAAATGGCTAAAAACTGTGGGCACATTGTTACTTTCTCTGCTTATGGCATGGAGGTGTAAACATGCGATGCATGCAAGTTACTGTCTGTATCAACTGGTTCATATGTTACACAGTTCATTAACAGGTATTAGATTAATTTCACTTTTACAGATGTAAGTAAAAGAAGTAATTTAATTATACAGGTAGTACAAGCATTGTTGTGAAGGCAATTAATCTAAGAAGGAAGACTTTTGTGCAGTATTTTATAGAAAATGTAGATTTTGAGATTGTATTTTTTACAAATCAACACATTTTTTTGTTAATTCAAATTTTTCAATTCTTATTGTTTATTTATCACAATTTTGCATATATAAATTGTGTATAAATTAGTCACAGTTACTAAGTTTAGAAAAATTCACACACTTGCATGAAAAATCAGCGAAGTGTGACAGAAGAAAGTTATAATTGATATACATTATTATAAGGAAATAAATAGGAAGTTAATCTTTAATACTTATGACATAAAAAAATTAAACTGATAATTTAATAATTATTGTTTATTTACATAAATATGTATAACTTATATAAAAATATAAATATAAAATTTTATTCAAAATTTCATTGAATTGTATTTAGAATTGAAGATTTTTGTATGCTGCTGGGAAACATTATTTTTATGAAATGTTTGATTTCTTGACAAGTAAATAACTTAGAAATGTTTTCAGATTTTTTCCATTTATTAGCAACGGTGAACATTGGACATTTTAGGAGCGATGTCATTTCGACCAATCTGCAATAATTCTTCGATAATGTTTTCAGATCACTTTTATCCTATTAGAAAAAAAAAATCTCTATAAAATCTACATTAATTTAAGAAAACAAAAATGAAAAACACAAACATTGAATAAGCTCGGGACAGACGATACAACGAATGAAAATTTAGAAGATAAATCATCAGCCAAATCTTCACTGATTATGCCTTCTTTAACCACCATAACACATTGTATAAGTTCCTTGGATAAACATTCGATAAGCTCGCTCAATGCTTTTTCATAATGATCAGCAGATAATACATTTTGCCAGCAACGTTGTAAGAATTTGAGACGATTTATGCAATTCGATATTGCAACACTACCATTCGTTTTAGGAGTGGCAGTTTTTTCAAAAGTATTCAAGTCTGAGGAAAAAAAAAAACAAATAAGATGAAACAGTCACAAAAATATATGAGATTTTTATCATTTATATTACCAGATTGTGAGATGGTTTTTTCTATAAAAATTTGTTCATTTTTAATGAACACTGAAAATTTTGCTATTGCTGAAAGTCGTAAGTTGTATATTTGATCAGTTAGTTGTAAATTGACATATGTAGCAAATTCAATTGGAAAATTTTTATTCCATAGGTATCCTATGATGCCGTGAGCCAAGTAAAAACAGTTATTATAAAATAATGCTGCAATATAAAAAAAAACATAGATTAAAAGGAAAAATATGAGAATTTGTATTGAATTTTTGAAAATATATGTTACTTACCCAAGTCTAATGGATCGCTTTTAAGTGACTCATTATGAAATTGTGGCACCAACATATAGTATAATTCGAAAATATTTTTTAGAGTTAATACAAGTTTGTTTCCAAAATTCAATGAAAGATTTTGAACAGTTTCTAGTTCAGAAAAAATCAACTTTAAAAGACTACAAGCTCCATTAGAAATGCTGCATTCAGACATCATGAAAGGAAAGAATAATAAATTTCTATCGTTAACTTCTCTTTCGAATATTTTAATTTCGTTAGTATCTATTTCAAACGTTTGTCCTTCGCAAACCTTTACAACTTCTTTCTGAAGGTTGTCTTTCACTGTATCTCTGGCAGTGCATAGTAATTTTTCACATTTCTTATTGTATATGAAATCGTAATATTTAGCTGTGTATTCTAGGAGAGGATTAGTCTCTTGTTCAACAAATCCAATTTCGCACAAATAATTTCCAAATTTTTCTATTTCGTTAGCAGTACGAAGGCATTCTTTTGCTGAACGAGAATCTACAGACACTCTGTCTTCTAAGAATCGATCCACAAACGAATTGAAGAAGTCTCCTGCTGCAATTTGACCAAATATTGAAAATACTGTTCTGTAATCCTCCCATTTGCAATCTATATTGGATTGAACTGTTTCGAAAAACATCACTAAGCTGTCTACGACCCCTGAGATTTCATCTGTTTCATCGATACGTTCTCCAGTTCTGATTTCAATGCGAATAATGCCCAATTCATCATCAACTCTAAGCGAAGATTTCTTGAAAACCAGAGCTGGAACAACACTGATTAAAAAGAAGTCAGCAAACTTGGCTATTTCAGCATCGATCCGTTCAGACACATAGAGCGCATTTAAGATCTCCAGCAAATTTTCTCTATCCGAAACATTGATCCTTAATACGATTACTTCCGGGGTAGCCGACCACTTGAATATGGACTTCCATTGAGCTGTGACGTGTGCCAAACACCTAGCACGTTTCGTAGATACGAATTCGCGAATTCCTCTTACGAGCGATTCAGGAATGAATTGGTTACAAGGCGTATCAAGATCGGATGCAAGGCAGCGAAGACTTTCAGCTGCCGATTTCCACTTTCTGCGTTCTAACAATCTAGAAGCATGCTGAGCCCGATCAGACCATTCGCAAGCAGTCGCTGCCGCTTCTAACCGAAGAGCTACATCATGATGAGGAGATGTTCCCGTTTCCAATAAATGCTGTCGTCGTTTAGTCAAGAGTTCGGAAGAGGGTATTTTCGTGCTTGCAGATCCTGATACCCGAACGTATCGCGCCGTTAAAGTTTCGATTGCGTCCGTAGCCAAGCTTTCGGTAGCTGCCATGGCTCCGACCCCGATTGCGGTTCTGGTACCGTTTTCCACCCCGGAATTTCCATTTTCTGCGATTTTTATACTCTTCAAGGCTGTATCTACCGTTTCCAAGGTCTTCGAAGGGATGATACTTGCCCTGGCTTTCGCTTCGGCCTCCAAAACTGCAGATAAGAGACTCATCTCAAGTCTTTGTTATCAAATAATTCGAACAGACGGTTGAAACGTCATTTAAGTTACGCGCTTCGGACTACATCTATTGAGTCATGACCATTTCCAATCTTTTGGAAAATGTGCTTATATGAAATAAGTAATATGAATATATGTATTTATATTGATATTTTTACGAAAAAGAGTATTAATTGTAAATTAAAACAAAGACATATAGTATCTTTTTGGCAATAATGTATTTAATCAGTATATATTTCACAAAATGATCAGAATTTTAGTAAAAAAAATCAGTATTATATTAAAAGTTTATCAATATGATTTAAAATGTTTTCCAAAAACAAAGTTTTCTAATATTCGAAATTTTTTATAAGATTTTTTCATATGGTATGTATTTAATAGCTGTCAATGCTGACATGACGGACGTGTCAAAGTTAGGTTAGTTGATGTATTTATAAGAATCTTTGGTTTAAATTGAAAATATGCTATATTTTTTTGATGATTTTTGATCTTTAGAGCTTCCAAAAGCTGGACCTAAAGATGGGCATTGCCATTTTTATGTCACTAGAAAGAAAAGGTTTTGTCGGATGACTGTGAAACCTGATTTCACATATTGTGGAGAACATCAACTGAAGGTTGAGCCAAACGACAATGCTGCAAAAGTATGTTGTATTAGATATTTGGAATTAAATTAAAATTATCTAAAGAACAATTACAAATTGGATTTAATTTATAGCCGGACTCTTTACAAAGGATGGTGTGTCCCCTAGATTCTACACAGTAATTATAAAGTACAATATAATATAACTTTATTGTTAGTAAATTATAATCATACTGGAAATTTTTATTTCAGTACTTGTTTTGTTAGTAAATTAAAAAAACATTTAAAAGTTTGCAATGCTAGACCAAAAACTTTACCTTCGTACATTGAAAAGAATTGTAATATCCCTAACACAAATGAATTACTGACCAAAACAGAAAAAGTGCCACTTTGCAATGTTCCGACAGCTAAATTAGTTGAAACTATTGCCATTGTAGAAAATATATATCGAGGTAAATAGTTTTTGTAACAATAACAACATTTTTGAGTTATGCTTATTTATTTTTTTTTAATTATAGATTTGATAGAAAACAATATATCAAATATACCAGAAATGCCATCTCATCCTTCAGTATCAGCTGAATTATCTAATGAACAACGTGGTAATAATACCATTAGACATTTACAGCAAACTTCTTCTTTATTGAATATCATAGAAGTAAATAATTTATTAAATGATAACACATGTTTTGCTGAATTGGGGGCAGGGAAAGGTTGCTTGATACAGTTTACTTATTGTAAAAAATAAAACATTTTCTCATTTAGTTCATTTTTAGGACATCTTTCATTTTATTTAGCATCTGCGGTAAAAAATGTGAATAATTCATCTGTATTATTAGTAGACAAAGCTTCTCATAGGCACAAACAAGACAATAAACTAGACAAAGAAAGTTTTACCGTTAATCGTATTAGAGCGGATATATCTGATTTGATGGTAGCAGAAATACCACTCGTAAAAGATTCTGAAAAAGTTGTAGGAGTTTCTAAGCACTTATGTGGAGCTGCTACTGGTAAATATTATTTGATACTAAATTTGAAGTATTTGTATTTTTACATGAATTATCATAATTTTCTCATTTAAGATTTGGCATTAAGATGCTTGACGAATTCAAACGTTATTGAAAAAACTTCTGGAATTGTAATGGCTCTTTGTTGCCATCACCAATGCCAATGGCTATCATACATAGGAAAACAATTTTTAGAAGTAAGTTTTCGAAGTAATTAAATAATACATAAGTATATACATAGTATATGCAAATAGTAAAAATCAATGTTTCATTTTTTAGAGTAATAAAATAGGCCGACCAGAGTTTGATATAATATGTGGTTTTGTTTCATGGGCCACTTGTGGATCTGGTTTAAGTAGATTTCGACAGTTAGAAAATGGATTATTGAATCCTCGAAAGAAAATGAAGTTCACTTCAGAATCATCTGATGCCATGTCTGAAAATGGTAAAAATCCATTCAAATCCCATAATAATAAAGAGAAAATAGAAAATGTATCAAATGATGATGACGTAAAAAACGAGAATGTCGGAAATTTTAACAATGATGTCCCTGATGCGAATGATACCGACATAGATAAAATAAAAGATATTGAACGTAAACAAAATGATAAAAAAGATTTAGGGTTATCTTCAAATCAGAAAGAGGAAATAGGCTTCAAGGCAAAAGCTGTTTTAGATTGGGGTAGAGTTTTATTTTTAAGAGAAATGGGATTCAAAGCAACCCTGTGCTATTATGTCAATAAAATTGTTTCACCTGAAAATGTTTGTTTAGTGGCAACTAAATTGAAATAGTTTTTGATACAAACATTTGTTTTAGAGATTTATCTGAAATTTTATAAGTATGATATTTAATTTTGAGTTGTTATGTATCAATTAGTATTAATTAAAATTTTGGTGAAAAAAATTGTTTTATAGTTTATTTAATAATATTTTTACTATTAATAAATAGTTTCGTATATGTGTATGCGTCTCATTTATCCTTATTCATTATAATTTATGTGCACTTTCTAAAACTTTTTATAATCAAAAGATATTTATAAAAGTTTTGATTTCAAATTCTGAGGCAAATAAAAAGAAACATAGATGCTTGTACAGTACATTTAATATTTATTTTACAAATAAAATTATTCACAACATATTTTAGATGAAGGTTTACAGTATATTTTATTATAACATATAGAAAAGTTTCGTAATATATTACAATTAGACTGAAAATAATAATGAATTAATTTTGAGAACTTAAGTTTTTTCATGAAAACCAAATGTGTTTTGGAAAAATTATAGGGTTGATAACTTTTAAAATAAAAAAAATATCTTCCATTAACAAATTTATTATCAGTCAGTATTATTTCAATATATCAAGAAGTCGAAGATGTCTGACAAATATTTATTTATATATTCTTAAAACACTGGATTTTGAACAATATTATCATATCATGATGATCTAATGAGAAGTTTTCAACAATGTTGATTGGCTGGAACTTCACATTAGAATGCATATGATATTTTTATCATTTAATTTTTTATACATTTTATATGAATATATTTATTTTTTTATAATTTACAAATAAATAATTTCAATAATCGAACTATTTTTACAATCAATATATTCAATGTTTTATACTGTAACAAAATTGAAAATGTAAACAAAATCTTTTCTTATGATCATATCATACAAACATACATAATATCAAACATACAAAGCATAGGCATTTGTATGTGTGATAAGTAATATACATTTTATATAATATTCGAATGTGTCTCTATAAATATATTGTAAGCGTGTATATCTTGATTTTGCATCGGATTGATATTTAAGTAACTTAAGTCAATTATCAACTCTATTCCTCTCGTCTGTCTTGCATTTCACTTTGTGATTCTGAAAAAAAATTAGACTTATTACCAATTCGATTTAGAATATCGATCAATTAAAAACAAAATTACCATCCAAATAATCCATAACACTTCTCTTTCCCCATAATCCTTTAAGGTTATTCCAGCCCGGTTCTCTTTTCCCCATTGGTCCTTGAAAAAAAAAAAAAATTAAAACCATTTTCTATTTCAGCAATTTAAATATCTAACTATTCTTACCGGTGATATTACGAATGCCAGATTTGGCAATTTTTTTCGCTAAATCTTGTTCTTCAGCTTCGTTCATCATCCTTGCTTCATTGTTCAGTAACTATAATACAAAACCAGCACATATTATACAAGTTCAAAATTCATAAATAATGAAAATTGTATTTCCATTCACCTGATTCAATGGTGAGTATTGTTCATCGTAAAAATCGGTTTCGAAATTTTGAGTATTTGAACCGTCGAAAGGATCAACTCGTTCATCCATGTCTCTCTTGCCCCAGCCCATGTTGAGCTTTTCCCATTGTCGCTTGCCCCAACCTCCCTATATAATAAATTAAAAAAATATTTTATCGTTTAAGTTACATAGAATAATGCATTTTTATGCAAATATATTGATATGATCTCACATGTAAATTGTCCCAAGCTCTCTTTCCCCAAGCAGAGTTCATGTCCTTCCATCCCCTCTTTCCCCATGCGGAATTCATGTCTTTCCATCCGCGCTTTCCCCAAGCAGAGTTCATGTCTTGCCATCCCCTCTTTCCCCATCCTCCGTGAAGGTTTTGCCATGCTCTCTTGCCCCACGCCGAATTCATGTCTGACCATCCTCGTTTTCCCCAACCGCCGTGCAGGTTTTGCCAAGCGCGTTTGTCCTCATCGATGTCAGAGCTCAGAGCGTCAATCTACGGATATAATGGGGATATTGAGTGCTAAACATACTTAATACGAGCTAAGTGTGAATTTGAAGTACTTGTCGTTGATCGATAGCCTGGTTGATGGAAGGTAGATGGGGTGATACTCCAATCGGATCGGCTGAACAGGTGGCCAGCACCCCCAGCACCACCAGCGTCAGACCAGAAGCGGCTACCCTCACTTGCCTCATCGCTTCTCCACCTACGGTTAAAAATATATTTTGTATTAAATTATAATTAAAAATTAATTAATAGATGAATATAGAAAAAAAAATTATTTGATTTCAAAATGAAATTTATGTTTTAAAAGAGAAATCAATTTGAACATAGGATACTATATGTATAGCTGAAATTGTGTGTATATTCTTTGAATATATTCTGGGTTTATACTGATGCATAAATGTCACCTTGATCTATGGCGAATTTCGATTCTGTAGTAAACACGTCGATAGATTTAGTTCTATTATTACATTCGGTTAAAATGGTATTTCAATAGTACAGAAATAAACTGCATATCTGAATAAATCAATCGATGTGTTATAAAAGAACACCATTAAATTTCAATAATATTTTAGTACATTTGAACTAAAACAATAAGATTTCAGATGAAACTATTTCAATGATACCCTTAAACATATATCAAAAGCCAGTATCAAAAGGACAAGCACATTTCCTTTCATTTTGATTCATTGCCGGCTGCATGCGGCATTTCAAAGAGCAAACAATTCACACCAACGTATTGCAAACGAAGAAACGAAAAACCAAAGCAATTTCTCATATCAATAACCATCAATCGTCTCGACACGCTCGACAAACATCCGACACGAACTCGAGCACGTAACACACACCACACGCCTTCGAAAGTGAAAATAATTCGAACAAAAAATAATAAAAAGAGGCGAAATGAAAAATCCGAATCCCCCAGAGTGCTGTTAAAAGGTCTGCTACGTCGTCTCATCCCGTGTGTATTAGCCGGCTCTTTTTGTCCGGCTCGGATGATATTGAAATCAATGAAAAGTGGGATATTGGACGATGACCCATTCAACCACCGGCCATTGTCGAATTAATCTTGTATCCGAAGACCATTTTTTAATTGCTTTTCGGTAATCGAAATAGTAAGATTGATTAAATAGAAAGACCGGACAATTAGTGCGTGGTACAAAAATCCGTATCGTATTTCGTTCATGAAGCACGTTCGTTTTGCGGTTGATTCGGCTTCGGCAATCGAATCAACAATGAAACAATATTTGTGGAAAATGTGATGAACGAATGTAAGCCTCCATATCCGGGATGATAGATGGGAGCACGTACGGGAAATGCATGTTAATCCCGAATCCTGCCGATCGTGGAATTGTCTGGGATTATTATGGGGAATTGTGGTTATTATGGATGATTGTGTGTTTTGGTTCTGTAGGTGCTTGGAGAATTATGCATGATTTGCTATATATAAATCTGATAAAAAAAAAATTTTAATCAATGTATTGAGATTAAATAATAGTCGTGATTATGTATGAGATGTTGTATACTGTTAGATTATGAATCATATCACATATTTATCATTGTTAGTGTCACCTATGAATCTAATAAAGAAAGAAAATTGATTTTGATTCGTTAACAATTTTAATTAAGTAAAAGTTTATAGCTTTAATAGGATTGAAAAGGGGTGTTTAGTCGTTGTGTCTAATAATATATTGAAAATTACATGAATATGTTTAGTGTGTGGGTTTCGTATCGGAGATGTGTCGAATATGCGATGAGGTTGACGAAAATTTCGGTTTTAGTATGGAAACTTTGACATTGTAAAATATTCGCTAATTCAGCGGTGGCAATATAATGGTTGTCATTTTAGCGAGTTTTCAGTTCGCGTGAGGAAAGTGTTATAATAATGTTATTGCATGTGCGGATGGATAGTTTTTGTTTAATTGTGTAGAAAATTGATAGAAAGTCAATTGCTCAGTTACAGAAATATGTCTTTTTCATTTGAGAGAATGTATTATATATTTTGGTACAAAAAACGTTCACGAAATTATATAATATAATAGTTGAACCATCAATAATCGAATATCATTTTTATGAATCACAATCACAATTTTCACAATCAAAATTCACAATAAATTACCCATAAAAAAAAACAAACATACAAATCGCACGTTAAACTTTCGCAAGAATAACCGAATTTGAGCTCGCTCTTTTCGCACGCCCACATTTTTATGAATAAATTTGCAAGATCCGACATACTTTTGACAAATAATGTCGGACATTATTTCAGGTAAATCGCGGACAACGAGCCGAGTTTATTAACAAGTCAAATGTGGTTTTAATTAGTCTTCGAGGTAACTCGGAATGGCGAAGTCACGGCTCGGTTTTTCGCAAGCCGTTAATTCGATTCAAATCAAAAAGTCTTTGCTTTTCAAAGTTTTCGAATTGACCCAATTTTATTATATTTATATGGAAATGCATGGTGGTAGTTATTGGAAAATCAATGCATTGGACATCGATTTATGAAAGACAATGCGATAGTAATGCAATGAAATCCCGATTTCGCGTTTTCAAAGGGATTAACAAAAAAAGTTATTAAAGGGAAAATGTAGATTGGGGGTTTAAAATTAGGGCTTGGGTTTTAGGAACTGCAAAAATTGAATGCAAATAATGGGAAAACGTGAATTTCGAAATATATAACGTCGCGGTTTCACTGTATTTTTGAAGAGTCATATGAGTTAGTTTGTCTATGATTTAGCTATTTTAATGTAGTAATTCATACTGATTACTGAAATTAAGAGATATGGAATGTTTAATTAGATAGATGCGACTGTACACTATTGAGTTGGTATATGTTACATTCAGTACAGAATACTTCTAATATAATTTTTTTAGGTAGTTATGAGGAAAAAAAAGTTCAAACTTTTAATGGTATTCATCCAAAAAGGTTTTGTCCTACAGTGAATGTTTTATACAGGCTTTTACGATTATTATAAAATTAATCATATAAAGAAATTGTTCAATTGAATGGTAAGTAATTTAATACAAATATCAAAGATTATTTCTATACAAATACATTTATTTAATGAAAAACGATTTCTAAAATACGAGAAATTTTTAGATACATATGTTATATGATTGGAAAAAAATATAGCAAACACTTTCCCTAATAATATTCCCACTATGAAAATATCTATCAATTTAAAATCCACCATTGAACTCATAATCAAAATTTGACGAACTCGTCATTATAAACTCACGACAATTTTATTTCGGGAACGCTTTAGAAACATTTAAAGGACGAGGATATTTGTATTCGGGAGACGTGCGTCCGCAATGGACGAGTTTCGAGTATTGTTCAACATCAAGGGGCACAACTTTCAACCCTTTGCCAGCCGCTGCGAATTAGGAAATGGCCAAACGTGCGTATTTTCACTTCAAATTTAATAATGTCCCCCGAATGTATATAGAATAATTCACAATCGGAAAAAGGTCTGGACTTTTAAAGGTCGTGAAAAATTCGCGGCAGCGGACCGCACGGGCTACGTGCAAAATTCGCAGTGTGGCTTGTCTTTTGAAAAAATATTTTAAATAAGGCTCGAAAGATCAAAGGGTCGCATTGTTGGGTTTTTCGAAAGGATTATAATTGGTATTCGGTTCAATGTGGCGTGAAACGGTTACCTTTGATTTGAGTATCGGAAAAATGTGATCTATTAAAATTTAAATAAAAAAAGGATTCAATTCAAATGATGCATTTTGAAGATTGAAATTTTATTTTTAGTTTCTTTCATATAATAAAATAAAAAAATCAAAGCATTTTGAGAAAATCGGTGTTTTTGAAATTAAAATTTTTAATTTGAAATATGTATTTTCGATTTATCGATTAAATGCAAATCTTTCAATTTAAATGTGCATTAAGAAAATTTCCATAAATCGGCTTAATATATAAAAAAAATCGAATTTTAAATACCAAAAAAGCATATCAGTTAAAGCGACTGGTGTCTTCCAGCTTCAGCTCGGAAAAACGTGGAAAATTACGGCTTTGTGATTCCGTTTGTTGCGGCCATAAAGAGAAAAGTGAAAAGCTCCGAGCAGCGTTTCGTTCAAGCCCTTTTGTTTGCCACAAATGTGTCCACAATAAGGAGTTTCATATTTACAACACACCAAGCGATATTATTTGCGATATTTATTGCGAAAATATTCTATTCGACGTGTTCGAAATGTTCGATTCTGCCGAAATAGTGAATGAGTTTTTTGAGAATCAAATTGATTCTAAGGCGTATTTGTTATGAAATAAAAACAATTTTTAGTGTCGAGTGGATGAATGAATGTAAATATAAATATTGTATATACATAATATTTAAGTGGAAATGTTTTTTCTTTTTATATTTGTTCAAGTTGTATATTAGCGTCCGAATTAAGTGCGCTTTCCGCAGTACAATAAATTTTCTTGTTAAATTTTGACGTTAAGGAAGCGAATGGTTGTCGTGCTCGACGAAAGTTTAAATAGCTTTTTTTATTATCAAATTTATTTTTATGTTCTCTATTTTTAAATTAAATAATTATATGGTAACTATTAAATTAGTTTGTTATTTTATTATTTGGTATAAAGTTGATATTATAAAATAATTGAGTTTATTGAATTAAAACTATACTGATAAATATGCAAAATTTGCTTATATGTGAACAGTTGAAAGTTTTAATAATTAAATAAAATTGTTCAAATACATTATTTATACAGGATCATGATGAGTATGCTGTTAAGTTTACAACAATTACAAATCACCGTATAATTACCGCATTAAAAAACACCAGTAAAAACAACAGACGAATTAAAAACGCTTCTTCAAACGATGGAAATAAAAGTAAACTTGACTTTTTCTAAAGCTCATAAAACCATTTGAACTGAACTTTTACAAAACAAGTTTTTGTTCAGTCGGCGTTCTTCTTGTTCGCTATCTCGATGTGAAAATTTTAATATTTTTCACATTTGTGGAATACCTCAGCGATTTCATTACAATTTCATTCTTATACAAATAAATAAAAACGAATCTGAATAAAAAATAATACGAAAAAACCATTCTACAAAATACACCATTGACTGAAACTATTAAAAATACGAACTCTCCACCAAGAAATAATATAAAGAACCAGTCCGTAAAATGCAAAATTGAAGATATCACACAGGTCTGTCCATTGGTTCATCAATTCAATATGAGCTGCATCGATCGTGCAAGTCGTTATTTAGAAAATTCCTAACAGGCCTTGTTCGAAACGTGCAAAGCAAACGAGGGCAGAAACTTTCAGACGATCCGTTCAGAATTCCATTTCCTGTTCGAACTTGGTGTGGCGCAAACACTGAACACTTTCAGACTTATCGTCGCAACTTTGCTCCGTCATCAGGCTGCCATTGTGGACGGTTCTTTGGCAGACGATCGATTTGGGTAATACGTTGGAAAAAATGTGCTTGAGTGAATTGATTGGTTAACTTTTGAGTTGAAAAAGTTGTATGATTAAGTGTTTTTTTGACATGATTCTAAATATTTACCTATAATATTTTAGTGTATTGAATTTTTTAGAATACGCTACAAGAAAAGTTCTATATTTATGGGCCTATTAAAAAAGTGTGGATCATAAATATAACAGCATTCACGTAATATGAAAATTTAATATTTAGATGCACAGTTGACAAATTGATCTCGAATAATCGAAGAACGGCAATTCATAACACTTAACATTTCGATTTCGCATTTACATCGTAATAACATCGACAGCCGCCAAATTGAATCGCCAATTAGGACCCCGATTGGACTTTCGAGGTCTATTTCCTGTCCAAAATTCCACTTTTGGACTGCGATTGAGGCCCACTGTTGTCGATAAATAAACGAACCCTTGCAGATCGATTTCCATTCAATATGTACAATTTAGAATCGGATCGGCTCGACCCGAACTCGGATAAGTTTCGGGATTAAATTCGGAACGTTGGTCATTAACATTTTACACAAAACTCCACACGTTTAATCCAAATTGAATTTTTGCACGAATGAGATTTTCGTGTGAATGTATTTTTTTTTTTTGAAAAATGTTCATACGAGTCGTCATCAATCTTGCGTTTGCGTCGTCAGAATAATGTGTCTTTTGAGAATATTCTGAAGTTGAACCTGAATTTATGAGATGTTGAATTTATGTATTTTTATTTTGAAAAAGAGTTTTATTTCAAATTGAAATTGTTATTTATTCGTTTGAGTTTATTTTAATAAATTTATACGACTTTGAATACAACAAATATCTTTTACATTGTTATTATAAAAAAATTCAATATGACACCATAATCAAAGTATGCAGCATATCTAAAACTTAAACCCAACACATGAACAGAGATTCCACAGTACCACAAAATACATTGAACACACAAAAGGCACTCACATCATAAGAACATTGAGATACCGAGACACGACGCTGTCAACCGGAGCGAACACGGAAAACAATTCAGGGCGAAAGGGCCTCGATGTGACATCTGCGCAAATGAAATGTTCACCTTAGCACATCGAAATGTCAAGTGGGGAAACCCTTAAACCGAGGAATGTGTCGGGAATGTCCTCGGGAGTCACAGTTGCATTGTCCCTTTCTTTGCGGGAAATGCAATACGGGTGTAATGTGTGTTAGAGGATGGTAAATAGAACGGAGATCGGAGTCTTTCTGGTTAGAAAAGAAGTGTTGACTGTTCTCTGTCGAGGGTGTTCGTTGAATGGAAAGTGGTGGGTAAATTTAGTTCTCGAATCGGTATTGATTTTGGAAAGTTTGATGAATGATCTTTGCGTGGAATGTGTGCGAATTTCGATGTCGGGGTTTGATCGGATGAATAATGGTCGTATTGAGTTGACGGATTTGTGGCAAGTTGAATGTAATGATTTTTCATTTTTTTTATACGATTGGTATGTTCAGGATTTATTTTGTGTTAGAATTACATCTTTCACATGAACAAATATTGATCCATAAAATATTCAGGAAAACGAGATATATTTTGATCAAATCCTATTTTTCTCTTTCACTATTTACATATCAACCCATATTTCGATCCGACCCGACAAATGCACCAAAGCTTCTTCCGTAAACTGAATCCGAAATATGAAACAATAAAAAAATGAACAAACATAACAATATTGATTTGATTACAACATATGCCTCCCGCATAATAAACATCCCATACAAGTTTTCATACACAAAATCGATACTGTTTTCGAATCAAATCGCATTAACGTCAAAAATAATAATTAAACGGAGTCCAAATCCCTTCAAAGATTCAGAACGACAATTGATGCCTTTGTATATTCAACGTATCAAATCAACCGCAAACCGAAATCTCTCAATCTACCAGTTCACAAACGTGAAACGTTTACGTTTCGGGGAAAGGGATTAATTTTAAGTAAGTATGTCACATTGGTTAAAAAAAATGTATTCAAATCGACATTAATACTAGGTTTTAATTATTGAATGGAACGTAGAGATGTGTATGTGTGGGCGTAAAGGTTTACGTAGAAGTCAAGTTAAGTCAAAGGTTCAAATTTAACCCCTTTGACTACGTTATAGTGTTATCGAGGTTAGCCGCGTGCCATTATCGCGATCTCAACCATAGAATATAAGACTTTGTTGATAATGGTAGATTTTGGGCCTCTAATATTATTAGACAAAGTCTCAAATATTTTGCAGACAGTTTCATATATACATAAATTACGGTTCTTAATGAAAAACTAATACAATTATCAATATATTTTGGATAAGTATCATTTAGAGTTTCGCCGTAAAGTAAACATTCAATAAATCAGACGATATCCGAGTCATTGGGGCGATTTGTTACACGACGGGATCGAATACAATAAACAAGAAATTATTTCGATTAGGACGGGGAATGATTACAAAAACAGAATCGTATTTCCAATTTTATTCGTTTAATTAATGCAAATATTGAGTTTCGATTGCGGTTTTATTTCGATAATAAAGTGCGGCCCACGCGTATTCCCATACGCATTTGCAAATTATCGCGGAAGATATTCGCATAATATTTTGTCAGAACACACTAACCCTTATTAATGGAGCTGTCCGAATATTAAAAATTCGAAATATGTATAAAAATACAATTTGAATGTAATAATAACATATGCATATTGAACGATTAATCTTGGGATTTCCCGTGGAAGATTTTCCCTTTCTGAGTGGTTCATTTCAGATGCAATATGGTGCAATATCAGACACCCATATTCCCCCATAACGTTTTATGGCTTACTATGTGGTACACGTGCAAAATTGCATGGAGGTCTCGCATAATGGGGTAATTTTGCACCACGGATACATGTAACTGCATCCGCTACCCTATTCTTTACGTGAGATTTAACACAATTGAGTTTGATCGTAGATTGTTCGATTTTTATTTTCATCTGAAAAGAATTTTATATTTTTCATAAAAGTATTTTAAGAATGAGAAAAGCATGTAAATTTTCGAAGTGTTAATAATATGAAAAAAATAAGCATGATACATGTATTTAGTATCAAGTTTTCTTGTTTTTTTTAGAAACACGCAACAGTTTGATGAACTTTGATTTATAGGTACAATGATAAAATATTGCCATCGCGAAAAGTCTGATCAATACAATATTTCAAACCTAAACCAGTCAACTGAACGTGACAGTTTTCTTTGTCACATTTTCGTTCGTTACATACTTTTCCTCGAACAACATCCATTACTTTCTCCCCGATTGATCGCAGAAGATGAAACAAAAAAAGCGCCGCGAATGAAATTTGGCCACAATCGCAGATTTTCGATACAGGAATTCGAAATTGTGCCAAAATTGGCATTGGCATAAACGGGCTCTCGGCGCTTGAAACTTTCGACGATAAAACGTTACGGTCCACATAATATTTTTATGTTCACTTGTAATGGAAGCTGGGAATAAAAAAGTACGAAATGTGTAAGTTTCACCTGGTCGTTGAGGTTATGGTCGCACTCTGTTGTTTGTCCTCAAACCGCAGCTATTTCTGACACAGGGTTGACAACCGTTGCATTTTAAAATGTTTTTAGTTTATAAAGTCATAATGTAATTATATATATTAAGTCGTAAAATATTGTGCTAGTGGTGTGTAATAAAAAAACGGTTTATAGTATATAAAAGAAATATTAGTATTTTTTATGATCCACTTAATGTTTTTATCAAAGCCGAATAGACTTCCAAATGAAAGTAGTCAGGATTTCGCTTGTAAAAAGTAAGTTCAATGTCCTTTTTAAATAAAACACTGATTCTGAGTATAAAATCAAGTTTAAAATATTTATTTTGACTGTGCACCCTGATCTCGAGTCGTGAACAAGAGGAAAACTCGTATACACACAAACACAAACGAAAGAAATTGTTAAGTGAAAACACTTGTAGCACCACAATAAACCGCTAAAACCACACATAAAAATATCGAAAATCAATTCGAGCAAAATGAAACCACTTTCGCGTTATGAAATTCCATACAAAAACACGACTGAGCGAACCTGCGAATTGATTTAAGCCCGCTTGGAAATTGCCAAAGCAAATTTTTCCCATATACTAACACTAAAATCAATCCGAGCCGAATTTCAATTGAATCAAATTAAGCCGAAGCCCCGTCTCTATTAACGCCTCGATTATCGGCGGCGAAGAATTTTCGAATTTCCCACCCTCGGGACAAAAGGTGACGCGGTTGCACCGACGTACAAAAATCAAATTACGCGCTTACAACCTTCAATTATGTTCGAATGTGTTTTCGCATGTAATGTAACACAACCATTTTAAGCTACGAGCGTAAACCCCACTAATAGCGTTATCATTTGTTCGCCGCGATATTGCGAGCAGCAAAAACGAATATAATTAAACATTCGCAACGTTTTATAACCGTAAAATACTGTAATTCCTGACGCGTAACGCCGATTTTATAATAAAATGAACGAAAATGTGGGAAAAACTTGTTACTTTCTAGGAAAAACCTTGGAAAAGCGCGTCATATACGCGAAATTTTATAAAACGCGGATCGTTTTATTTTTCCCGTGTAACACATAAAATGTATCTCGTCTTTTCTATCAGTGAATAAGTCGGAGAAAAGTGAAAGAAAATTTAATGGGATGTAACGAAAATTTCTATACAAACACAAAATAGTCTATTACTGGGAAAACTTTGAACGCGGAATTTGTCTGTAAAAATTGAAACTTCAAAACTACACGTAATTGGATAGCCTCATTTTAAAAAGACCTTCTTTACAAATGAATATACTAACTTTTACGATGTTACCATTCCTGGGTAAAATCTTGGAACGCTTTTCGCAGAACATCTTGAATTACCTTACAGAATATAATACCAAAGTCACAATATATTCGGCGCATTATAAAGAAGTACTCAAAAATAATTTATTTTAAAATCGACAAACAAAAAAAAAACGAATAAGACATTAACAAAGACGTAGCGTTTTAAAAAAATCGTATTATTCTTGTTGTTGCGAAATTTCCATACTTTATTAGAAGACCGGCCGCGGAATCGGAACGACCCTCGCGATTTTTCCGGCCCACAATAAGCAAATAACCGGCACAATATGCGCGACGGGAATGACGGATAAGTCGAAAATCCACACAATTACGTATGTAAAGTAAGCCAACGTAGGATTAAGCCTTATGAAAAAGCGAAAAAGGAAAATGGCGAGTTTCTCGCGGTGCTGACCTTTCCGTAGGCTCGTATTGTTTCGTATGCGCGATGGCCTCCCATGGGATGGATGGTCGTTTTCGGGTCGTTAGTCGATTAAATTCTGTTTTTCGGATTATGAATGGATCGTGAAAGTATTCTAGTTGGAAAGTGCAGAGTTCAGGAGTTCGAATGGGGATTTTCGGCGATGTTAATTGAATTTGGCTTGATTGCTAAAGGTTGAAATCGGAAAATATGTGTCGTTGTATAAATGAATTTTTTAAGTAGAATATATTATATATCGTGTTTATGTCGAAATATTGGATAATCGCAATTGGAACTCTGTTGAATGAAAAAAGAAATTATAATCGAATGTCGAAGTGTTTGAATATAAATTTAGATGTGCAATTTGCATATTTTAACGTAAACGAATCACGGCGTATAAAATTATGGTTTAATAAAGTGATAAAAGTAGAATACGTGCGATTTACGACGATGAATATATTAATTTGAGATATTCTCGTAGTAAAAGTTTCATAGGACATGAATATTTTCGCATGTATCGGTTCCGTTATTGTGATATACATATGTAACAATATTGATAAATATGAGAAGATTTTAAGATATAAGTATTGTATTTATAGATATAAGATTTTCGGATATAAATACATATATACAATAACATATGATGCAACAAAATATAACGTTATTAATACGGTAATTTTATAAAAATTTTATGAATTTCATTATCACAGAAATTTAATCAAATATTTCTGCCGGAAAAAAATTCCACAATGAAGTACGTCGTCAAAAAAGATGAAAAATCGCAAATTGACACAAACATATTATTCACTGCAGAGAAAAACACCTGGCAATTTTTTAACTCTCAAATTGAATATCCAGCCAAACGTTTCATACAGTTTGAAAAGAAAAAGAGAAAAAAAAATTCGATTAGAAGAATGACCAAAAGAGAAAACGAATCATGTTTTCAGTCCTAAAAAGTTCAATCCCAAAACTCAAAATTAGCAACATACCGCCCAGAAGTATAACAACAGCTAAAAATAGAAAACGAGCATATTATAAAGAAAACTTTCCAAAATTTCCTTTCAAGAATGCCAAAGGTTTCGGATTCCCACGCAACAGCGATACGTCTCGAATACACGCCTCACGGCCATAACGATCATAGCAGCGATATTTAAAATGTTTCCCGCCAAAGTTGTCAATGGCATAATGGTTTTTTTATAGGGACGCCTGTACGTGAACTGAATGCGAAAAAAGACTTCGGAACAATTACGTCTCGACTAAATTAAATATTGTCGAGGAAATCTTTGTTTTTGCTCCAGAAATCATAAAAAACGGCACTTTTGTTTGAATTAAAAGAATAATAATTAATTAAACTTTTGTATAGTTAAAAGCACTGTTTTATTATGAGTGTATATGATGTTTGTTTATACATTATTTTTTATTCGAAAAATCGTATATTAAATATATTTATAGTAATGATAATATCCATTTATTAAAATTTGATTTTTATATAATATATTATAGATTGATAAAAAAATTCATTCATCTGATCATAAATGTATGTATATCAAATAATACATTTTTTTGCATAAAAAGGTGAATTATTTAGTCTGTGAATATGTTTTGCTCATCGCACCCGGTTCTCTTTCGCCTGATGCATCGAAATGGAAAAATGAAAAACTTTTCGCAACAATTTCCCGCCTTTTATTTTCCGATATCACAGTGACAGTTCGATTTTCGTTACGTTTAAATATGTGCAAGGCGTGGAAATAGAACTGGAAATGAAATTCGAACGGTGTAATATTTGTGAAACAATGCGAAAACTGTATTATGATCGAAACATTTCCGCGAAATTCGAAGAATCCGCAATATATTCATCGGTGTTGCATTTCGAGTTCGCCATTGATAAAATACATACATAGAAATCAAATACGTATGGTTTCTGAAAATCATATATTCGACTAGATTTGATTGGAAATTCATCTCAATTTCTATGTTGATATATAAACTGCGAGATATTCGAATATGAAAAGAAAATTCAATTTTAAATTGAAAATCTTACATAAAAACTTTCATACAATGAAAAAACTCGAATGACCCATCAAACTCGCGTAATAACTTTAACATAACAATTCGCGTGAAATCGCACATTCGGCCTCGCATTTATTGCATTAATTTACGACAATTTTTTCCAATGAAGTTGCTCTTAACAGAAATGCAAAATTTGTATTCGAAGCTCGCAAAGTCCCGTGGGGGCTCGAACATTATGCGACGCATAAATCCAGAGCGCTTTAAAAAAAAACGTGGGACGTGACGCCATAACAATATTAATATGAATAAAAAAAAGTGGCGGGAAAAAGGCGTAAACGAACAATCGTAACGGAGACGATAAATAAATTTTCGAAAGTGTGTTCGATGCGAAAAAGTTACGAAAGGGGACGTCTTCTTTTAATATTTCATATCTTGAAACGATGGAAGTTTTAAATGCTGCTTCGAATTTTTTTTTTGAAATTTTGAAGGGTATACTTTTTCGATCAATTTTATTCAATATTTAAATCTTATAAAGTGATTTTTTATTTTAAGCAATTATTATAAAAATAATTTTGAAAATGTTCTTAAAATTTATCATCAATATATGAACAATAACTATATCTATATTAAGTCAAAGCAATTTATCTTAATACTTGCTCATCAAAAATAACTGTTTATTACTTATGGCACGTCTTCGGAAAAAATCTCTGAAAAATAACTACAAAGGCCAAACTAAACGAAGCAAAATATTTATTCCCCTTTTTTTCTGTACATGGCCGTCACTAACTAAATAATCAGTTTAAGCTCGTCCCTGGAAAAACGTCATTAGGTCCTTCGCAGAGGGAATTGACGACGCCCACACGTCTCATCTCAAAAATGCGACAATTTATTTTCGTGGACGACAATCATTATTAGACTGATCAGATTATTAAAACAGAAGTGCGGCCTGAATTTTTATGATATCGGATTAATATTTTGTTACCTGTTCGGTATTTTATCAGCGCTGTGTTGCATCATGCATAAAAATGCATATATTTGACTCAGTATGGAATAAATGCACATTTGAGACAAAGAAGGGTATTTTAGTGCTTTTTTCGGTTCATATTTTTTTAACAATGGTAGTGAAAACAAAAGAGCTTCATAAAGAAAATGCACCATTGCGCCAAGAGGAGAAAAGTACTCTCTCGTAATAATTATATATATATTTTTAATTATTTATTTTATCTTTAATTGCATCAGAAAAAAATTCACACAATCGTATCTTGATCAATTTTTGATTTCGTGAATGTCACATACCGGCCTCGTAAAGATAATCAATCAAACGTGCACTGGGAAAGCGGACGTATCGTTTCGAATCGAAATGGAAAACATACAAGCTAAAAACAATAAAGATTAATTAAAACGGAGCGAATATTAATAACATGACGAAAAACGCTTTACGAGCGATAAATATTTTCGGCCCCGTTCATAAATCAAAAATTATATTTTGAGACATAGCCGAACGAATAGCAATAAATCGCGAAAGCTTCAGTTACACTCTGGCCGATATCATCCCTTAATTATGAGATTCATAACGATGTCCAAATTATATTTATGAATATTGCATTTGCGAATGTATAAAATTTAACGGTTTGTTTTATGTATACGAATTACGAAAATTTATTGTATTATATTTCGTCCGTCATATAAATCGAAATTTTAATTTCGATATTTATCTGTCTACTCAATTTAACTATTGGAGTGTCAGTATGCTGGAATGGCAAATATATCAAATTAATTGAGATAAAAAACAAACATACAGATTGTAATTAATACAACCGAGTTGGTCGGATTTCGTGGTGTTACGACTGCTGTCAAACGGCCAAAACGTCACATTATAAGAACCTCCCTCGGAATCTACATACTAATCGCATTTTCGGTGCAAACATAATAAACGACGCTAATTCGTTCTCGCGGCACGAAATTCATAATTCGTTCTGATTTTCAACATTTTTTTTTCACCGACCGTTGCAAAAGCTTCCTTCTGTTTGTACTTTGCCTTGCAAAGCGCGCCAAATTTTCAAGTTATATATAGGCGCCACAATAGTTGTGACTCGATTTAATTTTAAAAATAAAAAAACATGATTAAGTTGTTTTACAATTTTTTCGAATTTGTATTAAATGTATCTTTTTGGAATCGAAACAAAATTTTTTAAACGTATAAATTGCATTCTGAAAATTTTTGATGTTACCATGTCTAATTCCCTTTGAATAGTTTACTTAAATATAATATTTGAAAGGTCTATTAGCAAATTAATGATTCATATATAATAGCTTCAAAGAAAGAAATTCAGAATTGAAAAATTTTGTTGACCATATCAAATTGTTACAGCGGTAATAAATCGAAAAAAAAATTCTTCAATAACTTGTTTTATATCGAATATATTAATTCATTATTTATCACAATATATTTCTAACCATTCTGCTTTATAAACAACGTTGTCCAATCAATGCCATTTGTAATAATGTTAGCCTATCTTTTCAAGCTTTTTATTAACTTCATTTTGGGCGTAGTTTGTTATAAGATCATATCTTTCGTGGCACCCCATATTTTTGATTACGTCGCTACATATATTTAAATATAACATTAATCTCGTGGCGTTTTCTAAAATTATAGCGAATATTATGAGTAATGTTTCACATTTGTAAATTTCATGCAAATAAACACGCTCGTGAGTGTCTGTTGGCTGCTCGTGCAAGATAAGACCGAGATGTTATTGATATAATACGAAGAGCAAGCATATGATTCTATTTAAAATAATATTTATTCGTTTAGATTGAGGCTTGGGTATATACCCGATTAAATTGCAATCATGTGTACATGGAGGATTTGGTGTAATTACTCCTTTGATGGGAAAAAATTTAAACTGAAGGTTCAACTTTGTAATCAGAATGTCGTTAAAAAATTATACGTAATCCGAAATTGAGATTTAAAGGGATTATTTGATGGGTTTCGTAGATTCTATTGTAAATTCGAAACAAAATTGAATCAAAGAACTTTAATATACATAGTGAATGTGTATAGAATTAAAACATCGGTGTGTATGCAAAAATGTTATACGTTACTCATTATAATTAAAAACAGTTGTTTTCATTAAAAGCTTTTATAGGATTAATAAAACTCAAAATTTTATTCGTACAAACTGAAATTCATTTGAAGATAAAACGAGAATTTATTTAATATGAAATGTCCATACATTTTTTATTTATAATAAAAGTTGATTTGAAAAGATTTCACGAAGTACCAACATAAATATCAGAAGATTTTTATTCCAAGTAATTTTAACAATAGGATTCCGCAAAAAAGCATACATAACATAAAGAAAAAAAACACAAGTAAATCATAAAGTTTTACGCGAGAGCTTTCCCAGCGTACGTGTAATTTATTGCGGTTCAGTAAAGTCCCGAAACAGCCAACGCTTAATTTCGCAAACGCATACAAAATTTTACGGTAAAAATGCGAAATACACTTATAAATATTTATTCAACGTGTCGTCGAGTTTTAATACGAAAAGTTGGCCGCCGATCGCCGAATGTTTCCCGCGGAAATTTTTAATTTGCACCCCGCCCTCATTAATATTATCATAATGAAATGGACATTAAATCCGCGCGGACGGATTACGATTTTAAATTTAAATCGGCTGCTTAAAAATATGAAAATGTCGCCGGATTCCGAATGGTGTCCGCGGGCTTAATCAAAAGGGTTCGCCGCGGAGCTTAGCCGAATTCCGAAGACTCCGCAAGAAAGATTAACATAATTTTAAATAGTGTATTTGTAATTTGTATTTCATTTGAATTCGGGAATAATAACGGCGAACAATGGCGGGTTTTGTGCGGGCGCGATGTGCGATGTTAAAACTAGTAGGTTGTCTTTTTTGTATATGATGGCGAATAAAATTCGTTTTGGAATATCCAAAACGAATTTCTTTAAAAATTTAATGAATTATAATAAATTAAATCTTTAATGAATGGAAGGTTTATTTTAATATAGCGGGTAGTACCCGGCGTTGCTTGGGCTCTGTGAAAATAAATTGTGTGCCGATTGTAATTTTTGTCACAATCAATCGTGACGCCGGCCATTATATTATAATTTGTAGGGCGATCGATAGAAAAAGCTTGAAAAACTGAAATGCGAAACGATATATTAAAAACTGAATGTTTACTTAGTTTTTACGGATTTCAAAGCACATTCTTGCCAAACTTATTGAAGATTCGACTATCGGTTTAGGAGTTTATTGTATACATAGATACATACATGCATACATATATATTATAAATACATACACCGTTTGAGTTTTATATTTATAGATAATTTGATTCAAAGTAATCGATTAATGTAAAAAATCGTATATGCTATCGAAATTCTCTTAACATTTTTAATGGTGTGTTAAGATAACCTGGATTATGTGTAATTTAATGGTTCACTCGAATCTGTGTTAACTTTATGGGCACGTGCGGGTTATTAGTGAGTATGACCAGCTTTCAGTTTTATGGCGTACAATTTCGTCTTTTTTATGTTTTGAAGACGTTTTCGAACGTGTTTACGAACGACCGACATTTTATGGGATATCAATCCTGCACTCGTCCGGCATACAAAGTATTTTTTTCCGTCTAATGAATAAAGTCTGACTGATTCAATAAAGTGTAATTTCGTTTTCCGATTCTCGCTTTGGAAATCGTATTAAAGTTCCATTGTTTCGTATGACTTTTCAGCGATTCGCAAATAAAGTATCGAGATTAATAAACGGACACTTAATAAGGAGAGTCGCTCGCTTCGAAACTGTTCTTTGTCGAAGACGTTTTGTATATATTTTATTGGTCTTTAGACGACTTTTATTTCGGTTCGACTTTAATTTGAACTTTTCCGCAAGTTTCATAAGGGTCTGCCCTTTTCGATAGTATTTTGTGCAATATGAGGGTTGGAAATCTTCGATGAGTCGATGATTAATTTTTTTAAAATTAATGCGAATTTTTTATGGAATTTATTTTAGAAAAATAATGATGACGATTTTTTCTACTTTCTAGATCTCGCAATTATTTTATGAATGAATGTATGAGTCATAAATTGTTGTTTATTTCTCGATTTTTATCAATCAGATAAAATCTGAGAAATTTATAGTCATAATACTTTTCATTTTAATGCACACCATAAAATAATTAAAAACATATAAAATGCATCATTAATTCTCGTTAAGCTTTCAGTTTTAATTCGCAAGATAAAAATCGACAAATCAACAACAAAACATCTTGAGAATTTCTTAAAAGTGACAACTTGATTTATACATTTCTACAAAACGGAAAACATCCATTAAAAGATACAATTGTTAAAAAAAAATCATTAATTTCTCAACATACTCAGAACGCATTAGCGTTTTATTAGAGCACTTGATATTTATAGTATGTGTCGAGATTAAACGTCATTATCCCGTTACACTTTAACGACCGCGCGCGCGTGTATGTGCGTGTGATATTTAAAAGCCTTAATTTAAATACGTTTTCCTAGCGCATACTTTCGATGTTGAAAATTTCCCCTTTGATGCGAGACAAATACGGTGCCGAGTTTATATGGAGGGATTTTCAGCGCTTTTCAAACCGTCTTTAGAGAAATTTTAGCGATTTTTTGCGATGTGTCTTTTGATGTCGCTGATGGGTGTAATGTATATGGAAATGTTTCAATTTTGAGATTTTTTCATGCGAGGTTTATTCTGTTGAGTTCTTAATGCGCCATTTTGATTCTTTGTATATGTATAATATTATTTTGTATATAAA
Source organism: Hydropsyche tenuis (assembly GCA_009617725.1). Taxonomy (NCBI): domain Eukaryota; kingdom Metazoa; phylum Arthropoda; class Insecta; order Trichoptera; family Hydropsychidae; genus Hydropsyche; species Hydropsyche tenuis. Next base: position 1,590,425 of record VTON01000011.1, on the reverse strand, counting down.
ATTTTGATGATATTATAAATGTTATCATAATTATATTTTATTTTTAATAATTGTATTTTAATGGAAAAAGTTATTAAAATAAAAATGATTTGAAGTGTTTCTGTGAAATTAATACATTAATGTAATCTAGGTATCAGATTTGATAAAATTTTCAAGTATATTTTGTAGAAAAAGTGTGAAGTTATCGGTCAATTACATAATCATGAACGATAAAATTTAATGGATCAACATTTTTTCAAGTACATCGATATATATAATATTTGAAAAATATCGGAAATTTTTTATATACTAATATAAATTTAGTGGGTTATATGAAAAATAATAAAATGATTCTTCAATATGATAAAATTATTAAAAAACACGATATAAGTTCTAATTTTAACAAGTTTTTCAATCGATACAATATCAAAAATTAATAAAAATAAAAATTTGATAACAAATCACGAAAATATGTCATCAAAATTTGAGAAGCATCAAACGTTTGTTGAGCGTGCGTAACAAGTTTGCACTTTCGGTGCTAAGTCCCGAAACCGCACAACCGACGGATATCAAATATGGGGTTAATTATGGCCGTGGGCTGAAATCCAGGAACGAATTCCAGAACATAAACCGCCCACCAGACTATTAATTACGACAGGACCAATCCTTTGCTACATAATTCGTCTTAGGTATCCGATTTACTGGTAACTGATATCCGATTTAGTTATCCGGTTGACGGTAACAATAGTCTTAACGAGACATTGGAACGTTTCATGGTGAAAAGTGGGCGTTAGAGGACGATGGGGTTTTCATATCGGTCGTGGACTATGATTTGAATTTTTGATGAGTTTCGGGGTTGTTGTGATGATTCCGGGAGTTCGATAATGGTGGTTGTGTGTAATCCGTTGTTTTATGTTGAGTTGTTTGAATTATGATCCTCGTCGTTAATTGGATGGTTTGAATGTTCGTTTGATGTGACCTCATTAAAAATATATTTTTTGAAGAGTTAAAGAATAAAAATGGAATTGTAATAATTAAATTTTAAACGTAATTTTATTTGAGGTTAATTATTGTAATATAAATATGGGAAAATTTTGATTTTAATTTTTCTAATTAATGCAAAAGTGTAATGAAAACTTTGTTGTTAATCTATTTAATCTACCCACGAACTTTATTATGGTTAAAATTTCCATTAAAATAGGTTCATTGATTAATGAAATTTGCAAATGTTAATATTTAGAAGGGATATGAGAGGTATTATACAATTTGTATGAGATTATTACCACACAATATATTATATTGAATACTTCACTTCGAACACAAAGATTAAATAAATATTACATTACAAACAACTACAATTTGATCTCGCGTATACATCGAAAAAAAACCATCTGCCATACATGTAACAAAAACCCATCTAACAATAATGTACCAGAAATTAAAACAACCCCTCTGATTACACAAATGCAAAAGACGAAACGTCATAAACGACATTTTAAATACCGAAAGTAAATAAAAAAGATACATTTTAACCGCCCCGACTGGATTACGAGCTCATCTTTTTCAGCGGCCGCAAGATTTACCCCACTTTGCCCTGATGAATCCTCAAGTAAATCTCGTCCGAGAATTAAACCAATTTACCTTTGCAATTTATATTTGCACACCGAGAATAATTCATTTTTACGTTTAATTTGAGTCTGCGTCGATGCGAAAAACGCGCCGCTGCATTCGAATTTCGCGCGCGAACTTTGCACGTACGTTTCGTGTGAAAAATGCGGGTTTTGTGAATGGAATGATTTTGCTGAAATCGGTTTTTTTTTCTTGTTTGGATCGAAACCGTTCGATTATTTTGAGCGATTCGCTCCGTTGATGATTCGGTCAATCAATCGTGTGGAATTACTTGATCGGCTTTATCGGTGAAATGGGAACGAATCCTTTAGTTAACTCAAGAAAATGTTTTTGTGGCTTTTTATGCGTTACTGTTCTTTATGGTTATTATAGAAAGTAAATGAGCAAAAAAATAGAAAGTTTTTTTCTGAGAAAATATAATATGGGATTTTTCGATATATTATGTTATTTTTTGTGGATTTCATCACAAATTGAACGCGTAGACTATTTTTATAGAAAAAAGTGGAATAATATTTAATCAAGTATATATAAAATAATAAGTAGAATATAAATTCTAGTATGTACTCATTTTAATTAATTGAGTTTGAAAATAATAAAGTTTATCTCACGTAATTCAAAGTATGTATAAGGAGAAAGAAAATAATCTTTTAAGAGTGTACATAAATATCTTTCTCTTTGTTAGATTCCGATAATTCAGAGAACGAATAACACATGTGCCTGACATATTTAAAACTACACATCCTTTTTCACCGAACGAAAGCGAAAGTAGTAAACATCACAACACACTTTCCTTTTATTTTCCGTTTCCCGCCTGGGTCTGAACCTAATCAGGGACGGAGCAAATAAAATTGAAAATCGAACGTGTAAAAACGCAAGTGTGTTTGCTTAGCGAACAACCGATGTGCCAATCTCGTCCACGTCGCTTGTCTATTAGACAAACAAATTGTTCCCTTCAACCCACAAATAAGCCCGTATATAAGATATTTGTACGTCTGAACGAAATACAACATCATACGAGACGTTTGGGAAACGCTGAGCTTTTCCAACGCTGGAGATTTCGGTCCGATTTGAAGCCGTTGACAAATCATGTCGTTCACGTTCCGAATGGCTTCGAAGCAATGAAGAACTATTGGGTTTTTTTTGTAATATGCTTTAAACGTGTCTAGTCCTTGATCCTGACAGCTATTGTTCCGAAAGACCGACGAACTATACGTCTTTGTTCCGTGGAATAAAAATGTATGGGGAGCGATGAGTATTCGGTCGGACAAAGTTAATATGGGCGCGTTATGAGTGGGCGGTTTTCATATAATTGGGTGTTTATTGTTTGCGGGTTTCGTCATAAATGTTTCGAAAATCTGGTGTTAGTATGTCTGTGTGTGTGTTGTGTTCGAAAGGGATTAAAGCGCGAAAGTTTATCCGCGAAATTTCGAGTGAAACAACGATAAAGCCGAACATCGTCAATATTATTATTTGTCAATGTTGCGAAGTGGTGTTTGGGAAATTTGACGAATTTTGATCACGTGCAAAAATGGCACTTACTTATAAAATTTAATAATTTATTTTCGGCAGAGTTAATTTATTTATATTTATATTAAAAAATATATCTTATATCATTCCAACGAAGCGACAACACTTTTCATTTTTAATATTCACCGACATCGAAATTCAATATTCGAAAAACTCAAATACCGAAGTTTTATTAAAATACCCGATAATACATTGAATACCTTCTGTTAAATGTTTCACGAATAATAAAATCCGATAATGGCACGACGTTGAAGATGATTTCGTGCCCGCATCAAAACGTCAGATCATCGATCATTTACGAGCGATTTCAAATTACTTTTTTTACAATAAAACTAATAAACGTCAAGTGGTCGTCAACAATTTTTTATCCATTCAATTTTGTCCGAAAGCGACGACGAAAATAGATGAAAAATAAATAAAAAATGGCGCGAAAGTGACGATGTGAAAGCTCCGCGGGATAATACGACGAAAATCAATAGGCGGATTCGAAACGGACTTTGCTAAGCGAAAGACAATCGGATTATTTAAATTTCGATTTGAATGAAAGAAAAATATTTTTGCATATTTATGCGCTTCTAATCCGCAGCCAAAGGGCGAATCCGGACTAAGTCCAATTGCACAATTTGTGCGGATTTTCATTCAAACGTCTAAAAGATTGAGTGAAGCGAATTGTACATATATAAAGTATAGCCATTCTCTTTTTATTATTCAGACTTATCTGTTTAATTATTTTTTGTATTTAAATAACAGTATATAATTAGTATAACGTATAATTTCTGTTTAAATATACTACGAATAGAATACACGAATTTCAAATGAAAAATTAATACTATTTAATAGTTAAGTACCGAAACACTTCATAAAATTATTTATATAAACTGATTTTCCTCCATTTCAGCAGTAATTATACAGTTCAACACCCATTATTTCCAAACAAAATTCCTAAACAATGAAAACACAGCAAGTTTCTAGTATGACGAACATTCAAATGTACTATGGCGTAAGCTGTTCGACAAACACATATCGTAGAATCACGTTGTTTCAGCGCAAACACATAACACTCGATCGTTTCATATGTCCATTTTTTTCGATCCATACAATCTCCGGAATATTAATATACTTATAATATAATATATACGACACGAGGTATGATTATGATATTCAATCACGCCCTCGATCATACGCATATCCTTTGACAGATTCAATCTAGATAATGAATTTGGGTATTTTCGATGTTTTTCCCGGCGGAAAATTTAATATATGAAACTGTGAAATAATTAATTCAAAATAAAAATAAATTCGGTATGTTTGTGGCCTAATTCAATAATGTGAGAGTTGATCAATTCGGGATGTAGTAATAATAGCATACGCTTGATTCAGTTCCCGAATAAGCTGGGTCGATAGTATATTCTAGTAGGCAGAATAATTCGATGGGGATTTTGAAAATGAAAATTGTCGAAATTCGCACGCCAGTTTCAGAATTTCTCCCGTTTTTGGAGAAAGCGTTTCAGGAATTATGCTTTACATGCGTGCGATGTTTGTTCTTGCGAAAACGTGTCGTATATTAAATTTAAACGCATACGCGAATATTTCAGATGTTTTTATACCTTTGTAAATAGTATGTGACGAAAACAGTACTAGTTAAACTAAAAATTTAGCTTGTATTCAGTCGTCGGAATACTAAGTTAGATTGAAGGTTTTACGAATGCAATTTTTGCAAGCGAGTTGTGTGGATGCAGTTTTCAATTTGTTTCAACGATACAGTTCAGTACCGTGTTTAAATTAAATGTTTAATTATGTTTGTATGCTAGTCGTCACCGACTTACATACAATGTCTAGTTTTCAGCACACGTCTCGCTTTCAATAAGGCTTCAAACTCGACCGGCGTAAGTATTTTAATTAATAACTGGAAATTCATAAATAAATTGATACCAGAAACGGACTGTTATCTGTTTTGTTTTAAATAGTAACGCAATTACATTTTCAATTTGTACTAACCTACATAAGCTATCAACGTGAATTTATTCTGCTTAATTAAAAAAGTTTTTTCCGGAAATATGAAAGGTAAAATATACACGTGTATAATTTAATTAATGTATTGACGACCAAAATCGAAAATTTCGATTGTCGAAGTTGAAATGAGGTATTTCCACGAATTCGTTGTCAAATAATCATCGTGGCCTTAATTAACACGTTGTAAACGCGTGATTCGATATAATCCTTTTATATAAATTTTACATCGTTATAAATTCAAGAACATTGCCGTTTGGCAGACAAAAAGCCAATTTAACAGACAAATTTATGTAATACGTTAAAAAAATATCGCTCACGTTCAAAGGGTTCAACGTTTAACTTTGGACTTGGGCATGCGTACGGCAGAACACGGTTTTTTTTGCGTTTATTGAAAAAGTTGTTAGAAAAAAAGAGAGAGGAAAATCTGAACTGATCGTAAGTGACGTTTTGATCGTTTTTTTTCCGACTTATTGAAACATCGACGAAGTCTGAAAGTTTTGATCGAGCGGAAGTTTCTTCTCTTTGTTTATCAATCTTACTGAAATTTTATGAAGCGAAACTTATTTAGTGACGACTTGAAAAATTTATGCATTTTCGTTTTCAATCTCAAAAAGATTTACCGGATTTTAAAAGATGAATATACCGAAACTATATATTCCACATATCATATCATGTGCTGGGTTTATCCGATAGATTGACTGCTTTTGCCCACATCATCATCATTAATCTCTAAATTTGTCGACCATACATAGCCTTCATTAGGAGATGCGTGTGCGAACTTCAAGTGCGTTATAATGCTTACTAATATAATAACACATTAATTGTTACGGGTTAATTAAGCGTACGTGCCGAAAGCTCCGCAAAATTAATCAACGGAATCATTAAGGCTTAATTAAACGTTCGACCGTTTTGCAAACGATGATTCGATCACTTGAATTGTTAAGATATTCGCTCATAGATCCTTACCTCGGCAGTTATGGATTTAAATATTTGATATTGATATTTATAGAATTTTGTTTATTTGAAAATTTAGTTATTCCTTGTATTCAATAATATTTTGCGTGAAAAGTTTGTCAATTTTTTTTTTCAACAATGTCGATATTTTTAGATTTAAATATTCGTTTCAATCACGTCAACGAATTTATGGCATTGTCCGAACGTTACCCGATATCATATAAAAAAGCAGACGTTACATTTGAATATTATTTAAATTGTATGAATGATTTTTCAATCAAAATAAAGAATCATGAAAATTTTATTTTTGAAAATTTGTGAAAAATTCTAATAATTGATTATGTACTCCCAAAAATAATTTTGATTATTACGTTCATATAAATATTGTATTAGTTTCCATTAAATACAATCAGAATAAATTAAAAGCTCTAACATATGAAAGTTCGCACATCGATTGAATTACACTTCGTACTTCGTTAGTTGCAATTACGATCGCAGAAAAACATAATATCGAATTACACAGTGGGCCCAAATTAATTTGCCGATACGTTGAATTTAGCGTACGTTCTCAAACGTTTGATTTTGCACACATAAAATAGAGAACATAATATAATTTGATACAATATTCGTTGAGCCGACAGTAATACGAGCACGTTGTGACGTTCAAATCTCGCAAATGTTAAAACGGTGATGATTTTCACACCCGCAAAACTAAAATCGACAAAATTACCGCATACAATTTGTACATGCGAATTTATTTTCAAAACCGAAATAAACCAGTAATGATTCACGTGTTTTTCAATCACAATTGAACCAATAATTTAATACGGTTCTATAATTAAAACAATTACAGTAAAACGGGGACATTTGGATCTGAAATCATTATATTTGCGGTTTAGAGAATTCACAGAATATGTACTAATGCCATAACGCAAGGACGAGGTAGGATTATGATTTGGCATATGCGTAATGGCGGAGTAACGTTAATTTCGCGGTTTGGACGTATCATACAATAAATCCGTCGATAAATCCTCAAAGACTAATGGCCCTCATCATTTCGGTTCGGATCCAGGTGGGTTGCCGCGTTTTGAGCGTGAACCGCCAATAAATTCGTTAATGTTGGAATTTTTCAGGAGAATCCTTCAGGATTATTCTCGTGGTAAGATTTAGATAATTGCGAGCGGGTAATTAATTTCATTTTTGTAAAATCGGAAACGTTGGGTGTTATTGAGTCGAGTGCTTCTGGGATTAATAATGGAGTGGAATTTGTGTGGTGTTATGTTATTTCGTGATTTTTTTTTATTTTGATGGAAGAATGAGTTCGTTAAAGGATTATTCTTGTTTCCACAACTTGCTGTCGTAATTTTTGAAATGCAATTTTCCGTTTTTCACTCGGTTGAATTTTATGAAAGTAAATCGATTGTACTTAGTGCACTGAACGAAAAATAAAGTAAAAGAATTAATATAATTTCATAACTATTTTCATTGAATACAAAAGTATCAAGCAATAGTATAAGTAAAATGAATTAATTATTAATAAATGCTTGATGTAAAATCTCAATCTTAAAATAATTTAATTATTTAAAACGATTAAATTTCTAGCGCTGCAAATATAAATGATGTAATTTAATTTAGCAACATTGAACGATTTTTTTTAACAATTTAATCAAGCATTCAAATTAATTTAATTAATCTAGCATTAAAGTCAAGCTGCATCAAATTGCTTTTGTATTGCAAAAGTAACGTGTGAGTGAACATCACATATGCGGTTTATGCAAATTGTTTTTCGGAGAAACGCAACGTATTCGTTGAAAAATTTCATCAAATCCCCACCGAAAAAAAAAAAAAAAATATATTTAATAAATACATGTCGAAAAATGAAGAGTTTACCAAAAAATTCCCACCGGAAAGTTTAATTTTCAATGCAAAATACATCGAGCGAGTCGTTTTAGCACAATAGACGAAATAAGTGAAGAAGTGGTACATCTCTGTTTAGTTCTCCGTTGAAAAGCGTCTCTCGAGTTTAAAGTATGGTGTTCGCCGAAGCAAACTGTAATGTTTATGACTGCATAAACCTCCGTTTTATATAATAAACATATTAAAGACGGTGGAAAATACTCTGGTTGTTGAGTGCGTTTGCGCGAAACGGATGTTAAAGTGGCTATAAACTTTTTATGCGATGGCGAAAAGGTGATTGTTTTGATTGAATGATGGTTAAATATAGATTGGCTTTAAAATGCAATCAGTTTTATATTGTCGTTACTTTAAATCCGAAGAAAAATAAACTTTTATTCCGAACAATTAGATCGAATCAAAAAAATAAAATGAAAATTTGTACACATTCAAAGTGAAAATGTTAAATTGACAATTTTCAGATATATGTGAAAAATATTTCACGGATGGATTCGATTTGTTGTTTTTTTCCCGTGGTCTTTTACGATCGTGTTTGTTCATCGTCCATTATACGGGCTTATTTCGGAGGGTTTTCAGAATTTGATTTTGTCAAAATATAACGGACGCTTCGGGATAGATAAAAGCTTTTCCCTATTCGTATTGTACGAAAATATATTTTCACAATATTGTATACGTTTTGGTAAAAGAGTTTGAGTGGAGCTCAGTTCGCGTTCAGTTCGTCGAAACGGAAAATTCATCAAATAGTTTGAAAAAGTTCGCAGGTCAAAAAAAGCCGTGGCAAAAATGATCTGTGCAAAGTTTTCGCGTGCTTTTCTACATTGTTTCATTTTGAAATTAAAATATATACATATGTATAAAAAAAGTTTCTCTGAAATTTTCGAAATCCCTTTACAAGCCAAAGGAATGTGAAAAAAACACCTCGTTTTTGAATTTTGATAACGAAAGCTGTGTAATCAAAATTGCTAATTATTTGCTCCCGTAATAAAATTGGCGCGATTTAGTTTTAAATAAATATTCATACGTGAAAATACGAAAAGTTAAACAATTTTGTTGTTTACGCGAACGAATCAAATAACGTGAAAATTTCACATAGCTCACAAAGGAAAAATGTTATAGAATAAAATAAACATTAAAATTGTTCCAAAAATTCTACATTTAATGTACAAATGAAATTATCTTTCACAAAACGCCGAATAATTTAAATAAAATACCAAAAACACGCCCGACACCACGACACAGCCAAAACCCTATTCGTTTTCGAACAAAATTCCATTCATAAATTACAATATTTGAATCGATCCGGCAACATAAAAGAGCACCTCCTTAACACAAACTTTCACCCGCCAGCGTCGGAAAATTTCACCTTTCAACACTTTTCCAACAATCCCGAACAGTAACGAAAATTCCACCCCGAAATTTTCCAAACCGAGAACGGCATGCGTCACATGCCCGCACATACAACACACACGCGTTTAATTAATCTGCGAACAATTACCATAAATTTTGTCTGAGTGATGTGCTCAGTAGGAAAGTGTCAAACACACATCATCTCAGGAGCTTATTAATTCAATTCGCCGAGGCACTCGTTCGCAGAAACTTTTTGCTTTCGCGCCGATAATTCAGTTTGTCGTCGCCAATTCGGCGTTCCGTTAATTGGCAGATGCGTTAAGATTCGCTTAGTGGAATTGCCGTTAATCTGCGTTAGTCGCTTAACCTTTGGAGTTTCTTGAGCGGTTTTCGAACTTAGAGTGAACTGTTAAATGTCGGGGAGATGGTTTGAATATATTCTGTATGTAAAGGGCTGTCATAAAAATGTTTCGTAGTTTTGTGATGTGTGAAGTGTTCGAGATTTGAGATTCTTGTGAGTTGCAGATGAAGGATTATGTCTGTTTTGAGTTGAAGTTATACTATGTTAATTTTATTTAAGATTTTAAAATTTTGTGAAATTTGGAAAATAGTTGAAAACAAAATATAAAGAATGTTTGAATCAAATTTTTATTTTTCAAGAGTTCTTTAACAAATCATTGATTTAATATCAAATATTAATTATTTCAGAATCAGTAGTTTACCTACTATTTAATGACGAACTAATACTTAGTCTTTTCAAATGAAATAATTATTATCAATCATAATATGTGAGTTAAGTAATGTGATCAATAAATAGATAGAAATACGTGATTGCGTTCTGAGACCTTTTGGTAAGATATAGTTTTATATATTGACTTTCTAAGAGTTATTTTTTTTTTCATTGTCACGTAGTGGGCACACACGATAAAAATATGCTTGAATTTTCGATGGTATCAAAAAGGCCTTGTCTTCCAATAAACGTTACATAGGTTGTATATGATATGATTAAAACTATGCCTTTAATATGTACCATAAGCCTTGAAAGTGGATTTCGTATATAAAAATTATTTATCAAAAAAACAAATAATTAAATATTCATTGCAGTTTATTTAAATTGTATATTTACCCAACAATAATTTAATATTTAGATAGAATTTGCAAACGCGCTGGATTGCGGCCTCGCGTAAAAAAAGCGAGATTTTTCCTTTTGCGACGGAGGGCTTTAATCGGCGTGTCGCAAAATATCCACGAAATAAACTTCGTCTTTGAAAAATCTGAGTAAATATATGAAAGGAGGTATACATGAGGAAAATATGAAACCCGTGTCAACAGCGAAAGCGATATTTTCCGTAAATATTTGTGGTGCTAAATGACGCAATCCAGCGCCCTGCAGAAAATCGCCGGAAGGCATTCATCACCCAAGGTAGCCAATTTCATTTCGATTTTACATCAGCGAATTAAGATTTATACCCGGGATAAGATATGTCTATCCCGTCTGCACGATCCGTGGATAAGATGGGAAAATGCGGAAAAACTGGCGAAATTTTCCGCTTCCTTTGAACTTTGAGGCTGGCGAGAAAAACAACGGACGTAATCGGATAGTTTTATTGTTTGTTCGCCATAACCAAATTTGGGGATAAACATTTTGGACATATTGCCGATTCGGTTGTCTCATCAGCGAATAATCTGCAAACAGGCTGAAAGTGTTTGTTTGTTGTTCTATTTATCTATGGAAAATAGTTTGGTCTATATTTCGCATTGTTGCGAATAAGCGGTTTGCTTTATAAAACGTGTTATGGGCGTAAAATAATGTCTTCTGTATAGTTTTTTAGGATTATGATTTATTATGTTTTGTCGGCGAAATAAATCGATAGTAATCTGTTTAATATTTCATCTTAAGATATCGCCTGAATACGTTTCTTAATATTTTTATCAATTTAGTGAATAGAAAACGTCAATGAGTAAATTGTGTTAACTGAATAACTAATTTTCTAAAAATGATGTATTTTCATTGCTGAGCAAAATATTTCCTACGAATTTTTTATATATGTACATATATCTTTTATGAATTAAGGGCAAAATTCTTTTACAAAATCTACATTTAAAGGCTTTTTTCAGCTTTGCATATAATTAAAACACGAAAAAATAAGACTAAATTTTATTTAATGCCATTATTCAAGCCTGTTTCATAATGAAATATGGATAATTGAAATTATACGACTGTAATCTCCATTCGACCTTAATACAAATTATTGTACCGAAACCGTTAAATTTGTAATTATAATGCAACTTCAAATACGAAAATTAAAAATGCAATATACACACTTTTCATGCTGCTCGTAGGGTGTAATTAAAAAAATCCAACAATGTCATATTTAATGGAAATATCGTTAAAAATATGGAAATAATATTTTTCCCGGTGCCTGGACGCAAAAAACCGCAGGCGTAAAATAGGCGCGAAAACATATTGTCAACGCAATTCAAATGCAAAAATATTAGCACTAATGCGCATAACTTTAATGTAACGGAAACAGTATTTTGTTTCAATTTTGCTCTAGCGTAATAATCAACGATCGTAAAAGTTTTATGCGAAAAGTTTCGTATTTAATTCGCGCCGAAGTCGAAAAGAAGGTTTTAATATTATATAAAACAATCGGGCAAACAAAAGCATGGATTAAATTAAATTAAAACCAACAACTGGGCAAAAATTCAAATAAAACCACCGTTTCGTATTTGTTCGCCGAAGTGTAATTCAGTAAGAAGACGATGAAATATATATTTGATTCCGAAAGTTTTCACCACAAAAACGGAAATGGTTTTCTTTGGTTCTATTATGGACCTAATTAGTAAAGATAACCGATTGAATTAAATTCAAAATAGCTGAAAGTTTTTCCAGTATTGGACGGAAAATATTGAAATTGTTTGTTAAAATTCTCTCAGTTTTTTCCTATTGAAAATTATCCGTCTGGTCAACAATTGCGATTTTTTAGATGGAAAAACTTTTTATTTAAAGGAAAAAAGTTATCATGTAATTTTTTCGTTATTTCAAAACGCAATCTAACGTTAATTTCATAGCAATTAAAAACAAATAAACTAATTTTACAATACGTTGGAAAAAAATAAGTAATTACAACGACGAATATTAATTTTAAATTATTCATTAAAAACTTAAAAATAATTCGTTTTAAAAAAACTATGGCGCAACTCGAAGAACAAAATTAAATTAAAATTCAATTAAGATTCCTTACAAACGCAATAATTGTTTTATTACTCCCAATTAAATCAACCTTCTTCATATTTCAATACTATAGTTTTTAAAATATCCAATTAACTTTTACAAAACAACCATTCAAATCAAAAAAATTCCACACAAAATCAAAAACTCCCCAAACATTCTTCACCCAAAATTTTTTAACCCCAACAAAAAAAAACCATAAAAAAACCCTCACCTGACTCCACTCTTCTCAAAAACAGGACACAGCAACGGCAAGACGACCTCAAAAGCCTCGGACAGGGGGTGGTTGTGCAGCGGGGTGGCCTGTAGCTGCTGAGCCCTCAGGAGTGCGCGCGGCTCCACGTTTTGGCGACCACTGGAGCGTGCGGCGGCCGCTCAGCCCTATATAGGCCTGCGCCCCCCCTGGGGCCCCGGGGGCGGGGGCGCAGCGCTGTTGCTCTGTTGGAAGGACATCTGTGTGGACGTCATATGGTGTTAATCGATGTGTGAGTGTGCTTTTTTTCGGATTGTAATTTGTTTTAAGTGAGGTTTTAGGGGTTGTTGAGGAATAAGGGTGGTGAAAAATTTGATTTTAGGATGATGTTGGTTTGAAGAATTATTGGTTTGTAAGTGATTGAATATTGATCGTAATTGTAGTAATGAGTTGATTTAAAATTGTGTTAGATTTTGATTCAGGTTGATGATGTGGATGATGTTGCATTGATATGGTAATGATTGGGAATTACTTTAATTTTTTTTTTAATATTTTGTAACGTTTATTTTGAATTTATATTGTCTGGGTAAAATGGTAGTATGAGATATTATTTGAAAAAGCTTTACCATTCTTCCTGGAGAATACGTATAGAATATTGAATTGAATTCGATGCAAAAAGGCTTCTCAGTTCGTATGTAATATATTGATGAATCTGTTTTCGAAGAAAAGAATAACTCATGTTCGATAAGTATATTTGTATTTTCATGAAGTTTAAATAAGACGATGATTTAATATTAATTTGTATTTCTAAGTTGCATAATAAAAAAAGGAGATTATTTGAATGCGATCGTTTTATACTTAGAACTTTTTTCAAGCTTTTTATTAGCTTGCTCTTAGGCATAGGTTTGTTAGTTTGTTATTCTAAAAAGAAGATCGATCTCGATCTCAAATACTACACCTCCGATCGATTTGAAACTTTCGTAATTTTAAATGTCATGCTAAATATTTAACGATAACTTTAGTTGTTCGATTCTTTTATTGTTTATTACGAACGTGCAGGGAGAATTGTGTCATGAATTGAATATAAGGGTCGGTTTTTCCATCGTTGAAAACTGTATAAACTATTTTTTTAAATTCGTTAGCATAGAATAAAATCATTTTCAATTTAAGCATGAAATTATAAATTCGAAATGCATACAATACCATTGAAATAAATGAATAAGATATTAACATTTTATCAAAGAAAGAGAATTTACGTTTATTTATTTTATTATTCTAGAGTCACATTGATTGATCTGAATACTAAATTTTGCTCCTGTAAAATTCATCGTGTCACAATCAAAATTATGAAAAGGCTCAAGCTTTTAGATCGTAACATCAAAGAAACACGATACGTATTTATACCATTATTACAATAGAATTCGTTGAAAAATATGTATCATTATGCCAAATTTAGCCACAACACAAAACCCTTTAAGCTCCATACGTCTTACAATTAGGTGTGTGTATGTGTATTACTATATACATCTGTGTAATATGTACTATATGTAAGCGTATGTGTATTACTTCAAGGATATCGAATTTAGTTTATGAATTTTCCGAAAGATAATAGAAACATCAACTCAAAAAGAGTTATCGAACAAAAATTTAAATATATTACAGTCGGAAAAATAATAAAACTTGTTCTTCGGATTGAAACAATCTACTCTCGATCGGACTGTCCGCTTTGTACATTCGAAATCTCCGAAACTAAAAAGAACGATATGAAATTTCCGTTATCTTCACGAATAAATTCAATACATTTCCGAAACTCGACAGAGCGAAAGGGCACAAAAATCAGGACAAGTTCGACCTATCACATGGAACCGAAAAGTCTTCCTATCGAGAGATAGTCCGAGGATGAAAACTAAAGGAACATCTAGTTGGAGTTGAACAAAGAATACATTTTAAATATTTGAAGGGACGTATAGTTCTAGACTATTTGAAATATGAGATTTATTTCACGATTTCAGATATTTTTTTATTTGTATTTTTTATTAAAAAATAAAAATATTTTTTTATCGTTTGATAACAATATAATTTCAGTTTGAACGACGTTTAGACATACGAGTAATGTGTGAAATGAAAATTAAAATATCAATAAACCATCCACAAGAAAAATGCATTCGAAATGGTTCATTTACGGATCAAAATTTATAGTCCAATATAAATTTATTATCGACATTCACACTCAAACACAATAAACCTATAAAATTCAAACATCAAAAAAACACAAAACTCAAAAGCACATTTCTAACAAGCTGATCTCGACCTTTTAACCGCAAATATTTAATGCGTCAAATGTTATTCGCAATTGAAGTGTAATTAGTTTAGGCTGTCATGGTCACTCGATGTCACTTCGATGACACTTTGACATCACGCACGCACGTCCTCCCCATAATTGCACAATTTGTTTCATGCATATTGATGAACGTGTTAACGACATAAGAAAATCCCGAGCCATGGTAATACGGCACACATGATCGAGCTCGAATGGAAAAATGCCTGTCAGATTGTGATAGGTGTTAAGTGTTGGTAATTTGTTGTCGGTTTGCGGAAATTAGGGGATTTTGAGGTTGTTGTTGCATGAGGGAGTTTGAGCTGGTGAATTAATGATGACGAAAACATTTGGATTAATTTTCAAAACTTTAGAGAAATTAAAAATTCATTGAATTTATCTAAATCTAATGTTTCAGACTTATAATATTAAGACTATTTATAAAAAAAGATAATTATAAGTATCAAAAATTTTTTTGTGAAAGAAACTCGTTCGTTTCGTTAACGAATGTTACAAATAGGATATGAAAAATTGCTTTATGCAGAAAAGATGAGGGCTCGGATTCTTTTTATAGGTTACTGAGATTTTGCTTGATTGCATATTTTAAATTGCAAAGTCGGGTCTCTCCTGAGTTGTGGTAATATCGGGTAATACTTGTAATGAAATGTTAAAATGTCAGGCGTATCAATGAAATTTTTCTATGTTGATTTATTAGTATTTTTTTCAATGGAAATTTGGACGAATCGTTTTTTCAGGGGATGAGTGGTATATTAAAAGTCGTTTTGATGGAAACCGTCGCCGGTTGATGACTACGTGAAGGGGATGATTTATTGCGTTTTCTTTTCGGGCTATATTTTGTTTAGTGTATACTTGATATTTGAGATGTGTGGGAGTCTATACATGGAACTAGAATAGATGATAAAAAATAGATTCGTATTAGTTTTGCAAATAGATAAAAGTTGATTAATTATGTATAATATGTGAAGGGTCGAATGGAAAATTAAATAAATATTATATGAATCGAAAATATTTTTAACATATTCGAAAAGCGGATGTAACAAGGAAAAAAATAATTAAATATCATATGGAGTAAATTTTCAATAAAATTTAATTATTTTCTAAACATAAACATTTTGAAACATTTTTCTTACATTACCTCACTAATATGAGAACCCAAATACGCACACGGTAACCATCAACGACGACATCATACCAAATTAAAAAGGCGTATTCTGCGCTTAAGAAGTTTTTTAATTTTCTAAAAAAGGAGAAACTCTCCGTCGCATGAACTAATGATTTTCCACATGTACACTTTTCAAAAGAAAACTTTCCGCCGAAGAAAAGTGATAGAGAGCGGAGCAGTCATTTCTTACTCCCTCGAATATGTGTACCGTATTTTATCACCATTCGTTTACGACTTGAACTCCAAACACATAAGTAAGATAAAAAAAAAAGAATATTACTATGATGACACGTCTCCTTTATCTATATGTGCGAATTATCGTAAAATCTTTTATTATCCGCACATATAAATCTTGTATTGAACTGTCGACACGTATTTCGATTGAAGTACACGAAAATTCATCTCACTTATATTATACGAGATACAATTGTATTATATTTTATTTATATTTTATAGCAAAATGTAATTGTTGATAATCAATATTTTATATACATATATTACGCTTCAGTAATTGAAATTTTATGAAATTTTCTTATAATAAACATGTTAATAAAATAATTTTGAGTAATTAAATATGATAAAAAAATAAATCTGTATATATTTTTTTATAAAACAATTTTATTGTGAGTGCTAGGAAACACCATGAGCGTATAATCCATTTTTTATATTACTCTATCATACATTTGTGTTGTATAGGGGCGCCGTTCGTGGGAATCGTTATGCGTTTTACTAGTGTTTGACGTCTTTTTCGCTAGAAAATCTCCCAAAGAATGGGTCGACAATAATGCACGATAAAATCTGAAAACAAACATCTAAAGATACGTTGTGTGCATATGAATTGTAGTTGGAAATATCAGCAAGATCTAAAATAGTATTATCGTCTTATCGTTGGCGTGCGTGTGTTCTCAAGGGTCGTTCGATTATCGATTAATCTATTGTTCTGATGATCTCGATTTCTGTAGTTTATTTTTATATAATAATTATATAAATAATATTTTTTATCGTTTAGAAGTAAATTTAAATATTTTAAATGGTTCAATTCATGTGATAATAATGAATGTTTTGAAATTCGAAAAATTTCGATTATTTCAAACATTCAATCAATGAATAAAATGGTATAGAAACTCATACATAGAATAGTTTTTCACGAATGAAATCTTAATTACAAACCAACAAACCTGTGCGGTAGAGCAAGCTAATAAAAAGCTTGAAAAATGACCGAATCATTGTTGAAAAAAAAAAATTCCACAATCAACACTGATTATATTTGATAATGAATTGATGTATTTAATCCGGATCGTTTTATGAAAATCTAATCATTCTGCGCTGGGACCGCACGCGACTTGTATTACGGAATGATAAGTGAAATCAGTTGAACGAATAAATCTTTAGTCGTTGAATGTGAAAAAAATAGCAAAAATGTCTTCGGAAGAACTAAAACTTTTTACGATGGCCGAAGTGTCCAAATCCGACGGCAGGGACGGATCGCCATCATGGATCGTCATTAGAGACAAAGTATACGATGTCACCAAGTACATCGAAGAGGTCAGATATATTCTTTTTTCCACATAAATCGACACTTTTGAACTCTCTAAACACAAATCTAAAATCGAATCTATTAAAATACATCAACAAAGACGCAAAAACGTATTTAAACAACGCCTACACATTTCTATCGAACTACAACACGACATCGACAACTTTCAACACAAAAGCAACGAAAGTCAAACGACGATCGACTTAATTAAATCATCATCCCATGGAGTCCGATGTTTGGACATTTCTCGTAATTAAATATACAATTCGCTTTGTCCAATAGTGACTTTTGAGTTGTTAAATATTTGCGTTGTTTCATGATTGCGCAGATTTATACGCGCGTCATATTATAATAGGTTTTGTGCTTTTTTGATTTTATTATTTTTATGTTGTATTTGTTTCCAGCATCCCGGAGGAGTCGATGAGATTAAAGATGTGCTGGGCCAGGATGCTACCAAGGCTTTTGAGGACGTTGGGCATTCAAATGATGCTACGGGGGTTTTGAGGAAGTTGAAGATCGGGGAATTAGTTGAGGTAATTAAAAAAATATTTATATGCATTCTTGATTTTTATATCAAATGGTATTTGAACAATTTATGTTCAACAACATTTTTCTTGTCATCATAAATCAATAAATTCAAGTATTGCATCATGTTTATCTATGAAATTTTTATGAGTAGATTTTCAGGAATTATATGATAGTGATAATTTTTTTATAATAAAGAAGAAAATAATTTTAAATTTTTTATGCATAAACAAAGCGTTTGTTTTATAAATTTGTGAGAATAGAATTATATATAGAAGTATTATAATTCTAATTATAATATTTCGTTGTTGAAAGGAAAATGGTAATGTCGTCGTTAATCTTCAACGCGTACATGGTTAAATATGAAAAGAATCGTAAACGGTTTCCGAGAAAGCGTGGAAATAATACAAAATATTTATTGCACAATAAAATGACCATCCGTTTATAATATAATGTAGTACTTTCGGTGACATAAATTTCGAGAATTTTTCATATGAAGTAAATGAATATACGAAAAATATATGTAGTATCATTATTTGCAGGGCTGTGGAGTCGTTAAAAAAAAAACACGACTCCGACTCCGACTCCGACTTCGACTCCAACTCCGACTCCGAATAAAAAAAAAAGTTTAATTTTATCAGGTTTTTTTCCCTACCGCTTCTATTTATGTGTATTAAGTCAAATATCACTCGACCGATCCGGAAAATAGCCAAAATTTTCATATAATATACGTTAAAGGCATATAAATAAAAATATTTTTAAACTTTATTTATTTAAATTTATCATAAAAAATAACATAGCATCTATTAAATCTATGTTCGAAGAAGCTCTCAAATCATAATTAAGGATTTTAAGAGCGGAAAATAACCGCTCTACGAATACTTGAGTTTTTTGGCCATTTTAACAATTAAATTATAAGATCGGTCAATTTTTTCAACTATTTTCAATGCATCGTAAAATTCATTTTGAAATTCAGTCTCCTTTGTCCACTAAATTGGAACTCAAACGAGGATGTTTTAATCGGATCTAGCTTTTCGACATAAGAATGAAAGTGACAAAAACTATTGCGTAGACTTGTATAAACTTGTATGCATTGGATTTTGGTGACTCACTGTCTCAACGCGACTCCTTACTCGTACTTACTCGATTACCACACGTTTATTATTCATACGCTATACAATTTAATTATTACGTAATTTAAATTTCATAAATTTCGCAATTAAAAAAAATGCTTTTTATATAAAAAAAAAATAGTCGGAGTCGCTCGTTTTTCACGACTCCGACTCCGACTCCGATTCCGACTCCACAGCCCTGATTATTTGACGTAAGAAAAAAATTGGAATTATCATGAACCATTGAATCTGTATTATTTTTAGAAAAATAATCAAAAATTTAATAGATATACTGAAAAAAATGGAAAATCCAAGAATCCAGTATTAAAACCGCTTTTGAAATTGTTGTACAACTGATTAAAATAAATTTGATAACATTTAATGTAAAGATAAGTCAATTATCTAATATAAAATTGGTAAGATATGTATTTTTCAATTTAAATTGCAGGATGAAAGAAAATCCAAAAAGAAAAAGAAGACCAAAGTCGAAGGCGAAAAGAAAAAGAGATCTTGCAGGAACATCATGACTTGCGGCGTATGCTAGAACAAACCAATATATTATATACTACTTAATAAAAAAATATTTATTTTTACTATTAAAATATTAGATATTTTCTCACTAAACCTGATGTAAAATAAAAACCAGATTTCGAATTATGCACTCGATTATGCACGCCCGTTTGAGGCACATAATCGATCTTCAGCCATTTGCATACATGAGGTGCAAATTGCTGTCAAACACTACAAGAACAAGAACAGAAGCTCAACAAGGCGAGGATCTATCGATGGATCTTATCTTGTCTTTTATCTGTGTCGAGTTTGCGGAAAACACGGAAAATGCGGAAAATCCGCTCCGACTAAATTGCTGTTCCGTCTAAAGTAAGCGAGTGCAGTTTGTTATGAAAGTTTTCATAAATATACCTTTGGTTTTATAAACTGAGTTATTTTGAAAATATTGATTATTTAAATTATATTATTGAATTTTTAATACATATTATGTTAGTTAGATTGAAATAGGTGTTTGTGATGTTACCGTTACGACATTTGAAATTATAATATTATATACATGTTCTTTATTAATAAAATATTTACGCATACTTTCATTGAATTTCAATTTGTTCAGTATTAATGCTTAAGCATTATTATGAAATTTCTCTCGTAATTATTTATATTGAAAATCAATGATTTGTGGTAAATGAAACATCAAATATTATACATACTTACATTGAATTGTGGGAATCAAAATATTCGCAGACGAATAAATTATAGTATACACAACGCATGTGAAACATATTGGAAAATATATTGCAGATTGAAACTGATTGAGTTTCAAAATGTAGTCGAATTGCAATAACAAGCGTTAAAATTTTATGCAAAATATCTTTGATACAAACGATTTTTCTCCCAATACAAATTTTTAATTAAAAAAGCTCAACTTACAGCATTTTCATATATTTAATTTCAAGAAAGGAGGTATTGACATGGCAAAAAAATTGGCTTTTGACATTTTCCGAAGGCGCTATCAGAATTTCACGTTCATATAATAATAGCATGATACGAAACGAACGATGTTTTCCTTTCATTTTTGTCCGAATATAATCACATTTCAGGCGGAAAAATTTACGATACTCGATTCCGTATATAGACACATATAAATAATCTGAGCCAAAACCTCGGACAAATTGGATAAAGAACTATCCAAACCAGAACAAAATTCATACTTCAAACGTTCAAGCAACTTATTGCCGAACCGCAAAATATACCCTAGCGAATAACGAAATGTGTTTTGTTAAATGAATGCGCTACATTTAGCAACACAGCGAATTCTTCAGCGATATCGCATATTATTTATGACCCCAGGATGAGGGTATTAAAAAATTATCTCGTAATTCTCGAAAAAGATAATTTCACATATTATATAGTTGTTAAGTTTTTGTTCAATACAAAAGCGCTTTGTCGTAAAAATTGCTAAATGAGCTGTTAAGTGAGATAAACTGTCATTTCGCGCTTCATTCAAATTTATCCAATCATGACACGATGGATTATCAAATCCATCCAGAAGAGATTATGCAAGTTATTGGACGTGTGCTAAGACGATTAAGCGGCTGGTACACAAACTAAAATTGACAACTCTGATTATAATAATATCACATTGTATTTATATAAATCGAAGGTTTCCATGGAATAGTCACTTGGGAATATATTATCGAAAATGATCGATAATATTATATTGATCAATTCCGAACTTTGAACGTAAACAGAAATTTCAGAGAAGAGTTTCGATCCGATAAAATTATATAAATTAAATTTACATTTTTATTGTATATATGAATGTATATTTATAATCTTGAATACGGCAACAGATCAAATGAAATGTTTTACAGCAATAATTTGAATATTTGATACGTTAATAGGATTAAATGAATCTTTCTTCCTCATTGACCTTTATAAAATAATTTCAATATTTATTATACAAAAAAATTCAATGCTTAACAATATGTATTATAATAAACTGAATTTAATTTAATAATTACTTAAAATAGAGGAAACTTGTTTAATTTCGTGATAGTCAGAATAAAGTTGATTTTTTTATAAAAATATTTACAGGGATGAGTATGATAGTCTTAAGAATCTAAGCATTATTTTAAGCATTTTATATTAAGTTAAGAAATTTAGGTTTTAAGATAAATTACAAATAATTGTTTCGCAGACATCTAGTAGTCAGTATTGATGAAAATATTTATTATTAAAATTATTTTTATTAAGAAAAATAGATTTTTTCATTTATTATCAATAATTTTTTTCATTTATAATCAAAAAAATAATATTACGAAGCTTTTCTCAAAATTTAGTATACTATCACAGAATTTTACGACCACTATCATGGAATTAGCCAATGTATCACAGAATTAGACGTCTCTGATTCGATCATTTGAGGAGATGTCACACAAAATTAATAATGAATTACAACATCTAAATAATGGTTTGATGAAAAAGAAGGTTGATGCTTTAAGATTAATCTTTGTTTTAATAATTTTACTATAGAATGCAAGATAATGACAAACAAGCGCTTAGTATTATAAAATTAGACAAGTCTTCCTTTCAACACTGATTGTGAGCATATTTGAGTTTATATTTTTTGACGTCGTTTCTAGTTAGTACAATTTTTGGTATTTCTCAGATTTTTTTTGTTTTCATTTACTTTTATGTTTTATTACAAAAATAAAATATGATATATATTATTATTATTCATTGGTAAAATAATCGAAAATTGCCTAAATAATGATTTATTTAGTTAAATTAATTTTCATCCAATAATATACATATTTTTATTGATGTTAAAAATTCATTTTATTATATTGTCGATAATGTTACAAACTTAATCAACTTCGAGTGACCCAAAATCGTATCCGAGAAACAAACAAAAAAATACGCAAACACAAAAAATCAATCCAACCCTCAACTTTCACGCAACACCAACAAACCCCACCATTAAAAAATCCATAAATACCCCTATTTATCCGAGCTTACAATACGAATATACATCCATTTCCATCAGACAAACGACCTGCACGCGCCATTGTGAAAGTTGCGGTCGTGCGGGCTTTATCAATGCAGCCGCCGAGGAGGCCCTTGTGTACGGTCCATTGTTGTTTCTTTAATTGTATTGTGGACCGGTCGCAGTCGATTTAATCAAATGTCGTCGGTGGGGCCTTCGAGTTGGCAGCCTTCGTCTGTTGGTAGATGGAACATGCCTAATTTGGTTGTTGGAGGAGGATTGTTGGATGATTGGAGCCGATGGGCGGGCTTGTTTGGTTTTGTGCGGGTTTATTGGATGTGCTTTTTGTTTTTGGAATGTCGGATCGGATTGAGTGATGGGATTTGTATTATCGCGGGGTTTAGTCGGTGTTAATATGTCGATTGTTGATTGAGAATTTAAAAATGTGATGTGTTCAATATTCAATGAATGTTCATTTCATCAGTCAAAACGTAAAAATAGAATTTTGGGTTTCAATTTGTCAGTTTGTGAAATTTTTTAAATAGATTTTATACATTGACATGTCTCGTTCATGATTGAAGTATGACGACATGGAAATGTGTGCGATTGATTTTGTAACGATGGGAAATTCATCGGCTTTAAATATGACATGCAAAAAGAGATTGGTTTACATTCAAATTTTGTGTAATTTATTTTTCGATTATTACTGATGCACAGTAATCAAAAGGAGCGTTTAATTAATGCGAGTGTAATCAAAAATTTTATTATTGCAAAAACGGAATTTAAACGGTACGAGATAAGTATTTTGTTTGTATATTTTTGTATTACAAATTCAATGGAATTACTTCGTAAATGAAATTAATATAGAAGGTTCGTGTATTTAGAATAGAATAAAATTGCGACTAATATAATATTGATCTTGCAAGTCAATATTTTATCATAACGATTACAATAAAATGGGACGTATTAAAAATATGAATGTGATACATTTTGGAAATCCCAATGCGAATTTTATTCTTATCATGCTGAATTACAGTGCCAACAATCTTGATACTTTCAGTGGAATTTTATAAGCGAACTTTTATGTAACGAATCAATTTTTATTTCATGTTACGAAAACAATGAATAAATTATGAGGAAATTCTGCAAGTTAAATTAAGTGTACGTACTGGGAAAACTGTCATATGTTAAAATCTATTGAGTCCCATGTTCATAAATATAGTCACAATAATTTTTTTTTAATATACAAACAGCGATATTATTTCGGAAAACATTCGATCTATTATAGTTTATTCTTTCAAATGTAATAATATTTTTATTAAATATCAATTTTTAATGTTATAACAGTTTTCTTTCCAACAACTGCATATTGTCAGTCTAAAAGTACATTTATGATTTTACAACGACCAATATTACAGTCATGACTTTATAACTATCATATGCAATGAACATATTATATGACAAAACGAAACACACTTGTGAAGAATGAATCTCAATATATGGTAATAAATAGAAATGGAATATTATTTTAAGGAACTTGAATATAATATTATGAGAGTAGAAATAATTAATACACGAACATGGAGGATCTTCGCCTTTGCACAGTTTCTAGCGTTGTTTTGTATAATAGAATGCAAATTTCAATGTTCCTACCGTTTTTTTACGACGTTTTGCAGTCGACTGCATTCGAATAGTTCGGATCAAATTCAAATAGGATCGCTCATTTGGATTAGATAATTTTACTGTTGATGTTATGGTTTGTTATAAGTTTGATTAGTTTTAATATCTTGAAACGCAAAATGTTACAAAATTATTATATTATATAATGCTAAATGTATCTATTATACATGTGAAATGACGAAATGAAAAACATTGTCTTTGAGATTTGGAAAATTGAATTTCGATATTTTGAATTTAAATATTTAATGTAAATTTCGTAATAAATGTGAATGTTTTACGTGTCTAGCCTAGTTGATCTAGTAATTAGTACAGAATATAAGATGGGTAATAACAAATTTTCATTTTGTCTTGAAATCACTTATGAATTAAAATTACATTTGTGATTTTAAATTAATATTATATTCAAAACACGTGGCCAATTTGAGAACTCGCGTTACAAAACTCATAAAATATGAATTCTTCATTCATTTGATATCACTTTTTTTAATTGACGATATCAAGAAACTTCAAAATAATACCGTTGTTTTATCATACTAATAGATTTCTATCATTCAAAAATATAAAATATACACGCCATTGTTACACAGAGTATTTTTCAATAATCGATAACGCAATTTATATAAAACATGAATCATCAAGCCATTATCCAATCAAATCGGGAAAATAAGAAAGTCCAATCCAAACACGATAATATAAAAAAATAAATAAATAAACAACCTCATACGCACATACATCGATAAGAACACTATCATGCAAAATATCGATCTACTATCCCCATCATCAACAATCCGATCTAAAACCTCAACCTTCAAAATCGCCACTTAACACACAACCCATCCATTCACTTACCATACCATAAACTCTCCACCAAACCCTCATTTTCTTAGAACCATTTGCAACGGCCTCGTGAATAAGTCAACCCGCAATAACGGAATCCGATAAACCCCGGACCTGACGACTCGAAAACCGCCGCCATTGTTTATTTTCCCGCCAAATTTCCACCGGCCGATAACGGACGTTCGACTGACCGTTTTTCGATGAATTTCGTCGAATTTTATCGGCAATTAGCGGTCCGTATCGGACCAGTGCACTGGGCTGGTGTGGTATTATACAAGTTCGGTAATCTGTTTGTAGTGTCCGCGTAATGAAGCCTTGAATAGCTTAGGAGGATAGGTGATACAGTCTGGTGGTGGTTTAAGTGGATTCAGTTGGAAAGTTTTGGAAAATTTTCGAGTTTGAACGTGTGGTTGAATGTCGGTTATGTTTGGGGGCAATGTGTGGTTATATTGAATCTTTGAGATGAGTTTTTGAATTGTGAAACGAGTTTTAAATGATGAGGATGTCGTTGAAAGTTTGGTCGTTTTATCGTATCACTTTATAATAAATAATACTAATAATAATACTTCAATGAATTGAATATAGAAATTATTTCTTATCTTATTATTGTTAGATGAACAGAATTGATGTATTATTTCTGAGGTATCATTATTAAATTTTGGGTGCGATTTAACTGCGTAATGAAAAAATATAGATTGCGTCTTAAAACGAGTTGCTTGTGTATTAGAATAATATATGATGTGCTTTATTTTTGGTGTATTAAAGAATTTCGTAATGAACATCATTTTATTTGTAGTGTGCAATGAAAAAAAAATTGTGCATTATAATGTGAAAATAAAAAAAATATGAAATGAACAATAGAAAAAATAGTTTATGCATTGAAACAATTGAGAGGTGGCAAAGTTGTCAGAGTAGTCTTTCTCCAAAGACAATACAATACGTTTATGTTTCCTTTTGTTAAAATTTTAATTTAATTTAATTATAATCGCAAAGATTGAATAACGGTCGTGTGGTTGGTATTTTGTCTTGTTCGCGTTTGCAACATTGCCGATCCTTTACTTACATTAATTTTAATGCACGTTTTATTTATTTCGCGGTACAGATATTTTTTCAATGATCAAAACATTTTTTCGAATGAACAGATTTCAGTACTCGTACAAAATGCAAGTATAATTTTTTTTAATGCGCCTTTATTTAATTAAATGCTCGGTTTAGTTGCGCATTGAAATTGTCCCCATAAATTTTAACAGTCAAAAGTTTTTATCTAAAACATATGTGACACAATCATATCAGTATTGAAAATATGTGTCATAATTTATATTATATTGATGCGATCCGTATGTAAATATGTAATTATTATGATAAAATATATTGCTCATGAGCGTGGGTTTACTGTATTGTCGAATTTCGGGCTTCGTTCGCAAAATTTCAATATTCGAGTGGTCCCCCTTCCTACCTTACACGTCCCAAGGCTTAAGTTTCGCAAATAAAAGCGAATGTATCGGCTAATGGTCGGATTTGAGACAATGTCGTGACAAAGAATAATTTTAAATTATTAAATATAGACGTGAAATGTGACGCACTTTTCCGAAAATTTCCCGAAACGCTTACAACGTAATCAAAAACCTGCCAGGAAAATTTTCCGTGCACCGCTTTCCGTTTTGTTTGTATTCAGTTTCCCCGGTGAAATTTAAATTTGTAATCGGCATATCTACTTTTAATATTGTAACGTATTCAAAACGTAAATAGATTCGATAGATTGAATATTGCATATTTTCAAAAGGTTGTATAAAAAAATAAATAATATACTATCCTTTAAAATTTATATGAAATATGTGTAAATTTATACAAGAAATTTTCGATGCTATTTTCAGCTTAATCTCACATAAACATTTTTTACTACGAATAAGCTCATTGATATACTTAAGCTCCGAATACACATCATTAAAATACACAAATCTAACAACGCTTTGCGGCATTCTATTTCGGGAAAGCGTCATTTGATTTATTTGTACATTAAAAAACATATTTACGCAAAGACGCTTCGCGGAACCGCCAAACGAGATATAAAATATCAAACACAACCTTTCCGGAAATTATATTCGGGGTAAAGAAAAATAAGAGAACTCCCCCAACATCCGCAGATCCTTGCTCCCTCGGGGTTCAAGGATCAAAGATGACCAGTCCACTCCCTAGCCCGAATACAACCTCCACCATACATATTTCGCAAATGGCACCCTAATGCACGGGTTAATGCAAATCGAAGGTCGGCCGCCGCTTTATTGGCCGTCGATGATTATTGGCTACAAAGAAACGCCATCATGGCAATAATGGAAACGCTATGGGCGAGGAATCGTCAAATTTAATGGTGGGCGGGTGTCGATTTCGACCGCGTTCGGATTTGCATTTTCGAACGAGTCGGGGAGTTTTGCGAAATTTGCAATATTTGAGTGTCTTTATGTGGGCTGGAATCGGGTTGTGTTTGAATGTCAATCGGTAGGTTATTTTGGGTTGAGTTGAAATGGTGTGAAATTTTGGGGTCGGCGAGGTTCGTGAGTGTTTTACAATGTTGAATTGATCGCTAATTGATATTTACTGAAAAACTTTACTATTTATATTCGTTAAAAATGCTGTATGAACCCCTTTTTTCTTTTTATTATGTTTTTATTACATTAGAGTGCAATAATTTAATTTTAACTTTTGTTTTTCATTTCTTTTAGAGTATCGTAGATTTTCATTAAGCAATACTATGAAAAATTTCTTTAAATTTATATTAACTTGAAGATGTATTAACGTTGAATATTTTAAATTTATTTCGAAAGATTTCTGTTTCAATATAAATATTTTTTTAATTCTACAGTAAAAAATCTGACTTTCTGGAGTATATTGGTCGTCTTTAGGCCAAAAGTGACGTAAGTAACAGTTGCTTTATGAACTTTGATTGGAAAACTTTCGAGAACGCGCGCTTTTAAAATGTCTCCCTACATCCTATTAATTTTTTATCACTACATAAGTTTTACTATGAAATATTTAATTTAATCAAGTTTGCACGAGTAAATTTATAATTTCCATCGTATAGTTTAAATCGCGACAAAAAGTTTTGTGTATCACAGGCAGTTATATATTTGCTTTAAAATGAGGTTTTTCCAAATTCGTTATATTTTTCGTCAGTTATTTTATCGATAAAATTTATTTTAGTTCTTTATAATGGAATAATAATTGAAGAAAACGTAACATATGCTAGGTCTTGCGTGCATCGATTCGATCGTATTGAACATTCTTTCAATTATTTATGTATTCGATACACGTTTTTTCATTCAATACAGTTTAGTGAACACGACGAAACAAACTTAATTCCGATTTTGAAATTTACGACACAATATGTTAGAAAATTATGTAAGTAATGGAAGAAATTTAATATAAAGAAAGATTGTTTATGAGGGCATCTTTTCATATGAGTGAAATTTTTAGCTTAGTATGAACTTCGGAAAAATGGTTTGAGTCCCAGATAAATTCGAAATTTTCTTTGCGAATGATTGTTAAAGTTTTTCCAGATAGATGTCTCTTATTAAAAATAAAAAATATTCAAAAATGAAAAATTTATGTATTTTTCTTAAATGAATATAAAATGAAATCATTGAAAATAATATGAAATCATAATTATATATTATTATATTTTCGTTTTCAACATTATAAATCTTACTATTATACATATATATCGAAGTATTAAAAGCGATTAGTCGCGCACATTGCCCGAGCGGATATAACAGCCGCTCGAGTTTCAACCCAGTCGATATTACTCAACTTTCTGTTGATTTTTTTCGCGACTTTTTTCCTAGCTCTCGTTCTCTATAGAATCCGTCGATAAAACGTTTACCCGACAAAAAAACCCGTCGACATAATAAAGCTGAAAGGAGACGGAGTATTGCTAGGCGACGACTAGAAAGCCATCGACAGACCAGACTACTATTTTTCAGCTGAAAACCAGAATAGGATCCCTACGTCGTCCATTATCATTTATTTGTATATCGAATTCATACGTCGATTATTTGCCCCGTGACTCGGCGACGACTTGCCGGATTATCGCAACGCGATACCCATATTTTTTTCAGTATTTATCGAACGATTTAGATATTAATATAGATTTACTAATGGTGTTTGGCTTTGCGTATGAAAATCGGATGCGTCATAAATATTTAGCGGAAATCCCGATGCCGAGATTTCAGCTACAAGAAGCGACAGGTTGTTCGGCAATAAAGCCTCTTATCCCGATAATCGACTCCGGATATTCGAAGTAAAACCTCTCCTGCAGTGCTTTGAAACTTTGTACATAATGGTCAAAGTGGAAGCGAACTAATATTAAACTGTTTTATTACGGAACCGGAAAAGTGCACGTTAGTGGTAATACGTACCGCGAAGGCGATTTGTTCGGTGGATTTTTAATACAGAAAAGAGTTGGCGAGTTGTCTTTCAGCTCGAAATAGAAACTCGATATTGCATTTTTTCAGCGCTATGTAATCGTGCGCTACAAAGACAGCTCTTTGTGTTGTTGCATAATGACAGTACACGTTTTGTATGACGCGTACGAATTCATAAGACGTTCCGTTTTATGAAGTATTCTATTTCACAAAGGAAAAAGCTTTCGAAATTTTGATACATTTTAAAATAGTAATTATTCATAGAATTAACTTTAGTAAAAGGTGAAAGATTTATACGTTTTGAAGGAAACTAGAGTTCATAGAATTTACTGGTACTCAATTATTCAAAAAGAAGTTGATACGTTATAACTAAATTTATAAATTCTTAAAGAAAGAAATTAAACAGAATCTAATATAGCTGACTGCATTTTGTAAGTGGATTATTGAAACTAAGTTCGAACTTTTTTAAAGTATCGTTCATCGATCTGAAACGAGAAATAGAATCATTCACGTCTTAAGAGAAGAATATTAATGGATTAAAAATATTTTAATTCTATTCAATCAATTGTCTAGTATTTTCATTATTATGAAAAAAAAATCGGTTGAAACTTCGACGCTTTCTTATTTGAAAAGCCTATACGCGTATTCCGCGCAAAAGGTGTTGCGGAATTATTGAAATGCACTCAGACCGTCACAAAAAGCCAATGAATATTTTTAACAAAAAAAGTCAAGCGAATATTCGGAAATCGTTTTAAATTCGTTGAAAGTGGCCCGTTTTAATTCGATCCGATTATGAATTTGGACCGAGTTAAATCGACCGAACAGAGGCAAAACGTCTACGTAATACGAACTCGGCAACGGAAATTGTCGTTTCGATTCGTTCGAAATATATAATAAATAAAAAATATAATGTAATACGTCTAATTCGCCATAAACAAGAGTAGACGCTTTCATGAATTTCGCTCCAGGGGTGCGAGAATATTTAATAAAAGGCCTAGGTTCAATATTTGAAGGGCGAGCGCGAAAATTTTATTGCGATCCGTGTCAGGGTTAAGTTACGAGAAATTGTGATTTCATTATCGAGAAATTTATGAAATTATAACATTAATGTTTCTAAGAAATAATCTATTTTAGAAAAAAAAGTCAAAATGAATTCGTTATACATATATGAAAATAATCAAATTTTCATGCGTGTTTGCAAAACTCTCACATATAAGATGTACGGAATGACGTCTTCGCAAAAACTTGCGTAGGCGTTTCGTAACCGTCGAAAAATACCGAAGCAAAATTTTCAAGTGTTTCCGAAAAACTTTTTCATCTTCAGCTGAAAATGTCAACCACACGAATCTCCTGTATCGATCAAATAAACTGATATTTGAATTTAAGTAAAAATAGAAAAAAATGTCGTTTTGTTAATGTCCGTTTTGAAAAACCGCGAATGAGCAAAAAAATACGTTTCTGGTATATGTGATTCCTTGTAGAAGCCCACATATAATAAAAACGGAAAAGCCTGGATAAATCAGACTCGCGTTTTTGTATGTAGCAAAGGATCATAGAAGAAATAAATAGAGACCTTTAAAAGGGAGCCCACTCTCGCTGTATAATAGCGAAATTATATCCTTTTATATGATACATAATGTAACCGATTTAAAAGGGTGCTTATTTCAAATTATCAAATGAAAAATTGATATCGAATATTCGAATTCCATACAAAACATCAATGATATACGTACTACATGAATACTTTTTAGACGCCCATTGATACCAAAATTTTATGAAAAACGATTTAGTACAAAAGTCATAAAAGCAAAATTCAATTGCAAAATGTTGCAATTTGAAGCAAATGACCTTATGTCAAAGTGTCTTATGCAAGTTGCACTTTAACCGAACTAATAAAGTACGTGAGGTCGCGCAGCGTATAATAAGACGTCATATCCCTTGTAAGTCTTACATAAATTTCATATAATAAATATGTTTCTGGCGCATGTTTTAATTAGTCTTATATTTGATTATCAGAGGTGAAAGGTATGAATTTTCCGTGTCATAAGTGAGCATGACTAGAATTTTAAGTGACTATTAAAGTTGTGAGTACCTTTCAGTCAAAAGTGAAAAACATCGCGCATGAAAATCTAATTAATTGCTTGTACAATTATCGATAATCATTTGGAAATTATGGATAAGTGGTTTGTTAATAATAATTTTCGCAAACATCAAGCATCAATAGCCACGTTTACACAACAAAAACCAAATCGAACCGATTGTTTCTTCATAGAACAATGTCGTCATTCGAGACAATGAGAATTCATCATTTTTATACCGTCTGTTTTCGTTATTTGTTGTCGCTTTTTTTGTTTCATTATTTTTAATTTCGATATGTTCGGATTGGCCATGAAACGAAAAATGCGACAAAGCGAAATTTCCGAACGGTGACGCTTTTCCATACAAAATGTCATCATACAACGATAAGCTTGAATATTTCAGCAGGTGATTTTAAAATATACAATAAATTATAAAGTTTGAATAAATCAATATCATATTTTAAAATATCCGAACATTATATGTTTTTAGTTGAAATTGTTTATCAGTTTAATATAATTCTTATTCAACAACGACAAAGTTTCCTTTAAAATAATTTCAATGCGGATCCTTTACACGAAAATTAAGTATCTTACCCGAAAGTCGGTATTCCATGAAGACCGCTAAAACGAATCGCAACAAAAACGCTACACCTTTAGCTCAAACAGATGCAACTTTATACCTCGAAAGTTAATAAATTTTCCAAAAAACAACACGCCGAAATTACGAAAGTTTAAACGGCTCATTGTGCCCTAAGGCTATACGCATCGCCGAAAATATACATAATTGAGCGATTCGGCAAAAACGATCAGCACCACATCGAAAAAAACCGCCAAAGCAAAAAGTGGTTGTGCAACGGTACTCGATGTAAGAAACTGCCATCTCCGCATAACTGTGTCCGGCGAACCGGAAACCGGACCATCCCGAACGTTGCCACTGCTCGTGTCAAATCGATCCGACGTAATTGAACGGCCATCAGAATCGGAGTTAAATGGCCGTTGGCCAACGAACCACCTCAAGTGACCGGCAAGAGTATAAAAGAGCCGAGGACCGGATGGACACAACACCAGTCCGTCGCGGACGACGAACGCCTCGGTCCGACTCTGTTGACATGTTGTGATTTGTTGTTCGAGTCTGTTTCGAGATGATCGAGATGGGTGGGGTTCCCCTCGGCCTCGTTTTGATTGTTTGCGTCGCCTGTGTGGGTCACAGTCAAGGATTCAGCGTTGATCGGATTGAGGATTTGGAGACGGAAGAGTCTCAAAGGGTGCTCAGACCCGTCACGTATGTGTACCATTCTGATCAGGATGATGTCACGGCGGCGCCGAAGACCAGAAGGATGGTTCCCGTCGCGAAGACTTTGAGTAAACCTATGAGCTTCACTTTTACCAATGGTCATGATTTGAACACTGCTGCCACTAATGATGAAGAAGAAAAGGATGAAAAGGAAGAGAGCGAGGAGGAAGAAGATTATGATGAAGAACTTGTAGAAGATCATAAGGGAGGTGGTGGAGGAGGAGGTGGACATGGTGGAGGAGGAGGAGGTGGTGGAAAAGGACACGGAGGCGGTGGAGGCGGAGGTGGAAAAGGACACGGAGGCGGTGGAGGTGGAGGTGGAAAAGGACACGGAGGTGGTGGAGGTGGCCACGGTGGAGGAGGTGGCGGAGGAGGAGGTGGCGGTGGAAAACACACAAAAGGTATGTTAAACGATATAATAAATATCGACATTAATTGATTTCCGTGGTTTTCGTGTGCTCCCTATAATTTTGTTCGCCCTACAAACTTCGGTTAAATATGAGAGTCGTTAATTGTTTGTTGCTCATAGTTTTTAAGTATCGTAATACTCGAATAAACTGTTGGAATAACATTGGCGTAATGGGAAAATATTTAACAGACAATGGTTTATTTCTGACCCGTGTCAGTAATAATTGAAGCACGAGAACACAAACTCGCTTAATCAAGTTCGAAATGTTTGAGGAATTTATACTGATTATTATAACCATATTAATAACTATGTTAATCAACAATTCTTTATTAATTTTCTTATCAATTAAGTAATTTTGATAGAAATTTTATTGTATAGATTCCGTTCACAGGATATAAATAAAATTCGGTTCAATACTAAACTCAAACAATTAGTCAACAAATTTAATTGAATACTTAAGCAAATCTATTAATATTACGATTTCTCTTTACTTCAACTGCTTACAATTTGAAATTTAACGACCATTTTATTATTACAAAGCAATAACGCCGCACAAAATGAACTATACGCAATCATTCAAAATATGAGGACCGTACAAAAGTAGAGAACGTCTCACCATTAAATTTATCGCCCTCATTTGACATAACATCAAGAAACGCGATACCCTCCTGCGTGTGCAGTACGCTTTATTGCAACACAAAACGGAAAATCGTCATTCGATATTCTAAGTGTTCGGCGAAAGAAGGAGAAAACTCGCTCACATACAAATAAGAACATGAAACGTTACTCTGCCACATCGGAAATAAATAATCTCGCTTTGCGGCGCATTCGAACGCGCAAAAAGATAACGAAGAAATGGCCTCGTATAAACAAATTGTGCCTTTCAATGATCTGTGCTTTTCAAACGTCGACAGCCTATTTTGTTTCGCGATAAATTAATATTTATATAACGTTATATATGAATTTTCTTTTTTGCATATGAAAGAAAAAGGTTTAATGATCTCATATTTATTTACGTATATATTAAAATTAGTAATTTGTTGAAGTAAATATCTAAATTGACGTATTATATATGAATTTATTTTATATATAGTATCATAATTTTCGGATAAATTCTCAGAAATATTCCAAGCTTCTTATTAATTATATAAGATAATCAATACGTGAAAATTTCCGCATGATTGCAAAATAATTTTGCACGTTCATATGATGAAATTATAAAGCTAAGCATATTGAATTTATAAACAAAAATTATTAAAAAAAATTATATACACCCAAATTTATTTTTATACATTTCCGAAATAATACTGTTCAAAAAAGAATCGATTTTATTCACTAATATGGCATAAACATAAAAAAAATATTATTATGCCACAATTATAAGATCCGGATCAAACTAATATACAATTATTAAATGTAAATTTTGATATTTTATGATGATTTCACATGATGAAATTCTTCAAAATTACACATTTTATATAAAGTATATTTTGATGAAAGTTCCATCCAAACATACTGATGGAGCCTATCTTCAGTTTTTATACGTTCACCATATATTTTTTTTTTCACCGTAGTCTCTAGAAAGTGTCCCCCATATAAAAAGAGGCTTTAGCGTACTTCATTCACCCAGAACTTGAACTACCTGACTAATTGTAAAATAACTTCAATCAAATCTTCACAATCATCCAAAACTCTTACACCAACCAACCCGGCAAAAACCATCGACTTGCCCAACAATCAATTAGCACCATCGATCAATCCGCTCCGCCATTCTTTGGATTGCATAACTCTGCGGTTTCGCAACAATTGGCCACTCCACCGTCGCAGCCTCGACGAGCTGGCCAGCATCAGCCATCGTCGGATGTCGAAAGGTCTTTCGCTTCGGACAAGAGGCGCGAAATTGGAATTGGCCGAGCGGAAATTGCGGAGAGCCTCCTCCGACGCCGACTTTCAATTATGGGACGTCGGATTGGCGTTGTGAATGGGAAAAGTGCAGAGTTGTTATGGGGGAGGGTTTCGTTGGATGTTTTATGTAGATGGGTTGGATGGTTTATGTGAGGGACATGTGTAGGTGAGAGTGGCTGAAAATTTTTTTTCGGATGTTGTGTGAGTTCGTTCACTCGTTTTTTTTATGTAAAGCCGTCAATATTTATTCGATAAAAAATGATTCATCGTTTTATAAGAACTCGTGTTTTGTTGGTTGTTTTATGTTAAAAAATAAATAAATAAAAACGGATGGTTACCGCAAATATTTTCAACGATTTTTCCGGTCACGAATTTCAATTTAACTTTCTTCAATTAAATTTCTATTTATATTATCTTAATTGATTTTTAAATATTCATAAACTTGTCAATATCAACTAAAGCGTTTTTGATCGGTCAAAAGTCAACATTCGTTTTATAACAACATATCTTTGATTCAAAATGATTTCATATACGAGCACAATTTCAACTGAATTATTTTTAGCAATATTTTTTTGTTTTTATGTATACATTGTGGAAAAAACGTTTTCTCTTTCTTTTGATTTGTTATTGTTTTGTGGTTTTTGTGATGAATGACTGTCGATCGATTATCTGAAATATAAACTCTATATGTATACGTATATGTAGTTGAGAAAAATGGATTACATCAAATTTAGTCTTTCTTTTTATATTTATTGAATCAAATATTTATTTTTATTTCAAAAAATAATATTTCAATTAAGTTCTATTTGATTTTTTTATACGACGGAAAATATTTTGTTTACTTCTAGCAGTTACCTGTAAGTAGTTCATTGCACGTCTATTTAGATTTTTATAAAATGTAATTAGAAGAAATTTAATTAAAAAATCAAGCAGAAGGAACTTACAGGAGATGAAAAGCTGATGAATATGTAAAAAATCAAAGTGCATTTGACAAGCAAGCTAATTATGAGCTAAATTAATTATTAAGCTAAATTGACTATTAAAAAATATGTAAAAATAGAAAACATCCTCAAAAGACCGCTTCAGATAAATATTAATACGATAACTATATTTGAACCTCAATTTGCAATAAAGGACCATACTGACGTCACCGTTAGGGACATTTGTGCGAACGTGACCTTTAACCTAAAAAAAAAAAAAAAACAACAGCAAAAGGTCAAAAATATACTACCTTCGATAAACTTTCGCGTCATTAAATTAAATATATTATATAAACGTCTCACTTACGCATTTCTTTAACAATATTTATGACGTGATACAAATTTAATTTCGACTCCCTAAGTGTCCTATGAAACACACCGGAACGAGGGTAACACGAGAAAGCGTCAACGTTATTAAGCCGTTTAATAAATTTGAATATACGT
Organism: Hydropsyche tenuis; assembly: GCA_009617725.1. Lineage (NCBI taxonomy): Eukaryota > Metazoa > Arthropoda > Insecta > Trichoptera > Hydropsychidae > Hydropsyche > Hydropsyche tenuis. The sequence continues at coordinate 1,553,416 of VTON01000011.1, read as the reverse complement.
AGGCGCTGGTCTCCGAGGATTCGGAATGATTGATGGAAGCATCAGGTCCTCGAGGAGTAAATGTGGATATGACGTTGAGACATCGGAGTGTGAATGTCCCTGGTGAGGAAGGTAGTAATCGATTTGCTATATATTCGAAACGGTATCGGATGAACTGGATTGGAATAATCTTGATTGAAATGATGTTGAGACATGAATGTTCAATTGATCGTCGAAATAATATTTTCGTTCTATTTAAGTAAATATTGAAATAAAACAAAATATTCATAATAGAAAAATTGCAAATAATGTGTTTGGTGAAAGGGTATAAAATGTATTTTTAGCATACATTCTACTTTGAAGCATTTAAAAATGATGCAAATTTTCGTCAGTACGTTAAAATATTAAAGCGAATAATTTAACGGTTAAAATTTTGAAAAAATGAAAAACCTTATTTGAAGGATATATAAATTAATAAAAGTTCGAAGTTTTTAATTCGAAATTGTTCAAATCGTGAAATTTATAACTTTCGCGCGACTCAACGTCCTTTCTAGACGCGATAATCAATAATGGGTCGAAATTTTTGCATATACCAATACGAATATTGTAGATTTTCAAACAAAATATTTTATTTCAATTAACTTCAACAGAGTAAATTTATAACGACCACTAAAACGGTCGCTTGTTGGAATGATGTACGAAACGTGAGAAAGAGTATGCGCTTTCAGTATGCAGAATTCGTACTAAAAGTTTGCTAGTCATAGAATAAAACTTCCCCGATGTTGAAAGTCTCGAATATATATTCACCAAGAAATTTATTTATTTATCCACGTTTTCCAGGAGGCGGCAAGGAACACAAAGCCGAACACCATGCCGAGCATGGAGAAAAGGGCGACAAAGGATACAAGGTACTACATCCATCAGAAATCGGTCAAATTCTCCAATAAAACATTTCCAGATCGTACAAATTCTCCTTTTATTTTCTAGGGATACCACAAGCACTCGAAGGGCCAAAAGGGGCATCACAATAAAGAGGGACACTCGGGCCATTACGATGACAAGGGAGGGCACGAGAAGAAATCTCACGAAGAGTCAGGACATCACGGAGAACACCATAAGGGCGAGAAGGGATCAAAAAAAGCAGAGGTGACGTCCTATATGTCGATTCAAACTATTATTTATGGCGTTTTCATCGACCTCTGAAGTGCAATAAAATTCAGATGTATAAAACGCATTTGTCGTTTATTGCGCACGCTGTCATATAATAAATATGCGGCTTTGACGTAAACCGCAACTTTGTATATGGGTCAGGGGAAAATGGTGCCGAGAGATAATTTTTTTATATGATCATGTTTCAGTACGAGGAATCGGGAAAACATTCCAAAGGACACAGCACTAAGGGATCCCACGATATCCACAAGAAAGACGAATACGAGAAAAAAATTGAATTCTTCGAAGAGGACCACGGAGGCGGCGAAGAAGAAAAACACGGAGGTTTCCATCACGAGCACGACAGCCACAAGGTTCAATTTTATTCAAATCAAATGATAATATAAAATGTTTATTTTAAAATAATGACTATCGAACAATGAATTTCAGGGTGGCAAATCGAAGGGAAGCCACTTGAAAACGGAGCACCATCATGCCGGTAAAGGCAAAAAAGGACACTACGAAAAAGGCGGACATCACAAAGATCATAAGGTATATGCGTTATGTGGCAGAACATATAATTTTAACGGGCTAAAATAGAAATAATAGCAAATAAAAGCAAATAATAGAAGAATAAAATCTTATATTTATGTGCGGGGTTACTTTTCAATTTATTTCGGTCCATTTTCGACAGGCTTATTCAACGCACACGTAGTTTCCGATTTCGGCAAACAAGACGGTCGCTAAATTTATAGACGTGCATTCAGAGACCATTTTCTGGGTATGGAACTCGAACACGAACACCGTTGTATAAATAAATATACGAGTCGTTATTGGAGTGTTGAAAACGTACCGAGCTTTCAATTGTAGAAACACTAATAGCTACGTTTACCAAAATAAACAACCGATCGCTTGTAATTGACGCACTATGGAATCACACTTCAGGCACGTTTATTGTTCTTGTGACGACGTGGAATTTGACAATATGAATTATCTTATTCGTATATTAATATCTGTGCCTCGTTACATGACCCAGATGCTTTTGTTTATAATTGAGGATTCTATTTTATAATTATAATTAAATTAAGAGCGGAAGATGATACTGGGTTGGGTCGGATTCGCGCGCAATGAATTCCAATTATGGCCACAAAAAGTTTTCACCTGGTCGCTTCTATCTTCCTGTAGGAAGTTTTACTTTTTTCTTCTTTATTTTATTTTTTTATCAAGAAGTTGGTTGTATTTGCGTGTGCGTAAGGTAAGGAGAAATAAGACTTGGTCGCGGTAGAGAAACGAGGGTCTGAGTGTTAGGTGACGTGAAGCCACTATGCAAATTCCATTAAAGTTTCCCCTGGGAGATTTTCAGCTTTTCACAATTTCGACAACTTTTTATTTATTTATTTATAACATTAAAAAAAATTATAACGCCAAAACAGTACGAGGTTTTCATATCAATCAATTATTTAAAATATAAACAGATATTATTTTTCAATTATAAAAATATTGTGTGTATTGAAACACATTCGTTAAAAAAATGTTTACGAATTGAATTATTAACGTGAAAAATATTTTCTCAACGTTCTAATAAAATATTAGAACGCCGAAATACACATGCGCCGAGATGAAATCTGAGAAAACGAGAAAGAAAGTGGTAGTAACCGAATTTAATTTTCAGGGACATAAACACGCGGGAGGCCACGATGAACACCATGCACACCACTCAGAATATGGACATAAATCCGCGAAAGAAGGAGGAAAGAAATGGGGCTATAAGCATGGTGATGGCGGCGGAGGCGGGGGTGGAGGAGGAGGAGGCGGTAAAAAAGGAGGGGGTGGTGGACACGGGGGAGGGGGAGGTGGTGGACATGGAGGAGGAGGGGGTGGTGGTGGACATGGAGGAGGTGGAGGTGGTGGACACGGGGGAGGGGGTGGTGGACATGGGGGAGGGGGAGGTGGTGGCGGTCACAATGGCCATGGTGGTGGACACCACGAAGAAATAGTCGAGGAATCTCCGGATGTTGTTGAAGATGAAGGTGAATACGCAGAAGCAGCTGAAGCAGAAGCAGAATACGAAGGCGAGGAAGCCGAAGAACAATAGTCTCCAATAATAAATTGATTAAAATATTATGTATTGACTTGAATTTAGTTAGCAGTCGATTATTAATATCAAAGATACCAAAGCGTGCTTCATTGTTTTGTTTTGTACTTATTTATTTATTTAAGGTAACTAGATATAAAATTATGAAAAACATGTATATAATTATGTCTGACGACTGTGCGATCGAGTTGAATGTTAAAATTGTTATCGTCTCGACGCAAGTTGTTTGATGATATAAAAATAAATAAATTATAACTGACCTTGTTTGTTTCTTTGATTGAGGCCTTGTTCGAAACTAATAATCTCTATACAGAATACCCTCCAGCATTCATTATGACGTATGTGTTGAACTGAAAAATAAAATAAAAACTAAATTAGAATAATGTAATTAAAACATAATACACTGCAATAAAAATAATAGACTGCAAAGAATGCACCTGAAATTCAATTTTAAGAAATACATATTATAAGGTTATACACCAGTGGTTCACGATGAATCTATAAGTGACGATCTAACAGAAAAAAAAACGTAAAAATTAAGATTTCCAAAAATGGTGATTTTTCAGAAAAGGTGTGATCGAAAAGATATAAATTACAGCCTATCAATCGCATCCTTCCCGAAAAATTACCATTTTTGGAAACCTTATTTTTCTCAGTTTTTCAGACAGATCGTCAATTATAGATTCATGGTCAACCACTGATGCATTACCTTACATATAGAGAAATTATCAAATTTTCTAAATATTTAATTAATTTATATGTATCACACGGTTTAACTGATTGATAGTTATATGATAAATAAAAAAGTAAATTAATTTATACAATTTTAATTAAAAATTGAATACAGAGGACATAAAAAAGACTATTGAATACAAAAAATTATAAATTAAAAATTATTTCTCATCAAACGAAGGTTATGAAAAATTTAAACGTAATAACGAGTGTAAAACAAAGACATTTGATTAATTCTATTCGTGAATCATCATAAAATTATCGAAAAAAATGTTAATAAAAAACTTTATAAAAAAATATGGATAGATTTCATTGATAAATATTTTAAGATTAAATGAACTTACATATAATAGAAGAAAATTCATCGGGAATTTGTATTAATTTACGTTTCATTATTTGAATGAATAAAAATATTAAACTAAATTTTAAAAATTTATTCAAAACGCGATTTAAAATTACTATCCGATTACAAAAAATACACCAAATATGTATAGTCATTAAAAAAACTTTCTTATTTAAAAAAAAAAACGAACGCCTCATCATTGTCTCGCCTCATCAAATTTTGTATTTACCGAAAAATAAAAAAAATCGAGATGAGACACAAAGTTGTGTCAAAAAAAAACTCGAAAATGAGTCCATACCGTTCGAACACTAATAACACAATTATGATCATCGATCAAACGTGACGATTAGCAAATGGATCGTTACGAAGTACTGGTGCTTCCCTATGTTGAAACGAAAATCTATAAATATGAATAATTTTATGAAGATTCGATCAGTCGAGAAAAAACTCCGTAAAAATGCGGCCCATAACGTGTTATTTTTGTGTCTTAGTGTTGATTTTATATTCAAATTCATGTGAAGGTTTACCTCGATACGAAAATAGTGAACCAATTATCGTCGGTCATATTATAAGACCCGTGAGTTTTTCTTATGAGTCTGAGCACATTCTTCGTCCCAAAAGGAACGATTTGGCTTCTCTGCCCTCGAAAAATGTTCGGATGAAACAAGTTACGTATTCGTCTTTGAAAAACGTTCCCAATGATCAGCCAATTATGAAAAAACCGAATATAAATAAAGATCAAATTAGAAACGTTGCAAGAATTCAAAGGCATCCGATAGATCGACAAAAGAAATTAATGGAAGCGAAAAAAAATTATAATATACAACCGAGAAATTCCGCAGTAAAAAAATTATCATCGAAAGATAAATTTGAAGATAGTTTAGTAAACGAGCAGAAAATAAATAGTATGGTAAATGATCAGAAAATAAATAGTATGGTGAATAATAAGAAAATAGATAGTATGGTAAACGAACAGAAATCAGGTAGTATGGTACATGAGCAAAAGATCGACAATATGGGAAGCGAACAAAGACACGACGATGTAGGAAGCGAACAAAATGATGGACATGGCAAAGGCGGGAAACATTCAAAAGGTATTTAAAAATCAAAATAAAACTTACAATTGAAAACATATGCTATTATAAAAAAAAGTAACGCAAATAAAAATAATTTTCATGTGAAGGGGGCGGAAAGGAGCACCATTCGGCACATGATTCGAAGCACGGCAGTGACGGCGAAAAGGGTTATAAGGTAATCGATCATTACACAAAAGGACAAAAGATCGTTTGAAAATGTGTTAATCGTGTTTTGATGGACATTTTCCAAGGGCCATCACGACCATTACAAGGGAGAAAAGGGACACCATGATAAAGAAGGTCATAAAGGTCACTACTCCGATAAAGGCGGGAACGGAAAAAAGTACGGCGAAAGCGGCGGACACTTCGGGGAATATGAAAAAGGTGGTAAAGGCGAAAAAAGTGCTGAGGTGAAAAAAATATACGTTTTGGATTACTTAATTAATTATTGTTGTTAAATTTTAAATTTAATTTTTGATTATTTTATATAAGTTCGAGGAATCTGGTAAACACTCGAAGGGTCACAGTACCAAAGGAGGTCATCAAGTTCATAAGAAGGACGAGTACGAAAAAAAAGTTGAGTTCTACGAGGAAGATAACGACCAAGGCGGTGAAGAAAAACACGGAGAATTTCACCACGAACATGGACATAAAAAAGTATTTGAGATTCATATCATACTGCAGAATATATATAATATTTGAAATTCATTTTTTTTAAATCTTATTTCGATTGTGATTAACAGGGTGGACATTCGAAAGGAGGACATCATCATTCTGGTCATGATCACAGTAGTAAGGGTAAAAAAGGACACTACGAAAAAGGAAATCATTATGATGATCATCAGGTACATATTTTGAATGTTAAATATATTCTGATTTTTTTAAGTATTATATAAATGACTATATTTATGAATATTTTATAGGGACACAATAATGCAGAAGGTCATGACATCCATCATGGACATGAAGAAGCACATGGTCACAAAAATGGGAAAAGCAGTGGTAAAAAATGGGGATTCAAAAAAGGAGATGGCGGTCATGGCTGAAATTATTGTTAATGTTATGGCGTTGATTATCTTTGTTAAATTGATTGAAAAACAGAATAAAAAGATTATATTTATATGGTTTTCGAATACTGTAAATGATATTTAAAATATAATAAAATGATTTTATACGAATAAATTATTTTTTTTAATCAATTATGAATGTTTATTTTTGTAGAATAAAATTTCAAAATAAATCTCATATTTCAATTAAAAAATGATACCCGAAGCATGTAACAAAGAATCCAAAAAGCAAAATAAAAAATCCTCCATACTTTACACGAGAGGAACATGATTCTGATAATAAGAAGTACCTATAATATGTATATTGAGATATTTTTTGAATTACATAGAAAAGTTCAAAAATAAATCGATAAGACATTATTTTTCAGCGCAAATTGATATCTAATTTAAAATTTGAAAAAAATTGTACATAAATAAAGAAAATTCATAAATAACCTTAAATTTATAAATAAAATTGGTTATGATATTTATATGAAAATAAACACAATATAAGTATTTGAAAGTAAAAGTACATGTACCTATATACATATTTATTGATTAATAAAATAAAAATAAACTAATTTTATTAAAAGAGTAAAAAATGTTAAATATTATAAAATTAAAAAAATTCCTAATGCGTAAGTTTCATATGAATTAACAAACTTACAGAAAATAATAATATTTGTATTATAATAAGTACATATGTACTATTAATTCTATAAAAACTAAAATATTTATAATAATATGAATAAAGTTTTCGTTTTATTTATGTTTTTGAATTATTATTTTCAAAATCAGCTAATGTTGAAAAACATAATTATTTCCCTATAAAAGGTTATTGCAGTATTAATACTTAAAAAAATTTTATATTTCATCACGAAACAACAATTTTTCCCGATAAACGAGTATTAGATTTGTATTGGTTTCGAGTGTTTATTCTAATAGCACCTTTTCCTGATCAAATTTTTATAAAAAGAGAATTATATTAACGCAGACACAAAAACGTATCGAAAGAGCCGAACGAAAAAGTTGAAAAAAATAATAATAGCGTCTAGCTAAAGAGTAACAAACAAAATTGACCAGTATCGAGTAATGTGATGGTGACATACTGGATAAAAAAAGTACCTTTCTCCGCGGAAAACTTCACAAAATAATTATGAAACAACTGATGCAAGAAAAATGTCATCTCTTCGATTCGGCGAAGGCACCATCTTTTGCAGTTGCATGTTCGAAACAAATCGATCCGTTTTGTACAATAATTGACACTTTTTTGGGTTTTTTATTGTTTCATTGACCAACACCGGCATTTTGCAACTGCACCAAATTATTAGTGCATCTAGTACTATAAAACGGACCGAAATTCGTAAACACAGCATCAGTCGAGTACGGATCATTCTACGAATACTCGTTGAATATCCAGTGTTAAAGTGATAGTGTTAAAAGAAATGTGCTAAAGGACTCGCAATCATGTTTGTGTCGTTCAGGAGCAATGCCCTTCCAGGGCTTATGCTTATTGCTGTCTTACTCAAAACTGGTTACGGATTAACGATTCAAGATAAGTTGTTGCCGAAAGTGTTGATTACCAAAGAAGAAGATGTTGCTGTTGCGAAAATTGAAGATCAAAGTACGCAAGCGACAGATTATAGTTATGATATAGACTTTGATGATTATCAATATGGAGGAGGCGGCGGCGGCGGCCACGGAGGAGGAGGAGGCGGCGGTCATGGAGGTGGAGGCGGTCATGGTGGTGGTGGCCATGGAGGCGGTGGCGGCCATGGAGGCGGTGGTGGCCATGGAGGCGGTGGTGGTCATGGAGGCGGGGGTGGCGGTCATGGTGGTGGCGGCCATGGAGGCGGTGGCGGCGGTCATGGTGGTGGCGGCCATGGAGGTGGTGGAGGCGGTCATGGTGGTGGCGGCCATGGAGGTGGTGGAGGCGGTCATGGTGGTGGAGGTCATGGCGGTGGTGGAGGCGGTCATGGTGGTGGAGGTCATGGCGGTGGTGGCGGTGGACATGGAGTCGGTGGACATGGTGGAGGCGGTGGCGGTGGACATGGAGGTGGAGGTCATGGCGGTGGTGGTGGAGGACATGGAGGGGGAGGTCATGGCGGTGGTGGTGGTGGAGGACATGGCGGGGGTGGTGGCGGAGGAGGCGGCGGAAAATCTTCTAAAGGTATTAAATTTTTTTTTATTATAAAGATAAATATAATATTTTTATGAAAAATCGTCACATTTTATTTTGTAGGAGGTGGTAAGGAACACCATTCGGCTCATCATTCTTCTCACGGAGACAAAGGCGATAAAGGATACAAAGTATAATAATAATAATAATAATAATAATAAACAAATAATTGTTAAATCAGATTACTTTCTCAAATGAAACTCTATCATAATATTATTTATATTTAGGGACATCATAGCCACTTTAAAGGATCTAAAGGTCATCATGATAAAGAAGGGCATTCTGGACAATACGGAGATAAAGGAGGGCATAAAAAGGGATACAAAGGTGAGTCCGGTCATCATGGTGAACATCACAAAGGCGAAGCCGGTAAAAAGGAATCAGGGGTAATTATCGAGATCACATATACTTATTGAATACATTTGATAAGTAATATAAAAAAGAACATATTATTTTTAGTACTCTGAAGCTGGAAAACATTCAAAAGGTCACAGTACCAAAGGTGGTCATGAGGTTCATAAAAAAGATGCATTTGAAAAAAAAGTTGAATTCTTTGACGAAGATCACGGTGGTGGTCATTCCGAAAAACATGGAGGATTTCATAACGAGCATGGACATCACAAAGTAAAAAATAAATTCAAAGAATTTCTCTTTAAAAAATGTCATCATTATATTCTTATTTACTTTTTTTTTAGGGAGGAAAACATAAGGCCGGTCATTCTAAGTCAGGACATCATCATTCTGGAAAAGGCAAAAAAGGACATCATGAAAAAGGAAGTCATCATCACGATCACAAGGTAAACATTTAAATGGGAAATAAATATTGGAAAAATATAAGAGTATTGAATGCTTGAAATTAATATACAAAATATTTCATTTATCAAAGGGTCACAATCAAAAAGGCGGACATGATTCTCATCATGGTCATCATTCAGAACACGGACATAAATCTGGTGACAGTGGTGGAAAGAAATGGGGATATAAAAAAAGTAGCGGCGGGGGTGGAGGCGGTGGAGGCCACGGAGGTGGAGGCGGTGGCGGTGGACATGGAGGAGGTGGCGGAGGACACGGTGGTGGAGGACATGGCGGCGGCGGTGGTGGTCATGGAGGTGGAGGACACGGTGGAGGCGGCGGTGGTGGACACGGTGGTGGAGGACATGGCGGCGGCGGTGGTGGTCATGGAGGTGGTGGACACGGCGGCGGCGGTGGTGGTGGACACGGAGGTGGAGGTCACGGCGGTGGTGGTGGAGGTCATGGAGGTGGTGGTCATGGAGGTGGTGGACATGGTGGCGGCGGCGGCGGTGGACACGGTGGTGGAGGACATGGCGGCGGTGGTGGCGGACATGGAGGTGGCGGACACGGCGGCGGCGGCGGTGGACACGGTGGTGGAGGACATGGCGGCAGGGGGGTGGTGGTCATGGAGGTGGTGGACACGGTGGCGGCGGCGGCGGTGGACACGGTGGTGGAGGACATGGCGGCGGGGGTGGTGGTCATGGAGGTGGTGGACACGGTGGCGGCGGCGGCGGTGGTGGTCATGGAGGTGGAGGACACGGTGGCGGCGGCGGCGGTGGACACGGTGGTGGAGGACATGGCGGCGGCGGTGGTGGTCATGGTCACGATAGTTATGATGTTTCTTTCGATCATGAAATATCTTCTGGATACGATGATTCCGGAAATGTTTATGACGACAGTCCCATCATCACTGATGTACTCATATAATGAAATAGTTTATATCAAGATTAAGTCATTCAAAAATTTCAAAACGATCTTAAATGGTATGCCATAGGAAATATTATTGTCTGATTTTAGTGATAATAAACTTTTTATATGAAAATTATTTTGTAATTTTTTATTGACGATCATCAATCACTATCACAATCGAAACACAAATATAAATCAAACATCACTTCCAATACAAAACATCTCCAACGAGTGTGCTTCTTGCTAATAAGCAAACACGAACTATTCCACCATCCCGAACGGAAGTGCACTGAGCAAACAACATACTGACCTATAAATCTCGATATCACACTCGTACGTACGGCACGTTGCAACTCGCTTTATTGAATTTGCTCTGAAAATGTTTACCATTTATTTTACACTCCTATAATAAGTTCGTTTATTGTCAAGCCCTTGAAGCTGCGAATAACCCGCAAAATATCCAAGCGTCGAATAACGGCGTTTGACGTGTGATTACTTAAGTTCGAACGCTAAGAACATTTCCGTAAGCCTCTTGAAACAATACACTCAAAGCTTTAGACATTAGTCCGCAACGATTAAGTTCGAGGCGAAAATTACAAGTTGGACGAACGAGCTCGTTATACACTCATAGTGAAACTTTCGGGACCAAGTCCCATTTTCACCTTTACGTCGACTTTTCAAAGCAACAAACAAACTCAACATAATGTGTGTATGGCGCGTTCGAATCGGCGCGATGAATGTGCGCATTACATATTATCAGATTGTATATAATATTATATATTTTGCGTTTTCGTACATTTCTCGCGTCTCGAGGGGTTGTGGTCTGTCTGGATATGTTCCGCATTTCATATTTTAAAACTATACGGGTCCTTGGCGAGTTTCAACTGAAAACCGTCAGTTATGTGCGAGACGGAGTTATGTAATTGAAAAATAACGTTTTCTTCGATAAATTCAATTTTGGCGACAGAGCAACGTCTCTTAATCATCAAATCTTCTGAATTCCTCCCCAAACCTCGATTTTGTAGAGGTAACTTTTTTCTTTTATGTGCGCGTGAGTAAAATTGGAAATAAAAGTCTTTCTCTACCGCGACAGAATGCGGGATATTGAGCGACGAAGATCAACGAAACGAATTTTCTGCGAGTTCTGTTCACTGAACATATCATTTTTATCTATCGAATATATACCTAAAGTCTAATAAAATATAAAATTAATTGGTTTTCGTCCGCATACAAAAAACTCGCCACCGTACAAAATGTTGGATACAATCTTCCGAAATTACTGTTTAAAATGTGTAATGAATGTTTGTTCGCTTGTTCGTTGTGTCCAAAAAATATATCGAAAAAGGAGTTTTCAGTTTTTCATTGTTTCATAAACAAAGGGACATTTATTTTAGATTGAAGAAATAACAAAAGCTCGAAAAAGAAATAATTTTTTTTCATTGATCTATTTGAAAGATGCGGATAATTTTCATAATTCTGAAAAATAAAGACAAAAATGCAAATGCACAATCAATAAAATATCTAAATAATTTTAATTTTAATTAATATGACTGTTTTGAAATTATTTTTGAATCTTTGAAGCTAAAATATATCACAAAGAAAACTTTAATAGAATTTCCGCTCGGGAAACAGAAACCATCTAACTTTGAATAGTGAAGGTTTTATTATATTTACAGTACGTAACGAACACAATTCGAAGAATTTTCTATTCTTTTGTATCAATTTAATTATAGAATGAAACGACATTGTTTGAAAAATTCACCACAATGTAAAATCGAAAAAAAACATTTAACGCTGTTCATTTCAAAATGGTCATTTCGACCACAGAAAAGGTTTCAATACGATATTTTTAGTCTATCGAAGAATTCTTACTAAAAGCGCGTTTTGAACTAGCTATCAAATCGATATGATTCATTTTTTTATGCCAGTTTTTTTATATTTTATACGAACTTATTCCTTTGATTCCCTCCAATTGTAGAAATAACATTATTATAAGACAAATATATAGTTGTAAAAAAACCATCACTGTTATCAAAAAGCTCATCTAATATAATACTTAAGATTAAGATTACTTAATTTTCAGCCTTATGGATTCAATTATTAACGATGATTAATGTATCTACATGTATTTAATATTTCAAGAAAACTTACACATTTTCAAAACTATTTTCCTACATAATTTCTCAAATAATCATTTTTTTCTAAGAACCATGAAATCGATGATTTTTACAGACAACTCAAATACATCAAAACAAATCATTTCTAACCCGACAACTTTCAAACACCATTCACCGAACACCCCCAACACACATCGCCCAATCAAAAAGCCACCCCATCCACAATAACAACAACCACTAACGAAAACCCATCCAAGAATCGAACAAGCGCAAATAACACACAACACCCAGCCACTAGTTACACCCGGTTGTCGGCCAGTAAAGTCTGATAAGCGTCCAGCCATATTTCCCGGTTTAACGCAAACCCTCATCCAGGTCCTGAATTAAGCCGCAAACGCAGCATGGTCGATCGTGTCCTGAAAACTTTAAGGCTTTCGCGCTGGGTTGCGTGGCTCTCGTAGATGTACGATGGGGGAAACTTGCTGGCTGAAATGCTCGGTATTTATAATGAATACAGTGGTGAGGGTCAAGAGTGATTATTTTCTGATGATTTATTTGGAATTTTTTGTTTTGGGATAGTTTTTTGATTTAAATATTGATATGGGTTTGAATGGAAAATGTTAGCTTGAAGTTAAATTTTGAATATTTAAAATGATTATTTTTATATTATTTATAAAACGTTGGTAAATAATAAATGGGAACAATTTAAACGTGTATTAAATAAAATAAATGTGACCCGAGAAATGTAAAATAAATGTAAAATAAAGTAAATGTAATGTAAAGTAATGTCTAATAAATGTAAATAACCTGAGCGTTAAATAAAATAAGTGCGCATTGTTGTGTGCACTTTGCACGAGCATTAAAACGTGTGCATTAGAAAAAATACCTGTACCTTAAAACGAACAAACGTGCGTTAGAACAGGGCGAAATACTAACTGCACGACCATCATTCACATCTTACATAATATAATCGATTCGCAACAAACCGAATCAATCAAAATCAACATTGATCAAAAGATGGATCAAATTGTTAAAATATAGTCAACAGTTGTATTGTATCGTCTGTAGAGATTGACTTTACGTTGCCATCTATCTGTCATTTTAATGCACAAACTATTCATTCTATTGCACATTTCATATTTTTTAATCCTCATTTTATACTGTATCAATTTTCTTTATATTGCACAATATGAATAAAATAATGCTCAATACGAGATTTTTTAATGCACCAGAAATAATGCACATCGCATATTTTTCTAATGCACAAGTAATGCGTTAAGGCACAATCTAATATATATATTTTTAATGCACAGTTAAATCGCACCCATAATAAGTTGAAACCTACGCGGATTTCATTAATTTAATTTATTTTTCAAGGCGCTTTTATTTTTAAATAAGGTCATTTGGAGACGAAAACAACTTAAAGCTGTTTATTCATATAATAATATACATATATTCCAATGACACAAATTTACTTTTTTTTTCGAAAATAATTCAAAAAATTTAATAAAAACCCATAATAAAATCACATTCAAAAACACAAAACCGCTCCATACGACCTTTCATAGCTTCCCCGAAGCAACCAGCTAGAAAACCCATCGGTGATCCTCTCCCGGGAGAATCATCTTCCGCAATCACCACTTCCATTTCGATAACGACGAGCCGGAGAAAGGCCACATAATATAAAAAAGTAATATTAACGCGAAAACAGCGGGATTTGGGGAAATTTTCGCAGCAGATGCGACGAATCGTCCACCCCCGCAAAGGAAATCTCCAAGAATGATCGCAGTGCACAGAGGCAGATCGTTAGAACTTTTAATCGTGTCGAAATTAATTAATACGAAATACAATACTCGCCGGGTCGGTAGCGAACTTCGGACGTTTCCTAATTAAATTGCGGTATTATCAAAAGTATATGGCGAACTCGTCATAGAGGGAATTGTCGATGGGAAATTCGCCGGCGATTTTGTATTTGTGCTGAGCGCGCGAAATACGCTGTTTGTCCCGAGATATGTGAAACAATTCTGAAATGTTTTTATGATCGACAATAACTTTCGTCGGTAATTTTCGAGTGGAAATTGCGCGTTTATCTCGCGAAAGAAAAGAAACAAGTGCGCAAAAAAAGTGCAAGAAATATAAACGGGATTACTTCTGCGTCTCGCGAAAAAGAATACTATGTACGAAGTTCAGGTGCTCGAATAAAACGAAACGAATGCCACAACGAAGCGTATTTTCATGAAAAAAACCACAATTTGAAAACATGCACGATATACTGAACCAATTACAACTTCGAACGTATATTAAATACAATTAGAACTTCGTTAGTCTTCGTATTGACTTCGACGCCCACGTATTGTATTAATAGAGTATTGTTTTGTATATGTTTTCATTTTTTTTGCAATTAAATATTACTACATATTCCACAATGTACTTCCTAGTGCACCGAATTAATGTGCAAAAATAATAGAGTAATATGAGACAGACATTTTATTATGTTAACATGCACTTTGCGTCGTTCCCGCAAATAAATTCCACGACAAATGATATCAAAGCTCGCTCAGAGAGGACTTTTCAAATGTTCCGCTCGTAAATAATCCTTTTGTATTCCCGTATGTGGCGAACACTAGCCCATAAAGGAACGAAAGGACGAATGATTTTTTTCTTTATACATTGTATGTATAAATAACGTACCGAAAGCGCTTCGGCTGTTCGTTTTCGAATATAATTGAAGTCGCGCTGACCTATGTAATGATAAATAGTCACAAGGGATGATTGCCGGTGCGTGGGATGTCATTGTGAACGGAATTAATAGATGATTGCATTCGGTTTCGTTGAATTTCCCGTTTGTTCGATTCGTTTGGTTCTATAAATATCCAGGTAATAAAAAAAGCGTTTGGCGTTTTAGAGAACTGAAAAAATCGTGGTCGTTACGTTTATAGTAGTGGATGGTTTGCTGTTGTTTTATTGCTGGAAAATATTGAACGAATTCGGTTTTATTGAATGCCAGAATAGAATTTGTATTTATTTCGATTGATTACATACTTTTTACGTGAACATACGAATGTTTATTATTTATTTTGTACGAGAAAGGTATAAAAAATTGAATGATAGAAGAGGGATATAATAAATTTACGACGTATGATTTATGATTTATGATATCATTTAGTATTTGAAAAAAATAAATCGGTTTTTTAACAAAGAATATTTTCAACTCATATTTTTCATATTATCATTCTCAAGAACATTTTTTTCGAAACCATCATACAATAATAAAAAAAATAATTTTCAAGAAACATCACAACTTTTCAATACTACACTACACTACTTGCATTATAATTAAATTTTGAAAGATATTCAATTTACATAATCTAGAGAATCTCACAACATAATCAATTTAGCGTCACAAATTTATTTTCAGAAAAAAAACTACGCTTCCACCTTAACGAACATTTCATTCGAAAATTTCCACGACAAATTAAAAAATAATTCCTGATATCATCCACATCTTCCGAATCAATCCCTCTCCAACATCTTCACACACACACACACACTCGATAATTTTGCATAAAAGCAATTAACCGACCCCTTTACCGAAAACGTGTGGGAGGGTCACGACGCACACGTCCCTCGCGCGCCCTGTCATTACGCCGCCACTATGCGCGCATAATCTGATTAGTTTCCGCGAAAATAAAAACCCCGCCGCGATATAATTGCACCATACAAAGGGCTAAGTACACCGCAACATCCATAGCTGAACTTTTCCCCAAACAACAACAATGTGGCCGCGATTAAAGGGGGAACAAAAGCGGCGCACATAAGAGTCGGGAGTGGTTGTCGCGCGAGTGATGTAAGCCCGGTCAGAATCCTAATTAGTTCCGCTTGGTGTACGTGTGGTACTGAAATCGTAGTGGTAATTTTTTTCGCTAGAAGGTCCTGTTTATAAAGTAGGAGAAAGTCCGGGAGCGTGACGCGGTCAAGTTTCGGCTAGGATGCGATAAAAGAGCGAGAGTTGACCGAGAGTTGACCGAAGTTGGGAGGGAGTTGGATGTGTCATAGTAATTTATGCATCGAAAGTTCATGTTTATGTCTGGCCGGTGGAATATGAAAATGTTTCGGATTTGGATATATTTACTTTATGGGATTAGCCTTAACCTAATTCGAAGTGTCGTTGAGTAAGAGTAAACAACCGATGATCATAATTACGAACGTGTGTATGAAATAAAAATTTTCATTACTCATGGTATGCCAATGAAATAGTTGAATAGCCAATTAAATATGAAAGAATGTAAAATTTTCTAAAAAATTAAAGTTTTGTAGATACTTACTTACTTACTTCATTAAATTATTCATTATTCGATAGTAAACTATTCCATTTCGAATTTATAATGCGTTACACAAAATATTCTATTATAACGATGCAATCATCGATTCTTCCTGTTATACCAAACGTCAATATAAGAATAGTACAATAAAATGAAATAAGTGTAGATTTACTTACATTGACGATAATTTTCTATCTAAAGATACAAATGAAGAAAACTTAACTCACAAACGTACTACAGTTTTGTAACCATTCTAGTTACAGTATATTAGGAAAAATGCGATTAGTTTCCAAAAGAACGTACTCGTTACAACAGTATTTCTCAATCAAGCGTAATTTTACACCTGAGAGTGATCGAAGAAAATTCGAAAATTCCCTCCGCAAAACCTAAACAAATCAGACAAACATTTAAACACACACCGCGAAACCATTTTAGTCGCACGCGTTCATCTTACAGTGCCCGTTATCAATATTCAAATATTCCCAATTAGCCATAGACGTTGATTTATCTATATCGCAATAATATTTCCCGCCAAATTAATATTCGCACATACGGATCGCTGAGGTTGTGGTTAATCATCAAACATCCCATCGCCGCCATATAAACGAGGAGTAATTTTCGTAGCGCTTGGCAACGCTGAAATGACGTACTTCGCACGCACAATTCGCCGATAACGAGCTAATTTTCGAAAGTGTACCTGTTTTGTGGTTGTCGAAAGAAGTCTTCGGTGTGGTGAGGATGTTTGCGTTTCAAATGTGTCAAAAAGACAGGAAGCAATCAGCGGCGGGGACTAATTAACATCCGACCTGATGGTAAATTGAATGGGAAATTGTGGACACTATTCGATATATTATACATATATGGAGAATTACTATATAAATCTGTAATATGTTTTTGTTTTCTTATCATGTCATTTACTTTGATATTTCATCATTATTTTAATGGTTATGTTATGTAAACTCAATTTCATCGTATCAAAAAGAATCAGATTTTATTGTAAGTACACATTCATGGAGATATTTTAGTATTTTTTTTTTCCTTTATGCAATACTTACAGACGTAAAAATAAAATTTTGTAGTGTCTATTAAAAAAAAAACAATGTTTCAATACTTGGTTACTTATTGTATTTTACTGAAACTCTTCAATATTGAACCATAACCTAATATTACGCAATACGATAAACACCAATAAAACTCATATAAAGCAGAATACTGTTAACACGAAGCTAATGTACCAATTGATCTATATTACCGGCAAAAGGACATCCGAAGCGCATTTTACACATCGATTACTACATTTCCACGATGCGAATTTCATTATTATATATCATTTTATATTGAGGGTTATTGTTTCGGAACGACGATAAGGCGGACAACAAAAGTGAGGTTATAGCAATTGGACTTTATTTCGCATCGATTCGTGACTCGAACCGACAATCGCATATCGTAAAATTAATATTCGAACTGTTTATTTCGATTGCACCGAGTATTTGGATACGTTCCGGGAATTTAGAAGATTTTCCGCATCGTGGGCGGGTTCAATATGGTCATGTTTTAATGCTTCCGAGTCCACTTTTCTATAATACAATAGTACAACTTTTCACTGAATAGAAGTAGTGGAAATGGTGAACTTATAAGCTCTTTCGAAAGTCCTTGAACATCTGTACGACAAACCGAGAATTTAATCGTATTTTTATTTGATGAAAATGGAAATTTTCCTTTGGATATGTTTCCAATATTAAATTATTAATTTATCGTATTAGTCATTCACGGTATTGATCCATGAGGTAGAAAGGGTAAAAAACGTTAACGAAATTAAAACGGCTCTACTTTATCATTATGATAATAATATACTACAAAAAATGGAAATAATCTTATTGTTATGTCGACATTTATCACCATTCACTGTGACGTATCAACCCTGTGAAACCCAATTTGACGAACGAATCCAAAAATACCCTTTTCGCGGCAACCCATCCGAAATGATTAATTTAATTTTTATGCGCACAATACACACAGGATAAGGATCGGACGTCTTCGAATTTTCGTATTTTTCTTATCACCATTTTATTTTGTCCTTTATTTGTCTTGTATCGCTTTAAAGAGCTGCGCAAAACGGGCATTCTGGAAATTTCCTAAAGCGGAAGTCAAAGAGAAAGACGCAAACAATTTAAAGGCGAAAGCGTCATACTGTTTCGTGTATTTGTCTTTCTTCGATAAATAATAAAGCGAAAACATATAGGAAGGTTTGGTGCCATTTAGGGTCAGGTGATAGAAAAGTCCCACGCATATGGACATTGTGGCATTCTTTTTGTTCTTACGTGTGAAAGGATTGTTGTTTCTCAGTATATGTTGTGGTTTGCTACAAATATGTACTTCACATGTACGATAAGTATTTTTTAAATGAAATCTAATAAATTAATTATGTAAATATGGCAGGAGTCTTTATTATTCAGGAGTTGGTGGTGAGCTTAAATAATGGAGTAGTTAATATAGAGAAATTTCTCGGTGAAACGATCGGCTATTTCTTGGTTTTATGTTGCATTCATACAGGTGTGATATGTATTTTTAATGGAGAATATTAGTTTTAAATTTAACTATTTTATTAGAAACGTAGTTATTCAGTTTGTAATAAGTACTGGGGAAACTTCTCTGAATATTTCTTCAATTATTTGTCAATTTATTTTCCGAGGAAAGTAGATTAAAAATAATATTTTTAATACATAGAAAAACATTTGTCAAGCAATAAAAACACTGTACTAACAAAATTAATTAAAATCAAAATTCGATATATTGAAGCTAATGTTTTCCCAGATAGTTTTCGTAACCGGTTGAAAAGAAAAAAATATTTATTATTTTTAGTACCTATGTATATTATTATTAAATTTGCAGACTGATAAGCTACTAGATGGCCTGCAGCCTTTACAGTATTAAACCGATGTATTACGATTTCGATTAAAGGATGAATAGGACTCGTGTGTATGTGAGGTGTCTTCCTTCAGGTGGGTGTAAATTTACCATTAATGGAAAATGCGACGCCTGCTGTTTCATCAACTAGTGTTAAACTAATCTGTTGCGGTAAAAGCAAATCCCATATGGAAAGAAAATTATAGCTTTGTAAACTTTTCCGAGGCTCGAAATACTCGGGATAATCGGAAGAAATAATAACGGCACGTTTGACATTTATTATTGTTGAAAATTTTATAAGTGATTCAGTGGATCGATGAAAAGTTTTCGGTGTCATTAATTCTACCAGGAAGACAAGTTTTTTCGAAACTTTCAAAGCAAATACAATAAGACGAATTAATAAGATAATCTAATTATCGATACAGCAAAAGAAGTTATTATTATATACGTTACAAAAAACTTTTTTCCGAAAGTTATTTGTTCATAAAGATGGTAGTCAGTATTTTCGTACGATACTGTAATAAACTATTTAATATTAATAACGATGTATTCGAAGAGTTCACTTTCATGTTTAACCTACTTTTCGATTCATGTAATCAAACACCACTATTGATGAATAGGATGTATCCTATTCAACTGATCCAAATTTGCATCTAATTGAAATTTGTGTATAGTTTAATTTATATCAATCGAAACGTCAAATGCAAATGGACTCGTGATCAGTATATTGTAGACCAAAATCACCCACCACCATCTGAAGCTTTCGATAGTTTGCCATTCAAATTGCTTGTAACAATTGATGCATCCACAATTTCGTTATTAATAGATTTCTCGAACTATAAATTTGAAATTGGAATTTACATTGTCAGTTTTCAACTGTTGAAATGATTCCATGGCATATTCGCCTGTCGTTAATATTTTTAGATTTGTAATTTATATGATTTTTAATTTGGAAAAGACGTCAAATTTCATGGCAGAAAAATTTCATATCGTACATTTTCAGTAGATATCATTTAAACATCAACATTTAAAAAACTTTCATCGAATAACTAAGTAAAATTAAACGTATTGTTTTAGTTTTAGTTATTTATAAAAATGTAAATCTATTTTAAAATCCTTACTAAATGTACAGTATTGATTTTCAATCTTCAATCATTAAC
The DNA here is from genome assembly GCA_009617725.1 of Hydropsyche tenuis. Classification (NCBI taxonomy): domain Eukaryota; kingdom Metazoa; phylum Arthropoda; class Insecta; order Trichoptera; family Hydropsychidae; genus Hydropsyche; species Hydropsyche tenuis. The sequence continues at coordinate 1,532,610 of VTON01000011.1, read as the reverse complement.
TACCTATAATTTTACAGACAGATTTTTAATTACCTAAATTAGCATATTTGACGGGAGAATATGATAAAAATTTAGAACATGTGATTTAAGAACCGAAAATATTTTAGCCTCCATTCATAATACTTAAGGAAACATTGAAATATTGTTTCAAATAATTCACAAAATTTTGTAAAGGTCGTCGGTTCAAAACGATTTTCATCTGGTTATTCATTCATTTAACCGACAAAAACGAATAGCGTATCTGAAAAAACGAAAAAATATTCCCCACCCCCAAACATTTTAAGCCTATATTATTATATTTAATTCTATATAATAATACCTGATTTTTGTCTGTAGTAACTCCTAATACGATATAAGCGAACCATAAATATTTTATTATATTTAGGGCTTTTGTAATTGAATTACGTCAAAATGTAATAAATTTTATGTTTTGTTTTAAACGATTTTTCAACATACACTTTCATTGATATTTAACAGGTTATGCATTAATAAATACATAAATGTTACTAATAACTAATCATATAAGAAAAAAATATTCACCCAAAACTCTTTTTATTTATACACGGTTAACCTTAAGAATAATAACCGATATTTTTTTACTTTGACACGTTGTAAAAATAAAAATATATGTATTATTTAGGGAGGCTACATTTACAGTAGTTTTCATATACCGATAATCCGGTAATTTTTTCAATAATTACAGGTTTACCGCTAAATTAAATTTTGTATAAAAAATACACATAAACCTACACAACCCGACATTTTTTCAAATATATTATCCAAAAAAATAAAATTATTTTCAAAAAATATTCGAAACACACAAAAAAATTATTTACCAGTAAAAATTAAAAATTTACCGGTCAATTATCGAACTCTTATTTAGGCCATTTACCGGTTATCCGGTAATAGTCTCCCTAGTATTATTATGTCATAATGGTAAGATCTGGACTAGGCCAGTATACAATTATAATTATTACATGAAAATTTACGATATTGTTGATGATTTCACATAGAGAAATTTCACCACATTACAATTTTTTTATAAATTATGTTTGGATAGGACTTCCATTCAAACATACTGTCGGGATCTATCTTCAATTTTTATATGGCCACCATACATTTTTTCTTTAGAACGTATCCCCCCTGTAAAAAGAAACTTGGTTGCATATATAATAAAAAATCTCAAACAAACTCGATTATAACTAAGGTAACACGCCAGTGGTTAGCCACGTACCGATAGTTAGCCACCTGTCAAAAAAATCGAAAAAATTAAGGTTTTCAAAAATGGTAATGGCTCTAAATTACAGCTTATCAATCGCACCTTTTTCGAAAAACTACCATTTTTGAAAACCTCAATTTTCACGATTTTCTAACAGGTGGCTAACTACCGGTACGTTTCTAACCATTGCCACATTACCTTATCATAAAATATTTTTTTCATTACAAAAACAAAATTTTCCATGACACCCAACCAAACGAAACCCGAACCCAACCTCCCCCCGCTCGCACCGCGACCTTCCCCAAACCTTCCATCCAGCACATCCCACTAACCGTCCAGCTGCATCCAGACCATCAATCCATCCGCCCTAGCCCAAAGTGGGCGGCTCGCACGAGGGGGCGGCGCCTGGTGACGTCATAGTGGTGCTTATAAGGGCGGCGCGCAACACCACCGGCCGCACTCGCAACACGACCGACAAACCCTGCCCACAGTCGACACCAGGCCGCCGCTCGCTGAGGACCTGGCTTTGGGTGGCTGGTGAGGAGGGACATTCCGGCTGATCGTCCGAGAATAAGGAGGAAGTTTCGGTTTTCGGTGGTGGGTGTTCGCGCGAGTGGTGTGCCAACACGCGTCGCCGGTGACGAAGTCGTCTTCATCATGATCAGGTGAGTCCTCGAGGGCGATGTTGAGTTTGATGGTGGTGGTGATGATGGTGGGATTTGCCGGAGAGATGTTTTGGGAGTGGGAGGGCGAGTTGGAAATGGGAGGGTGACGGATTTTTTCGGGGTTGGTTTCGATTGTTTTTGGGGTGAAAGTTGATTTTATTTTGAGAAAAAGGGTTTTCGAAAGTATATTTTCGATATGATTTTCGGTTTTCGATGTGAAAGTATTTATTCGAAAAGTTTTATGTAAATAATTGAGTATTTTGATACAATAATCATGTTTAGGGATTCGCGGAAATTTGGATTTTATGTTTGATTAGGTTTTCGTTTATGTTTTTCAATATGCTAAATTTGGAATTTTTGGTTAATTAAAAGAAAAATGTTGAATTCAAATATCCCTGTTGAAATTTTTGTATATTGAATTTTTTTTGGTATTATTCATAAACTAACTCGTAATTGTTATAAAATTTTTCTCATAAAATAATTTTGACTGTCTGAGAGGGCCGTTTTTTTAAGGAATATTTTTATTTTTGGAATCTCTTTTGTTATTAAAAGAAATATTATAGTTTTACTGAATTTTAAAACCATTTTATTTCGTGATATGAAACGGTTTTTACAATAACAGAAAATACATTCAATCAAAAATTGTATCTTACATGGAAATAAAATTAATTTTCATTCAACTTCAATAGAAGGATTAATAAAAAAAAAGATACTTTTTTAGAAAATATTAAAAGCAAATACAATCTATAATATTGAAAAGACTCATAAGAATTCAAATTTTTCCATGTCGTTTTAAAAAAAACTAACATAAGTTAATAGATAATACATTCGTTCAAAATAAAGTTCAACTTCTACATCAATAGTTCATTTATCGTATTCGAACAGTCCTTTTGAAAATCAAAAGTTTCTACTAAAGTATTTCCGAAGATATCTGCCGTCTTTTAATTCAACTCGCGAAATTGTTTCGAACAAAATCGTAGCGTTCTCGATTACGGCCCAAATCCAAAATATAAAATTTCATAATTAATATTAACCTACATTAAAAAAACGTACCGAATTCACATTAAAAATGTATACGGCGACCTTTGCCATAGAAAGTCTCACCACCAATTTATATGCAAATACATCCTTCGAAGCCCGTGTAAATTTTTTCCCGATACACGGCAAGAGAATTTCCGAACATTTTCATCATAACCGCTTTTTCGGATACTAAATTATATCTGAAAGAATATCTTCCGTAGTAAACACGTACGTGTAATTTTATATGAGCGCATAAACCAAATCCTAAAAAGGAGATTTACATTATGGCGGATTTATATGGCAAGCGCGACAATGCCGTTCGCCTCATTATTCAGTTCAAAATTACCGGTTTAGTAGATATAACTGCTTCCAAATGCTGGAAAATATCAAATATCGACGATATTCTGATAAATTTTTATTGGCCCGAGCTCTTATAAGCAACTCGATACACGGCACATATCCGAAATAAAGAAAAATCGGCGCGAATACAAATGGCGGAATTACGCTCGTGAAAAAAAACAAAGGGATTTATTCGGATTTCGCTCCTTCGAAAGAGTAAAAAGAAAGCTTTTGATATTATGCGAGTGTTCGGATTGGATGAAGAAAAAACCAGGTTTAAGAGCTATCTCGAAATATGGACGAAACGAATCAAATATGAACGACGCGTTGACTTTATGACCGAACGAATATTCGAGGCGAGAAAAATTATTGTATATTCCTTTGAGAACATAAAAGGCATTGCAAAAACCTCAAAAATAGAAATATTTAGTTTTTAATAAAGTTGATTTGATTGCGTGAGAAAATGTTTCAGCAATAGAGAAGTTTGCATTCAAATGCGTTATTTGTATTTATTTTCGATTCGATGTGAGCAAATATTGGCTTTATTACAATTTTTCAACGTTATAAAAAAAGATACGGAAAATTTTGATTTAATTTATTTACACAATTGTTTGATAGAACCAAAAATAGCTCAAAATAAACAATTCTGATGAATAATGCCATAAATTTTAATGGCATCAAAAAACTCTACCATATGAATTTTCAACTGAAGTTGAAAATAAATATTATATTTTCATTGTTGTACCCTCGGATTTTCTAGAAAAAAAGCAACATTGTAATCGAATTAAGCTAAACTTTCGTCATACAAGTAGCACGTCTAAAAATATCGAACCGTATTTAGAATATATGAAAAACAACATGCGAATAAAAACCATCGATATCGCATCAATATAACAATCACGATTCGAAGTATATTTTTACCTAACACAATTCTACTTTTGAATCAAAATTAACCAAAATTAAAATAAACATACAACCAATCCATTAAATTTGTGTTCAAAATCATTAATTTCCTTGAAACTATTGCACTATATTCACATGCGTCTTTTTGACATCTGTCTGATATGACATCACCACAGATCGGAAATATCGTTTCAATTATCACATTGACAACGTACACGCTCTGATAAGTGTTAAATGTTACGTAATTGATATCATAGATAGTTTCGAAATTACGGTCGTTGGAAATTCGGGTAACTTTTCCACAGATTGAATGGGAAAAATTCCTGTTTACCTGTTGCTGCTCTCGGCTCTTCGCTTTCGGACATGCTTGAAATAATCTTGGAAGCGTTCTCGCTTTTTAATCTTTGAAAAGGGTTTAGAGTGGGTACGAGTTTATCGTTTCAATTTCGAAAATATGGATGACTGTGCTGATTTGATCTTTGGCTATTTCTTCGCGATATTAATGAATCTTAAATTTGATTGTCTTAAAAGTGAAGGATTTATTGCGTCTATTTCGAAGATATAAACGATTACATTGTTGATAAAAATTTTGAAATATGATCATATGAATTATATATTTTGCTATTTTATATAATCCATTTAATTATTTGAGTTCCGATATATTTACTGAATATTCAAATAGTCGATTCGAAATAGAATTAAATACAAATACGATGGAAATTAATAACATTGTTGTAAGCAAATAAACATTCCAATGTAGCGACTACGTGCAGCAAACGGCATCCTCGTTGTTTCCGTTAATTACAAACGTTCAATCAGGAAACGAGGGCTTTCGAACCGAGAGCTTCCCGTTGATTTTTTTCCTACATTTTTCATCCAAAAAATAGTGACGATTCGAAATGCATTGCAAATTCAACGTAATTTGTTCCATGTTTGTCGGCAGATGTTTCAGAATTGAAAGATCACGTACGCGCTACGCAAACTTACTCTAGCTAAACTCAATTCAAACAAGCTCCCAACACGATAACTTTATAAATAAATATAAAAAGTACTGCTTTCGTAGTTCTTTAATTAATTATGTAACACTCGAAGCGATAATAATGCATTTATTTCGAGTGTTCGTGGAATCTCTCCGAGTTAATACCCGCATCTATTTCGGTCGGATTAGAGCTTAATGAAAAATATTTTCTGCGAAAAAATTTGATCAACGTTTTATTTCACGCTGTACTTATTTTTTTTCAACGCCCGTAAAAGCGGTCTTTAGTAAAATAATCTCATTTGCGATCATGCTTTACGATGCGCGTTTCGAAAACGCAACAGTGGATATTTCGGTGAGTAAATTCGTAAAATTTCCAAAACTCAACACGTCTGCCTTCATCAAAATATCATCAAAGTTGCGAACCGGCGCAAAAACGTCAATTAGTTCTTAGCTTCTGTCAGACGAAACATTTCGCTGGTCAATAGTAATTAAACATTCGAACTATTCGATGAAATACTGTCCAAACTTCGAAAGGCGAAATTCGAAATGCGAACATAATCATACGAATATTTTGATGATTTTCACGGACGCAAATAGATATAGACTCTATTTTTCAAGCTTTTATTGAATAAAAATATATTCTGTAATAAAAAAGAGAGACTTGTTCAAAAAAACAAGGAGATATATCGAAGTTTGAACAGGACAATACTTGTTAAAAACGGTCCATCCCCAAGGAGAGTCCGCTCGCCTTTATACGCAATTTTCGTATGCGTTATTTTATTATCTAACTTATATTGCGACTTTTATATTCGGTAAAAGTAAGAAAATTCGCGAAAGCTTAAAAAATACGGGGGCGTACGCAGAACCGATATGTATGCGTACATAAAATCGCTCTTAATGCAAAAGAGCTATTTTCATATGCATTTCAATTTGTTGTACAAAGAGAACTTTATTGGTGGAAGTAAATGGAAAGAATACACATTTCATCCATGTTATTCTTTTCCGTTGAAAAAAGAATTCCCTTAAGTTGGACGCAAAAATGTTATGCTTGATGTCACACTATTGGAGAAAGCCCTGGGATAATATAATAAATATTAATAAGTCGCTAATACGAAATCGTATTTTATTCTTTGAAAATAATCTTTTGATGAGCGTCTAGTATCAAATGAATAAAATATTTTCTGTTATTTTTTGCCCAGCTGAAAAAACTTCTGAACTTTTATCCAACTAAAATGAATGCAAACATCAAGAAATATCATTAGGGCAACTCAAACGCGCGAAGAGAAACTTAAACTTGAATACATATAGCTTTCCAAGCTAAGAGCCCACAATTTAAATAACACGAACACCGCAAAAATATAATTATTTAAAGAACAAATATAGTCAGTATCGTTTGTATACATCCTTTTAATTATTTCGCATTAACAAATCAGCGTCGGTTACTTGTAATACTTTGAATCTCGTCCGCTTCAAGCAAATATTTGAGCTATCGCTCGGAGCTAAACTTTTTTCCGTATCTCCATTTTTCTTTATTCATCCCGTTTTTTTTCAATTTAATTCGAAACACCAATATGCCGAAGAATGAGGATAATGATTATAATTATTGTAAATGTCTTCCGCTCCCGACATTCCTGTCCGTCGAAGGGGACTAATTTATAACCAGCGGGCGAAATCTTAAACCAATCACAAAGCCAAAAACGAAACCCGACAAAGCAAACATTTCTTTCTTGTAATTAAGAATTATTTTGGTTAATATATATTCAAAGCGCTCGAGGATACGTATATTACATAATAAAATAATGATCTAACTATTATAAATATATGTATAATATAGAGAAAACGGTGCGCATGTAAGTTATAATTAACTTTAAACCAGCTGTGAACAACGATGTTTTTATAATTTCATTAATTAAAAGAATAACAGTTTTTATATGAACATCAGGTAGTTTCTTGATAATATTATCGTCATCATTTTAAATATGTAATAGAAAATTTCAACGTTGTGTAAAAATATCGCCATCCATAGTAATATATTATTAGATTAAATGTTTGTTTATTTATTCTGTGAAATTGTTGATATTAATTTCGATCGATCACCGTAATCTATTTGCAAATTGTATCAAGAATACTATTGGATATGAAACATGATAGCTCTTACATAAATCGTCGTTTAAAATTGAATTATTTGAATGATTCCAGTTTACGAGTATTTTTGAACATAAATTCGATTAAATCATAAATTTTTATATTCGAAAAATGACTTTTCAATTTTTGTGAAGAATATTACAAAAAAAAAAAAACAGATTCCAGTTACATTTGATTTCGGAAACTACTTATATTTGAAATTCATAAATAATAGATACACACACATTCATTAATTAAAATACCCCATAAGCACCTTTTCAAAATATCCGAATTCCCATTAATTAAATGTACAAATTGTCCATACAAAATACACATTGGATAACTGAAAAATAAATGAATGACCGCGCAAACATATCAATCAATCCGCAGATACAAATTAACGCGTTTTGTGCGGGTACTATTTGTCCTTTCGATGTTTCAATGTGAAGTAGATGAAAAGCCAAATATTCGTTTATTCAGAGTTAATCAAAAGAAAACCTGAAGGTTCTTTAGAAACACAAACTTCGAATCGAAAACCGAATGTTTACCATTGATTAAAAGTGTTTTTCGATAATTTGTAACCCTGCCGAAATCCGCGAAGTACCAAAGTGAGGGTCCGTTGTCGTTTATGTATAACTGCGATAGAAAACTTTTTGGAAATTTTGTGTATTAATCGAAAACGATGCCTACACGTTGTTTTCACATGAATTGATCTTCATTATTGAGATATTTTCGGGTACGTTTAAGTATCTAAATTAAGCTTATTAAATGCTGTTTTATTTACTCAACATCGAAAATGCGGCACTTCAAATGCGAAAAATATAAAACTCCAATATGAAAAGTATCATAAAGTACTACGCAATTTCGCAGAATTTCCAATGAAGTGCCCCTAAAATATCTCATCCCTTCTAACAAAACAATATCAAGTTCAAAATCGAAACGCGGTCTTCCGCGAACGAGAAATTCACATGCAAAGGAACGATCGCACCTGTTACACTTTTAAAATTGCACGTTTTCGTATATAGTGTTATTTTTCAATTCCCATTCGATCACTTATTCAAATACGACTGACACTTTTCCGAACAAATTATAAATGAGAAGGTTGCATATTGAAAACCACGTACTCGCCGTTCACTCGAGATTACTACAGAAACGAAATGGCGATTCATGTTTGCTGTAAGCTCATATTACTTTCATGTTTCACGTATTTATTTAAAATAGAATTGCATACGAATGCGCATAAATATTTCTGAAACGTGTACGTTTCTATCGAGATGAAATAAATGAAGTTTCTATATTTATAAAAAGATGAATCACAAAAAATTTAGATTGATGAAAACAGTAATGGGATTTTGCTTCATTTTTAAACACCACTTTCGAAATTACTTTGCTAATTCTTCGAATTTTTCTTCTATTTCTAGAACAAACTATTATACAACACACCGAATAAAACGCACATAACCTTTTTAGTATCAACAAGTGTCAAACGAACACAAGATTAACGAGCGACATAAGAGCTTAAACCTCTGAAAGCTGAGTGACCTGTCATAATTTCAGCTTTTGGAACTACACGCGTTTTATTTTTTTCTGCTGAAAAACGACCCAGTTTTCACCGTTCGATAGGCTTTTATCATCCGAAATTCTCGATTAACAGACTTTATCTGGACGTGCGTCATACTTTTGGTATATGGGCGAGTTGTGGCACAATCGTTCACCATAAAGTGTTATCGATGAAAGGACGATAAGGTTAATATTTGTAATCCTCTCATAGTTAGCCAATTATGCAACTTCATAACACGTTCGGCTGCGGAATATTTCGCGTTGTTTTCACAAGCGAAGTGCATCGAAACGTACGTATTCAATTTTGTTTGTTTGTGTATTATTTTTGATTGGTTTTATGGGTCTATTAATGTTTGTTGAGTTGATTACAAGGTATGAACTTGGAAATTTATTTTTATATCCTAGTATTTAAATTAACTTTTTATATATAATTTTATAGTAATAGGGTAAGGTTTCCTTTAAATATTATTCATATTATTAGGTTATTCTCGAAAAGTTATATTAGAGTATTAATTTTTTTTTTTCCAATTGGTCTCAATTTATCCTTTAATAAACTGCATTAGTTTTCGCATAGTTTATGTAATTGCTATAAATCAGTGCATTCAATAAGTTTTATAATAAAATATATTTTGAAATATGTCGATTCACAAACATTAATCCCATTTGATATCACAGTAAATTCACTAATGGAAATTTTATTGAACTACAAAAATATTTATATTATTTCTATAACAATATAAAAAATATTTCCATCACGTATTTAAAATATGCAAAATATTAAAACGGATTAAATCGGAAATATAAAAATCAACAATGGGAAACAATCAATTAGATACAAACTCTAAAAAAAAAAAATATTTATATATGAATCGAAAAAGAAAAATTTCATTAAGATCGTACGATCAATCTCGTTTTTGCAAACTGCAAAAAGCATATCAGAAACCCATCCTCTGGATGGGATAACAATAAAATCGAACAATGGAGTTATTCCGGCTATATTCCGATAGTCAAAATGACGAATCGGCGATAATAATGTAACGGCCGCGCCATTGATGACGATCGCCCGCTGCGTTTGACGTTTCCGCACATAACCTAACCTAAGCGGGGCCTAAACGGGGCGAAAAACGACCATGGAGGGATCGACGCATAATAAATTTGCCTCCTTTTCGTTTCGAGACGAAATTAGCCCGCAATCATGTCATTTGTCGGCCATTGTGCTCAAAGGAAAATACCCACACATGCGTCATTATGTACAGGATGTCGGGAGACGTATGGAATTTTCAGTTGTATGATACTCTTTAATTAAATTTGAATGTATATGTTTCTAAGAAAAATTGTTTATAAATAGAATATTGTTTTTTTTTTAATATGAAGAAAGGACCTGCGAGATACTTTCTTTGTACGAGAAACGGTAACAAACTTCAAAATTAAAAAATCTTTTTATATCTTTAGAACGACTTTAATATTATTGTTTCGTTTTGAAATTTTTTGAGTTGGATACTAATTATTAGAAACTTTAATAATATTTTAACATAAATATGTATTTATTTGAAATCTAAATGAATGTATCAATAACATTGAACGCACATACAGAATACAAGTTAACCGACTCCACTATAAACCATCGATTCGACACCATAGTTTCAACACTCAAAATTTTCAGCACCGGAAAAGCTTACCCACAAACTACACAATCTCAAATCCATAAAATTCAAATTCCAGACACAACCCCAAATAATAAACCCGCATTTTTTCGCTCAACCCAAATCAGGACCAACCCGCCAAAATTCCAGACATCCCCAACACCCTATACCCACGAGGAGGAACAATTTCCTCCACATACACACACATACACGCCACACACACGGGGGGCATGGTCGTCCGCCCTTGGCTTTTGATCTGCCCGCGAAACGAGGCCAATTTCGAACGTATTAAATTCCGCGAACGCTGATTATAGTCATTGTCCCGATACACATTATATGTGGTGTGTGTGTCGTGGCAATGTTCGTCGGCCGTCGTTTTGCATGCGATCTGCGAAATTAATTTGCGCGCCATTGTTAATATGGGGCGGATAATGTGGAGTTTTTGTTTCGGGATAGAAATTTTGATCGGATGGGCGTGTAGTTTTGGGGGATTTCGATGATGTTGTTTTTGATTATGAATTGTAGATTTTGGGTATACAAAATGTTAATTAATGTGTTCAGTTTGTCAAAACAGGTCTTAAATATTGTAGATATTTAATATAATATGTTTTTCGGGGAATTTCGTTTGATATTTTAAAAGTTTTAATAATAAGTTTTTAAGATCTTAATAATGAAATTTTAAGTTTTTTTGTAAATAAATTTCTTTGAATTTTAGTATATTTTTAATTAAGCCCTGCTTGTTACGTACAAGGATCAATTGTAAATAGATTAGACCTATTAAAAAAGTTTATATTTTTGTATTAAAAATATAAATTGAGCATCTCCAATTTTTTTACATAACTTTATAAATAAAATTAAAATACATCATAAAAATTATCGTTTACTCAACGAATTTTAAAATCGCTACAAAATCGAGTCGAAAATTTTAATGATTCGGCATGTTGTTCTCAAAATTAAAAAATAACAAAGAGGAACAGGAAACCCGGTACAAATTTTCCGTGAATATAATTTAAATTAAATCTATAAATAGTTTTTTAAATGATGATCGATAATTTATAGATAAGAAAGATATCCAGTCGCTAGATGCGCCTCGCGAACAAGCAATCTTCGAGTGTCAAAGGACTGAAACGTCGCATCCTCGACAAGAGAGACTCGGCTATCGAATTTCGTCCTTTTGTCGGTGCAAAACAGCTTCCTTATCTTCGAGAACATTTTCCCTTTTGTATCATATTCCGTTTCTCGATTTTGCATTCATTAAATTCAAAACTCCGTATCTCGGTCCGTAGAACGCGCGCGCGGTCCAAAAATTACAACTTAACACTTAATTCGGCCCCAAAATCTGATATATTTATTAAGTTTCGCCGACTTTATGGCGCTGAAACGTTTCAGAGGGAGTCGCGTTCGCATTATCGTCATCAGGTGGGAAATATATTAAGGACTTTTCAACCCCGAAACGACAATTAATTATCATAATGAGCCCGCTCCTTCGCACCGGGCAATCCGATACGGTGACGTCTAGCTTCGTATATATTGTGTTGAATGTGTATAGAGTCGAGTTAGTGTCTCGTTAGCGTTTTCTTCGTTAAAAATTAATCTATGGCCGTCTTAATTGCTCTCTAGGTGAGTAGAAATCTTTCGAGAAGATGTAGCGTGTTTTTAAAGTAATGGCGTTGGGAAAACTCGGTCGTTTTGTATTCAGTTTGTTTCGTTTGACGATTGAAGTTTTATACATTTTTAAAAAGCTTGTGTTAGTCGTTTATTTTTGAAAAGTTTGTTTAAGGACGCGTTTGACATATTAAAATCTGATTTATAGTTTAGTCTCTTTGAATACACCGATTACGAAAGTTAAGCAACAGGTGATGCGGGCAGTGGATTAATATAGTTTTCAGCATTTGATTTATTTGAGAAATATTTTCTTTTTAATATTAATTATTTAAATATTTAATAAGGAAATGTATACGAATTTCCGATTGTGTATCGAAAGGGATTTGTTCTGCAGCAGAAATTTATATAATTTGCATAAAATAGTGATGATTTCGGTGAAACTATAAAATGGAAAAAGTTTTATTTTAAAAAGAGAAATATGCTCACATAAAAATGTTTAAATTTTAAGACCGAACAGGCGATATTTTTATGAAACAATTATGAACCGCAAGTAGCGATCAAATTTCTCAGAAAGCCGATCCATCACGTGAAAAAGTGTTTCTTGAAAAATTTCAACATTTCATATCGCGAGTGTGAAACGAAACGTTAATAGAGACTCACGAGCATCTCCGATAAATATTTAATGATAAAATGGTGTATTGAAAAAATATAACTGAGCGTTATGAGGAAAAAATATTTTTTATTCAAAAGTTGGATTCGTCGACCGAGAGAACATCAAAACGGTTTTTATAGATTTTTTAGCCCTTTCGAGAACCCGAGGCGAAACCGTGAAAAAATACAAAGCAATGTGAGAACATTTCTCAAATAAATATTCATCGGAATTTCCCTATTCCTCAAAAATCATTTTGCATAATCTTCGTAAATTAGATCAAATATATTGAAATTTCATATTAAATATAAGACGAAATTTTTTTATATATACAAAAAAATGATTTAGCATATTAGCGCATCCAAGATGTCGCCGAGTCGTTTGATTAAGAACGTGATTCCATTTTCAGCAGAAAAAAGACACATAGCGAAACAACGCACGTTGAATAAATTTCCAAAATCCACGTGCACATCTGCCGCACAAAAAATACCCAGAAAAGAAACACCCTTAGGAATTCGAGCACTGAAAATACCAAAATAAACCATGTCAAAATTACATACTTCGTGGGAAAATTGCTTTGAAACATCGCAGGCTCCCAATCGAAGGTTTTCCATTTCAAAAGACTGCCACCAGGCCATTGTTAATTTAACTAGGATCAGGTTGTAAGACCACCTGTGGGTGAAGGACGTGATAATAGGGCAGCAGGATGCACTTTGAGATATGACTTACCTTCTAACTTAGCACAATACAGATTGTTGCAATTAATTGGTGTAACAAGAACGCTAACTGAATTATGTCTAGGTTTAGTTCTGCTTTGGTTTGAACATGTTGTTATGTTGGTTTTGTATTGTGTAAATATAGGTTTAGTGCTTTATTGTGGTGCATGCTAAATTTAGGTTGATATTTTGATTATTGATTGGTCATTAATAACAATCAATTAATAATACACATAACACAACAGAACATTAATAATGTTATGTTGAAATAATGCAATTATGTAATACAGTAGTATTAGATTCGTTTTTTTTATTCGTTGCTAAGTGAATATACCTTGAAGTTAGATTATATGATTTATATTAAATGGTTTCAACTTGCTAATCTAAATTACAATGAAGATGTTTTTATGAATATCTTATGATTCACAAATACGAAATACGAGTGTAAATTTCAGACTAATTAAAATTAAATTATTAAATATTTAAACACTAATCCAAATTGCATTACTGGTAGACAAAAGTTTTCGAAAACAAAACACTAGTTTTTAAAGATCGAAATATTTGCCTGCTAGAAATTACATTAAAATTAATTAATATTTGTTTACAGAGTCTAAACGTTGTAGTAATATGATATATTTTTTATATAACACTATTATCTCGTGACTACAATTTTATATTGCAATCCGCAAGAACAAAAAAGTTTAGAAGTTCGAAAGTTCGAAATTGAATTTATGCATATTTTTTTTATATTTATAAAGTTTTCTTTCAGCATAAAAGTTTTTGAGTCAGAAAATCTGCAATGAAATAATATTCTCACAAATACATATATTCCATTTGAAAGAAAATATATTAAACGTAGCCGAATTTATCGATCACCGAAATCTTTAATTCAATTTTTATTCAAATTATAACGATATTGGAAACTTCGTTTAATAAAATATGGAACAGTTTACTACGGAGGTTGTTTAATTATGCAAAACGTGGTCCAAATTAAAACGTTAACTTTCTTAACTGATTTTATTAACTTGTTATGAAGTCACTTAAGCGAAAAATCGTCAATTAAAAGCACTATAAAAAATTGATCCACTTTGCTTAAATTTTCCACAACAAATATAATTATTTTCATATCGTTTATATTTCGAAAATGAAATTCTATATTACAATGTTAATTTTAGGGGAAATATACAATGATTTTCAAATGATATATTCAATCCCATAGAAATTTATAATGCGTTAAGAGTGGTCTTAATAGCAGAAATCGATTAGATTAAAGGTCAAATTTGAATACGGATAGAAGATTTATTACCGACTTATTCAATTCAATACGCACTTCATTGATTCGCTTATCTTGTCTATTTAAGCATTCAATTTTCACAGAATCGCGTATAATTTCGATAAAATTATTGCTGATCCTTGCAAAAGAACAAACCCGTAATAAAGTTAATCTATATTAAAAAAACACCCATAAAAAAATCATCATTCGATTAAACAAAAAAATTATTGTACGTACATGAAACTGAAACAATAAATCGATATTCTAATATGTTTCGTATAGAACTAGAAAATTCGAAGCTGACCCTATAAATAAATGGTAAAAAACGACATGTTGAAAGTGTCAAAGGCGAAATCTAGATATTGCATTCCGTTGCGGATTTATTCACCGCATATTGGTTGTTGCGGCAGACTTGTTGAAAAATTGCGGGAAATTGTCGTGAATTGTCGTGAATTGTTGAAAAATTGTCGCAAATTGCGAAACCGTCTTCGTGTTCGAGCTACTGTCAAATTTTCACTTCGCGGTTACAATACGGATAGAGTCAATATCTTGTTTCGGTGTTGATCGATCGTCTTGCTATAATATGGCAGTGATTTATTTGTATTCTTACGAAATTTTAAGTATCGTGTTCTCGCTTGTCACGTATTTTAATATGAAAATTTTGTAAGAAAAAATATGTTGATGGAAAAATTACTGTTGCGATAAATTTTGAAAACAATTTTTTCTAATTTATAAATAAAACATTGATTACGAAAACTAAAATTTCCTCCATTTTCCATGAAAATTTCATCGAACATCTGACGCTGAAAAGCGATTATTTACATATGAAAAATAGCAAGCAACATTTCTAATTATATTTTGAAAGTTTAATTTATATTCAAATCCGAAATTTCTCCATATAACGATAGATGTGAACATTTTGTGTCCTTTTAAGTCCTGTACCTATTCATTAGGGTCGAGGCTAACGTTCGTAACCTTTACACTCCACAAAGAGTATGACCATTAATCGCAATAATTGGTAATTTGACGAATAATCAAAAGAAGAAATCTGTGGGGAAATCTGCAAAATCGTCTGAGCGAATTGAACGTTTACTAAAATAAATCGTTTTAGTCGGCATATATTATTTTTGCAACTATAATTAAGACGTGTACCTTTAATAAAGTAAATAATAATATACGTTTAAAACAAAAGCGAAATTCTCTCTTTGTTGTCGATGAGACGCTGTTATTCCCTTTCAATGAGGCAAATGATTACGTTGTTAATGGATCTCAAAGGAAATTAGTACTTTGTGCATGAAAAAAAATAATGGTGAGGGAAAAAATAACAACTTTTCATAATGAATTTAATTCGTTTTGATGGATGTTTCCGAAGGTTCAAACTCGAACGGAAGGGATTCGCGAATAAAATATTATAAAAATTGCCAACAGCGAACTTTATGAGACAAGTTGTACTCCTGTGGAAATTTTTATGCGAAATCTCTTCGGGAAAAAACGGCGTATTTTTCCCATAATGTGTAAAAGTCCTTAGGTGGTTTGTGCTAAACTTTTTTTTGGTCCTTCCACATACGACTCAAAAAGGATTTTAGCGAAAAAATGAAAACATAGGCTTATAAAATTATATTATTAAAACTTTCGAAAATTTCGCGTTATTCACAATAAAGTTCGCTATTTTATGAGACAATGAATTTGTAATAATTTCTTGTTTTAGAAAAAAAAACTGTATTGTAAATTTAAAATGATCACGATACATTTGGATACGACACATACTTATTCTACGACGTACAATGTCTACATATTTTGTGAAAGCGTTACCGAAA
The DNA here is from genome assembly GCA_009617725.1 of Hydropsyche tenuis. Taxonomy (NCBI): domain Eukaryota; kingdom Metazoa; phylum Arthropoda; class Insecta; order Trichoptera; family Hydropsychidae; genus Hydropsyche; species Hydropsyche tenuis. Next base: position 1,516,098 of record VTON01000011.1, on the reverse strand, counting down.
TCGCCACTTTATCTGAAATCTCAAATGAATAAGGATAGTTGTCGTCATGTGTGCGTCAACGAGGACAAGAAAAAAAATTGATTTAACTTATTTATAGTAAAGCTAAAATTATCCTTCACAATTTGCAACCCACCTACACTAAACATAAGTTCACAGGAATTTCTATTAGACAAGATTCATAAATATAAACGATATATAATACGAAAACTAATACGCCCCCTTGAAATCTAGAACCATCATAATTTCGATCGATATCCATGAGAATTTATCCACATTCCACTACAGCATAATATTATTACATAAAATTAATTTTTAAAAATCATCTCTAATCGTTTACAAAAACCTATATTTATCTTTTCGGAAAATTCGAACATCTTCATTTGAATATCGCCTTTGAAAGCCTCCGCAAGCCACTTTATTTATTACCCCAAAGGTCGAACGCTAATCGTTTGACGCCGAGCCCATTGTCGACTTAACTTCCAGACAATCGCCGCGGCGCTCCTGACCGAAAATAATGCTCTTTTGATTGTCGAGCCTTCAGGTAATAATATCCCGAGAAAGTGTTCAGCAGTCGCGAACCTTTTCGTCGATATCGGCCCACAATGGGGCGATTGTGCGCGCCTTCCGAAGCAGAAGACCGATTTGGGCGTGAAAAATGCGCGTGCCGCGGAAATCCGACGAGACGTTATATCGAATTATTGTATGGAAGTGTGTTGTGGATTTCGAGGATGTTTAGTGGGGGTTTCGGGGGGTTTCGGGGGGTTCTTAGATGTGTTTTCGTGTTGTGAAGGACGCGCCCGTCCTCGGAACTTGGTCAATCTAATATCGTGTAATCGCGCGAATGGGTTTTTTCTTGTAAAGGATACGGAACGATTCAATGTGTTTTCCGATTTCGGTAATATATTATTTATGAAAATGTGGAAAAGGAAATGTTTTTTCGTTGAAATATATAAGTGTCATCATAATATTCAATCCGTCTATTGAAGAATAAGGTTTTTCCGTTATATCATTGAATATTTGAGCGTTTTTCTTTACGCCGGAAAGTTCGAACTCACAATCAATTCGAATAGTAAAAACCATTCATTATTAAAATGATTTCAGATCAAAAGTACGTAGTCACGACTATTTATTCATTACTCAACTTGGAAAATTGGTACTTTCAACAAAGAATTTTATTTTTAAAACGAAATTGAAAATTGAAAATGCCAATCAAGCTACAAAAATATTTTCGATCGCAAAAAGCGACAAAACCCAAAAATAGAACGAGCGCTTAAAAACCTTTCATGCACAAAAAAATCTACACTGTCACCTTCGGCCATATTGCACGTGAAATTTTCATAAATCTTTTCGCACATAAAAAAAATTCGCGCGTCCGAAATATGATAACCCTAGCCAGAAGGTCTTCCGCATAATGGCTGCGAAGTCACCTCAATTTGCGAAAGAATTCGGGGCTCGTCGTTTTCAACATTTTCACGCAACAACCTCCGCACAAAGAGTCCGCGGCTACATACACTGATTGATGGACTTTTACAATGGATTAATCATCCGACGTGAACAATAATGAGAACAATGAGGGCCGTATTTAATAATACTTACCTTAATCGGTCCCCCTCTGGTCGATTGCTCAATGTTTACCATCGGTCTTACGTAAATCCTGTGGACTAAGATGTGCTTAAGATGGATCTATAAATTGATTAAAAGCGGTTTTAATTTTGTATTGAAGGTATTTTCTTTTGATTTCTTTTACTTGAGTTTTAGTATTATGCAATATCGAAACTGTAGAGTAGTTGTCGCCCAGTTTTAGTTACGTTGTTAGTAATAACAACTTGTTATGAAAAAAATAATAAATTAATATATTTTTTTCAATTCAATAATCATATTAAGCATGATAATAACATTTTCCCAATATAAAAATATAACAACTCTCGAAAAAAATTCGCCAAAGCAAAAAAAAAATAATTACGAGCAATCTTGCCATTTTTTCGCGTGTCCTTTGAAAACGGCGCAATTATCAAAAAGCGTAAAATTACACACGACAACCGTTAATGATTCCCGCCAAATCCCTTTGTCCTCCCCGTTCGGCTCACCCACCGTGGAAAAGGAAAATCCATCCTTGTCGCTTTCGCGAAGAAAACGTTTTGCGGTCACGGGCCCTTGGAGCTCCGCCATTGTTACGGTCGGCCATTGCGAATGGCGTCTCTTGTGCAAATCGACCGGCAGTGGTGGACCGCTTGCGAATTTCTAACTCGTCTCTGCGGGGGTTAACATTTGAATTATGTTGTCGTAATTGATGGTTGCGGTTTTTACCGCAAACGTTTATATATAAAGCCAAAAATATTTTTGAGCGGTTTCAAAATTGCGCGGTTTAAAGAAAAATAACCGATTTTTTTATTTTTACACTGTTTTTTCGGTTTAATACGGTATGAAAATTAAAAAAATATGTTATGTTATATATTATGTTATATGTTATGTTATAATGGTAAGATCCGGAACAGGCCAGTATACAATTGTTGTTATTAAATAAAAATTTATGATATTTTTGAAATTTTTCCACATTACACATTTGTTATAAAGTATATTTAGGTGGAAGTTCCATCTAGGGATGTCAGATTTACTTAATATTAATTTACCAGCAATCCGGTAATTTTTTTATTAATTGCTAGCTTACAAAATACTTTTCAAAAAAAAAAACAATATTTTTCAAAAAAACCACACACTACAAAAACCGACTTTTCCAAAAAATTATTTCTAAAAAAAACAACAATACTTTTCAAAAATATTCGAAAACACAAAACAATTATTTACCGCTAAATATTAAAAATTTACCGGTACAATATCGAACTGTTATTTGGATCATTTATCGGTAATGACATCCCTAAATTCCATCCAAATATACTGATGGAATTTATCTCCATTTTTTTACATGGTAATATCGTGAATGGAGACTTGAGTGTATATAGAAATTATTTTCATTTTGAAATCGTTTATCCATTTTCTTTTATTTATCTTATCAAATCATCTTGTTTACGTCGTCTGAAATTGTTTCGTAATTTTTTAGAAGTTGTCAGATTGTTTGAATGTGAGGTTACCGACCCTGGAAGTTTTATCCGTCTTTGCGGAAGTCGCTGCATTTAAAGCGAAAAGCCCGAAACGCGGAAATTAACGTCTCAAATTTAAACAAGGACTCCGACAAAGACAAACCCTCTCGTTTTTCAACCTCAACGAACGGAGTTTAAACCTTTTGAGGTTATAGGCGCGATGACAACGGCCGTAACAGGTGAATCTTCACCCCGGATTATTATTTTTTTCTACGTTTATTATCACCGTTGGGTGTTCGTGACCTTTTTTCCGCAAACGGTCTCCATCATCAGGGGAATTAGGAGACCGTTTACACGCGCAGAACGAATCCAGAGATGTTTTTCCCTCCATTTATCGCACCTGTCCGACCCACGTCATAGGATAAAAAGGCGATCGGCCGTTGTTTTGGAATAATTCGCGTGAACTTGTTCCCTTTGTCTCGACCGGACAAAGACGCGAAATAATCTCGCAGCGTGTCATCTTCACAATGATACATGCGTATCGGAACAAAACAACAACAAAAAACGTGTAAAAAGATATAATGGGGTGGCGAAAATCTTCGATTTTGGATATGGTCGACGGTGCGGCTGTCATCGCTTGTTGCGAAAATGACGCTTCAGCATTATTGTTCTTTTACGTCGTGACCCCGTTTATTTGTTTTGTATACGCTCGAGTAAATCGAATAATATAAAATGGAACGCTTCGATACAATTTCAGACATAGACGAGACTTAAAATTGCGTTTTTTTATTGAAATAAAAAATGTCTGTAAATAAAAATATCGCTTTGTATTTGTAAATTCATAAATTTTCTATGATATTATATATATGCATATATAGCGATGGCAGGATAAAACTCATTATATGCCAAAATCTTTTTATTTGTTTTGCCTTTTCTTTCAACGGAAACGGAAACTGAAAGATTTTCCTAGAAAATTTAACTGTTCAGTTAAGTATAATATAAACACGTTCAATGACGAACAAGACCGAAAATAATATAATAATATCATTTTACGAAATAAAGATATGAAAGTTTTATGATTTATTCATCACGAGATTGTCCAAAAAAAAAATAGGAAATAAAAGACGGACACCTTTATTACATAAAAACGAAAACAATCGAAAACTTTCCCAGTTTTGTCCGACATTGAAAAAGTTTGCTTCCCCCGAAGGACGATTCCCGCCCACGTACCAACACACCGGCGCGACAGTCCGACAACCGTACAGCACCAAAAATTCAGTTACACCCGTTTCACGAAAACGGCCCTAATCCCCACGAAAAAACGGGCATAAAATCAAATTAAACACACAAAATACCCGCCGTTCGTCACGTTCCGTGCGGCGCAATAGAAGTATAAAATAATATTTTAAAGCGGGCCGTAAGACGCAACCTTTAAATGGGATTATCCACTTAGGGGGCTTAAGCGCGAGTTTAGCGGGCATGCCCCGGACGCGGGAATAATTTCAGACGTGGTAATGTGACCGGGTGTAGCGTTGCAATTAGGGTAAGTGCATTAAACCGACCGGTTGACAATCGGAAGCGGGACACGTCCCCGTGTAATTGCGGGGACATGGCCGTGATGTGTGTCGTGATGGGTGATCGCGGACATGCTCGGATAACGCCTTTCGGTACAGGTCGTTTCTATTGGATTTGTAGGCCAATTGTGCGTTTCGGTTCTGTCGTATATAAATTTCGTGTAGTTTATTTGATTCTGACTATCGAAATATACCCAATCGTCTTTTCACACGGGGAATACGTTCCAGAGACTATAGTATAAAAAAAAGTATGGTGATCATATAAAAATTGGTGATAGTTTCCATCAGTATGTTTGAATAGAACTTCCATCCAAATGTACTTTACAAAAAATAATTTGAAAAAATTTCGCCATGTAAAATTATCAAAAAACGTCGGAATTTTTTATTTAATAACTAAAATTACATACATATAATTATAAGAGTATACTGGCCTGCACCGTTTAATACCGTGTTAAAGTAAAAAAAACCGTGAAAAAGATAATCAGTTTTTCTTCCTTGAACCGTGTTATTTCGGAAACGTGTAAAAAGAGGATCGGGTATATGTATATGTATATCGTATGTATTTATATGTATATCGTATGTATGTATATGTATATCGTATGTATATCGGGTATATGTATGCAGTGTATATGATTTTCCATTGGAAGAAATCATGGGAAGTTTTTACATTTTTCTTTATAGTGTTCTTTTTTTTATTAGAAGATGAACATCAAAGGATTTGAGTGTAAAAAGCCTTGTTTTATTATATTTACTATGGTCAAAGATAAGTAATTACATTTACCCACTGACCGTATCATTTATCGCTTAGCTTCTGTTGTCGGAAAAATTTAGTACATTATTTTTTTATTTTTACTTACGTATATAGGTATATTACTACTTTGTATAATATTATTCAATATATGCAAAATCAGTTTTATTATAAAACATCACAGTTTATACAAAAAAAGTTATAATAATACCATTCAAATGCTTAAAGCAATTAAAAAATATATTTATTTACAAATCACAATTTATAATCTTTTCCATCATTTTTCCGACGTCTTCACAAACATTTCCCACCATTCCCAGACCAGACCATTCCACATTGCATTTCCTTACATCCCAAACGAAAAACACCAACATAATTTCCTTTCTCCACCCAAAAATACCCCGAAAACCTTCAAAAAAAAACTCATAACTCACCACGAAACAAGCCAACAATCTTCAGCATCACATTACCCCCTTATTTGTAACGCGAACGAATTCAATTGGGGATACACACCATCGTGACGGATGTCACGAAACGGGAGACCACCATGGAAATTGGACCTTTTCACGGACAGAGCGGCGCGAAGGCCTTAGCCCGTTGAGGGGGGTGTGGGGGGGTGTGGGGGTGTGGGGGAGGTGGGCCCCCGGGGGCTGAGCCCCCTGCGCGTAACAGGTAGCCGCTTCAACCCTCGTCATCCGTTCGTTGACTGCTCGAGGATGGGGTGACAATGGGTGAGGTGGTTGCTTAAGATTTTTTCAGGTTCGTAAATGCGGTTTTTTGGGGTGTCGGTTTTTTTGATAGAGTTTTGTTCTGTTAAATTGAGTGTTTTCTTTTGTATTTGTTGGATGTTTTTGTTTTTTTGTGAGAAATGTTGATTCATTGAATTTTTATGAAAATTCTTTCAGCTGTCTGGATGATTTGATTAACTTGATTTTTTGGTAACGATTCGGATTTTTTTTATATTATTGTTATTTTTTTCTATACAGAATATGATTTTTAATATTAAAGTTTTAGTTATTTTTATGTAATCATAAGTGAAAGATAATTCTCAATGAGTTTTAATACTTTCAAGACAACAATACGTAACGACCATTCAATAAACTCATCACTTATTATTTAACTTAAGTAATTAGTATGAAGATACCGATCTTCAGGTAAAATAAACCTTTAAACTTTATTAATATATGCAATGAAAAAGAAAATATTTTCTTTATATACTTCATAACTTTTCTAGTATACGAAATTTATATACGAAATAAAAAAAGTGAATTATTTTAACACGACGGCAGTAAACAATTTTACAGTCATTAAAAACTTAATATTGGTTCTGTTTATTGTCTTAGGAGAGAAACAGATTCCTTTTGTTAATGCTTCGGAAGATGCGAGTTTTATTAGAATCAAACCGCACATGCATACGATAATAAAAAAGCTGCTATAACGACAACGATAAATCCTCGAAGTAATGTGGAAAAAAACCCATCTAATACCCGCAAATAATTACGCCATAATTCTTCCTGTGATAAATGAATGCAAAAGGAACGACGACCAAATTCCTCAACCGCATCCCTTCATTTTGGACCTTAATAATCCCGCACATACTTGAAACCTGGCCATTCTTCAAAAGCGTCGCACACATGAATTACTTTCTATATAATTTATATTAATATGTACGTCTTTCGGGCCTAAAATCCCTTCGAGGATATTTTGCAACCGTAATTTATCAAGAGCGCAAATTAGGTAATCAATTCCGGGAACTCATTAGAATAATTATTTAAATTAAGCTTATTCGTATTCAAATTATAGATTATACATCAAATTTGAGATCGAAAAATACATATTATAAAAATTGAATGTTTCATCAATTTGATTATATATTATTAAAAAAAACTATTTTATTATTTAATATAATTTATCCGCTTAACGATCAAACTTAACAGCGTCATTAAAAATACCACTGATATATTATAACATCACATTAAATGCAAAATATGACTCGGCGTTTCTCAAACATATTCGAAACGATCGTTTAAACATCGCCCAGTTAACGGATACGTTTAACCGCCCGTTTAACCGAACGGTTAAAGCAAACCTGACCGCCATAGTGGCAGCGCGTTCCACCACACAATAAGGCTTAACATCATACGAAATAACAATATATTGTTATAATAATATAAAACAAAACACGGCGACACTATGGCGAAATTGTTTTTGCGTTAGGCGAGCTTTGAGGCGCACAAAGCTTTGAAGTAGCACACCGGCTTAATTAAAAGCCTGATGAAGGAGACGTGTCTGAGACGTCCGAATAGAATAAAACTGTGTATTTTTTTTCGCGTGTATTTTGTGACATTTTCGGGAAAAAGGCGTATAATTTGATTTGGATTAGCGAAAGGCTCGTTGCGAATTTGTATGTCTGCGTTTTAAACGTCGGCTGCGCGTTATATTGGATTAAATGAAGAGACGGGCATATCAAGGATTGGACCTTTTTTAAAGTTAATTAAAGGAAAAAATGTATTAATAAGATTATGTTAATTAATTCAATGTTTAGAATTGTATGTGTTTTTTGAAGTGATTAGGTATTTTAATCAATTGGATGCAGGTTAAATATGAAATTATATATTGTATATATTTGATCGTTTTCTGTGTTTGAATTTAAACAAATAATTTTTTAATATCGTATTTATATAGAACTGTAATCATAACAGAAATAAATTCCAAGAAACGGGCAATCGTTCGAAAACGTATTTGATATTCATTTTGATTGAAGAAATTGAATTTAAAATTGAGTTTTTGTATTTGTGATGCAACAGGTTTTAATTTTTTTTTTTTGAACATCTGTTGTAATTTGAGTTCAAAATCAAATATCAACTTTTTCGACGTATAATATTACTGTTATTATTATAAAATGACATACATAAAATTTAAAAAAAATATTCGCACACGGATTAAGCTTTGTAACACGTGTTTATTAAAATTCAACCGAGTTTATTTTTAATCCTTGCTCTAGGATGAAAATAAACTGAATAAAAACACTATATGTGTCATATAATACAATATTTCACAAACGAATTGTGCATTCAATGTTGCAAATGTACGTTAATATTGCATTTTAAATAATAATAAAAATTTAGAGTGACGCACATGATCTTTTATATTACTGTCATATTAGAAAATTTTCAAACACGTATTAGAAGAGCTTTGTAAGTTTTTATCTTTCAATAGCTTTTATAGTCGCCATAAAAGTGAAAAACTCAAACGTGGATAAAACGAAGTCATGGAAAAAAATATCAGGATAAAATCTAGTGATTTCATGAAAGCTTTATGAGTATAACAAGTATTACAGTTTAATTAAATAAAATTTAAATTTTTATAATACCAAGCTATTTGTAATGAAAGCTCTTTTTTTATTATATAATGAATTTTTATAACTTTAGTTTATTATCATTAAGACTTGAAGAATTTTTCAAATATTCTTCAAAACTTTATTTCATATTTGTCTTCGCGTTTTTAATCAGTTTATCCTAGTTATTACTTCAATCAAAATTTATGAATGATGTTAGTAGAAGAAATATAATACATTTCACTTTTTGTCTTAAAAATACTCGCCAAAATTCGTATGCATGTCATATTTAATTTTACCATAGAATTATTCATATCCTAGTTAGGTTTTTGTGAGTTGGCGTAGAAAGCTTTTACTGTTACACAAAGCTTTTTACACATATGCATTAATCTTTGCTTTATTCAGCTCTAACAATAAGATTAATACAAAAATATAACAAACACTGTAATCTCAACATACAACAAAAAAATTCAACACAAAACATCAATTCTTATGGATTAAAATACCAAAATTTCACCTGCTATATAGTCTAAAATTAACTATACATATTTTCTTAGAAACACTGACCTTTCTACCAACAATAATTCATCATCGTATAATATTTCACACAAAACCGCAATGACGATTGCGCACGTCGAACGTGAACGTAGCTCATTAATTTTGCGAATGGTAAACGCATTTGCCCTTTAAAGGGATAAATTTGCATACAAAATTTATGAGACGACCCACGCGCAAATCGCGAAATTCCTCGCCTTTTTCCGGCCTTTTTTTGATTTCGACCCCCTTCAAAATTTCATGAGCTTTTGAAATTTCGAACGTTCCTAAACAATGACTACAGTAATGGCGTTTTCAATTATTACACGAAATTTCAGGTTCTTTTCGCAGTTGTCTTTAGTTTGATTGAAAATGTAAAACTCATTTGGTTCGGAGACGGGTTCAATTTGAGTTGGTTGTTAGTGTGTTTCGTATTGTTTTTATTTGAAATCGAGTTTGTGAATAATGAGAAATTTCTGAATTATTTTTGAGACGTGTTTGCAGTAATGTTGAAATTAAAAAGGCTCAACTAAATCAATCAGTGCATTGAAAGCGAAGTTTGAAACATAAATAGTTTTCCAATTTGCAAATCTGTATTGTTTTTGCAATTTCATCTTATCTTACTATCCAATTTTTATAATTAAAAATATATATCATATTTCAATCGAAACTTTTCATTTTCATACAAAAAGCTATTCACAATTGAAATTTTACGATACGAATCGCTTCGTTATATTTTAAAACGCATTTAATGATGATTTCACTAGTGTTTGTAAAGAAATAGTTAATTTCAGAAAATTAAAAAATTAAAAAATATTTTTAATGAACACTTAAATTTTTATGCTAAACATTTTTTACTAACTCTTTCAGATATCTACTAAAAATTTTAAATCGACTGGAACTATTTCATTCATTTTCATAGCTAATGTATTCGAGTTTTTATTTCGAACGCACTTAAAATCTTTATGATTTAAAATGGAAAATGTGTAATTAATACAACTGTGTATATCCGAAATATATAATATTAAGCAATTACGAGAACTTTCGGACGATTTATGTGATTCTTCAGAACTCCCAAGCGAATAATTAAATTTCACTTTCACTCACATATACGCGTAAGGGAAAAAAATTTAATCATCGCTCGAGTACGAATAATCGCTTAATTTCGTAATAAGCTCTTTTGCTTTTGGAATATTTTCGCAAAAATTCTCTCATTACTTCTACCAACGGTTGAAAGTTGGAAAAGCGAAAACTTTTTCCCTACGACGATTTGCATAATTCATTGACAAGTTGACGGACGTTTTCTGTCTTCGGAAAATGTGTATGAAAGTTCGTCTAGCCAAATTAAATAGAAATTAAAAATTAATCGAAATAAAAATGAAATTTTCATTTTTTTCTATGTGACGTACATATTTCGTTCGTCACGCACATCCACATAAACGTGACTTAAATATTGAAGATTTTTTTTATAAATAATTCACATGGAAAAGAAAACGTAAAGAACTGTGCAGCAAATTCACTTAAAACCTTCTCACAAATTTTCATTCAACTCTGGAAAATCTCTGGTAGACAATTTGCCATCGAAAATCCTGTTATTGTGGTGTTTCACAGACGCTGTTAAGCTTCAATTTTATATAAAAGATTTCAGGAAATGTGCACATAGTGCAAGAAAACACAACAAAGGGTTTACTACAAAATTATAACATTCTTCTGTGTACCACTAATGCCTCAATTTGCCATATAACAGCGTGAAATACATTAAAAATGAAATGAAATACAAGTCTCAGAAATTCTTGTGTGTTGAAATCGTCTTTATTTTTCATTAGAAAATGTCAAAGTTGTATATTTCTTTTATTTATGATACAATTAAATAACCATAATATGTATAATGATATATTATACAATGAAATAAACTTACTTTAATATTTTAATTCCTGATAATATAGATACATTAATCGTTTATGTAATAAACTTATTGAAATATCATAATGGTTATTGTTATCAAATAAATATTCACTCGGTGCTCATATTTAACACCGATAAAACCCTTTTGTTTATTAAATAATACTATAGTATTATTATAATATAATATATTAATATCTTACGATAATAATGGCGCACAACATTACATACCAATTCTTTTTATATATGTAGATTTTCCAAATTTCTTTCATTAGTATAAAATTTGATTGAATGTTTAAAAATATACTCCCCCAATTGCAATAAAATCTATCGTAAAAATCGTCATCGTTCAAGCAATTAAAAAAGCTCAATTATACAGAAAATCAATTACAATTCTTGTCTTCGCTTCCTATTCAATATCCTCATTTTGTAAGCTTCGTAGGAAGTGGACGAGAAACGAGGGGAAAAAAATAGCCACTAAAATATTACATTTCCTTCGAATTTCCTCTAGAATCGTGAAAGAATGGCGCATGCAATAACGTCCCGATGAAATCTAAATTAGAAATTCTAATAGATCGGACGCATTTTGCGAAAAATCTATTTTACTTAGCGTGCCGCATAAATTTATCGGCAAAATACGAAAACAAATATAAACTTTTACGATAGAGTTTTGAATTATAGACATATGCTTTCCGCATTATCTGTATCGGATTATGTATAATATTAATTTATGTGCAACACGGCAACAAAGTTTACTCGTTATTAATAACGGTCGCGTATGAAATTTTCAATATTCAACGGGCAATCGTCCGTAATTGATACTCGAACATTTCGAAAAACCAATTTACTTGAAACCCTTAAAATAAAGAAGATAATTTTATTTTCTTTTATACAAATACATAATACTACCTTTTTATATGAAATGAAAATTATGCTTCAGCGGCACTAATTGGACCCGATTTAAATCTGATTGAAACGACCTTTAAAAAAAATATTGGGTTTGCGCATCAATTCGTCGATGTCTCCACAAAATGCGTCATTAATTTAATTATTCGCATTTAAATTGATTCAATTTGTATTTAAATCCTTACTTTACATCTTAGACGATATCAGGATGTTGTTAAATCTTTGTGTTCAATCTGCATTGACAATGTGCGTGCGTTATCGCGAATTTTGGTGTCCATCCATTTTGGACATAATCCGCTTCTTGGTATAATTGTATGTAAATTTGTCGAAGTGATGAACATTTATAGGCTCAGGATTGAGGGGAAATTGCGATGATTGCATAAATGTATTAATTGAAAAGTTGAACGTTGGAAATGAGAGTTTTTGCTCGGGAGTTTTCTTGAATAATGTATGCGTTTGGAGAATTTTGCTTTTTTCCGCTCTGAAATCGCGGGGGTTGTTCTTTATGAATGTTACTCGAATTATTTTTATCTGTCTGTCTTTTTTGGTTGAAATGTTTCATGAATTTTATGTACATTTTTATTGCTTGGTGAAATACTTCAAGTTTTTCCTTTCATGGAATTTGTCAAACCAAAAATTATTTATAAATATCGAGCTATTTAAATATTATTATTAAAAAAATCGGTTTATTTAATTATGAAAAGTGCTTACAATTACATATTTTGATAATAATTTAATTTTAAACGTGTTCAAATTAATTCAGATTAGGAATCGAAATAAACAATATCATTTGAGTTTAACTTAAATAAACATTTTCCAAAGTATGATTTCCCTTAAGACTCAGATAATTAAACAATTGTATACTTGCTACAAATTTAGAAATTGACTGAGCTTTTGCCAATAATTAAATATTTTACTCTTATTTTTTTTTAGAAAGATTATCGATCAAAGCAAAATGAATTATTACGAATAATATATATTTTTTTAATTTAAATTTTCTTAGTCTAAAAAAACCTTATAACTAATGACAAATTTCTTTCAATTTTTCCAGAATGCCGGCGCTTACTTTAGGCGTGTTAGTGTTAGTCTTCGGTGCACAAGTCCTTTGCTCCCCGGAAACCCAACCAGGCTCATCCCTGGACCAAACGATAAACCCCACAGACAAAATGGACGAATCAGACCAGATGGAAACCAATCACATCCAGAAAAGAGCTCCGTCTTACGATTTCGGCCTCGGCAAGAAGAGGGCCTACACTTACGTATCAGAATATAAAAGGTTACCAGTTTACAACTTCGGCTTAGGTAAAAGGAGTCCTGCGTATGAATTCGGACTCGGAAAGAGGTTGCATCCTTCTGAAGAGGATGATGTCGATCTTGAAGAAGAAGACGCTCCATGGAATAATAATCAAATGATGGAGCAGGACGATGAAGGTGCTGAGTGGTCGCCGGATAACGATGATGAACTTTATGGTGAGTTTTTAAATTTAAATTTATTACACATATAGATTATGATAAATATTCAATTTATATGCATTTTCATGTTTAATTTAATTTTATGAATTTGGATCAATAACGTCTGTCGATGACACTAAACAACTTTCATAATAAAAGCTTCAGTGCATTAAAGCGTAAACTAACGAAAAAAATGACATTCATTTTACGACATCATATATTTTAAAATGAGTTTAATGGACTTCCTTTTACGATCCAGACGTTTTCCTACCTCAATTAAGTAGTCTCCAAGAAAGTTGTACGAGCGTTAAAAATTAATATCAACCATTTTGTAGACTATTCAATTCCATTTCGTATTTTATACGTCGCATTATTATATTCCATACATCAATATCGGTTTCCGCTAATGGATGTCGAACAACTAAATAAACAAACAAAAAAATAAATCCTTGAACTATAAACGAAGAAAAAGCATCTCCTTCACATGGAAATATGCATATCGTATTTTGCGTCATTTTTCTTTCCTTTTATTTTCTAGGTTTTTTTCCCACGCGTGTACAGTCGAATAGTAAAATCTGTTTATACGCATCGGTGCTCCTCAAAGGGTATTTTTTTTACTCGTTTTTTTCTTCTTTTGGCGGTTCAAGGTAACAGAAAGAGCTGATGAGAAAAATATCCCATCAGGGTTCTAATTTGGTCAAAGTGTGAAAAATTTTGCTCGGAAAAAATCTCACCGTTTTGGGCTGAATGAACGTTTTGAGGTGCTTCTTTGACGACGCAAAGAAAATGATCTCTTTTGACGGAATATTGTAATGGCGTTCTGTGATCTTATCGGAATGCTTTATTTAAACATTTAATATTATTTTTAATCAGCTCGCGAATTGAATATTATTCTATTTTTTATTTTTTTACTCTTGAATAATTTTAATTAAAAAAAAATATTTTCTGAAAAATATATCAGATATATAAAAAAAAGAAATTTTAAGAATAATGGTATTAAAGTTTACAAAGCATTAACATAGAATAAAAATATAAAACTATAATTATTAAATATAATTATCTAAAACAATCTAGATTAAAACATATAAACATGAATATCAACCTAATAAATTATCGCACAATGCCTCGAATTGCCATTTAGGCGCATTGTTGATCGAAAATTACAATTTTAATTGCTCGCAAACGAGCGAAGTTTGATCTTCGGCCGGGACGCAATTTGCGCTGTTATCGCCACAAAATGGCGGACGCGTTTGGCGCGGGACTGACGGCGCGGAATAAATTTATTCACATTTCGAATGGCGGGCGTTTTCGAATGCGCTTTTTCCGCGCCGTTCGTTTGAAAACGGTACGTGGGTGAGCGGGTTATGGCCGTGGGTGTCGGCTTTTGTACCGTTTGACGTGATTTGCATATTATTTTTCATTCTATCTTTTAAGCCTTTTAAATGTGTGTTTTTTAAAATGTTTTAAGTGTTCAACTATTTTAGCTTTGTTTTTTGTAAATTATAAAGGTTTTTTATGCAATTATTATCGTCGAAATTATATGTTAAATAATACTTATGTATGTAGTAAAGAAAGATGAAAAATTATTGTGAAATTTGAACACAAAGAACAATTTTTTTCCATATTGTTTGTTACACGATCGCATTCGTTTACTAATAGTAGCGTTTGTCGTTTAACTTTAACGATCGGCAGGAACAAAAGCTTGACAAACTTAAACCATTAAAGTTCAATAAAAATTAAGACAAGATATTTTTCATAATTCTTTAACGTTGCTTCATTGGAAATCGATGTATCTGTATAAATATTATAGGTATTCGTGTAATTTACTTTTAAAATTAAATAAAAAATAGAAGATTACCTTTATAAAGCCAAATATCGAAACCATCCTTTATTAAATAGTTTCAGATTACACATTAATCTACTAACCACACAACAAACCGCTTACCAATTAGAATTGACACACTCAAACCAATGACAATATCGTTACTCAAACTTTCCAATAAAACACCATCCAAACATAAAATTTCCACAAAACCAAAACTCCACTCACGCATCAAAAACCTCTCCAGCACTTATCGTCCCTCTTCACCAATTTCCGTGCAATATTAAAACATAAATTGATGTTATTGCATAATCCATTATCGCTCAATGGCTGTGTCAACTTTTCCACCGCACACGATATAAAAAAAAGATTCGTAATCATTCCGAGCCTAATGATAAGGCTCTTACGCGGTTTAATATCAAATTTGCGGAAGCACTCATGACGTTTTTAATATACTCCAACTCTCGAAATTAAGCCGATGTAATTGATTGCGTTAATATTGCGACTTTTTTGTTTTATGTATGTATGGGAAGTAGGGCTTGCAATTTACCGTCAAATTTCAATTATCGGTCTACCGGTTATTTACCAGTAAATAAAATAATAAAAAGCTTGAAAAATAGACGTATACAGATTAGATGATGACTGTATGTGGCTACCTTTACCTAAAAATAGTATCCCTGATTGAAACCTAAATATTTTCAAATACGTTATAGATGTATAGATGAATAATGTTATAAATCCATACATATATTTTATATGATGTGACTTTCAGTGCAGTTCATAAAACCATACTCGTAAAAATACCCTTTTAAATTTTATTCGCAAAAAATCTTTCGTTATAATATGTCTGTAACTGCCCTTAATTCGCGATAAAATAATTTCCGGTATTACCGGTAAATTTTACAATTTTACAATTTACCAGTAATTATAGATGGTCCGTTTTTGGCTATTTACCGGTAAACCCGTAAACCGGTAATGCAAGCCCCAATGGGAGGTTTTGAAATTTTTTGATCGGTTGTTTAAGTTGTTATTTTAGAAATTGATTGTTTTATTTGAATTTATATGGATTCTCAAAATTTATTATGCGGAAAATAAAAACACTTATTGATTTCATAATTAATTTTAATAAAACACTTCAAGTGCTCTGTATAATTACAATTCACCAATTTTCTTATACTTCCGAATTTGGTTCTTCTTTCACAGAATCTTCATCATGATTATTTTACTCATAATATTCAATTATTTTCAAATCACAAAACACATAAATATTCCAAATTACTATGATGTCAATCAAAATTAAAAAAAAATTTCAATTAAAAAAAAATCTTAAAACGAACAAATTTTATATTGAATATCTTATCCAATCATAGCTAAACTTCACAAAAACCACCTCCAAACAACCTAAAACTATCCACAATCCAAAAGAAAATCCTCCACACACACTTCATCGACATCACGGGGGCCCCGGGGGCGCAGTCCCCCAGCCAATTGCGATTCACGCGGGCGCCCAGCGGCGGCTCGTGCGCGAAATAAAAACGTCGACTTTAGTGGCCGTAATTAAATTCGACCGCTGCGAATCGGATTAAAAGGGCGGGTTTATACTTTTTGTATTTTCCGGAGCGGTTTTCGTTTCGCATTTTGGCGTCGTTCCCTTTCGTTTCGGCGAATGCTAAACAGCCGGGGGATTGCGCCGCTTAATTCGGCGGATTATTTTCGGCGTGGGCGATACCTGTTGATTCTGTTTTTATTTTGTGCATGATTCGTTTTGGAATCTGACGGAGTTCGCGTTTTGAATGTGAGAAAATAAGTATTGACGTGTGGGTTTGTGTAAAGTTTCTCATTGTGCGAAGTTATTCTCTACGGTTCGAGTTGGGTTTAAGTTTTATCGTGCATCGTTTTACATAGTCTTGAGAAGTCTTTTGTTAGTTGTACGACTTGGACTCGTCTTTCAGAATAATACTTTTCTGAGCATTATATGATAAAATAAAAATCTTGAAACTGATACGCATATTTTTCATGCTCAGTACGTTGTGCAATTTACATACGTCGCTTTGAAACCACTGTTTCAATTCCGATTTTATAAAATGTAAAATGGTAGCGACACTAGTGATGAACCATGTACTCGTAGTTGATCATCTGTCAGAAAAGCGTGAAAATTAAAGTTTTTCCAGACGATAATCTTTCAGAAAGGGTGCGATAGATAAGTTTTAATAAGTAGCTTATCCTATGTTTCAAAAATTATCAAATAATGCATCCAATGACATTTTCATTTAATTATTAGGACAAAACCTTCAAATCTAAATATTATTTCGAAATGTTTTGAATATTATGATCCTGATACAGACCTAATGAATCAAATTAATTAATTAACGTTCTCGCTTTTCAGATGTAGATCCAAAACGAGCCCGACCTTACAGCTTCGGACTGGGCAAAAGATTATCATCCAACTCCGGAGAAGGCAGCAAAAGGCTAGCAAAAGGATACGAGTTCGGCCTCGGAAAACGATCACCATACGAATTCGGTTTAGGAAAACGTTCCCCATACGATTTCGGCCTGGGAAAACGATCCCCATACGAATTCGGACTAGGAAAACGATCCCCATACGAATTCGGCCTCGGAAAACGATCCCCATACGAATTCGGCCTCGGCAAACGATCACCATACGAATTCGGTCTAGGCAAAAAGGCATACGAATTCGGACTCGGCAAAAGGGCAGCTTATGAATTCGGTCTCGGCAAAAGGGCAGCTTATGAATTCGGTCTCGGTAAAAGGGCAGCTTATGAATTCGGTCTGGGCAAAAAGTCCGAATCGCCAGGCAAACACCTGCCAGGAGGCAACTACCAGCAGCTGTACGAGTTCGGATCGGGCAGGAGACGACGCGATCTGATGAGCCAGGACCAGGAGGCGGAGACGACATCGTCCCAAGCTTGAAGAAGTCCGAGATCGCCTCTCGCCGATCATCACAACTCCCCAACAACATCTCGTCTCAACCGCTGTTATCCTCATTAGTCCCGCATACAACGCGTTTATCCCCCATTTGAAAAGTGAAGGAAAATTTTTTGAATTAGTCAATTAAATTATACATAGCATGACGTTTCTCATTTGATGCATATATGTTATATTTCTCGGTTTGATTTTTGTTTGTAAAGGGTATCGGCTTGTTCTGGTAACGTACGGTGGCTGTCTTTGTGTTGACCCATGGTTTTCTGTTCTGTGTTGTCCTAAGTGTTTACTTGAATATTATGTGTTTTTTGTCTCCGTTGATATATGCTAATGTATGTGTTATATGTAAAAAATATAATGTGAACGGGAAACTATGGGTCAATATTAAATGTTTTATAGATGCATATTTCACTGATTTGTCCGACATCCGTTGTTTCAGTTTGATTCTGAATGAGCCCAAGGATCAACCGTAATTTATTATCGATAGGAGTTTAACGATTCAGTCATTGTGAAAACAAATATATTATATATTATTAATGTTGTATTCCAAATATAATATTTAAATGGAAAAATGAGTAATCATTGTAATTCGATAAAAAAATATTTTGATTCTTTAAGCCTTTCATAAGATTATAAAAATGAGGCAATGTTTCTATATTTTTTAATATATACATTTATAGATATATAACTGTATATAATGGTACTTGGAAGTATTTTTTTGTATTTTTTATTTATTTGATATTTATGTGCAATATTATTATGAAAATGCCATTAATAATTTGTAAATGTAAATGTGTCTGAAAATTTAAAAATAAATTATTGTAAGTCTTGTTTACTGTGTACAAAATAAAAAAAAATTACATAACAATAAAATGCAGCATGAGAAAAATTGCAACTTTTTAGTTCTCATGCTTTTTTCTGTAAATAGTAAAAGTATTTTTCTCTTGTGTACAAGAAATCATATAAAAAATAACACAAATTGCAATTTTAATTATTTTTTCAAAAATCCATTTCTAACAAATAAGGTTTTGAAAACGTCATCCACCACTTCTCAACAAACGGCAAATAAAGCGAAACTTTGAAATATTCAGAAGAAAGAAAACTCATGTCCTTCATATACAACATTTGTTACTACCCTTCAACATCAATGGCGAGAATGGCATTACTATAATATAAAATCAGAGTAATTGTTTTCATCTTTAAAAAAATGTATAGTTGTATTGATAACATTAAAACACATTATTAGAACACATTTCTTTATTTCCAATCATAGTATGTATGTATATATTGTGCCATCACACAGCTCATAAAAAGTCATCAAATAAACAATTGTATTATTTTTGAGAAACAACTAAAAAAGTAAGTTATTTTTCCTTAAAAATAATGAGTATGTACATTTGGAAATACATATATTCCAAATTAGTTGTCAAGTCCTCTGTGTTTTGCGATTCTGAAAGATTTATGACTCGATGAAAAACATCAAATGAGATCGAAGTTTCTTTTCGATTACAAAATTGATTATCACATTTTATTATGCTATCTGGACTTAAATGACAATAAACGTCACAAGATGTAAGAGATTATTCATTGGACATATATGATTCACAAGTCATACGAGTAATCTATTTAAATGATAAACTCATTGGTGGAACAAACAAACGATATTAAAAAAGAAAACTTTTGCACAATTTAAGTGGTGACCGAGATGTTGACCATATTTCAGAGAGTTTTTTGCTACTATTATGTTTCTAAGAACAGTAAATCACAGAAATGGTTTTTTTATACCCTAATCTCATCAATTGCAAATGTACTTCAACAGACTTATTGCATTAAATACCTATGTAATAAAAATTTTTGCAATATAATAAAAATGCAATTTAAGTATTTCATATGGCACAGACAACTATTATTAATAATAACTATGTATTAATCAACAAGAATTAAATTGAAAACATATCGACAAAAATCATAATAAATTATCGGCAAGTTAAAAAAATGTAAAAACGAAAAAATTCATGTATAAAACCATCAAAAATAATATTAATACAAAATAAACAATTCAGTCTGTTAGCATTAATGAGCAAAATACTGAAGACAGACACAAAATTAATAAAACACAAGATGAGAAGCGACAAAAAAAATAGTCACAAATGTCTACAAATATCCACAATGAAAAATATAGATTCACAAAATTTTTGAATTGTGTACTTATGAAAACGTGAAAGCATAGCTGACTAAGTTTGGCAGTCTTAACATATCAAAACAATTACTTTCACAGCTTATCACTCAAATTAATGAAAAAAATGAATGAAATACATTCCAGTGAAAGTTTATGAAAAGATAGTGTTCAAAAAGCAAATTATCAATTTTAATAATTAAATTGGCAGTGATGAATTATTCTCACAACTTCTAGTACAAATAAATAACACATATTGAGAAAAAAAACATACAATGGACTAGTGAGGATCCAAAATAAGAAACTCAAAGTAAACAAGTTTTAGGTTTACGTAAAGATAGAATATTAACGACTTAAGCTTAGAATAATGAATGAAATATATCACAGTTTTTAGGGCTATACCGTTAACTTATTCATACAACGTCAATTAAAATTGTATTTCAATTTGAGCAAAATAATAAAAAAATATACACAAAAAACATTAACAAAATATTTTTTATAAGTAAATGAGTATAATTTTTAACAGTTCAAAACATTGCATAACTTCGCGGAATGATATTTTAAATCATCATGATAGAAAAAAGATAAATGATAGAATTTCAGATATTACCAACGTAAGAATATATTTCATAAAATACTCTAATATAGCACAGTATTATAAATGGTGACAAACTTATATTTTAAATAAAAATAAATTTGTAAAAAGGGGGATATGATCTTTTAGTAAGATTCATGGAATACAAGATCAATACTGATGTCGACTAAAATAGAATAAAATTAATTTATGAAAAAAAGTTTACCACACACATAGTTCATTTTGACATGTAGTGCTATAAATTTTGTTGCTACTGATATAAAATTTGGGTGTGTGTGTATGTCTATAAATATGCATAATTAAAATATTGCACTCGTTGAAATCATACACGAAGTTTACTTTTCCATAATTTTTTTTTGTGAAAACAGCAAATCGACATATCAATACAAAACAAAACAGATCTAAAAATTTATAAGATTAAAAATATGATAGATATGGTGACTAAAGTGTAAATATAACATTCAACTAATGGTGAAACCAATTTTAATGGATGTGTACCTTACTCATTTATTAAATTGTGCATAAACCCCATAACATGCAAATAGTCCATTTGAGTCGACAAAACGAACTTTTATGTATACTCTAATAGAGATAAGTTATATTTTCATATAAAATATGTATCTTCTCGTAGTAATTACACAATATTAAATGTCTATTTTTGTTCCATCATCCAAGAACAAATTTAGCAATATATTTGAAAAGATGAGTATTCATATCAGCACGTGAGTATAAATATATGCACAAATTCACACCATTATCACTATATCAATTCACTAAATTTCACTTAAAATTCTCATGTCAGAATTTTAAAATCACAGTGAGAACAGGATAGGTAGCGGAAATACATAATACGTGCTCATGTGATGAGACGAGGAGCGTGCAAGCCGTGTACTTGATAATCTAGCGGTGGTTGATGATGACGATACGTGTCGTCGTCTTCAGTGGCAGGATCGGTCGACGACAGTCCAGCAGCCGCAGACGAGTTGCTAGACGCACCGCTGCCTGGTGGTGTTGCCCAATCGTGAAGAGTACCCGTTGTGGCTAATCGATGCGTCAAACGGTGGGCTATAGAAAATCCACCACTTCCTTCCAACTGAGTCAGTACGATGATTACTTGTCTAAAATAATTCATGTTTAAATAATTTTCTGTCATCAAATCAAAAGTAATTCAATAAAAAAATCCTTACCTATGCAAAGGTGGTACAGAATCTATAGTTTTTAATTCTCCTCTTGTAGATACCACATTGTAACTTTCTTGACAATCACATTTAACATGAATCCATTTGTTCGAATGTCGGTTTTCTACCATGACTACTAAACCAGCCCAACCCTAAATGAATTAATAATAAATAAAACAACCAAATAACAAAATTACGTACACATATTGATACAAAATCATGCCTTAGTGAGATAGTAAGCAGTCATTCCTTGTCGGCCTTCGTGGCGTTGACCACGAGCCAAAGTAAGACCAATTATAGCATCAGCTAATACATGCGGTGGAGGAGGAACTCTTTGTAAAAGCAATCTCTTTGATGAATGTACAGCGAGAACATGGCGAGGAAAATTTGCAGCATCTTCTAAGCCAGTATGCCAATGATTGAATGCCAAGCAAACAACAACATACAGATCACGTTCTAACATTTTATGACACCCCACAAATCCCCTAACCTGTTGCATTTAAATTTAAAATGGAAATATTGAAACATTAAATAGATTTTAATGAAAAATTTACATATGAATATTTACCTGTCTTTTACTATGTGCTACTAAGCGACCCGGATGGGGGGCAGCCCCAGCTCTGGCTCGAAAAACTACCACGCACAAATCCAACTGAGATCTTTGAGCTTTTGCTGAACTCCTATTGTCATTTAAGGAAATTAAGTTAAAAAAGTGAATTCATACATATAGTAAAATTAAATATTATTGAAAGAGCAGTATACCTTTGACCTTCCTGAAATAGTGTAAAGTCTGCTTCAGTCGGCTGAAGAACAGTGAGAAGTAAACATGATAAGTGTCTTGTAGATGCAAGTGGTGGTAATATACCAGTTAATCTCACTTCATGCCATCCTACACGAACTTTACAAATATCAATACAGTCAAAGTATCTACAAAAATGCATTACATTATAGAAAACACATCCACATGAAAATAATATAATTGTGTTCTTCAAACAAATATTTTACTTCAGGACGTCGTCAAATGAAATCCAAAATACTCCTTGATCATCATCGGTTTCACGAGTTACATGCAATGCTCGACGCAAAGGCTCTGTCCAACGCGGACATGAATGACTATAAGCACCACGCCAACTATAATGGCCCCAAGGATTACGTAGTTGTAATAAACGTAATGAGCCTGGTGCATCTCTAACATCTAGAACAGAATATGCATGTCTCGGTCTCAATCCTAGTCTCTGATATTCCTCTTCATCCACCTAAAATTAAACGGCAATTAAATTTTTTATACTGTTTTAATAAAAATTTTGTGCAATTATTTTTATTACCTTCATATTGCCGCCACCACAAGAAGCACCCATCAAAAATCTTGCTTGTCTAGATGATAATAGTTGAGCCCATACGAGATCTCTATCGAGTTCTTCTTCACCAGCACAAGCACCTCCTTGTAATGGAACAGATTCACATGGTGCTCCAGTCAACGTACATAATCCTATGAATCAAACAAAATATTTCCATAAAAAATCTTACAATTAGTATACAGCAAAATAAATAAGTTTAAATTACCTTCAATTGCTCTTCCTGACACTAAAGCTTCATAACATCCATGAAGTTTCGCTACAGCTTTTTCAATCAAAGGAACCCAGAGTTGCTTTCTTTTAGCCTGAATAAATAATAATGAATTGAATTTCAAGAAGAAATATATCATGTATTGTCTTGTATCAATCTTACTTGAGAATACACAAGATTTCCTCTTTTATCACAAGGCAATAAATCATCAACAAGTACAGTTGTCCAACGACCATCTTTACACAACCGAAGCTGGTATGCTCCTTGAGGTGAAACTCCTTCACCTCGTAGCACAATTCCACGTACTAGCCAATCTCTTTCAGCTAATACAGCTAGAGCACTTAAAAGCCAACAATTACCCAGCACACCTTAAAAAAAAAACATAATATTAACCAAACAATCGAGACAAATACAAAACATTAATGAAGATTCAGAAAATAATAAAACCTTGAGATATATCACTAGGTCTCGGGTGACGAAAAACGGCCCAAGGTAAATGTGCGTCTTCAGCATCGACATGTATCTGTCTTGGTCTTAACCATCTAGCAGCTGGTTGTTCTACTACTGGACCAGATGCACTTCCACCTCCGTAATATAATGATTTGGGTGCTGCTGGAAAGGTTTCATCCACAAATTGACTACCTCTCTGAAAATAAAATTTAAAAAAATAAATCGTTATTCCGTAATCATTAAATGTTGATTTCAAGAAGAAAAAAAATTAAATACAAACCTGCATGCATTGTGTGAGAATTTCTTGCCATTGTGCCCAAGCTAAACTTTCTTCTTTCAGTCTTAATGTTTCCATTTGAGTACTTTCTTGACGTCCTTGTTCACTTGTAGCTGAACAAAATAATAAATATTAACATTCCAATATTATTTTGAAATAGCAAAAGTATTTAAAAAAAAAAAACATACAAGCATCGCAAATTGCCATCAAATCAGATGATGGTGCAGCAGAAGTCGAGCTTCCATCTAAAATCACTGAAATCTCCGCTTGGGGTTGAGGCTTAGCCGACTGACACATTTCACATTGCAACACAAGAGGAGCGTTGGCAAAAGTGCAGGCTGTACATTGCCATTCTACAAGTTCACTTGTTGAATGATTAGAACTACTTGCATTACGATTACTGCAAAAAAATTATTATACATCAATAATATTAGATTTATGAAAAATCGATTCAAAATAATGACAATATACCTTCGGGACTCAGAAGGTGGATTAGGTTTAGGCGTAACTGAGCCACCTGATCTTTTTGGTATTGGCGGTGCTGGAGAAGGACTACGTCGACCTATAATCAAATAAATTGGAAATTTAGAATAAAACAATACTTTAAATAAAAATATAAATATATAAAAAAAGTACTAACCTGACGTCTCTTCAACACTTAAACTAAGGGAAGGCATTAAAGAATTAGGGGCATGTCTAGGAACAGGAGGTGTCTTACAAGCTAAACATAAATTAGCCGAGAGCGGATTACGCAAAGTACAAGAACTACAAGACCTGGAAAAATCAAATGTATATTGAGCAACAATAATTAAATGAAAAAACCGCAATCACGATTTACATACCAAAATTCCCCTTTACGAAGAGTCGGATCTTGTTTGTTCTGAGTTGAACGTAAACGCGATCCACCACAAGCAACACAAACAGTTGCATTACTCAAATTCAATAAAGTACACTTTTTGCAGGTCCATCCTTCTGTAAAGTGATACATTGCAATATATAAACGATTTTTATAATAAACAGAAAATTTATCAATAATCGTCAAAATAAAAATATAACTAACCAGCAGCAAATAACATTTCATCGCTACAAAGGTCATGATCAAGAGACGCAATGGGCACAAGCGAACCATCAGTCTTCTTTTTAGATGGCTGATTTTGATTAACGGAATCACTAATACGCAACGTCGAATCAGATGCTCCAGATTCAGAATCCAATCTGGTTATTGAAAATATTTAATCAAGTATTTTTCATGTTTATATAAAATTACTAATTTTTATCGACAACTGTTGAATACCTCGGTGCAAGTGTAGTAAGTGCAGGACGAGTGAGACTTGGAGCACGACGACGAGCCGCACAAACATCACAGCGATTAATCCAGGCTCTGTTATATGCATATGAACATGCTCCACATGACCACATTCGTCCTCCTCCCCTACAATATTCATAACATATAAAAAATGGGCAAATAATAAATTAAATAATTAAAAATGATCGATTTACTTTGACAAGCTATCCGAGTCTGAAGGTACAGAAATATCGTTGCCTCTATGAATCTTAGTTTCGTTGACATCTCTCGGCACAAAGCGTGTTCCTATATGAGATGTGCGTATGTTGCTGCTATCGGCTATCGATGTGACTTCGGACACGGCTATATTGTCTGACAGATGTTCTCCAATTGGCACAGCATTTTCTAAATGTGGATACTCACTACTTATACTGTTCATACAGTTAACTGAACTTTTACCGTTGTCATTATTTAATCTAATGTCATCAGAAGTGGCGACGTACGAGTAGTTAACTCCAGAGTCGCTCACTTGTAGTTGAAGGTGAAGATCTTTGTACTTTCCTTTATTTGGCAAGGCATAAATAACACCCTCACATTCGTCCCAATAATCATCTTTGTCAGCATTTGAATCTAAATTTTTGTCATGGATTAGCTTGCTTTGTGCATCGTTGCTTATAATACTGTGTCTATTTGAAAAATTACTATAACTATTAGGTCTATCTAAATTACTGCTGTGATAACTTAAATTAGACGATTTAATAATATCACTATTTGAGTAAGACGATGAAGTCAGATCATAGCACTCGTGTAAGCTTCTTCTACTAGATATCACTTTACCAGATTGTAAGTGATTGTTTTTAACAATGTCTGTCTGTTCAGATAGAGATCTTTGATAAGCTGGGCGGACGTCAGATGGGTTTACAGACGCTGAATTTTTTAAAACGTCGGGTTTTTCATCTTTCGGCCAATCGGGAACTGATATTACGACTCCCCTGTTCGAAGGAACGGGCAAAGTCCCGTTTCTTCTTCTAATACTTTCATATCTACTCAGCGTAGTGATCGCTTTACTTTCGTGCTTGGGATACTGATCGGGGAAATTGTGAGGAAATAAACACACTTCGCAAGAAGTTCTCGTTTCCGGATTTTCCAAAGTGCACTTGGTGCAGACCCATTTCTTAATTTTGAACTGTTTGTTTTGTTCACTTTTATAATCTTTCAAATAGTTCAGTTCCCAATTAGATCTGGATTCCGATTGCTTATTTTTCGAGTGTTTAGGTGTGTTATGACAATGAGACTCACTTTTTTGTCTATCGTGATAAGGCTGTTTGCATCCGTCGTCGTAATACAGGCAAGCCGCCGGATCCGACATCGACAGGCTGGCCGGCCTCGCGAGCTGTTTACCGACGTGTATATCTTTGGCCGAAGACCTGCCGAGGCTCGGTTGAGTGTACGGCACTGACCCGTGAGAGTGAGACCTCGTGACCCCGGCGGACGCTTTGTCCGCACCCAAAGCGTACTCGTCGTTCCCGAGAGACAACAGCCTGGGAGCCTCTTGGCAACTGTTTTCCTTGGAGCTCATCACTGTGATAGTGTTGCACCGGGGCACGGTGACGCCGTCGACGTGACCACTTCTCGTCGCACCTGCAACAGAGATTCGTGAGATACCGAACCGATTCGAACACTCAAACCGTCGGGAATGTTACCGGAATGAGAAATGGCCCGCTCGATGGGCGTCATGCTGTCGGAGGACTCGGGCGGCGAGGGCTGATGACGGTAAACGCGTGCATGCGGCGATATCGTCTCACAGATGAGACATCGCCATCCCGCAGACTTGTTCACCAGGGCACACCGCACACAGAACCACTGTTTGCTCAGATTCGGATCTGACTCACATCTGAAAAGGAAAACGTCCATTTTTTAAATTTTCACACAACATTCTACAAAGTTGCGCAACGTGGACGAACCACATTTTCGACACGAACGATTCGATTATTGATTTTCTTCACACAAAGGTTTGACATGTAAACAACAGACAGATGATCGCTGTCATCGCGATCGATGTTACGCTCTAATACGATAACAACAATAAACCGTAAACGAATCGATCGCACTTTGAGCATACGTGACAACAAAACCTTTATGAGGATTCGATAATTTATAGGATTTTTGAGATATACAAAGTAAAGAATATACCTGCGATGATACGGGGGCTCGGGGGGCAGCGGCGGCAGAGCGGGTAGCGGCGAGCGGGGCTCGGGGGGCGACAGGCCATTTAGCGGGGGGCGCAGGCGCAGGCGCTGTCGAGGGCGAGGCTGCGGGGGCGAGGGGGGCGAGGGAACGTCCAAGGGAGGCGCGCGAGCTTGTCCGCAGTTGGAGCACTTCTGGTTTTCCGTGGGGTTGATGCGTCTGCAGGCGGCGCACGCCCATTGTAGCACGGACGCGATGGAGCCCATCGGGGCCGCGACACATCCTGCACGCGGCCCCCAGCCCCCCGCCCCCGCCTACCCGCTCCGCGCCCAGGGGCCCTATTTCTTGTCTTCTCGCGCTGACTTCCACGACTGCTAGACGGCACGACCCCGATCGACGATGGTATGCAACACACTGAACGCTGTCGTGATCTCAATTGGAGTCGAATTTTGAGCATTGATGTTTGAGGTGGGTTTTTTTTTTTTTTATCTTTGGTGATTGTGTGATTTTTTGACTTTGGTGATTGTGTGGTTTTGATAATGTTTGTTCGTGATGCTGTATCAGCACTATATTAGTCATTTGCTGACGTCAAAAAATAACAAATGAGTTTGAATATAAAAAAACAAAATTAATGTAAAATTGGAAAATAATAATGGTAATAAAATTAGAAGGAGAAAGGGTATGTTCACATGAATTTTTTGCTCTACGTTTCAATATTGCGCTTGTCAAGTCGACCGCTATCCAAGATTTTCAATTCGATAGACTAGATTTTTTTTTGTTTTGTTGCAGTCGGCCAACAATAAACGAAATATAAAATCGTTGGAATTACAGTTCCCAAACGTTTGCACAATTGACACTAACAAACATGATGCTAGCACATACGACGTTAAAACACCGAGCGTAAAATAAAAAAAAACCACGAAAAATTTCGAAATACTATGATTAAAATTATAAATAATTAATTGGATAATTTAACCATCATGTAGTCCTCCTATTGTCATGCGTACTACTGTCGGTGTGTGCCATTGTCGTATACACTATTGTCATTGTCATTTTCTCAAACATCTGGCCACCCTGCGCATAATACCAATAAACTTTTATTATTCAAAATAATCACATCAATTAATTTTCTTCCAAACAACGATTAAGCATCGTTTAATCGTCGATTTAACAAACACTTCAATTACAATTTATTTTCATAGCTGGATAATCGTTTTGAACAATAGCAACATTCTCCTTCACAAATGTTGGCGAGCATGCAAATGGTGCCGGCTCAGCCACTACGCACTGCAAACCCCTCACAGGTGATCGTGTTTTGTCCATAAAATGACATTTGTGTTCCCGACGCGTTAAAACTGGAAACTTCAACGATGCCCGCCGCTCCGATATTCTCCGCTCTGCACATCACGTACTCCTCCAACGTCCACGTAATTATCCCCTAGAACCCGCTTATCCTCTTTGTTGAGATGCAGTATTTCGTCATCGACACTTTAAACTCGTTTTGTAATCTAAAATTTCAGAATCACTCACCCAAGGTTTTGTCGGAGGTGCAGCTGCCCCTCGCCCGCAGCGATCTCAAATGGCTGCCGATAAAGTCTGCTCGTCTCCTAGCTTGTGGCCAGAATGTTAACACTGTCATCGAACTTTCCCTCGACAATTCGGTAACTCATTGTGTATTAATACTTTGCACTATTACTTATTTATTTTCAAAATTTGTTCCAGCAACTGAGTTTTTTTTAAGCATTTTTTTTTTCAATTATAAATATTTCTGTTAAAAATCAAACGAAAGTTTCATTGTGAAGTTATAGTTTATTGTATTTTCATTCATTGTACATAATTAGTTTTTAAAATTTTCAATATATGATATTTTTTAAACCAAATATTTAGACGAAGTCCCGGTATTCTGTTGCATGTCTCGCAATAAAATGTCATTTCTCGCCTTTCCCCATCTACACCCGATCCTCTTTTTTACACAGGGGATACGTTCCAGAGACTACCGTGTAAAAAAACGTATGGTGACCATACAAAAGTTGGAGATAGGTTCTATCACTATATTTGGATAGAACTTCCACCCAAATGTGCGATGTGAAAAATTTTCATCGTAAAAATTTTTTGCTGTGAAAAATCATCAAAAAACATCGAAATACTGGCCTGTGTCGAATCTTACCATTGTGGCATAATAATACATATTTTTATTATTTTTATACCGTATTAAAGTGGAAAATCCGTGTAAAAAAAGTAATCGATTCATCTCCCTTGAACCGTGTAAAAAGAGGATTAGGTGTATTTTTCGGTCCGAACAGACAATACAGTCCTTGTACTTAGAATTTGGTTTTTCAAATTTGAAATGAAGTGTTTCATTTAGGTATTTTTCTTGATTGTTCGTGATTTGGACACTTAGAATGCAACGGCAAGAAAATTGATTAGGGCATGTTTTCGAAGATCGTAATGTTGCATATCAACAATGCATGCACATTTTTCTGACTTTTATAAAGCTTTTTTTTCTTTCCAACTAAACAATTTTGATTAAGAAACATCATAAAATCACAAATAAACTCTCCTAGAACTTCAAACATGTGTATAGAATTTACAAAACATGAAAAAAAGCTATAAACTCATTTGAAAAACCTGAAAAAAATGTTGAGTGTGACTCGACATCGGAGTTGCAAAGGACATGACTCGTTTTATTTGATACTTTGCCCGCTGTGTGAGTGAGAGCAAAGTTTTCTAGGCGTGTGCCTTTATAAGAGAATTGATGATGAGATATTTTTATAGGACTCTGGATTTGAATTTCATCCCGGCGATACTGTTGGGATTCTACCTGAGAACGACGAGGTTGAAGTTGAATCTTTACTGCAGCGCTTGAACGTCTTGAGTTTCAGTAACAATGAGTATACGCTGCGATGGATCGAAGCGATCGCCACCGTAAAAGAGACTTTTCCATCTCACATTCCCACGATTGGTTCATTGAAAGAAGTGTTTCAATATTTCGTTGATATAAGACGCGTTCTGAGCAAGGTAATTTTCAAAACATTTGATATATTATTTCTATCGTGACCTCCATTTCAGATATGACTCGTAAGTGTTGCAATCTATATAGTTACTACATTGCAAAATTATCGCTTCCATTTCAAGTAATTTTACAAGCTCATTTGATTAATTTTCAAGTCTTACATAAGGTATGAATTGCATTCGAAAAAATTAACCAAAATTTATTTTTAGACGCTAATTAATGCCATATCTCATTTCACACGTGATCCGATGGAGAGGTTGACTATGGAAAGGATTTGTAATGAAAAAGATTTGTATATGCAAGAGATACTACAAAACAACGTTTCAATATTGACATTTTTACAGAAGTTTCCCTCATGTCATCCACCTGTCACATTATTACTTCAACATTTACCGAAACTCATGCCTCGACCGTATTCTATTTGCAGCAGTTCCAAAATAAATAAAGATACGATCAAAATATGTTTTTCGGTTATTAAACTCAATAATATGTTGAAAGGTGTTACGACAGGTTGGCTGGAAAAATTTACTGAAAATATATTACACGTCGATATTGATTATTTGAGTACGATGAAAGAAAATGTAAACATAGAAGGAATATGCAAAAATTTTGATAAATCGTGCTCGGTAGAAAACACAAATGTCACAGCATCAGAAGAAATACCCATATATTTAAGACAAACCACTTTTCGACTTCCAGTGGATCATACCATACCGATAGTTATGATTGCTACTGGAACGGGTATAGCGCCTTTTATAGGCTATATCGAGGAAAGACATATTATGATAAAAAATAATCCACACCATCAACTAGGACTCTCGCAACTCTACTATGGATGTAGATCTGAAAAAGACTGTTTGTATAAGGAACAATTGCAAACGTACTTGCAAAGTGGTGCTTTAACAAATTTGACTGTGTGTTATTCAAGAGACCCCTTGAATGGAATGAAATATGTTCAGGTGAGTTACTTATATTATTTGCAATAAATTAATTTTATATTATAAAATTAATTGTTTTGTATTTTATAGGACGCCATGGAGCTGGACAAAGTGAATTTGACTGAACATCTGTTACATTCCCCTACTGTATTTTATATATGTGGGAGTAACAGTATGGCGAAAAGTGTCGAAGCATTTTTCTGCAATGCTTTCAAAGTTATCAAGCAATCTACAGAAGCAGACGCAAAGAATCTCGTGAAAGATTTGAAGAAAAGAAATAAATATAAACTCGACATATGGATATAAAATGTTATATATTTATATATATAATGTAATGTAATTAATATGTAA
Source organism: Hydropsyche tenuis (assembly GCA_009617725.1). Lineage (NCBI taxonomy): Eukaryota > Metazoa > Arthropoda > Insecta > Trichoptera > Hydropsychidae > Hydropsyche > Hydropsyche tenuis. Next base: position 1,483,826 of record VTON01000011.1, on the reverse strand, counting down.
AATGTTAAAAAAATCGTTTAAATGTTTACAAAATACATGTATAATTCTTATGCGCATGTTTGATTACATAATAGAAAATACACAGCATCCTTTCGTGATTATATGACGACACAATAAGTAAAATAATAAACACTAATATATACGGAAATTGAAAAATACAAAAATCAATACTTCATAATAATGGAATATAAGTTGATACTTATATACATAAAATGCAATAAAAAGTCTTGTGTTCTCTAAAGGATGCACATTCAACATATATAAAATAACTGAACCTAAAAAATGTAGGCCGGTGGCACGTCAAAATTTGTCTTAGTTTCACCTAAGTATTTAAATCTATGTGCACTTACATTTTTAACTGGTGTTTATACATAAAACGTAATGAAATTAAAACTATAATATAAAATCTACTAAGCACGGTGGCATGGCAACTTTTCGTAACAAGACATAAGAATGTATAGATTGCATCCCACATTGTTTAACGTACCCAAGTACTAAGTGAAATCATTATCAAATAACATACAAGCGTTGATTCGATAACGCATACAATTATTTATACAATTGTTGTATGAGTGAAAGTGCACTGCGATATATCATTTTGACCTTTTACTGAATTTATTTTTTGACAATTATGAGAAATCTGGTCAAGAATGAAATTAATGAGTTTATTCTATTGAATATTTTAAAATACTGATTATTTACATCAAAAAAAACTCTGACTTATTTTCAGTCTTAAAAAATACTGAAATGAAAATGGAGTGAAAATATTGTACCATGTGTTCGAGATTTTATAGAAATGTAATTACACCTATGATCAAATAATAATATGAAATCACATAAAAGTAATAAAATCAAGGTATTTTGATAAATCGATAAAATAAAATAAAATTAGTTTCTATTACAGTCAAATTTCTTATAAAAAAATGCAGATAAATTTGAATGTAAATAATATTTTAAAATACAATAGAAATGATAACATTGCTTCGTTTAGGCACATCTAAGGAATATTTATATCAAAAGTATGTTTTATAATACTAGAAGCATCACTTTAAAATTTTAGAAAACTGGACAATTTAATCTTTGGACGTTTTTATGTTACATTAATCCTATAACTTATTGGCACTTGTGATATGTAATTAACATATTATATCTTTGTATAAAAGACATATCATTGCTTAAATTCTATAAAAAAGTCATAATGACTAAAAAAATTTTATGTGGTCCCAAAACGGCATAAGATACAGAAAAAAACTTAGAGCATATATTATATAGAATATTGATTAAAAACCCACAGTTCTTAATTATCAATAGCAATAATACAGAATGTAATTTTTCAGGAAGCATAATGTAATAGTTGAGTTTATCAACTAGTAATTTATCTTATCTCGATAATAACAATACATGATAAACAATGTCATATTAAAACACAATTTTTCAAAGATTATACGAAACATTATAAAAAATCATACCTCATATATAATACAAATTTAATTTAATGCCAATTATGACAAATTTTCCTGTTAAAATTTATTCCTAAATAATATACAATGACTATAAATTGATTTCACTTGTGTTTTAATAAAATGTGCAATTTTGTATATAAATTTATATAAAAAATATACTTTTACAAAAATCACAAATATTTTATGCATTGTGAAATCATTTGTAACTTTTTTGAAGTACCTTTTGGGCGGCAACGATTAACGGAGTCAGCGATTGAAGATCAGCAGCACATTTTAGGAAAGGATGCTGCAACAGTTCTGAAGCAGTATATCTCGCCGTGACCTCGACCTGCAAACAACGGTCCAAGAAATCTTGCAAAGCTGACGATAATTCATCCCAACGCGCAACACGCGGTCTTCCTATAGCCGCGATCAAATAGAGCGCTCTCAGTGGAGTTTCCTTCATGTACGGCGGCTCTCCGTCAATCATTTCGATGCCCATAATTCCCAAAGACCAAACGTCTACTTTTTTGCCATATTGCTTCCTAGTCACTACCTCTGGTGCCATCCAATAAGGCGTTCCGACCATCGTTTGACGTTTCTCATCTCCTATGATATTGGCGCAAAATCCAAAATCGGTTACTTTAACTGAACCATCCATTCCTAGTAATACATTGTCAGATTTGATATCTCTGTGAATCGTTCCTTTGGAATGAAGAAATTCAATAGCTTTCAGAGTTTCACGGCAAACTGCTGCAATATGACTTTCTTTCATGACTACTTCAGTTACGACATCCGTTAAAGACCCTCCATCGAGGAGTTCCATTATAACCCAAAGATGATCATAGCTCATGTAGGCATCTAAATAGTTTACTAAATTTTTGTGTTGAAATTCTTTCAAGACGTTGAGTTCATTTAGTATCAGTTCTTTTCTGGGCTGTTTAGATAAATCTATGTCTTTTACTGCAACTTTGTAATTTTTCTTCAAATCGTTAGCAATAAATACAGTACCTAAAAAATAAAAAAAGAACACATTAATCTACTTCATTGTATTGCAATTTGCACGCTATTGCATATGGTAAATTTGAACATAGTTGGACAATTGGAAACGTGGAACCGTTCAAGTGATACAATATCTAAATACGTTTGACCTTCGTACATAATACACAGTATGCACGTATGGAAAAAGTAATTTAAATATGAAACCCACTAACGGTCATTTAACTCGCCTGCAAATAAAAATTGCACTTATCTAAGGATTAACCAACGCCTAAACAAATACAAAGTTACGGGTATGCAATAATGAATGATATAATAAAAAAACGGTCAATATCGTACCCAATAAAATAAATTTAATAAAGAAAACAAACTATACTGACCGGATGCTCCGGTCCCGACGTCTTTGAGCCTCTGAAAACGCCCGTGTGGATCCTCGCCGTTGCATATTTTCCTGAGCTCTTCGTAAATCTCGTCGTCGCTCAGGGACGCGTACAACTTTTCCTTCTTTCGCAAAACCGGACTACCGTCGTTGTCTTCCTCGATGGTAGACAGATCGTTGAGCCCCGTGGCTTTGTTCAAAGGGCGTTCGATTTGGCTCGACTTGATAATGTAAGACGTCGCCGTGGGAATAGGTGGAGCACTGCGACGAGCCACCAACGGGGGCCGCTCCGGGGGCTCTTCGACGATGGGTATAGTCTCCGGATATTCATCCTGATCGTCACTGCTCGGAGCAGTAGAAGCATTCGAGTCCCTATCGCGAGCGTTTTTGTCGTTGAGCAACTGATCTATACGCCTCGACTCCTCGCTGAACGCTTCTTCGGTGAGGATGGGCTTGAAAGGTTCTATAGGTTCCTTCTTTTTGATGGAGTAATTGTAGAACTTAACTGCTTGATAGGCGGCGTCGGGATGGTCTTCCCGCTCGGCTAGAGTCAACTGGGCGTCGACGAGTCGTTTCCAAGCAACCGGAAGACCTTCCAAGTCACCTGTCAGATGGTTCTTGGAGACGTGCACGTGCTGGCGGACGTCAGTGGGCAGGCCGATCTCCGTGGCCTGCTGAGGAGAGCGGTCGCTGCGTCGTGAGAAGAGGCGTGAGAGGCCATGCGTGAGGCCGTTCATGATGGAGGCCTTGGCGTTTTGGGGGCGACGCCCCTTCGACCCCTTGGTTTGATCCGCACCCCCCGCGCCCCCAAAAAGGGATCCGCCCCAGACGGCTGCGACAAGAGACTGGTGTTAGTACGTGCGTCACCCGTCAAACGCCACCTGCAACTTATATGAACGTTTCAGTGCCGTTTATATAAATTTTGTATCTCATAAGCGTCTTTTTGTAAATTTGATATAAAGCTTATATTCGTTTATACATATATTTTTATTTTATACAAAGAAATTTTGATCTAAAAACATATTATTTTAAGAGCGTTAATTGAATGAAAAATCTTAATATAAGCATTATTAAGATTAATTTGTCACCGGTGACACTTGTTGCGCAGGCGCACTGTTTTACACTTGACAGATATGATTTTGAATATTTTACCGCTATTGGTTTAACCTTCAACCCAATCTCGTTAATCGCTTTATCTATTTTTGTGGAAATTGGACAAATTCGGGCGGAATTAAAGAGCCAGATTTCTCGTTGTTGATTTCTAGACGTTGTTTTGTTTACATGGATTGATAAAAAGCGATAATTTCGTATTTGGCTATCTTCGAATCGATCATAGTTTAAGAACAGGATGTGCGAAGGACGTGTTCGCGATTTTGAATTCGATTTCGGCAAGTTTGCTTATATGTACAATCATTACACAATTAAGCATTCCCGAAACCATGATGTCATGTAGTCGATAACACGAATTCGGACGAAATCTATGCATCGCACATTTGTAATTAGTTCCAAAAGCGTGTCCGCGATCGAGATAGCGGAAATAATTACGCTGATATCGTGAAAAAATAAAATAAAACATTGGGCTTTATACGAACTTTATGTTTTTGTTTATACTATTTTAAATATGTCGAATGAGCAAAAGAGCGATGAACCGTTTGGAAATCACGACCACGTAACAAAAGGAGACATACACCCACTTTAATCTTTAAATCATTGATAATTGATATGCCGACGGTTAGTCATTTTGAATGTGTCGATTTTTACCGTTCAGATGTTTTTCAACAAATTGTACCATCAATAGATAGATATGATATGGATGAGTAACGTTTTCAGAATCAAAATTATTCAATAGTTAGTCTTTTCATCACATGGAAAAACTTTTTCAATGATTTTATAGTATTAAAAAGGTTCTCTTATATTGTATAATGGAAGTTACATAAATTGAATTGGATGATGATGTTTATTTATTTTTTTTATAAATGATACAAATAATCGTTATGACATTTCTTAGGAAATTTCAGATAATCTCATTGGAGATCGAAGAAAAAGATAAGAGCATAAATCTGAATAATCTTTTATAATCGTAATTATATAATAATCACAAAATCATTTATGACGAATAAACAATTTTTCATTCGAAGATATGTTACCTCACGATTTCAAAAAACTTTCCATTTTAGTATCCTAAACGGAGAAACACCCACAAAAACAAACTTTTCACACTCAAACATCGATCCACCACCAATAACCACATCTATCATTCATCATCAACCATCAACCTCCAAAAACCTTCCCCAAAATCGGCCCACTTCCGCGTCACCCTCTTCACCGCCACCGCCGCCGTCTGCCCAGTCAACCATCATCGATGTCTGGTCTCCGAGGACGTCATCATCATCATCGGCAATGGCAGCGGGAGATGCCCACAAAAACACACTTTTCACACCCAAACTTAGAACACCACGAACAACCATATCCATCATCAACCATCAACCTCCAAAAATCTTCCCCAAAATCGGCCCACTTCCGCGTCACCCTCTTCACCGCCACCGCCGCCGTCTGCCCAGTCATCCATCACCGATGTCTGGTCTCCGAGGACGTCATCATCATCGGCAATGGCAGCGGGAGACGCCCACAGTCCCGTCGGCAAATATAGCAAACGAACTGGCCGCGTCGCCAGTCTCCCGCGGTCCCTCCGCGCGGTCCACGCGTCGTTTTTACCGCGTTTCGAAACACTTTCGACATTTTTTTTCGACCTATTCCCCTGTTGCGATTTTCGTATTTTGTGTTTTTTCCGAACTGTGCTATTGTGTGGTTTAACTGTTGAATTTTTCCCTGTTTATTTTTGTTGATACGAACGAAAGTGAGCGCGAAAACGACGCGTACGAAAAGAATCTTCCGAACGTACTTAACACGTACGATTAATTCGAATTAATAAAAAAAAATTAAGACTTTCTTCTGCAATTCGAGGCTGTGAGACTCGATTGTTCCTGATTATTCTTATTTTTGGTATATATATATTTCATTTTTATAGTTGTTTTAAGTTTATTTAAATAAATTGATCGATGTACGTTTGAAATTTTCATTAAAAAATCGAAATAAATAATATATAAATAATCCATATTACAAATTAAAAAATATATACATTATCCTTTAAATTTCGATTTAAATTGTGCACTAAATTTGCATACCTTCAATAGACCGCTTCAGCATAATTGGCCAAACGAGAACCGTCCGGTTTCATTCAATTGAACCAATTTAATGTCCGAATTTTCCGACAATTCGAATCTTCGAACTAATTTTTTTTTTCGAAAATTAGCAAAGACGAGAATCTCGAAACCGTAGAAGCAATATTCTAGACGTATTTAGTAAACGGTCGTTAATTGGTCTCAAGGATCTGGGTTTTTTTTTCGCGGTCACATTTTCGCTCCGTCTCGGTTTTATATAACGTTTTCAGATTTTATTTTTATTTCTGGCCGATTGACGTTGTTGTAAATATTGCTGCTTCGGCGAATATGGTCGATCGGTGATGAAATAAATATGAATGGCGATGTGGGTCGTGATTCATTGCGAAAATGGGAAATCGGAAAATATGTTGCACCTGTGTATGTTTCTGGATCTGAATCATGAAATGCATCATTTTTGTAGTATTTTAATAGTGTTCAGTCAAGGACTAATTTTTTGGCAACGGTATAATGTTTTCGTGTAAAAAAATCAAAGTTGACGTCAAACATAGCTTTCATGTTTTTATTGTTAGTCATTGAAACTATATTTAGAACATTGTTTATTAATTTATCATTCAAATGTAATTAATATAGATTAGGTTTCATAAAGTAAATATTATTTATTTTCATTACACTACGCAATAAAAAAATAAAACATTACATAACTAACTCATTAATAATTCATTACACAAATTAAATTAAATAATATTCTATTCATTCATTTTTTTTATAAATATAGATGACTTACGCAGATAGCAAAGAGTCCAAAATAGGTTCATCCGAATAACTTGAATCTGTTCCAATGATTGAGATCAGAATCGTTTCTGGATTGATACTTTTTTTTTATTTCAATACTTACGATCTGTTCACATGTGTTTACTTTGGCAATAGATCATGAGTCGGATTGAAAAAAAGCGAAAGTAGAATAATTATGAACGTATAATTGTGCACTTTGCGCAAGCGAATGCATGTCACCAAATTGCAAAATAATTTATTGCAAATTGTTTATGACCTTATTATAAAGTAATTTACTATTTGGTTTATAAATTTTGACACATGCTCGAATCAAACATTGATTCATCACTAACCATAAATAAAAGAATGAATCATTTTTGATAAAAATTCTTGTGTAAAATAAATTCCGATTAACATACAATTACAATAACATTTGAATCCAAATATATTTCGATAGCCAAAACGACATTTTATAGACTCCAACTAACATCGATCTTGTCTGAACTTTGGATGTATCGAAAACAAGTTCGATATATTAAAAACCAAACTTCCAAACAAAAGTGGGTGTCAAATGTACAAATGTGAATTTTACACAAACCGAAACGACCCACACTTATGTATTTATTATGTATCGACCATTAGCGCCGATCGAAAAATCAATTAATTCGAATTCATCAACTCTCATTACACACTCAACGATCGTAAATCGAGGTCGTCGTAATATGACAATGTTAAATTATTATCAACGGCGATGAAGAACGGAAATGGTGCTTGATTGGTTGCATGAGATGCGCTGAGATGCTGCAATCTATCAGTTGCATTTTGACAATTGCAAGGTGTATTTTGGAGAGGTCGTTTCGAAATGTTGGTATTTAAAGGTGTTTTTTTCCCAATTGTCACATATGGAAGTGTTGTGTGGGTCGCTCAGGCTTCAAAGGACATTATGAGTCCACCTCCATGCTGATGATTCATTCGAAAAACTCGCCGGTGATGAGACACGTAGTATAATAGAAGCGGATTTAAGCTAAACAATGGATGTTTTTTTGAAAATAAATAATTATTTTTAGAATTTGTAATGATTTTTTTTCGTAGAAAAAATTAATTTAAATGCAAATCTCGCTGCATTTTATCTGATAACGAGTGTGCAAACATTTTAATTTTTTTGAATTAATAATATTTGATTGGACCAAATAAAATGATGCGTTTCATAAGAATGATCTTATGAATTTTCTATGATTGAATGAGTAGTTCTCGTGTGATGATCCGCTTGACTTATGATGTCATTTTTGATGATGAGTATTGTTCATTTTTATATACAGTTGGTTAATATTTTCTTGTATTGTTTTTCATTGAAAAATATAAAATTAAAACGACGGAAAAAATAGTCACATGCAATTATTTAATCAAATTATGACACGACAGAATCTGATAATGATTTTCGTAATGAAAAATCTCGATTATCTTTCACTTTCGCTAAAACAAGTTTTTCTGATTAAACAAAACTGGATTATAAATAAAAAAGTACATATTAAAAATTAACATAAAACGAACACGCTGTAGCATTTACATCTTGAAAAAAAACTAAATACCAATTTAAAAATTATACCCATCCAGTCACGGATCGATCTTCAATAACATAACACACCTCAATCCGCAATCCATATATTATATTATCCATCCTATATAATTTGTGTCGATTGCGCGTGAAACATGCCCCTCCGTTGTACAGAATGACTAAATATTTGCACAATATCAATAACGGTATTCTTTTTGTGGTGTTAGGATACGTCGGTGTCAGTCTCCAGCTGCTGAATCACTTCTGTGCGTGCTGCAGTCGTGTTGCGGAGCTGATGAATGAAGAGTCCGCCGAAGACTGCCACTCCCGGAAGGTTCTTGATCAAGTGACCGTGGGCCGGGGAGACCCAAACCTTAGTTTGTAATTTCGACGAGTATTTAAAACGAAATGGCCGAGACGACGACCTCCGACATGGCGGCGGAAAGCCCCAAAGTGCCCCAGAGGAAGAATAGGGCTAATAAAGCGTCAGACGCTGTCGCTGAAGTTCCGAGTATTAGTAAAGCTTTGGAAACTATTGTAGAAGTCTCATCTGGGGCGTCTACGACTAGTTCAGAATGTTTAGAACGTCTGGCACTGCCTGAACAATCTGTTACCCCAGAACCCAAACAGACTGAAGAAACTGACAAAAAGGTAGTCAAACCAGCTAAAGACGCTGCTAAACCGAAGCCAGACAGTCCTAGAACTCGGTTAAAGATATGCGAGGGTGATCATAAGAAATTAAAGGCTGTAGAGCAGCTGCAGCAAGATAACGCCAGCCTGAAGAAGTCTCTCGAGAGTGAGCGGAGCGCTCTCAGGGAGCAGCGAGCACAACATGAAGCAGAATCGAGAAGAGAAAGAGCCGAAGCTAGGAGGAGAGAAGCATCTTTGGAGAGCCAATTGAGGGTAGCTCTGAAGGGTGGAATGACTTCAGCTCCGGTTGGTCCCACGCATGATAATGCTCTCGCGGCCGCATTGGAAGCTACCAAGGCGGCTAATAAGTGCTTGCAGCAGAAGTTACAAGTAATTTTTGGTTGATTTAGTATATGATTGTTATTTGATAGGTATGATGGTTATATCTTATCTTCTTATATTATTTGTTTAGGTCTTGACTGAAGCTGATAAAAGAAAGGCTGGCGAATTAAGGGCGCAGCATGAAGCTCATGTTTTGCAGCTACAGCAGTTAGAGCGCCAAGCGCGCGCTCAGACTGCGCAATTGGTGAGTCTTGTTATTTAATTAATTTATATTTTAATAAAATATAACTGAAAAAATAAAAACACACTTTGTGCACATATTCTGTTATCAATAAAAAACTTCGATAATTTGATATAATATATTGTCTATTTAAAGTAATAAAGCAATCAATATATTGGTTTCGTCTTACAATTTTGATAAAAATATTCTTTCATTGTGGTACGCTAAGCTTGAACAATTTATCAAATTCTAAAATTTTATATTGTTCTTTTATTGATAAGATAAGAGACGATTAGAATTTAAGGGACCGTACAAAATTTGATGCAAACGTCGATAAAATGATATGAGAATGCAATATATCGTGATATAAAACATTCAATAAAGTCAACATCATATTAAATTCGAATACATTTAGATATTTTCAAAATAACTACAAATTCCAAGTAAGACATTTTTATTTGGCTAAAACTAAACATACGTAATAAGTAAGTACTATGTAATTATGTCAAAAATATGTTTATTTTTCTTAAAATACTTCAATTTACTTATCACCAGACATCACGGTTGTGATGAGCGTAAAAATTTGATAAGAATTTCGAATTATCTGAAACAAATTATTAGAAAATCATCTTTAGCACAGAGATTTTTTTATAAAAACTGTAAATTCCAACACATCAATCAAGTAGGAGATGACGGACAAATTTCAACGCGGTTATTTTTAAACGGGCTAAATAGGTGTAGAAAACTAGAACACCGAAATAAACAAGGATGCATTTGTTTATGCATTAAAAACTACACAAAACATTAAAACATTAAACATTAGTCTGCACAACTTCAGTCAACTAAAAAAAAATATGAAAATTTATTTGACTTTTTCAAAAACAAATCATCTTTCCGGTACACATGTTTCAAACCATTTTAAACGATGATCAGAAGGATGCAATTAACTCAACGACACACATCCTGAGACAATTTTACACGTTTCAAGGATTAAAAGGACATTCTTACCGATACGAAAAGGGCATTTGACATCGGTGCAAATTTTCCAGCTGTTAAATACAAAGGTCTTTGAGCCTTCTGTTGCAAAATCAAAATCATGCGACCCACTTTTCCTCCTCCCCAACCAGCTTCGTACCATTTCGAGGTGTACGCACTTATGGAGACTTTTTCAGCCTGAAAATTTAAAATACGATCATACAAGATTAAAATTTCGCGAAAAACGAGGTCGATGATGTGGAAAATATGTGCGAAAATTAACATTGTGCGTGGGAGGGATCAAACTCGTGTAAATACGCATTTCTAGTACACGGTGTTTACGCTTTGTCTGATATGTGGACTCAATAATAGAATATTGAAATGGATAAGATTTCGGTGGATTTGGTTTTTTACGCATTATTATATCTACATTCTAATTGTGTCGAGATGAAAGGTTATTTTTATTTTCGGTTATGCTAATTATGCGCATCGCCAATAACGGTGTAATTTATTCGATATTTCGAGAATCAATAATGTATCTAGTGAACCTTGAACTTCTCTTAAATATATATTTTTTTACAATATGCAATTCAAATCGAATATTTTGAAATATTTAAATAATAGAGAACGTGTTCACGATTATCACTCATGTATTTTTTATTTATTTATTTTTAGATTTTAACGTTTTTATTTAATTCAACGCCATTGGGATTTTATTTCAAATATTTTTTCGGATTGCAATTTGAAAAAAAAAAGTTAATGACATCTATTGAAATTTTATAAAAACCTTTCGAAATTAAAAATTATAAAATTAATTATAAATGAAATATTCATAATTAACATTTTTTTTATATTAAATAATAATTTTTTCAATTTTCGTCAGTATACATAGTTTCTGTCGCTTTTATTTTACATCAAAATTTTTCATATTTATAATGGAACCCCAAAATAAAATCCAAAAATCAAACTCGACCGACATTTTCAAGACCACCTTCCATCACAAATGACCATATCCATCGTTTTCCATAACAACCTCGAATAGTTCAAAACTCATAACGACCGCGGTGAGGTCGCAGCAACGCACCGTTGCGCAACCGAAGTACATCAACGTGCAAAGCCATGATAGAGTAAATTGCACCCACGCTTTGTGTCCATATCTAGTTTCAGCTTTTATAGCGACACAATCAAGGACACAAAAGATCGTATCAGGATGGCGTGACGATGTCCAGCGTTTAAAACGCGTGTTCGTCACACAATTTAGCGTGCGAACATGAAGACTAATATTAAAGCGAAACCATTCCAATTCTAGTTAAAGTATGTCTTGATTCGAGCTGAAAACTGAAAATTTCGCAAGTAATATTGTCCTTGTACGAAATCGGTAATGGATAGAAATAACAGGTGTTGCTGCCATATCGAGCGACAATCGAAAGTGCAATTAAAACGCATTGATTGCATTACATCGTATTACTTTACCTCTAATGTGATCTCGTTAGCGCTGTAAGTCTGCGAGAACAGTTGCCATAATATGGAGAACAGAAATCCGAGTGTGTTGAAGAAGCGCAAACTGTAAATGTTGGATACATCCTGCGAAATCGATTAATGTTTATATTGATGTTTCAATTTGTTATTATACGAAGCATGACATACTTGAGCAGTCTGAACCAGAATCAAGCCTATGACGTAAAAACTGGAAGCAGTTTGGCACAGGAAAGCTTGACTGTACGCATCTTGTAAATCTTCCGTTATTCTAAAAACAATATTCGATTTAAATAAAATTAATTCGCGTTAACTCACGGGAATCGGGAAAGTATAAAAAAGCTATAAGCAAAAATGGGCGGATCGAGCTAGTGCTAATTGAAAGAGCCCATTAGCACATTTATGAGCTCATCGTGACCCGTCCCAGTAATTATAACCATCGGGGGCGTGTACATTCTGTTTCGCACTAATCACCCGGCAACATTTTTCCATATCCAAATTTACAGTTAAGATTGAGTTATCGGGTCAAATAAAAAGTGCACACAACGATTCGGTCAATTAGGTTTACCCTATTATCATTTGGTGGTATTTGATGGCCCGCTTCAAGCATTGGGCCATTGCTTCGTTGAAGTCGTCTTCGGTGAAAAATAACATCAACTTGTTTTTTTGGTACGATAAGCTGTTGTTCCGATCGGATTTTTCATTGGGTAGTATTTTATTCAGAACGTGCGATTTGTTCAGTCGGTGGATCAATAGGTTGATTGCGTCTTCTCCAATGTTTTCCACCACTTTTTGAATCATACGAAATTGTCCACTTATATGAGCCATTATCGAAGCTATCATTGTGTCGCAAATGATCAAAGTGCTTCCCATCCAATACATTCCGAAAACACAATAAACAAATCCTGCTGCATAAAACAAATCTTCACTAGTGTCCCAAGGAACGTAAGCAGTAAAAGGCGTATCTCTCGGTATTTCAATCGAGTAATTAGCTTCCTTCAGTTTATGTTTCCTATCAAAATCGACAATGATCGAATAAAAGCTCATGCAAGTAATCGTCACCTCGCCCATTATAAAAAAGCAACCGGTTACGACTTTAGTCAAGAAGAGGGATCGTTTCAATATAACAGGATCGCCAATGAAGCGTTTCGAATCGGTCTCCAAGACTCTTATAATCTTCTGAATCCTCTTGTTGTTCCTTATCAATATCAGGATCTTTATTGTCGCAAATATATGCACTCCGACCATTGTGAACGCCAAGAACACCAGGCTGGGCTCTCGTTTGTCCTGCCACACTTTCACGGCAAACAATGTCTCGGATGTCGTGTATCCAATGATGTTTATGGTGATGCACAGAAAACTGTAAAGTCCATAAAATACTGAAGGGTAATTGTCGAAGTTGTTCTCCTCTGGGTGGTGGAACATTCCAATGCCGAGAATGCGCAAGGCTCTATAATGAAAGCCGAAGTATTTTGATGGTTCTTTCTCTTTGCTCGTGTTGTCCATGTTTGAATGATGGTTCGGGACAAAATACCTAGGTTTGGTGAATATCGCTATTTTATATCGTTATGCTGGAAAAAGCTCGAGGCAGTGGTTCTCAAGAGTCAGTTGATGTGTGAAAATTCTCATTCATTCAAATTTTGAATGTTAGATTTTTGGTACGAATCAAAAACTAATCTGATGATGGATGTATTTAGGCCTATATTCATAATTATAATATCTGATATATAATTTAATATGTGAGTTTCTATGACTAATGAAATCTGTGGCTAATCTTTAATTGTGTGTTGTTTTTGTGCTGATTTTTATTCAATGATTTTTTTGAACAGTTCCAATGCACGATACATTTTTTCTTCTTCGACGTTGAATAATAATTATCTGATATAATGAATGAAAAAACTACAGCAGGAAGTATAGAAATAACCAACATAATAAACATATCAAATATGCTTTTATTTTAGGCTCAATTTCATCTGTATGCATATTAGTTAATTAATTTTTTTTAAATATGTCTGATACGTAGAAATTATTTTTATTAATATTATTTACTTCAGAAAGTGTAATATTTGGAAAGCATTCCTCAACACCTTCTTCATACTACGTTAACGACTATGCATAATGTATATGATCGTGGGAAAGGAAATTTGGAGTACACACATTTATTATTGATTGATCGAATTTGAATTATAGCTTTTTATACGAGTGATATAGTTATCTGTGAACAGGGATGAATTGTCTCAAAAATATTTCAGGAAATCTGTTCATATTGTGTTCAAAATATAATAAAAATTTTCATAGAAAATTCGAAGCCATCTGGGGTTTTCCCAGCGTTTCGTCGATTTATTTCACCTCTAATTATAAATCTAAAGTTTCAATTTAATTATTACCCTAGCACAGAATACTTGGTATATAATTAAGAAAACTTTGTTCTGATTTATTAATTTCACATTACAGTTGGAGGAACTGAAGGCCAAGGAACGACAATTGAACCAGGGAATGGGTCGCAGCCCGATAAGGGGTACTTCGCGAACCCAAAACACGAACAAAGGACCTGTTAAGGTGAGCAATAGTTTTTTTTTTTTATTTCTTTTCTTGTACCGACAGAGATTAAGATCTGGACATTTCGACAATACGAGATCAGAATATTCGAGACGGTAGGCTTTTTTCGACATGTTCGAAAAAACTGGCTTAATCGCTTAATTATTTTAAGTTACATTGTCAAGAACGGAACGCCTATATCGTAATGTCATTTTATTTTTACAATTCAATGTATGAAATAAAAATAGAATACGAATTTAAATTAACGCTAATTTTGCATACTCTACGATTCCGTGTCGTTTTGAATTATGATTTTTATGCGTATCGAAAGCTTGATGTACATACATATATTGGATTGTTTCATAAGACTTTACATTATATAAACACGGATATATTTAGAATGTTAAAAAAAACTATCCATAAAAATATTTATGTAAATATTTTGTACCAAAATATCATACAAAAGCTCCCAAAGTCGCCGATTCAAATTTGTCCTCTTTCAACACAATCGAACGCTAACCGTCACTAACATTGTTTATTATTTTAACGAGAAAAAATTTTACGACAGATATTATATTATATTCACGTTCGATAAATGCAGTTATTTAGAACAGACCACATCTATAATCTGTCAATAAGACTGACAATGCACACCGGTTATGCACAACAACACCGGAGAAATTTAAGCGTTTCCCATTTACGTCGGAAAAGCGTTCGAAATTGTTCGTAATGATGGCGAAACTTTGACTCTCTCGATAACATACCAATATAGCAATTGTTCGAATTTGTATTTTACCAACAATTACACGTTCATTTCTTCCTTATAGGTGTACGTGTGTATCTTGTGAATGTAAAAAACTGATCAATTCCGTCTACGTGATAAAAGAATTGAGTTTTCGAGTATTTTTGGGAAATATTTCTATTGGATTTTAAAATAGCTCACCTTGTCGTTTGAATCAAATTCTAAGTGTAACAAGGGCGATCTTCAAGACGATAAAGGTTTAAGATTTTCTGAAATAAGTAGGTGAAAGCTGTAGAAAAATTATTTTGTTTTCATTTTTTTCTTCAACATATCATATGAAACCTTTACAAACGTCTACCTTCTGATAATCATCGAAAGTTTGAGTATTTTTTTAGCTCGTTTACTCAATACGTAGTGATTATGGGAAGGTAACTCAAAAAATTCAAATATCAAATTCTATCCCTTACTAATATTACAGGGTAGTGGTATGTGATCAAATAAATCAATTGACTGTGACACATCTGGCTTAACTTAATTGATTGGTGGGAGTCTGTACATTCCACAAAGCTTATCTATTGATCATCAATAGAAAGATATTAGAAATAACTCACTACACACAACAATTATATTCCTCATTTCCTAATAATTTCAAAGACTAATCTGAACCAATTGATCGAACATACCAATCTAGAAAATGGCCAATGAATCTAAAAACAATTACAATGAAATAAAGCGCAATCGCATTCCCCGCTCGAATTTCACTTTCAGAATCCGAACTTTGACATTCGCAACATAAATTAGAGTCTATAAAGTCCCAGGTCTAATTATGTCCGACAAATCGATTGTGCATCGATGCATAAGTGCATTTCTCGTCGAAAGTTTTGCCTTTCGTCGTCCGACTCGTATTTATATGCTCGAAGACAGACCGTTTAAGGTTCTGATAATTGCACTATACATCAATCACCGTGATCGAGATCTAGCTGAAATGTTCCATGGCTTGAAAAAAAGCGCATTTAGAAAGTGTACTGTGCGTGTTTATGGGTAAAAGTGCAATGTTGCGCAGTTTATATAGGTATATTAAGTATAGAGTTGGATCGGGTTGATCAGGATAAGTCAAAAATTATGATAGTTATAATATTTTCTTGTTAAAAGTCTCCAATTCGTCTCTGATCTAATGAGCTTCCGCTTAGTGATCGTTAATATACTAGTTATCTTTGAAATAGTTAATAGCCATAAAGACAAATTTGAAATACAATTAGGCTTTCATATAATATTATGAATTAATAATGATCGTTATCATGTCGATCACAAATGTAATTTTCATCAATATGATATTTGATGTTTGACTCGGTTCAATAATCAAATGCTAAATTTCAAACTTGATCTTGCTCGATTAATATGTATTGAACGTCGGCTGAAAGTAGCTGGAACTGTGCCATTAGGAAGCAGCCGAAGAATTCGTATTTGTTTCAGTATTTTTGTTTGTTCGTGTGCAAATGCTTGCTAAATGAAAATGTCAAGGGCTCTAAAAGCGTTCGATTGTATTTTTCTATTTAATATGAAACGATCTAATTTAGATCACAGGTTAACGATTAAAACATACGATATTTATTCATACACTTTCACTTTCTATCCGCTTATTATTATTATTATATATTATGCGTTAGTTTTTATACTTTAATATTCATATTTAAAATCGTTGTGCGTAAGAATTTTTGAAATTTTATAGATATGTGCGCTCGAAGCACACGTACGTGTATAATTTTTCTATGGAATTTTTATAATATAGAAAAAAAAATGATGGAATTCTTAGATAAAACAATTTTTTTTCGTGTAGTTTCTTCAACCTGCTTTTTTGTTATAATATAAACATCTTGACAAATGTCATGCGCGTGTTTAGTGAGCCTTTTTTATTTTCCGTAAGACCAAAACTGTCGAGTCAAAATGTTCGGCTACGTGAATATATTACATATCTTATTATAATCACAATCGTCTGAACCTTGGAATAATTGGCAATTCGTACATAAAAATTCACTTGACTTTCTATATTTACATCGAAGTTTTCTCTTCATAGAAATTTCCATACGAATTTTCTAAACAAAAAAAAAAACAGACCAAGAAGATTTGTCGCGGCTCAGTCAAAAAAAGTACCCAAATTACTCAACGAATATCAAAGAAAGCGACAGCACGAAATGTGACAAACTTTGCACGGACCAAAACAATGAAGATCGAATTTCACAGTTTTTGAATTTTGAATGGCGAGAGAAAAGCCCGCGCGAAAATCAATTCGTTCGAAACGCTCGCTGATTTCGAACTTTTCCCGCCGGCTTTACCGTCAAACACAATCTTTATTCGAATAATAAAGCAAACAACGATTACATTTTAAACAGAAAACGGCCGTTAATCGGACAATTAACGTGTGCGTTATCTCGAAATCGAAACAATACAGTTTTGCATTATGCGCTCAAATAACCGTTAAATCGCATCGGATTTTAACGTTTTCAGCGTTGTGTAATATATAAACTGCTTTCAGTTTATGTAAAACTAACTGAATCGCTATAATATTTCTGAGTGATTAACAATTATTGCTTATAAACGAGGCTTGATACTTTCTTGCATAATGACCGTTCACAATACTTGATGGAAATACGAATTAATTAGAAATTTTTGTGGTTTGTATTAATATTGATATTTTTTAATATTCATGTTGGTTTTCATGTGCAATGTTTTCTTTGTGATGCTCTATGATTGATAAATATTTATAAACGATTACGATAAAAAGATTGTTGATACGATAAACATTTTGTAGATATTTTATAAAGAAACCTTTTGTTGATTGCCGATATTTATAGATTCAATAAACATGACTAAGTTTATTCTTCTTAAGAATATTCTGTAACTTTATGCTAAAAAATATGTATTGATCGAACACTTAAGTTTTTCAAATTATGTTGATGTTATGAATAATTCTGAATATATATTTACAGCTATTTTAAATTGAAATTTACCGGAATGCAACAAAAACATGTCAAATTTGTCATACGAATATAAAATATGCAAAAAACATTATGTATATTTAATAATCATATACGTAAACATGCAATTTTTTAATATGAAATGCACCCAAAATTTCCAAATTCGTACGCTTATACAACTTGTTTTCTGGATTAGCCGTTACGAATGTTGACAGAACTTTTATGTTTTCAGTCAAATTTCAATCACATTATGTACTTCAGATTTGAATAACAATTCATGTAACAAAGAAAATCTTATTGAATTATGATTTTATAAATTTTGGAACAATAAAATGAAATTGTATACAATTTTACTGTGAAAGACTTACAATTAGAATCATAATTGTAATTATTATACAATTAAAAATATAACATTGTTTTAAATGCCTCATTTTGAATTTTATATGATTAAATTCATTTAATATTTATCAATCAAATAAATAATGTTTGACATATATTGTAGTATTATAGGCTTAATGAATTATCTATGAATTTATTTTTGAATCGGAAGATAATATGATCGATTGTTTTCATATTAAAATTTATTCAGATTACGGCAAAATAAAAAGAAAAAATAAATTTTGTATCGATTTACAGAACACATTGTATAATAATAATTCAAAAATCTTTCGAAAACAAACATTATCCAAATCACGAAACGCGACTTTTCACACCGAGAAAGTAAAACGAGAAACGACCAAACCGGGCACACCTGTAACGTCGGTTCTTCTCTTTTTTCCGTCCAACATTTCATACACACACACAATATATGTCGTCCGAGTTATTACAGTATAAAATACGTGTCAAGAGGTCCACCGGCGGACCACTCTCCTCAACAGGTTTATATTGTCAGTGTTGATGGATAGAGAGAGAGACCCCGGGGCGCTCCCACGACCCACTTTTCGGCTTCCGATTCGCGGATTCCGCCTTTGTATTGTCGATTTTGGATTCAGTCATCAATGTGGTTGCAGTGTAACATTCCTCTTGCCGAGTTACGGCCTCCGTCGTAATGTTGGCCGAAAAAAAACGGCAAAAAACGGACGTTATGGTGACGGCCGTCGGGCGAACTCGTCTTCTTGCTCTTGTCGGCTGTTGGTCGTCTTCTTCTTGTTCTTGTCGATGATGATGGCTGCTGGTCGTCGTCTTGTCGGGTTAATGCGCTTTTCGATGCAAAAAAGCGATGACCCGATTGCATAAACGGCTAGAAAGTCGCGTATGCAAAAAGGCGCGCGTTCAAATATTGTATGGACGTCGAATGGCCGACGTTGAATTTCAATTTGTTCGACGTTTTTGTTCTCGCTTTTCGTATTTCTGATGTTTGTCTATTGTGCGGTTGTGTTTCTTGTTTATAGTGAGTTGGTTCCGGGAAATTTGTATTATTCGTTTGCTATTTGACTTCTCGCTGTTGGAGAGTTTGTTAACCCTTATCGCGTATTATTATGTTTGTAGAACGTATCTGTATATTGTGATAATTTCATTTTCAATTTATGATTTGCATCATTCATATTACTCTGAAGTCTTTATATAATACAAATCTGCTAACAAATTTGAAACACTTCAATTATATAACCTTTCAAGTGTGAGATTACTTTTCTAGGCTTCGTGCGTCGTAATAAAAACAAGGCGAATTTTCCTCGAACAAAAGACTCGAAATTAGCGGAATTTTTAATTTTTATGATACGTAAATTCAGCACACACATATATCAAAAAATATATAATACTTATACATTCGACCGCATTTTCCACGAATAGAAATTTCACATTGTCATGAAAAAATTGCGTGCTGTTCAACAATGACCACTCCCGCAAGGACTAACTAACCAATGTCGTGTCAAAAAAAATGACGAAGGTCTGCATTACAACAAAATACAAAAAAAAAAAAACACATATCATACTTCAAAATGCAACACCGACAAATTCAAGATGATACATTACATATCAGATAAGTCGAAGGTGATCTTCAACTCGATAAGCTATCATTTAACAAAACACTAATTTTTGTATCAAGTAGCGAAAGTCAAAAACGAAACAATGGTGCATTTATCATCTGAAACAAAAAAAACATAATTGTTCATATCGGAGATAATGAAGATCATCGTCAAAACTAATTCGTCTAATGTTCGAATAACCTAATTTTCTTTTTTACGATTCGCATGCACGAAATCCGTGACGCGAGTCGATTCGCATGGCTCATGAGATCGTTAATTTTTTTAACTAAAAATTCAAAATATTACTCAGGAGGGCATAAATTACGGCAATTAGCGAAATCTCCTCTTTGTACCCATCGCACAAAACGTATGGCGAAAGATCTGTACGTCTCACGGAAAATTATCGCCTCATGAAATATAAATATGGGGCCAATTGTAAAAATTGGACTGTTTACTTTGCCGACTAGCTTTACCTGTTTTCAACCGTGGACAGGTAAGTGTAGATAAATGGGCGATCTACAAAAACTGCATGCATAATGGGTATCCACTTCTGGGGACTTGAACGCTTCATTAGATAAGATACAGCTCTGAGATGGATGATTTATTCGTTTGGGTTTGTCCAAGATATGTCGGGTTTTAGTGTTCGGTTGGAAAATATGATTTTGTATTAAAGACATTTCAATTTGTGGTTAATGAATGGTGTATTGATTTATATGCTTAAATGCTTCATTGAAGTGGAACGTTTTCATGAGTTGCAAAATTTGTATAAATTGCGTAATCAAAATGAAAAATTGCGATTTCACATGAATTCGTATAATGTTTGAAATTTATTATTTTTTTATTTAATTATATTAAGTTTTTTCATTAGTCATTCGAAAAAAACATGTAAATAATCGATTAAGTTCAACGTTTCTATTTCCATGAAAACGTATTGCAATTATTATGTCATTTTAGATCCAAACTATTTTCAGAAAAATATCGATTTTCCAATCAAGAAACAAAACGAAATACAGTAGAACCTAGATTATCCGGATTGTTCAAAAAATTATAATAAATCCCGAAAATAGTAGATTTTCCTTTTTTTACAAAACAATTTTCCGAAAAATCATCATTTGAAAACAAGTTTGATATTATTAATATCCTGAAAAGAGATGAAGTTTTTTTATCTAATAAATATGGTGAACTTTTTTTCCTTGTCTTGATTATCCGGACCATCTCAATCACCGTTTAACCCGAATAATCAAAATTCTACTACACTTAAAAACAAAATATTACATTACTTCAATAAAAACACCAAATCAAACCCAAAAAAATTCAAACCGAAAACGTTAAGGGTAACTTCCGGCCGGCGAACGCACACAAACGCGGCCATAACATCAACACACATCTGACAGTTGCGCACCCACACCACCGCAAAAAACACGCTCCATCGCCACACACACGCCGACCGTTGGCAGCACTGTGTGCACGCGGGCAAACGTTAATTTGTGTATGTGTTGTAACGGCACCTGCGACAGTCGCCGCTCGTCAGACAGTGTTCGGCCGGCGGACGGTTCGCGCGCTTTTCGCCCGTGCTTTTGAAATTTTCCGAAATTCGCAAAACACGGACCGTTTCGCTACCTAAACGTTCCGGTTAATATTATGATTGATTGATTTTTTTAAATAATTTAATCGGTGGTTTTTTGTGTTTGTTGTGGTGCTCCTGTGTTGTTCGCCTGTTGCTCTCTTTTGGCCGTTGAGGATTTGCAAGTGCGAAATTGGCGCTGGTCGTTTTTTGTCGTGTTTTTTTTTATTTGTAACCGTCGGATTTGAATTTGAATCTGTTATTATGTTATTAGGCGCGTGTGAAGTATCATTATTTAACGATTTATGAATTGGATATGATTTTCCTATTTGCTTAATTCAAAGCGCTTTCTTTATAGGAAACAATTACTGAAAATATAATTTATTAATTGCATGCACTGTACAAATCAACAGTGTATAAAAAATGAACTAATTACGCTCGCATTTCGAAACGATTTTGCGCAAGATTTTCAATTCCGTCTATTTGCATACGGAATATTTCGAATAATCCGAAACGCTTCGGCGGCAACGGAAAATTTTGATTTCGCGCTCCGGAGACACTCGAGCGCGCGAAACCCCGCAAATTCGAACCTAGGAATCGATTTTTCGGTTGTTCAGCTGAAACCCGACGTTTAGGAGACGTCTGAGGACGTGTTGGTGTCTTCATTGTGATGCAAATGAGCTTCGTGCACTCGTTTTTCACTCACAAAAGCCGAGTTACGTGTACGCGTACCTTTTGTGTCCCGTGCCACGGGTGTGTGTTCCACTAAATGTATAAAAAAAGATAAAATTGACATTTGAATGACAATGGTCTGTGGTATTTCTGAGCTGAGCGTCCCGTGTGACGAAACGACGAATTCTTTTTCACATATATATAAATCTATCGATTGACTCAGCTGGGTCTAATTTATCTTCAGGATGAAATGAATGGGGTTTGTTGTGAAAAAAATGTTTAAAAATATTGGGATTGATTGATTTAGTTTGTCGAAAAAATCGAACAGATTGAAAATTCTCGAGAAAGGAGTTTTGTATGAAATATTTTCCTTTTCTGGTATCCAATTCGAAATGTTTTGAATACTTAACGTTTTACTTGTTTTTCAAGTGGATGTGCTAAGTGGTACATGTTTAAAATATTCAAGGATCATATTTCATAATTTGCATCCTATTTAATTTGAAAGTTGTTTATTTTTCGACTTAAATGTTTAGTTCAATTTAAATCTACACAATAAACTAAAGTATATTCGGCTCGAAACGACTAATTAACAATCTTCGAATTCCTCAGCGTGCAAGGACAGATTCAAAGCACAAAACCGTGACCAATTTCCGTTGAGAAACAGGATAGCACAGGACGCCTTTCCGCTTTATTTTCAATTAAAAAACTCGCCCCACGAGAAATCCAATATCCCAAAATTAACCCAATTTTTTCAACCGCAGTCCAAATGTAAACCTCGAATCGCAGTGGAGTGAAAACCCGCACAAAGTTACTTAAAAAACAAACATTCCAGACACTCAAAAAGACTTTCGTGAAATTTTCAAACGAATCGACATGAAGACATCAATCCTTTGAACGACCGGACCAACGGTGAGTAATTAAAATTATTTATTCACAGAACAAAACCTCAATATGGGTGGGCCCGTTTTAATCTAGGAACTGGTTCTATTTTATTTTTTTCCGTTAACGTCACATTATCATTAGTAAACAATACGATATTACAACGCCCACATTTTAAGGGTTGGGCATGTACGAGAAAAGGGTTCGACCCGTGAAACACGATTTTTGTGTACGCCGTTGTAAACGATACTTTTCCGTATTTTTTGAATAATAAATTCGGGCGGAAGCGTGTTTTTGGATGTGTGTAACCGTATGTAGAGATGACTGTTTATGTAATGTGTTTTTATTAAGTTTTCAAAGTTGCCAATTATTTTTTTTTGTTTTACTGTTTAATTGGACCCGTTCCACATTTCAGTAATTTGAATCTTTTGTATGTTGTTTCAAAGAAATACTATTTTTTTAATTATACAGTATTTTAAAAGTGTTATGCTAAGTTCGTCGAAATGAAAATATCGTAAAATTTACACAGACAAAATTTATCTATCGAATCGCAAAATTTTCATACAATTGATCCACGTATTATTGCAATGATAATCGATTTTTCGATAAAATGTTTCCCGTCTGTCAATTTTCATCGGATAACATCAAAATTTAAAATTTTCCACAACAACCTCGCTCGCCCGAAAATCACGTACAATCGCCACGACCACCTTCCCATCACATTTTTATCTCAGGTAAGATGTCATAGTGACATCATCCACATATGGATGAGTCAACGGACCATTGTCCCCGCACACCCATAATTGAATAATGCAATAATTTCGTATGTTTATTATGCGTACTGTAATAATATCTCGTTACGATTGCTGCTTTGGTTCGTTTCGATTGGCAATCGGGTCGTCGCAAAATGGCGAGCACGCGATAATTATATTATATTATTGACCATATTGTTCTTGTTTTGTGTGTATGTTGCATTAGGAATGAATGCCTTCTGACCAGCGTAGCGCGAACGTTGTACAATGTGTTAAGTTGCGAAATTTTCTTAATACGTACATAGTGGGTGTTAATATATTGGAATTTGTCACTTTTTAATAAGGAATTATGGTTTTTTAAAATTTTAGAAAATCTAAATGAGTCATCTTTGTATATAAGGATCTAAGTTCAAAATAGAAATCGATTAATTACATATAATCATTACATATAAAAAAATCAACCCAGCATCGATCATTCAAAAACCTTCAGTGAAAGCTCGATCTCTCAATTGGGTCAATCGATATAATCTAAAAACCCACACTTAGATCCAACATTTACGACCATCCGACATCATCCACAACCAGAAGAAATCTCCTCGGATGGAGCCTTCTTCGGACCGTTCGTTAGGTGATCTACCAGTCTAGTTTTTGACAAGACCAGTCCATCGTCGAAAAATGTTAATCGTATCTTGTTCCATGTTAGTGTTTTTCCTTGTCGACAGATTCATCAAACCGCGAATCATGTGCCAGTTGATGATTTCATGTTAGATAATTGTAACATGTGACGTTAGTGGTCGTTGCGATTGTTTTGATTTAGTTCGTACTTGCTTTGTTTAGCTTTGATGTGGTTTTATTTTAATGAATCGGTTTTCCGTATTTGATATGATTTCATACTAATCTAAAAATATGTATTTATAACATTTCACATACGATGTGTAATATTTATACATTTACAATTACCAATTCTAAATCAGCATAAATATCATCATCCAATACAAAACACAACAATAGAACATAAACATTTATATACAGAACGATCGTGCCCAACGAATCGAACTCGACCAAATCATCAATCACAAACCCAAAGACGTTCGGGTCAAAAGGTCGCCATCGGGGAAGTGTGACACGCATATTTGTCACGTATGGCGGAATAAATAGAAGAAGATATGCCAGTCGATTGTATCAAAAAGTGTGTCAGTATGTCCGAGGCCCACGCCGTTGGGGTCCACGTTTGGCGTCGTTTTTTCGAATTTTTCTATTGGATTTTGGATTTTTTTCGGCCGTTCGTTGACCCTCTTTTCGTCTAATGCAAATTTCGCTTTGGTCCTTTTTGACGCTTTCTATTATTTATTTATGCGTGTGTTGCTTGTGAGTCACGCCTTTTGAGGAAAATTGTACGCACACCTTCGTGTCTTCTAAAAATGGATGTTCGAATCGATCGATGTTTCTTTTATGTATTGAAATTCGATCTATTTTCGTTGTATAATAGTAAACGTCGAAGATGTTGAAATTAAATGCGAAACTCATTTGCATATATTCAATTTAATTTTAATTAGAATACGGAGGTGTTCTTATCATTTCGTAGCGAACATCTAAATAAATAGCCAATCAAATTTCGGATTTCAAAAGTGTTCTATATACGCATAACCCAGATGCATCGAAAGTGTGCTGGTGTTTTCGATAAGTTTCGCATTTTCTACTAATTACGATGGAAAACAAAGAGAAATTTCCGCGATCGATTTGAATATTCGCCGACGTCCATTTACCGAATAATTAAACTGACCATTTCGGTACACACGATCAATTTTCGACGAGCACGATCGATCCGGCCATTCGTTTTAATACGTCCTTCCGCGTTGTTTTATATCGTCGGCTTCGATTCGTATCTAGGGGCGATTTGCGATGAACATCAATCATCCCTTTCCCGATTGTAAAACGGACATACGATAAACGTTTTGAAAACTATTAAACCTATCTCGATTTATTGCTGAAGCTTCCATTGTTCGGAAATAGTTGAATCTGCAACCCGTTCCTCTACATGCGCTTCGTGTGACTTGGATAAACGTGCATGTTGATGATAAAGAACTTTGGTTCCAAATATGAATATTTATTTTGAAATCGTTATCGTTGTCACATACAAGCTATACAATATCCTTTTCAGGATGATGTGTTTCTTTAATTTGTCAAATATTAGGGATTTTTTTAAATATTTTAATGATGAGAGTAAAGTATTCAATAAGAAAAATTTTTCGATGCCATCAAATGTTTTGATTCTTTTGCTTTTGTATGATGAGAAGAAAGCAACCTAAAACAGTTGAAAACTAAAACCATCTCACGATTAATGTTTATATAAAAAACGTCGCAGACTATGTATTAGTCCATGTACGTATATTTGACCCAACCCGATCTAATCTGACCCAACCCAAAACTTCGATCAAAAAAATTAAAATTGCTGAAAAAACATAACTAAATTAACTGAATTAAATCCTAACTAAATAACCAAAAATGTGTATCTATGACCAATCCAAATATACATGGACTGAAATACACTTGGACTGTGACAAATAAATCAAGAAAATAGATTTAAAAAATCATAATTTCAATTACTAATTAGAACTAATGCATCTGATAAACTAAACCATCTTAAAAAAAACTCAACATTCTTTAGAAAAATTTCCATATTCCAACACGTATAGGATTCAAAAGCGTGAGAATCCGAACCGGGAAGCGCGAAAATTCTCCAGAAACTTCTTGGAACTTCGAACAATGCAATTATTCAAATTCAAAGAAAATAAAAACTACTGTCTTTCTGATCACGACCGTCCGGTACTCACACGCGACTCTCATACAAAGTTGAGCAGGTAAAGACTTTAGCTAGTTCGCGTGCGCGTACATACGCGTATTTAGCTGTAACTCGCGTGTGTAAAGAGTCAATTTAGCTGAAAGTCGGGTGGGTGTGTAAATGTGTTATAATATAGAAACTCGGGCAATGTTGCGCAACATGGGCTGCCATACTTTGAAGTTATTCCATGTCTCTAGACCGGACTAAGGAGGTTTGCCCACGTAAACTAGTGTGACATTGCTCAATTTGCTAAAACGTTCTGTACTTACTCAATGCGACTTGTTTTTATAATTGTTTTTAATATTTTTTTAGTTTAAAATTATATTCGAGTTGTTATTACAACCTTTTTATAAATGTTTAATTTATTTGAAAGTGTTGAGATGAAATGATGCTAAATCGTATTATATAGTAATAAATTGTATATGTTTTCAGTTAAATATTGATTCATCCAAGTTGTAGGTGTTTAAATAGATCTAATTAATCCTATTCGGTTCAAACGTATTGTTATTCATGAATAGACTCTGAAATAAATTCATTTGCACTTGAAGAAGTGTGTCACTCTTAGTAATTTGCATTATGTTAATGCGTATTGCACAACATATGTCAACCTAAAATGGTTCTGATGCATTTAAGTTAAACTCAATAACATTTTAACTTTTCATAGTCCAACCATACCCAATATTTCTCATACTCAATCTATAATTTTATACACCTTGTAATTTTCACAAAACCACTTCACCCACCTTATCACGAGATTACTGAACCACCATTCAACATTTTTATTTATCATGTCGCACTCACACACCGAACAATATTTTTTCATACAGTACACATCACAATACCCAAATTTTTTTATTACTATTATATTAAAACGTAACATGCAGCCGAAACGGGTTTGGTTATTTCGGGCCAGGTCCATTCTCACGAGCCGGTGAATGGCTTTTATTTGATTATACTCGTACGAGGTCCATCGCCGACCACCTGAGAGGTCGAGAATAAATAATAAAAAGTGCTCACCGATATGAAAATAGTATGAAAAATGTTAGAAGAGTGCAATTCGGCCCGCGGGAACGGTAAATCACGCAATGCGTTGCGCAATATGGCGAGTGGCAATTTTCTGCTCTAATCGAACTCGTGTGTGTTGTGTTAATTGTTTGGGACTTAATTGATAGGTTTGATCAGTGTCGGGTTATGGGTGTGTTTTCGTTTATGTGGGCCACGTTTTGTTTTGGTTTTTTTTATTTATCGTTGGGTCGATATGAAATGTTTGCGTAGAAATAAGTGCACGATCTTTTAAAGATCTTGAAAATTTATTTTCATATTATAAATGCAGTGAGATACTCATGTGTTATTTGAAAAAATAATATTTTAGTTTTTAATTTGAATTTGGAAAGCTTGACTTAATCGCTCGTTACGTGCTCATTAAAAAAAATGCTTAACCTATGCTGTTTATATATTGATAATGTGACTTAACTGCGTTCAAATATTGATTTTATACTTTGAATCATCTATTAGCATATTTATTATCGATGTGTTTAAAAAAAGAGGCAGTGAAATTATGCAGGTTGTTGACTCTCTCTTATAAGGATTCTTACACAATCAGTAAATATTAAAATTATGCGCCGTTAAAAAAAAATCGCATACGTTTATATTAATAACTTATCAAAATTAATATTATATAATATTACATTAATACATTCTTAAAATATAATATTATATAAAACAGCTTATGATGATAAAATCAATGTCCACGAGTACTTAATTCAAGTGCAATATCATTAACGCGCTGTATAATATTTATTTTCTGAACATATTAATACTAAATACATTCACCTTATCGCCGATCTTAATACATTTAGTTGTAATTTATAACATAAAAATTTCGCAACATGTTTCTGCTGAGTTTTCCCAGTTTTAAAATATTAAAAAAAATTACGACTTAACTGTCAGATATAACAATTCGCAGCGTCGTTCACATACAAAACGCATACGAAAATAAGCAATAAAATACGAAATGTATTAAACTAAACGAAATATGTGAACATAAAAATAAATAATAAACAAATGTGTTTGTATAAATCATCGCGCAGCTTTCCCCTCTTACAGGTTATGTTTTATGACCACGAATCACGGCTTCTAAAAAGAATATCATTATTTATGGACAACGAGAAAACGCAACACAACCTCTCGTAAAATACACTTCAAAAATGCCGCCGAAAATGATGATAATCTTACGCTTAGTTCAATCACACTATTTCGCAATATAATTATTTTTTCGATCGATCCGAAACGATGACCGTATCTAATTTTCATCGCATTTTCATATTGCTTCAATTGATCTGACTTTTGCTGAATGGAGAATCCAAATTGAGATTGGCACAATTTAAAATTACATTATTCTCTTGACTTTTAGACGTTATTATGTCGTTGAACTTTGTATTTTAGGCGAATTTTCATAACACATCAATTACGGATTAAAACAATTCAACGGTTTTGATTTAATTTTCAATTACACAATCCAACACCATTCATGGTGCAATTTCCACGCCTCTTTTTAATATTTACCTTGAATCATTCTCAAAAATTTCACAATGTATCAATTGAATTTATTACACATCCAACCTATAGATCCTTTCGAATCCTTATCAGTCCAACACGATCTAATATAAACGCACGCAATTGCACAAAAGACACACAATGCGAATATTCGACCTCGTTCGAACTGGACCGCGATATCATAGTTCGATCTGGACAATCGCCACTGATCTAAACCGCATTTCCAACTACGCACAACGATCGTGATTTACTGTCCGATGACGAATTTATCCAGAGCCTTAAACGTGGGAAACGGCCACCTCTTGAATGAATGACTCTTTGATGTCGTCTTTTTTCGTTTACCTTTGGACGTTAACCCTTCGTTGTGGTCGATACTGCTCGAATGGAATTTCTATTCAGAATCATTTTGTATCGGAAAGGTCTTGTCCTTATATAAAATGCGTATGATGATCGAAAAATAATAGCATCATCATTATAAGCAGATTTAGAGCAAAATTTTTCCGGAATTCATCAAAAGTTCAAACATTTTTCATTATGTAATAAATAAAGGAAACTCTTGATATATTTGAATGTTTAAAAACACATTCGTGCAAAAAGATGTAATTTTTGCTAAACTTGAGAATCAGTAATATAATATAATGTAGTTGACGTATGTTGAAGACGTTAAAATCCTGTAGTTGAACTCTCTTCGTATGTTAAGGGGTTAAGGCTCGTTTTATGCAGAGGTCTTTGCTCTTGGGTCCTCTTAGTATTCGAGGACTACTCCTGAGGAGTTGTCCTTTTCCGAGCTGATGATAGTCACGTCGCCGGCGAAATGTATCGGTCGTTGTTCTCGTATGCGAAATCAGTTGTCGGAGTGCTCGTTTGAATTTTTAAGTGAATTAATTCGACGAAAGTGGACGTACTCTCGGTTTTGTGCTGCCGATTTATAGAGCTACGCTTTCCAAATCGTCCAAATTAACAGGTGCTTTTTTTATATGTTTTCGCTTTTTCTCTATGAGTTTTCTTGTTTTTTTCCGGTGCTACGTGATCATGGTGAAGTGTCGGTATGATCTTTTGATCGAATTTTCGCTTTTACTTGATTATTTCATGATGCTTCCATTAACATGACGTATTGATTTTCATAAATCACGTCCAACCCCCGTGATTTATTTTACTAAGTGTATTGAGTTCATCACCCCAATATCTTTTAAAATTCTTGAGAATATTCGACGCATCATCGTTAAAAATACATTCAAGATAAAACTAATTGTAGGTTATTCTAATGCATAAAGTAGCAATAAATACGCATCGTTATTCTGCTTATAAAGTCGTCTTATAGAAATAAATCAACATTTCAAATAATTCTTGATAAATAATCATTATGTATATTTAGATATTCGCCGATTCGAATATGAAAATGTATTCCTTAAATACTCGAACTAAAGTGAATATGCCTTCTTCATTCACTGCGTTATTTAACTTTATATATCCTATATAATTTCATATATTTCTATGATTATTCAAAATTTATACAATTAACATTTCAACACCAATTACGCGATACGCGAACGATAAGTAATAGTTGATTCGCGTGCATCATGCTCTCATAGAAAAGTTTACACGCACATTTGGGAACCATTGCGAAGGCTCTTCTGCAAATACAGCCGTGAGAACTGCTTAATATTTTAGACGTCGTTTATGGATACCATGGCATTTGACACCGCACCTTATACACAGAGAGTCACTGTTGATGTATCCCACGCTTCTCGAGCAGGACCGACGGGCAAACAGACCTTTTTTTAACACCTTTTAACCTTTTTTCGTCGACTTTTGCTTCTGCGGGCGTTGGAGCAATTCACAAGGTACAAACTGGCCGATTTGGAAGGTACAAATTATGCACGATTACGATAATTCGGTATGACTAAGAGGCCGGCTGCTGTTGTTGATACAGTCATGTCCCAGATCGCATCGAGTTCAGAATCTACAAATTGAAAATATTTAATAATTAATATGATATTTATTTATGTGAAATCGAGTTGAATTTCATTGGAATACAATAGAGATAATTGGCCTTTATAAATATCATAATTGAAACTTTTTATTATAACTTTATCAAGGATGTAATGTATTATACCACTTCTAATCATGCAATACATTATCTATTACAGTTAGTATTATTCATTTTTTTAATACATTTATTATCATCAAATTAAGTTCATAAAAATAATTTCCATTTAAAAATAAAGCTTTTCTGAAATCAATCAAAAGCTTAATTTTTTTTTCCTTCACATATGCGCTCAGTTTATAGTAATAAGAAAAAAATAACTCTTTAGAATAAGTTGGAATACTAAAAACCATCAATTTCTAAATAATTTAATTGTCTAACTAATGCAATGAACTGGTTGCTAATATTATATATGTCACAGTTAGAGATTGTGATTTGAGAATTCTCGAGAAATTCGAAAATTTCATTTCGAGAATTCTCACTTCTCGTTTTTCTCGACTTCGAGAAATTCGAGATTTCTGGATTCTCGATAATTCCTGAAAAGTCGAAAAATTACAATCTTTAGTAACAGTCCAAATGTATTTCAGTCCATATATAATATATTTGGATCAGTCATAAATACACATTATTAGGGGTGGAGTTGGGCTAGATAAGATTAGGTTGGGTTAAGTTTTTTCGACAATTTCGTATGTTTTGATCGATTTTTTTATGTTGAGTTAGATTAGGTTGGGGTCAAATATACATAGACTGCCACATATATACCAATCAAATTCATATACAAAATGTATTTAAGTCGAGGACATACAAATCCGGGGTATGAGTTTACTTCGTAGTTTTCGAATTGGCGGCACGCGAGGAATGCACACAATGACCCGTTTGACCAGCGGTGCCTTTCTTCGTACCCCTGGGCTGATGATGGCCATCGATATGGTCCAAGCCGAGTTATCTGCGCGGTTCTTGTCCACCTTTGTCCACCTTTGTTCTTGCCATTGCACGTTCTGCTATGCAGCAGTTGCGCAATCGAGCGGTCGGTCGTGTCTTCGTCATGGTTTTAATGTTTTCAAGAAAAATTTTGTGACCCAATTGCGAAACTGATTGTCGAGTTGCATTTTTATCGTTTGTACTTGCTTGCTCTGAGGGACAATAAAAACACTGAATGTATGAATCGTGGTTGATGCAACGTTTCTTTACGTTGATATACGTGAGCGTTAAAGTATTACTTAAATTTTATTATGTTCTATAAAGTTACCTTTGTTTAATCAATTATTTTATAGAACTTGTACAAAACATTTTTTTTTATTTCAAAATAATTCATCAATTAATATTTTAATGATCTGATACTAATAGTTACAAGAGAATTACTATGAAAATTATATTCAAGCTATAAAGACATTATACTAAATAAGGATTTCATGCAATTGCTACAGAATAACGGATTTCACACTTCAACAGCAACACAGTACAATAAACTTGCCGTTATTCGGTTATATTTAAATGCACATTTATGAATTTTGATTTGCAACTATAATCGATATGAAGTCAAAGTACCACGAAAATGTTAACGTAGCGTAAAAATAATTCAAGCGAAGATGGATTGTATTTATTACTCTTTAGTGCCGGTGGCATAAAGTTCAAAGTACCTTCGGAAAGAAAATTTTGAAAAATGCATAAGTGACCGATAAAAACGGCTCTTCGGACAGAAAATCGTTACGCTTTAAATTTATTACCTTTCTGCTACAAATTGGAGTGTAGGCAAGTGAAATTTCTAGATAATATACCTTTAAGTAACACAAACCTAAATAATATATTTTTCTAAATTTTCCCGGAAAATCTATTGAATCCGTATTCGACTCAATTTTGAGTACAATTGAAAATTTCAGATGGTACAATCTTAAAGTAGGATAGTTATTTTTTTAAAGTATCAGTGACACGATAGAGGAAGTGACCACTTGTCAACCGAAGCGGAAGAGTGTTCTAAAAACGTGAAAAAAAATATAGACCACATTTCGCGATCGTCCGGTCCACTTGCATGAAAAGTCGTTCTTCCAATTGGAGGGCATTCTCGATCATCGTCATCGTCTTCGTGATCGAGTAAGTGTACTAGAGTTTGCTTTTTGTACCCGCTTTTGTTACAGTGTTGTCCTCGATCGCAATAAACAGTTCTCAAGTTCTGGTTAATGGACAACGCGAGGAAACATGGAACAAGACCTATTGAATATATAGCCTATTCCAATAAACTGTTTAACAATATTATGGTCTTATTCGATAGTTACATCGATTTTGATTACACGTAAAAACAATTCACGTCATAACATTGTGCAAGAATTAGAGCGGCGCAATTGTCGCGAATATTTTTGCATTCTGCGGTTTTTTCGGCGTACCGTTATTACGCCACAATTAATTCGTTATTCAATTAATTCTCACGCGATTACGCAACAATTATGCATCGCTCATAACGAATTACCCACAAGAAAAAAACCTCCACATTACGTCCGGAGAACAAAACCGACCTTTTTTTCCCGAACAAAAAATAAAACGGAACTAGACTCTCGAACGGTATTTCGAATCGATCGAAGCCATCCTTGTTGCATCGCCCCAAATTATTCTAGATTCGGTCTCCACGTCGAACCGTGATTTATATATTGTTTGGAGTATCGGAATGAGGACGATGGCCATTAGGAAGCGGTGAGTTATGAATTCGTGATATCGTTTCTTCGACTTTCTACGCACCGTTTCTGTAATATGGCCGACGAGCACGCACGACGTTTCTACCATTGTTCGTTTGCGTGACGTGCAGCTTTTCCGTTTTCGATTTTTCGGTGTTCGTTTGTGCATTGGAGTTGCTGGGTTTTGAAATGTGGATCGTTAGTGGTTTCCTGAAGATTTGGCGGATGTAGGAAGATGGATTCTGATGCGGAGAATTGTCGTTGATCATAGAATAGCTGATCGTTTAAGAAATTTTTAAAATTATTTATATTAAAATTTAACATTTTTTATATTTTAAGATCATTATTGAAAATTGAATTATTTAGAGCGTTAAGATGTGAAATTTGGTTATATAATATTCATATAAAATTTTATTAACAAATATGAAGCGGCACCGATACGTGAAATACACACATCTAATATTCAAAGTACACAATTCATATAACAAATTGAATATGCATAAGCATGTGAAATTACAACACTAATAGTATTTGGAAAAATCAGGTACTTAGCATCCATAAGATTACCATGATTTCCGTTTTATTGGTCGCATATGAATGAACTATTATTTTTATTAATTTTTATAACGATTATTGCCGTGCACTTAATATTATACTATACACGAAACAAAATCAATAAAACATTAGGGTTGGGTCTTACACGCCAGAAATGATCAATAAACGTACTGTACGAGGCATGTGAAAAAAAAATCAATGAAACAACCAAGTAAACCTTGACTTTTTTCCGACAACAAACAATTTTTCGCGAGCATCATCAGCCTTTGTCGTCGTTTCGAAATGTTAAGAATCCACAATTGCAACAGCTCTCGAATGACGGATAATAATGGAGACGTTCCGCAATCCGATCCGCATAAAATACCACCGATACATTCGGAACAAATCGCCTCTGGACTGGATAAAGTAAAAAGTGCGATTTTCAAAACTGAGACGGTCCACTTTTGCGGTGAATCCGCGACGAAAATTCGCATCGCGACGAATCGCGGTATTCGGAGCGATACGCTCGTTTGCACATCTAATAAAATTAATTCGAGATTAATTTATCATATTATGCTTCGTTAATGAGATGAATCATTCATTAGAGAAATTGTTGATGATTATGCGAAGTCGTCGCCCTCAAATGTCGGGAATATCGGTGGAAACGTATGTGCTTTGTTACTAATAGCTTTTGAGTCATTTATTATTTAGATGCATGTGACTTTTTATTTAATTTGATTTTTTTAAATGATAAATGGATGTGCTTAAAAGTGAAATTAACTAAATAATAATAATAATCTCTCACATTCGTTTCAAATAAACTTGATCGTGCAAATTCGCATTAAACTTGACCATTTCCTTGACACTTTCTCACATCGGACGTAAAAAACGAAACAATCGAAATTTATACAGAAAAACAATCCGAAAAAAACCTAAAAAAGATTAGCTGTGAAAAACGCCGACAATCAAAACATTTATAAACGTTCATCTTACCTATACCGTGTGACACAGAAGCGCGCGAACAGATAAATGATCGTTCGAACAATTTTCGAAGAGTTTAAAAAAAAGCGCGTAACGGTGGTCGGCAAAGCAAAAAAAGACGAAACAATAGAAAACACGACCACCGAACGTCCCTAATAATAATGTCGATTTAAAAGTGCGCTTTTGCCGCCGGCTTCGAACAATCGCTTTCGGTCACCGTCATTATCATCACGCCTCTGTACAGTTAACAATTACACCATTGCGATTTAACTGTTTAACCATTATTATGTTTTCATGCGACTGCGCGGTCGTTATTGAAAAAATATTTGCAATTTCGCGGCGTTGAAATGTGCGAGTTAACCCAATAGTTAAACCACCGTAGTGTTAACCTTTCTGCATAAGGATGTATCGGTTTCGTTGTTCGATAGTGGGACAGTCGTTACATTATAACTGTACTCTCAAATTCGTTTTCGTTACATATATAGGCACGTAAATAACAATAAACGAATTCCGGAACTTCATAATCGCGTTATTATAAATCGCGTGTGAGAATTCGCAACTATTAACCGGTCCGAAAGTTCGCATTCCGAAAAATGCAGGGCCATTGTTTCGGGTTATGCAAAAGGCGAAGACACGTGCCGATTTTTGTTTTTTGTCTGGTGGACGTTTTTGGAAGTCGATGGTCTATTATCTTGTAACGTTTGCCGGTTTGGTCAACAAGGGCGTACTCGACACGATTTGTCGACGTTTAAAGTGGCTCAATGATTTTCATTGGCTTCTTCATTGTGCTTGGTGATGTGTTTTTGGATTGCTATAAATATATTGAGTAGTCTGTTGAAATATTGAGGCATTGATATATTTAAAACAGAGTCGTAATTTGAAGTAGGAAACAATGCCTACGTATTCGAGCTTTCATATAGGAAATGAGTTTTTGAAAAAAATTTACACCATGTTCATATATCGGTTCTGGTTATTTTTTTTTATTTGCAAATGCAATTATTTAAACTAGCATCGAAACAATTAAAAGACGTGTAAATTCATTTCACACATGACTGGATTACATACAATCCGGAACCAACAATCTTTTATTCTCAAACTAATTATTCCAAGGACTCTTCTCAAATACACATATCATTTTCAAATCATCAATCATAAAATCAACAATATAATGCAAAATCCAACAATCGGTCAACCGTATAATCATATACAGACCTCAAAAAAAATCCAATATCAACATACCCATAACGAGACATTAGAAGACAGTCTTCGTAATGCAATATCGATTACAAATATGCAAATATCACCTACGCAAAACTGCGAATGAGTTAAACGTTCAATCTTAACCCGTCCAACTTCATTATGCAAATAGATTTTCGCTTCTGGTACACTTTTGCATCACCGGGGAGAAAGTGCGCTTCTAAAAACGCGAATCATGTCGCCGATGACACTTTACAAGCATAAAATTAATGCGATAATCGTACGGAAAAAATGCGTTACAAACGCAATTTGCATGAGATTATGCTGATTTTTAATGTCAAGGTATGAGGCGCTATATCGTTTAATTTAAACGTGATCGCTACGGCCCGATTTGTACTTTTCGAGTGGGTGCCATTTTTGTTGTTTAAAAAAAGCGGTTGTATTTCATAAACGTCGAAGGCGTATTTGCGATACGAACAATACGACGTTTTAGATGTCCGAATTCGGAATGGCATTAATTTAATTGTGCGACAGTTGTATGATTCATATAAATTAATTAATTCAGAATATGTCCTTCGGGTGTTCCGTGAAAATTACAATAATATTAAAAATATCTAAACGAATTTTCAAATTAAAAACTAAAAGGTTAAACTTGTTAAGAATTTAACGACCAACTTCCATTTATAATTTCGGAACGATTATTACAATCAAATTCAGAACGAACATATCTTAAAAGGGTTAACAAAATTCGTATTAATCCGAGGCCACATACTACACGTTTTCGCAAGTTCAAGTTTCCATATACGAGATTCGCACGATTGCGATTACATTCGCTACGGGCGTCTTGCTCTGTACATTTCGTTTATTTATTTATGTTTTTTTTTCCTTTCGGTACATATAAATATAAATTGTCGAAGATTCGAGTTTCGAGCGCCGGAAGAGCTGTTAGTAACGAGCTGACACGTTACAAATTCGTGTCGCAATTAAAAAGAACGCGATTTTTCAACATCCTTTCCGTTCGTTAGTACGCTTTAATGTGCGGAGTATGTACTCTTGTGTAACGCGTAATGCATTTTCATTAAAAATGTTGTTGTGTAATCTTCATTTTTAGAATTCTTCAGGATATTCAGTTATTTTCGTAATATACGTTTTATTTGAACGTAAATATTATATGAATGAGTACCAATTTTAAGATAAGATGTATTCAAACTATTACGGA
Organism: Hydropsyche tenuis; assembly: GCA_009617725.1. Classification (NCBI taxonomy): domain Eukaryota; kingdom Metazoa; phylum Arthropoda; class Insecta; order Trichoptera; family Hydropsychidae; genus Hydropsyche; species Hydropsyche tenuis. The sequence continues at coordinate 1,445,784 of VTON01000011.1, read as the reverse complement.
AGTATTCATATTATTGGATTATACAAAATTACCCTATTATGTATATGGTATGAGAAAAAATATGCATAATAGATTACATTACAACCTGTTTATATTTATAAAAAAATGATGAATTGCTTCGAACAGAAAAAAAAATAACGAAAGCATCCGAAATTTCTTACTAATACTGCTTTTGTTTCACGCGAATTTTCGCATGGTTCTAATAGAAAAAAATCATAATTTGATTTTAAAAAAAAAATACGTATACAAACATGATAAATTGATCCACTAACGAGGTTATCAGTCTTCGTGATCGTGTGCAACTAGACGCAGTCAAAAAATTAACGAAACGGTAAAATTCACACGTCAGATCGTCCGGTAATAATCCGAAAAATTAACACGAAAACGTAGCGAAAGTTAACGCGCATGTACGAAATGTAATGAATAAACTACGCATGTTGAAATTTTTGAATTTAATGTATAGTCGAAAAAACGAGCTGTCCTATCTGAAAGATTGATCGATTTTGTAACGCTGCTGGTTTGTTTAGCGCTATCCTTAAAAGGAAGTGATTAGCATCTAAAAAGGTCGTTCGTATCATTATGCCAAATTATTTTATATGAAATTCATTGTTAGTGAGTTTTTTGCGCTGCATTTTCCATGTACATGTACATAAGTGGACAATCGTTCGTGACTAACAAGTGTTCCTGATTAATTGCGTTTATTTAATATTTTCATATAAGGAATGTCTGAAGAAAATTTCCGCCCTTTTATATATTAAATAGGTCGTGTAATTTTTATACATTTCAATTTATTATCTAAATGTTCAATGGTTTAGCCTTGTGTATTGATTTCATTTTCATGAAGTTAAGCAATATGTAGTGTGGTCAATATGAGGACACATTTCTTTGAGAATTACGTACACAGAAAGTGTTTGATCTTTCAATGACATCGGAAATGCAATAAATATTAACGTTGCATTTGATGATTTAAATATTTTATATTGATATAACTTTTAATTAAAAAAATAAATGCATCGGTAATTCACTAAAATTATCTTTCATCGTCACCGATAAATTTCATGCAATTCAAGGTTGTAAACGATTTAATGTTCACTGAATTTTATGAAGCGATTAACACGCAATTCAGACCAATTTTTCGCTAATAATAAAAGCAAATTATAAAAATAAGTTTCGATACAATTTGAACGTCCTACACAAATAAAAGCGTTACACAATCAATATGCATATTAGCTTAATTGAAGTCGAAACAATGAGACATAATTTGAGGCCGTCTGCGTATTGTTCTGCGGTTCGTCGAACATTCAATATTGTTTATTAATATTGTCCACCAAGGATACGAAATACTATAACGAAATGCAAAACACGCCAAATCGAAGGCCAAACTGTGAAGTATCAATTTCGAGAAACAAACCAATCAACCCCTCGATTGTGCTTCAATCAACGTCTAACCGTTCCACTTTTGCAAACAATGACTCCGAAATAGTAAACGTTTTACGGATTGCCATGGATCTAGTTTTTGAAATGCCAATTTTTTGTCTTTCCGAAAGTCTTAGCGATCTCGCAATTCTTTTTTAGAAACCGTTTGAACGCTTTTTCAACGCCCACACAGTGTCGTGTGTAATATCACATTTCGTACTTTTGTACCCGGATCTAAGGATCGACATTCTTCTGTATGCTCCTATTGTTCTTCTAAACCGACATTTTTTAAGGGGTTTATTTAAATTTCAAATGAGATTAGAACGGCGCCAATTTTGATACGGTGTCATAGTAAGCTTGCGTGATCTAATATTAGAATTACGAACGAAAATCGTTTCGGTCTTGACGCAGTTTGGCGAAAAAGGTTAATATTGATTTTCAGATCAACTAGTTTCAATGTCAAGTTCAAGAGGTCAGTTTATTCGAATTAATTTCACATAAATAAATAAATTAAGATTATATCAAAGTTCAGCACGAAACGTTAGTAAATAAATATTCGTATTTGTGCCATTTATAAATATAATGTTGCGAAAATTCGAAACCATTCATCTTGTTAAAGAAAATAATGTTTGTTCTACATCGAAATATTAGATACTAAATTTAGAATGTTTAGAAACCAAATAAATAATTGACATGTATTAATGACAAGACGATTTTCATATAATTGATAGAATTAAATAAATTCAAATTTTCTACAATACCACGATACATATCTATAAGAAATGCAAACTTTCAACCACAACACACCATTAAATCGGTCTAATGCCCCCGCTTTTACTTCTAAAAAACATACATAATATTATGAAAACAATATGATACCGTTTTGACACTGGTTCAAAACTGAAAATTAATACAGCGATTGCGCAAAATCCGTGTGATTTATCGTTTTGTTAACGGTTTCTGCATAATAGTTAATACGGACTGACGTAATTCGCGAACCACGGCGGATTTTCATTGCCGAACAACCGTGTGAGAACACCATTTCTAAAACGGTGAGAAAAGCCATACGGTGGGGTCTACAACCTTTTTTCGCGGTCGAAATTGCCATGGTTCGGAAAAACAATGGTTAACTGTAAGCCGTGTTGTGAAATGCTTAATCGACGCGAAGCTCTCCTGCTTCATGTTGTTCGTAATGAGGTAATAGAATATGAAACGTTTTGATGTGACAAATGGTTTTCGTCGGACGATTGTTGTGTTTATGTTTCCGCGTTTATTGTTAGACTTTTCGATTCGGAGAAGTTCGATTTTGATGGTTGTGTAATGCGCTTTTGGGTTTCCGGGAGTTACTCGGATTTTGTTTGGTTTTTGTTGGAAAAATACGGATGAGGATTTGTACCGAATTTTTTTGTTGTTGCAATTATTTCATTAAGTCTTATCTTTTAATTTGAGAACGATCTATTTCAATCAAGAAACAATCAAAATCATTGTCCTCTTTTTTATTTCGTTTATTTGTTTTGGATTAATTTCGTAATAGTTTCGTAAGTGTTTATATTATATTATCATGACAGTGCAAAAAATTTCGATTACTTCTCGAGTTTTATTACGAAACAGGATTTTTTGGATTTCGTTTTCTTTATGTAATTATATTTCACGTATATCATCATTTTTTTACATTCGCAAAAATTCGTACTATCACGATTGAGTTTCTAGATATCATTTTATAGCGAAACGGTGGCATTTTCAATTAAATTTCGCCTTAATTATAATCATGTATGTTGAATTCCTATAAAAATTTCAATTGTTTAACCGAAAGTGCTATAAATTCCGATGTAAAGTTAACGGACTATGACCATTTATATTATTCATATTATAATTGCGACATATGACTGTAATTATTCATATAATTGAACGAAAATTTTTAGACGCAATTTTACATGAACAAAATGAAATTTTTAGCGAAAAGCTAATTTCTCTACTAATTAAGCTCATTTTTTACAAAAACAATATCTTACATCTGTAATTTCACTGTGAACGAATGTTTTTAATGTATTTTATTTTTATTTTTTCAGGTAAGCAATCTTCATAACATTTTACTCATTCACCTGAACTGTCACGGTGAGTTGTTTCTAAGAAAAATTTCAACAATAATTATACGAAAGATGCGTACAAAAATCTGTTCATAACCGCTACCATCGTAAATTCCAAAAAAAATCATTAAGTTCACATCTCAAAAACAGATTTTTGACGTTAACCGTTCGAATTCATTATTTCCAACAATCATATTGATAAATTCGCAACACGCACCATAGGTTTTTTATCGGTCCGATGCTCTTTTTGAATCTTTATCTTCGGACATTATTCGGGTGAAGGAAGCTGCTCTTAACGAGCCATTTAATTAATCTTTATACACGGGAAGTGGACAAACGTTTATTTCAATTAACGGTGATTTTTTGTAACCATTGTGTGAGAAGAGATGAAAATTTGCATATTCAGGATGCGTTGTTGATTTATGTTTTTTTATTGAATAAAAAATTTCATGTGTATGAGAAAATTGGATGATGTAGTATTATTCAATCGATTTTTTTTACGAAGTGAATATAATATAATTGATATATCACGATAATATGAAAGCTATATACATAAATCTATATCAGCACTTAAATTGATCAAATTTTGCTGCACAATATGGTTAATGGATCTCGATTACATAAATCAGATTATTTGAAGCATTGCATCAACAACGTTATAAATCAAGCAAAATTCCTATACAATCATAAAATTTCTCTAACAATAATTTTCGTCCAATAACAATATATCGAATCGATAGCAATTGTGCAAGATTTTGATCGACGATTGCGCCTATTGTAGGCTTTATCGAACGGGTTCAATGCCGAAACGATGCAACGAAAAGTAAAAGTAACCCATTATTAGATTTTCATATAAAAAATATCGACATAACAAAAAAAAGCTAACAAAACGGCTGGTTGTCGGCTCCGAAACTGTGGGTCGCGACCTCTTCCATTGTGGGGTATCGCGTTAATGACTGGCCATAATGACGGTTCGTGATTGCGCTTTTCGCTTATCGATGAAGCTTATAAAAGCCTTTTTTCAATCTTTTTTTTTGTTGTGCTTGGAAATTTTTCTCGTATTATCGCAAGGTACAACAATGCGAAATTTAAGCGTGTTCGATGCGTCAAGTTGACGTTTGACCTCATCTTAACGTGTGCTCGTTTTTGGTGTACATCTCGAATTTGTTTATTATAAAAAAAATGGAGTTGATTCATTTTTAACTATTCCACGTATCGTTTTTACGATATTCGATTTTCGAACGGTGCTAATGTGGGTCGTTTTCTAATTAATGTGTGAAAATGTTCGATTCAATGAATTATTATTTGAATAATCGTGCGAAATGTTAAGTTATTTATTGGGTATGCAAAGATTTTCGCAACGTTTAAGACAAACATGAAAAACGCATAATCGGCATTCTATATCTTTTGCACGACTTTTAAGTAGCCGATTTGGACGATTCTCAAATATCAAACAGGTGACTTTCGAACGTACAACCTGCGGTTTTTTTTTGAAAATCAACTTTCGTTGTTTTCGTATGTACGTCGACCATGCAATATGTACATTCGAAACATGTAAACATTTTACAATGTACAAACGCGAGCTTTCAAAGACGACCCCGATTCTCGAAACTAGAAACTTAGTACAAGTTAAATACAGCCTTAAAGTGAAATTGCAGAATAAATTATGTATCGAATTAACTTTAATTTTAAATTAAATAAGGGTTTTTTATGAAATTTTCAAAAACATATCAATGTCAATTATATAATGATTCTGTCATTCACATATGCAATATTTTTTGTGTCTTATCTGTGAGAATACATATATGAGAGGATGTGCCAATCATGTTTCAATATGAAGCCATTTCCATTTCCATAGTTCTTTTCAGCAGTATTCAGCACAAGGTTGTACACTGTACAATAAAGGAATGTAAGCAATTTAGATGCTACACATAAACAATTGTCTTTCGGTGTAAAATCCTTTATTTATTTATTTTAATATGAAATAAAATCCACGTAAATATATTTCGGTTGTAGCTGCATCAATAAAAGTCGTATTTTATGGTGATAAATTCGAACTTCACTATACGAGTCAACGTGATATACTTAACCTTATAAAACGTAATGTGACACATTGTATAATCTTATCGTTTTATCTTGTTCAGAACCTTTAAAATCCGCATACATTTTTTTGTAAATTACTTTTTTCACGCCTCGTCAAAATGGCGGCATTCTCGTGAGGTCGAAGTTTTCCATATTCGGCCCCTAAAAGTGTCTTTTTGTTGATTTATATCTATTACAAGGATTTTCAATCACCTCACGATATTTATGCTTCCCAACTATAAAATGATTAATGTTGCAAAAGTTGAATCTATCCGAGATAAAAAGATTATACGTTTTCACCTCGTCGAACACGATCCGGATCGAAAACGACACTCCCATCTTCAAACAAAAAAATCGATCAATCAACATTCATTAAATTGCAACACCTCCCGAACGATAAAGCACCACCTTCGTGTGGCGGCCTTATTTTTTACATAGCCATTGATACGAAGCAATTCGAAAATTTCTAATTTACGACACCTCTTCCTCTCGACACATGCGTCATTTGTTAAAACCACTTTTTCTTCCTTTAAGAGCGTCTTTCTCACCTTTTCTCTTAATGCACCCATACAGCCTCTCATGTGCGTGATCCGCGAAAGTGAAACATCTCGTTCGATAAATTCAACGCCTTTTCGTTCCCTTCTATTTTAACGACTGTTCGTATGTGGTACTTAGGCGCAAACGTATTTTTATTCTTGTGATTTATAAGATGGACTCGCCTTCCGTAACTTTCATCTGCCGTCTTCGTATATGGGGAAATTGCGTTGGTTTCGCGTTTGTTTTTTTGCAAAAAAATAAATATTGGTTTATTGTAGGTGTGTACTTTGCTGAATGATAGATCTTCGCAATGTTTGGTCTAGGATGCGCATTTTTTTTATTTCGAAATCTATTGTTTTGTTTTTCACTGATTTCATCACTTGAACAAATCGAATTGTAAATTATTTTTTCAATCTTGAATTTAAACAATATCATCAACATCTTGTTTATTGAAAAAATAAAATTTTTATGATGTTGAAATTTTTTCTTAACCATAAAAAAATAAAAAAAAATAAAAAATTGGAATTCTATACATTTTTAAACAATTTCAAATCAGTTATATTTGTACAATTTTTACACTTCAAATTGAACATTTTAGACTTCGAATTCGACTACATATAAGAAAATATTATTAAGGCCGTGGTCATGTTAATCAATTAAATTGATTTGTTGATTTTGGAGTGTAAAACATTGAATTTGAAATTTAAAATGTCGAATTTGAAGTGTAAAAACTGTATATTAACCGCTTAACTTCGATGATTATTAAGAGACGATATCATTAATTTAAAAAACAAGATCATTCTGATCCGTCGAAGTTGAACTTTTTTTTTCAAGCTTTTATTAAATTTAAATCATAAAACAAAATTTTACTTTCAAGACCTATTTTTTATTAAATAATCTACTGACACATCAAATTCAACATTTTACACTTCTAATTGGACATTTTACACTTCAAATTCAACAAATCAATTCATAATAATGAATTTCATTGATCACTATGACAACGGTCTTAATATTATAGTACTTTTCTATAGTCAAATTTGAAGTGAAAAACGTTGAATTTTAAGTCCAAAACGTCCAATACATAACTTCAATTATTCCTATAATAATTTTAATCCTATCCCAATGATGAAAAATGATTTAAATGATTTGGCCGCAATGGCGACTTATGGGTTACACCTCTTATTGCCATCTTGTCATGTTGATGAAGTTATTTAATGATTTAGCCACCATGGGACTTTGGGGTAAAACCTGTCATGGTGGTGTTGTATTTGTGTATACACAAATAAATAAATAAAATAATTGATAAAAATCAATATATTCAATAAAAAAATCCCAACATTCAGTTACCAAACCAACAATAAACTACCTATATAAGGACAAGACACGCATCGACACCGCAAAAAAGGACAAAACCGCGAAACAACCGCAACATCCCCCAGACACCATGGCCGATGATGACCGGTCATCGTCTCCCGTTCATTTGCATTCAATGACTCGGCTATGTCGGACATTCGCAGAAACAATGGTTTCGTTGTCGTTTTCGCACACTCGCCGCCATACTGCAACGCATCCCGCATATTTATTTTGCGCGGTGCAATGGCGAAAGTGTTATGCGAGATGCGTGTTATCGGGGGTTTTCAAAGGCTTTTTATGGTCGCCGGTCGTGTGTTGTTTTGTTGGAAAATATGTCGTGTGCGTGCGATGTTGTCGCTCTATGAATTTTGTATGCAAATCTGCGTTGAGAAGATTCGTTTATGGGCGTTTTGATGGGTTTGTGTTTTCGGATTTTATGTGCGGATATTTAATTTTAATATGAATGGGTTTTTTTTAATGTCTTTTGAAAATTTTCTGTTGTATTGTTAATTGTTAAGTTGTTTTTGCAATATGTCATCCTAGTTTAAATAGATTTTTTTTAAATCATTATTTTTTATGAAAAGAAAATATACCAAGATGATTCGTTTCCGCTAAATCAAACATTGCCTTGTCCCCAATGCGTTACGGTGTTCTAAAATGAAGAAATTTTATCGCAAAACACACCACTTCTGAAACAGACAGCCTTCATTTTTTTCCCGAATACGAATTAAAATCAATTTATCGGACCCACATCTAACATTTTTTAGGTTACACGTTTATTTTTTTATACAATTAAACAAACGAATACGGAAAAGTCCCACAATACACTCAACATTCCAGAACCGAACTTTCTAATTATAAATCAAATATTTAATTTCCAAAATCCACCAACACTTTAATCGCGATCATAAGTGAATTATCATGTCGATTGATCGACAACTAACATACTGTACCGTATTAAAATGGCAGACGATACAGCTACTTAGCAGAATAGACACACAGAACACATAATCGAAAAGGAGAATAACGGCAACGACGACGTTTTCTAAAACATCTTTTTGCGCTTTCCTCATTCGCGAGATGCATACAGATAAACCATCATCAGTTGCACTTCTACATCTCGAAACGTTTCCTCAGCAATTTTAACACTTGACCGTTATTCTTTTCAATGTTTATTTTCGAAACGACATCCGTCGATTACGTGTAACTACTTTGGAATGACTTAACTAAAACGTCCATAATCTTGAGTTAACACCCGTTAATCGTTATTAGAAGGTCGAGCGTTTTCGAACTATCCAGCAAAAGTTGTATGTAGTCGTTTTCAGCGAACAAAACGAATCGAATCCGATTAAAACGCAATCATCGTTATTCCGACATTAGCCGTCGAATGCGGTTTTTCGAAAAGTTCACGTTCCGATGTTATTTGCGTGCGAAATGTATGCGCAAATAACGTCGCGAATCGGAGACATCCGTTGTCGATTTCGTCCTTTTTGCATACGCGAAATGCAGTGGCGGATTTTCCTATAAACGGTAAAACTCTTATCTCAGATCCTTAATTGGAAAAGACACCTTTGGAGCCTTAGCATTTTTGATGAATTATTATAGTTTTTCTAAATCAATCTAATAGATATCATGAAATTTGGATCACTTTCTGAAAAAAAAGGGTATTTGCTTGCTCAAAAGCAAATTTTATTTTCTAAAATCGTCCATTCGTTTTTTTTATTTTATGAAACCGACTTATCAATAATACACGATAAAATTTTCGTCCGAGACGCTAGTTTTTTCTACAATTTTAATAATTTATTTTTAATAGGGAGGGGAGAGGGTAAGTTTTGAATCTGATCCTCCATATATACAGAATGTACTGAAAAATTATGCGAAACCTTAAAGAGGTGATAGGTCATAAAATTTGAAATATTTAAAGTAAAAATACCTTAATGAAAACTATAAATTATTACATTTTTCGAGTTATTATTATTTTTTCGATTTCTGATAAAATAATAATAAATCAAAAATTATAATACTTCAATGATTTGTTTGCTGTAAAATATTCCAAATGACATGACCAATCACCTCTTTAAGGCTTTGCATCACTCTTCAATACATTCTGTATATATTACGCGTAGGGACCCCTCAAAAAATCGACACCTCGAGTCCCCAAATAAATAAATCCGCCCCTGTCTCTCCAAAGTCAGAGATCAACAACTCAAACAAACTACACTAAAAATCCAAAACACACCCAATCAACACCACCAAAACACAAAAAGCGAACCCACCAACTTCGAACCACCATCAATCCTCAACCTCAACCGGACGTCCACGCAAACCAGATCTTCGCCGCCGAAGTCGGCCACGTCTTGGCCACATCTTGGCCACCCCTGGCCGTCTTCGGAAGACGTCTCCACACCACCTGGTCTCCGGTGCGAACCTGGCGATGGAAACGGTAAAGGCGAGTCAATTAGTGGCGCTGACCCCGCCGCGGCCGCAAACGACCGGCCGAAGGAAATCAATCCGCTGCGGGCGCAAACTCGATGACTGTTCGCAACCGGTCGTGGTGTGGATGCTCTTTTCAATGGTGTGGATGGTGTCGGATGCGTGGACAAATTGGGTTTTTTTGTGGGGAGGTGTGGTGGTTGTCGATTGGGTTAGTTGGGTTTTGGTGTGAGTTTTGTGTTGGTGAATGGTGTTACGGTGGGTCTGTTAGGATGTGAAGTGGCGTGTAATGGGTCAATAGATTGTCGTTACTTTGAGACTGTTTGATGTGGAGTAGTTTAAGTGTATAGTTTATTTAAATATGTTGTACTAATGAAAAATGGATATGTGAAGTGTTTAAAATTTAAATGGTGTATGATTGATTGAAAGAAAACGAGGAAATTTTAGTGGATGTTTGGTGGATGAAATCAAAAAGATTCATTGTCTGAATTATACTTCAATTTAATTACTTTGAAAAAACTTTAAAAAAACAACAAAAATACTATAAAAAAACAGTGAATGGTAAATAACAGTCCGAGATTATTATTATTATTTCATTTACCAGTAACTACCCTTTATCATCAAGAAATATAAAAAAACAAATAAAAAAAATAGAAAAACCCTATTCTTCAATGGATATTATATAAATTGGGTACTAAATTATTTGTAACCTAATAACTAGATCACAATATATTACATCAAACGTGAACGATTTATTTGCATCCCATTACTCATACGATAACGATCTTTTCTCAAAAAAAAGCCATTCGCACTTTATACACTCGCACGATGTTAAAAACGCATTGCATAAACGCGCATAATCTCGCATTGCGCAAACATAAAACGCACTTTAACGACTGCACTTTTTTTACGACGCGCATAAAATCGACCCAGCATCATAAAACAATGCACTATCCGCTCGATCCGAATACAAATCATCCGGCTAATCGACCAGATAGAAAGTGGCCATTTTCTGCACGTGGAAAGAGTCGTCGTGCAATTTTCACCGTTTTTCATAGCGTTTCGCACGGTTTTTCATTATCGCCGAGAGTTCCACTTCCCACGGAGCGTTTTTCCTTTGCGTGAGCTCGTATTATTATGAAATTGAGAGTGTCGCATGTGCGAAGAGTGAAAAGTGTGTGTGTGTATGTGTGCAATTTGCACCGGTGTGGCCGGGTTTGGATCGCCGGTGGAGTAAGTCACGTCTGAACACCTTTCGTCTAGGGAAAACTGAGAGATGTTTTCTTTTATGATGTCGGTGTGAAAAAAAATTGCGTTTTCACAATGAAGATGACCGTAGAAGGAAGTTTACGTAGAAAACGGACTGATGGTCCCACGTTGATGGGTTTTCTTTTCTCGTTGAGGAAAAATGGTTTTATTTGTTGTATCTCTAGTTTTCCTTTTATATTATTGAATCAATTAATCAATATTTCAAAAATCAATGTTAAATAATTATTTTTCACTCAAATTTCTTCTGAGAAAACATGAAATCATCAATAAATCAATTCATTTACATAAGATTTTCACGTTCAAATATGACCGCCTTTCTCACGACCGTTTGAGTAACAAAATCGATTGATTCACATCCCGTTTGACAGCTCTGGATGCACTTTTGTGCAATACGACGTGTCCATACAATGAATATTAAGTGCCATTGCGCTTCCTGCACATTACGAAACCATTATAAATCCGAATAATATGGCGATTCATGCGTGCACGATGCAACACCAATACGAAAAAATGGCTTCGATACGCAACTAGTAGATTAGAGGTTCTCGTTTCACTCGTTTGACCCTTTTGAACTCGAAAGTGAAAATTACACATAGCCGATAATATCTGGAGCTATTTATTATGCCTTATATGCGTGTTTATCAATTAACTGATAGTTAACGAAATTGACGTTTCATTAAGTGCGAACGAGTTTACTTGAGATAAACGGTATTGCAATTATATAAAGTCAATATAAATTGTCTTGCTGATTAGTTGTGCTTTTGATTTCTAGCCTCAAATTGTTCAATTTATATAATATTGGAAATTGGAAACTAGATTGTATGCTCGTTAAAATGATAAAATTCGAAGAAACCACGTCATCTGTGCATTAAAAGTACATCGAAACGGAATTGGATAATTATATGAGAAATAAGTCCAATTTCGAAAGAAAAAAAATCAGATTTAGATACAATTATATATCATACTTATAAGTATACATACATATTCAAACATTCAACAAATCACCGCTCAATAAACATTCGCAACTCACAAAATCCAAATATTTACCCGCCCATACCGAGAGTGGACACAAACACAGCTGAGTCACGAACTCCTTAAACGTCAAGGTTACCTTTTTGACTATTTTTTAATCGTCCGGTTATATGATATCGTCCATCAAATGGGTTTCCATATTCGGCATTTGGGTGCCAAATGCCAGACGAGGCTCACGCCAAATACACGCGCCGGATTCTTTCGCACGGTTGTTGCATTTTTCCCGCCGTTTTTTTGTTCTGTCGAATTGTTCGATTGCCGTTTTCGAAAGTGCAAGTGTTCCTATGGTCGTATGAATGATGAGATGTGCGAGTGATGCATCAGAATTACCCGTAAGTCTAATTATGTATTCGCTGCATGGCGGCGTGTACAGATTATTTTAGATGCGTTTTTCCTGTCGCTTTAAATAAATACTTGAATCATTGATGACTATTTTTTTCGTGTTTGTAGTGTGTAGTGGGTTTTGAAAGTTGTTCGGATTTTTGCAAGATGTTCGTTATGCAATTTTTAATTGGTAATTTGCTGAATTGATGTCCGTGAGTCGTTTGTTTATTAATGCATTAATAATGATTATATTCTAAATGGGTAGAGTAATTTATTTTTATTATTTTATCAATTCGATTGGTTTATTAGATCGAGTGCACATGTGTCAATGTTTAATCACTATTTTATCAATAGATAAACATGGCGCCTTTTGGACATAATCCGTGATAAATTATCTCTTTTAATCAATTTTTCAAGTGCACCTTTGATCACACGAAAAATGATAAAACCTATCTCCATTTACAATCGATTTTTTATTTATTAATTAATTTTTTATTAATTTTTATTCAATTACACCTTATTACGAAAGCAACCACAAATTAAATCAAAGTTGCGGTTAACGCATCATCAATATTCAATATTCTGAAATCGTCTCCATTGTCGGCATTTTGATCCATCGACTAATATTTCACACTCATCGTCAATGAATCATCAGTATACCACCTTTCCAACATTTTCCCAACAATAAATCAAAGCCTATTTCAAATCACTACGACAATTTTCCTCATCAATCAAATTACCATTCCCCCATCCATTATAACACATCGACATGATTTAAAAAACCAACACAAATGAAAATTCCATCCACATCCCAACCGAAGGGACACCAACGACCAAACACACTCTCAAATGACCGCAAAAGTTTGTGCAGAAAAACAGGTGTAACCGATCGACCCACAGCCCGGGGGGCCGAGACGTCTGCCCGAGAAGCCAGGCCTCCTCAAGAGGGCTCCTGCTGGTCGTTGGCAACCTGACAAAGAGCTGGTAGAGGCAACAGGTTGACCAGCCCTGACCAGAAGCGGAGACAGTCCCGTTAACGGCCCGCTGGCCCAGTGTCCGTATACGGGGACCGGACCGGGCCCGGCCCTTCCGGTCCCTCTTGACTTCTTGACTGCTTGCTGGATGGTCCACATCGCCAAAGATGGCAGGAAGTCGAAAGGTTCTCGTCTCTTGTTGAGTTTTGTAGGATTGATTGATTTGGTTTGAATCGGGTCGATGGATGGAAAGTTGTGTTGGAAAATTATTTGTATTATGGTTTTTTGTTGAAGGGAGTGGAGGTCCTGATAAAAAAAGGCTTTTTGCTTTAGAATAGATAGAATTTAGGTTTCAATATGTTTTACGTTTTATAAATGAGTCAAAGAAATTATTCGTGAGTCTTTTTATTCTATTTATCTAAAATAGATATAAAAATCGGGTGCGATTTAATTGTGCATTGAAAAAGTTTAGATTGTGCCTTCAATTGAATTATTATACTTGCGCATTAAAATAATATAATATATGATGTTCATTATTTCTGGTGTATCAAAGAATCAAGTACTGATTATCATTTTATTTGTAGTGTGCAATAAAAAAAAATTGTGCATTATAATGCACAATTTTCGGATAAGAGCATTAAAAATATGAAATGAGCAATATAAAAAAAAGCTTGAAAAATAGGTTTGAACATTGAAATGATCGAGAGATTGCAATTCGTCGCTAGAGTAAGTCTTCCTTCGTAGACAATACAATACAACTGTCAACGTTTCCCTTTATTAAAATTTTAATTTAATTTATTTTTAATCACATTTTAACAATTTGGTCCATTTTGATTTTATTATAAAAGTTGTGAATAGACGTACGAATATTCATTCTAATTCAAATTTTATTCATTTTAAGATACAGATATTTTTTTGAATGCACATATTTCAATACTCGTACAAAAAGCACCCAAAATTTTTTTAACACACACTAATTTTATCAAATGCTCAAGATAGATGCATAAATGACAAATGTTTAAATTGTCCCCATAAAAATACAATTTTAAATACATCTAAGATCCATAAATAAATAAAAAACATATTGACACATCAACAGGGCCGTTATTTTCAAATTAATTCGCATGTCGAGCGAAGGTCTCGACCGGAAAATTGATTGTCGCTCCCAGCCCCCGTGGGAACGCTTGACAGATTCGTTAGCCGTAATTAAATAGGTGGTTCCTAGCACCGGTTCTCGACTTAACAGTTCATTATGTCGAAAAGGCCTCAGACTGGTTTCATTAACAATCGACACACACCGCTCCTATCCGAAAGCAATTAGTCCGTTCCGAACGTCAAGAGCGGTACTGCGCAATCGGACATACGATAATGAAGCACGATTCCGCACATTTTTCCATCGGACTGGTCACGGACGCGAAAGTATTGTCTGCCGTATTTGCATATCGATATTTGAAATTGTTAGGCGAAATTCTGTGCAATTAAAAAGAAGGGATAAACACAATGGACGTCCGGATTGACGCGAGAGAAATTTCTCCTCGCTTTGCATAAGTGTAGATATGATCCGCCACGGGTCATCATCCGTCATAACATGATCAACGTTTCGACTTTCGGTCTGACACTCGCATATCCTCAGAGGAACGCTTTCTATTCGTGCAAATTGTTTTTTTCCATTTGAGAATTTCTTTCAGGTGTTACTTGCATATTTTCGAGTGTTACGTGGACGTTATTCAATTCGCACTTTGCGGTCGTCATTGTCAAATGGGAAATGTGCATTGTAATTTTTTTTTGGCGTCGATGGAAGGTGTGGTGTTATGATGAACTGTTGAAAATTTTACGTAATATCTGATTCAATATAATATATTTTTTATATATAATAGTATCTAAAATAATGATAAATTTTCACAAAAAAAAATACATACTATATAGCAAATAACTTTATTGGGTATGAACTTTTTTCATGTTGAGTGAATAGTTTTTTGATGAAAAAGAGTATTATATTTTGAGTGGCCATTGTGAGGTTTACGTGTATATCGAAGTTCACGTTTCTTAGAACGTAATATGAAACGAATAAAACTGAAACCGATTCATCCTTTTCTCTTTCAGTGCGATACATTTTTATCTCAAGTATAAGTAATTCGTCAAAAGGTGCTTACAAACGTAGGTGAACGTTTCGAATACGTCTCGGTTCAATTTCCATTGTTATTCCGATAGCACGAAGACATTAGTATCTATCCGTTACGATCATAATGGAACTATTTTATTACCATCTAGTTTAATAGGCGTATACTGGAAATGAGAGAAAAAAAATCGTAATATAATACGTACAACACGAAATCATAAATTACGGAAAGAAATTGTATCGTGTGTATCATTTCAGATTCCGAAAAGAAAATTATCCGTAGTGAATAAATAACAGACATATCCGCCGGAGTTCGAATCTCGCTTATTACGCACATGTGATAAATAATGTTATATAAAATATAATATGAAAAAAAAAAATGAATGTGAACTTTAAAGTCTATACATGTTGGTAGTCATTAATTTTTTTTAACACCAAAGGAAAACTCAATCATTTATTTATTTTGTACATATAAATATTTATACTTGATATCATATCATCATCTATCACTTTTTTATGTAAATATTATTAAAAAGCGGTTCATCCAAAAAACACACTATCATCGATCGGTATCTTATTTTAACTGCGAAAAGTAACCGCGAAGAAAACTTTTCGCGCGATAAAAACTCTCAAACTTTTGAAACTCAATTCCAAAACCATCCAGAGACATCGCCGAAACTTATACTCTTATTGTCGATTATGAAACGCAATAAAATCATTGTATTTTTAATGGAACCGTTAAAAAACTGCGGTTTTCTTCGGCGCCATTGACCGCCACCTTCCGAAGTTTTACTGAGAGAAAGTCATTCGATGATATCACTCAATCATAACAGTTTTTACGTGAAAGGCTTTATCGCACTCGACATTGATCGAATCTAGAAAAAAAAAATGTATGTATTTTATTACGATGTGATACTGCTGCGAACAAATTGTCCGAGACTTCGCACAAATTGCCTACAAATAAAAGAAGATGTTTGAGTGCGTCGAGTTTTCTCTATTTATATGTAGATTCGAGGAAATTGTCTGCTCGTAGGTGGGCCTGCTCGTAAAGTATATCGTTATGTTCATATTCGAAAAAAATGTTTATTATAGTTGTAATAAATTCGTCACGCTCCGCGAATCAAATTTTATTTCGTATCGAGAAGAGTACACTTAATAATTTATTATGTATGCGTAATTTTACATGTGAATGCAGTTTTGTAATGTTTTCCACTATAAATATTTATTTTTAACGGTGTTCGTTTATAAAAGCATACGTTTTTATTTTAATAATGTATGCGGTTTTCAGTAATGAGCACGCATCGAAAATTTTCATCATTATTATTCGAATATCTATTTTTTTCGAAAATCGTTACATTCTTTCAGTCAATGACCCATTATTGCGATATTGAAAAAGCCTCGAAGTCGTTAAATATACGCACGACGATATTGAAAGGTTTCTATGTACAGATCGTTTACAAAACAATTTCTCTTTTATTAAATAATAACTATTTAGCCGACGCATTTGGAAAACGACTACGTTCCAATTATATTATTTGATTGAAATTTAATGACAACCTATCGATGAAAGTAAAACCATTTACGACAATCTATTTAGGGACTGTAGACAAATTTAATAATAGATCTACAAATTTTTGACCGCAATTGTTGTTCACAACATAAACTTTACAATTCAAAGCGAAAGCATTTTATTAGTAGCGATAAACGTTTAGATTGCGATCGATTCATATACAATTTTCATTATATCTACTGCAGACTTTTCAGTAAACCTCAATCATATTGAATCAAAAAAATCGACAGTATCGTTTCAAAACAAATCAAAGACCTTGTTTTCAGCTGAAACGTACAATTTCTCCCACAGAAGATCGATATCGCAATCGTTTCTAATCGATTTAAGTTCACTTTCGATTTTGTAAAATTTTGTGGGTGCGCCGATCACGATCTACGGAGCGATTTGACCGAATCAGTTTAGAAAACGGTTTCGAGCGAAATTTGAACGAACTTTTTTTATTTTTCGTCGTACCTATATTTGGCCATAATCTATATCTTCTCCGCTTTCACGGTTCGCGTGGGCGTTTATCCGAATTTTACCGTTCAAATTTTTACCGCTCAATGTGCGATTTGATTGATCGTGTCGTCGAATGTTGCTGGTAGTATTATACGGGATGGTGTCATGGGAAAAGTCGCATTTCACTTTTTTGGTTTCTGTATGGCTTTTCCGTTATATTTTTTATATGTTTTATGAGGATTTTATAAGGTGTTCGTATTCAGGATTTTGATGTTTATGTAAAATTTTATGTATATTGAAATATTTATTAGGCGTGTAAATTTAATATTTCAAGAATTAGTAAATAAAATATTTAAATTTAAGCGAAAACATAAAATATTTCGATGCATTGAATGGACTAAATCTACTTTCGAAAAGCTCATATGTAAAACGTATTTTATATTTTTGACATTTACCGGTCTAGATCGTCGAATTTTCTCATATTCCCATAAAAATAAATCGCACATTAAAACCGGCTATTACCATTAATCTGATACGTTTCGCAATAAACGCATCTTCGACTTTCAAAATTTTAAAAATCCGTCCAAATCGTGATACATCATAACCGAAAAAAAAAATCAAAAGTTCAACAGCGAAAATCTCATTAGCGACCACTATAAACATCACTTTTACATAATACCGAGCATTAATATTGATTGATAACCGCAATAACAGAAAGAGAAATGCATTCCGACACAAAAAATATAAAATAAATAATACATTTTTTATAACCGAAGCTCATCTCGCTTGTTGCACAACTCGACATTTGTCCGCCTCGTCTCTTGCGTCACTTTATAATAATGCTCAGTAATAATATAAATAATACACATTTACACTTCTGCGGTGGTTCGACGACTCCTCTTTCCCAGGTGGTTTGTCTCGTGTGTGTGTGCGACTGTCATTGTACCATTGATTGGAAATTTTCGTGGCGGCAATCTTCGGTTACAATGGCATTGTTGGATATTGTTGTTTCGTACGAAGAAGTTCGACGACCTGGAAGATTGTTATCGGATTTAATTTCGGTATCTGCGAAGTTTGCTGTTTTTTATTTATGGGATGTTAGAGTGGGCGGTTCAAGTGGTAAGTGAAAAGTTTGACGTTTCGAGATTAAAGAAAATTATGTTGGTTTTTTTGTGCGAAACTCAAGTTCTGTTTTCCCTATGAAAACTAAAAATAAAACATAATGTATTTTTGGATTAAATATTATTGCATTAATAAAAAATTATGAAGAATGAAAGAATTTTGTTAACTGAAACTAAAAATATTGCATGAAAACGAAAGGCGGAATTTTTTCTATGGTCCTATTCATATTAAAAAATTCGTTAAAATGTTTTCTGTCACTTCTGATCATGTACATTTAAATAATATAATCTATTAATTAAAACTTATTCAGAGTTAAAATTTTTTTAATAAATGTGATATTGAAAAAAATATAGTCGGTACTGTAAATCATTGATCGTTTTATTTTTCAATCTTATTATCATAACATAATGTGAAGTCTATAATGTCATAATGTCATGCCCATTGTATGATCAGACTTTTTAGATATTAAATAAAACTTTGAGATAATAAATTAAACAGTTGGATATAAAGATCATTCTTTGCCAAATAAGTTCGTATTATTATCAACCGAACTTTGTATTACTTAATTTCAATGATTTATGCATATCGATGCGTTTGACGAAAATTTTTGAATAATATTACGAAGAAAAGTTTTCAAATACATAACACGAACATATTTTTGATTTTGCAATAAATTTGACCTATATATACATAATCTTTAGATAAAAAATATTTATATCCGACCATTTAAATTGTCAAAAAACAACAATAAATCAAAAAATTCTCGCACACAAAAAAATTCTTAAAATACATCAACCGCCAATAAATTCCGTTTTGTTTATTTACAATCGGACATTTCGAAAATTAAGATCTAAGATCGCACTTGAACCGCCTCTTAATTCTATTGCCGCCTTGACTCGAAGAAATGTTCTCAACATCCATCACAATTACGTTCGTTTTGCGCAACTTCTTCGAATTCGTGTATCGCAGACGATAGAGGCGTGATGATCTCCTCGATGAGATAAGACCATGATGTTTTTTTCATATTGTTATTTTTACATTCGAAGATCATACCGAGTGACCCGAGGCGGTGGTTTTCGAAACGTTCCTCGGCGATGCATCAAACCATAATTAATTTCTTTATAAATCATTCATGTATTATCGCGCTCGAGATACTGTTTTGTGTTGTGAATTGTTATCGTTGCATTTAGAAATCGCTTCGTTAAAGATTCAAATTACGGTCTTCTAATATTCTGCGAATTTACATACATAAGTGAATACATAGTAATGAGACGATTCGATGAATAATAAATTCTTACATCATATTCGTTTTGGGTCGATCGTATTTTCGATGCTAATTTGTCGAAACTCTAAAAATATCATCGAATGCGTTTATTTTCGAATTTATATGGTCCTGTCAACAGGATTTCATAGATCACTTAAGTTAAACGACAAATGGTGCGGTTAGAATGTAATCATTTAACATTGGCCTATACAGAAATTATTATGTATTGAAATATAATACATCTAATATTGAAAGATCAAAGTTATAATTATGAAATTATGAAATTCATCAATCGTTAAAGTTAAGCGATAAATGGTGGAATAAAAATATGAATTTGATTGCCTGAAATCGTTTGAAAAAATGATGGAAATTTATTGAGATCTTTCTTTTATCATATAAGATTTTTTTTGGATTTTAAATGGTATTAAGAAAAGCTTTTTTCCTGCAGCGGTCTTTATTAATGATGGTGATTTATTAAAATAATCAACTTGCTTCGTATTAAATGTGCTTTCACGAATTCGCTTCATTGTTTAGAATCCCGCTGTGTCGTATGTACGTGTACTATAATAATGATTGCAGAAAAACAACGGTGTACCAAAAAAACTAGTTCATATATTTTAATGTAACGTATACTTATGATTTTTAACAGATCTAGTTTTCGCAGGCTTAACAGTTATGTCGTTCGTTCTAATAAATTATTTCCCACGTCCACAGCCGTTTCTTTCATCCCGAACGTATTCTCACTAAAAAATAGTACGCGCGATGAGCCTTTTTTTGTTGTTTTGAAAATACCCAAATTGTGATTGATAGACGTCGTGAATTGTGAGGCGTTCGATTTAATGAATAGGCAGGAGAAAGAGAAAGATAATTCGTCGGGTGTCCGCTGTGAAAGGTCGATTGTAACAAATTATCGTTGATTGAATGTATGGTTTAATTGTCGTCGAAAGTCGCATAAAACATCTCAATGCGTTTTCGTGGGTGTACTGTTATTATATTCGACGCCATTACGAAAGCTTATTTTCTGAGAAAACATCTGATGTGATTACTAAGCATATTTGTACGTAAATCATTTTATTCGTTTTTGAATTAGCATAATATAATATTTTATATAAAATAACTAATTAAATATTCGATTTTACTGA
This sequence comes from Hydropsyche tenuis, assembly GCA_009617725.1. Taxonomy (NCBI): domain Eukaryota; kingdom Metazoa; phylum Arthropoda; class Insecta; order Trichoptera; family Hydropsychidae; genus Hydropsyche; species Hydropsyche tenuis. The sequence goes on along the minus strand of VTON01000011.1, from coordinate 1,424,619 downwards.
AAACTTATTTAACGGTAACGCTTTGACAGTTTAGTATAACATTGCTGCCATCCGCTTCCGTCTGAAACCGAATCGCGCACGAGCTGCCAACCTACAATATTTACGCCGATACGCGAAAACGATTCCACATATTCCCGATCGATTTAATGGCGGAAACGAAAAAATCGACACACTCGTATGTCATTCGAATGATTTATAAATGCGGCCGGTCCGGAGGTTGTTGACTTTCGGCCGTAAACAAAATCGAAAGTACACCACCTGTTTTGTGGCGACTCCCCTTTCACCGCTCTTTCAGAACATGTCGTATCGATGCACTTTTCACGTGTTCGCTTATCCGCATTTCCTCGTCGCGATATAGTGACCATCGAAAGTACATGTCCGACATTGCGTCGATTTTCATCTGTCATCCGGTCGTAACTAGTTTGCGTGCGGCCATAACGTTTCGTTTTACCCTTGTGTTGAATGTTTTGAGAAACACCTGCGTCGTTCGAATTTCATGAAGCCGTTTGCATTGTGCAATTGTGTTTAATTTCTGATGCACGTGTGTCGTGCACAATTCAACAATTAATTATTTGTTGTGAAATTCAGCTCGATTTTATGATTACTGTCAAAGTATGAAAATAACGACCACACGCATTATTTTACAAGCAATAATTGTACCGCTATGCGCCATGCAATAAATTTCTCACTTGTGTACAACTAATATTTTTATCCGGTGGAAAACCTCGTTCGGCTCCGGCGAAATTGCCGACATAAAATCGATGATTTACATCTCGATCGTTGTAGAAGATCATAAAAGGGCAGCGTCATGCTTGAGTCGAATCAAATTTATTCAAAGCGATCCACAGATTGAATCCGAAAAAAAACAGCTTAAGCTTCTCAGCGCTTTCGTTTTTACTGGCGTCAGATTCATACGCGAACCGATATCGCTAATTGGCCATAATGATTTTTCACTTTTCGGATCGTTTTGCACGCGTAATTGAAAAATAATTGTCAATCGCCGTTTAAGCGCTACCGCTCGCTTCTAATTAAACGAAAGTTAACGATTTCGATTATACGTCCATTTTCACGAAACGAAAAGCGGCCATTTCTTCTCGTCTGGCACATGGCTCGGGTGTTTTCGAATTTTTCAACTAGCACACTTTGCGAGCTGTGCATAAACAAATTGCACACCCACGTGTCCACCATGGGCGCACTTTCACATGGAAAAATCCTCGTTTCGGAGACACGAAAGGCAACAGGTTCGGCGAAAGCATTTCCCTTGCGAACGCTTGCGCAATACGCGCGACATAGAAAGTGACCCTTGAAGTGTGTCACACACTAACTAAATACCAGCTTTTCTTAATATTTTTTATTGCCGTCGCTTTTTGAGCACGCGAACGTGAAATTTTCACGCGACTCCACAACGGGGGCCTTATGAATATTTCAAGGGTTCGTACTTTGTGGGGTTTGTTCCTTTTTTACAATTTAAAATTTAGCCGCAGTGTTCTTTGTTGCTTTATAATATCTGGTTGCGCTTTTGGTGTGGCTCTTTGTTGTATTTTATTTAAGATAAAATAGATTTTTTTTAATTTAAATGTCTAGTCTTCGACGTCCGTTGATTGTTCACAAGGTAAATTATATGGATCAAATTTTGATTAATTAAAAATATTGATTTCCATTAATCACTTGAATTAAACAAGAAGTAAAATGACCCATAAATGAATATATCATTTGAATGGTTTTCAATATTTAATATTTAAAAGCTTCCTTCTTTATAAGGAAAATGTCTCGAATTTTCATTGTTACCGGAAAGGTCTTGTCTCGAATAACAATATACGATGATGATGACTGAAAGCATCAGACCTACAATATGAATCATTAAAATAAAATGTCGTTCGATATTTATGCGAGTTCATAATTGAAACGTGCGTTTTCTGATTATGCATATTCGAAGAGCTGTCAGATCAGTGAAATCAGACGACTGGAATTCGAAACGAGTTCTTCTAGGTCAAGAACAGGAACTCACCTTTCCCTTCTTTTATGCACGTTATGACCTTACGATTGTTTAGGTGAGCATTTAGTACTAAACACCATTAACATTTGCGATGTGTAAATCTTCAGATTATCACGTTTTTGTTGAGCAAAACACCGGTATTTTGTATGTATGTATGTATGTATCCTGTGCAGATCCGACCTGATATTTTCGACAAATTAAAACCGTTTTCAAAAACTATACATCGTAAAAAAAATTGTTATTATAAATATTATACAATATTTCAACAATGGACTAGTCTTTTTGAGCGCACTGTTTCTATCAAAGTTAAGCGATAACTGGTGTAATCAACAGGTTAATACGAACACGTATTATTAATATGAAAACCAATGTAAAATGATAATTTTCGTTACTAACAATCCATGAAAATTATCTTCCTCTTATCGCATAAAAAAATTAATACATCATTCCAAATATAGACACTTTCATTACATACTTTCTTTAAAAAAACAACAGAACTTCTTACGATCTAATCATAATACAAACTACATAAGATGATGTTCGAATTATATAATTTTACATCCCATAAATCACACGAACCATCATTTCCGATCCGCGAAAGCACTCTCCATCATAATCAGACATGCACTGATGCATCATCATACCCTGCCCAACGCACACCTCGGAGACGATAATTCTCAACCGAGCACGAAGAGAAATCGCAATAATCATCATCTGCGACCTGTCTCCGAATCGAGGAACCTCATGATTGTCGCCAAGACCAGTTTTCACCACGTGCGCGTCCATAAGGTGCGCCGAAAACGAATTTCGGAAACCGTCAAAAAAAACTTTCACCGACACGCCCGTTCCGAAATTGTTCGAAGTGTGGATTTGTTTGTTGATTGATTTTTTTTTGTTGTTGTTATAGATGGGGGTGGCCGAGCAGCTCCACGTGATGGAGGGCCAGATTTCCCGTTTGGAGAGCGAGCTGCAGAGGCGCGATGACATCATACAATCCTTGAGAAATACGAAGGTAAGATTGTAATTTGTGTATTGGATTTAATCTGAAAGGTTGGATGAAAAATCTTTTCAAAAAAATTTTTTTTCATATATTATAATTAGCCCAAATCATATTTTTGATAATTTTTTGATAAAAGTATTAGTTAAACGTAATCATTTATTTTTTGAAATTAAACAATAAATGGTACGATAGGTATTTGGAACGATTGAATATTGTTACCGTGAAATTAATCAAATGGCGTTTAATATTAAAATTTCTTGACAGTTACCTTCTCCATATCACGTAAATAAGGAAAAACCCCAGAATTTCCGATTATCTTTCTGTATATAAGTTGCATGCGATAAGTATATTGATATAAATCAAATTAAACGAGATTTGTATGATACTACATAATATATACATGTGATACTTTGCTACTTTAATAACAGCGTTCGATAATTTCAGAACGAGTTTTTCCTATATAATAAATTTGATCGGATTATTCATCGAGATTTTCCCTATTAAAATTTTCCTCAAAAAACCAAACCTCATTATTTCTTTAATGAAATTTCGAAAAAAAAACCTAACGAGTTTCAACATAAACAAAATAACCATCAGCCATTATGGGTTTCCTCCGACACCATAATACAGTAAAAGTCGTCTGCAACGTAATTCAATACGCAGATTAAGACTTCCACACCGACTTCCTGCTGGACGTGAGTCTTCCTCCATATTACACCAGCTCGAATCTCGTAATGCGATATCCGTTCATTTATTCGATCGCAGGTTCAATGGCACCTGAAGAAAATGATATGAAGCCCGAATTGCGACAATGAGTGCTTTCTAATGTTCAGAGAACGTGTAGGTCCATTTCGATTGTGATTTTGTATGTAGTCTTCGATTTTGGTCGTATTGACGTTGTTCAGGCATCCGTGAAATGAACTCGTGTTGCATTTGCATCGCATTGTATTATGAACTGAATACAAATTTCGATCTTTGAATCTGTTTGTTTTTTCTAAATCAGTTCTAGATCATTTATCTTATACGCTATTGAAATATTGATGAACGAATCATTATTTTTTAATGGATAAAGCTTTTAAATATATGTAGTTATCTGACTTGAAATACAGATGTAATTTGAATTCGCTTATTTGAGTGCCATCTATGTTCTACACTAAAAACTACGTTTTATAAATAATTTTTTAATAAATGTTATTTTCGTCATTCAATTCATATTTGTTTATTATATCAATATAATAATTTATTTTCATTTGTATTAATATCGATTGTATGCATTTTCAGTCAAAGAAAGATAAGCAGCTCATCTCACGGCACCTCAGCAAGGATTGTATCTTAAAAGTAAGTTTCTAATAACACTTTATTATCACTCAAATCAACTTATTTTTCATTAAATATCCTCAATAATCATCGCTGAAAAACTCGTCGCATTTAACCCGTTTTCCGCATTCACTGATTCGATTCATCATTTTTAGGATACAATATCTGATGTTGACTCTGCAGTATCATCAGGTCCCAATTCTTTATCTCCACAACCTTCACCTGATTTATGGGTAATCATATATTTTAATTGTTTCTATTCATCTTAAGTATATTCTTAACTATAAATTTTATTCATAAATTCTTCATTTTAATGCTTTTTGAGCTTTTTTCCCAAGCTACTTCATAATTTTAATCATATGTTTTCTGTTTTCATATTTAAATTAAACAATTCCTAGGTATATTGTATTTATGTCAAATTTTCTATGTTTAGTATCAATCTCAAGAGACTTCCTTGGGAAATGTGGAGGAAAATCTATTAGATATTTCCAAAAGGCAAATTCAAGAACTTGAAATGGCATTGAGTATCGTAAGTCACAATATAGTTCATTTTTAAAATATCTAGTAATTTTGGATTTGTGTTTAATATATATATTTTTTTATTATAGTCAAAAGCTGGACACCAAAATGCCCAACTCCGAGCAACACAACTCGAAGAACAACTCCAAGATCTACGCGAACATGCTGATCTACTTGAATTCCGTTGTTTAGAACTCGAAGACACTAGCGAAAAGGTAACATTTTCAATAAAACGCATGCTAGTGACGGATCTTTGAAGTCCTGAGTTAAAATATTGTTGCATGATAATTGAATCGAACACACTTGCACCTTGTCGGTATGAAAACGAGGGTGAAATGTGGTCCATAAAATATTTGCACGTATTGCTTTTATTATTTTGATATAATTCATGAGCATGAGTGTCAAATAGTGATATCTATTCTGTTATGATTTTTAAGTAACGAGATATCATTTTGGTGATTTGATAGATGTTAATTCAAGTAAATAAATAAGAAATAGTAGAATCTAGATTTGGGAATATTATTTAATTCAAAATTGAAATGTTTTTATGTCTAACCATTTTTTTTATGACTAGCCAATTTTTAATAAATATTTCTATGGTTGTTATAAGATTTGATAAAATTGATAAAAATAATAAGTAATAAAAAAAAATCGTTAATCATAAAATTCAATTGTTTGTTTGACTAACCTTTTTTGTAATTTTTTGAGTTGAATTTAATGCTTGTTTTGATTACTTACAACTTTATGTATGAAAATTAAGCTTTGATTTGTTTTGTGGGAAAGTTGTATTAAACAATTACTTAATAAAGGCCGTAATGCGGCAATGAAACGAATAATTATTAAGTATGTTATGATTAAATCAATATTCCCTCTTCCTGATATGTAATATTTGAGTTAGCTTTTGTTTATGGATGGTGTTACATAAATATTGCATGCAAACTATCAGATTTGTCAATATATTATAGTTGCACTTTCAATATTCATTATCAGATATTCAAAATATATTATAGTTACACTTTCTATTGTACATAAAGATTCAGAAATTCTCTTTTTTGCATTTCATGAGCAATTTTTATTACAGCGAAATTCGCTTGGGGAAATGACCGATTGTGATTCTGGATGTACCTCACCAGAAGTTTGCATGAAAAATCCAGTTTCTCCACATCTACGAAGATCTGATTCTGGTTACAAATCTCCGACTCATCGTCCACCATCACCCAAATTGAAAAATCACAGAATATTGAGAACACCAACTCTTTCATTATCTGACAGTTACACTTCGCAAGTTGATAATATCAATAATCCAAACGATCAAGAAATTTTCCAACTTGACCGTTCTGATATTGATAAACGTGAACAAAGTAGTGATATAAAAGATAGACTGGAACGAATCATGATAAACACTAATTCAGATGATGATAGAAACTGTTTAGAACAAGTACTGCATTTACTTTGGAATCTGCAAACATTGAGTAGTAGTTTCGCCGAAGAAGACTTTTCAACGGTTAGCTCATTGATGTATATAATTATTATCTTTTTACATAACTTTACACTAAATTTGTATACATATTTCAGATGAAAAATAGGAAACCATATGATATTGATTATACGAAAAACGATTTTGAACAAAATAAAGTAAGTAAAGCAATAGCAACAATATCTCCATATTCGCAAAAATCAATACAAGAAAATACTCTTTTGTCTAAGTCTATGTCTCTCAGCGATTCTAATCAGTATGGTGAAAAGTTAGAATCAAAGAAACCTTTTCTTGGACTTCAAGAAAGTGGAATATTTGAAGATACAGATCTAGATAATAAAGAAACTCAAACTGATTGGTGCGAATTTATGAACACGGAACCTGAAGGAGAATTGACTACTGAAGTTCAACGATTGAATCAAATAAGAGAAGAACTTGAAAAGTCTGGAGCTATTAGAAATAAAAGTTTCGGAATCACTCGGTCGAAAAGTAATGAACAATTTTTTGAATATTTACAACCTGAAAAAGCTCGTAATATTAATGTAAGACATTTAGAATATTACGAAAACCGAATCGCATTGTTAGAAAATAAGATTTCAATTTATGAAAGCACTGATGACATCAGAGAAAAGAAATTGGCTCAAAGGTTGCAGAAAGAAATAAATCTGCAAGCTAAAATTAAGATATTGGAAAGCGACTTAAATTGTTTACGTGACAAATATACTATATTAGAAGAGGAGCGTTGTGAATTTGAAGAGGCAGAAAATGATACCAGACTTCATTGTCAAGTGTAAGTAGTTATAAAATATCACATCAAAGTGTAAGAATTCAATCAATGGTTTGATCAAAATTTTCTCTCCTCTAATACAGGCTACAAACAGAATTTGATATTCTATCAGCAAAATTAAGAGATATTGATGAAGAAAGAAGTTGTGCCAGAAATGAAGCTGATTGTTACAGAGCACTTGTAGAAGAATATGAAAATAAATCTACATATCTACAAGAACAAGAAAGGGAATTAAAGGAGAAAATAAAAGTGATGGAAAGTGCAGTTCCAGCCCTTGTCTTTTGGAATATCTGGAAGATTGTGGATAAATATCCTGATTTTGACTTTAAAGTCAGTATATAAATATTTGATTTATCAATTTATATTAGATAAATGTACTAAATAGTTTCTAAATATTACAGGCTGCATGCAAAGCTAAATTCGACACATTAACATCTGGAGAAAACTGTGGTGAAGTATTACAACCAGAAATTTTAGCAATGATTGACTATTTGGACTCTCAGAGTGACGAAACCAATCCGCTTTTCCATTTAGAAGATCAACTACACAGGTACTTTCATAATAATTTCAAACCTTCTTATTCTAGTAATTTTTTTATTACATCATTTTTATCATTATTCTAGCACAACTGGAGATAGAGATGATATCAGAGAAAAATGCAAAATACAAGAAGATGTATTGCGTACAAAAATGGTCGCAATGGAAAAGATAGTTTTAGAAAATAGCGTTCTCTGCAAAAAACAGGAAGAAGCTGCTGCAATGAAAATAAAAGCATTGGAAGAAGAATTACAACATATTAGAGAGAACCCGTCGACTTTGTTACAGAACAATACGAAGAATGTAGGATTTATTGTCACTTGAAATATATAATAATTTATATAGTCATCAATTACCTCAATATAAATTTTCTTTTTTTATTTAGAGCCTAAGTTGCGACGAAAAATGTAAATCCAAAATACAAGCTCTTGTCGACAAAGAAACTGAACATAAAGAAAGAATTAAGGCATTGGAGAATAGAGAAATGATGTTGCTTATGACTTTAACTCAAGCTGATGAAATGTGGGCTGGAGTTGAAAATAAATATAAGTATCAAATCAAACAACTTGAAGACAACGAAATTATTTTAAAAGAGCAAGTCAGTGAAGTAGATAAAGAAAAAAATAAATGGAAAGGAAAATGCGAACCATTAGAACAAAAGGTAAATACTTTAAATTATACTTTGTTTCATTTGATACAATCTCTTTTTGCAATTTTCTTTAAAAAAAAAAATTATATTTAATTGAAGGTGAATGAACTCGAAGAATCTGAGGGAAAATTAGAAGTCAATCTTAAAAAACTTTTGCTTGAAAATAAAGAACTCTTATCGAAATGTGAGTCTTTAGAAGATCAAATATCATCACTGAAAATTGAGTTACGTCAATCAAAAGATCAAACGAAAAATTTAGAAAACAAGTACAAAAACGAATTACAAGCTCAGAAGAAAAAGGTTGGTGTTGTACAAGAAGAATTACAAGTTCAGAAGAAACAACAATTAGATGGTGATGAAGCTCACAATTCAAAACTATCAACAATGAAGAAACAACTATCCAAAACTGCAAAAGAATTACAAGAACTTGAGGTTACAAACGGGGAACTCAAAGAAGAGGTATACATTATTCATTATCGTGAATATTATATGATGTCTAGAAAAATTCAATTTCTTACTAAATCGATTGAAAAAATGTAAATTATTTCAGTATGAAAAAAATATTTGTATTCCTTGTAAATAACTTTATTTCTAACATTTTATTCTAAATTAATTTTTGATTTCTTATATGCTTAATGTGATCACGGATATAAATGTTCCTTACACAAATTTATGCATGCTTGAATTTTATAAAATATTCAAACTGTATTTTCAATTGATTATTAATTTGAAATCTTAATTATTTGTTATTAACAATATTTGTTATATGTCCTTTAAAATTTTCAACAGGTCGAAACACTTGAAAAAGAAGTACAAAAACTTTCTAATGAATTAATAAAACGACAAAATGAAAATGAAGAATATGTTAAGCAGCTTCTTGATGAACTATCAACAAAATCAAAGGAAGCGGAAACATTGCAAAATGAATTGGTTGGTTGTCAAAAACTACCATCGGCTCTTGAAGAACTAGAACAGTTATACAAAAATATACCCAAGAGCGAACCAAATTCACCAGCAATTTCACCGTGTGATGACAAATCTATTATCTCAAACACAGTCAACCAAGTCATTACACAAATTCAAATTGACGCTTGTAAAAAAGATAATATTTCTATCAATTCTCCAGTCGAAAAAGCTGCGGCAGTTCCTGAACTGAGTAAGGAAAAACCAGCTCTCCCGAAAAGAAAACCAAAACTAAATTTAGACATTTCGAAAGTCAAAAAAGACGAACATAAAACGAAATCTTCGGAAGAACGTTCTGGTAAAAATAACATTCCAGGATTGTTGCATGAAGTTTCGCAAGACAAAAATAATTGCTCTCTATTAACTGCTTTAAATAAGAGTGAATGCTTTGAAAATAATCGGAATGAGTCGTGTGATGTTAATAAATCTGTTAGTCCCTCGAATGCTTCTATCCATAATGAATGTGCCATAAAACATTGCAAAGAGGTAAGATATTTTTCACTTTTTTCTTAAATTATATTATGCTACGCAAAACAGTTCTTGTAAAGACTTCAGCTGATTATTATCAAAATCTCCAATTATAAAACTCAAACTTTTCTTAAAAATTTCAAATAAAAATTTTAAATAAAAGCTTGAAAAACATGATTATTTTGCTTTGAACTGTAAATTTGTAACAAATAGCTTTGTTTTCCTATTTGTCGATTGTGCATGGTAGAATTTTTTTTTGTGTGAAAAATAACCGCATGAATAATTTGTTATTTGATAGAAATTTCGTCTTGTATATTTTTTGACAAAAATAACTAATACATGTTCAAAAAAATATATAATTGTATATATAAATATTTGATTTTTTTTAAAGCAAAAAAATGTTAAAAAGGGGTGGGGAGTCTGTGGCACATGGGCTAAATGCAGCTCAAGAGCAGGTCTCTTTTGATCTGCCTACATAGTAAGTAGCGGCTATAAAAAAATTCACTAACCAAAATAAACAGCCACATCGACATCAAAAAATAATTATTTTTAACGAACATCTTAATAATTGTAATAAAAAACGTTTAAAAAAATTCAAATTTACTAAAAATTACTTATACGATCAGTAAATAAAATTCTTCTACTTGAACATTCTATAACAAAAAGTTTGTAAATAATTATATGACATGTTTAATGATTGTTTTTGTTTTTTTTTTTATCTAACATTATATTTAACGATTTTCAGGTGACTAACACACTTACATTAGAAGATATTAGTTTAATTAATATGAATATGGTTAACGCTTTAAAAATTATTATGGTTAGTAAAAATATGTAAACATTATATTCATAAAAAAAATAACAGCATAGGGAATATCAAAAAATTACAATGCCTGCTTTAGACCTAATAATCTAATACTTTCTTGAAATTTTAGGGTTGTGGAAAATGTGGAAAAACTACAGCAGATCTCCTTCACGATTCCATAAATAAATTTCAAAAAGCTTTTGGTCCAACAAAGGTAAACACACTAAAAAAATTATTTATATTTAAAATATTTAAATAACACTTACTAAAATGTGAATCAATACTAAATTAACCTTTTCCAATCCTCCCATAGTACACGTCAATATTCTATAATGAACTAACAAAAGTGAATCGATTGAATGTTTCGAAAACTTCCAAAAGTTGTTCTGAAATTAGAGTGTACAAAACTATCACAGCCCATAAAAAAACAACTCGATACATAGTCTATAAAAATAAAAGATAAATAAATTTTCGTAGTATAGAAACATTTATATTTTTGTATTCAAATGATTAAAATTTAAGTTAAGTAAGTATAAAAAAGTAAAAGTAGTATTTGTCATTTATTTTAAATATTGGATAATAACGATGCAATTTTTTATTTTAGGAATTAACATTAAAAGCAACAGAACTGAAATCAAAAGAAAATACCAAAAATAAGTGTACATATGAAAACATAGATAATATAAGCAATCATCACGAAATGAATACAAAAGTTAAAGAAAAGTCGAAGGAATACGAAAGTAAGACCTCGAATAACAAAATTAGCAGCGATATGATTACCATAAACAATAATTTTAAAGTGAAAAGTAACTCATTGAGCCCAATACCATATCAGAAACATTTAAATACTAAAACCATGGGCAATTTTGTTCTGGATAGAGTTTCAAAACTGATGTCGGGAATGCCACCACACAACGCATTAGAATCTCATACCTCACTGCCTATTATAGAAAGTAATAAGTTAATCAGTAAAAACGTGTACATTTACAATTTATAGAGCCCCTTTACTTAAAACTGTGCTCACGTTTACCCACCACTTAAATGTTTGCGTGATAACTTTCTTACATGTATGTATCTCAGTGCCAATGCGTAAATTGTAATTAAACTTGTAAATTAGAAATACTACTTGCGATGTCGGTTATTTTACTTCACATCTCGAAAAATATATTTATATTCATTTAAATTTGTATTTTTACAAATTATACTAAATTTATTGTTATTATTGTTAATTAATAATTAAACTGAAATTAACCAATATTTATTGTTGTTTTATTTCATGAAGAAAAAAATTTACGTTAATAATCCAGAGTGAATTTAATTTTAACAAATACACGTTTTTGAACAAAATTCATTTATTAATTTATTAATAGGAATATAATTAAATAATTACAAAGTTTGATTTACATAGCTTAGATTTTGAAAAGGCATTTAATTGTATTAAACCACTTCTTCCTGTAGAAATTTATACGTTATATGAATTATTTAAAGGAGTTTCAGCACTTATATTATTTGATTCTTTAGGCATGAATTTGTGAGCTAAATACATCCAATATTTAGTTCGTACTTTGTCATATTTTTCTGACATTGCTTTACATAAGTCTAATCCTCTTTCAGCATTGTATAAAATATTTTTTTCGTTCTTATTGATAACTTCGTCACACATGTCAATAATTAATGCCAAAAGAAATGGTGATCTATTTGAACTATTAAACAACTCTTCACAGAAGGATGTTATGGAAGAATTTCCACTTATGCCTCGTTTATCATGGAAAATGACACCTCTTAGATAGTTCCAAGAACTTTCATTATTTTTCACAAGTTTAATTTTACTAAGGGTGAAGGAAACTTCACGGTCAATTGTAGCATCGGTAAACCCTGTAGTGTTTGAGACCACAAAATATCGTTGATTCCAAGCAGAGTTATTTCTAACGTCTTCATTTATTAAAGTTTCTACATAATCCAATTCTTCATCGAACAAACTGTAATAAATTTTACAAAATAAGGAAGGAGTAATTAAGATACGATAATAAATTATGTTGTTATCATTACTTGAAGGTTTTAATAACCCATTGTCTATGTTGCCAAGCATGGTAATTTTTCGGATCTTGCTCAAGCATATAAGCTGTGAACTGCAATTCTTGTGAAGGATCTTTCATCCATTCAACGATGACACGACGATGATGCCACACCTTATTAAGTAGTAAAAGTTACATAAATAAAATTTCAAATTATATGTTCCCATTCATGTTGTATGTTCACCTGGTAATTCTTCGAACTAGAGTCAATAATTTGACGAAGATAATCGAGTTCTTCTAGCAGATCTACGTTTAATGTTTGTATCAATTCTCTCCTAAAATCAATTATATTTGAAGCATAATGATATAAAAAGGAAAAATATAATATGAATACATTCACTTTAAACAGACCTATATTGCCAAACAGTATAATTAGCTGGATTTAAATCTATAGCATCTTTAGTGAGATGAAATGCTCTCATAGATTTTTCCTTATTTTTAAGAATTGCTCTAAAATAATCATAAACATCGGTAACTGTAACAAAAAAATATTAATTTAAAGACTAGAATTCACATAAAATGAAAATAAACACAATAAGAAATATAAAAACGAATATTTAAACAATGATTTAATTCTCACAGAGGTTATGATTGTTTCGAAAATGAGTCAAAGTATTCTTCATTTAAAATAAGTTCTCTGCAACCAAAATTAAGCAGAAATTATTTAATAAAAACAAGAATTACAAATGTAATGGCTCATATGAATCCAGAAACACTAAATTCGAGACATTGAATTTGACATTTAAAACCCGGTCAGAGATGAAAGATAAATTGAAATACATCGTTTTGAATAGGCGATGGAGACCACTGGATGGGGTCCATCATCTTGAGGCACAGGGGTGATATCTTGCCATTCGGGTCGGTCTGCATACAGCACCCAGCCTTCACCATTCTCAAATTCATCATCAGACATCTTGACGCAACCAACTGTCACTTGACTCACGCGACTGTCAGAAGTACATAGGGTTGTCGTATACTGCAAGGTTAATGTTGCTATATGACTAAATTCGAACAAATTTTTGGTTCCCAAACGTTTGTCTAAACGACGATAGCATATTCGACACTGGCACACATCGACAGTACCATATACCGCGAAAATTTTCGAAATAGTATGATTAAAATAAATTATATAGCATTAATTGAATCATTTAGCCATCATGTAGTTCTTCAATTATCCTAAAACGTATCGTGTGTGCTGTTGGTGTGTGTCAATGTCGTGTGTGGTATTGTCGTTTGAGTAATCGTCTGGTAACCATAAATAAAATAAAATACTGAACCAAATAAAATAATGAAGATTTTATTACGAGTTACCAATAGTTTTAGAAGTTTGAACATTTATTTACTTACTAATAAGATCTATAATATTAATAAAGAATTTAAGTATTCTCGTAATATAAAATTAACTCTTCCTCTATCTAATTATAAGTTTCTGAGTTCAACTGGCGTGTATTCAACTATCTTGTGTTCATCTATCTGATTACTATTTGTCATATTTCTTCGGTAATTATTGGTAAATAGTAATCACTATGTATTTTTGTATGAAAAAAGCTTTTGATTATTGTATTTTGACAATAATAATTTAAAGTTATAAAACATAGGTTCTGGATGTGAAAATGTTAAGAAAAATTCAGTTCACATAAAAAATATTACAATTAAAAATCTTTCTTCGATCTTCGATCTTTATATTCTTAAAGATTTAAAACTCTCAACTTTAAAAAATTGCTGAACTTTATATTTATAAGCCATTTTTATTGCTTACTAAAGAAAAACGATATATTTTTCCAAAAAATCTGATATTTTTCAATACAAATTAAAAAACCTCAAAATACGATCGATCTGAAAATCATAAACCGAAATAAATCAATTTAGATCAAACATTTCATACATTCACAACATAAAAAAAAACGGTAGCAGCGTTGCAGACATCATTTATTATCCTTCGCATTCCCGAATCCGATTTATTGCCGATTCGTGAATTGTCACAAATTGATTACGCGAATTTTTATAACGTCCCATGCCCTTAGGCCTTCAGCAATCGGTTCGAATAGTCAAATTTCATGTCGATCATTATCGGAACGACTTTGGCAAATTCGCCAGGGGTCAAAAATTATGCACACTATATGACCGAATCGATTTTTTTGGGTCGCAAAGTTTTGAAATGCGCACAACCGGTTCAATGGCTGCGAAATTTGAACTGTACAATATTAAACTATTTATCGCATCTAGAACTCGGACAATTTTTTTTTGTTGGTAATTTATTAGACCGTTTTTCGTGTTGGATCGTTTTTTTTTATGTGTAGTAATACAATTAAAAGGATCTTTGTCTGATTTGATTGTGAGATGATTCGGTTTAATGTGAATTTAAATAAAATCTGAAAGTGATAATAAATTGTGTCGTAATAAACAACGATGTCGTGACTTGGATATGATAATTTTTCACGCTTATTGTGCGAAAATCTCAATGTATTGTTTTGTTTGAAATAAATCGCTTATAAATCTCATAAATATTTTTAAAACATTTTGAATTTTAAGCTAAAGGAATTAATCATATAATATATCTTAAAAATATTTACGAAATTTAGTGATCTCATTGCTTATCAAATTGTAAATTTTGAAATCTTCTTATTTTAATGATAATGTTTTAATAAACAGCAAAACAACAAAACAATTTTTTCACAGTATGAAACACAGAAAATTATTAACTTTTCATACACTAACAACCAAATTTTCAGCAACTCAACTCAAAGATTTTCTGCCAAATCTAAAATCAATCAACTATCCACTCTAATTTCAAGATTAGAATTTGAATATCCGCGAAAAAAAGCTATTTAATTCCACTCTCACCTTCGAAACAATCCACAACAACCACCTTAAAAATACTCAACCAATTCAACAAACTCTCAACAACCCCGCATTTCCACGCCCAAAAACCCTCCACCCAACCGACCAATCACGCCCAAAAAACCACCAAAATTCCCCCAAACCTCGCCCAACCGACAGCGAAAGTGCCAAACCGTTTAGTCTTCAGCTTCGTCTCGCAAAAGTGGATCAAGTTCGGCTGTCAACCGGGCACAATGAGCCGGCCATTGAACAACGCGCCATTAACATCGGTCACAATTTCGCCACTTTCGCAACGCGGACAACGCCCCGAACACGCTACGTATTCCAATTGCACAACCCCTTTGGCTTTGTGTGTATGTGTGTGTTTGTGTGTGTATGTGTGTTTTTCAATTTTGATTTTTTTTTGGTCGAGCTCGATGTCGGTGGGCTTTTGTTGTGTTCGAAATTTCATGTTTAATCTCATTAGTTATGTTGGTGATCTGTAATCGTGTGCAGTGAAAATTGTTTTGAAAGGTGTTTGAAAAAATATTATATCGTGTACTCATTAACCTTTTAGCATATGACGAAACTTTTCAAATAAATTCATCAGGTATCGATCAAATAATAATATGAGAGTTTTAAATTAATTAGATATTTAAATGTCAATGGTGTAGCCTTGTTAAACGTTATGATTTTTGGAGTTAACGATCTGCAATTGTAAAAGGATTGGTAAATGGTAAAAGCGATTGGTAAAAGGTGGGTTTGAGTATTTTAAAGTTTCTTGAGTAATGATAAAAGGAAATTGAGCGATAAGCAGTGTGAATGTGTAAACCACACTATTTATCGCTCAACTTCCTTTTAAAATATTGCGATTGAATTCTAATGATCTGAGGCCACTTGGTGAAATTATTTAAATGTTTTGAATATTCAAACTATTTAAAAGTTTCTTGAGTAATGATAATAGGGAAGTTGAGCGACAAGTGATGTGGTTAGTATATGGTTGTAATTGAATTACAATGATCTGATACCTTTTGGAAAAAAATGGTTTTGAATATTCAAACTATTCGAAAGTTTGTTCCTACATTGTGATAAGATGAGGGTTAAGTGACAAGTAACTTGGTCAGTCAATAACTATGATTGCAAACTGCTGTCCTGAAAAAAATAATTTTGAATATTCAAACTATTTCTTATATCAATGAAAAGAAAAAAACTCAAAATTTTCAATGAAATACAAAAAACTTTATTCTGCAATTTTCATTATTCAAACTACACACGATGAAGACGATAACGAAACCAACAAAGAAGACAACCTTAACTTTTTCCCCAACTCTCAATTTTATTGCAAAACAAAACAAAACAAAAGCTCCAATCTTTCCAGTTCTCTCGTCCAAAGGCCAAAGCGCTTAACCACCGAAAGCTTCACCCAACACAAACAAAACCAAACATAATACAAAGGGCAAAAAACCATCAAGGCCCGCCTATTGCGCCTCATTCGCCCCATAATCCGGCTCCATAAGCAGCCAGCCTTCACCATCGGAAAATGGGTCATGAGCAACGGCACACAATTAAAAGAAAAGTTGTTCCACAGCAGCCGAGTGATCTTTGGCCATTCTTCGAGCGGTGCATATGTCGAGCACTCTCCTCGTATCGATCAAACGAACGTGTCCTTGTTCGGATCCGTTATCTATCTTTGTGTCTAAACATGATCCGGATTTGGGTGATCGAGGTGATTAGGGTGATTGAAGGGTTGAGGTGTTGTGTGAGTGGCGTTTGAAGGGTCTGGCTTTGTGTGGTGATTGTGTATTGATGTGTGTTGAATGTTTGGCTAATGTATTTTTAATGGGGTTTTTAAAAGATTGAGGATAACGGGTTTGGTTTTGTGATTTGGATTGCAGGATATGATCTTTGAAAATTTGGGTTTTGAAGAAAATTATTTTTAGGATTGTTAGTATGAATTGGAAATTAATGAATTTTTGAAACATTTTTTTTCTTGCGACAACAATTAATGTTTCTGACAATTATAACTAATGTTGAAATAAAAAATATTCTATTTGTATGACCAAAAATAGAATTGTTATTGAACCTATAAGATTTCATATAAAGACAAATTTACTAATTAGCATTTGGCAAAATTGATGATATAAAATTTTATTTCCAGCCAACGTAATATACTTTTTTTTATTGTGTATTTCTACTAATTGATGCAATAGTGACAGTGATGTCTTAACGGCATAGGAAAATCAGGCAATGCCTAATGGCGGCAAAATAAATTAACAAGAGTATTTGTCTTTCGGAGTAGATTTACAACATAAAAATGTTATTTAAAATATCTATCTATAATATAAGAATTATTATTTTTAAAAAATCGTTTGACCTTTAAACTATATTTCTAGAGAAAGCGACATTTTAAATTTTGCCTAACGGCGGCATATTATCTCGAGACGTCACTAAATATTATAGATAAGATGACTTTCAAAGTACTACAAATTGAAAATATTCCTTCTCAAATTATCTCAGATTAATGAACCTAAATATTATTTCGATAATCATTATGAGCCAAAACATTCAACAAAACTAAACTTATAACCATTCTACTTTTAAAATCTGAAATAATACATTTTCTTTCACAAAACACATTCATACACAACAAAAATCGAAAATCCTACAAACGTTACCGTTACATTTACTGTTTCACCACACATGAACTAATCAAATTTGAAACGCGCGAAAACGATTAAAAAATAATGACCAACGACAACTGACTAGTCGAGAATTTGTCGAACTGCCCTCCATACAACGGACGTTGATTGATAACGTGGCAGGCCAATAAAAGGCTACAGAGAAAAAATACGATCTGACCGGCGGTATATCAATCATACCATGGACCATTCGCCTCGAGACTAATCGGAACGACAGACATTGCTATTTTGGCACAATCGAATGTTCGATTAAATGAAATCGATGCCATTCGAGACAGAAGGGTTCAATCTGTTGGGAAATGTGAGGTTTTTGAATAATTTCTTTGGTTTGAATGCGATTTCCCACGGTATCATTTTTTGTGGTCGGTTTTTATGTTGGATTCAATTAGTACAAGTTCATTTCATTGGAATCGGTTTTTTTTTTGGTGTTGGTGTGTAAAAAATGAAAACACGTTTGACAATATGTAATGCAAATAATTAATTTGAATAAAAAAAATGTGTACGTTTATTCGAACGTCCCATATTTCATATAAGAATTTGATAGATGTTGCGAAATGATCCCAAACACGTTCGTTAACATAACGAGTAAATGTATTTTTATTTTTAATAGTATATTGACCCGATGAAATATCAACGCATAAATTATAAAGAAAATACAATAAATAACGAATCAATTCTGACTGATTCATTCAATAAAATATTTTACAATCGCACTCAATGTATCAATATACGAGTATATATAATACGTGTTTTAATAAACCCAATTTAACATTAAAATATTTTTTAACAAGATACTCATCTTTATAAAAAAAATTATAATAAATTCATAAATCCAACTTACCATTAGAAATACATGTGTTCATTCACGCGAAAATGAAATTAAGCTCATTCGATAATTACAACCATACAAAATTAATGATTTCCATAGAAGATATGCTTCGGCATTCGAGATCAGATCTGTTTGAACAACGGAAATTGCATGTTATTTTGCACATTAGTTATGTAGTTCACGGCATATACGTGGCCTAAGGGGCGAATTGTGGTTTCGACAAAACCACACACAACCTTGAAACCTAGCGAAATTTCACATATAATTCGAATAATTAAGATTCGCGGTGGCAACAAAGCTCCAAATCACTAGTTGGCCGTCGAGAAAAATGTCGATTTTAATCCGAAAGATCAAAAAGATTTGGACCAAGCCGCGCGCGGGTTCAGAGACTTTCGACCGTATGGGTGTGGCATTGACTTTTCAATTTTCGCCCCGAGCAATTAATGTAATTAACAATAAAAGACAACTACATAAATACTTATGTAACAATTTTCGAGTCATTAAAATATCTGGGTTATAGTTTTTATTGTGAACGTATCATTTATTATGTGCAGTGGAGCCTGCGAAATATTAGAACATACTCGCACATGATCGTTAAATTCCCCGATAAAATTTCTTATCAAAATAATTTAGCATCGTGAATTAAACGTCAAATAAATTAAGTAATGATACAATTAAAAATAATTAAATAATTGCATGTTAATAAAATATTTTCTCAACGAAAATGTGCAATTACTCAGCAGAATCGTGTCGAAAGATTTAATCAATATTGACATATTGGGCGTAGTACAAATATTGCATTTTTCCGAATGTCGAATAAAAACTATAATGGATATAAATTATCAAGATATACAATTTGTCACGTACCAGCAAATAATAATATCAAAGTCACATTATCATCACGAATCGATATAAAAAGTCGATATCGAACGAATATGGGTCACTTGTAAATATTAGTCACCTAATTCCAAGAAAGTACCAAGATCAATCGACACATTACAAATCAATCGTTGCGCAACGTTGTTTTTCTTTTACAAACGCACTCATTCGATTATTTTAATATTACGAAATACTATTCACCAATGAAAATTGTAAGAATGTTTATACGAAAACTAGGTTTTATTACGACTGATTTATAATTGATTTAACGGGCTTCAATTAAACATGTTTAACAAATTGATCTAACGTTTCAATGAACTTTCATTGGAATTTTTTATTTTTTGCAAAATAAAAAAAATGATTTTAATAACACGATATTTTATAATCACATTCACTAAAATAATATATTTGAAATTATAAAGTAATCAACTCTCAATACGTTTGAATTTTATAAACAATCATTATCAAAAAAATTCTGTTCAACATATCCATGATGGATACAGTTGATCCATCCGTCGATTATACCATTTATCGCTCAACTTCAACGATCTATACATACGTTCAAATTAAATAAAAAAAAACTATATTATTTATGTAATACAATGATAAAACCGATTCAATTGACACACAACCTAACCTAACCCCTACTCTTCACAAACACTTCTACGAACCAAATCTCAATAAAAAAAAACGCATACCGACCGATGCACTTTATCGAACACGACCGATGATAATCCATTTGCGATAACACAACAGCATTTTTATTGCACACGTCCAACAGCCATTTCTAGATCCATCGGCGATAATCGGTCATGTCTTTTTCTCACTCGATGTATACACATGTCGAGATTTCGATTGCAAAACGTCATAAATATGCATGTCGAGTGCAACGCGGAGGCGAAGCTCTATCGCAACGCTCCAATTATACAAATATCGACCCCACATGTAGTGTAATTGACGTATTTTTCCCGCGCGCGGGAAATTCAAAGGCGACCTTCTGCTTCGAGGCCGAAGACAAAAACGAGGACCGATTTTGGATTTAGGGTTGTCGATGATGACGTGGTTTGGATTGTTTCATATTTTAGCGGTGTGGTGTAATTTTTGATCGTAAGAATTGTTTTCGATTGTGAAAGTAATTAATTGGTATATAAATTATCGTGAAAGGTGTGTAGAATTAATCTCATGGTGATTATACATATTATTGTATTGTTCTTTGATATGTTACAAAAATCAATGGTGGATTTACCTAAAAGCGGTGGTGACGCTCACCTTAACATTTACGAAAAATCAATTTTTGATGGATTATTATAACTTTTTTATACATCATAAAAGTTGAATCACTTTCTGAAGAAAAAAAAGCTTGAAAAAAGGCATTAATTTGCATTAAAGGGAATTTTATTTTCTAAAGTTGTCCATTTGTTCTTTATTTTGTGAAGCTTACGAGATAATACATATCAATAATAAACAAAAAAAATTCGTCTGCGGCAATATATTTTTTTAAATTTTAATATTTTAAGTGTAATGGGGGGAGTAAGTTTGATACCCGTTTCAGTATAAAAATGTTTCTAAAAATTTTCTAATGCTTCGAGCCTCTAGCGAAATAAATCCGCCACTGAATTTAATCAATCGATTTGGCAACCCTAAAATATCTTTCAATGTGACACCTTTCCCGCGACCGAAGGAAGACATCTATCAAAACATTCGTGACATTTGACACAACCTATTATAAATCGAACGTGTCCTCGACTTTAAGAAAAATCAGTGCAGAACAATAAATTTTATTATCAAACCCAACTTCTACATATCAAATCAATATTCACAAGGGTGGTTCACGTTTTAACGTTTATTATGACTGGTGTCGACAGTTTCTTTTACGTCGATGAGCTGTCATTTTAAATTAAATTCGTTTTACGCAACGAACACCTGAAACAGTGGCGCATAACAAACACAATTGATTATATTAAAAAAAAAATGATAATACATATTGATTCAATACGATATTTAGTTTCTAATCATAAATTCAATTTATATAAATTTCGAATTAATTCACATCTATAAAAAATCTTATACAAATCCACCACTGTCCAAAACATCCACAGGCGTTTTTTTCATTCAGAACAAAACAGCCATGTCATTGTTTCGCTGCCCACACGTACACCGATTACAAGAGAAAAACCTCATATAAACTCATAATCGTATTACAAATCGGTATCGGATCACTTTTGCGCAACCGCCGAGAAAATTGCCGCGAACTTTCATACGTGATACGTTTTCGCGGTGACGTGACCTCTCAACTCGATTCGCGTGCAAGACTCGTAACAAATTAGCACCACCCAAATATAATCGCTGCGATTGTTCTCGATGTGATTTATAGGCCGTAGCCGTGACTGGATTATGAGACAGGGTCGATGGATTTGTGTTGGGTAATGTTGCGAATTTCTGAAGAGTGGAATTCGGTGGGATTTGGACTGCGATGGCGGTTTTTGAGGTGGATGTCGATGTGCGGATTTTTGAATGAAGGAGGTTGATTGATTGAGTTTTTTGTGTGTGTTGATGGATTGTTTCTATTGTGCAGTTTTTGTACTTCGAATTCGACGTTTTAAACTTTAAATTCAACTTGAAATTCGATGTTTTATACAAATTCAACAAATTGACAAGAATTCATAGTAATGAATTTCATTGATTGCTATAACAATTGTCGAAATCAAGCATGGGCAAAAGGCGACCCGCTGGCTGATTTTATCTGTCTCGCAGCAATATTTATTTGAGCATTTATGGCCAGATTATTACTTTTTTAGAAAAACTATAGAGGAAACAAGTTGATCATTTTCCCACTATGCAAAAATGTTACGAAAATTTCTTAAATTATAATTTACTTATTTTAGAACTACAAGCAGATTTCAAAGAAATTGAAAATAGTTTATTATTTTTTACTAGATATGGCTTTGGACCGTGACGGCCAAAAAAATATTGTATATAATTTTGAAAATATTATATTTTCAATTAAAATATGAAGGTAAATATTAACGAAGCTTTGAGTCAATGTATGTATTATATTTCGCATGTTTCTGAAATACATATACTTTTTTAATTGCCTTATCCAATTTGAAATGTAATAAAAATTATAAAATATTGAACATAATCAAGAGCATTAAAAAAAATGTATATAGTAATGAGCTTTTTCTATCCAGTGAACCTTGCTTCGTATTCAATGTCTTCCACCGTTCGAAATCTAATTTCATAATTAATTACAATTACGATTTTTTGCCGCAATAAAGTTCAAACATAAACGATCATACATATGTATATAAAAAAAATCGATACGATTAATTAAACTCGGACTGCAGAACAACTGACATTTCGAACAAACGAGGTTGACGCAAGGACAGTCGAATCCGCACCAAAAACCAAAAAAATGGATCGACCATTGAAATCTTCCAAAATATTCAAATGACAATTCAAACAAAAAATGTACCGCGTGAAATATGGGAGCGATTCGCGAAATGGCGGCAGATCTGAGCGAGCGCGAAAGTGGTCCAATTTTGACGTATTTTTTTTTTCGGCCGACACAGAGCAAAAGTCGGGCGTGTCCGCGAAGCCGAGTCCTTTGGCCGCTCGAGTATAAATTCGGCCTGCTTCGTTCTTGATTGTCACAAGTCTTCGGTTGCTCAGAACCTCAACTTACCAGACACAACAATGGCATTCAAAGTGAGTTTTCGTGATTTCGCGCAGCCTCCCATCGAGTTGATACATTTTTCATAAGCTCACCGATTTGGTTTTCAAATATGAATTTCGATAGACCATATCTAAAATAATTTTAGATACATTAAAAATTTTCCAATTTTCAAACACTTATCTGCGAATTTTCTGATGTGTAATACAACTAAAATATTTTTTTTTTTATAAAAATTATAGGTAGCTGTTTTATTGAGCGTGTTGGCTGCTGCCCAAGCCGGTTACATCGCCGACCATGGAGCCATCGTAGCTGCTCCTGCCATCACCTCTGGACACATGAACATCCTCCGTTCCCAAGGAAACCTCGGACAAGTTTCCACCTACTCCAAGACCATCGACACCCCATTCTCCAGCGTGAGCAAACATGATGTCCGCATCAGCAACCCAGGATTGGCCGTACACTCTGCCCCAGTCGCCTATGCTGCCCCAGCTTATGCTTCCCACGGATATGCTGCTCCATCCATCGCTGCCCCAGCTTATGCTTCCCATGGATATGCTGCTCCAGCTTATGCTTCCCACGGATATGCCGCCCCTGCCATCGCTAAAATTGCTGCCCCAGTCGCCTATGCTGCCCCAGCTTATGCTTCCCACGGATATGCTGCTCCAGCCATCGCTGCCCCAGCTTATGCTGCCCAAGCTTATGCTGCCCCAGCTTATGCTTCCCACGGATATGCTGCCCCAATCGCTAAAGTAGCCGCTGCCCCAGCCCTCATCGGAGTTGCCTACTCTGCTGCTCCAGCTGTGTCACATATGTCCTACTCCAACGGAGTCGGTCTTTCCTACGCTTGGTAATTTGTTCCCTTCCTACCATTAAAATCCGATATTTGAAACTTCCTCTCCATCCATTTTTTTTACCTTTCATCTGTCATTTTGTTCACTATGTAAATAAGTTATTTATTTATTTATTTTATTTTATGCCTTATTTATTGATTCAATAAATCTAAGCATAGAAAACTTACATATGTTTTTTATTTGATTCAAATGAGTTTAAAGTACTAAATGATAATGGAAAATGCCTAATATTAGATTGACAATCATTTGGTTGATAATTTGAATAAACCAATAACAATGTTAGATGAAATCGAAAGTGCTGTAATTTTTTTTGGGACTAATTATTGGATGTTAATAATAAGCATTATTATTGTTTCACGTTAAAAACTACATATAAACGTATTGGAAAACCAAATATCATTTTCATTCCCATCAATATAAAATTTTAAGAAAAAAATAGATATTTTTCATAAAAATAACCGATTACGAAATTCTGAAGATTAACCCGATTTCTTTAATAATACTAAATTTGATTTTGAATAGATAAACGTGCTTAAAAAGAAAGTAAGTATTATAATTATATTTCAAATTTTCTTTTGTGCCAAGACTAATAACCTTTTTTGTGCAATATGCACCGTCGTTGATTTATGAGTGCATGTGTAACAAAAGGTCAAATGAAACTAATCTGAAATCGTATTATGAACTAGTTGTAACTCATATTATATTTTTCTTACTAGTGCAAGGATCACAAGTTATTTATCACGATCAAATATTCCATTTAAATATCATATAGTTAAAAAATAAAAAAATATCAATAATAAAGATATTTTAATAAGTAAACTTTTACATAATATGAAAATTAAATTATTGAGTGAAACTTTACTAAATTTTTCAGTTTATAAAATGAAACAATGAACAATTTATCATTTATTGTGAAAGTTGTATAATTATATGATTCCTATATGTTTTGAAGTTATTGAGGTGAATGAACATGAATGCCATTTGAAAAAAATTACAAATCTATCAAGATAAACTTGAAATATTATATATATTTCAATTTGTTCTATTTTAAATTTATTATTTATAGCTCTTGATGTATTGGAAGTGATAATCGATATTTTGGATCGAAAAATATGTATGCGTGTATTTAAAAAAAACTATTGAAGTAACATAATGTCGAAAAATGTTCATGTTTGGATAAAAACTGTTTTGATAGAATAATTTTTCATTAGAAATAATTAATTATTTTATTTCCTAATGTTCATTTTTGAGTTTTGATTTCAGTAAATCAACGAGTCTTTACAAATTCTGAGTATTCATTCAAATTTTTCAAGCTTTTTATTATTTAAATATAATAATATTCTCCAAATCGTTTCTTGAAAATTATAAAAAATTTACATATTCGATAATTCATTATATTATATGTATATTTTAATATTTTATCAGAAATGTGTAAATGTATTTCATATAATATGTATTTTCTTATTTTTTTTAAGAATTATTATTTTTTTGTGTCCATTTATCACAAATATTTCAGCTTAAATATTCATAAGTGTGGTAATTTAAATTTTTTTATAATAACAATAATATATAATTTTTAGATAGTAAGTATATGTATGTATATAATGAAACAAGTAAATTATCAATAAATTAAATTTTATTAAAAAGAAAAAATAAATAAAAATAAATTTTTGACAAGAAGAACATCAAGAAAATTCACAGAAAAATAAATAACAATAAATTAAATCGAAGAAGATCATTGCAAACGACTCATAGTGCGAAAACAGTCTTATGTACAAACGACGATGCGTTTACCAGGCATAGTTAAGACCGACTCCAGTATAGGTCATGTGGGAAACGGCTGGAGCAGCAGAATAGGCAACTCCGATAAGGGCTGGGGCAGCAGCTACCTTGGCAATTGGGGCGGCGTATCCATGGGCAGCATAAGCTGGGGCAGCGATGGCAGGGGCAGCATATCCGTGGGAAGCATAAGCTGGGGCAGCATAGGCGACTGGGGCAGCAATTTTAGCGATGGCAGGGGCGGCATATCCGTGGGAAGCATAAGCTGGAGCAGCATATCCATGGGAAGCATAAGCTGGGGCAGCATAGGCTGGGGCAGCATACGCTGGGGAAGCATAGGCAACTGGGGCAGAATGGACGGCCAATCCTGGGTTGCTGATGCGGACGTCATGTTTGCTCACGCTGGAGAAAGGAGTGTCGATGGTCTTGGAGTAGGTGGAAACTTGTCCAAGGTTTCCTGGAGTGCGGAGGATGTTTTGGTGTTGGCTGGTGATGGCTGGGGCAACGATGGCTCCATGATCGGCAATATAGCCAGCGTGGGCAGCAGCCAACACGCTCAACAAAACAGCTACCTGAAAATACAATTATTTTTAAAAATTTGGTTCTATTTGAATTGAAACAGTCTAAAATCCTGTAAATATTAGAAATAGTTTTTCAACCTCAAAAATCAAGGACTATTTACAATGAATATAAAAATCAAATTAATAATAATGATAACAACGATCAATTAAATCATGAAAATAAAAATCAATATAATTTTACACCCTTAAACAAGGGTTCTCTCATAGAAGGCAAAGCTTACTTTGAAAGACATATCGAAGGGGGTTGGTTGTGCAATCGGCTCGTTCGCAAGTTACCGAATGATGCTGACAGCGAATCGGTAGTGTTTTTATAGCTGAGCTTGATCCTGAGGAGAGCAGAAGTCAACCTTGGGCTGTTGACAAACTTCAGGTCGACCCACATGTCACGCCCAGTAACAAGAGCACATTCGAAACTTTCGCGGCCGACCGCAAGGGAAATGCCGGCTGGGCGTGTGTATGTGCACTTTTCGTGTGTAGTCGGGTATGTGGACTGCAGTTGAGTCTCGATTGTTTGGATTGGAAATTGTGGGTGTTTTTAGAAGTTTAGTGTGGATGATTGTAGTTATATGTTTTGTTTTGTAACTGTAAGTTGGCTAAATTTGAGAAGAAATTTTAGTAATTTATCAAAAATGCTTATTTTTACATCAATTATTCATTTTCCAAAATTTTTTTTTGTATCAATTGATAATCGGTAATTATTTGAAAATTATTTGGCATTATTTGAACTTATTGGTAATTATTTGGTTATTGTTGGTATTTATTTATTATATTATAGTATTGTTAGAGAGTGTTTATTTGATATGACGCATATACTCGTATAATAGATGACCGCAATCTATTGCAAAATTTAATTATAATGGTGTTTCTATTATTAACATTTACTTTTTATTTTCAAACAATGTCTTTGTAAATCGAATAATGCAAAGTTTATAGGTCAGTCAATGAAAAAAAATTAAATAGAAATTTTCTGATTGAAAATCGTATTATCGAAAAAATCGATTTATTCGATTTTAATGAAAATATACCCTATCTATGTGGCAATTAGACCTAGCTCCAGATACCATCAAACAATAACAAAACAAAGAAAATAATTGAATGGTGAAAAACTATCGAAGCTAGTTGCTGATTTTCAAAACCATGTCTTCGCTTTAAGAAAAATCAAATTTGAAATTCGCAATTACGAATTAGCAAAGTTTCACTTTACTAATACGAGCATAATTTTTTGAATGTTCCGAAATATGTAGTTGACGGTTTTGAATCTCATAAAATTTTCAGCCAGTCTAAAAAATTGTGTCAAAGACAACGCTCGAATTCATTAATTTTACCAAAAGAGAATTAGCGTGACCTGAGCCAATCATTCATAATTTTTCATTTCAAAAAATATTTTAAGCACTCAATTTTTAAAAAAGAAACCTCATAATTTTAAACAAGAACATCGATTCTCAGAAACCTTAATATTGACCTTTATCCCTCGAGGAAAATGTTAAACAACTCGAAAAGCTGTACTTGAAAAGAGGTTTTTTAAAGGGCATTGTCGGACGATCATCAGACATCTTGCCGCCATTGAATCCAAAAATAAAATCGAGAAATAAGATTTCGTTGTAATTAATACCAATCATATCGAAGATTAACGTCCATGCAATATATGTCGTATTGTGCAACGTTTTAAAAATGTATTAGAGCAATAACCATCAATAAAAATGTCTAGTGTTTAAAAAAATATGAATTAAAAGAAATAGCGTCTCAAATTACCGGTTACTATTACTTCTATGGTTATAGACGTTACTAAAATGCGAACAGATATATTTGAAAGCGATATAAATCACAAAAATATTATATTTTTATTATTGAATATATAAAATAATGCTATTTTTTTAATGCATGTATCAACAAATTTAAACTTTGAGAATTTGATCAATCGAAATTTATGAATTGATTTTTAATAAAAATTTCAAAAAAAAGGACTTATGCGACTTTCACAAATTCGAAAAACTCAAATCGTATAATGACAATTTCTCGATAAAATTGCTTTTAGATTATTCTAGAAATTGAAATTTGAAAAAAATATAGACGAGTGTGAGTCAGCACGCATGATCGTTTTCATTCGAACGAAATTAAAAATAAATAAATGGCCGCGAGCGATGTTCCAATTTTGCAAGTGAGCATGCGGACCTCTAGCAGGTACCATTGTTTCATTACCATAATAATGACGTAATGCTCCTTAGCCTCGATTTATTATGGTGTTTGCCGCGACGTCCCATCATTTATCAAGCCGCGTATATGATAAAGTGCAGCGGTTTTGAGTGTTGTAAAAGTTCGTTTGTTGCTAATAGAGTGCTTAAATGTATCTTGCTCGATTTATTGGTATGAAAATGTATCGTTTTTTTTTTAATGTTGGAATATTGTGTATGTTACCATTTTTTTTAATGATGGTATTAAAATAAAATGATTGAACTATTGATCTTTTATCGACTAGTTAGTAGTGTTGAAAAATAAATTTCAATTGAGTTGACATCTATGTGTTTGGAATATGATGATTTTTATTGCCATTTTAAACTTTTATGCAGACTGTGACTTTTAATTAATTGACGACTATGTATTATATTTTTCATTTACATTTTTCTCAAATTTGATGTTTTATCTTTGAAAAAGTAAATACAATATTGTAGATAATTTTAATACAGATTAGTTCGATATTTGTTTACCATAGCAGCCTACACTCGAAAAACAACCATTGCTTACAATTAGTGAAATCAAGTTTCAAAACTATGTCAACAGATGGAGTAATCATCTGAAAAAAAAATCAGTGTTCGCGCGCGTTTACGAACTTTATGTGTTTCGATTCGTATACATAATACATTCGTACATTTCAATATTTTATTTCATTTCAATTATTTATAATTACAGCATTCATGAACCACAAAATAATATTCCTGCTATTCTTCAAGAAACTACTATTTCTTTTAAAAAATTACATACATAACATTTTACCGCAAGAACAAATGCGCGATAATATCAGATGGGATAGCAAACATCATGATTGCCGAAGAAAGAATGGTGTTCGAAATTGAAGAAAACTTCTCCGTTCGTCGGAAAAATATCGCAAGGTGAACGAAAGCGACCTTTTCGAGACTATACTTCAAAAGATCTTCATTTTCATTATGAGAAGTTTGAAAATTATGTCATCACGCCATCTGTTAATGCCAACAAAATACGCAACATAGCAGCGAAATGTAACAATTTGTTTTAGAGCGTTGAGCTACTAGAAATACTAAACAGGTACTTAATTATTTTCAATTGATATGAAATTTATATAGTAGTTTATGGAACTATTCATAAACGTAAGAATAAGTGAATGGCAAACGAGTGAAGGTTAATCGGATTGACGAAACTTTTTTTGTGCAAGGGATTAAACGACATTTTATTTTAATTAATTTTTTCTAAATTCTTCGTTTGATTTATCGTTTTTACCCTTTTTCCGAACAGAATATTATATATGTGGATGACTTGCGGTAAAACCAAACACTACTAGTTGGATAACAAGACGACAATCCTGAAAGACAAAGTGAGTTATTTCAAATTTACATATTCATCAATTTTTCGTAATAAATTTTCCGTTCTATAATATTATATATGCTTTTTTAGAAAGGAATGAGTTTATGAAATTTTCAAAAAAATAACACAGGTATGCATGGGTAAAATTGTCTGAAATTGAATACATAATGATTTCTTATAGATTTCGAGGTGCAAATTAACGGAAAAATAATTTAAAAAATCTATCACGTACAGTTTTTTCAAAATCTTAATAAATGCTACCCAAATACCAAGCTGCTATTATGAAAATTCTCACTTTCAGCATCTACTTTATTTGAGGATAGTTATCAAAAATATGTAGTAAAATGTGAATCAATGTCATTTTATTTTAAACGTCATTTAGCAATTGAACGTGATAAAATAAACGTAGTTTGTTTGTCTTATGTATTCTAGTATAAAATTCTTTGCTTCATTGCTTTATGTTTATACAAAGGCATTTCATACTATTCAAGACATCTACTTTTTTTATTTCAGTTAATTTTACCACTTTGAGTGATCATATTTATATTTCAAAAACCGTTTTGAAGATTGCATAAGATGTTTTATATAATTATAATAACCATCATTGGCCTCTGGCTTGCTATAAAAATGTATTTTAAGCATATCACAGTTATTTACACAGGAAAAGAGAAATTAAATGGAAAAACTGTTATAGTGACTGGTGCTAATTCCGGTAAATATTATGTTACAAAGTCGTACCATTAATTAAACTGTCAATATTTATACATCATATCATATTTTATAATTTGAAGGCATTGGATTTTTATGCGCTAAAGATTTCGCTAAAAGAGGTGCAAAAGTGTTGATGATTTGCAGAAATTTAATCACTGGGGAAGATGCAAGAAATAAAATAATAACGGAAACTGGAAATAACAACATAAAAGTATGAAAAATAAATATAATATTACAAAAAAAAAAATTAATAATATTTTTTCTAGCTGAAACATATTGATTTTGCTTCATTCAAAAATGTCAGAAAATGTGCTGAAGAAATTTTAAAAGAAGAAAAATATATTCATATTTTATTAAATAATACAGGTTATGTTGCAGATGAAATGAAGTTTACAGAGGATAACCTTGATACAACAATGCAAATAAACTATTTCGGTCAATTTCTTTTTACTAATATTTTATTGGGTGAGTATTAAAAAGTTTTTATATAACAATTTTTTTCAACATACTTAAGTACTTAAGTACTTAAATTTAAAATCAAATCAAATTACTATGATTTTTTAAGCAGTATTATTTTTGTAAACTCTCAAAATTGGATGTTACATTTTGAGTTTACATCTACTTTCTGTATATCTATCAAATCTATCTATCTATGCGTATTTTATCAATTATTTACTATTTACTATTGAAAGTAAGAAAGTTCTTTGTTTGACAATGAGTTTAAAAATAATATAATATTTTTTTCAGTCACATAAATATATGCTTAATACTATTTTCATCATCCTTATCATCATCACCTCCACCACCACCATAATTGTCACACTAGCTAGTGAATACATACTTTAGCTATAATATAATATATGTATGTTCATATAATTTTCACATAAGTAGGTATATGCTGTTTCCAGCAATATAAATGAACCAGTATTTATTTTAGGAAAAATCAAAAAATCGTCACCCAGTCGTATTGTAAATGTTTCATCAATATCTCATAAGCTTGCTGATCTTGATTTAAATCATTTAAAGAAGTTAAATACAACGAATAAATTTTCATGCTATTCAAAGAGTAAATTGGCTCTTAATTGTTTTTCAAATGAATTAGCAAGCCTTTTAAAAGACACAGGTATTACAACTACAAGGACAAATTTATTTTCGAAAATAATCAAAGATATTTTTAGCAATTGTAATTAATGAAATATGATTTATAGGTGTGTCAGTCAATGCTTTGCATCCTGGAGGTTTCTCATCTGGACTGTTAAGAAACCAATCTTTCTTCATTGAAACTATAGTCAATTTTATTCATAAAAATTTTATCAATGTAAATATTACAATGAAACACTCATAAAAATCTCTAAATCTTTTTATAAGATTAATGAAATTAAAAAAATTACATTTTCATTGCACGAGAATGGTTTTGAATACTATTTTTAAGAAACATAAAAAAGTTACAATTTCATTAATATTAATAAATTTTATGTTTCAGTCTCTGGAAGAAAGTGCGCAAACATCTATTTATTTATGTGTATCTTCTGAAGTGCAGAACGTAACCGGAAAATATTTTGAGTATTGTAAAATTTCAACTCCATCGCGTATTTCTCAAAATATGGAAATCACTAAAAAATTGTGGGAATTAACTGAGAAGATAGTGGACTTGAAGCCAGAAGAAAAACATTATTAAATTATAATGTTTTTAAGTGTTTCAGTGAATAAGTGAATAATTTTATTTTTATTTTTACTTTTACAATTAAAGAGTTGGAGACATGGGTTTATTTTTATTTTTTTTAATATTATAATATCATTTACACTGAATTAATAATAAATTAATAAGATTTCGTTTGTTTGTAATAACAGATTTATTTTAATTTATCGAACATGAAAAATATTTATTTGAAATTATATAAAGCAGAATTCCGCATATTCGAATAATGAGA
Source organism: Hydropsyche tenuis (assembly GCA_009617725.1). Lineage (NCBI taxonomy): Eukaryota > Metazoa > Arthropoda > Insecta > Trichoptera > Hydropsychidae > Hydropsyche > Hydropsyche tenuis. The sequence continues at coordinate 1,391,715 of VTON01000011.1, read as the reverse complement.
TTATATAAAAATAAGGAAATTTGTCAAAATAATTGTATTTTTACCTTTCATCAAAAACTTCATATGAACCACTATCATCAAGAGATGCTTAATATTCAGTAATTTAATCGAAACAAATTTAGTTTTGAAATATTTTCATATTATCTATTAATCTTTTTCCAATTGATTTTTTTTTCATATCGGTGTAGTACCAGTGGAAATTAATTTCAAGTGTTTTCCAATTCTGTACTTGCGAGTCAGAAATTAAAATTGGAAGAATCAAGAAACTAAATAAGTACATATTATTGTAGCTACATAATGTCAACATGAGTTATGAGAGTTTTAATTGAATCAGTTTCTTTAAATTAGTATCAGAAAATAATTTTATTTTACAATAATAAACAAAATAAATAAAAAAATTTCAAAAACCCATATATTGAACATACACTTTTTTCAACTTAATACATAAAAAAATATATTCCAAATTAAAAATATTATTTTATTATCATAATTGATATGAAATAAAAATGTGTACATACTAAAATAATTCCAAAATATGCTCGGAAATTATATCAATTGGTCGAATAGTACAAGACTTCGACCACATTAACGCTTCCGGCGGCCTTTCCCGTGCGTGGCTGCGGCAAGGTGAGTTCACTTTTCGTCGTTTTTAATAATAACGGCACCTGAAGGGGGGCTGTGCCCCTTTACCTTCGCCCCATCGGCCCCCATAAACGTAATTATAACGCAATCCCCCATTATTCGCGATAGAAACACGTTTTTTCCATTTCATCATACGCGAACCACGTGTGCTGTGTAACTTTGACGTTTCATTCAACATTTTGATGAGATTCATTTCTTGTTAACCCACATTTACCCTAAAAAGGTTGGTTCATGAACATTTAACCTACATTAAACCGTGATTCGAATCTATATTTTAGATTCTAAATTTTGAAGCGAGTCCTAACCTTAAAAAAAATTTCGACTTCGCACTTTCGTGTTTGCGTGAATTATTCGATTTGTTCGGCAGTCGCTTTTCATTTAGAAGAACTATCTTTTTCCAGTTCGCCGATTCGCAACCATGCCGCAGAACGAACATATCGAGCGGCACCAGAAGCTCCATGGGCGAAGGCTCGACTATGAAGAGCGGAAACGGAAGAGAGAAGCTCGTGAGCCTCACAAACGAGCTGAAAAGGCTAGAAAATTAAGGGGCATCAAAGCGAAACTGTTCAATAAAGAGCGTCGCAATGAGAAGATCCAGATGAAAAAGAAGATCAAGGCCCATGAAGAGAAGAAGGTCAAAAATAAGGCAGAGAAGTTGTCCGAGGGAGCCGTGCCCGTTTATTTGTTGGACAGAGATGTGCAGTCTAGGGCTAAAGTGTTGTCGAACATGATCAAACAGAAACGGAAGGAGAAAGCTGGCAAATGGGATGTGCCCATTCCTAAGGTCAGGGCTCAGTCCGACGCGGAAGTTTTCAAAGTAATCAGTACTGGCAAATCTAAGAGGAAGGCTTGGAAACGTATGGTCACTAAAGTTACGTTCGTCGGAGAAGATTTCACTAGGAAACCCCCCAAATTCGAAAGATTCATCAGACCGATGGGGCTTCGGTTTAAGAAGGCACACGTTACCCATCCAGAACTGAAGGCTACATTTTGTTTACCGATCATAGGCGTCAAGAAAAATCCTAGCTCACCTATGTACACTAGTTTAGGCGTTATCACTAAAGGAACAATACTTGAAGTTAACATTTCAGAATTAGGTTTAGTTACACAATCCGGTAAAGTTATTTGGGGAAAATACGCTCAAGTGACTAATAATCCTGAAAATGATGGATGTATAAATGCTGTTCTTTTAGTTTAAAAATTTAATGTTAAGTTTCTAATGTATTACTCATCACAATAAGCTGTCCAATAAACCAATATTTTTCATATAATCGTTTTATTTAATATTTTCAACGTAATACGTTTTGTTAAATTTTCCATTTTTACCTTCATTGTTCTATTGTATTTCCTTAAATAACATGAAAAATATTTTATTTCAAATCAGCCGCCATCATGCAGATCTTCGTGAAGACCCTCACTGGGAAGACCATCACCCTTGAGGTTGAGCCTTCAGATACTATCGAGCATGTGAAGGCCAAGATCCAAGATAAAGAGGGAATCCCTCCAGATCAGCAAAGATTGATTTTCGCTGGTAAACAATTGGAAGATGGAAGAACACTTTCGGATTACAATATCCAAAAGGAATCTACCCTTCACCTCGTGTTGAGGTTGAGAGGTGGAGCCAAAAAGAGGAAGAAGAAGAATTACTCTACTCCAAAAAAAATCAAGCACAAGAAGAAGAAGGTTAAGCTAGCTGTGTTGAAATATTATAAGGTATTATTTTTTTTTTTCCTATTCCCATAGTTATTTTCCTACGGCACGTGATTATATTTTTTTTGTTTGTTTAAAGGTCGATGAAAACGGTAAAATCCACCGTTTAAGGAGGGAGTGCCCGGAAGAACGGTGCGGTGCCGGAGTGTTCATGGCTGCAATGGAAGACCGCCATTATTGCGGCAAATGTGGCTACACTCTGGTATTCTCAAAGCCCGATGAAAAATAAAAACTTATATTCCACCGTGTATGACGGATTTATGTTTTCAATAAATTTATATAAATCCTGATACGGTGAATTTTTATTGAACTCCCTTGCTAATCTAGCAATTGGCATTTAATCAAATTACACATTTCAGGCATTAAAAAAGACTTAAATCCCCTTAAGATTTCCATAAAATAGTAAGCAAATTTAATTTAAATTATTTACTTAAATGAATCCGTATTAACTTGTTTATTATTTAATTTTGATATTCAGAAAAAACATGTGGAATGTCTAAGGCTAAAAATAGACGAGAGACTTTTTGTCGTACGATAATTTAATCGGATCGGGCTACTTGCGCGCACACTGGGCTAATTAAGTGATCGAATCGGTGGCGAATGCGCAAACGAGTCAACGATCTGCTCTCGAACGATAGAGTTTTCGTCTGCTAATTTGTAGGAAGTCAATATAAAATTGTCGATTCGAGCGAGTAGAACGATCAACCGGTGTGTGCATGTGGAAAAGCGCCTATTGATTTAGCAGTCAGACGATAGTTTACCGATTATATAGTTTAAATACAATCGCGAAGGTGATTAAACTCGTTTACTGAATCGTTATAATTTGCACACTTGCATGCATCTCCATGTCGATTCAAATTATCATACGACAAAAAGTCTTGTCTGCGAGAGCCCTAATAGATAGAGTGCATGATCAAAACCATTTTTTTTTTCAATTACATTTCTGCTTAAATTTCCTGGTATTCCTTCAACTACTCTATTTTAATTACAGGTAAATAATCAAATTATTTGTTTTATAAAAATGATACTTTCCTGTTAGAGTAGCGTAAAAGTGACCTATTCAGACGTACAAATTTTGTAAAATAATTTTAAATATTAATGATTCAACTTTTAATGGATCTGTTAGCACGTGTACAATTATTGAAAGTCAAGAAGTATGTGACCGTATTTGTAAAAAAACAAAACCAAGAATATTTTCCGAATTACCGTAAAAAGTAGCCAATTTTGAGAGTTAACGTAAATGAATTTATCTAAATGATAATAATATTACAGTGGAAATCGCTTGACGTGAGAAATCCGGTTAACAAGAAATATTATTTTGGTACTGACAAAATATTGTGTACGTATACTCTAACGTAGGGTTATCAACTGTTATGGTCAAAGAAAGAGAACATTTAAAAAAAAATTGTTTATTTTTAACAATTTTCTTAATAATTGTGCTGGTTATTATTAAAATTGAATATGTCATTTAAAGTATCAAAAATAATAATATTTTACCATGGAGGAAGAGTAGTAATAATTTATTCTAGTTTCAGCGAAAGTCACTATATAAAACATATATTTGGGGAAATTCATGGAGGAGGGGGGGGGGGTAGTAATCATTTATTCTAATTTCAATGAAAGTCATAAAATATGTAAGTATGTTGTATGGAAATTTGTGGGGGGAGGGGTAGTAATCATTAAATAAACCAAAAGTACGGACTGCGCAAAATTGGATTTGAAAAAGAGGAAATTCTTGGAATTAGAAATAGAGGACATTATGGTTATATTGCAAAAAAAGAGAAGAAAAGAATTATGTTAAAATAAAAAGCTTGAAAAAAGAACATATTCTCTTTTAAAGAGAACTGTTGGCAACCCTACTCCTAACGTGAGATTATTTTAATACAAAAATGCATTTTGGTGCTTTCAGTTTCGTGTTAAACATTTTTCACTTTCATTTGAAAATTTCGAAAGCATGCGAGTTTGCGTCGTGTGAGTTTACGTCCCCCAACCATAATTTAGCATAAACCCGTATATTGAACATATACTTTTTTCAATTTCATACATTAAAAAAATTATATAAATATACCCAAAGTTATTAACATTATTTAATTTAATTATCATTCTTGACGTGAAATAAAAATACATATTTGAAAATAAAATAATTACAAAACATGGTCAGAAATCCCATCAGTTGATCAAGAATAATTCAATACCCCACGAGCGTCCACAACGGCCTTTCTGTTCATGGCTGCGACGAGGTATGTTCACTTTCTGTCATTTTCTATATTAACTGCACCCGGAGGCGGGCTACGCCCCTCTGCCTTCGCCCCATTGACCCCCCATGAACGTAATCATAACGCGGCCCCCTATTTTTCGCAATAGAAATACGTTTTTTTTCTATTTCGCCAAGCGTGCCCTCGTGCTCACCCATATTTCGCGTGTGCTGTATAGTTTTGACGTTTCATTCAGCATTTTTATATGAAATTCATTTAATTTTAATCCGCGCTTACTCTATAGAAGTTGGTTTTTCAAATTTAAACCCACATTCAACCGATATGGATCTATATTTTAGATTCGATGCTTTGAGGCGTGTCCTAACCTTAAATTTTTTTTTCGATTAGGTACTTTCGCGTTAACGTCATTGCTGGTCAGGGGAATAGAGACAAAATTAAGCTGAAGCTAAAAAAATATCAGTAAAAAAAAAAAATCTGTTGTGCTTAGCCCTGTTTTTATGATACCTTTTGTTAAAATTTCTATTTCTACATTTTTTGTTTGTTCTATTGTATTTCCTTAAATAATCCGAAAAATATTTCATATCAAATCAGCCGCCATCATGCAGATCTTCGTGAAGACTCTCACCGGGAAGACCATCACCCTCGAGGTTGAACCTTCCGATTCTATCGAGCATGTGAAGGCCAAGATCCAAGATAAAGAAGGAATTCCTCCAGATCAGCAAAGATTGATTTTCGCTGGTAAACAATTGGAAGATGGAAGAACACTTTCCGATTACAATATCCAAAAAGAGTCCACCCTTCACCTCGTGTTGAGGTTGAGAGGTGGAGCCAAAAAGAGGAAGAAGAAGAACTATTCGACACCTAAAAAAATTAAGCACAAGAAGAAGAAAGTTAAATTGGCTGTATTGAAATATTACAAGGTATTATTTTTTTCCCTACTCCCATAGTAATTTTCCCTTGACACGTGTTAACATTTTTTTTGGTTAAAGGTGGATGAAAACGGTAAGATCCACCGTCTAAGGAGGGAGTGCCCTGAAGAACGCTGCGGGGCCGGCGTTTTTATGGCGGCGATGGAAGATCGACATTATTGCGGGAAATGTGGCTATACATTAGTCTTTTCGAAACCCGATGAAAAATAATTTTTTTTAAATACACCGTGTATGACGGATTTATATATTATTAATAAATAAATGTAAATCTTGATACGGTGAATTTTTATGATCTCCCTTGCCAATCTAGCGATCGGCATTTAATCAAATCACACATTTCAGGCATTGAAAAAGACATAAATTCTCTTAAGGTTTTCATAAGATTTGGTAGGTATATTTTTTTCATAAATGAATGCAGTATTTAATATAGATTGTAAGGTAAGTATTTATAAATATGAGCAGACTCCTGTAGAACCTCTTGAGATTGAGCAGTGACCAATGGTAAGTAACCACTAAAAGCATCAAGAAAAGTTGCCTTTTTGATATTTCAGATATTTTTTATTTATGTATCTTTAAAATATGGAAATAAAATCCTTATTTAATAAAAATCATCTTTTATTTGATATCGTTATTACATCAATTTTATTTTTTTCTATTGAAATTTTTGGGTGTTAAAAATAAAAAAGTGAAGGTCAATTTTAACGGAATTTATTATAGAGAATTCTTACACAAAAGGAACCAAGATTCTCTGGAAATTTCACCGTTATTACAGAAACATGTGACTTTAAAATTATCGCATAACAATTTCATCGGAAAACTTCAACATTAATGACAAAAATAAAAAAGGTGATGGATGGCAAAGAAGCCTCATAAATGAATCGGTCTTGAGAAAATGCGATAATATTAACTAATCGGAATGATTTAAATAATTTCGATACACAAAAGCAATTCGAATTTCAAAATGTAAACTATATAATAATAAATAAACGATAACTTCGTTGTTAATACGAATTTAGAATGCTAAGAGTTACAAACATGTGCTTTTTACAAGTTCATAAGAACAAATTGACACAATTTACATCTACACACCACAAAATTAATAACATTTGAAAATGGCCTTATGCAAGTTTTCAAAACCACAAATAGGTGAGTTTCGTGAGAGAAATGTGATCAATGAAGACTCGTTTTTTATTGTGCTTAGAATAAAAATATTCAAACTACTTAAAATTATCAGACACTAATAATTGCCACATATCAACGAATATTTATGCTTAAACAAAAATGCGCACGATGCAACATATTTTTTCAAGTGTTGAAATATTGATTCCCGTTTTATAAATATCTTTCAATTGGATTCTAAATACTTTGGCTATTATATTCTATTATATTATCATTTAAGATGTATCACAATATTTTTTAACTATAGAATAAATTAATGTAAATAAAATTAACATATTTACATCAAAATTAGGAAGTACATTGGCAAGGACATATAATTTAAAAATTTAATTAGCCTCTTTTTAAATTACTGAACACGACCAAAGATATAATTATGTTTATGTAAATTAATTAACATATCATCTAAAATAATAAAACAGTTCAAAATGTCTACACAATAATACAGCAATTCGTCTAATTTATAAATAATTAGAACCACACAATCTAATAAATAATCTGACAAACTATAATTTTGTAATTATATACAAATTATCCAGCTACTAAATTTCTTAATCTGTACCTTATTATCTACAAAGCACTGATATCTTAAATTGTTAATATAGTTTGAAACAGCAAACTATTAAATTTTATATTGCACGCGCTATGCATATGATAGATACCCGCACCACACATCCAAAATAAAAGATCAAATTTAGCCTAAATTCATTTATAATTAATAATGACTGTTAATAAATAAACGCTCACGCAGATATTTTCATAAAACTGCCAAACATTAAATACATCAAATGAAACGGATCAGTTATTCATTTACGTGTGATTATAAGAAGACATGTTTTATTAAAAAAAATCGAAACATTGGAATACAATAATAAGGAATAAAAAATTAAATAAACAATTCGTAAAAATTATTGTTCGAAAATCACTAATTATCTTTTTATTATAATTCAGAATGGGGTAAAGATCTCGAAGATTGCATATTATCAACGGAAGGTTTCACCACCAATTGTAAATTGGCAAGAGCAGCTTCAGTCTGAAAGAAACAAATTCGTATTAATGTTTGAATGAAATAAAATTATATTTGTCAGAGAAAAAAACAAAAACAAACCTGTTTCAAAAGAGAGATTGCATCATTGAGTGCCTTTCTCCATCGATCTAATTCTTCAATTTGAAACGATGATTGATCCTTCAGCATTTGACGCCATTCGTTCATAACATCCGGTGACGGACTTTCACCAGTGCTAAAAAAGGAAGCATCAACAATCATTTATGTAACATAACGCCTACGAAATTCCAAAGAATATAAATCTTGTCCATCATATTAAAGAGGCTTCAAAATCAATCATAGCGAAATAAATATATATCAACAACGAAATCCCCCAGAAAAAATTTGCAACATATACAGAACAAACTTTCAATACCTATTATATTACAAACACAAAACGCAGAATATCTGAGAAAAATCACATAAATATTTAAACGCACCTCATAACGTTTCCAGCCCCATTGATACTATTTAAAAATCCTTGCGATCCCCCTTCTAATTTCCACAAACGCCAATAAAGAGCACCATTGATCACTATTAGTATACAAAGAATTATTATGACCACCCATGTTGGACGAGACGAGGGCACAATTGAAGAAGCAATAGGCAAACCGCTGTGGAGTGGGTTGCCAGTTAATGACTTCCGAGACTGCAGCGGACGGTGCAAAGGAGATGCAGTGATACTCCCCAATTCGGAATCACGTTGTGCGCCTAAAAATTCGATGGGTTTATAATAAATAAAATATATCATTTTGTAAAACTGAGTTTTATGCGTACCGGGTAATCTGCGTCTTCGTCTGCTTTTTCTTTTTAATGGTCCCCTTTCATCTTCAACCTCTGCATGAAGAGCTTTTGTGAAACATTCGAAATAATCTTCTAAGCCTTGCCAACAGTTCTTTTCGATAAATGCTGTGAAATAATATGAAATAATAAGTGAAATTGTATATTGATATATAATAATTCTTTAGTTACTTACTTTTTACAATACCCCAAACACTTTTTTTGTATTTTACTGAACCGAATATTTGTAAACTTGTTACATTTTCAGAAACTTTCTGGAGACAGTAATGTACTCCTACTGTAAAGGAGTCAGCATATGGAACTCCAGCGTTACAAGAAGTAACATCAATTGAATATAAATGACCAGGTCTTGTGCAAGCCAACATAACCTAAATTGATAATAAAGTTACACAAAATGTCCGAGATAATAAATTCAAAATTTTTCAAATGCACGTACTTGAGTTTCGGTCACTTGAGTAGTTTTGGGACCCACTGCTTGGCCCAACATTAAGGTGAAGCTGATTTTTCTCATCTTCAATCCTGTTTCTAGATCATGTTTCCACGGTGCCTGAAATTATTCATCGATCATAATATATTTTGGCACATCCGATCCTATTCTAAATTAAAATAATATTGAACATATAAACCTGAACTAAATCAGTTGTTTTTCTAGCAGCCAGAAGTTCAACGTAAAATTTAGAATTTGTAAAGAGCATCGTAAATAATTGATCTATATGAACGTGGATTTCTTCAGATAACATTTTCCGCGTATCATGAGGATCAGTGCACTTCACCGAGTGGGCGTCGTGTGCGAAACTACAAGAAATTAGTTTAATTACTTAGCTACACTTTATAAACGTAAAAGTATAATTGAATTAATACTACTTTACCTGATTTGTTTATCAGGTTCACTATCAGATGTGTCCGACATGTCTGTAGGTAAAGTATCACCACCGTTAAAACCACCATTAGTCGCTGTAAAGTTATAAATAAAAAATCAAATACTTTTCAGTTACAAATAGTACAGCTTTTTTTCTAATTTGAAAAAAAATTGTTTTTATTGTAGATAAAAACCATTTGAAGGGGTTTTGTAAAACGTTGGCATTGATCTGAACGATTGTTGCTGTTTGAATGACTGTAATTGTCACGAATATAAATATTTAGATTATTCTACATTGAATGTGTTTATCTGGAATTTAAACTCAATGTTTCAAATATGATAAACTTTTGATAGTTATTCCAAACTAATTTCGGAAAAGATATAACGTATATAAAAAGTTAAATACTTCATATCTGAACCGGAAAACGCTCCCGTATGCCAAATTGAACTAGGTTAACATTTCGTAATTTTTTTATTACTATAAAAAAATTATTTAGGTTATCAATTTTAGTGCTCTACTGATTTATACTCGAAGCAAGATTTCAAAATGTATACAAACGAGTTCCTGAAATGTGAGTTTAAAATCTATGAATGCAGAACATGTTAATAGCACATGCACAAATGTTTAAAATTGTTAACAATATTTTGTACACGTTTACGTGAAAAAAATATACTTACAACGAGACCAGAGTGAAGGAACTGCTGGTGCTGATGAACCAATATCAGCCGAAGACGAATTAGCTATTTGTTCGTTATTCACTAATAAATTTGAATTTCTTACACTCGGATCTTTCAACTCCTGAAACATGCACAGAATAATATTACATGTATAGTGTAACAACCACAATAATTTATCATAAGTCACCAACTTACTTCTGATATAGAATCAGCTGATAATTGAATTCCAGATATTTTATCTTCTTCGATAACAATTTGAGGATATTCTTCATCATCAGAATCGAATCCTAACTGTTCACCATAACAACTGTGAACCTGAAAACATAAAAAACCCAACCATGAATTTGATTGAAAAAACAACCAAAATTACAATGACACGAAAAAATCACAGATAAGTATCACAATTGGACAAGCTTGACATTTATTTTTAATACTGACTGATCAGTCGTCTATATAACTCAATTGAAGCTTATCAAATGTTTGAATTAGATAAAATTGAATTTGCAGGTTTTATCGTATTTAAAGATAAAACAACAAAAAATAAATAAAAAAAAAGTATAGATAATCACAGCTACTGGAAAAGAAGAGGTTATCCCTATGCATACTGCCAAAAAATAAATAAGTCGGTCCGATTTGAATACTGACCAGTTGCCACATTTCTTGACTTGTAATAGCTTTGTCCATAAGGGCATTCTGCCAAATCGTAAATAACATCATATACGCTTTGTCTCGTCCGGAGAAAGATGTAAAAAAGTGTTTTTCTTTGTCTGTGGAAACCAGTATAGCATTCGGTATGACCAGAGCGGTCTTTTCTTTCGTGATTGCGGCTACGTCCTTCCATTGTAAGCATAATAACGTTTCCCAACGAAATATATTAGCGTAGAAACAGAGATATTTTTGTGAAACGTATAGGCGACCGTGTACTAAAATATCCTTTTGAATAGCACAAGAATAATCTGATAACAAAAAAATACACATAAAAACTTTATCGTATAAGCGTATTAAATATAAAAAAAAAAACATTCTTAAATCGTCACATTTACTCACCTACAATAAGTCGTTCATCATCAGGTACATCTTTGAATATTCGTTTAAAGTCTTCAGATCTACTTTTGTAAGTCGGGTAAAGTGCGTTATACCAAGACTTTTTCTTAGTTCTTTCTTGAGGCTTCGTTTGGCCAATGTTAACCAAATTTGTAACGGACAACGATGTTACAGATTGGGAAACATTCCGCGGTTGACATTCTTGACTAGCAGATCTGTTGAGGGGTAAAAGAGATGGTTGTTCCGGCAACGGTGTGGACGCAGACAATCCTACTTGAGGAGAAGAAGTCGGAGAAGTTAACGATGAGTCACCAGGAGTGCGTCGCAATCGAACGTTGTCGCCCTATTGATTGATGCAAAAAGTTGTTTGAGATTGAATTATAATAAGGGAGGGGTCTATACATAATTTTCAAGTTAGATCTGAAACCTTTTGAATAAATGAAATAGGTGAAGCGAATTTGACGGTTCGGATAAAAGTTAATGGGTTAAATTGATTACTGGATTTTGATGATTTTTTCGACATCCTGATAAAAGAAAATCTTTTCGGTATTGTTCAATATCAGCCAAATTCAACGAAAATTATGTTAATTCAAATTTGAAAAATGCACCGCCAACAGTTAATGCATCAAAGTTACATGCAAAAAATATTTAGAAATTCAAATAAATCACAAGCGATGATGTCCAAGACGAAAAGAAACTGATATAAAATCATTCCTTTCCGAAGCAACTTATCGAAAATAACCAAATTCAAGCATGACGTAAAAACCTCTATATATTCAAATTGATTTAAAATGTTTTATGTATTGAGTCAAGAATTGAAAATAATTCATGAGCAAAGGATTTTGTAAAACACAGACGTATCAAATCTCAAAGAAAAACCATATATCCTTAACCAAAAGTCAAATATAAGACGCAAGTTTTGAATTTAACTAAAAATATTCTTTGTAATATTAGTAAAATATAAAAAAATCCAGTCAATCAATTAATAAATTGATTATAAAACATTATAACAAAATAATAAATATGATAATACAAAAATTTGAAACATCTAAAATACAATAGTGAATGTCAGCATATATCTAATATCTAATAATTATATTTTATGAATATAAAAGTTATCACAACCTCGCCGGAATGCACGGAACTATCACCACTGTCCTTCGACACATTTCCAGTAGATCGTCTACACGGTGAAGGCGAACGGGATACGCTTCTAAAAATATTGGGCATGTATTTGTAAAATTGTTATTTACAAATAAATAGAATGAAAAATACTACCCAGAGATTGAATTCTTGAATTATACAATATTTACAAATCATCTTATAGCATATGTTAAAAAAAAGCGATATGCGAGTGTTAAAATTGCATAAAAGCAACGTTTAATCGCGTATGAAAAAATAAAACAAACCAAAACGTTTGAACAATCTGATACCAATACAATATTAATTCAATTGTCAACACTACACAGTTAGTATGGAAATTAGTTATGCCGACTAGTCGGTGTACTTACTTGTGCTCCGGAGAAACATGTTGGGAAGCGTGCTGAGTAATTGCTCCGGAGAAGGAGAGCGCATGGCTAATGCTTTGTCCGATGGCGTCATGTGAAGATATTACTATGTTTTCTACTGATTTGCGCCTAAAAATATGGTTAAATTTCAATAAGCGGATATGTAATTGAATTGAATAGTGGCTGTGTGAATGTTTAGAGTTGCAATTTAACTTATGTAATTTACAGTGGGAATGTTCGATTTTATAGAGTGAAAAATAAAATAGTGCAATAGTGATAGTATTGATTTGAGAAAAAATTATTCAATCGTGCAATCGTGATCGGAATATAAAGTTATTGCTGGATATATTTACCATACTTTAAATTATTAGACGTTTGCTTTATAGCGAAATATTATGTAAATGAAAATTATCTGACGAAAAATTTCATAGACTTCAAAAAATAAACTGATAGTGAGACTAATACTGAAAATTGTACGATTATGACGAGTCAAAAATTGCTGTCGAATTTCAACATCTGAACAAATATTTACATTATTATTTTACGAACGAAATTCCTTTTAGATTTTGAGCAGTACGAAGCCATAGACGGCAGTCGACGTCTCAACTCCAAACATAACAGTAAGATATCTTTTTTCCTCAAAGTTACAACGTATTTACTGTGAGACATCATATATTTTTATAACATTATTTGCATAAAAAAGATAACGAAATCAAATAAGATACCGATTAAAAAAATAATTAACAATTCCATGTTTCATTATATACAAACGTGTGTATGTTACCAAATCCTCTTTTTACACGGTTTGAAGAATGGATTTTTTAATGCAGTATAAAAATATGAATTATTATGCTATAATGGTAAGATTCGATGCAGGTCAGTATACTGATTATAGTTATTAAACAAAAAATTTTGAGGTTTTTTGATGATTTTAATAATGAAAAATTTTCATTTTTTGAAAAGTATATTTGGATAGAAGTTCTATCTGAATATACTGATGGAATCTATCTCCAATTTTTATATGGTCACCATACATTTAGTCTCCAGAACGTATCTCCCATGTAAAGAGAGGTATATAATCCAAACAAATAAAATAAATAAATAATACAATTTTATTGCAACATAATGCGACACGATTCTAAAATAAAAAATAATCAAAAACAAGCTAGAAAAAATGGAAACAAGAAAGAACCGAAGATCAAAAAGACCAGATCTACGACATTGTACAGCGCAAACGTCAAACTGAAGATGCGAAAAGGAAGGCTAGCATGGGGGCGCAGCCCCTCTACGTACACATGATGGGCCGGGGCCGCCATGGGGAGGCGGGGGGCGTGCGAGGGTGAGGAGGGCGCAGCCCCCGGGGGCTACGCGCCCATCGCCGCCGACACCAGCTTCCCGACACCGACGCCCGTCGCCAAACTGCGCGCTGTTCGTGTGCGTTCGTTCGTGTGGGTTTTTTGTTGTGTTGGTGGGGGTGGGGGGGTTTTTGGCGGGGTTTTTGAAATGGTGGGGGATGTTGGGGCTGCGAGTCGGGCTTGAGATGGGTGTGAGGGGGTTGTTTTTGGGGAGGGTTGTGGAGGTTTTTTTTGGTTGGGTTTGTGGTTTGAGGATTTTTGTTAAGGGAGGGGCGAAATGGGTGTTTTTATGTGTGATATGAATATGTTGCTGTTCATTTGGTGTGTGTAAATTCAGGGCGCTCGAAAAGTTTTTTCAGTGATTGTAATTTGTAATTATTTTGAAAATTTGAAGGGGAGGGGCTCCATTGCTTTCCTCCTGAATATGGTTGTGATTAGTGTTGTGGGTTTATAAAAATTTTTGAAAGTGATAAATTTGATGTTCATTGAATGTGGATGAATCAATTCCGAACGAAAAAATTATCGATAGAATTTGTTATTGGATTGTAAACAAAAATGATTATGAAAGATTAGATTTCTTATTACTGATTACAATAAAATCACATCATAATGCACTGAATTTGAAAATTCATTTTTATTTCAATTCCAAAATGACAAATAACATAAGTATCTTATTTCTTAATATTATCTTATTTTATAAATAACATAAGTATTTTATTTCTAATTATTTTGTGTTTAAAACAACACATGTCATATAAATTTAATAAAGTTCTAATTTTAGGTACTATTGATTTTCACTAAAAATTAACAATAAAAGTTATTTGCTTCACACAAATAGTTTATCGTATTACATCTAAATAAAACTAAAGTAAATTAACACATTAAATTTCAGTTTCATAGGGTGCACTCGGTGTAGGTTTCCTTGGAAACCATGATATCCAAGAAGATCTTTCTGTTATTCTCTTGTTCTCCCATGAATTTTTATCTGGTTTGACTACCTGAAATTTTTTTAGCATTTTAAAATTGAACATGGTTAAATAAAAATATTTTTTCTTACTCTTAAAACTGGAGGCTCGACATCATCAGAATTATCACTTCGTCGTCGTGTTTTCGATTTTCTTCTGAACCATTCAGTAAATACTATTATTGCTATGAAAATTAATACAAGAATTGCTATCAAAACGTACAAAGTAGTTTTGGAGTTGTTACTTCCAATAACAATACCCAGACAAACACAGATCAATATGATTATCACAAAAATGATTATGATTCCAAAGAAACTTTTTTCTGAAAGAAAACATTGTCGTCGTTAAATATTTTCAAATTAAAGAAAATCTTATTTGATATTCTGTAAAATTATCTCAATATAATTGTGTGCTATTTACCTTCCTTTCGAGTAACATTTTTGGACATGTTTAAATCTTAATGTCCTTCCATTGATTCTTTCAAACGCATTTTGAGGCTAAGCAATGATAACACAACTTCAATAAATGTTATCTCATTCGATAATAGCAGTTGCTTATCAGTTTTGTATGTATTAAATTCGACATGAAAAAGTGAAATTTGTACAAAGTAAACTGATAATATATATTCATATTCATTTGACAATCATCATCATCATCATTAGCAGCCTGTTAGTTATCCACTGCAGGACAAGGCTTTACCAGACAAATGCGGCAGTCTAGGCTATACCTCACCGCGCTAGCCCAAGTCGTATTTCGGTGAGGGATATGTACCATAAGAGCCAGTCCGCTCATGCCAGCGGGGGAGGCTCTCAGACCAACGATACACATGTCTATATGTTAGCCCCTGTGGTCGCTGTCTTCTGAGCGGATCGTAATGATCCCCAGCGGGACATACGAGTTAGGGACAAGTACAATTAAAGTTCAGTAGTTAAATATATGAACCGAAGCGCAATAAAAAGTATTGCCGTATTCATTTTCTTTATTAGTTCCTAATAAAAAAAAACCAGAACCAATTGTGTAGCGAGAATAAAAACTGCATCAAGATTTCATGATTTTATTAAAATAATATAACTTTAGATAAAATAAAAAGCTTATACTATTCTATAATAACAATAACAAGAAATTTGAAACATGTGTATAATTTTCATATCACAGTTCAAATGATTTTGGTAACTTTACCATTTTTTGAAATTGATAACAATTGTTATGAATTTATAGTATGATGCATTTTTTTATGAAGAACCAATGCATAATTTCTTCGAAAATCTCTATCACACTGATCACATTTAAACTTTTTTTCTGAAAATTAACGTTGGGAAAATAAATCAAGTTAAAAATCTATATTGAAAAATAACAAACAAAAATTTACCTGCATGGGAATTTGTGAAATGTCTCCTTAGTGCAAATTTATCATAAAACTTTTTGAGGCATCCACTGATTGGACAAGGCAAATTCGGTAAATTAGTGTGAGTTTTTTCATGCGATATTAATTCATATCTTCTACTAAAACTTTTTTCACACTTCTAAAATATAAATCAAATATAATTAAAGCGCTCATATTAAAAAAAAAGACCGATTGAATATACAATACTCACAGAACATATAAATTTTTTGTTTTCGTGACAATTTAGAATATGTCTTCTCAAATGTTGAGAAGCAGCAAAGCTTTTAAAACATTCTAGGCATTCGAATGGTCTTTCATGAGTATGTTTCAATCTCGTGTGTACTTCAGCTTTGTACTGATATTTAAATGTGCATTTGCATAATAAACATACAAAAAGTCCATTTTCGTTTTTTGATATGTATTCTAATGAATTGGTAGCATAAATATAACCCCTTTTGTTAACTCTGAAATACAAAAGTTTAAAATTAAAATGGGATGAGCATGTTTGTTATGTGATCATGAAAAAAATAAAACAAAAATCAACCTAATACTAGGAATTTGTTGATTAGAATTAATTACTTTAATATTTGATTCAGGAGTGGATTCTGTAATTACTTCTTCAGTCTTTTCAATATGAGGATCCAAAATATTATCCGTGGATAAAGCTTTTTCTTCTAACGGAGACATATCTTCTGAATCGGATAACCATTCTATATCAGTAAAATAGTCCTCAGATGAAGATGCATTATTTTCAACTTTCAAAACATTCTTATCTGGCTCTTTTTTAGTTTTTTGACAATATTTGCATCTATCTAAATTATTTTGAAATATAACAGTTTATAATAAAAAAATTACATAATAAATGATTTTTTTTATATTACCATCTATAAACACCGATTCTGCACATTCCAAAATTTTCATTGTATTTTCATCAACAACCAGTTTATCGTCTACGTGAGATTTTTGAAAAACAGACCATTTAGTATCCGACGACTTTTCATAATAGGTCTTCAACAGTGTCAACGTGAAGAGACATTTTCTTCGCATCTCTTGGACAGTTTGAAAAATATTGTTGACTTTTTCCAAACAAATCGCACAAACTTTATAAGAATCTCCGAAGTAAGAGTCGATCTAAGAGAAAAGAACAACATATTACCTAATTGTGATCAATCAATAGGATTTGAGGATTTTCTAATGTAAAAACCTCGCTGGTTAGCAGACGAGAAATGCGAAGTTTGTCATCGGAAGTCAACAGTTGGACTTCCACATAACTTCGGTATATTGCAGAAATGCCGCACATGCAACATATTGGCATCGACATTTTGGTTTTTTATAATTCGTGCTGAAGTTCGAAAGAATATGACACTTGGAAACACCAACATTGCACCCCTTCCTCTCCCCTGGTTTTTAATATGACAGCTTATGCAGCTATTTCGGAGCAATTTAAAATATTTATAGCCGAAAAGTAACATAATTTTTAAGCATTTTTACACTATACTATGGAATATAAATGCTTTATAATAGTAACTGTAACAGAAAGAAAAGCAAGGCTTCGAACCGTAAATTTTTTCGTTCCGGTTTTCGGTTGCGATTCAACAAAAAAATATATTTTGGTTCGATTTTCAATTTCCGGTTCTCTGTTTATGGTTTTCGGTTCAGTTCCAACTGATAAATTTTTAAACTAAAAAAACAACAATATTTTCAAAAAAACGCGTACACTTACAAAAATCGACTTTTCCAAAAACACGTCTGGTCACCATTCACAAGGTTATTACCATAGATATTACACAATACCATAGACAATTTTAGAGAAACGTCATTTCACTGACAGCTGTCAAACGTTTGTGAGGTTAGGCTCGGCGCACGTGTGATTTGAGCTACGAACAAGCATGGCTTCGAACGTTGAAGTTACACTTCGACCGAAGTCAATTTCAGCAGGAGGATGTCCACTCATCGTACAACTTCAAGGAGGATCAGGGCCTCCGATCGGGGGTGCACCAGCTCAGCTCATGATGGAGAAGAGTGGCGATGGATCAAATCCGAAGATTCGAGCCATCGCATCGTGGGATGGCACAGTCCGTTGGGGTTTAGAAAATAACGTCGTTGGAGCCAGGCAAGTTTTGGTGGCTCGCAACCGTCACACTGGAAAAGTACGTTTCATCGAAGTCGGTTCAACTTCTTTGCAACCGTTTATTCCTCGTAATGTTTCAACTGGTTTAGACCTTAATATTCCCACTGATGTTAATTTAAGCGAGAAGTTCGGTTCGAAGAAACAGAAGCGTTATCAAGAACAATCAAAGAAGTATAAAATCGACGTCAGTACCATCAAAGAACAACTTGAAGTGACGGCTTTAAATATGAACACGTCTGTCAGTAGTGTGTTGGATACTACTAATCCGGAAGATATGATTGAAAAATATATTCCCCCTATTGACAGAGATGCTAAGAATGTTAGAGATGTTTATAAATTAGATAAAATCTTGTCTGCGGAAGAGATAGATGCCTTAAAACCTTGTAGTGAACTAGTTCTTAAAGAAGATTCTGATTCTGTTGTAATTTCTGATTTTATGAAAAAGTATATTTTACAAGTTCGAAACAGATCGAGCATGTCGAAAATTGACGATTGCCTTGCTATGTTATATGCAGATTGCATATTGTATTATCTTACTTGTGACTATAAAAAAGCATCCACTATTAATTGTATTGTTTGTCCGTATTCTGAAGTTATTAATAGATCTATTTTAGATACATTTTCAGTTAGAAGCGATAAATCTAGGACTCGTCCAAAATCATTGAAAGATAAAGGTGTATGTTATATTATTGTTCTTCTTTTAATTTCATCAAATTTTAATTTTTCGGATTATGAAGAGCTGCGTAAAGCTCTTAACATTACTGCACCTAAAATGTCACAATTTGTAAAAACCATAGGTGCCAGAGTAGTTTCAGTTGACGGTGTTAATTCGATACTTTTAAAATTGCCTTTGATCAAGCCACCTTCTGTAAATATGAGAAGAGAAAAAAAATAAAATATATAAAAACCTAATTCAATTTTTATTATTATCTAATAATTTATTAAACCCTGCATTCCTTCTGCATTTTTGTTCTTCTTAATTATAAGAAATAGATAATGGAAAATAGATGGTATTATGTTATAGATAATGTGAATTTTTAATAAAATAATTCTGCCAACTCTGTTACAATGATTAAAAGATTTCATTTGTACACTAGCTTAAACCAGATCTGAACAAAAAAAAAAACTGATTTTTATTTGTATTAAGCATTTTTATTTACCTACCCGTTATAATACTTCCCGATTTTATTTTAAATTTCTACATTTCAAATAACAGTTCGAACATCGAACTTCAAATACTTCACAAGATCAACCATTTGAATAATTTATCAATCAATTCAATTTTACAAAGTTTACCATCTAATTAGTAACCCCTCGACCATCAATCAAACACTCATCACACTCCGCGACCTGTCGTTATAAACCACCGTAAAAAAATCGACCAATATTTGAAAATACCGTTTTTCGCGCGCTTCCACATCTATGCACACATTTTTTATTTGATTAAAACTGTTTTATTTTTTCGTTCACGAGGCAAACTTATAATGGATCGTAATCGAGACAGTGTGCGAATCGTCTTTGAATGTAAATATACCGTAAGTGGTTGAACGAACCGCCGTTCCGGAAAAACTACCTTCAATGCGCGGTTGCATAATATAATACAATTCTACATTTTATACAGTGCGCGAATTAATTAAACGGTAATTACCTAGAGGCGGCATTACCTCGTGAACATTGCAAGAACGGATTCGTACCGTGGGCAAATTCTCCGGAATTAATCGGCAAAGGTCATCTGGATGTCATCGGAAGATTGGGACGAAATTCAACGGGAACAATGCATTTTTCGTATTTTTCATTCGATAGATTGATTTGAGATATGTATTTTGTATAAATAGTTTTTTGTTTGAATATTATGTAGATGAAAATCGTTCTTACCATTCTTTGAGTTTTGATCGGTAAATTTATTTTATTCTTTATTGTATTATTAAATCGTTATTTTACAATTATTTAACTGGGAAAAGGATGTTTGAATATCGAATCGAATTTATTTGAATCTGTAGTCGGCGACCTTTCAAACGGTTTTATTTAATTGGAAACGAACCGTGTCCAAAGAATGAATCGAGAATCCGACTTTGAATAGAATCGAATTATGTACGAAAAAAGGTTCATTCGAGGAAGCACCACCTTGTCGTTTATTGGTCGTGAAGAATTTTCAAATGTCACGAGACGTCCGCAAGAAACCACAATTGCTTGCGATGCAGCAGGAAATTATGTGGTATTTTGTCGCCATTTTTTTTTTAAATAAATAAAATATTGAAAAATTAAAATTAATAAACGTTGTTAGATCACCATTTACCGTTTCCATCATGAGTCTATTAAGGAAAAGCAAGTTCAACAATGTTATTTATAACCACCATTGACTTTCCGAGACAGTTATGTGTTACTATAAAACCGATCAATTAATAAAATAGTTAAATAACACTTTAGTCGAATAACCATAATCATGGCCCCCACGTCCTGAAATCGGGTCTAGGGCCAGAAACTTTATCAGGCCTCCTCTTTTCATCATTTTTTTTTAATTTACATAGTTTTTAGTAGGTACCGAAAAGTCGAATTATGTATGATACGAAGACGAACAGAATTGATAGATTCTGTTAAAAATAGTGACAAAATAATTTTATAAAATTGATCGATTCGGGCTCTTTTGCAACCTCGGGCCTAGAACCTTGCTGAACTCTCCCTAGTAGAGGAGGATGACCATAATCATAAACCACCAATCGACAAAATCAAAATTAACCACATATCAAAGATCACATTAACAATTACGCAACGGCAACTACAACCAGCCTTCTCGTTGCCGATTACAATCATCCCAACACCACCGGAGTGTGTCCAACCCAGAAGAAGCCATCCTCGGCACCAACAGTGAGCTTGGCGAGTTGACACGAGTGCCATCGTGTCTAGCCGAGCGATGATACTGTTAGAGTTAGACGACACTCGGAAGTTAGCGCCCCGGAAGAATCACCCTGCCCAAGAACGGGACATGCAATTAAAACGACGACAACGATCGCACACTAACGACTCTGGGTCCTTTTTGTATGTGTGTGCTACGGTAAATGTGATTAATTGGGTGGTTAGTTATCGTATGGTCTATATAAATTGTTGAGGTTTGTAAAAAGTTTGTTGGAAGGTTGGATTTTTTTATTTTAAAGAATAAGGAATGGAATGATAAGGGCGTGTTTAATTATTGACCGTTTTGTATATAGCTTGGCTTTTGTAATTAGTTGGAATTGATGTATTTGATAGGTTGAATCGAAAACTGTTATAAATCGAGTTGTTATTAATTGATGATTTAGTTAATGTGGTCAGAATTGATTAAAATATCATCGATGTTTGATTGATACTTTGATTAATGTTTCATTTATTTCCGAGCTAATAAAAGTAACAAGGATATCAAATTTAACGATCGTGATTTTTTATCAGTAATAAAATATAATTAAGCATGAACGCACTAAGCATTTTCCTTAAACAAAAATCGAAATCCAGATCTTAAATTAGAAATTTCTACGAAAAATTCCCGAATTTCTCAAATAAAATTTCGATTTTAATTTAATACTAAAATTATTAAAAATTTCTATTCCGAATCATAATTTTCATCATTTACATATTTGATCTCAAATAGACAAATTAGATATCAACGCACTAAAAAATTTCCTATAATATCCACGAAACCCAAATTCTTAAAAAAATTGTTTGCTCTAAAGTCCTATATTTAATTTTAACATTGTTCATGAAGTTTTAATTTAATTTATATATGAAAATAAGTTTATAAAGGTTATATCTTGAAAATGCAGGCACATAAAATGAGATAATTACAATCCAGTCAATATAATGAACCATTAAAAAAAATGATAAAGGAATGCAGACAATTTTTCAGACATTCAATATCATGGGATAATATAATAATACGAAAAATTACCGAAAAAAAATTTGAAAAATGTGAAATGTCTATCAACGCAATTTCTCACAAATAGTTACTTAAAAAAAATTATAGTTGAAACAATAAAAAATAACAGCTATGTGTGATATTTAATCTTCCGGCCAAAAGATCGGAACATACGACCTAGACTAGACACCGATGCGGTTTTATGGCCGCGTTTACGCGCAAAAATGTCGCGAATTTGGCAAATAAAAAGACAACGATACGAAAAAAAAAATATTCAAAAGCTCATGCAAACTATTCGGGGTAATGCGTTTAATGCGCGTTTCGCACACGCGCTATAAAGTGTTAGATTGTGTAACGTTTGCGATGTACACAACGTAATACGTGAACGGAAATATTTTGAAACAAAAAGATGTGGGATTCGAAACAGTAAAGTGGCGGTGTGCCGACGCAAAATTCGTTCCGTCTTACATTCTTTAGAAGTTTACAACAAGAAACAGCAATAAAAACGTTGTAAAAACCGTGATTTTTTATTGTTCGAGTACTTTTGACATAGTGACCCTTCCGTTGGTTGAATATCATTATTTTTGATATGTGACATTTCGTTCGACACAATTTTTTTTATATAAAAATAAATAAATGCTTGTTACTGAATATAAAAGGATAACAACAACTTTTCACGCCGCATCGATTTACCAATTACAAAACATCGACTCCAGAGTAAGTTCGACGAACGATCCACGATCCATGATCCAGAATGGATCCTGGACACGAAGTGAGCCGATTCGCATCAGCTCGTCTCGATTACGACAATCTGCCTCGATAAAACAACGACGACTTCATACGAAGTTGACGACCAGGAGGCATAATGTCTTTATCTCGCAGATCAAATTGTTAATGTCCAGGCGAGTTTTGTTAACAAAATAGAGTCGGCTTTCGAATTATGGCCGTTAAACTTTAAGGTTCTGACGTCGCAAAAGTTTATGGTTTGTAGACACACGATGGTGATTGTTGATTACGCCTCCACCGTTAGATATGTTGGAATTATTGCGAATCGTAAATCATTCGACTGCTGAGTAGGTTTTTTAATGAGTCGTCTCTTGAGGGAATCACATTTGTGACATTGTCTAAAAACAGTTGGATAGTTGGAGTTTTACAACAATGTAAAACCCAATGAAAAGTGCAATGACTTGATGTAACTTGACGTTAAATATGAAAAATCAATTAAAATATCCCATTAATTTCAGCGACCACTTTCGTTCAACAGTTTATAAACTTTATAAATAAAAATGCAAAGAAAATTTCGATAACATAAAATACAAAAAATCAATCGAAAATCCCATTCATTTCATCGACTTTCATTCAACAGTCGAAATCCATTTGCGAAATTACACCTAGCGAAAATGATGACGGTCACGGCCGTTACGTTGTCGCTGGAAAAATGATTAAACATCGCATTTGATTATAATTGCAGTGCGGCCACACTAACGAACCGACTGCTCGAGACGCGCCTTTTTTCGAACGCGATTTTTTCGGCCGTTTCTTCAGTTTTTTCATTCTAATTCCAGCGCTCGGACATATGCGAGACGCTCCTCCGAATAAGGATAACGGTGTCATACTTTGTCAGAAGGAAGAACGGTATCCGTTGCGATTCTCGCACAGAGATCGAACGATTCGTTGTGTTGCATAATTGCAATTATAATTAAGCGTGGTGGTTCGTGGTTGTTGGGTTTGTACGGTTCGGTGTCGTGCTGTGTGGCTCTTTGTCGATTTGTTTGGTCGCTTCTGTTTTGTGATTGAGATGTTTGATGAGTGCTGGTTCTCGATTTGGATGTTAATTAAGTGTGTTTGTGATGAAAAATTATGCAGTTTTTTGTTTGAACTTTTGGATTTGTAAATAGAATTGGAGTTAACGGTTCGGCTTTTTCGAACGGACTGGTTCTCATCGATTACGTAAGTTAAGCGATATGTGGTGCGGGTAGTTGATGGGAAAGCTGAAAACGTGCCGTTGGAATGATACCATTTAATTCGAAATTTGCTTATTATTAAATATTTTTTTGAGAAATTCCTCTTATTATAAGGAAAAGTGGTCAAAGATTGTTTAGTTAAAAAGACTTTTTGGAATTGTGAATTATCTGGTTTTCTTTGAATAAAAATTTATCTCCTATTTTCACAATAAATTCTTATAAACAGATTTTGATGAGTTAAAGGTTTTAAAAATCACTTTGTCTGCCCAAATTACGTTTTTTGTTAGATTGTTATATCAATTTTTCAAAAATTTCCTTAATCTCAATTCAATAAAAAAAAAAAAACATTAAATAGTTGAAAACTTTTGAAAATTAATACAAAACAGTTCAACAAATATTTAAAAAAATTAAACATCAAATATTCCGTTACACCAATACAGAGTATATTTTTAAAATAACATAATACATTAAATTGAGGCGTCGACAGCAGGTGCATATGCACTACAGGACAAGGAACTTCACCTCTTCAGGATGTTACCTGTTAAGGTCCTCAACCCATCTTTCAAACCACCCCAAAACCTCAACCCAACCCATCCCATCCTCGACCATTAGACGTAAACGCATCACGCAACCAAACCAAATCCACAATCTATTAAAAACAAGTAACATTGTCTTTTGGAGACGTTACCTATTGAGATCTTCAACCCATCTTTCAAAACCACCGACCAAAAAAAAGAACCTCAACCCAACCCACCCCATCCTCGACCACCAGACAAAAACACATCATGCAACCAAGCCAAATCCAAAATCCAAGAACAAGTAACATTGCCTGTTGAGGACATTACCTATTAAGGTCCTTAACCCATCTTTCAAACCACCCCAAAACCTCAACCCAACCCATCCCATCCTCGACCATTAGACGTAAACGCATCACGCAACCAAACCAAATCCACAATCTATTAAAAACAAGTAACATTGTCTTTTGGAGACGTTACCTATTGAGATCTTCAACCCATCTTTCAAAACCACCGACCAAAAAAAAGAACCTCCACCCAACCCACCCCATCCTCGACCACCAGACAAAAACGCATCACGCAACCAAGCCAAATCCACAATCCAAGAAGTTCACCGTCTCAGGGCCCGTTATGAGGCTACATGCACAAAATGGTGGGGGACCCACCTCGTTTATATAGCCAGCGCGCTTCCGCTGCGCATCGCACTCACCGGCGCGCTCGTGTTACGTGCGGTACACTTGCGCACGCGCATTCGTAAGTGTTACGCGGTCGCGCGCTTTTGTCGCTCTTTTCCACTTGAGTGAGTTTGTCGTTGGGGGTGCTTTGTGTCGCGTGTGTTCAAGGGTTCGAGAAGAGGACGCTTTTGAAGGTAATTTTGATGTTTTGGAGTTGTTTTGTTGGATGTTGGGTGTGTTGTTGGATGGGGAATGGTTGGAAAATTGTTGGATGTTGGAAAATTTGGTTTGGGTGTTGTTGAAAGTTTTTGGTTTTTATTTTTTTATTGTGAGATTAATGATGATGATTATTGATGGGTTGAGTACTGAAATTATTCTAAAATGGATTTTGAATCGAAATGAAATATTGATTTTTATATTGATTAAATCATTTTTGATGAAATTCAGTGAGTAGTGAAAACTGAAACATTTGATATAATATGATGAAAAACTATCCATAAAAAAATCTTTTAATTAAATCAAAAATGATTTTATTCTTGTATGAAAGATTTGATTTGAATGAAATTATGTATATTTTTAAAAATAATTGTATTTATTACTAAAACTATGTGTTGTTAATTGGTATCGAAAAAAATGCTATATTAATATGCCATAGAAATTATGTCCGATTAATAATGTGTGTTCGATAATTAGCGTAATTTTTTATATTGACGCTTAATTATCGTATAATACACTGAAGCAGCTTAAACTCTGACCCCAATAATTCGGCTTTTCACCTCTTAAAGTATCTATTTATTTATTTTTAATTTATAACATTGGCGAGAAAAAAAACGTTCATCAATCAAAATTTCGACAGCGACGATTTGAGCGTTAATTACGGGCAATTATTAGAAGTCAAAGAGCCGATGAATCTCGTCCGGGCATTTTTATTTCGGTTTGAAAAAGAAAAGCTTGCGACAGCGAACTTGCGCAACATTTTTTTGCTCTTGTGGGTTTCGTTCAACCCTTCATACACCTGAAATAAATCAGAAATAATGAATTCTGCATAAATTTAATCTTATTTGTTGTATTTGAATATTATAAATTGGAGCATATTTATGAAAGTTATAATTTTTGTTACAAAAATTCAATTTGAATTTTTTAATGAAAAATGTTTTGGAAAATTGTTATATTATTCATGATAGAATCACATCGATTAAATTTTCTTTCATGTGATCAAATTTGTTCGTTTAAAAGAATCTCACAATCAGTAGAAAGAATTTCAAAAATTAATCCCTATAAATTAAGGGTTAAAATTCCTTTTAATAAAAAGCACACTACGATGCTGCAAACCATTGTTGCTGCAACCTTTAATCGTGCACAATAAAATACCGAACATAATTCTAAAAGAGAGTTTACGATCTCGAAACAAGGCCTCAGGCTTCTTTCTGGTGCAATGGGGTAACTAAAACAACTGCGACGCTGATGATGATGATGATGATGACTTTTTCCATTTTACAAACGAATGCAAAAATTCAGAATGAGCATGAATTCCAATAATCAAGCATTTATTAGTTGTACGTGCGTTTACGTTTAATCGTCGTGTATATTACAGTAATCGAACGTGAGCTCGAAGCGTGTACGCCTATCGTACATTTCTTATATGTAATTATTGCATTCGGTAATTGCTACTAAGAATTAAAATCAAATTATAAAAAAAATGTATATAGAAACCGATCGGACAAACGGGTTGGATCTCGCGATCAATAGTTCATCGCTTCTAAATTTGTTTTCTTATTATATGTAACAGTAAGGGTCTAATCAAAAGCTAGTTGAAACGATTGAAAGAGATCATTTGAAAAGATTTTTTTCATATGTATGAACGCTTATTATATTAATATGATTTATATGTTTGGATTAAAGAATGCATTTATCATGAATTTTTGTACTTCAAATATTAAAATTCCATTAAGAAGGATTTTTAATGAAATTTATAATTCGCGGTCATGCATTTTTTTAATTGGAATATGTAAAAATTGCGCATTGTTACGAGCTCAATTGTGATTCACCGCCGGGAAAATCGGAAACTGAAAATTCGCAAATTAAAATTATTATTTTTAACTCTGAAAAAAGCAATGACCTTTACAATATAAAAAACGCGAAAACGAGACCGAATCGCAGAAATGAAAGCAATCCGTTTCGTCTAGTTCGCAATACCGTTAAACAAGCATCATCTTATTATCAGAATTGTCGAGACGATTCGATGTCAATAATTACGTCAGCGCACACACACACCGCTTTTACAGTACACTTTTTTCAGCACATTTTCGGCAATTTGTCGTAACGACGGCTTAGTGACTTTGACGAGACGTTGTCGATTCGCTTTACTGTTATTAGTCGTGATTGCCTAATCAAAGTGATGCGCTTTCCATGGCGGCCAGACGAAAAATTCTTCTGGCGTGAACTTCCTGCTGTAATTGGAGACGTGCGAACGACCTGTTGCAATTTCGTGTCCGATGGCAACAAGGTTGAATCGTTAGATGATGGAAAATTGCCGATTCAAAGTGCTTTCTGATGCGAACTCGTATTTGAAGATTGATCAAATAGAAAGAAATCATTCTGTCTATCATCATAAGATTATAAAAAAAAAAAGATTCGATAGATTTATACGTAGGAATTCCTCGAAGATTCGTTCAGAATACTTTGTGAGAAATGTAGCGAATCCGCCAACATTTTCGAGACATTTTGACTGATGATGGAGTCGGTCCAGGTCACGTCTTCGATTCATAGGAAGCTCCCCATAGCGAGCAATTACCCGAAGAACAAACAGCGACTGTAACAACGGTTAAAAACGCAGCGGCCAACAACATTTCCTCCGGTTGCGCTTCGATTGCTTTTCCCATGGAAACCGATGGGGAACTTTTCGCACCGCCGTACAAAACGCCATTGTTGCATAATCATAATTCGTTCAATCGTAATCGCCGAGATGCGATCGAAGCATCGCATTTTTACATAATGTTTATATATGCGGCATTTCGGATGGGTATTGTGCGGCGATTTCGCGTCTGTGGAAACTCGCGATATAGCGTTTAGGAGCGTTCGATTGTTTGCGATGAACTTGTTGAAGAACGAACGCTTTTACAGTTGGGATTCTATTATTTTTTTTTTCAGAACAATAGCAAAACGATAGTGCATGCGTTGACGTAGAATACGAAATGGCTTGTTTTGCATTTCGGTTATTTTAAATATGAAATATAGCACATACATTCGGACGCTTCGGCATTCATCAATATTGACTTTTTTTTAGTATATATTTTTTCAAATATCATCAAAAATGCATTTTTATAAAAATCTAAAAATAAACACGGATTCACATTATATTTGTGGTTAGATTTACGATGGCGCATTTTCCCTCAATCTCGAGATCGCGAATCGTGACGGATCGGCGTTTTCATCGATTCATTGTTGTTTTTTTCAATCGTCGCCCTTAATTTTACGGTTCGGCACGCCTTCGCATCTGTTAAATAATACGACCGAGGATAAAAAAAACCGAAAACCGAGTGGTTCGATCTCAAAAAGTGGAAAAAGTGTAGACGAGGCGTGCAAGAGTTTTTCCGCACGAGAGACACGAACGCGCGGTAACGAGCGGAACCCGAATTATGTCAACGCTCGACCCGTTACCATCTCACATACAATGGTATATTATTCTTCGGGTTGTGCTGTGTTTGCGGAGAAGGTTTTCTAGTTTTGTACATGATGCGTTTCTTTGAAGTGTGTGGAAGTGTCGAATGTCATCGGTTCGAGTGCGTGAAAATGAGCGAGTTAGGGTTTTATAATAGTTATTGTGATCCAATTGATCTGTTAAAAATAATCGAATAAGTATTTTTTATTTTATTTTATATACCTACCTAAGCATTTAATCAATAACTTTATTTAAAATGTATATATTTTTTATTAGGTAAGTATTTAATATGACACGAATTTTTTCAGTGTTAAATAGCACAATACAAAAAGTGCAAATTTGCAATACGTGATGGAGCACAATGTCTACAAATAAAATTTATTAGTTTTTTTTATTTTGACAAAAGTCAGATATTGCTTGCGTAAAAAGTGAGTACAAAGAGTAAGTTTTGTATGTTAAATATAAATATACAAAGAAAGTGTGTAAAGCTTTTTGGGAGTCGATTGTGTCGTTCCAAATTTTCCAAATCGGAGTCGGTTAATGTGGTGATTTATTGTACCAAATTCGTCAATGAAATTTTGTAGAATCTAACAATGGAAAGTCAAATTGCGGTCTCGATACAGTTTGATTGAAATGTTACCGTTCTTTAAATTTCTAAATAAAATTCATTATATTTGAGCTACTAGCAAAATTTCACTATGCGTATTATATTTTTGTACGACTCTTTGAAAAGTTACAAAACAAAATAGGGGTCATCTACTTTGGATTGATAAGTAAAACAATCGAACCTCAAACATATTTTTTGTTTCATAAACGTATACGGGTTGAAAACGATTTTCACATGCGGGCAGTTCAGTTTCACATGACGATTTATTCACCCGGTTTTCGCCGTGAAATTTCAGGTCGTTTATGATATTCGAAAGGATATCGCTAGAATATTATCTGAATTAAAAGCGATTAACGTCAATGAGATTTATCATGAGTTAAGCGAGCGATTTTCATCGCTAGCTTCAGGCTCGAGATATTCACATCCCTCCTAACAACCGGCTCGTGACTTAAAACCTCTGTTGTTTTGCCGTAAATCAATGCGAAAATGGTCTCAATAAATTTTTAATTTATAGTTTCGTATAACGTATTGCCTGTGCTTTGACAAATATCAACTATAAAATAAATCGCTATTTTAATGGTTTGTATAATATACGGCGAAAATGTTTATGCGCTCGGAAATCTTGCCATTTTATTACGTAATAGAATATACAAGTTCTAGTTGAAACATTTTGTATTTTAAATATTTGTAATTCAAGATTTATAAAGTAAATTTCTATTATTTTTTATTCTGATTTTCATATCGTACTTTACAATATATTTTCATATAATATTGAAGTGATTTATAAGAACTGGTGCATATAAAACGACTGAACCATCGATCTATTCAAACAAAACTTCAACTACTTCAAAACACTAGGAAAACTCTACAACGTTTTTCATACATCTTATAGCAAAGTACCTATATCGAGTTACAACCAAAACACGCAAGAAGAGCCTCCAAACACGCACTCGGAAGACAACTGTCGACAACGTTGTCACACGCCATAAAGGCGGTCCTCTTGCACGTCGACCGGTCGCATTGCGGTTGCGTCATCTTGTACCGTGTGGCACAATAAGCCGGTCACGGTCAGGGCCCGAAATGACCCACATCCGGATCCTGACGAACCGGCTGGTAAATGTGTTATCGGTAATGGTGCTCTTGTCCCGTTTGAGAAATGTCCTGAATGTGTCCGAGAGTGAGGTCATGGATATGAGCGTAAATCAGGTCCTGGAATGCCGTGTGAAAGTTTTTTTTAACTTTAATAAGATTTAAAATTAAAGATGATATGTTTAATATGTAAATGAAATTATAAATGTGAATATTAAAATGTGTCGTTTAAATTCTGGTTATGTATAAAAAGAATACTATATTTATAATACGGATCGTTTTGACTTTCATGAAAGCTTTTAATATCAGCAAATTATCATAAAGTCCTTTTTATTTCAATTATAATTCTTTAATGATTATTTAACGATCTTTACGTTTAGTCTAAATCTAGTTATAAATTTTCTTGTAATGGCAACTCATTAGAGTATCAAAGGTAGTTTGCATAAACGTCGCGTAATAGCCGATTTAGTATTAACGACAATCTACATAATAAGAGTAAAATATAATTTAATACGATAGCCCTTTGAAATGTGAAACGAATGCGTTTTCCGATGGTAAATTATTTTTTAGGAAAGAAATAAAAAACGGCGTGCATCATCGTAGAAAATTGACGTAGAACGCGTGGCGAATTTTCCGAACTGTTATTTCTTATGTGTTATAGTTTTTTGTACTTCGAATTTCGACATGTGTTTTGCGGTAGTTGGCTGCTCATAAAAGCGTCTATTATAGTACAGATTGCAGGTCTGATTTAGTGAAAAAACAAAACGCCAGTTCCGGTTTTTAGTACTGCTCCAAAATCGTTTTTAAATAATTAAAAAACGAAGCATGTCAAATATTATATAGCATTCGTCAAAATATTTATATCAAATTAAATAATTCAAACGATTTTTACACGCGCAGCCTTAATAATGAATAGACGCACTCTTTATAATAAAACGTAACTGTTATAGTTCAAGAAACTCGATTAGAATTACAAAATTATTTTAATACCGATCAATTTTCCGGTTCAAACGAAATTTTATGCAGTGGAAAAACGCGAAAAAAATCGAATCGATACATTTCGAGCGAAGCACACGTTACGCTTGCGCGAAGCCCGATTGTGCATTTAATCTAAGCGCAATTTCAACACGCCAGAACAAGAAGGGCGAATTGTTCTCCATCGCAATATTTAACTCAAATGCTATATTATAGATACGAATCGGCAAAACGCACGTAATAACACACATAAAACCGATCATTACCGTAATATGGAAAACGCGGCGTGGGACTAGACCAGCGCCTAATACGTTTTCTCACGGCTTAACGGCCTCAGCACTTCTGGAGTGGAAATCCTCTGTTATAATTGGCGACAGTGTTGATTTTCTTCGATTTTTCGACACTCGAAGACCGGTCAAAAGACGTGGATGGTTTTGTAGGTTCGGATTCGGACCTGCGTTACCGTTAGCGAACGAACGCGCTGTGGGCCCATTATCTCATAAAAAATGTAAAAATGTATAGAAATTCTGGTGGAAAAGCACCGGACGAACATTGGAGGAACATTTTAGAAATATTGTATAACAAATAATGTGAAATTAGTGAAAATAAACAGGCGTTCGTGCGGATTATCGTTAGCGTCGATTGGCGCCGTTGAGCTGGGACTAGCGGTAAATCGGCGCCCACGAAAAATATTTATTTTGGCGATCGAAATTCGTCTTCATTTTTCATTATCATGGCGTTTTAACGACTTTGAAAAATATTAAAAATTCCTTAACTGTCTGAGAGAGATCACGCGATTAAATCGTATGCGCGGTCGAGGTTATCAATTCGGATGGATGCGTAGGATAAAAGACGTATTGTTTTAATATTTACTCATAATATGCAACTGTTTTTAGTAAAGTGATGAGCAAATTGAATTCATAATGAGTTTATTAATTCAAATCTCTTTCTATTTTTTTTCAGTTAAAGCTTGCAAAAAGCATATAGATTCGTATCGAAACGAGTTTTGTGTTTCAGTTAATTTATAATTCATGATTCGCCGAATCTTTCTTTCGACACATTTCAACTTGCCAGAAAAGGAAATCTGAAAAATGACCTTCTATTAAACTTGACTTTGTCGAATACAAATCGGTATACAAATCGTGCTAGTTTCGCTCTACATTGTTAGTAAAGCTGTTAAGTTGCATCAGGTACAATCTTTGTTTATTGGTTTATGAGCTTATCGTGTCAGGTCCTAAATTGGAATAAGAAATTATAACCAGAATCTCAATATTGGCCGGACCCTATATAATCATTTTCAACTTATGTTATAAAACCATTATCACCTTTAGATGCTATAAATACAATTTGATTGAAATCTAAAACAGACATTATTGCATACGAAATACAGATAACTGTTTCATCATCGAATTCAATAAAAATTCTCAAATTTTCCATCCGAAAATATCAAAACCTCAACATCCATACTGAGATCCGTTTCCGCATATAGCCCTGATGCGGCAACAGTATATGTCTTTGTCGTCGTTTTTGGGTTGAATCACAGTTAAGTGAACCGTTTAATGCTCGACACATTAAATAACACGAGATTCCATACATGCACATACAAACACACACAAACACCCACTGGATCTACAACGTGTTTCTCGTTAATTCGTTCGCTTACGCATATATAAATGCATAATAAGGTAATTCATACGAATGGCCCGTTGAGCTTTTGTATGCGTTCGCATTCATAGGTGCAAAAGAGCCAATCTATTACATTACAGCTACTGGTTTGATTCTTGAGAATTATCGTGAGTGTCAGACCTGTTCAATTTTTAAATTAATTTTCCTCGAAGGTTCCGGATGGAATCTCGGATAATTTTCGAATACCGACTGGAAAATTACTCGAGACAAAACAGTTAAGTTAGACGCACGAATTTCTGTTTGTTGGTTTGTTTTTATTACTTCGTATTTTCGGTCCGTTCGTGTCGACGATTTTGATAATTTCTTCGTGCGGTTTTAAATAACTATGACGAATCAGACGCGGCCGTTATAAAATTGACCTAAAATGTTTGTTGCATATGATCATCGTTGCGTCACGTCAAAATATTTTGAATATGATCGATTTATTCAATAATAATTGTGTTAAGACGGGATTATTGGCGAAAGGTTCGTCAAAAGTGGAATTAACGAGAAAATCTAGTTGAGGTATTAGTATTTTTTGATCAGAACATTCATTAAGTTTAAATATATACATATGGTAATTTAGAAATAGATTGAACTTTATAAAATGCATGATTCAGTAGGAATATATAAAAAAATTCTATTCAAACGGGATTATTGGCGAAAGGTTTGTCATAAGTTGGATCAACAAAAAAATCTAGTTGAGGTATTCAAATATTTTGAACGGAACATTCGTTTAGTTTGAATAGTAATTTAGTAATAGATTTAAATTTATATTACAAAATACATATATTTTAGAAAACATAAAATTTTTCCATTCAATTTTCTTTTGAGTAGATGATCATTCTAAAATTCTGTTGTGACGCAAGGAAATAATTCTACACAAATTGAATTCGTGTGCTCATATTATGGTAAATTTGTAACATTATATCCCATTGTGTAATGGGATTTGTTTCACAATAGTCAAATTATTGAAGATTGTTCTTGCATCACGCGACCCAAGAATAAGAAAATTAATTAAATCTAAAGAAAAACAGACTAAAAAGTAACGAAACAATACCGGACAAATTTGGAATCCAAATCGGAGATGTTCCACATACGAAAAATTTAGATTTACTCACGACCGCAAAACAGGAAATTGGAACCGAACGAATTTTCTCATTGCGGTATTTTTCTCGTTTGCTGAACACGAACAATGCGACACCAAGTCGAATATAAACTGCATAAACGTACGCAACACCAAAGTTTGTCTCAGGCGGAAAAAAACACACCAAATCCAATAATGGTAGAATGGAAAAAAAGGCTAATCTCTTAATTCGGTGTATCCGCCAAGAAGAAACTATTGTATCGAATAAATTCGTGTAAAAATAAACGGGTTGGCGGTTAAAGGGTTTTTAGATCGCGAAAATCCGTTACGTTTAACAGCTTTTGCAGTTGCAACGGGTGCATGTATTACGTACTATATGCATATAAAGTTGCACTAAGTCGTTACGGTGTGGTAAGCTTGTGGTATCTGATGTGAACGTACATTTACCGTCAAGATTAAGGATTAAAAATAAACGTAAAATAGAACAGTTTGAAAGTAGAAATATAATATTCTGGTTAAACGTTGAAAAATAAAATAATGTTATTTGTGAAACAACAAATAGAAGAGAGTCGAAATTTCACTACAATACCGTTGTCTTTTCTAGTAAGCTAAAGATCAGTATTTTAGAATGAGGAAAGGTAATTCGGGTCACTATCGTAATATTGGTCAAATATGTGAACTAGAAAATAAAGAATATTTTTTGTTATAATTGAACTACGCTATTTATTCACTGATCGGTATTAAACATGCACTTATCGCAAGAATGTGAATTAAGCAATTAACGGTTTATTACCTTAACAGTACGTGTGTCAATAAAATATAGAATATCATCTCAATTAAAGCGTTTTCTTTAGCGTTTTTTTTAATCGACGGTTTATTTACGATTGAAAAGCGATGTCAATTATAGCCGTTATTACATAAAGCGGGGAAAACTTTCAACATACTTATTTTCGCCATGTAATCGTGAAACGTCAACGCTCCGTTAAAATATTATTTATTTAGAGAAACGCGGAGTACAAAAATACGGGCGAATCGATAACTCGAGAACGTAAAGATAAATTTTATGTACTTTTTCAAGTAACACTCATAAACGATCGTATATTAAAATCGAGCAAACATTTCTCAGCGTTTCGCTGAAGACATCACGTACTCGAAAGTGTTAATTTCACCATCATAAAATTAAAACAAGCGATAGTATTTGCATATCGGATATCGCTATTTACCGTTTGATTCTTAAGAATCAACATCATCATCATCGAACATAAACGTCTAATTTATTTAACAGGACGACACCATTATCCCCGCACAATGACGAATCGCCATTTTTCTACACTCGGAGATAACGGCGATCTATCGATCATCAATTTTATCGATCGTGCCTCGAAGGCCTCGGGTCAAAATTGAATTTTTCGCTCGGATTTTATATCTTCTATATAAAAATGTGTGTGCAGCGAAAAAAATAACCGTACACGAGCTTTAACGGTCGATTTAATTCGGCTCGTGGTATACGCGAGCGATTTCTTTATGTTCGTAACGCGCGTGAAAATAATAAATAGTTGCGTCCGAATCGTGAGCCATTGAGGGTTTTTTCCGGCTAAATATTTATTTATACGTTTTTAAATATGTTGGGAAAAAGTGTAATCTTTTCGCGTTCGATTTGCCACGGAAAGGTCTCGTGCTTTCAGCGCGTACCACTTCTTTCACTGTCACGATTCGAATCAATGGAGAAAAACATCTATATTCGAAACAAATTATGTACGATGAAATTGCACATGAAGAAAATAACATGTATCCGAATGTAATGCATCATCGTGGTGCCGCTTTGGAATCTACCGTATGATTTATCGTTGTGCAGATTCGTGCGAAAAATGTTTGACGTATTGAAGTGCATTGTGTCGCACAAACAATGCAAATAAACAGTTTAGACATTCTAAATTATATTATTTATAATAGATGATTGATAAGATAGACAAAAAACACGTTGAAGAAACAATCAATGTTACCTCAACGTACAAAAAAAGCGTATTAATCATATTTATATAAATATAAATGTTTGCAATTCGGCCACGAGCCTCTGCGGTCATGGTCAAGACGCTGCAATATTGGAAGTGTTGCGTTTGCGGTCGCCACTCGTATAATTTTCCATAATAAAAGTCGTGAAGCTATTCCGCGGACTAAACACAAAAAAATACAACAATAGTGCAAGCTTTTTACCAGAGACAGTAAAAGCTGGTAGCTTTCGTCTGACGGAATGTGGGTCGTCGCAAACATGGGCCCGAAATAATGGAGCGTGTTAATAAGTGCGAGCCCTAGTACACTTCGCGAGCCGATGAAAGCACACGTTTTATTGTGGACAACGGTATATAATACTTGCCGATGCGACTGTTAAGTCCTCTTGATGTTGCGGATTTAGCGGGAAGGCACGCGAGATGGGAAATGCGGTTTCCGTGTCGGTTCTTTGATGCTCTCTTGCTTTCCCTCGTGTATTTGTATGAACTTGAAAGGATTATTTTGAAAGTTGACTCAGCGATCGTTATGTTTGGTTAATTTGCAGTTATAAACTTAGCAATGTGAAATTCCGAAAATATTCATTGTTCAAATATTATTTTAAACTTGCTCGCAATTCCATGACGTACTTGAACCGACGAAATGACATAAGACGAGTTCGAGTACCGTTCGCATAATTCGGGGATAAATTTAAAAATAAACTGTTACATATCGATTGCGTCATTTAAAAATAACCGCACATCAATCAGTGATTACAATGACTCCATAACGTTACTCTCTCGTATGCAAATTTTATGGGTCAATATACTGGCCCGCAGACGATGACGATAAAAACGATTTGCATAATCATGAAAGCGATGACGGTCAAAGTCGGTCCATTGCCACCGTTTCTGCGTTCCGAAATGTCGAAAAGTAAACTGAAATTTGCACTCGCGCAGGAAAAAATGAGACAATCGAACGATCGCAAACCATATCACGTACAATGATTCGCGGCTGAATTCAAAAATAACAGTCCACTCGATGACCGGGTGACCCGAATCATCGGCGACAATTCGGATGAATTGCGGCACAGATAAACGAAAAAATGTCACAGATTAAAAAAAAGTTAAGGAAAAGATTTCTCACGCATTATATAAATAATTAGCACATTTCTACGAAAATTCATATCGGTTAAATCTTAATAGGATTTTTCTTATTTGAATTTTCATAATAATGTAAGATGGTCAGATCTAAACAATGCCCATTTGATTAGGATGAAGCATAATGATTCGGTCTCGTTACGGATTTGCGAATTATGCATCCGAGTCAAGTGTATGCGAAAAAGCGTCATTTTTTCTCTAGGAAAGAATTAATTATGCATGCGAAATCGATTTAGCATTTGAAATACGCGAAGGCATTGTGCTCGACCGATGTTGAAAATGTTATGAATTACGTACAACAATAACGTTCGGTATGGTGGTTACGTGGGCAAAAAAAGGTATTTTTATAAAAATGAAATGTAATAAAATTGAATTTTTCCCCGAGTGCGTTTACCTCGCAGATTATGCCCACACAAGTGGTTAGCGTGTTAAATGCGACTGTCTGGTAATTACTTGTAATTGCTGGAAGTTTTTTTTAGAAAATTTACATAGTTTCGTATATACGTAAAGTCAAAATAATTGATAAAAATATGTAGGTAATTTAATTTTTTATACTACTTCACTCTATTATGTTACAGTACGATACTTCATCTATATAATATAAAATTTGTTCACATCAAAATATGTATGTAGATTTACATTTCCATAAAATGATTCTAAAATCTAACAATAAGTGTTAAAACTTTATTTATATTATTCTATCAATAGAAATTTTAAACTAATTTTAATTCCGTTATATTATATTCGTGTTTTATTACTCTTCACAGTACACCAGTTGAATGTAAATAAACATTAGCACTATTCAATTGACAATCAAATATTTTAAAGGTCATGAAAAACCGGGTCGCAACTTCATTCTTATTAACACTTGTATGCGAAATCAATAAAAATTCAACTCATCGTCGAAATATGATATAAAAAGAAAGTTCATGCAAATTATTATAAAAAATGTTCAAAAAAAACTCATCGAACCGTAAAAATTCAACGCCGAATTTTATATGCAAAACAACACGTTAAAAAACGTCCAATCAACGTATATAACAATATAAAATATAACATTACATAACGGTTGTACGTAAAGACGTTCACACAACCGGCAAAACTGCATTCAGTATGTGAATAATTTAGATTTTTTTTCAATTTTTATATGAAAAATTATAATCGTATACGCGCATAGATATCGTGAGAACAAAAAGGCCGGTACTATATAACGGTGTATCATTGTCGGCTTCGGATTTCCTCGGAAGGTCGAAGGTCCCGTGGGTCAACCGGAGTCATGGTGTGCTCCAAAATGTGGACGTCCGATTTTATCTCAGATAGTTTGCATACGCCTCCTCGATCACGATCGCGCAAGTGTGTCAATGTGCGAGTACTTTTTTGTCGTATTTGTTCAGGCAATAGTTTGGGTGGGTCGATCGTTGTGTTTTTAGTAGTAGTGAAAGTTGTCGATGTTTTTGGTTCGGAATCCGTTTTACGTTAATCGATTGAGGATGTGTGTTAATGAATAGTCGAGAATTCGTATCGTAAATTTGTATTGTAATTGGTTGCTATACAGAGTGTTTTCATTGATGTTTATTTTTCGGAAAATACATGTGAGTGCGAACAATTTATGGTGGGTTTTAAATAAACCCGCTCGTTGATATTTCTATCATTTAAAATTTCGTTTAATTTCATGAAACTTAAATGGTGGAAATATCAACGAATGGGTATATATAAAACCTACTACAAATTATTCATAATTAAATTTTATTCGAAAAAAAAAAAAAACACTACATAACAATCAACTGAAATTGTTTTTCTTTATAATTTGAATGAAAAATTAAAATATTTGACTAATAAAGAAAACATAATATTTCGACTCATCGAAAACAGAAAAGTTATATAATCAAAAACGACAACTCGAATTGGGTCAAGGGTTTCGCGTCGTGTTACCGGCATGCATAGCGCTTGAATAACGGTAACGTGCACCATGCAAAGGGAGACCGCATTCAATCTGCAACAGAACAACGGAAAACAGCAACGACAGACCATCAGACCATAATATCTGTCCGTCTGTTGACTTTACGCACGTCATAATGGAGGAGGGCACGATTGTTAGAAAACGAATCCGCGGTTACCGACGCACGCTCGTTACGTTACGGTACTGGTAATCAGTGATCGGGTGAAAAACGCATACCGATACCGATGGGACCGATGCGCTTCGCTAAATCTGCTTATATGTCGACTAGTTGAATGGTTGTCGATTGTATGCATTGTATTGGTCGGTTATCGGATGTTTCTTATAGTAAACTTTGTTGATTTCTTGTTCGTTCGGGTTCTGTAGATATAAATAGACATATCGGTGCTTTTGTCTATTTAATGATATTAACCCATTTAGACCGAAGGTTTTTTTTTGCGAGTTTTTTCCTGAAATTCATAAATGTTACATAAAATGGTGTAAAAAAAAATATTTTCAAGTAACTTTTTTTTTTATTGTTTCTAGTTTTTGAGATATAAGGTGTTCCGAAATCGGATCACTAGGCACTAGGCATTTTTATTACATTAGAAGAATATACTGTTTTTTCATAATTATTTGGTGACTACTACTAGATACTATAAAAATTATTATTATTATTATTATTATCATTATTAGCATTTTTATTACTATTATAAAAAACTACTTATGATGATATATGATTGCAAATTTGACATACAAGGCAACATTACATTTTTCACATTTAAATGTTGTGTTTTTATGGCATTTACGGCAACGTGTTTGTTTATTTTGGTTTATTATATTATGATTTAGAGCCAGTGGTGGCCAGATGAAATCACTTGGTGGGCCAAATAAAATAATGCATATCTTTGAAGGGCCACTCATAAATATTTTACAACGTAACAACAATATGATAGTTTTTATATTTAAAATAAAAAAAACGCTGTCTTGCACATTTCAATGAAATGTGCAAGACAGAAAAAACAGAAGAACAGAAGAACAAAGGGCTCGAATACCATTTCTTTCCCCGTATTGAAGCTCGATAATTAGCAATATTTTCATCAGCTCTGGCGACACCTCCCATATATTGGTTATATAATTTTATCATGTATGGCTGTTGAACCTGTATTTTATTTTTTTTCATTTTGAGAATAACGATTTACTAGAGAAATAGGATTAATTCCAGCTCCTGAAGAGGCAACAGTGACAATACTATTGTCATGCCACTTACAGACAATATTTCCCCGATTATCGCTTTTGAAGTCAAATGCTCCTCTTTCTTTTTTCTTCATAATTTCGTCTGAGTGAATCAGAGGCTTGTCAATTCGATCTTTTCTCACGGTCCCTGTCACCCGATGGCCCATTGAAGTGAGTTTATCGAGTAAACAAATACTTGTACAAAAAATTATCAAATATGAAATAATATTCTCCAGGATGCTCTTTTGTGAGTGCCTCAACAAATTGAAGCACCACCGATGCACCGACGCCATATTCTTCATATTGGGTATTTGGATTTTTACCCTGATATGGTTGGAACCAACAGATGTACCCTAATCGTGTTGCTCCACACCAAAACTTGAAACCAAATCGGATAGGTTTGCCTCTAATAAATTGCTTACACCCGTGACGACCAAAGTAGGGAACCATTGACTCGTCAAAACTGAACTTTGTCTCGTTTGGCGTAAATTTTAAGCATCTCTCATTTAGTTCAGTTATAATGGTCGTAATTTGGAAAATTTGTCCGTCTGGTCTAAATTTTCATTATCAGCGACATGTATTTTAGTAAAATTGACGTAAATCGATCACGCCTCATGGCACCATTGACCATTGTATTATGGGTATCAGCCCTTTGCTCCCAGTACATTCGTCGTCTCGGTAGTAGGACGTAGCCACTCAAGAAAATTATTCCTAAAAGCATTTTAGTTCTGGTGACTCCAGCCAAGATTTATTCCTTTTCTATTTAGAAGCGTACAAGTTCGTGTACGTCACAATCATTTCAACTAATTTGTCGTCCAAAAAAAAGTTCAAAAAATTTCTGTGGGATTTTTTTTTTTGTTATCTGTTGAAGTTGCGTAACTTTTCCTTTTGGAGATCGTGGGTCCAAATCAGTGATTTTCCATCGGCGTGCAACTTTAGTGAGTTTTATTTTCTTTGTTCGAGGAAGTTCATGCTCGAGTAGAAGCAGGGGGTAACTTCATTATCCAAGTCGAAATTAGAATCACATCATAGACTAAATGTGCAGGTGCTCGAAGTAAAGAACCTGGTAGATTATTTATCGTTCCACCATCTTCGTCTCCAGAATCTTCATCCGAAATTGGCGCTGTTGCGTTTTCAGGCGGTTCGATGATTATAGTCCTTGCTCTAATATTATTTTCTGTTTCTAGCATTTCCACAATTTAATTTAACGATAAGTCCTTCGACATCTTGGGAAAGGCCTGTTTTAACTAAAATAAATAAAAAAATTTAGAGCTCTTTGACGTATGAATGTTTTAAATTTAGTAGTTTACTATATTTATTATTTTATTTGTTATTATAACGTATTGCTACGTCGGGTTACCAGATGATAACGAGTTCACTCGCGTCGACGGAAAAGGATGAGGCGTCGATGAGAAGTTGGTCGATTCTCAGATCGAATGAAATGCAGGGTTCTCACGAGTTATGTGAAATAGGGTTCATTCAGATTCGCAGTTACATGAATTATCAATTACTCAAACAATTATAAATTATAATTGTTAATTATAATAATATATAATAAATATAATAATATATAATAATTATAATAATATATAATATTGTAACTTACAATATTATATATAAATAATAATAATAATAAATAAATAAACATCAATCTAAACTTTCTTCACTACCGTGCTGCATTGCATTGAATAGGTCATCTATGTGCCTAGCGTTTGAAAATCGGAACACCCGACTTTACAAGCCCATAATAACGACAATATTAATAATTTCTGTATATTGTGACTAAAATACGGTAGCGTATATAAAGTAGATTAGTAATAGCAAAAATTGTATTTATAGGACCGAAAAAGCAAAAGTAATAATTACCTAAGTTGAAAAAAACTTTGCTGAAATCGTCCAATATTATACGTCAATGTTTATAAATATATCATGACGTCGTTACAGGTCTATGCACGTTCAAATATTAACCACAAGCAAGCGACACTAACACTATATCCAACTTGATACTTCTAAAACCATTTGTTGTTGATGTTAAGAAGTAAAAAAAAAAAAAACGGCAACGAGTTTAGTGTTCCGAAATCGGATCACTAGGCTTAAATGGGTTAAGAAACACAAAAAGTTTAACACTGTATTTAAAAATACGTTCGTTAATATTTCGAAACAGTATATCTTTAAGAATTATATAACTTTCATACTTAATGTTTCACATAAAACTTGAAGACGTATTCACGGATTTTATTGATAGCCAAATTACAAGAAAATTTTATTCAAACGACTCCCTGTTGAGAATCCGAATCCTTAATAATGATAGATGAAACGTCTTTTCGTTATTCTCATAAAATGTGCGTTGATCTACCAACAACGATAATAGGCTTTGGCTAATTTGCGCTATCAAAAAATTTACGACAAATCCATATAATCGGACAAGTTACAACCGTGGATCGTTAAATGTTATTTATTGGCGCTTCTTCGATTCCGTCGATTATATGGAATAATCAATGCGTCGTATATTACTTGTATAATGGGACTTGTAGCAATATTTTATATGACCATATTTCGGAAAACGGACACATTACACAATTCGGAAACCGAAACCGGTGGAGAGAGGTAAACAGTTAGAATCGGCAATAACAACACTGAGGGGTCAATTATCATCTCCGTAGCGGCAGTCTTTTGCGTAGGATTTAACGAAACCGAAATATATGTGGGAACGTTTTCTAATAAATGTGTAATGCGCCGGTACAATAACAATAATTAGTAACGGTATTATCCGGATACAATTGCGAAGAAGTACGAAAATATGTGTGTTGCTGCCCGCATTTTTGTAAGCCATTTTTTTTAGCGTTTGTCGCACAAAAAAAGACGACAATTTGACACAATATGTCACCGTGTCGCGGATTCGCATTGCGATTGTCTTCATTTTTTTTCCTGTCGTTACGCTGTGAGATGTAATCGCGAAATTTTCTGTTATTTTATAACAGTACACTTATACATTTTTGGTATATCGTGTCCTACAAAAGGTCTCGAATGCGATCTGAGGATGTTGTAAATATAATCCTATCTTAGTGTTCAATCTTTCGGATTATTTAAACGGGCCTTTTTAATGCAACTTTTTAATCGTTCGCAAAAAATGGTTGTATTAAAAGATTATGCGTACGTGTGGTCGGTCATATTCGTAGTATCATTAATTAGTCGAGTTTTTACTGTATGGAGTTTAAACACGATAAATTTTATTGAAGTCAATCAAGATTGCAAAGCGATTTGACTATATGGATGCTACTTTTTTTGATTTTAGTACGAGCAAAAAGCAGATTCATATTTTTTATATCGTTTGATATAGAATAAATTAAAAAAAAGGGTTGTTCGATCTTAAATCATTTTTAACATAAGTTTTTCATGTAATAAAATGTTTAACTTAATAGCCAAGGAAAAAAAAATTATAAAATCATGCAATAGTCAAATTCAACATATTCTTCACCAGAGAAACGCTTTTATTTTTTTAATATTTTTATATTCAAGGAAAAAAGAAAGGGAAAGAACAATAAAAAAAACCAATACAAACCATCAAGAACCCATTAAGCAATACGTATTGAAAAACCGACAACACCCATCTAAAAGCCTTGACTTTGACCGAAAGCCCACCAAACCGTGACCGCACATTGCAATTCCAATCACACTATGTGGGCGCGCTCACGCAACGTAACAACGTATACCGAGACATCGCATTACACAACGGCCGTGATGCGAATCGGCAAAACGGACTCGATTGCGTATTCATTTCGCATTTCACGATGACACCGCCGTGTTGGATTTCACTTCTTGCTCATGACCCATCTACCGAGGGAAAGACGTTGATGGGCTTTGTCCGCGGCCGCGAAAGTCCATTGAGACGTTCGTAACAGTTGTTTTTGCACGTCCG
Source organism: Hydropsyche tenuis (assembly GCA_009617725.1). Lineage (NCBI taxonomy): Eukaryota > Metazoa > Arthropoda > Insecta > Trichoptera > Hydropsychidae > Hydropsyche > Hydropsyche tenuis. The sequence goes on along the minus strand of VTON01000011.1, from coordinate 1,346,912 downwards.
TCAGATTGTCTGCGAATGTGAATTTGTCGATTGTGTTTCGAGGTTTTCGATTTTGATTGAAATGCACGCGTCCGATGAATATAATAAGGTTTACCGTTAGCGTTTCCGAGTTCTCGTTTTGTCAATCAAACTTGAATGAGCGAGATCGCAGGAAGTTCGTTTTAATAAACAATATCGAGATCGTTAATCATGTGGAAATCCATTAAGTGTTCGACGGAATTGGTATGTAATATTTGCGTTAGTGATTGAAAATTTACATTTTGGATGCTTGATAGATTTCGTTTTAATTGAGATCGATTATTTAAGATCATGCAACTATGTGACACCATTTTTTCGAAGGTAACAGTAAATTATAACATCCTTTCATCGCAAAATAAATCATCACATCCTATTGAATAAACGTTATAAATTGAATCATTTAATCCATACTGCAACGATTAGATTCAACATCAAAGCGAATATCGATACGGGCATAATCGAAACGTGAAAGCTTATAAATAATGATCGGCGTAACTCGTCAGAACGAACGACTTTTTTACTTTCGATACCGTTTCGAATAGTCTTAATGGTTAGCATTGAAACGCGATACATCGTCCAGAAACGAAAGCTCGTGAGAGAGCATTTAATCCGAAGAGTCGGCAATACAGAAAAAGCAATGCAACGGCAACTGCTGCACTTGCAGTTGCACTCGCAACACAAATCGGATCTACAATAACGGTACGAGAAGTCCTCGCGTGCTTCCTACTAAGACAGAGGTTCTTAACTTTTTTACATTTCAAATTCGATCAAATTGCTTTCTGAAATTTTTGAACGTCTAATTTAAGAAAATGCATATATGGTATGTTGTAATAATTTTATTGAAAGGTATTTTGCAACTTATTTACAGTTTGAGAAGCTCTATGAAATGACATCCAACAACAACGCATTCCATTTAACAGTTAAATCCCATTCATGAACCAATACGATTAATTAGGTGATAATGTGCAACGGAAAAAAATATATACGATTGAATAGAGCAACGGCGCCAGTCCGTTACACATTCTCTCACTTTTATATCTTTTGCCACGCCATTGTGCCATCACGGGTGAGACTCTTAACATATCTCTGGCTGTTTTTTCTTCATTCTATTCTATTAAATCTGATTCACCTCGAGTCTTTCGCCAATTATTGCATAACGTGGGACGCGAGCGGGTACCGTTTTAATTTGTACGCAATTAAAAATTATTACACAATTAATCGATAGTACTATTTTTTTTACTAGAACGTTTACGGTACTGTCACTTTTTTGGGGTCCTTTCGTGCGAGATTGGGTTAATTCGGCGATTAGGTTGAAAGGTGACGTTTTGTTCAGTCATATCAGTTCCGGTGAACAGATTTTCGCTCGAAATTGTCTCGGTATTTAAGTTTTGAACCAGTGACTTGTGAAAAAAATAGCTGTCGTACTGTGGTTTTTACTGTTAGCTTCCGTTCCATGATGACAATAATGATGCACCGTCGTGCGGGAGGCAAAACGATCCACTTCAGGATTTAAATTATCATTTTTTTTTAATATATGAGACGTCAGATAAATGCGACACGAAAGCAGGATATCCCTTATAAGCCGACACAGGAAAAATTATCGAATAGGAAGCACTATACTGCGTCGAAAATAAGACGTTTGAATTAATAAATCAGGGAGATTAAAATCTACTGTGACTCAAATCCAATTAACAATCGTAAGATGGTAACGGTACGGATGACGTTCGGTCGATTCAATCCGTACAAAAACTATTGTAGAATCGTTAAAATAGCATATTAGAGTGTCTGTATGAGATCAAAGTTCTTCGAGTGTGCCAAAAACGGTACATCACAGTACCGATTGGCAATAATAGCAACAAATGACGTACGATTCGACCGAAATTGAACGTAACAGTAATTCCGCACACGCACTCTATATTGTTTTTCTATTGTTGTAGTATTATCGTTCAAATAAATAATACGATAATTGGACGTGGGCTTAGAAAGATGATGAGCTTCTTATTGGGTCAGTTATTATACTTTCATATACGCGAATGAAACTCTATTGATAATTATTTTCTCATATGGGATAAGTAATTAGTTTTTTTAAGCCTCTGTGTTATAATTTAGTTTGCTATTCTAAAATGAATAAACTTTTGAACTTTAAAAAAATTGGTTTTTATTATAAGAATAAATAAATACCTTTAGAAAACTTTGACAGATGAATTTAATACCAGGATGGTTTAACATCATCGTGAACCGATAACAAATAGCGTCTATATTATAGAACTTTAAAGCGAAGCTAGAACTCAAAACTGGAATGTTGAAAATTTTGAATTTTCCATCACTTTTGATTTTTATTTTTATGAATAGAAGTATTTTATTTTATCTTAAAAAATCAAGATATTATTATATCAACGGAATAAGTAAATTTTCCATACATCAAAATACAAAGAAACAAAATATTATTAGATTTCAAATCCAAATTCAACGTTTTGCTCGGAGCAATTGAAAAATTCATTTTCTCTAAAGCCCTGTGTATAAATGGTTTACCATTTTGACATGAAAAGCGCACAATAATGCCCTCGGAAGCGTATTACCCTTGCACCGGTGCGATCGTTAAAGAAAATTGCTACGTGATTGAATTAGCACTTTTCCCGCAAAGCCTCCGGGTACTTCTTTGACCACTTTTCCACGTTTCAATAGCGAATGTGTGCCGTGACATGCACATTGGACAATTGAATATTGTCGTATGCATTCAGGCTGTTTTCTATGCAAATTATATTTCTTGTTGGTCGTAATAATGAATGGTTATTACGATTTGAGTACACGATAAATTCAACGAAGTCAATAACAACTTATCACTTTAAACGGCATTCGTCGAACTTTTCTCTCAATAAGCATTTAGTTATAGAGGTTTTCGGTCACCGTGAAACTTCCACTTTGTCACTCTTGATTTATAACACATAACACGATACAAAAAAATCATATTTCCGATAGCATTCCCAACATCCCATCTCCGTTTATCCGGTAACGGTGTCGTCGGTCGACCGCCTCCAACATAACAGTTAAACGTCTGAACGCTCCATCTGGTAAAGATTTTTCACCAATAGGCCGTGTTTCGAATCGCATTCGATTCGTTCACATGACCGTCGAAGATGATTTCTCACGATTCTAAAATAATGATTTCGATCGAGAGTGTTATGGGTGCCATTCCGCTGATAGGTGCAGTTTGAACGTTCCGTCACTAGTGATGTTGCATGTAGATGGTTCGTTGGAGATATTTGAATTTAAATTGACCGGTTTGTTGATTTTTTTAGAGATAAAATTTTTTTATGATTGTATAATGAAAAAAAAAACGTAATAATGTATTTTCTGAAGAGGTTGATTTATAATTTCTTCGATATATCATGAAAAATTTGATGCGGTTTATTAAGATGATTCTAAATCGAGGTCGAATTCGTACAGTACAAATAAATTGAAATAAAGACAGTAAATATGGAATAACGTCAAATATCTCGTACAACATCACGTAGTCGTACGAACTCGGTCAGATTTGCGTTAGCGTTTGGCGACTCGCGCATTTTCATATTTAACCAACGGTTCAATGATGCGTTCCGCTTTTGCATATTCAGAACTGTTATCCGCGGGCGAAACTGGATCGCAAAGTCGTTGTCTTTCGACGTTTTAACAGTAAACACCGCCTTCTGCATTGACACGATTATTTACCATAGCCTGCACGTACGCGAACTAGTTTGCCGCAAAGAAACCCCCTAACAATCATCTAGATCGGGACAGATAGAGCACAACCGTAATCTGGCCGATTCCTATTAAAACGTGGAGAATCCTATTTGCAGATACGTATCGATGGTCAATATTGTGTTTCATCGGACAGGGTGAATTTATAGTTTCGACGGTGCGTGAATTCGAACCGCAACGAGAGTGCGCCGTATCGGTTTACGTAATGATAATAGAAGAAGACGTAGCAAATTGCACGTCGTTGTATCGAATGAGGAAAATAAACTAAATGAATAAAATGAAAAGTTATAAGGAGGAATGCATTCGCATCGTCTTACCGAGAAGATTAACTCTCGAGCGGAGGAAAATTGTATGGGATGGAACGTCGAGAGGTTAATTTCGTTTCTGCTTTGACGGCTCGCGATAACTCTAAAGATGGCTCTATTTAACTGGCTTCAAAGAAACGAATTAATTACGTTTGTTTTTTTATATTTTGAAGCAATTTCTCAGGCTTACATTTACGCGAAGAAATTCTATATATTGCATAATGTGCTTCGGAGATCTGTGCGGTTGTTGTAAGAACAACAGAAATGAGTATCTCTTGCACAAACCCATAATCAATTACAGAGGTCAGGGAGGCTGGGTTGACCTCAACCGGAGCATTTACCCATAGTTTGACTCCCACTTACATCGTTACCATCATCGTGATTCGAGTACTAATTTGAATTTTGTTTTTGTTGCAGATAAATCGAAATGAGGGAAGCCATGCAGAGGATCATCATTTTCTTCCTTGTAACAATCGCGACGGTGCAATGTAAGTGCTACAAAATTAGTATGAAATAATTATTTAAATTTAAAGATTTAATTAATAATTTTTTATAATTATTCAGGTCGTATAGCCTTCGAAAAATTAACCGATTATGACTTCACTGGCAGCACATACTACACAGTTAAAAACTTATCATTGTACGAATGTCAAGGATGGTGTCGCGAAGAACCCGATTGTCAAGCTGCGGCTTTCAGGTTAGATTTTAACTTGTATTCGTGTAGTTTAACCGCAAGTCAATGTATTCTTTTTTATCATATGCAAAGTGTATACAAATGTCGATATCTTGATATCTTTATATAGAAACAAGTTTAACTTTGATATGTGCAACTGAGTGCGAATTAATGTATCAATAAATCAAAAATATCAAGATTCACAAGACCATATTTTTAAAAAAAGCACGTTAACACTTATCATAATACTAAAAATAAGGCACATCTCTTTAGGTGGGCGGACTGGTCGAAACAGTAAATCATTGATACAAGTTTTACGCAATATGTAAATATATCGGCGAAACAGTTATTCGAAATAATAAATAGTTCAGGGTCGTCATCGATTCACAAGAACTGGTTATTGTGACCGTCATCAGGAAGTCGATTAAATCTGATATAGTGACTGCATACAAGGCAAACGTACAAAATATGGATCTGGGCTCACAGAAACGGAATCGTATAAACAACATTTTTTCTACGGTCATCATCACAGAAAGAGGCGCCCGAATTATATCATTATCTGTGGGGGGCGTGATTTTGAGAGGAAATTCATCTAATTCCTAGTCATTTTAAAAATACGGGATTTCCAAAATAATAATTCAAAATACATATGTTTCTTTTTCCTTTTTCAATTTATTTTTTTTTATTCAAGTATATTTAGCATTTATGAAAATAAAGAAAATCACACTAAATGCTATTATTCACAAAATTAAAAAATAAATATATTTTGTGATAAAAAAATTAAATTTCAATAATACACAATCCTAAACATTTTAATTTCGATCCCCTTTAATATAAAAGGCAAAAACAAACGCAACACCTCAATGCGCTATTAAGCCTTGATTGTACCGTGGAAAATTGAATGCTACATCAACGGCGGAGGTATAAAGCTAAAACGAAAAAACAGAAACCATCACCATTAATCACTTTTTTTCCGATGAATGAATTTCTCGCTGATGCTCGCGGGGTGTTGAGTTTTTCGATTGAAACCGCATCGATGATGCGAAAACAATTTGTCCAGCACTTTGACGCACTGACGATTCGCAATGACGAATCTGCTTTATCTAGACTGATTCAAATCCATACAAATCGCTTCAAAACGTTTTTCGAATATGGAAGATAAATTTAACGATTTCCTTTACACAGAGCGTAGGTGTGAAATTGCGAATAACGTCGGTTCGATTCAATTCAATAATAATTTTAATTGGATGTTCTGTTATATTTGTACCGTAGTATAAATTGAATCCTTAAAAGTATATTTTGCATTTAAAGGATAATTGGCAAAGTTCGAATATATTTTTAGAATTTATGTTATCGCTCGAGGATATCAAATGTCAATATGAAATATTAGGGTTATGCTTTCAATTTAATCTGTCGCTGAAGGGTCTTTGAAATTCATATATAAAAAATAAACAATATATATTTTAAAATTTCAATCTCAAACGAATCAAATAATACTAACCGCTTTTATCAAACGAAAGAATTTCTAATAGAAAATGCGAAAATCGTATACGTCAACCATCAAGGAAGCACGGCGTTAAAGCACGCAAGGCAAGGTCGTCCATAGGTCGACGCTATGATGGTCTGGTCTGGTAGACGAGGTCTTCGTCTCCAGCCTGAGGTCTTCGCCCCCCCAGGCGATGTCTATTATTGTTGTTGTCGGCGCAAGAAGTGCATTCCCCCTGCGGTGCAATCATCCCTGCGTTCGCAACAGTCGTATAGGGCGCGTCGTAAAAATTTCCACTTTTTGCATGCAGCGTGCTCTTTTAATGCGGTGTGCTTGCTTTCGTTTTATTACGCATTGCTGATGTTATTTTTTCAACATAGAACAATCGTCGAGGCTTATAATACGTCTAGGAACAAATTGTGAAAAGAAAGAAGTTAAATTAATTAAGATTTACCGAGTAATTTATAGTTTTTAATGATGAAAGTAGTTAGTTTCATTAAGAAGATTCATTTTTAATTATATGACTAAAGAAAAACTATCAGATTTAATCTAAATGTCCTTAATTACTAAATTGAAATAAAATTCATGTAATTTTTTATAAAAAAAATATATTTTTGCAATCGGTTATAAATAAATTTGGCATATGCACTAGTTCCTATTTTCTAACTCTGCCCTAACTGGTTCTTTGTGATCTAAAGCAGGAACATAACGGAATGTCGGCTGTTGGACGTTATTACTAGGAAACTAGTAATCGGGCGAATAACTAACGCCTATACGTAATTTCTAAACCGAGTGGTCACTATTCATTACGTTGGTATAGTCAGGTAGCCGTATAATGATACCGCGTTAATGTATGAGAAGGATTTATTGCATTTTTCGGATGCGCGCTCGGATTAAAATATACGGTGCTTTGTTAGGCGCGGCAACGGAGAAAAAAGGGTAATTTGTTATTTCAATACGCGTGTTATTTATATGCCGTTCGTAATGAACGTTTAAGGTTGTGCATTGTGTTTTTTTTTCTTCGTTTTGAAATTTTTACATGGTGTCGTTCGCTAATCTTTTTATGCTACCGTAGCACGTGTCGCTTTTTGTTCGTGGTTTGTATAATGGGATTTCAAACGGTTCTGACAGTTTTGTCTATGGTGGATTTCAACCGTGTGTCATTGTTTTATGTATTGAATGTCTGAAATCGGATATATTTGTTCGTTGAATCGAAAAAATCTATTTGCGGTGTGTGAATATAATATGCAATTTTTTTATGTTGCGATCTTAAAAATAAAAAGTAGAAAGGTGTTCGGGTGAACAACATCGTGGTGATTGAAACAAAAAATTTGTTACATGAAAGTTCATCGCGTATCACGAAATAATAATTTATTCTGAAGTTCATACAAGAGCACTTTAGTTTAATGATTTAAACGGTCCGTTATTTATGAATTAAAATTTTAAGCGATGGTAAAATTTAAAACACACATTCAAAGTTATAAACATACATCATTTAATTGTTTAAAGCGGTGTCGAAAACCTCATAAAACATCCGTTCTTATAACATCCCGTGAGAATCCATATAAAACCATATAATTAATTTGAAAAAAATACACGGGAACGAAATCCAGTATTCGCGGAAGCTTTACGACATAACAAGACTTTAATTTGGCAAAATTCGCACCACCACGCTTTTTCAATAACACAAGTACGAATAGTAGCAAATTCCGCGATATTTTTTATTAGCACCAAATCATCGTTTAATAACGACCATCGGCGCCATCAATCATGACGATTTTCCGTATGGCAAACCGCAAAACGATAGGCTCAATTGATTTTCATTGCCGCACACCACATGTTAACAAACAAAAACACATTTACCAGATTGACTGCCATTATTTTGTCTGGGAGCGGCATCAATCATATGAGACTTATTGTTTTTTCCCCGAGACGTTTTATTATTTTACGGAAGCTTGAAAAATTGAATCGGACAGCGAAAACGCGAGCGTACCGTTTTAATGAGGACAATCATTGGGGTATTTATTAATGTCTTCTCACTCGTTTCTATCGACGGTGTCCTCTTGAGGGAATTTTCTATATGGAAATTGTATTTAGAATATGATAATATGACATGTAATGACGAACGCGGCATAAACACGACGTTCAACAACTTCGTATTACAAATTTCAACGGGTCGCACGTCCAGGGTAATTTATATGCGGCGTATATGTTGAGGGATATCGTATAATTATGTTAATGTTTTTAAAGGACTGTCGTAAAATAAGTAATTTCTGCGGAATCTGAAATATATAACATTATAATTTTACATTACATATTCATAAGTGCAATACCCCTTTTTTGATCGATCGTAATTTTATACGACTTCAATACGGATAGTCAAAAGAAAATAACATTTTCCAACGCAAGAATAGCTCACAATAAATCAAGTTTTATTATACTAAATTGATTTACGATTATTTCAGTAGTTCACATTTATATCAATCGATATCAGCGACGATCAAACATCGACATTCCACCTCTGCAACATACAATTTCAATAATTCACATGAACGAATCCGAAGCATCCGCACTGTCATTTATCGAGACGAAACCGACAAAAAATCTATCATTACCATCTCGACGATTGTGAAATTCGAATCGCTCGGGTCGCGGACATCGATCGCCGAGCGACAACCAAAGAGCGGATTAGATCCGCGAAATTCGTCGTGCAAATCGAGATAATAGATAAGGAACGATCGAAAAGATCGGAATTCGAAGGAACAACGAGAACGTGATGCAACGGCTGAGGCCGGTCCTCGGATCAATGCTCCAAGAAGCGGAGGATCAACGATCTATGGATCCCTCGCGGTCGCCAGCTGCCGCCGCGGACCGTACAAGAAATGGGTCGTTAGTTACGAAATGCCTCTTCCGTTTGTCCGATTCAGGTGTTTTTTGTATTTTTAGATCGTGACCTAAAATAAAATGGGTGAGCGATTGGGAGAAATTGTGTGATTTTGATTTTTTTTAGGTCTTGTTTTAATAGGATGAATTTGGTCTTAGTATATGTCTTGGTGTTGTACTTGTTCGGTCTTGGTATTGTCAAGGATCTAAACTTTCCGGAATGCAAAAATTATCTAATTTGTTAAATAAATTAATACTGGAAATAGAAAAGGACTTTAAAAAAATCCAAAATCGGTTTTCTGCTAGAAATAAGTTCTATGTTCCAACGCATATGTTTTAAAATATGGTCGAAGTCTCTAAAATCTATTTTTAATACTGTATATATCAAGGGTGAATTTGTATTGGTTTTATGGTCCATTATGAGATTTTTTGACAAAAATCATTGTAGGTATCTCAAAACTTTAAAAAAAGGTACTTATGCCCTTATTTATTTCCTTTATTCAAATGACAATATATCTTTAGAAAGGAATGGTTTTTAGTGTTGAAATTCATAAAAATTATTTTCTTCTTATCAGAATAAAATGCTTGAACTTTCGACAAATTTCAGGCCTTATTCCGCAATGGATTGAACAATATTATATATAGATTGGTTATATTTTAGCAATGATAATTTAAAAAAAATTAAGATCACTTTTTCAATAGATTTTTAAAAAATAAATCATGCAAAAAAAAAAAATAATAACCCTGAAAATGAATTATTAGCGCTAATAGAAAAATATAAGGATTTTTTAAAACTTCAAAATAAAATTATATATTCTTCATAATTTGATTTAAAATTATATGTTATTAGGTTCATTTCTGGATTGCAATTCGTGGTTAAGAGTCGCTGATTGAATCCGTATTGCGTTAGCCAATTCTGCTTAATCGACCGTCTAAATTCAAATGTAATTGGATGATTCATTACGAATAGAGGATTCCTTGTTATCCTGTCCGTTATGTGTTAAAAATTGGCTACGATCGATCAAACCATCGTTTCAATCAGTGAGTCAGTTTTAATGGTCGTTTTAATCTGCGAACGGGACAGCACAATGGATTCGTAATCTGTGATTTAATTTTTGTTTACGTCTTATATTATTTAATATTCGTTCTTCGGAGATTAGAATAACGGAAGCTTTAAAAGCGTTAAAGGTCGCTAAGCATTAAATCATCGAGTACCGTAAATCGTAGACCACAATAGAATCTTGATTATCCTAGTTCAATGGAATCGATGAGCGATTGCAATCATAAAAATGTCCAATAACGCAAAACCAGGCATTGACGATGCAAAAATTACGATTTAAACGATAATAAATATATTGTATGCTTTCTTATTTACTCTGCGGACATTCAAGTCCCACGGTATAAGCGAGCAAAAAAATTGAATCGAATATGATAAATACATTAACAATAAAACGTTACATTGACTTGCGTTTGAAATTTTCACAATGAGAACTATGAATAATCACATTAGAAAAAAATATATTAAAATTCAAATCAATTTTCAGTTTCGTCGTCAACCCATTGACACCAGTACAAGAGACGAGATGTCAACTCCAAAACGACACCCAAGCTAATAATCCTAATGCAACACCACAGGTAAAACAATAAAAAAAACAAAATAATGAACTTCAAAGACCAGAATAACATCAATTCCATTGCAGAGATCCGTCAGCATGTACTACATGGTGAAGCTTCAAGTGAGGTCTGAAAGCGTCTGTCTGAGGCCATGGGCCTTCGAGAGAGTCCCCGGAAAGGCTTTGAGGGGCCTGGACAACGCCCTCATCTACACTTCCACAAAGGAGGCCTGTCTGGCTGCCTGCCTCAACGAGGTAATCACGAGCCAATAACACTAAATCAAGGGGAACCATCGTACCATTATACCCGACTCAGGATTTATAGATGCATTCGGTCCGTTTCGTGTATGTCTATTATATAGTTGGCGATCATTGTTTTCGCCTCGTTCCTGCATATCGGCTACTACAGGGTGGTCGTAAATATGTAAACTACTTTGATTAATCCATCGAACGATTTGTACGTTATGAGTCATAAAATTTGAATGATATCAACAGTTTGTATATAAATCGCGTAAACTTCAAAGCGAACCAATATCTAAGATCATCCATCTCGCTGATCGATGATTATATTTGTCCATATATTATAATGAAATATGCAAATAACTTTCAACGTACACGCGTAGACACTTTCGAAGCATATACGTATGTAAGAGATCATATCTGGACTACGGTGTTTGCGGATGCAAATCGACGACGTTTTCATGGCCGGGAAATTCTTGTGCAAATGCTGTATACCAGCTCGTCTGCCGTTTTATAATGCAGTCGCAGATCACAGGACGATAACGATGCAGTTTACGTGACGCGTATATAATATAGGATGGCGATGCAGTTTTTAAGAGCGCGGTCCAGCAGCACCTTCTTTGTTTTAGATGGAAATCTGCGCCGATGGCTGCCGATAGCCTGGCTTGTTGTTCGGTGGCTCCTTTAGATCCTCGGATAAATGGCGTACGTGAGGATTAACTATAAAGATTGTATAATGGTGACGGGCACGATCTGAGACGAATGCGTCCGAATTGGAAAAAGGCGGTCATATAAGGGAATTCGAGGCGATTATTGGACGTTTTTGCGTATTTATGTGTCGTTCGAGGAGTTTTATTGTCGTTTATCGAATGTCGGTTTTGTGAAACGATGCGTCATTTTGTTAGAATTTTTATACAAGACATATCTCCATAGAAGTACATTCTGAGACTTCTACAAACCGTGCAATGTTAATATGCTATTTACCACGCGAATACCGCACTCAACTATTTTAACGATATACCCAGTACATAAAAAAAATACAATTCATTAAAATTGCAGAAACGATTCACGTGCCGTTCAGCCGAATACGAATACAGCAGCATGAGGTGCGCTCTTAGCGAAGCAGATAGACGCACAGGAGGAGGACCAGGACCCAGCTCGACTCCAAGACTAGCAGACGCTCCAGGAACCGACTATTTCGAGAATTTGTGCTTGAGAGCTGGACAAGCTTGTAAGGACAGCCGAGGATTCGCTCCACCGAGATTAGGAGTGGCCGAGGACAAGGTGGCCCAGTATGCAGGCTTGCATTACTACACGGACAAGGAGCTCCAGGTAATGTTGAGCATTGTCGACATAGCATTTTCATTGTCATCTATTCCAGGTTTGTGTAGGCTCCAATTAAGGGAGGATGCGCTTTTTCCACGTAACGTATAAATAGAATGGAATGCGCGTGCTTCTAACGTATGTGCGTATTATGCAATGGGAACATGTACCGAATACAAGAGGATGGCATTTAAATAATGCATGAACGCGGTCGCGAACGTGTTCTCGCTTATTTTACAAGTTTTATTTTTATGTACGCTAAATCCTTGATTTATGTGGGATCGTGCGAATTCTGTGAAATATTGCGAAATTATGGTCCGTAGGATAAGTGTGGCGAGCAATTTGCTAGAGTTTAAATCGTTAGTTCACACGAGAAGTTTTTCGAAAATTTCCTAATGAAATATGCATTGCTATTTTTTAAGTAATAAATTTGAGAAACCCTTATTTATTTATTAAAAAAATAGAAATATTTACGGTATATTTCCGAAATTAATCGACCACATTACACTATAACGGCAGAAAAATTAATATGTTTACTATTAAATAATATGGACATCCGCTATAGGGCCATTAATAATTGAAATGATATTGAAAAACCCTCCTAATAAATTACATAACATATATCACGACGTACATTGTTGGATGCTTCTCATTTGTCGATAGTAAAAAATTGAAATTCCATTCGAAGAAAACGAACGTGTATTTTCTTTGCCGTCGAAGACTAATTACGGACAAAACCTCTTTTTCCAACTATTATTTAACCGTGCTGAATGCGTGAATCATCTGGTAAGATCTCACTATGAGTTACGTGGAACGAGCCGTTCATTAATATGCATAAAATATATATTAAATGTATAAAAATGCAAGTTTAACGAAGTGAAATTCTTAGTAAAATTCATTGGATGCACATAAATTTAATGCGATATAAATCGATTACGAATTCATTAAACATCAACGCGAGAATAAGGTATGCGTTCGAATCATCGGGTTTCATTACAAAGTGATCGATTAATTACTGGAGACGTCGACACCATTAATTTATTTTATTTTATTATTAATTCACCGAAGACATCATTAGATCAAATGCAATTTATTATGTTATTCAATCATTTTTTTTATAACTTTTAGGTATCATCCGAATCAGCTTGCAGACTAGCATGCGAAATCGAAACCGAATTCCTCTGCAGATCATTCTTATTCTTGGGAACAGCAGCAACCAACGCATACAATTGCCGATTGTACCATTTGGACCATCGTTCCCTTCCTGATGGACCTTCCACATATCTGAATGCCGAAAGACCATTGATCGACGACGGAGACGTGACCGGAACATACGTCGAGAACTACTGCGATAGTGAGTACTTTTTGAAAATAAACAATTTTCAATTAAGCCACAAAAATAATGATCGATCGTTCCGCCGTGCATTTTAATTGAACTGGTCATAATCAAAAGTTATCGATGCAATTCCGCAAGAAACGGTACATCTCGAGACGAGAAAAAAAATGAGGTACGTCGCAAATCGTAAACGAAATTATTACCGCAGAACGGTAATCGACAAAGAGTGCTCGCTTCTCGCATAATCGAACGTGTAATTTAATTAAAAACGAAAAACAAACAAGCCTCTATTAACGAGTTAACGGTTCCGGCGTTTAATCTTATCGAAATAACGCACAAATGCGTTTCTGTCAATTTCGTTCGATCGATAATGATTCTGGTAATCATTCCGGATACGCATCGGTTCGAATATCTCATAAAAAATCCGATACAAAAGGATTTTTTACCCTGTTTGTTTTTGTGGGCGGTGTATGGATAGTAATTTCGTTTTTCAATAGATCGTATTATAGGCGAGATACTTTATTGCCTAATTATTTGGTTGCGGCTTTTTACTATTAATTTATTCCCGTCATTCTAGACACTTATGAACGAGAGGAAAAACACGAGTTTCTCGATTCGGCAACGTTCGAGGGCGTTGATCTTCACGCTAGAGTTGACCACTGATTATGTCGTTCTATTCAATTTTGGATTATTAAGATGGGACGTTTATTATTTTAAAAAAGTTTTGTAATAGCCGTAAAAAGATAACTTCATACATTGTTGAATTTAAGCGACGTTTGTATAAACAAATCGTGTTTATTGTGCAAAGAACTGAAGGGTTGAAACAAACACTTACAATGTTTATTCAAACCATTAGCGTTTCGAATAGAATTCCCTAGAATAACGAAAGTGTAAAATGGAAAATAAATATTTGAATAATATTAAAAGAAATATTCATTGTCGGTGTAAAGAATTCGCTTGCAATCTAGCTTAATCGAATCATGATAATGTTATAACATAATACACAACCGATCAAAAAGATAAATTACAATAATCTGGCCGAATTGTAGGTTGCCGGTTTAATTTAACGATGTAGAATAACCGTCTATTACATCGTAGTATGAAAGTATTATAATAAATGATTATTAGGCGCTCGAAAAAGTAATGAATGTTAAGTGAATTTCACGTGTATGTACATTTAATTTGCTGAAGCGACGTCAAACCTGTCTTTAGAATCCTTTGAATAGAATTTAAATGATTCTACGTTTGAATCTTGCATGTTGTGTTTAATGTTTTCTTAGGTATGCTTAGTTATTATCAAGGAAGAAATTCAACTTGTGTACACGCCGCTATAATAGAGAAATTATTATTTTATTGCATTATTATACGAACAGGTTTTCTAATAAAAAATAATGCATATAACGCAAATCGAATTCATGTTTCAAATAAAAGACCAGAATGATATGTTGAAATACTAATATGAACCGATAGCAATACTGTTAGGATACTAGTATTATTTTTAGATCGATATAAATAGAATTAGCAGACTATGACAATGAAGCAAAAATTATTTTAATAAAATAGTGATAATAAATATTAAATCTAAAACTGTAGTTTCGATATGATAATTTTTGAATCCATAAGTTTCAAAACATAATCTCAAGACGTTCTTTTCAATCGTACTCTATTATTATATAAAAAAAAATTAAATCACTCCAAATGTGCAACAAGACCTCAATTCGAAACCACCCGAACGTCGAGGAAACGGAAACGACCGATAATTTCGCTGAAAAAATGCGAATTTCGCGCTCCGGCGAGGAACCGCGCCATTTTCTCACGCCCGTTGCAAATGGCCGCGGACAAGGGCGTGATGCGCCATTTGTAATTTCTCGAAAATGGTCCCGTGTACGGCCATATTTGCATCCGGCGACGATTAAAACGATCGGTCGTTTCGCGTTGTGTAATAGTTGTGTTTTTTTTCTAATGGTTCTTTATTTTTTTTTTCGTTTCTTGTGTTTATGTATGCAATGATGATGGTGCATCGTGCGAATGATGGCTTTTCCGAATGATGGTTTCGATTCGCCGTATTAACTTTTATTAGAAAATTGGATGGTTTAATTGTGGATTGTGTGAAGGATCGTTATGAAGTGTTTTGAATTGAGTTGAGACAAATGTCGATGTCTGTTTTTTTTTTTTTTCAAAAAAAAGTCATTGTTTAATTAAAATAGATTTGTAAATATTGAAAAATTCGATGGTGTTACATACGTTGGATATGTGTTAGATATTTTGATTTGCAGATGTTATTTAATTAAATGGTTTCGATTAATTGATCGTTTTTTGATGTGGAAATCGTATTGATACGATTACTCGAGTAATACCTGTTATTTAACACACACCATATTTAGATTCAATTCAAAGATAAAGAAGATGTCGGATTATAAATTATCTAAAAACGTTGCAGATATTTTTTACGACCCGCTTGAAAAAAATAATTTTTAATTCTTAATTTATAAAAATCTCATGATATGATCGCGAAAATTCTATAGTATAACATATAAAATAAATGATATTATGATTATGCGTATGATATATAATCAATTTTGAATTAAAATCTTAATTTTCTAATTCTAAACATAGAAAACTTTCTAATGGCCGCGTTTGAATCCACGATCAAGGACACAAATAAACGTCTTCTTCAGATGCAATCAGCAAATTCCGCACAACATCGTTAGCATCCTCGAACGAGGATCAACGACTGCTTATAAAAGACTTATTTTTCTATCTAGTAAATGACATCACCGTGAGAGCCTCGATCAATTAAAAAAGACTTTTTATCCGCTTCACACTATCGGAATCGCGTTTTTCTTCTATCGAAGCGCGTCTAATTTCTATACCATCGAGAACCGAGTAATCAATCGAGTTAAATTTTTTTTCCCATCGAACGGGCATCGAACTTTTTAAGGAGGACCTTCTAATACGTCGAAAGATCAACTTTATATTTATAACATGAATTAAGTGGTAGCTTTCAATACTTAAATGACGTAACTGTTGAGAGCGGTCGTCACACATGAAGAAGTCAATGTTTAACTTGGTTAATCGCTGCAAAATTGCAATGAGTATTAAGTATGTGTGTGTTCGAGTAATGGGTGTCTCCGCTAAACGGTCTCCGGCAATGACTCGGAAAAGCATTTGAACCGATTAGTGCTTAATTGAGCCGTTTCGCAGTTTGACGCCTCTTTTGAAATGCTTTTTTTGCTGGATTTTCTGAAAACGATGCTATTGCGATTGTATTTATATAATAAACTTGATCAGTACTAATATTGAAAGATATCTTGAAACTCACTTATTCAAAATATTTTATTAAAACTTCTTCAAATAGTTTTTATAATAGCAATGAATTTTATTATAAAAATAGAATTCCAAAAGTGCATATCACGACCAAATTACATTTTGAACAATCTTCACTCGAAAGCACTCAATCTATCTATTATATTATGTACGGAATGCGCAACTATTTCACAACTATAAATATATTGCGAAATTGTATACAATTACAAAATAGAAACATTTGAAGAGTTTACCGACCTTTCCACAATAAAATTTCACGGTTAAGAATATGAACATTAGAATAAACACTCATAAAAATTCAATTTTTTCCTAATATTTACAATAATTCATACCGAATATTTACCATTCAAACCAAAACCGCTAAACACAAACGACTTTTTCACCTCAAAAATCACCCGCATTCCATCAACAAAATCAAACTTGCCAACCACCAACACAACAATCAACCGACTCCACACACTCCCAACCATCACACGTCCACCTTTCATCAATATTCAAAAAGTTTGCCGACCTTTCTGTGCTATATGGCGAAATAAAACCGCATAATAAAGTGGACATCTCGCGAGAGTGGTAGGCCGGGGCAACGTCGTGACCCGGTGTCATCACGATGGGCCGTCGGGCATGTCGCACAGGCATTTGGATCGCGATTCCGACCGAACAACACTTCCTCGCCGACGACAACAACAGTATCCGCCGGAGTTGTTGTTGTGGTTGTTGTTGGTCGCGGCGCGATTATCGCCCGGGGCGAATGCGGGCCGCGAAAACGTATCGGCTGTTTCGCGTGATGCGCTGTTGATTGAGTCGTTTTTGAATTTTAATATATTATTTTTTTCAAATAATATTCAAGATATAATAATCTTAAGTTTGAGATTATATAGTGAGTTATTTGGTTTGAGTTTGTATGTAAACTTGTAGCGCAGAAAAACGCGAACGTAAATGTTCATCGTTGAGTCTTTCAAGTTTAATCAGTGTTTGTCTATTTATTTAAAAAAAATCTTACAAAAAAATCTTTAAGATAATCAATAAAGTATCTCATAAAATTTTCACCCATATAAAATGAAATTTCATGCTCGTTTACAATTTGTAGTAAATTATAAAACGAGCAACTATCTCGAGACTTGAGCTATAAAGGAGACAAAGTATCTCAAACGAGATAAGCCAGATATTTTTTAGTACGGGTTCGACGTACAATTCACACCTCGATTCAATAAAAGCCATGATTTTTTCTACGTAAAAACACCAGACGATGACTCAAGCATCAAAGCGATCAAAATTCAGACAAAAAGCCCCAAGAATCCAGCGAAGAGACGGCACTAAATCTACACATCCAGAACGACTTTCCTTACAAGGAGCGCTTCCTTTCGCAGGACGCGCACGTTTTACTGTTAATAATCGCTTAGATAAATACGATAGCGCTCTTCATGGCCCATAAAGAATCGGTCTTTATCGATAATCGAAATGTGAAAGATCGGATTGTGTGTGCCGCTTTGGCACTTTCCGCTTCGGAAGCGTCTCCGAGATGAGGAATTCTTCACGAGCGTTTCTTTTGTCTAGAAAATCGGGCTTTTGTGTGAAAGAGGTCCCCGGGTTCGATGACCGGTTTATGTGGATGTGTGTGTTCGTGTACAAAAAGCCGTGTTTGACGATCCACGGTTCAACTTTTAACCGAACGAGTTAACTCGCAACGACGCGAGTTTAACAAGCGATTGAATGCCAATTTTTTACTCGATTACCCGACAATGTGGTAGTGATGCTTGTCGTCGTTTTAAAAATGCTTCAAGTACTTAAAAATGTGCCAAATCATGAAATTTTTACGAATCTGTCGAAAAAGTATACGAAGACTTAACTAAATATATTCAAATATTTAACGATTAATTAAATCAAATTGAAAGATAAAATTATTTTTGTATATAAAATTTAACGTCTTTCTAACAATAGTAGACATGTGTATAACCGTTGCGTAAACTTCGCTTTAAAAATAATATAAAAATTTGATGACTTCCTATTTCTTAATATTATTGAGCGCTTATCTGCGCATGTTATCATGATCGATTGATTCGTTTATTGGCGGCAAAAAATGTTTTAAAAATCGATCTACGGACCGGTTCTTCTAAGGCGCCGTATTAAAGATGCTTTTATAATGTAATAAAATAAAGATTATTTAAATTTCATTTTGCGACACGAGAGACAAAAAAATGGTCGTTTTCTTCACTTTTCCAAAGGCCGTTTGTACGGAAAGGTAAAAAAACAAGTCATAATCATAACAGTAATCTAAACGAACGGATCGCCAACGATTTACAATATAATGTGTAATATATGCGCGAGTTTCTCAACGAAAAAAAAAACGGAATATTAATCGTTGACCGCTTTATGGCCGTTTTGTTTCGTGAAAAAGCCAACAGAATTCAATTAGACAATTTTCGAAAACGGCGTTTTTTCACACTAAATCGTCGGATGCAACAATGGAAATCGATTCAGAATTGTCAAGGTTACGTTCTGAATGTCTTCGGTTTTCAGGTTTTTTTTCTCCATCGAAAATGTTTGCTTTCCAATATCGGCCGATGAAAATTCACAGTTCGGACCGTTGACGTTTATTTCTTTTTCGAAATGTTTCAATTAACGTACGCTTTGACGGCGTTTATTCCGTGAATTCGATCGCAGGCTTTTTTCGCGGCATTCTTCAGAAGTCGAAGAACCGCTACGATGACAATCGCACGAGTCGACCTTCCGACGAATTTGCACTAAATTCACCATCAGATTTGCAACAAAAAGCTGCAAAGCTTTTTTAAATCGATTATTATAGAAATTTTCCAGCTACGTTGGGAGTCTGCAGCTTCCATTCTGTCAAGTTCCAATGTCACATCTCGTTGATTGATGGATTGTTATTTTTTTATATAATAATACAAAGCATGAAATTTTTATATAAAAAACTAGCAGCGTTCGAAATCGAAGTTGATACATTTCATAGATAATAATAAAAGATTACGTATATTTTGTTAAAAGTAATCGTTTATGTACAGTAACGGTGTTAAAAGACGGTATCGGCTCAGTAATTAAATTGCCGTTTACGCGATGTTAGACGCAGACCAACCCATACGAGATTTACATATAAATTGAAAATTCATTCTCGGATACGTAAAAAGTCGATTTCGGACGTGGCTCCGAAGTGTTACACGCAGCATCGAGATTTATTTATACGAAAGTAAAAATAACAATAAAAAAATTCGCCTATTTGTCCGAAAATTCGGAACGAACGAGTCGTTGGGCGCGAAACAAAAAACGCGAAACGATAATAAATCAAAGTGGCCAACGAAGTTTTCCCATCACGATACTATAATATGATGCAACATGACTGTACTCTTTTTGTTCCGTATATTTTTTGGCTTACAGGCATTTTAATTGCGTTTTTCATTTTCCACCAAGGTCGTCGCGAGTGCGCTCACACCATACTCAAAATGGTGTCGAAAATAAACAACGAGGGACCTAATTGAAACGAGGCTCGTGGTCATGAACGAGCCTGTCGATATTTGTTATAAGCGGACATGTTATTCGATTATCTTCCGTGAAAAGAAACGGCTTCGTCAGCTTGGCTAAGTGTTGCTATAATTTGTTTCGCATTAGAGCGAGGCTTTCGTCGGAAATTGTTCTTGTATGCGAATTGCGTTTGTGTTGTGAAATAGTTCGATCCGACTGTGAAATGGTAGATTTAACTTTTTTGCTGCGGCTGATGGACAGTTGAAAGGTGACACGTGTCCAATTAAATACACTAGGTATTGTGAAACTACTTTTTGTTCGATTTTATAAGAGTTGATAACGTTCGATTTTGAAAAAAAACGGATTCGCGATTTGACGTTTGTGACCATAATGCGGTAATAAATGTCCGTGTTTGAAAAGCGATTTTATGGTTCAATTCTTGATTTTCCATTTTTGAAATGAATTTCATTGTATAAACTGAAAGGACGTCAATGAAAATGTCACAATTGTTGGATTATTAGATATGATTTTTTTTATTATAAAATTGTGAAACTAAACGAACCGTTGCGCTTAAATATAATAAAAATCATCTAAAATTGTCAAATTGAATAAAACGAAAAAGTGTCGTTTAAAAAAAACTTGCAAATTCTTCGGCAATATCGATCGATGACAAATCGCTGACAAATTAACCTGTAAAATCGCGGATTAGTTCGACAACGCTCGTGCGTGTTCAACTCTTCAAAAGTCAGCTACTGAACAGTAAAAAATAAGTCCGCCTGCGGCCAGTTAAATAAAAGTACGAAAAAAAAACCAAGGAAAAAATGACGCTCTGTTAATCTGCGACCGTGAAAAAATCGAGCCTAAAATGAGCTACTCGAACGGTCTTTTATGCTTTTTTCAATTTCGAATTTTCGACATGAAAACGTCACGACTTTGTAACGAAAAAAGTCCATATTATCTAACACTATATTATACATCTATTTAGTAATTTTTTAAAGTCTCTCACATGCATTTTTTCTACGGGCGAAATGTGGAACGCTTTTACATACTAATGAAAATGCACGACGAGAATTCCACAACCGTAACGGTATCTCAGGTATTCGCCGGAGACACGTTTATTAAGTTAACTCAGCACTTCCCCTTTCTCATCACCACTTATGCAATGATGATATGGTGTTTCGCAGAGTCGCCTTCCGGATCGGCACCTTCGGAGAACAGTTTGCCGTTAACATTGGAAACTCAGGAGGATCCCAGCCTGAACAACTTGACCAGGTCGGACGTCAACTGCGACAAGACTGGAACATGCTACGATGGTAAGTTGTTTTTTGTTGAATGGTTGTTGTCTTGAGTTGTTCATTTTATCATGTGATCTTGGAATATTGTAGTGGTTTGGTGTTGTTTGTTGATCATGTTCGATAAGGGTGAATACTGGCTTCCGGTTTCGAAAGAATGCTTGAAAATTAATTCCATTGAATAATATAAAACAATTGTTTTATACTTTGAAAATTTTAATGTAAAATGGAAAAATTATTCAAATCAAGATAATATTCAATTACTGAACGCAAAATTATAGTTCAATTAACTAAGAATTAATTTCAAACAATCAAAAATACAACGTTGAATATAAAAAAGACGACTCAATCGTCCCAACTAACTGCAAGATTAGATCTAAGACCTGCTACTACAACATTGAACCACATACATCACCCAGACTAATCGACATTACATAACGCTGCAACGACTCGAATCACGAGATTTTTTTCCCACATTTTTCAGTAACGGTTAACTGCAAAGACACCAGAATCGCCGTTCAAGTTCGCACCAACAAGCCCTTCAATGGCAGAATATACGCTCTTGGAAGGTCGGAAACTTGCAACATCGACGTCATCAACAGCGACCAGTTCAGGTTGGACCTGACGATGGCCGGACAAGACTGCAACACTCAGAGTGTGGTGAGTTTTCCTTGCTTATTAGACTTTGTGTGAAAACTCGTCGGATTCTAATAAGAGTGCGGTTGGATTATATGTAATTGTTTTGCGAAATTGTCCAATAATCATACAGAACGATGTGTGCGATTATATGGCATTTTCTTGTAGAAGTAGAATGTTAATTTTAATTGGAAATCTTATGAGTGATTGTGTTTTTTGAAAAATACTGCAAACTAGTTAAATAGAAGTTCTATATTAGATAATCGATCGTAACGGCATCGAAATTAAATTTCCATCGAACAACCATATAACCACAAGTCGAGAACGCCTTCGTCTGGAAGTCCATCCAATTTAATGGATAGTATTGGAATAACGTATCGATACGAATGCACTAATTCGTTTCGTTCTAAATCGTACAACCCGCAATTACAAAGTCATCAAACGTATTATGTTGTACGTATACCAGTTGCATCGAACCGATTTCCTGCAAGAAGAGACTTCCCACGACTTCCATTATTCTAAATCGAATTCATCAAAATTTATATACGTCCATCACGTCGGTAATGGGCGTCCATTTCGCCATTTCGGATTTGTTAGTGCAACTCATTGTCGGTCCACTTGTACGTTTTCATGCTTCGGTTTCGATTCTGCGAAAATTTCACGGAGTTTTTGATCATGGGTTGTATTGTGGGGATGCTGAGTCAGTTTGATGATGGGGAAATTAAATTTAAACTTTCGTATATCAAATTGTCGATAGAATAAAATTATGTGATTTGGTAACTAACATTGAAGTTAAGTAACAAGTGACGTAGTTGAAATATAGAAATAATTAATTTAAAATCATTTAAGAAGGATGATTTTGCTATTTGAAAATTATTTTCTTATCGTAAAAAATCCAGAACTTGCGATGTTAATGGAATGGTCTTGTCCTGCACTAAATGTTATATTGGCTCTATATCATGATAGTGAAATATTAGCTAAACTTCCCGTACACAAAACGTCCTTCAAACAACAATCTGATCATCCTTTTTGATGAACTTGATTAAAAAAATCATCTATAAAAAAATAGTTGCTCCTTGCGAATTTCGGACGTTCAACGTCCGATTCGAAACAGCTACGAATTAAGTCATCAGTTCGGACACTTTGAAGGACGCCGAGTTCAATTTTGGGCTAAAAATCATCTCATCCGGTATGGTGTCCCATTTCGATCATAAATCACTATTAGTAAATGATATTATACAACGATTGGCGTCTTTTGTATATATTTTTTGTACTAGCGGAATCGATGCTGAACGTCGGGAGCTTTTTTCGATTTCCGTTTTCCATACACCGACCTCCCACAGCTTGATGAATTTTAAACTTAATGAGAGTGTTTGACGTTTTTGTATCATTTTAATATGTTTCGTATGTAAAATGTTTGTTGTTTCAGTCGTGATTAATGTGTCTTTGTTAATTTGGGTCGGATATTTTTTTATTATTCGTCATGGGATATATCAAAAGTTTCTAAATTAGAAATAAACTATTGTTTATTTGATTGAAAAAAACATAAATGAGAATTTGAAATATATCCGTCTAATTATTTTTTTACATATAAAAAAACATTCAGATTTTATTCCAATATAAATATTCCATCTTACAAACCTCCATAATATCAATCTGTAATTACGTACACACGAGCGATTCGTCCCGGAGCATCGTAACTGTTAAACTCCACCAATTTCAATGGGCTCTTCTCTCAACAGACACGATATGTAACTGAGAACCGTTTTTCGCCATTTATCTCGCCGACGAGAGTTTTTCGCCTTATTCATACGTCGATATGTGCCACTGCTGCAGTGGAACTTTAACAGTAAACTCGATCGCTTTTTGTCCGATCGAACACCGTGCCTAATGCGGATGTCATTAGTATTAGGTATCATGTACAAATCGATTTTGGTGATGTTTGACGTCGTAATTGTACAGTAATGTAATTCGACGGTGTCGAGATTGATCTGAGATCTGTTTGTGGTGCAAAAACCTATATGGTATGTTGTAATTATAAATTAGGAATGCTTGCTTGAAGAAATTGTATGAATCCATACAATGGTTGTCCGGTTGTTAAGAAAATTTATGCATAATATATGGTGGATTATAGATTCGTTAAAATATTAATAGATTATAACAGTATATTTGATACAAAAAAAAAGTTATAATGTAAATCACAATTTGGTACATAACATATAATATATTGATGTTAAAAACATTTATAATACAGAAATCTAATACAAATTTTTTATCTTTTTTGTAGACTGGAGTTTATTCTAATACTGTAGTACTTCAACATCATAGTGTGGTTATGACTAAAGCAGATAAGATTTACAAAGTAAAATGTACATATGATATGAGTTCCAAGAATATTACATTCGGAATGATGCCCATCCGGTAAATTTTTATGATGAAAATTAATTATATAATTTTGAAAACAATTTATTAATTCTGTATTATGATCAATAGGGATCCTGAAATGATTTCAATCACATCGGCACCAGAAGCTCCTCCTCCAAGGATTCGTATTTTGGATGCTCGTGCAAGAGAAGTGGAGACCGTTCGTATTGGAGATAAACTCACGTTCAGAATTGAAATCCCAGAAGACAGTGAGTTATTTATGCTTGAATAAATATGAAATATTTTATTAGCACGTAAATCGATTTTATTGATTTATAACATAATTCGTGATTTCAGCACCTTATGGAATTTTTGCCAGAAGTTGTGTTGCTATGGCTAAAGACTCCAAGAGCACTTTCCAAATCATCGATGATGAAGGGTAATATAACTTTATTGCAGGCATAAATGTTGCTTGTTTTTATATTTTATTGCTAAGTAAAACTTGTTTTTATTTTTTAATCGTAGATGTCCTGTTGATGCATCAATTTTCCCAGCCTTTACCCCAGATGGCAATGCACTTCAATCAGTTTATGAGGCTTTCCGCTTTACTGAATCTTATGGAGTTATATTCCAATGCAATGTGAAATATTGTCTTGGACAATGCGAACCAGTGAGTTATAAAAATAATTTTCAAATATTCACTAAAATTATATGAGTATAAAAAATAAATGACTAATGGAAAAATATTTTAGGCTGTATGCGATTGGGGCAGAGATTCATTGGAATCATGGGAAGGAAAAAGAGATCGCTTTCAGCAAGTTCAAATGGAACACATGAGGAGACTAACGCTGATGAAAGTGAAGAAGATATGAACATTTCCCAAGAAATTTTAGTTTTGGACTTCGGTGATGAGAGGCAATCAGCTGACTTCCTCAGATCTGACAAAATTGGAGGAATGGCGTCAGAAGCCGATTTCTCTAGAGGTAATTAAAATTTATAACAATAAATCTAAGATTATTTTGTATCTGAAAAATAATATTTGTATTTAATTTCCAGACAAGACTGTTACCATTGTCGAACCCTGTCCGACAAAAAGTTCAGTTTTAGCACTTGCAATTGCTTGTGCATTGCTTCTCTTGTTGTATCTCAGTACACTTCTTTTCTATTGTATGAGAAGCTTCATCGTACCAACAAAGCAAATGCCATAGACATTTAATCAATAAATCATTCCAGTCTTCGAGAAAATGATGCTAACCTAAAATATTACCACAATGCAATACACAACTAATATAAAACGAAAATATTGAAAAGCGGATAGTTTTCAATGTGATAACAAATTGTGGTGCAACCATTGTAACAATATATTATTTTAATTTCTATTCCTATATATAACACTTTTATAGAATGAGACTGTATCTTTAGATATTCTATTCAAGACTAACTTGAAAAAATTGAATCTAAATGCATTTATTTCGCGGTGAAACTCTTAGATAGTATTTAAATTTTTATAGTTGTTGCATTTATCTATTTAGATCTCTTAGGACAACGAATATTTATTTTTATTATTAACATATTTATATGCAATTTTAAAAACACAAAAACGTCCGTTATATAAATAGAAATTTTTATATGAATGAATGAGTCTACTGAACGGTGCAGTTCATAGGGATTTATGATTTTCCTTTTTCCTTTCTTTATAAATTCGTAGTTTGTTTTTAACTAGTATTGAAATTATTACAATATTAAACATTATGAATGAAATTAAAATTATGTTATAAAAAGCATTTATACTGCAGTAATGAAGTATTATAATTAAATCAACTTAAACAAATTAGTTTGAAAAGCTAAGTACAATATTATCTAAATTCTAATCGCATTAGTCATATTTTTATTATTCAAGCTTTTTTATTTATTTAATAATTTCATACAATGACTGCACGGTAGAGCTATGACTAAGTCTGGAAAAGCTCTCTCTTTCTACTTATTCGACTATATAATTTACGTTAGATTAATTATTATTTTTATAAATTTAATTATGTATTTAACTAAAATAACATTATTTATTTTATTCGTTGTTAACTTTCAATTGGGTTTAGCTTAAAATTACAAAAAAATATATATTTATATAACAAAGCACTAAAGTAAATTCCTGCAAGCATTTGGAAAAAAAAATGAGCTTATCAATTTATAAGGGAGGCAGCTTTATCTTCTAATCTTGTACAAGTACAAACGTAATGGATAAAATTGCTTTACGTCTACAAAACCCAATTTGAGACTTAATCAACGAATTGAACTATTAACTTTTTAAATATTAGGAATTGTTGAAAAGCAAACGCATTCAATTATTTCTTTGTAAATAACGTTAAGTGTTTTCGAAAAATAAAATTGTCGATATACTTAAACACAAGGCTTTTCAATTGGTTCCTAATATTACCCCTATTGATTGTATTTGAGTTATTTGAAAATTTATTATGTTCCAATCAAAAATGTCAACATAAAAGGGGAAAAACATTATTTTTTAAAATGTGATACTTTATAAAATATTATGCAATGATAGAATCTGTATTAAGTTTTTATATGCATTTAATAAACAAATTTTCTTAAAGTAAATGTGTTTTTTTTTTCATATCCTCTTAATCTGAAAACTTTATTCGGCAATCAATAATTTATTGAAAGAATTAATATGTAAATATTTTAATTCAAGTAAAAATAATATAACAATTCAGTTAATAACAATAATATAACAATTCAACTAATAACAATCATATTTCAATTCAACTAATAACAATAATATTTCAATTCAACTAGTAATACTTGAAAATACTATTCAGTTTTTAAAATTAGATCTCCCATAGTCTCATCACATTGCACTAAATGACTTTTAAAAACGTCTTGAAAGCATTCTAGGAAAAGAGGGAGAGCTTCGCTCACTGAAACAGTAGTGCCGAGCTCGTTTGTCAACGAAGTAACACCTTTGCCCTCAATTCCACATGGAACGATATGCTCAAACCATTTCAGATCTGTACAACAATTGAGAGCGAGGCCATGCGTAGTTATACCTCTAGAAACATGCACTCCTAAAGCACAAATTTTTCTATCATCAACCCAAACACCAGTGTTTGGAGATCTAGAGGCAGTAATTCCTGAATTGAAAAATAAGAATAATGTATTTATTTCATTTAAAATATAATAGTTTATTAAAACATTTCAATTTACTTACCCAGTCTTTTACACATTTCTATAATGCATTCTTCTAATCTACAAACATACCACTTAACGCTAGGTTTGTAATGTCTTAAGTTCAAAACTGGATAAACTGTAAGTTGACCAGGTCCATGAAATGTAACTAACCCACCTCGATTAGTACGATAATATTCAGCACCCAAAGATTTCAATTTATTTTCATCCTCTTGAGAAAAATAATCTCTCAAACCTATAAATAAACAAAAACAATCATGATAATATGAAAGTATTCAAACTAATTAAAATATATAATAAAATGAATGAAACCTGTAGTATAAACAGGATTATGCTCCATCACTAATAAAATATTAGAAGTAGGATTGCGATTCAAAGATTTATCTGATTCACTTTTTATATTTTCTATAGTGACTGGTAAATCACTCATAGTATGTCGTTTAGATAGGAGCTTTTGTAAATTGTTAGACTTTTCATAACTTATTCTTCCAAGATTTAAAAGTTTCACTACATTAGTCATTCTCAGACTAGATTAATTCAAGGTTTTCTTACCACAGCGAGAAAACACGAGTATTTCAAAAACTGACTAGAACACAAATGTCATAACATAACCTATAAGTAAAAAAAGTAGAATGCAACTTTATCGACAAGGTAAAGTTATCAAAAATTTTCGCTAGATGTCACTATAAAGAAAATGAATCCACTTGTGAAAATCTCGTATACCTTTTACTATACAATTATGAATTTATTTCACAACGAAACATTGAACTTGAGGAAAATTCAGGGGGAATATAAAGCAACCCACGCACTTTCCTCACTCATCGAAAACAAACCAAAACCAAAACGTGCCGAATCAAAACCTATCCAAACACATAAAATAATAAAAAATTCATACGCAAATAACAATGTCGCTTCATAACACGATACGATCTGTCGAATATTACAATTCCACATAAAATAAACATGGGGGCGAGAACACATCGTCCATTAAAAACGCATAAACGTAAACCTCTCGGCGCGGCCGGTTCTCACGTGAATGAACATCCTAGGGACGCTCACACACGTGGCCACACGTGGACACACAAACATGCGAGCACACATACGTGTCCAAATATACAAATCCATCAGTGTTAGATCCATACATGTAAACATGAATGTGAAAAAAAATGTACATTTGAATACACAAATGTGTTGTAGATGTGTTTTTCTATGTCTATTCTAACGCGTTGATGGTGTTGCGATCGATGGCGATATAATTTTGTATTCTTGATTAATTTTTATAGCGATTTTTAATAAATTTATATATTCTATGCTTATAAAAGTTTTCGTTACAAAATATGAAATTAAAATATTTTATTATGTGAAAAAATAAACACTACGAGATTTTTCATATAATCCCATTTTAGCATGAATTTTCATACATTTAAATATGAATAAAAAATATTTAAATTAGTAATTAGTGTTCCTGTAAATAATATTAAAAAGGTTCATATAATAAAGTTTCCTATTAATCATAGTAAAATTCGATGCTTATTCATTTCTATTAGTCTAATTGGTGTTTATAAATAATCGTTAACTAATTCAAATATAATATATAAAATAAAATATATGAAAAACCATTTGAGCAGACAAACTTTTAAACTGTATAATGTAAATCTGCACATTTTAACTAAATAAAATATTATTATAAATATCTAAATAATGTAGTAGCATGTTCAACAATATTAAATAAATAATCAAAATTATTTTCAGAAAAAAAAATTATATTAAATAACACATAAATTAATCGAAAACTACCGATACAATATTAATAGAACCGAATCGATACAATATTAATAGATTTACATTCTAAATCCATTAATATTTGTACTACACCAAATATCAACCAACCAAATCGGAAAATACAAATAATCACCAATAATTTTCAATTAATCAAACACCTCGATAGAATTATTCCACCATCAAAGATAACACGATACAAAATTATTCCAATTCGACCAAAAAACCAAAATACAAAACCCAAACACCACCAAAACAAAACCGAACACACACAAACATTAACGAGCTTTCGAAACTGTATGGGAGTCCTAAAGCTCCTGACAGGCTAACGTCAGTGACGGCAAGACCGCAAAGGGGGTTGCACGCGTTTTGAGAACCGCTCGTCTGTTTTGTGTATGTGTGTGTGTTATGACACGTGCCAATATTTACCCGTTCGTAATTTGTCGTCAGCCCTTTAGTGGTCCTTTTGTTTCGGCCCTATGTGTTGTTTTTTTGCGGTTTTTTATTGTTATCGATTCGGTTTTGTACGGTTTCGCGTGACATTCGCGTATTCGCACGTGGATTTGTGTCTGTTTTAAATGGGTTTTGGGTTTTGTGATGGTTTTGGTGTTTTTTCAGGTTGATTTTGGGCTTTTGTTGGATTTTGTGTAAAGGAAATATTTTTTAATACGGTTGTTTTTGATTTTTTTTGTGTTTGAAGAAATTAATTGATTCAAATATATTTTTTTAAATCGAATATTTTGAAATTAAGTGTTGGTTTTCTTCATAGTGAAACGATTGAATTTTAATTATAATATTGAAGTACCACGTGAATTTTTTAGAAATTGTGCAACGATAATTTACTTTCACTTCAGTAATTATTTTCGGTTTCAAAACATTTCAAATCTAAATACCCACAGGAAATTTTATTTGTAAACGAATTTCTATGAATACAAGCCACGTATAAATAATTACGTATGACGTGTAAATTCAAAAATATACACTTTCCATACATTTTTTCTACGAACCAATAAACAAGCCGACAACATTTCCAATTACAAAACACCAATCACAAAAAATCGACATCCCGACGCCCAATTAAAACATCAATTTCACCATCAAAAAACCCAAATAAAATCCCAATAACAACATCATCACAGCACCAAAATCGAAAATGCCAACACCCGATAAAAACTATAAAAACACGACAATTACCAAGTGAAACAATCACGGCCACGCGCAACAAGACCCTCCGACCCGATGCAGTAAAACGGTAAATCCTCCTTTTTTACTATAATTTACCACCTTTACACATGCCTACACAGTCGAAGTCCGTTTTCATGGCTCTCTCGAATTTTATCCCGGTTTTTATTTCGTTTTATCGGTGGGTGGGTGGGTGAAAACACTCGAAGGCGTGTTGCTTGTACGTGGACTTGTTAACGAGTAACGCGATTTACCGCGGCGTATTAGTCACGGTAATGTGTTTCGGTATTAATATGTCGGGTCGTGTGTGTGTGTGTGTGTGTGTGTGTGTGTGTGTGTGTGTGTGTGTGTGTGTGTGTGTGTGTGTGTGTGTGTGTGTGTGTGTGTGTGTGTGTGGCGTAATAAAACTGAAATTTCCGCGACTTATTCATGATTGAAATTGTGTTGGGGTTGCGAGTGTTAAATGTTGCGTTCGGAAGTTCCGGGGCGGTGTTGAGTGGTTTCGTAGTGTATGTATGATGGGCGTTAATATGGGAAAATATATATTTTTAGACAAAGTGCATGTTGATTGTTATCATGGTCGTATGTAGATTGTATAATATTCGTTGAATGATAAAGTTTTTGTTGATATTATCTGAAATTTCTTAACCAAAAATCTAATTACCTCACCAAGTAATAATTTCGCCATGCATTGCTTAACTTTGTGGAAATTTTATGTTGATACAGGTTTAAATTGTTGAGATTACAAAATAAATTAACTAGTAATAAATTTTGGTTCATACATGATACGAAATTTAAAATTCTACTAAAAATAATTTTTTATCAAAAATTATTTCTTATTAGAATGGAAAATCTGATCTTCATAAAAGTATTTTTAATTATTGCTTAAGTCTTGCAAGGTCGGACATGACCGTAACCGAAGGGGGAATTTCAAAAATAATGACAAATTATACTTAAATTATGAGACTTATGTTGAGATATATCACTCGATCGTGATATATCTTTATCTATTTTTTGAATGCCTTAAATTTTTACACACTTTATACTTGAGTAAAAAATAACAGCATATTTGTATTGCTTGGAATCGCTTACAAATACAAATTTGTGTTTCCCCCCCCCCCCTAAAAAATCCTAACTATGGCTATGGTCGGAATAGAGCAAAAAAATTAATTATCCCAATAATAAAATATTTTAATGTTTCTGTCAAATCGTATTATATTATATTATATTTAAATGCACTATTGGTCGATTGAAAACCATCAAACTATAATAGTTGATGGATTTTTTTATATATGAAAGAGTTACAATTTTATAATTATCTATTAAGTATACTATAATAATCAAAATTAAAAAATAATTTGCTATAAACAAATTGTTCACAACAGTACTCTTCAACGTTATAAAGAATTTCAAATCATTTATATTATCAAATGAATAAAATTACAACTTTACCACCATAATAAAATTATATCTAAATGCCGCCGAATCACCCCAATTTCCCCCATAAACACACACACCGGCTAATAAACGGTCAAGGGAAACATCGAAACCGTATTATGACCGCTTCGAGGGCTATATTTTACAATTTTCACTATAAAGCTTACGTTTCGTGAACGCCATTACGGAATTCATTCATACAAGAAGGGGGTCGGAGAATTATCGGGTCACGCCGGATCGTTTAAGTTAATATTTATTTTTATACCATCGCTTTTTTAAAGGTTGATTATTTTCGGGCTTGATTGAGCCGTTTTGTCGTTTCGCGTTTTCGCTCCATTTTTTTTTATCAACCCTTTTCTAGACGCTTGAGTGACACGTCCGTTGAAAGGAAGGGTTGAGTTTTTTTTTTGGCGCTTATGTGCGTATTTAAATTGTCAAAATGTTTCTAGTTTAATAATGTCAAAAGTAAGTTTGTTTATCTACAATAATTAAATTAAATAAAGTATACAGCATAGCCTTTTTGATAACAGAAAATTTCGCCATTTTTTTCTTAATAAAATGTAATTTATAAGAAGCTCGATATTGAAGCCATTTCTTAACAGAGGTATAAATAAAACTGATTCATTGTATTCATTTTGGATGAATGAATTGGCAAATATAACTATTTATAAGAAAATTCTATGAATGAAATCTCGATTGGTCAAAATGTAAATGTTCCGTGATTGATTCGGAAAACAATCAAACGGCAACGTATCTGTGTATAAAAAAAAGTTCTTTTGGTATTTCCCGATTATTTTTACAATGTTTACAAGACATTGTATGAATAAGAGTGCGTTTCCACGTGTCTCGGTTTCCCATTGAATAAACGGCATCCAGTTTATGTACACTTTCCGTGTATTCGAAGCTATTTCTGAATGTGGCGAAAGCGTAAACAGCATCTGGTTTCGGACCGATGCTTCTTTTCGATATGCTCAAATGTGGATTGCAGGACCAAAAGTAACAATTGAAGTATTAAAACGTTTGATCATATGTGAGTGATTCTTGTGAAACGATTTCCAACAACTCGACTATGAAGCACTGAAAAGTTAGATGGTAAATTTTTTCCATAATGATTTTGAATTTAAAATCATTAATTTAATTTTACCTATAAAAACCCTTTAATCTGTTTTTTTTTCCGAAAATTATATTTGATTAATGATTTAATGTTCCAAAAAAAAAAACTAATGTGAATGTTGAATCTTTGCTCTTTGTCCGGAATGTGGGAAATAATACGATATCCTGGTCCTGGAAAAACGCATTTATTTCAAATCGAGGTTCCAGATTATCCCAAAATTATCCAGGAGTTTGCTCCCCAGTTTTAACTATAAATATAATCTCCTAATAGACGATACATGTGCTATTTTCAGTGTTAGAAGGAAGCGGTTTCGAATTTTACGTTTGTGACTTTTAGTAATGTCGTAGGTGATTGTCTTGATATATATTCGTGCTCGATGTCAAATTTCGTTGTCGATTTGTGGGATGGATTTGTCAAATGTTCCACGAACTGGCACTTTATTTTATATTTAGAGATCCTGAGCTCGTTTCAGATATCTTCTTTCAGTTCTATATGTGTTTTAGTAATCGGGAAAGAGTTCACTGATTGATGTAGTGCTATTATGCTCGTTCCAGACGAAAAATTTCGTTTCGATTATCGTCTTATTTTAAAATAAACTTTTTTTATTGGAAATTTTAAAATGAATGTATGGGTATGCAATATTTAGAGAACTTCATTAAAATTCAGCCGAAAATTTTATATCAACTCGCATGCTTCGTATAAATAACTTTTTTCCTTTATATACCGTTAATAAAGTTTACGTAATATATCATAAAATTTATTATTTAAATTTAAAAATAAGGAAAAAATATATCATTCTCGTGCTAAAGCATAAAATTGAACAAACGAAAAAAAAAACATCAAAAGAATTATTAACGTCGTACAAA
The DNA here is from genome assembly GCA_009617725.1 of Hydropsyche tenuis. Taxonomy (NCBI): domain Eukaryota; kingdom Metazoa; phylum Arthropoda; class Insecta; order Trichoptera; family Hydropsychidae; genus Hydropsyche; species Hydropsyche tenuis. The sequence continues at coordinate 1,312,628 of VTON01000011.1, read as the reverse complement.
ATTTATACGCGCTGTCTCTATACCGGGTTCCGCTTTCATCCGTCTATTTTCATACTCATAATATTATTCAATTTTCATAATACACCTCACATTTATTTACAAAATAACAAAATTATCTTCAGGAACATCAACGTCATCCCAACAAGCGGGATATCACCTTACAAATCGAATTACTCTCATATTTATTTATGAACGTCTTCGTAGCTGTAAAACCGCTACGTTATAATTGATATACGACCGACCTTATATTTAATATAAAAATCGCCAACGCACGAGAGGCCATAAATTATTATATCCATAACGTCATTGTGGGGCCTAATGACGAATTACGGTAACCATTTGTCATGTTTCGGGCCGTCTTCAACACATATTGCGAGCGGAAGGGTTCTGTGTAGTTTATGGTGTGTACTGATTATGTGGTATATATCAGGTCTGAGGGTCTTTCGAAGGACATCTGATATCTTCGATGAAGAGGGAAAAAAGTCGGAAAAAAATCTCTCTTTGTTGGCGATGGTGTAGGGCTTTGACCGCAACCCTCGATGATGGTTACCACTTCCGTAATGTAACTCAATTATATAAGCCATCGATCCGGATAATTTTTGATTATGTTTATACGGTTGTTATATTAACTGCAATTTTCAAGGGAGAATTAATTGTACTTACTTAAACATATATTAAAAAAATCAGTCAATTTCTCAATTATCTCATATAGATTTTAAATTGATCGATTTATTTATGAATTAAAAAAATAGATAATTTACTAGTTTTTTTTTTAAATATTAGATCACTTTGAATTATATATTTAAAAAAAATCAACATAATCTGATTCAAATCGTCAATTTCAATTCGATATCGTCGATATCAAATAGCTTCTCAAAAAAAGCACTCACATTCTCACAATCAGTACTGAAACCTCATTCAAGCTTTATGCTTCAGTTTATGTTTTTATTACGAAACCCATCCTCACATAAAATCGAGGTACGGCCGTACTTCATCTGTATAATAAATCGGTGAACTCTCTCACGCTCGAGGTCGTTAAAATATTCGAGCATATCGAAAATATGTACATTTCGATGCGGTTTGTAAGGACGTGTCTTTCACTATTGGCATCCGTTGGTGTCCTGAAATAAAATCACACGTGTATCGAATGCGGTGCACATGCGACCGATTTCGAAAAACTTCATATTCCTGCTGAGTACAGCCGTGTACGAAAGCTTTACGTTTGGCGGTAATTTATGCATTTTTCGGCCAGACCGAGAGAGGACCAGGTGCCGCGTTTATGTTCCCGCCTTCGTAACGTTCTATTTGCGTGCGCTTAACAAACTTTGAAATCTTAAAACAAATCGTATTTTTTATCCAAACAGAATCTTGCGAGAATCTGACTCGATTCGGGATAAATTTTGAGCGGGGACTCTGCGTCTATGCAGCTGAAGTTTATCTAACGCCATATCTGTCGTCTCGCTTCCCCTATTTATTTTCGTGCGGATGAAAAGAGATACATTGTGCGGGGGCGAGCGACGAACCGTGAAGCGGGTTGCATCAGGTCGTTTTCTTTTGCTTTTTTTGCGTTCATTATTCCTCCACTGTACTGTCACTCATTTTGTACCCTATTGTGATAGGCCTAACATGTCGCCGTATATCATGAGTTCTTTTGTGCACACTTCATCCGAACACAGATCGCCTCTATTATATTTTCAACAATCGCTTCCTTGGAGTGCGTCCGGCACGAAAACACTTGTTACGCGCCATTATGTCGCACGAAAGGGGATGTTTTCGTAACATTTTTGTTTGTTTTTTTTAGGCGAAGGACCCGTGTACGCGCCGCATATTCCCTGTCTGACTTTTAAAACTCGCGAACACGTGACGTGTTTAGAAAGCGCGCACACGGCGCCCCTAGCGGCCGCGTCTCGCACCATCCCCCACCTGTCAAACGAACGTTAACCCCCTAGTAACTGACAATATTTAAAAAAATAAAATAAAAATCATATTAGCGATGTCGTTAAGTTTAACGCCCGGGAAACGAGCGTCGACATCACAGCGACACAATACAAACGAGGAAGTGCTCGGCTTATCTAAATTGCGGCAAATCTCGCCTGCAGATCCGTCTCCCTCACCTAACCCATATACACACCAGTCCCCATTTTCGAGTTAACCTTTTCCAGATCCCGGGGCGTCAAATCGATTTAATCCTCGTCTTGTCCTTAGAACACAATAAAACTTTTTACACTCGCTGTGTGACGGAACAGTCCCGGCGATAAAACAATTTAATCCCCTTCAGCCGAACCGCCCTATAACGATCGTTAGTTTTGACATTTGATGTATGACGACAAATACCCGAATACGGAAAAAGTCTCCCGTGTGTCGCCGAAAAGTAGAGCCTTTTTTGCATTGTGATTCATCATAGTTTAATTAATTGTACACGTGGGCCGATTATGATCTTATATTTTTTCGCATGGGTTAATGAAAAAAATCCTAATGGCGCTTTTGCGATATTAATCGCCCCGATTCGTGCGATGTGTAGCATAATGAAAAAAAAGTCATTTGTATATATGTGGTAGAGCCTATTTATTTGAATTTCGTATAAAATGAAAATTTATTTCGTATGTGGAAATAATTCACGAAACGGCGCCGAAAATATTAAATGCTAAAAGGTCACTGTGTTATATAAATTTCGTGTACACGAAAGTAATTGTATTCGGAAAAACCTTCGTTTTGGAATAATTGTATAATTTCAGTCAATTCTATGACATGAAACTCGAAAAAGATATCCATAGAAATGTAGTCATTGTAGTCGAAACGGTCAAACGTTTATGCGGCGTCATAAAAAGAATAACATTTAAATTTCATACGCAAGTGTAGGGGGTTGCTTTCTATTTTATAAGGGTCATAAAGTGAAGCATTTCCGACAAAGGGAAACGAGCTTTATAAATTAATACTATTTACGTCGAACTATGCGAAAGGGTCGAGACCGATTAGAGAACGAAACACAATAACGAAAAAAAAGCAGGTTCAAAACTCGCCGATTTTTCGCGAGCTTTTCCGGCCGAACGTTTTCTTTATTGCTCTCCGAGAACCATACAAACGCGTCGGCTTAATGTAATATATTTTCCCGGTATATTTTCTAGAATTTTCTATGCGTACTTACGACTACAACGCCGACCGTTTACTTACGACGATTTATTGCCGAGGAAACTCGCGTCTTTCGCTAAGGGGGACCCCCGTCGTAATCTACCCGACGGTATTAACTAACTGTGCATTTTCCGAGGAAAACTTCAGCATACAGCTGAAATTCTAGCAAAATATCTCGACGGGAATTTTTCAGATGCTCATGGCAAATTATACGATGAAACTATTCCAAGTTTTGTCTTATCGTCTCAAGAGAAATTACAGACAAATTGGATCTACGTACTATGTATCGAAAATTATAATTTTCGAAGTTGTATTATATTCCTAAAAGAGTACATAGCCGAATAAAAAATTTGTAGTACCATTTTTTATGTAATATTGATAATTATTTTTTTATGATTAAAAAAATTATTATCAATCAAAAATAGTATTATTATAATTTGTATGCATATATGTTAAGTTTCTAGATGCTACTTGAAAAACAATTTAGATCGTTGTAGTCAATATCTGATTTATTCAATAAAATCAATATTTTTTCATATTATAAATATAATATTTAATCTAATGCTAACCTAATTTATTTTTTCAAAGCATAGTTAGCCAATTATCATTTAATAAAATTTATGATATGAATTTTCCTCCCGACGCATAAAAGTATCACGCATTTTTATTAAGAAATATCGTTCGAGAATCCATCATATCTAATTTAATTGCATTGCTCTGTTTTTATGAAGGTAGGCTCAAATAGAACCTCGAACATAAAGCACCGTGCAGTCGTCATTATCGGCGTACACCTGCCTTAATGATGTCCTTTGGGTCCGGGTCCCTTAATAATAAAGTGCATCAATTTGTATAGAATTTTCTGTAGGGAAAGGGTCGTCGTAATGGCATTCCATTCCAAAGCCATTATGCGAAGTTGCCTGGTAAACAGCTTTCACCGAATTACCTGATATAAATACACATATACCGCGACTATCAGTATCAGCAGGAGCAGGATGGAAAGGACACGTACTACGAATGTGTCCCTTGAACCCAGAACAGATAAATTAAACTCTAAGCTATGTTGTGTCGCTGGAGCAGTTTTGGTTCTACCCCACGTTTTCCCACTCGTGAAAATCGTTTTCCTATAGCTTTCCCCTTTTTTTCTTTCAATTATTCGACCCGTTCAGAGTACGTATTTTCTTCGTATCGGACGTTGGTTATTTTTTATTGATTTTATATTACGCTATTATGGGTTTGAATTGTTCGTTTACCGCCGTGTGAGTTCGTACATTGTTCAATTTTTATTAAACCATTCGTCAATGGGTAAGTGAAGTGCGTCTGGAAAAATGGAAAATTTTCTACTTTAAGTGTTCCTAAATCACGCTGTCGAAAAGTTTGAATCTTTCGCTAAGATTGGATTTGTTTTATTTTCAGACGAAAGCGATTTTATACTTATATTTACGATGAGATTTTCCCGGCGAATTTTCCTCCTCGGCGATTATTAAATTTTTTTAAGAGCATTCTTTTTATACATTTTTTAGAAATGAGACGAATGACGACAATCATTTTATTTTTAAATCTAAACACACTTAAAAACAATAAATTTTAAAAGCTGATATTTTTCTAAATCTCAACCAAAATTTTAATCAACTCTATAAATACATATATGTACTTTTCTAGTTAAAATTTAATCAAACCACAACATATTTGATATCCAAAATCAGCCGAAATCCAAACCAAAGCAATACCATAGGATACCTCTTTTTGACTTAAGCCCAACAGTGCATATGTGTACTTTTGCCTGGCTAAATTTCGCAACATCGGCGCGAGAGCGTGTAACGTCGGTTTTACGATCCTCTCGGGTATCCTTCGCGAACGGGCCACATGGCCCCCACAGCCCGATCCGCCCCTGGGTTTCAGGGTGGGTTTCGGGGGCGGTCTGGCGGCGTTTGAGGTCGAAAGTTAAGCCCGCGAGTTGAAAATTCGACCGGAGGATGTATTCGCATCGCGTTATTTTATTAAGGGAAGCGTTTCCTTTATTGCGGCGAGGAAAGTTTTAATAGCCGCGAGCGAAGCTATCAATCGACGCGCGGCCCCTAATGGGTTGAAATTCTTGTCGCATATATATGTGCAATTGATGTATTTGAAATATTCAAATTTTATTTTAGATAAATGTTTGCGTGCTTTATTTTATTTTTTCGGAGCGTTATTTGAGAATGGACATTATTCTTTTTGGCAGGTTTGCGCATAATAGAAACATTTTTGTTCCCTTCCGCACGTAACACACATACACTCTTTCATCTCAGTAGTGAAAAGGGGATATTTTTATTTCAGGAGAGGCGAAATTCGGGACCGATGTGTAATGGGGAGTCCCATGAAATGGCCGCCCAGGAGACCAAGTATTCAGCTGAAGAAACTATACAGGTATGTCGCCGATTCCTTTGCGCTTTTATGTCTTTCGTATATCCACATTATTTTGTATGTATGTATGTACTGAAACAAATTGAACGAAAGTCCCTTTTTATACTTCAGTTAATATTATCGAGTTTGACGTATCGAATTTTCCGCAAACATTACTTTTTTTTCGTCGTTGAGTGGCTTCGAAATTTTTCGTTCGGAATTGATTCATAATTATAATATTGTTGAAAATATTTTCTTGTATTTTATATCTTATAAATATCGGGATGAAATATATAATTTCACTGATTAAATTTTATATGTAAATTGGGGATATCGTTCGGAAATAATATATTACTCCTCGGACCTGTCTGATCCGATTGTTATGCTTGTTGTTTACCTATCCGAATTTTCCAAAATTAAAGTTAAAGGCTGATTTATCTCGTCGAGAAATCATTTAAGTTTTAAGCCCCCCTTTAAGCGAAATCTGTCTGAACTTTCCTAAACACCAACATTCCCCCGAACCTCTAACTTTGCCAAATGCAAAAGTTACTGCCGCCCAGTTATTGTGAATTTATTCCCTTATCTTGTCCGGTCTGTGATTGCTAAAAAGCCATTCATTATTGTTAAGGAAAGAAAAAACGAATAAAATCGACTCCTTTTCTGTATACATTCTTATATATACTTTTCCCAGATCTTATCGGAATAAGATAGTGCACTACGCGTGCGACTCCCCCATTGCCATATTAGCAATGAAATAAACGCAAATATTTTTGCTCTTATACGTATACTTGATACGAAATTAACAACCCCTAGCTTCTAGACGGGGAAACAGTAGGCTGTATCTCATCTGTACCCACTCCACGTATTTTCGGGGAAAATTTTGCAACTCCATAACGTAACACCCCTACAGAACAGCTAGACGTTGCAGCCATGGGGTCGGACCGAAAGTCTGAAAATTCACAATCAACGTCCCGTAGCTTTTCATTGTGTTCGGAAAAACCTGGAGGAAAAACTCTGTGTTGCGTTTTATGCGAGGGCTGCCGTGTCGAAATTCGCAACTTCGTATAAGTGAATATACCGAAAATTGTTCACACAATAGTGTGGAGGTTATGTTTGGGAAAATGTGTTTTATATAGAAATTTTTGTTTCAAAAAAAAATCGACACTATTATGAAGTGATTGATGAGATTTTTATTGATTTTCAATATTATTTTCTAAAGTATTATTAGATTTTTCTATGAAAGTGATAGATATTGTATAGATATGCGAGTTGCGAGTTTTGATTTTGTTTCCCTTATATTGTAGTGTGTAGAGAAGCGGGCGTCCCTTATCGCCCCGAGAATACGACAAGTGCACATACATATTTATTGGACGCGGAAAAAATATGCCCGGGAAAAATAAATTGCCGAAAGAAAATGTATATCTACGTATCCCGAGGAAAAAGCTCGGAGTTTTCGTCGTGCTTGCGATTTTACGGGCAATTAAGTCCGAATTGGATAATCCGCGCGGAGCGATTAAGTAATAACGGATTTTCGGGGGCGCACGACGAATCTGGGGGTTAATTTAATCCGAATTTTCGCCCGAGTGTGTAATGAGAGCGGAATCTTATGATTTTAAATTGTTTCAATTCGGTTAAGGTCGGAGTTCGTGTGTTTTGGCCGCCGCTTGTGCGGTCTGTAATTCGATGCTTGCGGGATTTTGTTGTCGGTGGGATTTGTTTCTGTTCTTTATTGTATTGTTGTTTTATGGCTTGGTTCTTTAAGGTTTTATGTAATGATGGAATGAGTGAAGGGTGTTTGTTTTTTGTTAGATTGGAATATGGTTTATGATTCTTCGCTGTTTTATTACAATTTTTTAACGGTTTACGTAGTGAATAACTAACGTGGAAAATGCTTGAAAAATCTCGAATTTAATAAATCGTATACATTATTCAAGCGGACTATCAAATTATTCATTGTCGTAAAATAATAATAAAAAATTTTAAAATTAGATCAGACACGCCTCGTATGAAAATAAAACATGATACCGCCGCGCTGTTAACAGGGGCGTCATACCAACAACGCTCGCTTTTACAACGCGCACGTACACGTGAAATAGCTTTTTATTTAACCTTTTATTCCACGAAATCGTCCATTTTATTTACAAATATTGTACGAACGAACGTGTGCATTAACAGAGCCGAACGGAACAGAGCACGTACATAATCTTTTGATCTTTTTACGGCCGCAGTTACTGCGACCCGTTCGAAATGCATTCCCGTACATAACGCGGCCGGCTCGAATTTTACTATTGCATTTTATGTTCTAGTTTATTTCCAATTTTTTTCCCTGCCAGATAATGGAAAAGTTCCTCGACCCGCTCCCGTTGTAATTTGTTCTGTTTTTCAAATGTCGCGTGTCATACTCGAATTGGGCGTATCGATACACGAAAGAGGCACGCTTTATTGAGAGACACTCGTCGATCCACTTGATGACATATAAATGGTTTATTATTCAAAGTTATGATAAAATGTTTTAGTTGTAACTTGTAACGATCTTTGGATCCTATTTTACTGGTTTTCAAGTAAATTTTGTTTAAATTTGGAATATCAAAAGATTAATATCGTAGACGTGCTTTTTACGGTATACTATTGAAAAGGGTTCGTTTCGGTTTTTGTCGATGGTGAACGGTTTCGCTTACTTTATATATAAAAAAATACAACGAAAGTTCATATTTTGGTAGATCCTAAAGTTATGTTATATTTTGCTTTTTTCGTGGTCTGTTTTCGTTTTGAATGTTAAAAAGTTTTCGCGGTCGTGTAAAATGCGCCAGTTTCTCGTACGAAATGGAATTTTGGCTCTCCCGGTTAATGAATTAATTTATATTCAGACGAGACGTTATTTATCGCGTTCGAAGTTAGCCGAGTTAGACTTTTCCTAATTAATTATGAACGGTGGCGGTTTTTCAGGTCGTAAAAAATTATTTATGGACGTGCGAACTGTGAAAAGTTTTCCATTTTGATAGCGGCGCTGTTTTACTTTGACGCATTCCGCAAGCAACAAACTGCTCATCTGAAGTACTTTTAAGATACTTAAACTTGCGTTCTCTCTTTTGTACGTATTTGTTCCGAAAAAACTAAATGTTCAAAGTTACACCATCTTGTTAATATACCCAAATTTCACGGAAAAAACAGAAATCAGCACATTCATAAACAACCCAAAAAATCACATCATCCACCACTCACCAAAAATCCCAACACTCACCCAAAAAGAACATGATCCGACATTAAGCAACGATCTCGAACACCAATTAATTAATTCCCGACACAATAAACAAACACCCACCTTGTCCAAAATTGGCTTACAGCAACTCAGGTGTCGGACCACCCGGTGGGTTTCATCCCCAGAACGGGCCGGGCGAGGGGTGGCGAAATGCACCGACGCCCTCCCACTGGGGGCTAGGGGCCCCCGGGGGGCGTAGGCCTGTCGGGGGGCCCCCATCGCGTTCACGTAACCGTAGCGTAGTGTGGTACTATCAGTGCGGGCGCAGGCGCTTTACCAAATGGCAAATCCATACTGACACCTCTGGTTGTCCCTTTCGCGAGTGTTGGGGTAGGGGTGGTGATCGGTTTTTGGAATTTGTATTTTTTTTTTAGTGGTGATAAATGAGTTTTTTTAAGTCAATTGTTTCTGAGTTAATGTTCGAAAAATAGAACTCAACTCAACTCAACTCAATAGAAATAAACTCATTTTTTTCCAAAAATGGACTTATACCATTTCTAAAAATAATGGTTCAAATATTGATTTTGATTTGAATTCTGCATGTTATGTTTTTTCAATTTGTTTCATTATTTTTTTTCAATAATGTAAATTTATTGATTGGTGTATAAAATCTTTCTAATTAATTTTATATTTCGTAATTATCGATGTTATAGTTCTTGAAATCTGAAAAATATAATATTTGAATACATTTATTTATATCGATTTTATCAACTGGTAAATCTTGTAGAAAGTGTTGATTTCCAATGATTGAGGAAGTTAAGTGAGATGTGATATTATGCAATCAGTTTATGGACGTTATAAACTTTTATAATATAAAGTATCATACATTTAAGATATTTGGCGATGGTGTTTTCATTATTTGACGTTTTAAGGGTCACTTTTATTTAATCATTAAAATAATAATACCTATACTGATGTAGTGACTACAAAAAATAAAGAAAAAAATCTTCAAAATTCATTATGGTATTAGAAAAGTCTTGTCTTGTAATAGATAAAATAAAACTGTGCATACAATGACGATAAAAAAAGGTAGAACATTTTGACAATTAAAAACAACTTTAATTTTGTATCGATTATTATTAAAAAACGAAAATTTTTACAACCATTTTTAATTCTAACTAATATTATTTAAGCTCGATCTTGAAAAAATAATTTCTAAATATAAATATTACAAAAACCCATCTGATGACCCTAACAATATCTCGTTTAGATATACTCTCACCGTTGCAGCGGATCGCACCGGGAAATGCAACCCCAAACCCTAATACGACCGTACACCCGCACGCCAGGGGAGGGAGAGGGCGCACGTAACGCACCCCCACCCACGAAATTACCCCACACCCACCCCCTCCCCCACCCACCACGCCCCTCGAATCTGGCCGTGACTTTCCCCAACTTTCTCCCGGGCACTTTCGCGCGGCGGCCTCCAACAGCTGTTGCTTTGCTCTCGCACAATCGAAACTCTCGAACCTGCGAGTTGTTAAGGAACACACGCGTGGGTGGTAGTTTTTGACTTTGGTGGGTGGTGGTTTGTCGCTTCGCATGTGTTGCAGTTTGGATGTCGAGTTGTTTTTCGGTGGAAGTTGATGTGGTTCGTTAGAGGGATTGTTGTTTGTGGGTTTTCGGGTGTAAGCGCGTGTGGTTTTGAATATTATATTGTGCTAGCGGCTTGTGCCCGGCGTTTTTAGGGACTCTGTGAAAATAAATTGTGTGTCGACTGTGATTATGACGCCGGCACATTATATTATAATTTTTATGGCGATCGATAGAAAAAAACTGAAAAAAATTGAAATGCGAAACAATATTAAAAAACTGAATGCTTATTTAGTTTCTTCGGTTTTCAAAACACATTTTTGCCAAATTTCGTGAAGATTCGTCTATCGATTTGGGAGTTTATTGGATACATACATACATACACGGTACAGTTCAGGTGGACAACGGTCAACTTGACAACGGTCGGGTGGCCGACCGCAGCTCACCGACGGTCAGGCGGACAACGGTCAGGTGGACAACGGTCAACTTGACAACGGTCGGGTTGACAACGGTCAGGTCGACAACGATTTATTTAAAATAACGATATAAATAACGTCATAAATATATATTCAAACGACGAAATACAATTGCAAACGTATGTTTTTATTTGCAAGTTACGTGCATTCCAATGAGAATATTAACCGCGACGAAGAAATATCGATGTACGGATATAATGACCAACGAACGTTCTTTTGCGAACTTTTACACGTTAATTACTCTGTACCTAGTAGTATCTTCATTTATTTATGATTCCTTTGGACATACCCAAATTCCATATAGGAAAACTTTTCCTATATGGAATACTATACTTATATATTGTACAACAGAATCGTTTAATTAGATCGTTTTGAACCTCGAGCAATTTTCTATTAGAATCCATCGCCTTGCTATGAATACATTTTTTTCTTAATTTTATTATAACGAAAGGGATGTTATACTCATCTCAAATTAACATGCTAGTCATCTAATTAGCGAACTAACTTGTATATCTGTCCATAATCATAGATAATTACTACATAATTTCAAAACACCTACATCATTTCAACTACCATACTTTATAAATGACATATAATAATTTAATAACGACGAACGTACGAACAAAGTAAAGTAGAATAAATAGAATTTGAAAAACTACTTTGTAAATCTGACTAAAATTAGAGAAAATAATTACCTTATAATTTTAAATCGACTTTTTAACAACCAAAATACTCTGTATCTAGCATGCCGTGAATTGGGTGATGAGGAGTGTGTAGGTAAAGTATAATTATATCTTAAATCAATTCAATTAAAATTAATCACACGATGGTCTCTTATTGTACCTCTAATTTCGATCTATTCAAGTATCGTTTTAGCTAATAATTCCTGTTCTCGAAACAAACCGCCCGGCACATTTTGCGGGTCACCTCTTATATTATCCTTAAATTAATAAAAAAATTCGTGGCAGTAGCTTCTTCATTGTAGATTCGAGAATGAATTTAAACTAACATTTGGATCATTTGAACTATGAATCATGTCTTAACTGGGATGATCTAAGTCTTTTCCTTATTGACTAACATCATATGGTATATTTTTTTTAAATACGTGGATGTATGGATATAATTAAATACACAATACTTCTTATAGTTATTTAAAATGTCGAATAATCATTTTCATAGCGATTTGCGTAAAAGTATTGTGAATAACAACGTTTATAATTAAAAACATGTATGTTTCATCGCATTTCAACTTTTTTTTGTTTTATGGAGTAAATCGATTTTGCAATGAACGGTTTAATTGGTGAACGCTTTTAATGTTTCAAAAGGCATTGAAAAAAAATAAAGCTAAAAATATGTACGCTGTAAATATATTGACGAAATTCGAAGCAAAATATACTCGTACATGCATTCCAGGAAGATTTCCTTGTTACAAAAAAAATCGTAACTGGACCTTTCTTCCCTTCTTTCTATTGTTCATTTCCGATCATTCGTTATCTCAGAACCCATAAAATTAAACCATAAATAACGTGTAAACCATAAATATTGTGTATACATGTTGTGTATTGTGATACAGAGTTTTAGTATTTTCATGTTTCATTTGATATTTTATCATATTAAATAAATGACTGTATATTAACTCTTTCCCATCGACGGGCGCATCACACGCGCCCAAAAAAAACTCTCAGCTTGATCGGCCGGGCGCAGTACGGCGCCCAAGCTCATATTTTTGTTTTTGATCAAATTATTTTTATACAAATCAAGTAAACGTTGTATTGTTAATGAATTATAAAATAGGATATATATTCTTCAATTTGATGCCACATTTTCAATAATATACGAATATTATGACACAAAAACACGCAATTTAGATTTCGTATTTTTTTTCGACACAATTTGCGAACCAAATTTAGAAGCGCATGGGGTAGTGGTAGATAAATATAATTACTTATATTACTTGTTTAACTTCATAGCTGTATAAAAATGAAATTTTTATACAGCTATGAAGTTAAAAAACACGAATCCATTTTTCATGGATTTTAACAAAAAAAGTTGATAATTCTATCTTATTTATGTATTTCCAAGAACCGTTTAAAGAATTGAGTTTTTTTTGTTTTACGCTTTATAACCTAAAAATCCCTCTCATTATATTCCTCGATGAATTTTTAAAGTATTTTGATAATTATAATATTTACAAAGGTTTTATTGAAACTCGCGCAAACATTACAATTTGGCGTTGTCATCCATGACTTCATAGTCCCGGAAATAAAATATTGCGCTTCACAGAAAGTCGATGAAGTCTTGAATTTTGGCATATAGTTTGATATTGTAGTTCTTAACAAAATATCAAAAGTTCATATCGATTTGAGTGCAAAATAAAATTTTACGTCGTTTCAAAGGTAATCGAAAACGGTTTATTGTAAATATCTCGTTAATTTTCACTTTTACAGAAAAATGTTTATTATTGAATTTGTAGCTTAAAATAATTTCCACAAAAAAAATAAAATAGATTTTATTTGTAAGGGTAAGCGTTTTGAAGATAATTCGGTTTTTATAGTTGTTAGTTTGCACTGTGCAGTCCTAACGTGAGACCTCAAAAAATTTTCAGATTTTTTTTATTCGTAAACAGAATGACTTATTGAGTTCGATCGTAAAATGTTGATAAAAATAACAAATTAATTAATTAACTAATTACTTTAGTTGTTGATATAAGTTTTTTTTTATGTTAAAATATAATATACCTTCTTCATTATATATTATAATGATGATGTTTTCAATAACATACTAACAATTTTACACAAAAAATAGTTTTAAATATAAAACACATGTAGTATAAATTCTCACATTTGAAAAATCACGTTCATCCTCAAACTACCCATAACCTTTCCTGAAATACCACTTTCATCAATTTAATACCGAACAAGAGTTTAATTTTTAGTATAGTAGATATTACAGGTTTTTGTTTTCAGTTTGCTGTTAAATGATTTTGTTAATGCTTATTTTTAACCTAACGGCACGCATTCACCTATTTTTTCTTCGAATTGAAAAATAAAAAAGGCATGAAATTTCAGAAAAAAATTGCCAGATTATAAATTATGAATCGTAACTAATGTTTCAAATAATATTCGAGATAAAAAAAATAGTCCAATCTCAATTGAGAACGAAAAAAAAGCAAGAAATTCTGGTTTCGAATGTTTCAAATCACTACAAAGCTCAAAGGCACAATTTGTGGAACTTGGCATTTATTGAAATGATTTCTAAATCATTATTAAATCATTATTCTAATAGTAACAGATTTTAATAAGATTAGAAAATCATTTGAAGCAGTTTTTTTCAGTTCAAAACAACGATCCGAGCATGCATCATGTTGCAGTCAAATTCGTTTCCCGATCGTTGAAAAATGCACGATTTTTATTGCGAAAAAAATTCCAAATGCATATAAATATGAAACGATGGATATAATTTGAAATTTAAGCACTATAAAATCCAAAAATTCTGCTTTTTTTTAAATTTTCAAATGGAATTCGGTGTTCGAGCGTCATTCGTTTTCACGATCGCACAGATTGAAAATACGCATTGTCACGTTCAATTATAGAATTATCACACGTGCACCCTGCATAAACATTTTTTTGCAAACTAAGTCACGAAAGTTTACTGTACAAAGGGATGATAGAAATTATTTGTAATACTCACTAGTTTAGAGATAAAACTCCTGTTTGGTTTTGAATTAATACATTCCTATACCCGTTCTTAAATTACCCTGAAACTATTCCAAAATCCATCTCTACCTCAATATCTCTTCTAAAATTTATTCCCATACCCCAATTTATCCCTGTCCTTAAATGATCTTACTAATTTACTGCCAACAACAAGCTATTTCCACTTTCAAAAATTTATTTTTATGTATAAGAGCAAAAAATATTAAGAACCACTTATAGATTTTATAAAAAGTTTTACAATTATTAAGCAATAAACTATTTTACATATTTCCTGCAAATTTCTTAAAAAAATAACAATCGGTTATAAAGTTATAACACTTTTATAATTTTTTTTAAACGAAATTTCAGATCTCCCCAATTTTTGTGATCATTTTTTTATTATTTTTCTTGATGTCAAAGATCTGAGATATAATTCATGTGGTCCACAATTTTATGAAGTATAAACTTGCTGTATGTTTAAATTATCATGTAAATGAATTTCGATTTATAGAAAGATTCATGAAAAAAGTACTTTTTCGCAAATTTTAAATATTGAGAACCACTGGATAAAATTTAAAAAAATAAGTTATAGAAATTGATGTCCGTGTATTTTTTTTTTAATCAATTCTAAAAATTTAGCGGTTGTAACATCAACTATCGCGATTTTCGAAACTAAAGAAGAACGAAAAAATCGACATTTTTATGAAAATCTCAAATTTCTCTCGAGTTCCTGACGCCACCTATCGCCAAAAACGCTCGAGCGCAAAGGGTTAATTAATTAATTAATTAATTAAGCATTTTATTTAAATTTCCTTAATGTCTTTTGTCATTTTTTTAATATTGTGCTGTAACTGGCTATTGCTACGATTCTGAATCATATCAGAGAAAACAAGATAAATATATATAAATATGAAATAAAAGTTTTCATATGCTTATAGCAAAAAATGCTTATGTCCACATTATAAAGTGAGTTTAATTTATATCGAACGACCACTTACTTATACGACTATGTTAATCAATTTAAATAGTACTAAATATGCAATATTATAATATAGAGTTTAAGTATTTTCATTTGGTTTTAATTAATTTAAAATATAAACGTTGTTATTCACAATACTTTTACGCAAATCGCTATGAAAATGATTATTCGACATTTTAAATAACTATAAGAAGTATTGTGTATTTAATTATATCCATACATCCACATATTTAAAAAAAATATACCATATGATGTTAGTCAATAAGGAAAAGACTTAGATCATCCCCGGTTAAGACATGATTCATAGTTCAAATGATCCAAATGTTAGTTTAAATTCATTCTCGAATCTACAATGAAGAAGCTACTGCCACGAATTTTTTTATTAATTTAAGGATAATATAAGAGGTGACCCGCAAAATGTGCCGGGCGGTTTGTTTCGAGAACAGGAATTATTAGCTAAAACGATACTTGAATAGATCGAAATTAGAGGTACAATAAGAGACCATCGTGTGATTAATTTTAATTGAATTGATTTAAGATATAATTATACTTTTACCTACACACCCTCATCACCCAATTCACGGCATGCTAGATACAGAGTATTTTGGTTGTTAAAAGTCGATTTAAAAATTATAAGGTAATTATTTTCTCTAATTTTAGTCAGATTTTACAAAGTAGTTTTTTTCAAATTCTATTTATTCTACTTTACTTTGTTCGTACGTTCGTCGTTATTAAATTATTATATGTCATTTATAAAGTATGGTAGTTGAAATGATGTAGGTGTTTTGAAATTATGTAGTAATTATCTATGATTATGGACAGATATACAAGTTAGTTCGCTAATTAGATGACTAGCATGTTAATTTGAGATGAGTATAACATCCCTTTCGTTATAATAAAATTAAGAAAAAATGTATTCATAGCAAGGCGATGGATTCTAATAGAAAATTGCTCGAGGTTCAAAACGATCTAATTAAACGATTCTGTTGTACAATATATACTTTTCCATTATGGAATTTGGATATGTCCAAAGGAATCATAAATAAATGAAGATACTACTAGGTACAGAGTAATTAACGTGTAAAAGATCGCAAAAGAACGTTCGTTGGTCATTATATCCGTACATCGATATTTCTTCGTCGCGGTTAATATTCTCATTGGAATGCACGTAACTTGCAAATAAAAACATACGTTTGCAATTGTATTTCGTCGTTTGAATATATATTTATGACGTTATTTATATCGTTATTTTAAATAAATCGTTGTCGACCTGACCGTTGTCAACCCGACCGTTGTCAAGTTGACCGTTGTCCACCTGACCGGTGTCCGCCTGACCGTCGGTGAGCTGCGGTCGGCCACCCGACCGTTGTCAAGTTGACCGTTGTCCACCTGACGTGTTTCGATACATACATACATATTTACATACATATGTTAAATACATACATACATACATACATCGTTTGAATTTTATATAAATAGATGTTTTGGATAAATTTTCATGTATGAAATGTTATGTGTTTTTTTATGGGTTTGTTGATCAATTTATTAGCCCTTATATTTTTTATTCATCAAAAATAATATTTTATGACTTTTTTAAGATTTTTTTATATCCCAAATATTAATAGACATAACATTTAAGTTTTAACATCCATAAAAATATTTCCATGTATTCATTTTTTATTGCGTCATTTTATAACGCGTTCAATCGTAGATTAAACACTTATAGCACTCTTGAGTGCACAATATCATCACCGACCCATCAACGAGGGTCGACAAACACACACAATAATACAACACCCATAAAACCCATAGGATACAATACAACGATTTTCATCGAAACCATTGCCCTGTCGATTCTTCCGATCCGAGGCGCGATTTCGATTACTCAGAGTGCTTTTCCTCTCGCACTTTCCCTGTCGCAGACGGTTCACGGAAAATTCCACGGGATTTTCCGGCTGCAGCTAATGGGATATTTCTTCGTATTGCGAACAAACAAACCGAAACGAGCCAGCTCGAGTGGATTTCGTTGAATTTGTGCCTTTGCTTCGGAAAATTGACACAGACGCATCAATATTGCTTACGAGGATTGCCGTTCGTGTGTTGGCTTTTGTGGATCGGAAAATGCTTGCGAGACAAAGCCGCGTATATTTATTTGCGTTTACCTGTGCGGAATATAAAATTTAGATAAGATTTTTATATACAATGTATTTTTTCTTTAATGAATATGATGTTTTGGAAAATCAAAAGCGATAAAATCGGAATTGGACTGTTAACATATTCATCCACTTTCACTCTTGTCCATATTTTCCCTCGTTTGGTCATTGACAGACGACCGGCAGTAGTGCGATTCATTACCATTTTATTTATACCATGAATCAATCTGCACAGGTAGAGAGTGAAAGCTGCATTTTCGATGCATCGATAAATCGTTGCACATTTTATCCCGTAGTGGTATTTCGGCTCCAATTAATATTTCGGACGCGCAGCTTTGCTCGAAGCTCTCTCGTTAGGCTTAACGAAAATTAGATTTCGACTGCACGTGCATGTGCAGTGAAAACTCGATTTTTAGATAATTTGAAAGTGCGATTTGATAAAGGTATAAAAAATATAAATATTCTTGTATACAGAGTGATTCAATGGTCTAGAAAAGTTGTTAATTTTGAGAATTGGTTGGATGTTTATATTTTTGATACATCAATCGAAAGGACTTTAAACAGAAATAATGTTTAAAAATATTTGAACATTTTGAAATTCGTTTTTTTAAAGCAAGAAATGTTAAAAAAAACTCTAGTCTCCCTTTACTTCAGTAATTTTTTTATAACTAATCATGTACATATTTCTAATAGTTTCTTACTGATATAGATTTTTGTATTCATATTTAAGGATTAAATATATAATAAACAAACAAAAAATAATATTTGTCTGACATATTACTTTTCATTTGAGAATTATTAGTGCGCAAACGCGAGATTTTGAATGTTTTCATAGAATTTAAAATAATAATAGTAATAACTGAAAAACTATGATACACGACATGACCTCTTTACAGCTTTTTATAAACTTTTGGACCACTCTGTATGTCGACTTTTTTGAACGATTGATATAATTCTCGTAAATAAAATAAAAATTATTATAAAAATCACCTTTTACACTCTGAAAATCCAACTTCTACTGCGTCATTCCATGTTACAAATCGTACTTATAAATCCGGGAACGTATTCGTAGTTTTTGCATCGGTGCATCGCGATTGCATATCCTTGGCTGGTTGCAGGACGATCGATGGCCGGGGACAAGGGTTGCCTGCGAATCCCTTTCACCCCGATATGTAGATGGAATACGTAATGGCTCCTGTGATGTGCCTTGATTTGCATGTCGTGTGTTCAAGTGAGTGTGTATGTGTGTTTGGATTGGACGTTAGAATTGGCTTTGGAAGTCTGTTCTGGGCGAAAGTGTGGTTTTTTGTGGGATAGTTAGGGTTTTTTGCGGGTGAAGGTTCATTTTGTTGAAGGGTGTCGTCTAGTTCAGTGAAGGATTATTTGAAGGATTTCGGATTAAATTGGATTTTTTATAAGTTTTTTTTTTAAGATGGATGATATTTGTTTTATTTTATCTGTAAAATTATTTTTATTTTAATATAAAAATATTCTCAATATTTTTTTACATATATATTCTTCCTTTTATTTTTTATATGTGTAAATGCAATTTATTTTCGAAAGAAAGGGAAATTATTTTAGTATGTCTGTTCTTGACTAGATGGCTCTAATTCGATTTTCGTCCAGTTTTCTTGTTCTTGAAAAACTACCCGAATTTTTCGTCAAATAATTTATATACTTTCATATATATTTCGATAATTAATCGAGATTCACTATTCAATACATGTCGTTTAAATTTATTTATAAACATTTTTTAAAATCAAAAGAGCACATTATCAAAAATTTAACATGCACATAACGAAACAACTTCACCATACATTCAAAACCAACACAAATCAACCCGCAGCACACAACAATTAAATTAATCACTGAAAAAAAAGGTAACGAAAAACACAAACAGAGATAACGAACAATTTGTCGACACTCACGTTCGAAATCCCACAACACAGAATTACTGAAAATAAAGCGATCGCATGCAACTCGCACATAATACATAACATCGTGCACACGAGATAACCAGCATTCACTTTACCATTATTACCACGGTTCTAATTATACGGCAGCATTGCCGTCATTTAGTATCGACAATTATGATTGATGCGTTTCATGCGGTTTTAAGTGTCGTGTAGGGTGTGCTTTATGTTATTGTTATATACGTATCGCGGTTTCTGTGAGCCATATATTATTAATGGTGGTGTGGGATATGGGGTGTTGGGATATTATGGGATTCTCCCTTCGGTATCGATGGTTGAGATCGAAAAACAAACACGACACGTTAATGTTTGGTGTTTTTCTTGTCGTATCGTGATTGGAGGTTTTTGGATCTGGCGGGTGATAAGGATGGGCTTTTATTGGATTTTTTTAAAATAAGTACGAGTATATTGATTTGGTTGTTTCGATGTTCATTTGATGTTATTTTATAGTATAGTTTCATTTTATTTAATAATTTAATGGTTTTTATTTAACTATAGGTATTGTTGAATTGTTTATGTTAAAATTTGTATTATGGTTTGGTAATCTCTGCGTTCCCATAGTAAATACCAGTATGTGTAATAAATCAATTAACGTCCGAGTGCGTGTAATGATTATCGAATTAACCTTATCGCTCTATGAATTGTACGCTCGCTTAGACACAATATAAAAATATAATGTGCTTTCCATGATTAAATCGATATGTTTGTATATTTTAATAGATGCTTTTGTTTGTATTATGTATTACTGATATTTTCATTAGTTAGAGACGGTAAAATTTAATTGGATGTTTTCACTCAGACGTCTAAAAGCCGTTTATTTGAAAATCATGTACATAATGCCTAAATTGAAGGGCTGATAAAAATATCATTAATCTTTATTTTGACATAAACGATTCGAAAGCTTAATTATTTGTTTGAGCAGTGAATTTTCTGTTTAGAAGAATGCGTGTAACATTTTGATACTCTCTTTTTTGTATATTGACTCTAAAATAATATAGAGATTTCGTCTTGAATGAAATTTGATTTGTAATAATATTTAAAACAATTATTCATTATAATCCAAATACTTTTGAAATAAGGCATATTACCTTTAAGAAAGACAACTTATATACCATAAAAAAACAACAAATATTATTTTGAAGAGCTAAAAAATAAAATAAAAAATTGTCGAAGCTTATCTAAATATATGTACTGCAAATTCGAAAACTTTGTGATGTGCCGCATTTACAGTACGTATGGACGGAACGCCGCTAATACATACATCATTTCTAATATAAATTCCACATTCATACCAAAATCAATCAATTACATTATGCAATGCATATACCTCAACAGGTGAACGAACCTTAAAATATTCAAATCAAACATTAAAAATAACCCCAAATTATCATTCAACGCACAACGCCTCTCATAATAAACGATAATTACGAGAAAAAATCAACACACATCTCACGTAGCATAATTCAATTAACACCGAAAATTAACAAACACGATAATCGAACAATTAAAATTCATAATGCGATCGGCTTGACCCAATAACGCTGAGCGTTATCGCGACGGTGACCCTTCGAGTGCGGGCACCGGTCATTTTGCGCACGAGGCCGGATAATGAACACTTTAAAACACACAATAAAGCCACGTGTCGGTCCCGAAATTCAACCCTTCTTCTTATCAAGGGTGCCCGATGTACAGGTAGCCGGAAAGTCCGGAATTAATGTCGTTAATATATTCATTTTCTGGTATTTAGAGGTTTGAATGTCGGAAATGTTCTTGGGCTGAATTAATTTTTCGTATGTTCAAATGTCATTTTTTGTGTTTGAAATTGTGTTGAATTTTTGATTAGTATGTAATTATTCGGAAAAATTGATAAAATGTTATAAATAATTATTTAAACTTAATTGAATGATACATTCTTCTTCAATTCTTCGCGCTATTTCGTTACTTATGTTAGGCAACATGTCGTTGGGTTAATAATTGAATATTATTGAATTTTAAATATTTGGCAAGAGATAAAATTAATATTAACCTTCTTTAAAGTATTTTTTTTTTCAATCATCAGATATTAAGCATTTGTGACAAATGAAAAATGAATGAAATTTTGATATTGTTGGAAAAAATTCATGATAAATCCTGCAGTGGATATTATATTGATTATATTTATATGATAATATTAGTACATCGTTATATTATGATTATAATAAAATTGAAATAAAATGTTCAAATACCAAGAGTGAGATTCAAATCGAAATCCAAAGTTACGAACTTACTGGTCTTTCCGTATGCAAGGCATAAATTCGTGTGCAATTCGACCCAAGCTCGGGACAGGGGCGGGTTTTAAAGGAGGGGGTGGCGAGTTGAACCCTCCGTCCGGCCATAACCTGTATGTAGGTAATTTTACAACTATGGGAATGCTTTTTATTGACCGGCGCCACCCCTAGGCGGGCTGTTCCCTTTTCGTGTGGGCCAATTCAAGTGTTCTCGACTCTGCCATTGCTGCTGCTCCCTATAGGTTGTTTTCTTTTGTCAATTTAAACGGGGTGAAGTTTAAATTAAAATGTGGGAGATTTTCTGGTGTTTTTTCGTGTTTGAACTGATATAGTTGGGAACTTTTGTCAATGTTTGAAATCTTGCATGTCGGTTGATTTTTTTGTGTTTATTTTATGAGCTGATATGAATAGAGGGGGATTTGAGATATGAGCGTGATTCTTATTATAGATTTATATTACGATTTTTTTTTAATATGTGATATTTTAAAATTAACTTTTATTATTTGATCAATAAAATAGTTATATTTAAAAATAAAAATAATATTTGAAAATTTTTACAAACACTGATTTTGACCAACGCCAGGTATTCTGAACTACGCAACTGCGGAAATGCACAAGAATGGTATTTCGGCAAGTCCACTAATAATTAAATCGTTTATAAAAAAAGATTTTGAAAGGACAAAATACAAAAGTCGACGACTTAATAATATAGGCGACATTTTGTATTCTTCCCCATAAATTACTGAAAAGAAAAAATATTTGAAAATTTTCTAAAAACCGGAAGCGGTTGAGCACCACTTCTATTGTAGGGTCCATTGTGCCAATAAACATGCATTTGGCACTCACCCTTTCATCTTGTATTCTCTCTACCTAATTCCTTTTTTATGGCATAATTTCGGCACTCTCGTGTTTTCGCACTTTTATTGCACTTCCGTACTGCGCAAGTGGCGAATTTTCATCAAAAAATCCTCAGAAAAAATATGCCAATTTTAATTTAAATATAAGCCGAGCACGGGATATTTTTCCGGTACATTTTCCGAAAAGTCCGTTTATAAAACAATTCTCGACCCCTATACACGTACATATGTGGCGTGTCGGGGTAGCCCATATGGTAATGTCTGACCGAAGGATTAAGTTGGCACAAGGGCTTTGGACCATCGTCGGATTATGTTGGATTACAATCAGGAAAGGGGTTTAACGACACGTACAGAAATCAAAACCAAAAAATATCGTTTTAATCTTATTTCAAATGCGAATTGCAACATGATAAAAAAATTTCCGTATAGGTAAAAAATGTACGGCAGATTTATTGATAGTATTTATTTTCATGGTACATTAACTTGTTTTATTACCATTATGTCGTTATTGCCATGATGATTTTCAGTAATTCGAACCGCAACCCCAGCAAGAATTAGCATCGGTTCCCTCTTTTGGCTATAATTCAACTGCTGATTACAGTTTGATTCTCTTGTGCCTACATAATATTTCCATACTGAAATCCTTGCCGATCGCTTATGAATATTCAGATTGCATTTTTGCATTGAAAATGTGCACACGTATGATCATTCATGTGCGATATTAAAATTTTTGCATACGAAATGCGATCCTTTGGGAATATAAGCGCATTTTTTCAGACGACACTTCATACATTCATGTTATGAAAATTGTTATTTTTAATTACATGATTTGTTTGATATCATGTTGCAATATATTCAAAGATCCGGATGTTTACGTTTCAAGTCAAAATCAAATCAAATGAATCATTTAAAATGATCAATCATAATCGACGTAAATATTTCAATTTAGAACTATCTTTTGAAACAAGATTTTTATTTATATTTCAAACACATTTGATTCCCATATATTTTCTTTCATTATACATCCGATACGATTTAACAACGGAAACGACTATCATAACACAGCACACACAAAAAACCACTCTTCAGCTGAAATTCTTTTCAGCATAGAAATAGTCTCGAGCCGTTCAAACATGACCGACTTTAGTTCTTAGCTTCCGCGTGCTGACAATAGAAAATGGTAGTGGAACAAACGAACCAGAATTATGTAGTTTCGTCACATCGACCCAGAAAGAGGAGATGTTTTACGAGGACCGTTTAGGGTCGCTCTTTGGCTATTAGCACTTTACGGGCCACACTTTATCGCTCGAGTGTGTAAACAGTAAACAGGCGGAAAATCGCGTCTAAAGATTCACTTTTGCTCGTTTATTTGTGTCGGGTATTCTTCTGGGTCTGTTCTTTTTTTATTTGAATATGATCGTGTTAAAGTTGATTTGGTTTGTTCGAGTTGTTTGCTGAAGAAATTTCCATCTGGGTATGCTCAGTTTAATGAACGGGATGATATGGTATGAAAGTGCAATGATACTGTTTTACTATTTTTATGATAGTTTATTTCGATAAAATTCTTTTTGAATCCCAATACGTATATTCTTTGAAATTATTTGTTGAAAATTGATTTTGTTTATTTATTACCCTCGCGGTTTTGTAGAGCAGTAATCGAATGATTCGGTTGTTTCGGTTCGTAATTAGTGCTCAGTGGATGCGTCAAATGTGACAAATTACACATTCCTTCACCCCACTGTGTTGTCGTTTGTTTGTGTGTATGTTTGTAAAAGCAACCCTTTTTTGATTTCTGTCGAAGGACTCTTATTTCCTGGCCGGTAATAAAAGTTGTTTGATTATAAATATGTTTTCGGTGCAGCCGCGGTTCGACCCCCAAATGCGGCTACCCTATAGTTATAGTGAACGATTTCGGGGATTGACAACTATAGACAATTCTAATATTTTATTTGTCATATCACTCATCAATAAATCTTCATCAATAAAAAGTTTATTCTAGAATTATTTTTAATGTTATCTGAAATTCAGATATTTTTTAATGTGTTAAGGGGAAGATAACGCTCAATGATAAGAATTCTTTCAATCTCCCAGAAACTTTACACATAATTATATTAAAAAAATTCAAAGTATAAATGCAATTTATGCCATCATCATACCCTAAAAAAATTTAAATTCCGACATGAATATCATGAACATAAATTATCAATTAAATGCGATATTAAAATTTCAATATGAAACCCACCCGTAGCCTAGGACGATAACAGGTACGCGTTTATTTAATTAAGATGGTTGTCGACCCCTGCGGGTATACGCGAGTGCAGTACGGGCCATAAATTATTTTCCGGCTCATCAGCCTCGTACTGGGGGTATATACGTGTGTGCATTTTGCCCCGTCATACCGACACCACCCCCCCTATATAAAACTTTGTTACTATCCCTAACTACCCCCAATTGGATACTGTGGATCCTGGGTATGTATGAATTAGTGTGGCCCTTATTTTGCGACGTTTTAAAATGAGGATTCGTTCGAGAAATGCACTTGGAATGCGATTGATTTGGTTTTGTGTTTGGATTTTATTCAATTGAAGTTTGGTATAAAATCGAGATTTGATTTGTGATGAGTTTGTTGGATTTAAATATAAGAAAAAGTATTATTCTGAAGTCGCAAAATGAGGGTCTTTTAATGTTTAAGTATAAAGTACACATGGAAATTTTCATACGGACTTTCACTTTTACGATTCCTTAAGGTCGACTTTGGAAGTAAGTTTTAGCTCATCCTACCCTTGTTATTCTGTGCTAGAAACTTTGTCGTGTTTGCTTTAATCGTCAATAAATTTTGGAGTCGAGGGTGATTTTTAAATTAAATTCGTTACCCGGATGATTTATGGTGCCATTTTTTCGTGTCGATATATTTTCAGTAACTTTTTCGAGTATCATTTAATGTTGGAATTTTTCCTCGAGGCTTATTATGCAACGGATAAATATTTTGAATGAGCTCGTGCATATAATTACTCATGCATATTCAAACGGGTTCACTTGTGCGTCGAGGAAAATATACGCGCGGCCGATTAAACTTGTGTATAATAAACGTAAATATTGATCTTGAATCGTGAACTTTCCCCATGAATAATGCATTTTGTGCATTTTATTATGTACATTCGTGCGAATTCGTAAGCAAAGATTTGTGTGGTTTCAAAGTTTCTCTGCAAATATTGACAATATCAAAAAATGTTGTATGGAAAGTTTGTTAATGTTGAAACTTTTCGAATGTTATTTTATTTTAAATAAAATATTTTACTAAAACTATGTAATTTTAGTCAAAATTCTCGTCTAACTATCACACAACATAAAAATTATTATAAAATATTGCATCAGCGACACATTTAAGATGAAACCTTATCAGAATACAAACACGCGTTGAGAAACTCAGAGTTCACCGAACTCTACAATTGTTTTTCAACCCGACTTTACATTTCATCAATCGAAATGACTCTCTCGCACAACCCACCATAACGCCCATAGTATACGACATAAAGTACAGAGTGTGCACAATGGCGATTCATACCGACGCCAAAGAGTAATCGAGCCGTTTTGTTCGAAGGGAAAGGGAGCGGTAGCCCTCGCGGAGAGGAAAAGCAGTTTTTCCCTTTTAATGGAATTAAAGATTTACCGTTGGCAGAGTGTGAGGGTGTTACGCAGTCGGCAATATGGAAGTCCCTCCAGTAACGGTTAGTCGGTTAGTGTTGCGGAATTTGCCGGTCAAAACGGTCGCTTATATTCGATTATCGTGTTAGAAGTGTTAAAAAGTGCATCTATAAACGTTTTGAGGAATATTTTAAAGAAATTCTTTTAAATTGATCGTAAATTCGTTGAAGATTGATGATTTTGATATGCTGTATTTTTAATGGTTGTGTTCGGTGTATAAAACGAAATTGATTTAGTGTAAATATTATCGGAAAAGTTTTAATGGTGTATATGAGTTTTCCCTTTTAATGAAATTGAGGAATTACCATTCGTTGGGTGTAAGGGAGGTACATTCGGCGATATTATTGCTATGAAAGCCCCCTTTAGAAATGTTTTTCGGTTAGTGTTGCGGAATTTGCCGATCAAAACGGTCGCATATGTCCGATTATCGTGTTGAATAATATTCAAAAATATATAAATATCGTGTAAAGAGATAATGTGATAATAGTGTTTAAAAGTTCTTCAAGCATATACAATTGATTACCTAATAGTGATTGAAGTGTAGTGAAAATTTTGGGATTAGTGTAATCGAGCGGACACTTTCCAGGTTGCTTTTTCAGACGTAGAAAATTAAAAGCTCGGTTGTGTAAACAATGAGGGAATATTGGGGATGGTGGTAGATCATGAGGAAGAGTCGCGTGTGTCAATATTAGGATTTTCTCTTTGATTTTTCCGCCCCTATGTGCGTTGTGAAAGGTGTTGATTGTTGAATATAGTGATAAATCCGTACACACTTCGTAAAATTTCCTTTGTTTTTTTAGATTTAGTTCTTTGTATAGAAAATTTTTAATGCGTTTTAGTTTTCGAATAAAAAGTCAGTGAGAAATAAAATTTCATAGATTTCAATTTCATAAAAGTGATTCTTGTATTGCAGTACTTTTGAATCAATTCATAAAACGTTCTTCAACTTTCAATTCAAATTTAACTTTTAATCAATAAAAACTTTATGCATCTCATAACTAAAATCCCAACAGTAACTTTCATCACCAGAAAACTTCTACACTAATTAAATCTCCCGTCTCAACCCGACTGCATCCAGCTTCAACCCGCACAGGCCACGATCGCAACCTTAATTTTTAATATATATTCAAATAACGGTAACACAGCAAAAGCAACAATAGCCGACCACCGCCACACACATATATAAAAGGGGACGATCTTCAAGATGCGATGATTCACGTCGATAACATTAAAGCGCCCCCTCCTTGTCGTTTATTGTAGGGCAATCTAAATACGCCACGAGGTGCATGTAGCATGTTGAAAGAAATCGTACATTATCTTAAGGGCGATCCCTGGATCAGCTGTACAAAGGATATGGGGGAGTCGTCAAGAATGGGAGGGGCACAATATTTATTTATTCCTATGGAGGAATGAGGGAAGTAGGTTCGAAGTGTACCATTTTTGTTCGTGTAACAAATGCGACTTTTGTATTTTTAGATGGGCCTTTAAAAGATTTTTTTATGATTGATATTTTGTATCAAGTAACAAAAAATATCTCATTTTTTTCATTATATAATATAATACTTCCCTCATTTATTCATTGCTTCAGAGAAACTCGCGTATTTGCTCTCGAATAAGGGGTGGCTAAGATTGAAAATCTACTTCGATTGATGATAGCTCCGATTTTTCCGTCGGATGCTCGTTTTTTTATTTGAAATAAATTTTAGGGTGAATCATTTCGGTTCAATATCGGGCCAATCGTGCGTTTATTAAGCGTTCTAGTTTATCTTTGGTGGTGTGACATTTTTAGATAGAGGATATTTTGGTCTGTGTGGTTGTGACGCCGCTGTTGAGTCATAGCTCCAGACTATAGGGTGGTTGAGGATGAATCGGAAAAACCTGGAAAACTCCCATTGCGCATAAAGTTCATTGTGTAGAATTTTCTGAAAAGATTTAGTCACCGTGTTACCTTTCAAATTTCTCATAAAACGTATTTCGATAAATATATTATACGCATCAAGTTTTAATAAAATATGTATTTTTTTATTATAAAATTATTTTTAATAGAAAATTATTTGATCAAATAAATTTTATAGAATAATGTATTTTTCACGAAGAAACGACAGTGCCTTTATATAATATTGATAAATTATGTTTTCATTCAGATAAACAAAGAACCAACAAAATATTATACTTATCACACGCACATATTTGTAAACACCATGTACACGTGTGACGTCGGAAAACTCGCTTAGATTTCCTCCACGTGGGGAATTTCCTCTTAGAGCTAGGCTATTGCGCATGTGCGACTGCCAGTGAGCGAACATCTAGCGCGAACAAGTTCACGTTAAAAATTAAATAAAATACCAATTTAAAAATAATTATGACTACATTTAACTCTAAAACAGTATACATTTAATATGTAAATCGAATATTGTAAAATAAAATTAATATAAAGTGATAATGTGCGCAAATCCGCAACGTACGGCGAACTGTTCGCGCACAATGTTCGACCGTAGTACGTTCATAAAAGCCTCCCGCTGTCGTTGTTTGTGTTCAGTTTTGACAAACAAGTCACGGAAGAAAGTCAACGTCGGATTCGTCTTCGTTAATTGCGTCAAACAATAAATATTGGAAGACACGTATTGAATTTCACGTCGTCAACATGGGCAGTCCCAAGAGATCAGTGAATCAGTGTTTGACTCCTCCCGCCTACCACGTAGATTGGGATTCGCCTTCTACCAAGACTGGTACTGTGAAAAGAAGGCCAAATTCTTGTGGAGATGCTTTGAAGTTGATGGAGTTCGATGCGGATCTCGACATGGAATTCAATGTGGGCGATACGACAAGAAAAGCCTCTTTGGATGTTAATTTGATAGTAAAAAACGAAAAAGAAGATATGTTAGTGAAGAACGCAATTGAGGTCGATGAAGATGGATACGCGATTACGTTGAAAAAAGATGTGGTTCAAGATTGTGATAATAAATGTCAGGTGAACAAAATGAAATCTCCAGTGTTTTGTGCAGATGTTTCTGTAGAAGATCATAAATTTTTAATTGACAAAATGGGAAAAGTCAAGCCGGAAAGTGCTACGTTGTTTTCTTCGAGTCCCACCAACGAAGTAGTTGTTAAAAGGCACGTATCTAAATTGAAAATTCCCAGTCGTTTAGTGAAAGAAAATGACGAAGAAAAATCTAAAGAGGCAGAAAACAAGGAATGCTCTTCTCCGAAAAGAACATTGTCCAAATTGAAATTGACGTTTTCACCGTCGAAAACGAATGAGAAGGCGTCGAAGTTCAGAATGTTCTCGTCGAAGCAGTCCTTTCAGGCGAAACAATCCGATTTGAAATCGTTATCGAAATGTGACACGAACCAACGGACCATCAACAACGAATACGTACAATTCGATTTCGAAAAAAATAATAAAAACCCTGGAAAAACAAGGAAACCTGCATCCAAAGTACCATCAAGAATACCCATAACACCAGTGGACGGGGA
Source organism: Hydropsyche tenuis (assembly GCA_009617725.1). NCBI lineage: Eukaryota > Metazoa > Arthropoda > Insecta > Trichoptera > Hydropsychidae > Hydropsyche > Hydropsyche tenuis. The sequence continues at coordinate 1,282,746 of VTON01000011.1, read as the reverse complement.
ATCGAAAAGTATTCATTTGAGCCCCAACAAAAAATATACAGTGACCTCAAAATACGGTATAAGATGTGACAAAGACAACTACGTGGTCTTTGACCCTCAGGGTGGGTTTACTTCTAAGGTCAAGAAGAGGACGAGCCTCGGCGTGGATTCGGTCAGTAGTGACACTGACAGTGGCATTTTGAGTCCAGCTTCTCCTTTTGACACGGACATCGATAGAAAAATAGGATATTCTAATTATTTCATCCAACGGGTAGTTTCAGCTGAAGACGATGACGATCCAGATGGTGAAGACCTGCTGAGGAGGGTGTGTGAACAAGAAAAGGTTCGTCCGAGTTATTGATTTCTTTATGGGTATGAACGCGCTTACTATTGTGTGTTATTGTCAGCTGATTCATTGAAGGTTCAGTGAGTCACGTCATAAAAATTTTTCTCTGTCAGTTTAATTCGAACATTTTTTGCAAATGCTTTGTTTGAATGTGGAAATAATTTCCGCAAAGTGGTTCATCACGTAATTATGTTGAATTCGTTTCGAATTTATATGGAAAATTATACGGTTCATTCGCTTTTAAAATGGAACAAATTTTATTTAAAGCACTTAATACAGGTTTTGAATATGTATGTGAATCATTTTATTTTGAATGTTTCATTTGAGAGATTTTAAATTGTTTGAAAAAATTTATACAATACAACTTTTTTTTTATTTTGTGTACCGAATATAGTAAAGAATGATGAGTATTTATATATTTTTTTTATTTAGCGTTAATCTTTAACATAAAGCTTGAATGCAGATAATATTTTTACGCCTTTTTACGAAAAGGACACGGTATTTCACGTAGCTTTGTTGTTGTTAATAAGGACAGACGAAAGGTTAAACTTAAAACACTTAGCTTTTAAGAGCGTTGTCCTTTTGTTGCAATGCTGATATATCTTTTATTTGACAATGAACAAGATTAACCTTTATTTCAGCAAAAGGTTACACGTTTAATAATAATTAAGGATTAATTCAATTAGATATTTTTCAAAAGACATCAATTCTTTCATATCTTAATCATATTTTGTATTTGCAAAAGTATTTACGATCTTAAAATAAATATTTTTCATGGACATGAATAATTCTATAGATATAAAATTCAATTCATGCCTGAAATTTTATCATATCTCGTAAAATTTACGAGGCTTTCAACAACGTACTAGAATCCTAGTTCCATTCTATGAGCATCGAATCCTTTCAATACGACCGTACATTTCAATGTGGACCCGCATTGAAGCCGCTCATATCACCGTACCATAACGGCAATCGAGCTGAAAGCGTCTTTCAGATCTGAAAACCGAAAACGATATCCACAATATACACAGCGAACATCGGATTCGCTTAGCGTAAACGATTTTTGAGTTCACAAGGTTGAAGAATGCACTACATGAACCACAATTGACTATAAATTTATAAAAAAATTTGAATGTTTTAAACTAAATAAATTTAGGAAGTGTTCTTGTATATTGTGAAAAATTTTATTATTTTATATGTGGAAAATTTAGTTAATTTGTTTTGTTATAATGATGAAATTATATTCGAGTTCAGTTAAATAGTTGAATGTTTGTTCGGGAAATAACACTTAAGTTCTTACGTTGGATTTAAAACCAGGAAGTCATTGTTCTATTATACGTTACAATTTAAGAGTCAAATGATTCAGATATATTTCCATGAATACATTGTGATACTAAATCTTTTCAACCATGATTAATGCATTAAGTACCTATTTGGTGACTCATATTTTTTATTATTCCAGATCCACATTATTTTTATCCACCTATAAAATCCTAACTAATTTGATTATACAATTTTTTTATCACCAATACAAAAACCAAGCACAACCAACCCAACCCACAATCACTATACATTTAAGCAATTACACAAATACAAAATTATACAACATTCGAAATATAACTAACATATCTAGAATCCACACAAAAACGAACACATTCAGACGTCCTCAACCGCGCATTTTCATTCACCTAAAGGCCCTCGGGCAGGTGTCGTGACCCAGTAACGAGGCCAGGCCTAGGTTAGGGTCACGGTGAGTCACGGGGGGCGCAGGCACGCCATCGGAGGCCCAGCCCCCGCGTCATGGGCCCCAAAGCGGGATGACTTTGCCGCTTTTCGTATGCTAATGTCGCCGCGAGGATTTGTGGTTTCGTATTTGTTGTGTGAGGTTCGAGTTTTGATTGTTTTTTAGATTTTTTTTCGTTTTGTTTGTGGTTTGTGAATTTGATTGTTGGTTACGATGTTCGATGGATTGTTGGAAATTTGTCATGTTCGATGGTTGGTTGATTTCAATTGGAATTAATATGAAATTTTATTTAATTTCTTGAAAGTTTGCTTATTAAAAAAGATAATGAAATACACTTGGGTCTGTTTTTATGCGATAGATACGGTCCACGGAGAGTCACATATAAAAAATTCGCATAAAAAAAGACTTGAACTACATAGAAAACTGAGGGTTAGGTTCCATTATTTTTAAAAATCGCATAACTTCAAATCAATGGGATAGAATGTACCAAAAATTGCATGAAAAAGTTTGTAAATAATTCATATAAATAAAAACAATACATATTTATCTTAAAATTGCTTTATTGAAGTCTATTTTATATGATAATCGTAAATATTGTCATTATCAGTCAGCATACATATTTATGAACATATATTATATCAGAAATCAGAACTATCATCTCTAAACTATAATAATCGGTATGGTTTATGAACTTGGCCCAGATCACTTTCATCACTGGATGAAAGTGATTTTATGCGCATTCTCATAAAAAAGTTTTGTCCTCTATAGAAAATAAGGGATAGGTTCTATTATTTTTGAAAACCGGATAACTTCAAAATCGCTTTAAAAGATCCGCATAAAAACAGTCCCATGTCTATTCGAATATTTAATAATATAAAAAAACGGAATACATATATTCTTTGTATCTTCATAAAATTTAATTAGTTTATTAACAAAATTAGTTACAGGATTAATCTGATATTATATGAAGACTTGTTCAATATAATTTCGATCCGTATTAAATATTAATGTTTCGAAACGATATTACCGACACGATAATTACGAAGATTACATTAGTAAATTAGCATTAATTAGCAATCGCTCGTTTACCATTTAATCATAATCACATTTGGAAAACATAAAACGCGCATTTGCGAAATTAATTCAGTATGACACGTGCATATATGTAAATTAATTTCCATATTTGAGGCAAAATATTGCATCAAATTAAGCAGAGAATTTGGATGAAAATTAATTTGAGTGTCCAAAATGAAATTTTAACAGGCTTATAAGTATACGATCAAAGCAAAGCAGAACAAAATTATCTATTCGAGACTCTCTGCGCTTAATTGCTTCGAATTCCCTATCGTTTTAATATTTTGAAATCTTCTGTTTTAAAGTGACTTTTCCGAAAGGGCGTAGAAAGAAGGGGGTTCCTAGGGAAGAAAAGTGCCTTAATTATTATTGCGTTTCTCTCTTTTTTTTCCGCTAACGTGGAAAAAATAATGAATCGCCTCGTTTCGAATGCAATATTTGAAATTTATTCGATAATTCGTTGAATCTGCCGCAAAGGACACTCGAGAAAAAAATGGGAGTAAAAGAGAATCGGTTGTAACGACTTAATTACACGAACCGTTTGCTTAATAGGATCGTTCGTTTTGTAATGCGATTTTTTATAGTATTCTTTATTTCTTCAATATTTTTTTCACTAATGAAGAACATAACTCGTTTAAATTTCGTATACGTAAATATTAAAGAAAATAACGATGTATTTAGAAGTAAATGAAAATTAATAATTAAAACTTGAATATATTCTTACTTTACTTCTCCCAAATCATATTTTGTACCCTAGATTTTCATCAAATTAATATATGTAAATGTGAGTACGTATTTCAATTACACTTGGAGTTGTAAAATCAACGTCGTCGACAAGTTTCGTGACTTTTGCCCCAACGAACCAATTAAATATGCAACGAATCTGTCGCTCGGAACTAAAATGCATTTCAATCAATCTTGAATGCATTTTAATGCTTCGATTCCTTCCTTGAAATTTCATTCTTATCCTGTAGATATCACGTATTTTACTAGACGTATTTTCAAGGGATTTATCGTGGAAAATTCGATTTATCGTGCGAATTTTATTAGTCTACCGAGAAAATGCGATTACGCCACCAGACACATAATATAACATAGTCACATGTAGACGATTAGCAATTTCAAAATTGAATTTAAAATGTTATATTTTGGTATTTTCGTGCAAAAATTTCATATGTATTGTGTCTCTAATAAAAATAAATAATAATCAGAGTTAAAATGCAAACATTATTTATGATTTTAGGTCGCATGATAATGGACGCAATTTTCAAACACTATCCCTAAATGACCGCCAACAGTCACATTATGAAACTAAACAACAATAAACGTTTCATCCAAATTAGCTTGATAGTACATAATTTAATTAATAAAACAGAAAATTACTAAAGCACGACCTCCTACAAACACCATTCATAATCCACACCAGAACGATATATCACTCCCGTATCGCCGTTTCGCAACAATTAAGGACTTTTCACACTTTTAACGATAGCAATTATTTAACAGAGCACTCTTGCAGATTGGCCGCGTCCGAAATTAAGACACAGTATCCGTCGAAAATTGCGGGGTCGACTTTCGGGGGGGAAGGGACCAGGAAAAAGGGATATAGGGGAAGGACAACGAGTGAGAAACTGTTAGGACACACTCGTAAATATCCTCTGGGGCTTTCCCGGATGGAGATTTCAGTTCTGCTCACCTGCTCTTGCGGGTTATTTATCGCCAAATGTTGGACGTCTCTTGAAGAGTACGTGGATGGTGTGTTGTGAAAATATTATTAACCTCAGTGCCCTTTGAGTCTGTGTGATGGATGTGCGGTATGCTCACAGTGCGAGGGCTCGTGAGTTATTTCCGGAATATCACTTTGTAGATGTGTAATTTTAGATTTTTTTCATCCGACTCGAGTGTGACACCTAAAATTATGCGACGGAATTAAAAACGTATTTATAAAATTTATACTCGGATATATACACGAAGCATAAAATATTATATTCAAAATTTATTGCCTTTTCGTTCTGAACCAGCTACTCGACCCGACAAATCACCATCGTATATAAATCGAAACGTCTTTTTACCACCATAAAATCAATCCAATCACATGACTTATTCGCCACACTCGGCGCGTAACTCTTCCATTCAACACTCGGATCACGTACCGCTCTCATTTATTATAGGCGACTCCATACAACACACAATACCTCAACGGCCCATATGATATAATGGCGGAACAATGACTTACATACACGTATGAAAACCCCCGACGAAATCGGTCAATATCACGGAAACAATGGCAGCAGCCGCGTCGATATGCCGGATTCCTCCCGCTGGTGTTCAATTATGTATCCAACTCTCGTACTTCCTTAATCAAGCCCCAAATGAGCCTAATTCTCCCCAGAACACGACGGCTTATGGCCATCGCTCTCCACGCACTCCTGCGTCCCTCTCTACGTCAATATTTGACGGTAAATACGTAGTCATTCCCTCGTGATCGTCATCCCTTTTGGCGTGTTTGTGGTGCGTTGAGGCTCTGTGGCATTAATTGGATGTGTCGTTTTGGCTGAACGATGGATATCTATTTGGTCAATGCGAAAGTTTTATCGTATTTTTTTTATAGAGCATAGTATTTTGAAACCAAATCGATACAATTTATGTTATGTAGATAGTAGATACTGTACTTTTTAATGGTTGGCTCCTATTTTCAACACAATTTCTCTGATATTTAACGTGGTTTCGCATTAATTATGGCCAGCGATAAGTCATCATCCTGTTTGTCAGTTAATGAAAAATCTCTAGATCTGAATTTTCTATTGTTAACTGTATCTCTACTGTACACATTACGAGCGTTTTTGGTTGCCGCGATTGCGTTATTATTTTCACAAAATTTTTGTAGTGAAAACGCACTTTATTATAAGATATTTCAAAAAATTCTAAAAACTGTTTATTGTACTGGCTAGTCGAAACTTAACAGATACTGAAAAATAAGTATCTTCCATATAATAGAATACAGATATAATATAATTGCATACAGATTTTATTTATTAATTTTGAAAAAGGAGAAAAACATTTGACCATCGAGAAAATGCGATGAAACTTTTGCATTAACCTTATAGTATCAATGGAAATAAATTTTCATAATCAAAAATTATAAACATGCTTTTTTTTATTTGTTTCAGGTACGTGACATAATCAAATTTGACTGTCTTATCAAATGGATCACCCCGCATTTGAAAATTTACAAGGTATACAAAATCTTCAAACCCGCATACAAATAATCCATAGATTAAATCGTATCAATTTTTTTTTTCGAAATATCATCAACGACAAAAAATTCCCCTTTTCATATGCGTTTTCATATCCGTTATGAACTACGTACAACATTTACGAATGCGATTCAATTCATCATTTTACGCACCGTTCGGTCACTTACAGTGCTTTTGTCACAACTCAACCAGAATTAATCCTTTACGATTTTAACCACGTCACAAACGGAACCGATCCTCGTATATAAGGAGATTTCCTCGCTAAGGATTTGTAAAAAGGAAGAAAATAGTAAAATATACGGAAAGTGCATTTTCAAAGGTAACCGGAGACGATCTGATAAGCCGCTCGGTACCACCCCATAGTTCCGACCCTGCCGAGAGACGGATCGCTCTATTAAACATAGGCTGTATTTTTGAAATTGAAATGGGAAAAATTGAAAGAAAAAATAGAAAATACATATGCACACACGTTCCCCTTTTGGTGTTCGGTTGTTTGGGGTGCGATTTACGCGCGTAATCGTCCATTTTTTTACTTCGAAATAATAAATGCTTTTCTCGTTTTTTGACGCGTGCGCTAGTTTATGGTGTCGCCATTATTTCGATTTGATGGGGGCTTTTCACGTTGAATTGATTTTTTTTAATTAATTATATCGTGATGAAGTCTTTAATTCAATAATGAATTTTGAGATTTTTATCACATAGGATTATTAAAAATTAATAATATTTAATTATTTTTTACAATTAATCAAATTGTATTTTATGCTTAATTTTTTTTCAATTTGTTATTTGAACTGTATCGGTTAACGATTGTAATATAATTCAATGAAAACAAAATTGTTTTCTTTTCTCAATTTCGTCCAAGTTTTTATTAAAAAACGAAGGTCTTCCGACACATTCATGGAAATGTCAGACGTCCGACGTCGGATACAAAATATAAGTATACCCTCATATCATCCCTGTATGTATTTATTTTCTTGATCTTCCCTTCTGCGAGGCACCCCCAGGTGAGGGCCCCTCGAGAGCCTCTGCCCCCCGGGGGCGACCTAACTAGATTACCTTGCCCCCGAATTACTTTGTGCAACTTTACTTATCTGGATTTTTTCCTATTTCCGTTTCAGTCTTTTCTCTTCACATTTATTCATTTTCGTTTTTCATTTGTGCGACGCACTTTATTTATATTTTCCGACTAGAGTTTGAGTGAAAAACTGCCTTATATAGGATCGATGACGTTCTTCCCCTTTTCGATTTTGAGTACAATTTGATAAAGCGCCATAGAGATTGATTGATGACGTTCTAAGGAGCGTTAAAGCTTTTTTTATCGCAATATAATAAATACGTATCCTCGTCGGTCTAAAAAAAATATACAATGGTTCGAGATGAAGCCGTTTCGAAATTTCCGTCCGCTTTTGTGATGTGGCGTTATTTTTATGACACATCGAATATTTTGAATGGGTGTAACTTTTAACAATGAGTGTCATGTCCTTGATATTTATTCATTGTGGATCCGTAAACGTTTATGTGCATAAAATTAATATAATAAAAATAAAATCTTTTTCAGTTCTATAATATGTAAATATTTTCACGTTATAAATATTATATTTTTATTTTCTTAAAACATAGTTTTTTTTTATATAATATGGAACAATTACATTAGTATAATTAGTGATAATCTCAATTAGAATATCATAATTACGCGGTTAATTCATACTATTCAAATGCTAATCATCTTTAATAATGTCCCTACTATAACGTATAACGTATAATAATAGTTAATTTGAATAGCCATTTTAACGATTCAATATCAGAAACTACAATATCATCATTTTACATTATCGTACCACATCGCGTACAAAGTGACATAGTCGGATCGAAAAACGATCATAATTATAATATAATAATATTACGGTGGTGGCGGGTTACGGGGAGCATGTGTGGCTGTCGACCACCACGGAAAGGCAAATTGCCAGAGTAATTTCAACGCCAATTAGTCAAAGTTTTCCCTCGCGTGAAAGCCTTCAGGGGCAGGAAAAAAGGGAAAGATTTTCCCTTTTAACCCCCTCGCGACGTGCCGGCAGACTAGCGTGATAAGGGATAAAAACGACCCCGTTCGTGTGCGTACGTTTTGACGTTTCGTTCGCTTGCAACACGTCACGATCTCTTTGAAAGGCTGTATTGAATATATTTTTTGATACATTTTAAGTCAAATTTCAAATATAAATAACGAAGAATCCATTTAAAATTTGACACAAGGATTTTTTTATATTAAAACGACATTCAATATACACGAACATTCGTTATACACAAAATTTCAAAACGATTTAAATAATTCTTTTTATAGAAAATTTTCTTTGAAAACTATCAATTACAATTGTCAATTATTTATGTATTAAATTTGAAATTGTGTATCTGTGTCGAAATGTCTATTTTCGTCTCGAGATTCGAAAAATATTGTCTCGGGATTATGTTAATAAAGTCGAGACCGGTGTCGTTTTGACGTGTCACTTGTCAGTTTTCGTATTATGAAGCTTCTGTTCGGTTATTATAATATGATTCGAAGCCTGTTGTTTGTATGCGTAGGCTTTAATTTATTAAGGTGAATATTTAATGTGTTGTCGTCGGAGGCGCGTCGTTCTTAATCCGAAGGAAATTATTTTTAATGCGTAATTTAATACGGTTAAGATTTGATGAGAAATTATTAAAGGATGTTGGGGAAGTTTTTATATTATATGTAGTAGTTGAAAGCATAGTTATAGGATACGCATGAAAGAAAAACGAAAACCTCAAACGTCGATGCATCCATTGTATGGAAGTCGCGTATGAGTTTTCCAATAGAATTTCCCCTTTTTCCTTGAAAATGAATAGAACAAACGGATCAAAGGGGATGCAGGGTAGGTAAGTTGCATCGCACATCTGTCAGGGGGTAGTATGTCAAACGAACACCATTTAAAAATTATCTAAAGCCAAAATTTGTTCGAAGTGTTATGAATTTTTTTCCTGTATTGGATTAAACGGAAAATATTTTAAATTTTGAGTATTAGTAAATTTACCTATATAACATGCGATTTTCCGCTCGTTAAAATAGTGTATTGTAGTGCATCAAAGGGATTATCCCCTAACGAGGAAAATATATCTATCGAATAATATGTTGAATATACACTATTTTAAAATTACGTGAACAAAATTTAAACTGTTGCAGATTATTAAATCTGAAAGTTAATATTTTTTTCATTAATAATAAAAAAAATATATATGCATATGTGAAGGATGTAAAATAACACAAAACATCTACAATATATTTTTTACGTACCCTTTCGAAAAAAATTCACCTTTCAAAAAGGTTATCCAATAAAATTCTTCTCACATCCATCCAAAATCATAATGTCAAACAAATATTAATTTCAAACCCAATTTGAATACTCCGACGACACATCCCGAAATTAACCCAAAACCGATTTTAACATAACCGATCACGAAACCGAAAAACCACCATTCATCACACTAAGATTTTCCCCATTTTCCGCGGAAAACACACCGAAATGCATCTCGCATCTGTCAGAGGGTAGTATGTCAAACACACACAAACACACACACACACGCACACATTCGAAAACACCCGCCATTTATAAATCATTGAATGCGGGCGACGACGAAACGCGGCCATACCCTGCGCGCCCGAGCACCACCCCGGTTCAGTCGGGTTCGGTTCTTCGTGGCGCGAGCACGTCGGTTCCGGTTCCGGTTTTTCGGCATGTAAACATCGCGGGTTTTCCGGAGGTTTTCGCGCTTTTTTTTTTGGTGTTTGTGTCGTGTTTTTTGGAGGTTTTTTAGTGTGAATTCTGTTGGTGTTGTGATGTGAGGTGTGTTGGATGTGGTGTAATTTTAATTAAGAATTTTTGTTGATTAAATAATTTGTTTTGAGTTTGAAACATTGGAAGGTACAAATGTATAATATAAAAATTTGTGTAGAATTATAAAAAATCTTATATAAAATTTTCGGAATTTATCTCAAATTAATTGTATAATTATTGCGCGGAAAGTTTTCTTTCGATTGAAATTTAATTTAATACAAACTTTGCCGTAATCAAAAGAGCTTTTATGATCGAAAAAGTTCTCATCAATATCTTATTTCATACTAACTTTGTTCGTTACCCTTCGACGTATAAGAATTTACTTATGAGAAATTAATTCGCAATTTCCTTCTAATATTGCTTTGGCAATAAACACTGGTACAAAAACATTGATGATGAATCGGTATTTCAATTTATTAAATAATCGAATGTAGGGAAAGTCGAGCGTGAAATTCGAAGGGACCGATCGGTGATAAGGAGGAGGTATTTTTTCGTCCTTCGACGCTTAGTCATTACGGCAATTAATTTAATGTAACTTTTTTTCGGCGGTCTTTCTGTCCCCGACAATCTAGACGTATTTTTATCGCCTTATTTTAACTTCAGACGACTTTTTTCGATGCCTTCGACGGGTCGCGGTTCAAATCCCGTCAGGACACGGATGAAAAAATCGCGATTAATCACCGTCAGGGCGCCATCTGGTTTGTTCAAAGAACTAAATAAAACGGGAATTCTATAAAAAGATTAAAATGAGACGTATACATATGTATTCGAAAAAGGAAGAATGGGATTCGTTTTATCCACGAAGAAGATCTTGATGCGTCGTGATTGTCCCGTCACATATGGTGTGACATTGCCGTCTTCCTATTATTCGGTTCAAGGACTACGTGGTATTGCATCGAGATTTCTCATTAAAATTCACGTATTAACATTTCAAGCTATAATTTACGAGACGCAAAAGCTAAATATTATCTTAGAGCAATAACATTAAATCATATTTTTTTCATCAGATTCACATTAAAACAAATTTATTGCTGATTATTTAACTCCTCCGGGATTGGAAGTGTCAGTGAGCTATGATCGCTTAATTTATACTTTTCTATGGAGCCAAATTTTGAAACTGTATATTTATATAACACGTACGCAAACATGAAAGACTTCGTGATAAAATAACATCGATATGGCCAAGAAAGATTTCGAAAGGAAACCGTCGAGAATAGCGACGAGTTTCAGGAATTCCGATTCGAGAGAGTTTTATTCGCACGCAACACCTTTCGTTCAAAGGACACGTCTCTTTCTATCGAGCGATCAACAAAACGAGGCACAGTACAGTGTCAAAGCAGCGGTGGAACCTCCCGAAGAGGATATTTTCGTTGAAAAGAGCATAGACGATTTGGATTCGCCAGATTCGGCTTTAGATTCCAGGCCGACTTCGACGGAGGAGAATAAACTGTTTCAACACACTAGACCAAATCGAGGCAGTCTAAAAAAGAAGTTTTTCCCGATAACGACTAATAGAACTATACTAAACTTTCTGAAAAATAACGAAACATATTCGGAAAGCGATCCTACAAGTCCTAAAAAGTACACGACGCACTCGTTGAATCGTAGGCTTTCGGAAGCCGGAAACTCAGAATCGACATCTAGCCTGAGAAGGAAAAGATACAGCTCACCATCTAAAACCGTCAAAAAGACACAGGAGCTGGAATGTCCTGTCACTGAAGACCAGGCATCCGTACCTGGAATCAGCTATGCACCCGGATGGTCCCTAAAGGGAGAGCACCTCGCAAAGTGGCAGGAGAACGGCAAGACCACCATACAGGTAAGTCCCGCACGATGCCGCTTCCATTCAAAGAGAACACGTCCCTCCTTCGATACTTTTCGTACACGTACGATTGCGTTAATAATTCAAGTTGGCCCTCCTTCTTTCTGCGCGAAAGCCTCTTACACATTGTGGCTGCTCGTCTCTTTCACCGTAGCCTCCCGCCCTTAAGCGCTTTCTAATAATACTGGTTCGGATGGATACGTTTCTTTCGTTTTGTGGTGTGGTGTTTTTTCTGCCTTTTTTCATTTTTTTCCTGTAGGAGAAGGTCCCTCGCGATTTCGTCATAAGGAGCCCCTTCGTCTTCCGTTCGGGTTGCTTCCAATAAATCTCGCTATCTTCACGCCTCTTCGTCTCTGTGACGTTTCGTATCTTTCGCCACACTGCTGGTGATTGATGTCAGAAATGTCACGCGATGGTTTATGTATGAGGAGTGTAGAATCAATATCAACAATGCATATTACTTAAAAAAAATTGAATGCTATTTATGTAAATTAATTGAAATTTTATCAAAATGATTTTATTATGAAATTTATTTTAAAATCTCTGCAGATCCAATTTTTTTTTAATTATATTAGAATGTAGTAGGATAATAATAAATAAACAAGAATGTATTATATTTATTTTATGTTGTTATATAATTTTTTCGCAAGATAAATATTGTTAGTCTTGATTTTTCACCCTTAATATAGCGCGTGCGAGTTGTATCCGTTTACCATCATCACGTATATCACTATCTGAAAGAAAAGAGTTATGTTTCTGACTAGGGACTCGTCCTTAATTAAAGTATCAGTGAGGTAATTCTAGCTTCTGTTATTTATATCCATGTCTGTAAGAAAAAATAATAGCAATTTATTTGAATAGGGTTCTATCTGAAGCATTTGTTTTTCCTGAAATGGTCAAAACTTCCGTACGGTTATGTTGATGCAAAACAAAACTTTCACTGCAGATATTCCGCCCTGGTGTTTAATGACTCATTTTATCCTAACGTTTCACACTGTACTAACTATGAAAATTTGAGGGTTTTCCGTATGATGAACACTTCATTTTCATGTCTGTTATACTCATAAAGATAATGTTATGTCCAAATAGTTGTAAATAATAATACAGTTTTGTACTTATCGAATAACATTTCATCTCCAAGAAAAAAATACTTTAACTTGTCGCTTACCTCAAAGATAGCTTTATTTACATTGTTATCTCCTCGCCTTTGTATTGCTTCAATCTGAAACTTTCAATGAATATTAATTACTTTGAACAGTTTCAGCTATATTATCATACGACTTCAACGAACGAGAAATCAATACACATAATTAAAGCATTATTGCGCCAAAAGAAAGCCGCTACGCAAAGTCTCATAAAATAACCCTCATTTTAAAGTACATCCATTTTTAAATTTGATCAATAGCTTTTTAAAGCCACTTCACCCCTTAAAAGCTCGCCTCTTTCAGGTCTTATTTTAAAAAGCCTGGTTGTACATTACGCATACTAACTAAGATGCATTCAAATAAAATCTTTTCTATATATAATTCGACTTAATATCCGTATAAATGAAAGTTTGTTCGGTAGATTGAAAAAAATAAATTATTTTCTTATACGAATCAGAAATTTTAAAAATATGTTTCGATAGGTTGATTATTCAAATATTAATTCGATTAGTTCTTGTTTATTAAATTTAGTTTTTTGTGACAAAATTTAATATTTTCTCGAGTAAGCTGTATGTAAATATTGAAATTCTTTGAAGATCCACTCTAGCTTAACCTATTGAAACGCGAAGTTGAATCTCATTAGATTCTTAGCAACACTCTCACTTGTATAAGGGGTTGAAAATTGCCCAAAATTCGTTTCGTTTACACACCGAGGCGAACCTGGGACGGAGCTAATACCGGTACGTGCCGGATAATTGAATTCTGGCTAGACCGTATATTAATTCGAAGAAGACATCAAACGATACCTCAACCTGGAGGGCTATACGTTTTGATGGCGTTCACGAAAGTGGTACACCCCGAGGCTCGACGTGGAAAAATTACCATGAGCCCCCGAAATTGCCGCGAGGATCGCATCCCCGGGACTATTTATAAACAAAGCTCGGCTCGCTAATTATGGCGACGTGTCCCTCTGTCTTTCCCTTTGGACAAATATATCCCGTTGCTGTTTTCTTTTTTGTTCTTCGAAAGAAAGTGTCGAGAGCCGGTGTCTGCTTTATGGCCGTATTTATTTCTGTTAGGGGCGGGCGTGTGTCGCGTGACGCGTGACGAAAGACCGATCGCTCGCTCGTAAAGTTGGCTAACTTGCGAGAATTTATGCGCCGTATTAGGTTATGCCGCGTGGGCGTTTGACGTCTCCAAATTAAGTGTTTATTGGTTGTAAATTTTAGTTTGGTGAGAGGACGCGTTGCGGTTTTGCCGCGTGGATGATTTGGGGAGAGTGTGATTTATCACTATCATAAGATCCTCCAATGTTGATTTAATACGGGATTATTAAAATATTTTGAGAAAATAGATAAATTTTTAACAAGATATATTTTATGATATAATTATTTAATTTAAATTTTATGCATGTAACGAAACGATGTAGAAAATTTCTCGAAACCCATTTTCGCTCGAAATTCCTCCCAGTGCGCAGCTGAAGCCTTGTCTCGGATTTTTCTCAATTTTTCCTCCTAAACATTTTCTTACCTTTATATCCAATTCCACTGAACGGCCCGCTGTATCCAATAAACTTTATAGTGCGAGACACGGCCGGAGCGTCTTCAGCGGCCGCATGCACACATACATTTTTCATGTGAAAACATAAAAATTCGCGCAATTCACCGCCGACGTACATATGTAGGCGCGATGATGTATGCCCACCCAAGGGTTGTCCGACAAAATTGCTTTATTGTACGCAGAAGACGGGGAGGAAATCTTGAACCCACCCCCTCGAAGTACCCAGCGTTTCGTTCACACTGCCCGAGGGCACTCAGGCAGTACTCACAGGACTAGGGATGAGTTTTCCTCTAATGCAAATAGATTTTTCGGCTGTGGGGAGGACAGGGAACCCCCTTTGAGGAGCACGCACGTGAGATTTTTGTCTGAAGTCTTCGGATACGTCTGCAAAAATAACACGAGCGTGCAAATATTGATTCTTGCCGGGTGCGGGCTCGCGGTTCGGATGTTTCGTCTTCTTCTTATATTCGTGGTGTCGGTTTTCGGTCGGTGTATTATATGAGTTTTACCGCGCGATATGAAGGATATTTTGCGAGAGTTTGACTTATTGAAAATGTTCGGAGGACGCTTTTTGCCGCACGCGAAGGGCGAGTTGTTTTCGCAGTAAACATCTTACATATTGGTGGTTTTTTCGGGAAATTTCCGTGTTATTTTATGTATATTGGATTTTTGTGTATCGGAATTTTATGTGTCCCACATTTGAATATAATCGAATAAATAAATAAATCAATAAAAGGATTGCTTTAAATGGATAATATCAGTTCAAAAATAGATCGCTGCTGAAGCGCGGAATTACAGATCTTGCGCCTTCGACAATTTAACAATTCAATTAGCACGCACCCAAATGAAAATAAACGATTTTCAATTAAAAGACGCGATCCGTCGAATCGTTCAAGGAATTCGCAGAAAACCAATTGAACGCCGACCCAAATAAACGAATATTTAACATTCACGAAGATCGATGTATATTCACTACAGAACCTTTAAATTAATACACGAGAAGAATCGGGCCATGGCGAATTGGCTTAGCCTCGTCTTTCACAATCGAACGATCCCTTTGAATCTCTCAAGAATCCTTTTTATTAAATTTTCCGTTATATAAAAAGATCTGTAGAAGAACCTTGATATACGTATAATAACTTTTCAATTGAATATAAACAAAATATCAATATTTCTCGTATTGAACCCAATAAAATCGCGGTTCTCTTACACCATGGGGAACCGTTAACGTACAAACGACCCAATTTTTCGGTTATCATTGACGCATTTTCCACCCCGTCGAAGGCATAAATTGTCGGCGGCGGACGATTTTCTTCGACTTTTCGCGTTCACAGGTTTTTCCCCGGCAAAAGTGAAAGTGCAGCCTGATGCGCGCGAAATGCGCAATTTATCATCTTCGAAGCGAACGGAGGCTTTCGCTGAAAATGTTTCGCCTCAGACTGGGGTGAAAATGCAATTTTGATACGATTTATGTGCGCAGATTTCGCGAAAATCTTATCAGTCCGTTTGAATCGGTTTTTTATTCAATTTTTAATGATTTACGTTTAAAAAAATCTGAAAAGTTTATATTCGTATATACGCATTTAAAAACTTTCGTTTTTCGGAAGTCATAAAAGCAACCGATCGATAATCAGAATTCACTGAATCTTACATAACGATTTCCGAACCATTTTCATTCCACCCCCTTTTCCCTTATAGTTTTTCATCAATAATTGAATCGCTCGCTTAAAAATGTACCCTTAACGGCGAACTCGCAGCGAACAAACACGATCCATTGCGCGCACACGAAACTTCCCCGAAACGTATACAATAAACGGAAAAATAGAGGAACGAGTGCAGTCGGAAAAACGGCGAAAACAACGGTTTTCCGATGCTTTCGAAACACCCCTTTGGAGTTTCGCTATAATAACAAATTCGTCCGAAAACAAAAGGTTCAATTAACCGGGGCCCGTGTTTGTCCAGCGCCTCGGGTGCGTTTTGTGCTGTGCGCTTTAATGTAAATTTAATTGTGGACGTGGGGTTGTGTGTGTTTTTTCACGGTTTGTATGACAAAATGGAAATGCTGTCGTTATGCGTTGCGTGCTTTTGAATATTGCAGGATTTTCGGGTTTGCCGACCGAGAAAACGGTGAGTTTTTCGATTGAAAACGGTTATTTTAATGATCTTTACTTTTCTGTAAAATGGGTAAGTATAAATGTTTCTTTTTTATATTTAAATTGTGAATTATTTTCGTCTGAACTACCCTTTTATACTACTGATTTTCGTTGTTTTATTTTTGTCGAAGACATTCTTCTAAAATACTTTCGCTGTGGCGTTCCGTTGTCTGTCAAAGGCGCAAACTCGATTAATTCTAATCAACTCGTCATTTATTCGTGTGACAGCGGACAGATCGTCATTTTCGATGATTTATCTCTGTGTAGACGTACAAAAATATATTAGAGTTCGACGCTATCAGGGAAGAGAAATTTGTCACATTATCGCAAGTTCATGAAACGATTTTTCAAAGAAGTCTATCATCAATATAAATTAGAATTCGATCAAACATACGGTTGATACATAGAAAGTGAAATCGATAAAACAATACATCCCACAAACACAATCTTTTGATCGAAACAGCATATGGCGTATACGAAAAGTGAAAAACCTTATACGAAAGCGAACCTATAAATCAGTATGGAAAAGCACTCAGACACGTGTACGCACTTTCCATTAGACAATCGAGTGTTTGACTTGACAACATCTGCAATCGCACATAACGACATCAATTACTCACCCTCCTACCCGTCAAAGTCGTCAAATTTAATTAATACTGTCGTTTTAGTGCTGGCTCTCGAACTAAACGTCTTACAAGTCGTGTGTGCTATTCGTTTCGTTGTATGGATAAAGCTCGATTTATGTATGTTCTGATTTAGGTGGATTTAAGTGAAAGGATTAGGGAAGAGGTTGTTGTTGTTTTGATTGGGTTTTGTCTAGAGAACTATGAGTTTGTGTATGGTTTATCAAATTTATGATGAAATTGCTTTTTGATTGTTTAATAGGTTTATTATATTTAAAATTGATTGAAGATTTTTTTACTTTTTATTGAAGAGTTTTCAAATATATTATCGAAAATATAAAATCATTGATTTAATCTGATAAATATAAAGATCCATTTCAATTCGATATGTACGAGATTCGAGTGGATTAAAATTTATTATCTTCACCACACGTAATGGCACTGCATCCATTGCGAACCGGCAATTGTGCGAATTCGTCGATTTAAAAATATTCAAAGAAAGGATTCAAGCTGACTGAAAGTGCTCTTTTTCAGCCTTACAGAGCTGCGCAAACACTTTGGCCATTCAGCGTTTTCAGCTTTGCTCTTTTCAGCACTACCCAAAGTAGTAGCCCCTTCAGTGTTTGTTCGCTCGGTTTACACGGATTTTTTCATCTGACGATTCTCAATACCGCTCCGAATAATGCATATATAAGGTGACCATCATCAATTTTCCGTCTGTGCGCTGATGATGATGACGATTGTTATAATGGTCGGTGATGATGATGACACGAGCGATCCCGTCAAAACGTTTCGTTACTGTGAATTACTGAATTGATTTCACGGTTAACGTCGTCAGACGGGCGCTAATACGACTGAATGATTGATTCATTATGTCACCATTGTCATCGGACAATATTCTGTTTGAAATATTCTTGAATACCTAATGCTGGAATTCTATATGATTATTGAAAAGTCACGTGTGAGGTCTTGATGATATTTTTCGTCAAGAAATCGATGACGAATCGCATTATTTTTTGAAAATTATCTCATTTGTATTCGAAATTTATATTTACGATTTTCAATATTTCATTCGTTCGATCGAGTGTGAAAATTTCATCTAAAATATACAAATTTTCAACACAAAAGACGATCGCTCTATCGTATGCAAACACGATAAAAGCACACGCTTCAGCGAATACAGTGTCATCTTTCAGTACAATCTCTCGCATTTTACAGCTTTCACTCGCCATGTTGTGAATGCATTTATCTTCCCCTCGTGCATATGTTCGTCGGCTTGTAAAATGTTATACGCGTTAAGTTTACACGATTGAACCCATTTGCGGAATTATTAACTGTGAAATTTGACCGAGAACAACGGCAAGCACCTTACATTGTTACGTTATGGCTACTTTAGTCCTATGTATATTTTTTCAGGGGTATTTTTTTCACTCTTTCGGCCCCTCGGTATCGTATATTTTCATCTTGACGTGTATATTTGTATTAAAAAAATATTCAAATGCGATATTTTACATATAATACGCGTATTTCGCCCTCGCATTTTCGTCCCGCTTTTCCCGCGTATCATGCACGGTTCGCTTTTCATCAGTTTTCCCGTTTATGGGCAATTTTCTAAACTTTCCAAAAATTACGTCCCGCGTTTTTTCAAACGGGCAACGGTTATTTTCGAAAGAAAAATGGGGCTCTGCTTTATTTCGGCTCATATAAAATAATATAATATATTTGAGCGGACGGAAGAACAAAGAAGTTTTTCTTTCCCCGCTGTACAAATATTTGTTTGTCATGTGATTCGCCAAGGGGTGGGCCATGGGCGCAAATAACCGCAAAACTTTCGTATTTAGTTCTAGTATTTATTTGATTGCCGATATGTTGGTTTATCTTTATTACGCAATCGCAAGACGGTGCAATAAACTTTATTTTACGAGACGATTCGGTTTTAATATCGTATTATATTTAGTTACTTACTATTTCATATCCATGTTATGCGTTTTTTGGCATCTGTTTGTTGTATATTTATTGATGTACATTAATGTATTTCAATATTTACTATCAATTTTGGTATTACGCAAGTAAATAATATTCGTTCATGACGAATTAACTACAGCAAATAAATCGTTTTATTGTGTTTACTATTACAGTATTCATAAACTCTTCATTTTATACATATAAATACCATTTAATTACAATCATCAATAACAATAGCAATTTCGAGCGTCCATAATTCACATTATCTAAAACCTTACCGAAATCAAAACGATCAAATCGACAAAATCCATCCGACCATTATCAACCCGTCCCATCCTTAATAACTCCAAATTCCATATCTATTCCGAACCGAACCCGAAACTTAACCGACCCGAAAACCGAGCCGAAACACACGCTAAACTACCAATCCCAACAATCGAGTCATCGGCGTCAATAACCATACCATCGAATAAGCATAATGACGTTCGACAGCCACCGGAATTCGGAATCTCCCCCATCGTCTTCCGCAAGAAGAAATTAACTGTCAGATCTAATAGTGTGCTCCTAGCTGGCGTCCGTTCTTCAAAAGCAACCCTTGTCTTCGTCTTTCCACCCTTGGCGATTCTATCGGGGACATTTAATAAGTTGTGTAAGGGCTCCGAGGTACTTTCGCGAAATAAAAACTCCCATTCAGTGTGGCCGTATCGATTGATGGCTTATTTCTACTTTATTTCCATCTTTCCCTTCCGTTATCGTTCGTGGAATCTTCTGATGGTCTTCGATTAAATGAAGCGGCAAAAATGTGCTTAATCTATCGTTATTTTGATTGTGATTTGCTTTATTGGGTTCGCGGATATTTTTTGTGCGGATTGTTATGATGGGTTCGTTTTTACAGTTGGTCTATGTCGGGTTATTTGACAGTTTGGTATTCTGCGAAATGGCGGTTTTTATAAACAAAGAAATATAAACGTTTGAAAACGATCTTATTTTTGAAATGTTATGAAAATACTAGGAATATAAAAAAATGTTTATCCCCGTTTTGTGAAACTTTTCTAATAAAATTTTTTTATTATAAAGGTGTTGAGAAAATTCTGAATATTCTCACTCTTAAAAAAAAAACATGTTTTCACTGAAAATATCTGTCGTAATTTGTTGAAAATATAAAAAATTCACAATAATTTTCCCAAAGATTATTTAGAAGATTATATTTTCTATATCGATCCTCTTGAAACTTAATAACAATCACAACTCGCTATAACCCGATTAGACGAACTCGCAAAAACATCCCCGAGCGCTAACCGCCTAGAACACTGAAGCGTTGACCGTGCAATAAAAGTTACCAATATTTGTGTTCTCGTCGACTTTTCCGTCCCGTAGCCGAATAATTGAGTTTCGGAGTTGTCGACGACAATTGGCGAAGTTTCTCCCGTAACCAAAGCCCCGAATGAAAAGCCTTTCAATTAGGCAACTAAAAAGGACGAGAGGACTGCCAATAAAATCGACCGTTCGCAAATTACAGGCGCGCGCTCTTACGGAATTTGAAATCGTCGGATTTCGTCCTTATCGCGTTCTGATTGAGGCAGTTGTGTTTTAATCTGGTTAAAAATGTATTAGTTTGTTCTTGTTTGTGGATTGGATTCGTTGCTTTCTCGTATGGATTGTGTTTTTGATGGAATTAAAATTCATAATGGTAGTTTTGAATTTTTTTCGATATAAGTTTATATTGTGGTTTTTTCGATATCATTTAATTTGTCATCTATGATATTAATGATATGTTTTAAGATCGGTCATTGACGGGTTCGAAGCGTCAAAAAAATTTGGGGGCCCTCATACATACATATAAATATGTAAGGTCGGGATCCAAATTTATCCCCTTCCCATTATACATAAATTATTAAGTTTAGAAGCGTTGCAGACGAATATAATAGTTGATTTCATAAAATAAAGGATAAATTGGCGATTTTAGAAAAAATATTACTTTTGTGCAAACGAACGCCTAATTTCTTTCAGAAAGTTATGTAATTTTCATAATATCCACTATATTGGTATAGGGAAACTATTTATAATAATTCATAGAAAAGTTATTTTTCAAAAATGGTAGGGCTCCTTTCAAATCATTGATGTTGAAGCAAGAGCCTCCAACGCCTAATCTGCCACTGATTGTAAGATCAGCTATCCATCTTATGACAGTATTACAATTCGCTCAACTCAAATTATTATTGAATATCAACGTGTTCGAAAATTTTTGATTAAAACACTACACAATTTTCACACATGATTTTTATACCCCTAATCGCCAATTAAAAATTTATCTCAATCGTTTTCAATCAACTTCAATCAAAATTTTCCTTCAACAATTTTCAAGAACATCCAAAACTCAAACAACACACCCTTTTTTCATCAAAATCGCGAATCCCAACTATCCATCACCTGGCAACACAGGTTACAACCATTTGACAAACTATAAATCCATCGGTTTTATTTAGGCCGGCAGGGCTTCTGTCGCATCTGACTCATTCATTATTCCCCGAGTGGCCGGCCATTTTATAAATACACGACCATACGAAAATACAGGCCGCCACGTAACGTATATATAGAAAGAAGAGGACTGTTGGTTCTCCTGTTTATTTACAGTGCGCGCTTGTCCAGTTGAGTTTTGGCGCGCGATCCGCGAACACGCGCTCGCGAACGCGACCCTTTAATTTCTTATGTATTTTTTTTTTTTTTTTTTCGAATATAAATAATATCCCGCCGGTGCGTTTTAAGAGCGTATCTCGTTCGCCGCACATTAAATAATAAAATGCAAAATTCGCCGTCGAGTGAATTTATGGTGTCGTAAAAATTAGGAGCCCCTTTTCCTTTTGAAAGCCTGTTCGCGAATGCTCTTTATTGATTTATTTAAAAAATATTTTTGTACGGTTGAAGATTTTAATATTTTGAATTGAGTTCATATGGTGTTGTAAAAATTGATTGCGCTTTTTCTTTATATGATAACCTTCTTGATTTTTTTTTCGTAAACATTTTAAGAGTATCTTAATTTGGCAATTTAAGTGTTTTTATATTGCTATAAAAATAATATCCTTGAAGATAAAAGCCTGTTCGTGAATTCATCTTTATGGCGATTTTCTTTTAATCAAATCTATTTTTATAAATTTCGTGTGATATTTTAAGCATGCTTTAATTGATATTTGTGTCCGCGTCAATCACTTTTTTATTCGGATTTCGTTAAACCATTATGAATGGTCCAGCAACTCTAATGAAATTAACGACGCTTTTAATTCTGTTATGAAAATGCTCGTTATGTCATCTGCTTAAGTCACCTGTCAAATCATAATTGTGTTTCAAAGGCGTTTATGCTTAATTTAATATCACAGGGCCATATTTTTAAAAGGCTTTCTTTCAAAAAAATCTCATTTAAAAAGAAAAAGTGTTAAGAATTTTTTATTTATTCGACGACAGATTTATATTGCAGATGCGCTCGCCGTAGCGACAAGTTTATGTCCCCTTTTTTTATTTATTCGATTCATTTATTAAACATCAATTAGGATCGCGCAGTAAATTCGATTTTTTTATTGGAGACACGGTCATTACTCTTCAATGCATATATCGATATCGATATAGCGATAAAGGGTACCTTTCGACCTGTGAAACAACATGCAATCACTATATAGCTCTTCCCTTAGGTAGGAAACGTTTGGCGGACTTTATACGACATTCCGGTAATAAAGTCGATAGTAAATTTTAATAACGGCGTAAATAAGTTTCGTTTATGACTTTATATCGGGGCGGGGAAGTGCAATGAAGAGTGGCAGTAGTTTTGTTGTAGAGTTCGACTAGTAGGAAGAGCACGTGTTGTCCATTAACCCCAGGTTTATTTTGGTTGCTGTCTGTGACTCTTCTTCGTGTAAACAAAATAGACTAAACCGCATATACAGACACGGGTTTTCCGTTTCCTTATACGATTATAGTGCGGAAATTTCGAAAGTGAGACTTCCTTTTGATCTATTTCAGTGCGAAACTTTCGGTCTCGATCGCGCCGATCGAGCTTTTTACTTTATTTATGTCAGAAAACCGTCTTGAAAGTTCAGCATGTGAAACGTTGGTTCATTTATCTCGGAATACAATTACGAGTGACTCTGCATAAATTACAGGGTTTTGTCAACATCCACGCTATGTATCAGAATAGCTTAGTTGCGAAAGTGAGCAATTGTTTTCGTACAAAGTGCAATACGACCAAAAGTCGTGGCAATATCGCATTGCAAGTGGGATGACGCCTTATGGTGAAATCCATATTGGCTTCAATCCCAATTTTGGAGTCATCGCGTTACAGCTTTTCAGATTTCTCGTAAATTTGGGATTCGAAATTTCAATTCTGCGAAAATCCAGTCACCATCATGTCATATAATCGAATTAAATTTAAAAAAAAAATCGTTTTTAAAGTAAACATTTTGAATCACCTACATTCTTCACTAATCCTTGTTTTTCTCGGCGATAATTTATTCCAACAATCAAGAGCTTACCGTGTTACGCACAAAGCACATTTCGAACACGTAATTTCAGCAATCTTGTACAACACGACGTCTGAACGACACGAAAATAACGCTTTTGTCTCCGGCTTTCTCGCGTTATATAAATTACCTTCGTATCCCAACGGTGCTCTGTTTGGCCTCAGTCCAACCCTTTTAAGGATGTCGCCTTTCTAGCTAGCTCTAATTTATACACCCTCTTTGTTATCGCAGCCTTACTAGTCCAACAATATAGTAAAGTTTGTATTGATGGTTGTCAGGATGCTTTTCAAGAGGTTAGGTCGTCCTCTTGTTTAGTGTTTTATTGGATACTAAACTGTCGAAATGATTGATAAGAGATAAAATAGGGGTTTGATATTTTAAATATAAAACAATTATGTTGTTTGTTATCTAATTTAGTTGTTGAAAAGAAACTTCTAAAGGCATAATAGTGTGAATTGATTATTATTATCTTAATTATATTTTTTTTTATATTAGGATTGAGATATTTTTTGATTTCTTTCATACATGGAAACTTTTAATTGTAATAAAAACGAGGGAAAACAATATTTCTCTATTATACGTACTATCAATATATTATTTTAATCATTAGAAGAGTAAACGTACAAAATTATCCTGATCCTCTTTTTACACGGTGGATAAGTTCCAGAGACTACCGTGTAAAAAAAATGTATGATGACCATACAAAAATTGGAAATAGGATCCATCATTATATTTGAATGGAACTTTCATCCAAATGTACTTTATAAAAAATGTGCAATGTGAAAATTTTTCCCCGTGAAAAATCATCAAAAAGATCGAAATTTTTTATTTAAAAACTATAATTACATACATACATATAATTATATCAGTATATTGGCCCACTTCGAATTCTACCATTGTGGTATAGTAATACATATATTTATTATTTTTATACCGTGTTAAAGTGAAAAATCCGTGTAAAAAAGTTATCGGTTCATCTTCCTTGAACCGTGTTATTTCGCAACTGTGTAAAAAAAACCGCGTAAAAAAAGGATTAAGTGTATTTTAATTTGCAATGATTTTTTTCACGTAGAAATACCATGTCATACATTTTTTTTAATTGATGAAAATCCACTTGAAAAAGTTATTTCAGGTATTTAAATATAAAATATTTTTACCGAAAAAAAATTATCAATACACAACCAAATTATGTAGTACATGCACTAATTCGCCGGAAAAACGAAAATGCACGCAAACTTCGCGTGCAATTTTATTATTCCTTTAAGTATGCGTTCCCGCGAAAAGCAAACAATGGCCGTTCCTCGTTAAACTTTACGACTTTCCATAAACGCGCGTAACTCGGGCGAGGGGGGGTGAGGGGCGCGCGGCCGATGTCAGGTGTTCGACCTATTTCCGGCCATGTCCGCTTCCGGAAAAGGACGTTGTTCGTTTCGAAATCCGCGCGAAATCGTTTCGGGTTTATCGTTCGAAAAAGGCTGGGGTGCGTGCTACGCCGGAGCGGGGTCATGGTCGTTAAAAGTCGCCGTTTTAGATCATCTTTTATGCGCGTGTGTGTGCGGTGGGTGTCGTTAGGGTTTTGATTTTGAATGTGTGATTTGATTAGGTCGGTTTTCGGGTGATGGTGATTTGTTATCGCGGGTTTGTATGGTCGAGTTTTTGATGGTTATTATGTGTTTTCGATATTTTGGTTTGTGTTTGAAGTTTGTGTGGAATGTTGGATTTATTTTTAATTCGCTTCAAACAAATTGAATTGATTATTATCGCGTTAATTGGTTTGACGTTTCGTTTGATTTTTGGCAAATCATACTGCTGCGGCTATGAATATAACGTAGAATAATTGCTTTTTCGCCACCATCGATAAGCGTATATAAAAAAAATTTCCTCGAAAAATTAGATTAATTTAAAAATAAAATGTTTCAGAGGGAAAATACGGTAATCTCAAATTTTCAGCGAACATAAATATAAACGTTAAGTATGAAATTTAACACATTTATGACGAGCGTTATGTTATTGCGTGAGTAATGTAACAAATTCCCGAGACGATTTACCAATAAAATCGCAATTACGTTACTTTAAAAAACGTCTTTTTAATTAATGTTTATTTTACTGTCATTTCATTAAGCATCCTTACACGCTCATAAAATTACGCTCAAACATCAAACGTACAGGAGTACGCACGTGAACTCCGTTCCATGATAAATTCATTTTTTCCATGATTTATGTTCCGCATTTTCTCGCGAAACATTCCCATTTTCGATTAAAATCATATTTCATTTCGCGGAAATGAGAAAAAAACATAAATCTCAAAACATAAACATAGAACGTCCTTAATCAAGAAACAGTCCACGCATGAAGGACCTCTTTTAACACAACACCATAGCTCTGCGGTCTTCCCCGACCCTCACGTCACTGGACAAACGAGGGTAGACCGCAAAAAGGGTCCTCACCAGAAAGTCTCGAGCAAAAAAGGTTGAGCGTCCCTGGCCGGCAAACTATGGCCACGCACAGTTAGGTTGTTTGACCCTTCGGTGCACAATGGGTTTCGGTTGTCCAAACGCATCACGTATCGTTTTGATTGTCGACCCATCTATAGGAAGAAGGTCTGTTTTGGCGGGAAGTCGGATTCGAAATGAGGCGGTTTCGAAGGAAAATTTCGCGTAGTTTAACGGCCGTTTAGGGTGTCGGTTTCGTGTATATGGCAAGGTTATTGCTGCCTAATTCGAATGTGCATTGTGTTTTGTTATGGAAGTTGTGATGAATTGGTGGATTGTGTTGTCTTGTTTTTGAGGTCTTGTATCAACGTGTATCAATTGCAGGATAATAACTCTCCGATGTTTCATTGGACATTTGAAGAATAAAAGTGACTTTTAAGGATCACGTAATTTAATTTTCTAAAGGTTGAATCCAATACACCTGATTCTCTTTTTACACGGGAAATACGTTCCAGAGACTACCGTGTAAATAAAAATAAAAAACCGTGTAAAAAAAATTATGGTGACCATAAAAAAATTGGAGAAAGGTTCCATCACTATATTTGTATAGAACGTCTATCTAAATGTACTTTTAAAAAAATGTGTAATGTGAAAAATTTTCGCCATATAAAATCATCGAAAAACATCGAAAATTTTTATTTAGTAACTATAATTACATACATATAATTGTATCAGTATATTGTGGTATAATAAAACATATTTTTGTTATTTTTATACCGTGTTGAAGTGAAAAATCCGTGCATAAAAATAATCGGTTCATCTTCCTTGAACCATGTAAAAAAAGGATTAGGTGTACTTAGTTCCTTGAAAGTTTTCATCACTTTCGTTGATTTCAATAAGACTTTGTACAACAATAAATGCTATACAAACTTCACATGATTTCAATATATGCATATTCAAACTAATTTAATCGTCTTATCAAAACGATCCCACCTTCTAAAACTTCGGAGTGCATTTTTACATAATTGGGATGCAACGCGCCCAACTTTCGAACAAACTCGAAGAGCTCTCAACTCGAATCTGCTTATAACATGCAAATCAGCACACACAGAGAGATGCAAATTGGCGATATTAGCAACAGGCGTTAACTGAAACGGCTCTCAAGCGAAAACGACCGGGCGACTAATTAATAAAGGTTACGCTCGTAGTACCATACGATATGGACACTTCGACGATTCGCCGGGTTATTTTTAGTAAGGAATTTCAAATTCGATGTCTCGGAGATGATTAGCGCAATTGAATATGTCGGTTTCGAAGTGTTAAACGGTCGTGTGCGGTTTCGAGTGCGTTTTTTTTTTTTGCGATACAGAAGTTTGAAAATTTCACGAAAAGTGGTGGTGATTGATGGTAGCTCGGGTCCGGTGTGGCGTTTGCGAAATTGACGATTTGATTTATGGGTTTTGTGGAAAATAGAGTTTTTAGTTTTTTTTATAGGTGGATGCTATAAATCAATTTATGAGCGTGACTGTGTTTTTTGAATTATGATAGTTTGAAATTCGATTAAAAGTTTCATTCTAAAATATGGTGTTAATGGTTGTTTTTAATGTGCTCGTTTTACGACATCCTTAAAAATACCGGCGTCAAATTTTCATTGCACTTAACTTGCATACAATGTATTTAATTCATTACAAACCATTAGTGGGAACATAGAAACTTATCTCGAGCAACTGATGATATTTATTTTATAATGGAAGCACGACAATCCCTGTAAATTATACATACATTGAATATAATAGTACGTACTATAGAAGACTCCTACGCTGAAACTATAATAGATTTCATAAGTGCTCATTCATACTAATGGGCACTCACAATGAAGAAGTTACAAATTGAATTTTTTTTCTCCAAATCGATTCCGTTTAAAACGTCATGCAAATTGGTCGAATTTGATTAAATCACGGCTCTATTGTAGAAATTTAAATAATCACCCGTAATGACAGTTTCGAATTGTGCGCTACGAGAATATTAATGTATCCGCTTTTATTTGAATTCAGCATACCATCTTTAATCCTAACCTCAAAAAAATATTAAAATAACAATTTACACATCGTTCAACATTCAAACTCGCCTAATTTCCAATCTAAATGCAACCTTTTACCGCATGCACTATTCATGCACCAGAGGCGGTATCGTTTTGAAACGCCGACAATTCTTTTTCTAAACCAAAAACATTCGAACGGTGACGAGTACGTATCGTCCCACGCACATTTACGTATCTCATTGTGCACAAGATACATTAAACATGAGATTTCCCATAGTGCCTCACCGTAGCCGCCGACGCTCCATGTCATAATATACACGTGGGCAAAACTGCACCACTTCATAAATGCAGTCGGATGCACTCAGTATCGATCCGTTGCTCGTCAAAAGCACGTGGCCGTTGCGTCTCTGTAATATAATATTTCAGGAATTTCAGTCGTTATTGGTTTAAATCAGTGGGGTTTTGGTTCGGGATTGTCGTCTCGATTAATTGCTGTGATGTTGTGAGGACTCTGATGGGTGTTGGTGCTGAATTTAGAGTATGAGGTCGTGTTTCGGTCGTGTCCTTGGTGTAGTTTCAGTCGCAGTCCTGCGGTCATTTAACAACTTTCGGGTTTTGAAACTTTACGGATCCGTTGTCCGTTTTAATCTGGTCGTTTGGGTCGAATTATTTCAAGTTGAATTATCTATTGTGCTTCGGAATGATTTATGATTGTCGTTCGTGTTAATGATTGTAATTTATTTAAAAATTAAGTTCCAATGATTAATGCGAATAGGCTCTTCTTCGAACAGCTTAAACGCTTTAACTTTTTTCCTGAAATATCATTAAAAATCAATTTTCAATAATATATTCCGAATTCCCCATCGTTCCATAACAAATGTCAAAGTTTAAAACGCAACACTTTCAGAACTGCATCAGCGATGACCTCTTTTCCGAACGCACAGTTCAAATTTAAACCAACACTCGATATTTGAACGTTCGAGTCTCATATTCGAGTCGACATGCGCGAGTGTTACCACAAATAAAAAGGTTGAAAAAAGGTGTCCGAACGGTCCGAAGTGATTTGTGAACGTGAAAGTCCCATGTCGTCTCCTGCCGAGGATATTTTGTGATGATTCCAAGGTGCCTGAGGCCGCAGACGTCAACGTCTGGCTCCAACGATGACGTGTCCATTCAAACTGCTTCGATTATTCAGGTTCGATACGTGTTGATGTGTAAAATCACGATTTTCTCGCTGTCGATGCTTACTAACGTTTCTATTGTGTGTAAGGATGATATGGTCTTTGTTTTTTTTTATTATTATTGTATGGATGATTTGTAATCTAACAGTTCTTAAAGTGCGATTAGAAATTATTATTCGAAGTACGATTTAATGAAACGAACTATTATACTTCGCAAATCTTTTTATGTTGTAATATTTTTCTGTGTCGAACTAATTGACGATAATTTAAAAATATGTTCAGATGAATAATTCCAGTCTTCTCCGAAGTTGTGATTGATATTTCAACAATTATTGCGTATGAATGCTCACTATTCATAGCACAATAGAATTGTTAGAATCAATTAGTCGTTTCATTAAACACGTATAATTAAGACATATTAATCTGTTCGTCATAATTATTATCTTATTTTAATTTCAATTGAGGTTAATGAAATTCGCAAGAATATATGAATCTAAACAATGTACGATTTAAACGACACAATCTTCGTATGAAAAGTTCATTGCAATATTTATATGTCACTTGCATCCAATTACCTCATACGTTTCCGCACGGAGGCATTAAACGAACGGCATTTTAACGGGCGTTTAACTACCATAGTTCAATTTGAACGTATGCGAAAAAACCGCACGTACGGCCGTTTAAATGCGAATCAAGGAATTCGCAATGAAGCGTAATGAATTTATAATAATCGACAGTAGTGTGCCAAAATCGAACAGGAAATTCCTGCGTTAACATTAAGGCCGCCAGTGCACGAAAAAGAGCAGTAATAAAAGTTTAATTAAACCCTCGGGAGTTTTGAAGTGTTCATCGGATGACCATTATCGTTTTGATGATTAACAGAAGACCACTTGAATGCGTTGTTTTAATACGTCTTGCTAGTGTTGCATCTTTATTAAAGATGACCAAGAGGGTGACCATATTTTTCAGGACTTAAAACGAGATACTCTGCAAAACAATTCCTCCCTTGAAAAAAACCATTAATACCGTAAACGTATTATTTTTGACGCACCTACATATATAAAAGTAGTGCATTTTCAAATAAATTCAATAGCATTTTGGCCGTCGCATCAATGACATCTTCAATATAGAAAATTTAGAATTTCACAATTTTAAAAATACAATATGAATATAATGAAAAATAATTCATAATCACACGAATTAAAACCGATTTTTTTATAAATCCAATTCTGAAAAATCATATAAAAACACAACACAAAAAAATGTTGTTCTTTTTTCTGTTCATCAGTAGACGTGCGAAAATGGGATATATAAAAAAAAATTACGTAAACGACGGAACGAACGCAAAGCATGAAAAAAAGGGACTACTCTATGGACGTATGGTCACTCTAAATTCTTTAGTAATGAGAACGGATGAGTACTATAATGGTTCAAGTGTATTACTGTTGGACAATTGAACTTGTGGTTGATTACTTTGTATTTTTGTATAATTTTTCGACTATTTATTTATTAATTTAACGATGCTAAGTTATCCGAAATTAATTATATTAAATTCTCAGTACATACTTTTACTTGAATATCTGCCCTTTTTTATATTGTCTATACTAATTAATTAAAATTCTTAAATAATTTCTATACGTATGTTTTTAAATAAAACGATGTATTCGGTATTTAATGTCTACAATCAATATTCATTAATTGAGATAAGTGAATACTATTATATAATAGACAAAGACGTATAGACTTTTCCCTTCTTACTTTCGTAACATCTCTAGGGAAACCAACAAGAAACCACTCCAACGCAATTATTGTATCATCTAATTCAATCATCTCACATAAACATCCTACAACAAAAAAAAGTATATTAAAAATCTATAAATAACACCCTGCAAATCCCGCATTAACTTCCCCGCTAAATTTAGCGCGATTTTTTCGCTCACTTCAACTACACCTCGGAAAGCCGCTTTCGCTGCGAACAAACAATCGGACACGACAAAGCTTTCAACCCTGATGAAGATTAACGTTTATGTAAATAGTCGGCGTTTAACCCTCGGAACCGTGTGCGATCCAGATTCCAGAACGATCCAGAACACCGCGTGTTTTTGACGTCCTCTCGCACTCGAAAGCTTTCAATTCCCTCCCACCAGTGGCCCCCTTTCTTATGGTGATTTCTCTTGAGGTTATTGTTAGATGTGTGAGTTATTGTCGGTTTTGAATTCAAGTTACTCGTGTTATTTTGATGTATGTATTTTTTTCTATTTATTGTATTTTTGTTGTGATACAAAATTGTATGTCTTATTGTTAGTTTTGTAGGATGTTCGGTTTTGTTTAATTCGATGGGTTATCGTTCGTTGATCATGGTTCGTTTCCCTCTCTAATATTGCACGCTGAGCCAAAAACAATAATAACAATCCCATTGTAGTAGCCCAATGAATCATGTATAATGGAGTGTGGTGTAATAAATCATCTCCAATATGAGTTAGTGTTGTTCTACGCAATTATCTCCTACGGTCATATAAGTAAGTGGCTCTTACTATCCATAACTAGATTTCTGCCCTTTTTTCCGCCAGCGAATGACATCTGCCATTCGATATCGTTTATTCGATTATTCCTAATGTGCCTATCGCTTGAAAATATTATTTATTGGTTTTTAATGTCTATTATGATTAACTACACATTTTATTTAACCATCTATATTAACGTGATGTGTTTAGAATCCCATCATGGCTTTTTATTTTACTCAATAATTCCATCAAATTAGTATTGCTCAATGAAAAAATCCAATTTATTGTGGATTCGAGTCACGCGATAATTTAATTTTACGACCACGTAACAGTGATACAACAAGTCGAACGACCTTAAAGTACTCGAAGGAAGTAAACGTTTTATCGTTCGATTTGTACGGCAATTATAACAACCATTATTTCATTCATTCAGATTTGAAAGTCGTCACGTCTTGTTGCACAACTGTTACGTTACAATAAAAGTGTCAATCGATGGCTCACAAAAAACTGGTAAATGCCTGCATAATTAGTGAAATTGCCTCATTCGTATTTTTGTCGCTGTTGTCAAGGATCATCCTGTTCTTTGTATAATTCCATTACGTTTTACGTCAAAGTAATCGTCTTGTTTAGTGTGTTTGACGTGTGCTCATTCATGTCGGAATTACTCGAGTGTGTTTTGCTTTATCGTAAATTTGAGTTTGAACATGAATCTGTTTGAAATTTAAATGATAATGTTGTTTTTTTCTGTATACACCAGATTGCGTAATCGTATTATCTTCTTTTTATGTGAAAAACTTCAAAGCCAGCTACACGGTCTATCGTTTTTATTTTTTTCTCATACAAACAATCTCTAAAAACAATCAATATAAAGGAAATATGTACTTGAATTTTTTTATTGAACGGTATTCGATACGCCAGGAAGTTTATTCTGATTAAATATACACTGCTTTAATTTTTCGAATCAGTTTAAATTCAAAACATTCAAAAAAAGACTCACTAAAAATTAAAATAATCACATAACGTAATCATTATTCAACCGCAAGATTTAACACAAAAAAATTGCATAATGCACTCCACACTATATTTATCCGAAACCACAAAGCGCGACCATTCGCCACACCACATGTTGGCCATCATCGTGTCATCTTCTGTTTACTCTTTTCTCCCGATCCTCACTTCCACTGGGTTTCGGAGTACGTTTGACGGTGAATCACAATCTTGGATATACCGCGGAGTTCTATTTCTACAGAAACACGTATCTGGATTTAGATACGTCTCAATTATAAGAGCCGGTCCGGGTTGGACGTGAATCAGCGATTGCCACTTTCAAAACTGACCGCTCCGTTTGGTCGATGGCTCTTGATCTTTGGGTTCAAAAGTATGTTGGGATTGGAAATTATATGGTGATTGGGATGTGTGTGGTGTCGAGTTGAAGATTTGGATGTTTGTGATGGAAAATTATATGTTTAAATGGCAATGATTTTGTTTGCTGTTTGATTTTCAATGAGCGTTATGTAAACAGTTTGCTTCTTAATATTTTTCAATGAGAAGATCGCTTCTTTGGTTGTTTTGAATATGTTCATTTGAAAATATCAAAATTTTCGTCACGTGCTAACGATTACAAATGCAAATTTGCATAATTGCCGAGCAAACTTTGAGCTTTTTTACTACGCGAGCGAAAAAAATCTGACTGCGTAAACGTTGATGCCGAAATAAAAAATAGGAAACAAAAATAAAAATAACCATTTTAAGATGTAATAAACGAGAGTTTCTTTATGAATCTCGCATATTTTATTCCGAAGGTTATTATTATAAAATAAAATAAGCTGACGCAATTCAAGCGCGTGAAAAAAGATGAGAGTTAACGAAGCTCAAAGCGCGATATGAATTAACTTTTTTTTTGAAAAATCACATTAATTTCCGCGAAAATTTTTAATAACGGTTAAAGCCCAACATTAATCATTGACAATTCTCAATCATCCGTTGAACTCAATGTTGCATTGTATCTACAGCATGCAAGCGAACAATGAAACAACCGCTCCGGTTTTCCTTTTAGAGAGAAAACTCGCAATAACGACCGACGATAATGTCCGCTCATTTTTCCGTCGATTTTTTTATATCTTTTTGTTTCTGAGAAGCGGCAAAATAAAAGCGTAATGATCCTCTCGTCACGGATACAAGGATTCGCAATCAACTTTAACAATAGTGGCGCCAACGCGCTTCTCCAAACAAAAAAAATAAATATAAATGTGTGTTTTGTGTCGTGCGTATGAATGCTCCTACGTATAGTCGCTTTGTTCTCTGTTGCGGTTTTCTTGTGCCTTTTTTTTGAAAGGTGACTTTTGAACTTTGGGAATTATTATGAATGAGTTTGTTCTTGTCAAATGTCAGTGGGCAGTGATGAGTCGTTGAAAAATTAGTTCGATGTTTGAATTTCCTTGTAAATACGAGGGTAATATTTGCGAAAAGATTGTAAATTTTCAATTTGACGTGGAAGTGTGAATCGTTCAATATTCAAATATTTATTCAAATTTGTCTTGTTTAAATTCGTTTTCACGCGGAAAATAAGTCGGGAAACAGTCTCATTTTTATCGAATTCGCGGAAAGATGCGAACAGTCAGTCAACTCGGCTATATTTTCTCCTTCTTAATTTTCCGGACAGAAGAACAAACGCAGATTATTTGCGTAAGCGAAAAATAAAAAAAATTCAATTTTCTTCCACCGTCACTAAGCCCTCGCCCTGAACGTAGACAGACGACAGAATTATGCAAGTTCCTCCTTTCCTCCTTTTTTTATAAAACGCAGTCGCGAAACATAAAAGGAGATGACTAATTGAATCGTATATTATTTGCGAAATCCGATTACGCGGACGCACTCAATTTTCGATTGAATCAACACGGTACCAAATCAAAAATTACATTCTTTCATTTTTCCTACAAACGAAATAATTATTTAATTATCAAACATATTATATTCATTTAATTCGATCGAAAATCTCGTGCTTTGCGACGATAAAGTTCCGATGCCGGCACGCGATTTCGCGCTTTTATTTATTCGACCTCGTTAAACTCGCAAAGCGTATTTACTTTTCGTCCTTATGAGATTTCGGCGGTTTGTTTTCCGTTCCTTTTTTCCCGTTTATTTATCGAATTTCGATAATGCGAGACTCAATGGAGTCGTAGAATCTGAAGTTCGTTATGCAAATCGGTCGACTTAGCGCCTCAGAAGTCGGAGACGTTTTCGCCGCGGATTTCCACGAATTTCCGTTTCGCGTTTTGTTTTTTTGCGGTTCTTTTTTTGTCCCGACATCATCTTTTGTCGCATTGTGAGTTTCTTGATGTCTGATGGTATACATTTTCGAGAGGCCACGCGCCATTGCGTCATCGTATTGTTTTTATTTTGCCGAGCATGTATTTATTTGTACGCACCTCTTTCAGACGCGTCTACTGGTGTATGGCGCCAGTGAGTTTCATGGACCGCGAATTGAGGGTCGTTCTGATAATTATATACTATATTTATATCGATACATATATTTTTATTTAATAATTTAACCTTGTCAAAACTATCGATTCACACAGATTTTCAAAAATAAGCGATATATTACATTTTAAATTTATGAATTTAATTACGTGCCGTTGATTTCAAAACTTTCAACAAGAATTTTTTTCAATATTTAGTTCCATTAAAATTATCTCGTTTCTATTATTTTAAAATTAAAAATAATGAAATTTCCATTGTATAAAAAGGGTATTTTTGGATTATGATGATCATATTAATCAAAATTCATAAACTGTCACGTATTAGAATATAATATCATAAATTAATACAAATTATCATATGAATAATATTTGCATACATAATTAGGGACGTGAATGAAATATATATAAAGCCTTTCATCCATAATTGTGAAAAATATTCCAATCGAAGAGCTCATAACCATTTTCAAACATTAAAATTTAATGAAATATGACATTGAACTTTCAGTCACGTCGATTGTAGATCATATTCAAAAATCGTCCCAAATCAGCGACCATAATCAGGCGACACTACAATTTCGTCAGCTAACGGTGCAACGACAAAACACGGAAAAAATCAAAACAGGAAGTCGGAAAAAAGCCGGAGACATGCACACGCTTCGAAAACTCGATGTGGGCTAAATCGAGCGATTAATATGCGCGACACGCGATTTTTTTCAAACGCCAAAACCTGAAATCGTAACGTATTTTTTGTAATTCAATAATAAATCATCGAAGAGGCGTGATGATGCTCTCGGAGATTTTAACGGTCGGCCCTCACGCGACGACCGCTTTTTATCCGTCTCGTTGTTGTTTCAACAACTTTTTGTGTACCCTGTTGTTAGTATGGCACTCGAAAGAATCTTTGAGAATAGCCTGAACAAGATTCGTTCCAATTCTCGTATGAGAACTTGATAGAATATGTCATAAATTTTGTTCTAATTGGTCGGTTTTGAATGCTCCATTGATTATCTGAATGCTCCTCAAGATCGATTCGTATGTGTATAGCAATAAATTTCAGCGGAATCTTTTGAATTGACTGTATCTTTTTAATGTGTCGAAGAAGATTAGTTTGATGTTATAAAAAGTTAAATATAGACGTAATAGTTTTAATGGCATTTGAAACGTAAAGGGAACCAATCTTATCGCCTTCGGTGCATACATAGAAGTTGGTCGGAAGCCGATACATCGATAATGTAGGCCAAGCCGTTTCCTTTGACTAATGCGACCATTTAGTTCCATTAATGTATTAAATGCACCATAAAATGTTTTAATATCGGCACGGGCCACGATTGTATTTATTGACTTTTTCATTTATGGACACGTCGATCTTGCGATCCCATCGCACCCGAAATAAATCATAGCATTTTCTTTTTACGGTTTATCGATCGTGGTGTACGATGTTGTAATCATATATTTTTTGAATTATGGACACGAAGATGTTCGTATTATACGTTGAAATTTATTGTCATTTTCACATCGAAACCTTTTATCTGCATGAAACTGTGCTCCGACCGATCCATTGTGTGAAAGTAAACAAACATTCTTTGTTCATGTCCGAATGTGTCAGAGCCAAAACCGAGTTTATCTTATATAAACGCGTGCACCACGGAACAAATACCGTACGACGACAAACAACGCACTGACTAATTGAACGACCCTAATAAGGGACAAAAATTGATTCGGTACCAGCCGCTTTCTCGTAGAACGGTAACGCCTCGGTACCCATAATATATTCATACTTTATGCCGGTGTATCTTTACGTGTCGTATGAAACGTTACCGTTGTTACGTTCACGTTTATTTATTTGTACGTACGTGGTTGTTTACGTTTCGGTCGCCACAATGCGACCCCCCGTTGTCAAGATGTTAAGTCGGCGGTGCGTTTCAAACCTAGTTTGTCGTTTTATTTATGTTCGGTGAATGGATTAATTTAATCATAGTAATAAATGTGTGTTTTTAATGCGCCGTTTTCCACTGATCGCCGAAGTTAAGCGATTCGGATACAGCAATTACTTTAATGGTCTTTGTCTTGAAATTGTTTGGTTTGAATTATGTAATACTTTGAGAGTTAATTTTCACTTGTGTCGCAGCTATTGTTATGTAAAACATATACGATGTTGTCTATTCGCATTTTCATGTAAATTGAAATTTCAGATCTATACGGACTGGGCCAATCACTATTTGGAAAGAGGTCACAGTGGACGCAGAGTGCGTCAGTTGGCAGAATGCGGGGACGGAAGGCTTCTCAGGGATCTGCTGGAGGCTGTCACGGGTCAGAGAGTACCCGACTGTCGGGGTCATCAGGTCAGTACTTTAATCCTCAATTATACGATTCGACAAACAATAGGGACGTTCGGAATTAATCTCGTATTGTCGATGTCTCGTATTGTTTCACGACATTGACTATCTGAAAAATAGCATACTATTAAATCGTTAATATAATATTATGTTTTTATTCGTTTGGGGATTCAAAGTTTGCGGAAATCGGCTTTTGTTGAAAGAGGGGACGCATATGGAACGCCCCTTAATAATTAATTACAATCATACACCTAAACGAAATCAATTATGAAACCACACGATCTACACCCTCATTCCGTTCCACACTTAAATTTTCATTTACTCGATTAATTTCTATATGACCCACTTAACGAGAACAGTTCAAGAACATCTGGTAGAGTACATAGTGAACCTTTCGCCATACAATGCAGTTGCGTTGTGGCGCCGGCGCGACGCATGCATTCCTCGGATCCTCGGAAACTGCATACAACTCGACGATTAATGCACTTTTTTATATCCTGCCATATATAAAACGAGGAAAATCTATCGCATGTAATTACAAGGCGCTGTATAAATGTGTAAATGCGGTGTGATTCAGCGCTTTGATCGTGGTAGATTTATTGAAGTAGTTGCAAAATTGTTCTTTTGGTTTCTATGCGAAAGTGAAATTCGATGGGTTTCGATTTTCGTGTGTGAAAATAAATATGGTTGATGTGAAGCGCGTATTATGTATAATGTAACCAGTTTTTTACGAGTCATACATCACTGTATAATAGCTGCGAATCTTGATAAAGATGTCCTTTTTTAAATATGGAAACGCTTGTCCTTGTACGTCTTATCGTCAAGATCGAAAATTTTTTCATTCCGTATATGGCGCAGAAGGGCACAATTTCAAAATTCGACCATAATTTAAAAAAGAGTGTGAAAACGACCTATAAAAACTTCACAAACATTTTTTCATAATATAACTCATGATAATCATTTAAAATGTTTAAGATTTTTTCAATTTTTAACAATAGTAAACTATTTTCTGCCTCTTTAATCTTTCTTAACAGAAAAAAACGGTGGTTCTCACACAACATAGTACAATGGTAGCAGTGTGCGATTTTTCCCTGTTTCCCTAGATGGTCAGGACCGGTGATCCTGTTCACTCCTGAAAGGGAACCGGCGAGTTTACGGGTTGACCATAAAACTGAAATACGTCACGGCTAAAGAGGTTTTCAGCTTCATCATTCTAAAAGCCTCCGCGTTGTTCGAACGAGGACGCGTTTATGCGCGGCCTCGTTCAGAGTAATGAGGATGCACTGTTTGTACGATGATCGTAAAAAAATTGCTCTATTTTTATATTTATTAAAGTGCGTGATGGTTTTTTTTCTAGCATAAAACAATTTTGAAATATTGCTTCGTTAATAACATATGGTTTTTATTTATTAAATGTCTATCATATGTTCTATGCGCATTTTTGCGTTTTCCCTCATGAAAAATGGTCATACGGCGACCGCACGTTGGCTTTTTTTTCAATATAGCGGTCAGATTTGTCATAATTTGTTTTAAATTGAGATTTCGCACTCATTAAGCCTCGTTCTGTTTAATTTCATCGCTCGCACAAATGAATGACCTCATTGTTCGGTCGATTTACTCCATTCCGCGAACGTATGCGCGATTGCTCAAAATTACTCGGAATTATCCTACAAAAGGACGACCTTGGTTTTGAAAACTGTAATTTGTCACTTTTACGATTTTATTTGCAATTTATAGATCCGATTGGTACTGCAAATACAGATTGAATTGTTGAGAAATACGCAGACCGCGTACGTGTCCGTTCTATTGCAATGATTATCAGATTGTTGACAAGGGTAACCATTTTCTGTCACGCTTTCAATATAAAGTTTCTCAATACGTTTAATAATTATCTAATTAATCATTTTCTTGTTGAAAAAATTGGTTTCACTCTTATATTCTTGGCGATATTAATCGAAGTTTTTCTCATATATCCATCGCATAAGTGAGCTTTTTTCGTCTATAGCCTTATATAGTAGTCGGGTATTAAGTCATCGCAAAGGTCGATCGGTTGATTGCGAAGCCTCCGGCTATGGGTTCTTGATTCTTCGGCAATGTTTATCATAACGGGACTCACGAATTATAAAAGACATCCAGTATCGGAGATCTTCCACGGTCTTCTTCTCTCGTGTTGAAAAAATCACATGTATCGCTCGGTACAAATTGAAATAAAATAGCACGGCATTGTTGACGATGATGCGCCATAATTTTGGGGCGAAATTTTTCGTAATATCATCGTGCGTCCGAAACGGCATAAAATAGCACTCGAATAAAGACACAATAGAGTGTATTAAAAATGTATGGAAAAAAATTGTGTATGAATGCCGAAAACATGATACAGGTACTCTTAAAAAAATGGTGTACGATTCTCTCCATTGAATAAAAGACCGATGATTAATGAGGGAACGTCTTTACTAATAACAGTTTACTGTTCTATTCCTTTTTCATTCTTCGTACTAGAAACGAAAAAAACTCACGGGACGACGCTCTCGAATATTATCTTTTACGCCTCCATATATAATATTAATATTAATATTTTCGTTTTATGTCCGCCCGTATATTTGCTTAATCCGACGCTAAAGAAGCGAGATTTTCTTTTGGGGCAAAAGCCGCGTCCGCAGTTCATATTTTTAATACGAAAAGTCTGTACTGGGGCACGCATTATAAATTTCTATCGCATTCGAAGCTTTTTCCCCATACGGACCCGATTAAACAGGTGTTAGCCGAAAATATAATGATCGATTAAAGTCCTTCGCGTGCGATCGTATTTCGACAATCTTATATAAGTCGCGAATAAGGTCGGCCGTTTACAGTGCGGTGCAAAAACATTGCACACGGTTTTATTGTTTGAACAATGGTGTTTATATGCGTTGGAATTGCGTAATCAATATTATAAACCGCACTGTTTGTATAAGATTGATTGTTTTTCTTTTTCGATTTTCGAATAGTTTGTAAAGCAATCGATAAAAGAGAGAATCTGGTTTGTTTAATTTGAATTATTAAGTAAATTTTCAAATATTTATTATTTTTAGACGATTACGAAATATGTGCAATTCGAAATTTAATCTCGATGCAGCGGAACCGTTAAAATCAACATAATCTAAAATAAAATTCTTAGAAGTGGGCGCGACTCGTTCGCCCGCATACACAGTTCAATTCATATATTAAAAACGTGAATAATAACTCAATATTTAATGAAATATTCATATATACAAAACATGAAACGGCCGCTCCGTCGCATTTATCAAATATTGATAAGAGCAAGACTTACGCAAACACCGTCGGAGCGTGAAGATATGCACTCCGCCATACGTCGTCGTGGCTTATTGTTGGCTCTAAAAGGATCTGTGTATATTTTTTAAAGGTTTTCCGGAAAAATAACGGTAGAATTGTTTATCGTATTTGATGAACATAATCTGATTCGTGGGTTATTTAAATATTTTTTTCGGTCAGTCACGTATATAGTTCATTTGCGGTTTTTTGGTGTATTTATAGTTGGATCACGTAAAGTTTGTCGTTAATTTTTTCGGTGATGTATGATTCATTTGAACTATTTTATAACGAAAAAAAAATGTTAGTTTTGTGAATAATAAATTTTCATTTCAATATCTTTGCATTTTAATATGAAAAATGATCGAAAAGGCTTAGGACTGATACGATCATTGATAACGGACGATTTTGAATTTTTTTATAATGCAATAAAAAATATCAAACTTGAACTGAAATGTTTATCATTATTTTAATATCTCGGTGGTTCCAAGAATATTTTTCAAGTATTTGATAAAATATTAATGCAAATATTTTCACGTATCGTTTCTCAAAACTAAAACTAACTCTCAATATGCAAATTTTTTATTTATTTAAATATACTCTTTTATGATCCGTCACCATTTGAAAAAATAATTATTCGACCTTATTTATTTTTCATCATATTTTCAGTAGAATAGATAGTTAAAATACACATTAAGCACCGAAATATTTAAAACAGCAAAAGAGTTATATAAACGAAATCATAAAGTATGAAGAACACTAAATTAAAAACTCTCACAATAGATTCATCTTCATCCAAAAACAATAATAAACAACAACCCATCGATGTTAAACCATCCAAAATTTCTTTACCACCCTGTACAGATGCACCATGTGACCGTACGCTACACACTACACAACGTAACGGACTCACGTCGTACGTAGTTCCCGGGCTGCTGTCCGTTCTCGTTCTCGACTCCTCGACGTCTCGTTCTCGTTCTCGTTCTCGTTGACCGTCAGTCGGTGTCGAGCCGCCCAGCTGGGCGCACGCATTCCATTGTGCAACTGTTGAAAAATCGCACCGCCAACTGTCAAAGTGCATTGTGATAAGAACTGTTGAAGTTGTCGATAAGGTGTTAACTTGTGGTTGTTTAGTGGTTTACGTGCAATTAGTGTATCGATCGGTTTTTTTTGTGAGTTTTTTTGGTTTTGGATCGTTTGTTTGTGAGTAGATTGATTTTTTTGATGGTTTTGTTTGATTAGGGGGGTTGAGTTGGGTTTCGGTGCGTTGATGTCTCCGGATTGTATATTTAATTGTATGGTGAAGTAACATGGTGATAGTTGTTTTGTTATCTTTTAATTGCTATGAAAAATGATTTGTTATTTGTTTGATTTAAATTAGAATAACAATCTGATATTCAATGTTATTAATTTGTATATGTATGTATGTATGATTCATAATTTTATCGCTTTTATTAAATTATTATTTTATGCAAAAGTAATATCCTAATAAAGATATTTTCATTGTGATAATTCTAGTATCAGAATTCAATCGCAATATTTTTGCGATTCTACATAAATCCTCACTTATAATCTTCCTACGCCAATGATAAGTTATGATAAAAAAATTGATAATAATGTATGCCAAACATTACTTTCTCACCTGATAACAAGTGCATAAATATTATTCGCACACGATTCGATTATTTTGAATATAATCGACGCAATGATTCACCGAATCATCTTTAAATATTCATTTAAGATTCACTCTCGCTTCCTATATTTATTCATAATCGTTTTATAATACGAATGCGTCGGATCGATACAATTGTGACATAAATTAAACGTTTCCAATATAGTGGCTTATTTACGAGTACAATGCTTGCTTATCGGCAAATGCATCGTTGCATTGTCCTGACTGTTGTGCAACATCGATCGAGTGCAACAAGTCGAGCCCAATATTATTTTTCCCACACTGAAATGGGATTTCGTTCCGGAAAAATCTCACTTTTCACACAGGTTTTACTTCTGCTTTTGAATTGATTATATGAATGATGGATTACCGAGTTGAACTTAAATTGAACCTCGTATTCATTAATCGATTCTAATTTTGATTTATTACTACTACGATTGAATGTTTTGTCAATGATTATTTAAATGAATAATGAATCAATCTTATATGAATGTAACTTGAGTAGGAATTTGATATGTTCAAATGTAATGAATCGTATAGAAAATAATACAAACCAAATGACAACTTCGTCATAACTGGAGCGTAAAACGAATTTAGAAATAACATAAGCTTTACAATTTTCATATTTAAAAAAGCATACGTATTATAATGTTCGACACTTGCGACAGAACCGTGTCGAAATCTGCATATAAAATTCGAATTTTATAGAAGACGATTAAAATTTTCGCGCAAACAACAGTTGTCCGGTCGGCCATCGGCTCTTTTTTTTAATTGAGGCTCTGCCGTCGTTGTTGTTTTCGATTGCCCCTGTTGTTGTTCTTGTAGTAAAAT
Source organism: Hydropsyche tenuis (assembly GCA_009617725.1). NCBI lineage: Eukaryota > Metazoa > Arthropoda > Insecta > Trichoptera > Hydropsychidae > Hydropsyche > Hydropsyche tenuis. Next base: position 1,238,937 of record VTON01000011.1, on the reverse strand, counting down.
TTTTTCATATATCAATTATTTCGTTCGTGAAAATCGCGAAAAGTGTGTCAGCATTTAATTGGTTTTTCGTTCGGCGAAAATTAACGGTTCGTACTACGGCGCCTTCGCGTTGTATTGCTTTTTTCATTGTTGTTATTATATAGTTTATGGTTTAATACGTTCCTCGCCATTATATATTATATTCTAAAAGATCTGTCGAGTGCTGAACTAAGTGACCTCTCGCCTAGATCGGTGTGCCACAGTGATTTGTGCAACGTTCAACAATAACGCCATATTAGCGCATAATGGCCGGTACTTGTTTTAATAAACCGCCAGTAACGTTGTTTTATTTTATTTTATTAACAGACTGGAGATTTATTGCGGTTTTTTTTCGTTTCAGCGATCTGAAGTTATGGTTTATGATCTTTCGTGAAGATCGTTAAATGAATCATGGCGCAGTTTATCTATTGTGATTCATGTAATGTTTGTATTTTTTTCAGATTTATGTCGAACAAATTAATCTATTTTGAATATTTATACGTAATAAATAACTCATATCTACTCGTGTACAAAGTATTGTTTTTAAATTGATACTGAAATATTTATGCCATAAATATTTCTGCATAAAATTTAAATTCGTTAAAAGTTTATATTAAGTACATACTGAAAAGTAGAACCCAATTTTAGTGCTTTTAAATGTGGTGAATATCATTTCGCGGATTTTATTTGTTTGTATAAATTATTAATTTATTTATTTACATAATAGTTCACCATAAAATATACAATATCGGTGTTTCCTTTTCTTCGTTTTTCGTTAAATAATATCGAATTCATTCAAATATTTTCGTCTTTCAACCGGAAAATGTCCATATTTTATTACAATAATTTACATTAAATTCGGATTAATACACATTATTCAAACCTGAAAAGAACCACCGAATATTTAAACGCACTTTTTTCTAAAAATACTAACAGTTGTTCGTGAAAAAAAATCTCATTTCGTTTCATTCATAATCTAGCACTCCGATCTAAAAGTTTAACATCGCCGTTACGAAATGTTACCAATTTTGTAAAGACACGTTTTCGGATCAGATACAAATCAAAATATCGACCGCAAATAAATAAATAAACAAACGAGACCCGAATTTTGAAAATACGACTTACGACCTCAATCAAAAACGACTCGTTGGAAATGAATCGCTAATGACCGATATTCGAACTTTTTTGCGACCCTCATCATAAAAATACTCAATTTTATCGTCTTACTTATATTATGAGAGATGTTTAGAATCAAAACTCACGATCTATATTTGTTTATACCAATTTATATTCTATGCAAAACAATATATATTTTTAGATAGATAGGTTTATTTTATCGAATAAAGTTTTTTCGTGTTGATATTATATAAAAATATAAATTTCGCAAATATTTTTTTAAGAATTTCTTTAGCAAAAATGTGAATTTTGATAACATATTCCTGATATAACGATTTTTTTTCCATATATATTTTTATCGAGGTGGTCGCATAGTTTCACGCACGATTCACTATAATCGGGGTTCTGAATTTCGACCGGCACACATTTTATATACCCACCATATTTTTTTTATACAGAAAAAATGTCCGTCTTTTGGATCATTCATCCCGAAACAGGTATGCTTACATCGCGTATAAATATGTCAAAACACACCGGCTCCTATACTGACAGATTATAATGCTATTATGTATGAAAATACACACGAGATGGATAGAAAAAAAAAACTGTTTGAAAGACGTGCGCTGGAAACGTGTTGTCGTGTCGTCGAGGCTCTATTGTTGTTGCCGTGGTGTCACATGCTGTCAAAATCGCATTTGTAAAAATTCTTGGGTGGCCAACATTCGGTTTTATTCGATTTTTGTATCTTGTAGATTGATCGGAGTTTGCGTGGTGAGATATAAATTGATCTTTTGAATCGTTCGATTGTGGAGTACGAGTTTTTTCTTGGAAATTTTTGTTGATAATGAATCGGTTCGAAAAAAATACGATGCATTTTTCCTTTTAAGGGTGCGCCACTAATTCTAATGATGCAATATCCTTTCGTACCTGAAATTTCGTATTAGCGACCGAATGTTTTACATATTTTTCTAATATTTATATGCCGTAATTATGGGTTGTCATATAAATAAATATACCTTTTCAATTAGCGTGAAGTTTTCACCATTTTATTTTTTCATTCTTCGAAAATTGAAAGAAATCAACAACGCCATTTGTAACGAACTTGCAACAGATTTCTATTTAAATAAATTATTCGAATATCGTAAGTTTTAAAAATATATGCACCATTCACATGATACATCAAAACAACATTTATCGATTCGTCCGAACCACAATCTGACGTCAAAGGAATAGTCCTTTAACATTTGACGATCGGTATCGTCTACTACGCATCGCGCATACTCAAAAAGGATCACGAACGGTACAAAAAATCAATTAAAATTCACTAACGTCCTGGATAATGTGAGAGATGCACTTCACATACTAAAACCGCGGCTTTTTTCTTTTCGATTTCGATCAATCGTCGTGCTGTGCATTATCGTTGTCGCGAAATATTATTTTTCGCGACGCGATCTCGCAACAATGGAGATGGGTATCCCCGATAAATTTCTGCACGACCTTTCCTCGAACCTAAAATGATATATGAATGTGAAAAGGTGTACGTGGGTTGTCCAATTAACATTTCTAATGTGAATGCTGTTATTCGGACCAAGAGCGCCGGATGAATCTAGTTATGTTGGTGAATTATATACTTTGATGGTGGGGTGTAATCACTGTGAATTTCTATGCTGAATGTGTTTCGTTGCATATATGATTTTTTTTTATTTCGAATGTGTTGACAGGTTCTTTGATGTTTTGATGATCGTCATAGTACTCATAGTTATATGCAATCTGTTTTAACTATAGGTTAATAACATTCTGATACCGTTAAAAGTTTGAGCTATTTTTGTTTGTGTAATCTGAAGGATTTTATCAAATATTTTGGTCACATATCTATTTATTTTCTAACCGCATTGAATGAGACTTAACTTTAGTGATTAATAGGAACCAGGGTCCTGTTAAAACAATGACTAACATTAACTGAAAAATTGACTAAATGACTCGTATAGTTAATAGATAATATTATCAAATAAATTTCATTTTTTTTCTATTTAAAAATTCACAAAATTACAAACTCAATTCTTTTTCTATTTAACAAAAACGTCATTTCCATATCAATAACACTTCGAACAATTTAAAGGAAACGTTTATTCACTTTAAAAACCACAAGTCGGCATTGAAACCAAATATCAATACACAATCATTATCTAAGCCAGCATAATACGTAGCGCATATCAATTCCGCATATTTACATAAAATTTCCTAATAAAAAATCATTCGAGTCATCAAGTCGTCAACGGCCAATTTTTCCGTTGACCCGAACATTCGATATAGTAACATATTCGATGTTTATTGCTTCAAATTGGCAATATCGAGTCGATCGGACGCCTCTCAGACGAATATAACTGTCAACATTGAACACGAGAAGGTATCGATCAAATTTAGAACGTGGAGGCAAAAAATAAATCATTATTTATTAGAAAAAAACGGTTCCAGTTTGCTGTAATGATCTGGTGTGGAAAAAAAATTACCGTAAATTGATTCTATTGCCGCGCGTTTGAGTGCTGTTTGGTTTTTCTAGTGTTACTTCTTGTGATGCTCTCTTTCGTTGTTTAGAAAAAAATCCATTAAAATTGTAAATGATTCGACTTTTTCATCTGTAGTTTCTTTACTATACAAACAGTTCAATAGATCAAAACAAACAGCGAATTCAAATATGATACATTGTGAATATATTAACTGAAAATGATAAAAATAATCAAACAGAATGCCTAACGGATGCACATGATGAGGTGAAGGGTTAACATGTTTATAAAGCAATAATTCGTTCAAGATAAGGAATTTTAATTGATAAGTCGAGCCTCAGGCATCTCGAAGGGCTTTTCCGCATATTTCCTTGCATTATAATAAACGGGTAACATTCGTTCGCAACTGCTAATTTGCAACATCGGTTGATGAACTCTCTTATGATGTACGACCCGATGACTCAAACTTTCAAATATTGCTTCGTACCAAATATTTATCGGTTAGATTTCGTTTTGCGGTCGGGTCAGACTTGCAGACACCGCAAAATATTATTATCGAATTCGAGTTAATTTTTATTCATGCTGTAGAATGCCGTTGACTAATTATGAGTATTTATCATTTTTTCTGTTTGAATGTGTGTCACATTCGAATTCGTGATTGAGAATTGGACATTTTCATTATCGTGATAAATATGGTTTGAAATCATTTTCTTTTAAAAAGTATGTGACTTTTTTTGAAATGTTTTAAAATTTATATTGTCTCTTAACAGCTGAAATATTTTTGATCAATTTGTAGAAATATAAAAAAAGTATTATAATTATTAGCGTTTAAAATTATTTATATCCAATATCGAATACACATAATTCATGCGATATAAGTAAAGTCTCATTATGTTTTCTATAAATTTCTCCAACAATAAATAACATCTGATACAAAATAACAAATTAACTGAAACTTCGAGATCAAATCTATATGCATGTATAAATCTAGCTTTGTGTCATAAAACCCATCGCGAATTTATCGAATCTCACAATTTATTATTTTTTTAATCGAATAAATCAAAACAAATATCGATATCTTACAAAATTGAATTAATACAATCCTAAAACACATTGAACCCCCAAACACGAACATCCCGCTTTCCACATCAAACAACCCTACCTCCCAACTCAAACATCGACTTCTTCCGAACATTTCGAATTGGCAAACACCTTCAAACCACATATCCAATCTGCCTTGCGAACAGCACATCGAGATAAGAATAATGTCACAGTTTAACGGGGCGGTTGGTGGGCTGACTTGTCGACAGCCATTGTTGTACGTTAGTTACCATTTCGTAGTAGCCATTGTTGTTCGCTTACGTGCCGCCATTGAAACGGTCAAATAGTCTTTTCTCCTTTGGAGCGTGAACGTCTTTCGGTATGATTCACTGCTTCCAGGTTGATTGTGAGTCATTGCTGAAAGATTCGATGTTTAAAGTGTTAACGCGGATGAACGGTGATGAGGAATTTGCTGGATCTCGGTGGGCTTGATCAAAGATGAATGTGTGCCGGAGTATTGTTTTATTTGTTTGTTGTAAGGGAAATTGAATGGTTGTAATTTAAATTTTATTACAAACTATCTTTTTGATATACGAACCTTTCTCTTTTTGTTGAAAGGGATATAAAATTTATAGTTCGGTTTGTGTTTTAATGATGCGCGTATTGATGTTTCGACGGATTCGTACATATGAGTGTTTCGTAAATTACAGTAGTTAGTTCGACCAAGAAAATAATAGATGTTTATAGCTGCGTAACTAGTCAGCTTTTGTTGTAAAAAATTATTAGATAATTTGAAATATTGCTTCATCTTATAACGTCGAATGTGTATATTGTCATTCCGAAAATATGACGTGCATGATTTATCTGTCATTCTTCGTAGAATTTAATATTTGATATAGAATCAAATGATAAAATTATTTTATTGGAATTAATTCGATCATTTCACAAAGAAATGTTTTGAAATCAGCTGTTTCTGAATGCCTATGAAACCTGCCTCTTTATATTACGTTACAAGAAAAGGCTTTTATTCTGTCAATACGATTTTGATATTTACCTATTGATATGACAGGAACATTGATTTACTTCACATTGATATTTCATTTAATATTATTGTACAATATATCGAAATCGCCGATTAACGCAATAGTAGTACTAGTAGTTAATAATAGTAGTAATAGTAGTTAATAGTAGTAGTAGTAGTAGTAATAGTAGTAGTAGTAGTGCAATATTTAGTTATTGACTCAATTCCAGTTTGTTATTGTATGTATTCATCAAAGCAAACCAGTCAATTTACCAACTATCAAGCTGAACGATATACAAACACAAATAACAATGAATGAAAATTGAATGAAAACTGTAAATAGATTTTTAATTCATACGAATTCACACGTTATTTGGACCGCTTCGTGCTTATGATTCGGCCTTCTTAACAGTTCAACTATCATCTCGCACTCGTGGCGCACTTGTTAATTTGAAAAAAATATTCCCAGTATGAAATTACGTAACGGAACGTTCATGTACGAATGTTTAAATCATTATTATTGTTTTCCGCCTCGAGACAGGTATGACCTAACCGCGAAAATTCATCACGTTCGCCTATAAAAACACACATGTTAGAACTCTTCGGAATGGAAAAGGCAAACTCGACGCTTTTACACGTGCTTTGAGCAGCTTTCTAATGGAATTTCACACATTAGGTCGTTTTTATGTGTAATTAGTTTATAATAGAAGTCGGGTAATTGCGAACGATTTCAGATTTAAATTGATTTGCTTTTGAGATTGCGGAGTGAAAAATTTCTCATTTTTATTCACAGAAAATTTTTGAGTGATCAAAGTATATTCTAACTGTGAATCTGCATTATTCGCACGTATTTTTATCTACTGATATTACCCAAGTGTGCAAATGATAAAAAGAACAAAAACTTCTTAGATCTACGATAAAAGTAGACGAAAATTGATGATACAATCATCATTATAACAATATTCCGTAGCACTTTTGCATAAAACATTATACTAAAATGGAACTCAAGTATCCACGATATACTAAACTTTTTACGCTGAGAGTTTTCACTTAGCCACGAAGAGCATTACCAGCTCTAAAGTGCCAGTCGGACGTGACCAGAAATTTCAACGATGAAATGCAACACCACTTTATTATAAAGTCGAGCTTATTAGACCGGCTTGTGCATTATGATAATTGAAAATTGCGCGGAAACCGCAAAAACGCACGCACACTATGCACCCACGCGCGAATCTTTCATCCCTCGCGATCGTTTGCAATGTTGCGAAATTGCTCGGAGATACAATAAATCCATATTGCACTGATGGTGGCCGTAATGTGTGCTTAAACTGTGCCGTGGGTCGGCTAGTTTACGGGTTGGGTGATAAATGGATGGGCCAGCGAAACGGGACGATTTGCAACGGACGAATGCTCGATTTATTGCGATACGGAATTCCGGCGGTGTAAATCTGAAGTCTGAAACCATTATTCTCTTATGTGTAGAGGGGATAGTTTGGTTTCGTTTTGGCTCTTGGTTTTGTTGGGAAATTATTCGGAAAATTATGATTTTGGTATCGAAACTCATTGAAAGTGACTTATCAATCACTTGAACTTTCGATTGTATCGGAAAGACGTTAAACACTTCATATATGATAACGATGAATCAAATCGGGCATAGCATACGAAATCGACCGAATTTCCTCTACACCATAAGATTGTAACATTTGTGTAGAATAAATTGCAAATTTTCGCGGAATTCGCATCGCATCGTCGTCTCACGTACTTACATATTATAACGAAGCAGATTCGCTTTTTTTTCGTACTGCTCGTACGCGATGGCATCTCTTCTTTGCCACTTCTTGCTGCTTCAACAATTTTAAAGAATATGATGTTTGTCTATCATCCGTGTCACAAGTTGTCGTCGATCGTAAAAATATGGTTGTTTTTTTGCGTGCGGAAAAATAGGACTTTAATTAAAATTTACGATCGTATCGTTGCTGGTTATTGCGAATTTTTCGAGCGCTCTTTCGAGCGATGTATGATACAAAGTGTTTTTGCGTTTTATGGGAATGTGTAGTGTTTTTTTTTTTGTATTTGCTATGAAAATGAATCAGATTTTTTTCTGTATGAATATTTGATTGTTTCGTGTAAATGAACTTTTTGTGATGTACTGATTTCGGAAATATTTGAACATTTTTCGTTATTTTATGTATTTATTATCTCGAATAAATATCTAGATTATAAATGAGTCATTAAAATTTTAATGAATGATGATTCAATCAACTAAAATAGAACCGATGATTATCTTATCGATTGTTTTTCGTATAAGAAATTTCAATATTGCAAAAATGAAAACCTTTGATCCGAATTTATGCAAAACTTAATAACAGCCATTATTCTAAACGCTATTTATAAAAGCAAATTATAACATTTATAAACGTAACATACAATTAACCTCAGTTAGTACCGTGCTAATTGTTTTTCGAAACGCAAAGTCGTAAACTTACATCAATAAAATATTTAAGCTAAATTTCTCAAGCCAACCACAAATAGTTTACTCTACATATTTATAAATACACGCTTTTCCGTATAATTATCCTCGTTTCGGCGATAATGTAGGAAACCGTTTAACACGCAACAACAACTCCGAAAAAGTAACAATATTCCAAACATTTTCCAGAACTTTTCTCCCATATTATTATTCTTTGGGTCCGCAGAAGGAAATCGCGCTTTTTCCGCCAAAAATCGACACACCTCAAACTTTGCGGACAATCAGCGTCATGAATAAGTCAAGAGATCAGCAATGGCAAACCTTTGAAACGGGTTCCCAAAATCGGCTACCGAATGAATACATTTTTTCGGGTGTACATAATAATACGAACATGCAGTGGTTGAAATGTAACGGGATAAAAATGCTTTCATGATTTCGTTCGTTTTTCGCGATCATGGTCGCCAATTTTGGTTGTATCGTCGGCGATCATGAAAATGGTACTTATCGAAATTTTCATGCATAACTGATTTTATAAAAATGTAAATGTTATGTTTTATTATAGACATAATCGTAAAATAATATGTTGAGGTTTTATGTGAAACTTTGTCGAAGATTAAAAAATTTTCTCGAGAAAAATGATCTGATTGATAAAATTATTCATTTCATTAAATAATTATGTAGACCCGTCAAAATTAAATGAAAAAGTATATGGTGAATGTATATTCTAAAATAATTTCAGTCCAGGAAAATTTATGACATTTTTGAAAGCTTTAAAATGAAATTTTCCGCTGTTTCATATTCGAAATGTGTCGTTTCAGCGCGTGTATTCCATTTTTATTCCCGACACTGTATTGGAAGGATTTGAAACCGTACCTGCGACACGTACATACAAATAATATTTGCTTTCGGTGCGAAATAGTTACGGGTGACGCTTTTTGCGAATGCATGAAATTGTACAAAATTAAAATCGAATTAAATCGACAGCTTTCCGAACGAACAGTTTCGCTAATGAAACGCGTGACTTTCTCACTCTCAAACGATTCGATACACAATCGTTTAAGAGCTTTTCATTTATTTTTAAACTTTACATACTTAAACCTATTCGTAAGATCCAAAATTTTCTATATTTTTCACGAAAATTTTCAAAATATACTCAAACAAACACCACAACTTATTAACTCCGCTTAATTCCCTAAACGAAATCGCAACTACAACAACACAACATCCGAAACAAACTTCATACATAAATCATGAAAAAACATATTGAAATTCAAATACATCACGACCCATACGCACATACACACATTCGCACGGTAAACATTTAATGTTGAAACACAATAATAATAGCAATAATATAAGGCACGAGGTCCGCCCCTCGCATAAATGCCGCCTTCGCCGCCTCTGCGCTTTTAATAATAAATCAACTTAATTTAATATGCGGTACGTGGACGGAATTCGCGCTCTTGTCGCCAACTAACCAACCCCCCCGAGTGCGGCCCTGTGTATTAACCCGTTGCCCGGCCGCATACTTTATTCATTTATTTGTTTCCTTGCGTATTGTTTCCGTTTTTTTCGAGGGTAATGTGCTCGGTCAGTTGTGGAATTTTCTAGTGTTTGGATTGTTGGAGGGTTGCTGTTTCAGATTTGGGAATTGAAATTAATTTTGAATTTTTTAATTATTGCAATTGGGTTGATGGAGTTTTTAAGTTTTTGTTAAGGAAAAGGGGTAAAATCAAATTAATTTCACCGAAATATACTTTTTATTTTTTTTGAATCAATATACATATTTTTTATATTAAAATATAATTTGTATAAGTTTTTATAACCATTTTCCATCTATTTTTTTATTTTACGTTCATCTTTTATAAATCCTGATGGTTTTAAATATATGCAAATAAATAGTTTTTCACTTCTACGCTATTAAATTTTCTGCCTCTTAACGAGTTTTCTTCGATCCAAAAAGATGAAAGTACAAAAACAAAAAATCTTTTCAGATACTTTTTACCATGTCTGAGTATAAATTGAACTCTAATACAATATGTATAAAGAATTAATTTTACAAGATAAGGCACTATCTGAATATTACAATTAAATATTAACATTATCTGAATATTACAAGTAAAGGCACTATCTGAAAATTTTCCTCAAGAATTCATCCCATAAAAAAATATATAATAGTTTAATTCATTATTACGAACATTCCATTGATTCTGCCACAAAATACTAAACCCCCAATACGTTAACTATACTCTTGTTCCTCCACAATATATTTTTATCCATTTTTATATTGTCGTTTCGGTGTTTTGTCCGATATGGACATGTTCGAGTGAGACCAGTCCCACGAACGAGTGAGATACTGTACTCGTGCAGAGCCAGGGGTGGCTATGTCCATATATGGACCGAAGGTTGACGACCCCGCACTCAACGTCATATCTTTGATTCGGGAAGAAACCGTTAAATTTGCAATTTTTCCGTTTCAATTTTGATTATGTCACTCTTTATATTGGGTCCGATTAGCGACCAACTCGAATTACGCAATCGCTAAAATTTCCAAAGGACTTTTCGTTTAATTAAATTCGCAAAATAAGCGGTTCATATCATCAATCACGGGCGATTAACTCTATCAGATCGATTGCAGACATACACGGCAACACAACACAAACAGAACGGATCATTTCGATACACTGTCCATAGACGGACATAATACGATTGACATCGTGTTCAATGCTTCATAGGATTATCCGATTACGTATGTTTTTCGAATGTAACGTTTTATTTTATTTGACGTGTGGTCACACTTAATCGCGTGTACATCGACGGACATTCGATACGCACGTTTAGAAAGAATTAAAATGTCGTTAAGCCGACAATTTTTGGAATTGTTCTCATGTGTCGACATTGACAGCTAAGGTTCGGTTGATGTGTGTATGAAAATTTTTCTGAATTTTGTATGTGAAGTTTAGATGAAAATATTGTAAAATTATATAATTTTATTTACTCAATAAATATTTAATATATATGAAATTTATTGCAATATCATACCTTTTTAATACCATTAAAAATTGATGGTTTTTCTTATATTTTATTGATAAGGGAAATTTTTTTTGGCGAATTATATCTTATATCCACTTATTAACCCATGCATGCTACTAGTCTTGTACGTAAGAAGTAAGACTGAAAACAATTCTTTAAAAAAAACAAACCATGCTACTAATCTCTTAACTTCTATTTTCAAGTCTAAACCATTGACCATATACTCTATAATTGTTGGAACTTATACACTGTGAAGGCCTCTTTTAATTATCTGATCCAGCGAATTCGTCCGAATCAAACTGAAAACGGAAAAATCTGCATTTCGAATCGTATCTAATTGAACTTCAACACACGTAAAATCTAGATAAAAGTTAACACTTCGAAGGCCGTGCAACACGCTCTAACCAGGATGCTATCGGGACGCATAATTAGCATTGTTCTTTGTTGCTATTGTTGTACTGTCACGGAAAAAAATCACACTCGACTTTTTAAACCTGTCATACGAACCGAAGATGATATAATACGTGCGCTCTGTAACAATTTGCAAAACGAAAGATTTATTGCTATGACTAAACCTCGTGACGTTATCTCTGTTGCGGAGAGTGAAAAAACAATTTTCGGGTTTATCGTCTCAATTGACCTGTCGAAAATCGTTGCAATGGTCTAATTGTATAATTGCGTGATGCTGTGTGTATGTTTTTCGAATGAAAGTGATTAGTTCTTATCGCTTTGTGAATTATACCGAGACGAAAATTTGATTCAGTCTTTCGTGTGTTGCTTTGAATTCACTTGCTTTTTTCAACCTTTTTATTAGCTTGCTCTACCGCACAGGTTTGTTGTTTAATTTAACGTATGAAAAATTTATTTTGTGAAACGTGCTCAATCTTTGTCTGAAAATTGAAGGTGTGTAGAAGTATAATTTATAAATATTTTCATACAAAATATGTAAAACGCGGATTCATCTTCGAAACAGTCAACCGTTGATTGATCAAAAGATCAACAGCTGTTCCGACGCGTACATTTCAAAAAACAAAATCCATCGTGATTGAAACACGCGAAAAAAACCGTTCGTACCACATAAATCAGACGTAGCAAACAAATTACAATCTTTTCAGAGCACTTTCAGCATCAATCATAAAAGCACATTACAGCAATCGACACTCGCCATATGGAGAATGATCGATTGTATCGGGAAACGCTTAGGCGCAAACACTGACTCCTATTATAAATCTTGTCAATTTACAATGGTTTCCGAGTGTTAATTGAAACAGAGAAACAATTCGAATAGATTTCATCGCGAGATTGAATTTGGCCAATTCATTCATCTACATCTGATACTCTTCATCATCGGACGAAGACTGCTTCAATCCTCTTCGTCTTCGTCCAATGTTTTTCTGATGGTGTTCGTCAATTTTCTCAAAAATTGCCTATTCTATCAAAATACGAAAACACTAACCGTAAAATCATCAAAAGGCCGCCGGCCAATTTTTAATACACAATTATTTTTTTCGATAGCGATTATCATGTCCGACCGCGACGTAATCTCATACACGTGATGTGTATCGGTATAACGATGTAGTTTCACATTACGAATTTTTTATCCACTTCTAATGGATACAAAAAAAAAGTACGTATTATGCGTTATACAATGTCGGTTAACCGTGCAGAGATGTAATCCGATTATTGTGCAGAATGCGATTACAATAATCGCGAAATATGTTGATGCGATTATTCGATAGACTCAACATAAGATGGATACGAAATTGATAATATATACCATTTTGATGACAATTAAAATAGACCAGATTTCATATATGGTTTCATATGATTTCTAGTGTTGTATCACGCGCATACATCATCACAACAATAATTATCGTCAGTCATTAATCATTCGTCGTTAGACAAAGGCTCTCGTCCTTTATCTCCGGCACCGTCCTTAATCATATGTGCTCGTGTTTAGAAACACGTTTCGGTCATCTCGAGCACGTTTTGTGCTTTTTACTCGGGTTTCGGGGTCAAGAATGTTATTATGTAGATTTTTACACGTACGCCGCGGCTAGATGTAATCTTCGATGGTTATTTTGCGATTTTTTTCGGTTCGTATGTTTGTTCGTCTGTAGGACGTTTGTTTGTTTTCGTGCTGATGTAATGCGATTTTTTGCATGCGGTGCAGCGAAATAGTTTTAGATGGATGGTTTTTGATTCGGTGATCATGTGTCAGATTGAATTACGCGCTGTTTGTTTGTTTGTTGCGTTTATTCTTGGAAGTTTCGTTCCAGGAAAGTTGTTACTTCTGTGTGGTTGGATGTTGTGCATATCAAATTCGCTCGATCAGCATTTTATTTCTAATGTACAACAAAAATTGTTATATAATTAAATGTATTTTTTTATACATATATTACTTCATTTGTCAATAATAAAATTACGTGAATTGTGAAAATTACCTAATGCATTTTCTTTCAATTGCTTAACAGAGACATCTATACGATTAAAATTATACTTACAATTATTCAGAATTCAATTATTAAAATTAATCTCAAACATTTTTTTATTTTTCAATTTATATATCATCATTTGAAAATTATTATTCAAACAATTTCAATTTGTTAAATAAATTTTATTTATCGTTTTTACAAACCATATAAAAAGACATCTATCGGCGTTCTAAAAAACTTTTTCAAATTGTTTCAGCACGACGACATCACCGCTTGCTTACAATTCCTGTCGGCACAACGCGTACAGGGCTTGGAGCAAGTATCGGCCGGAGAACTTCGTCAAGGAAGGCTCAGGGCCATCCTCGCCCTCTTTTTCGCCCTCAGCAGACACAAGCAGGCGACGAAGCAGCAGAGAAATGTCAGCAATGCTGGTTCCTGCGACGGGATAACGAACTTGGGCAGTCGACCGATGGGTGGCGCTAGTTGCGACGATTTTTCAGCCGGCAACATGACGCAAAACAGGTAAGGAAATTTTTGTATTTTCATTTCAACGTTGTGAAAATTTTTAAGAGCCTCAATTAAGAATTTATTATTATTATTTGAATATAATAAATGAGCAAAATATTGATTTTTCTTTAATTAAATTGTTAGTCATATCATTGGCTATTTACCAAGTAAATTAACAAATAGTTTTTATCGAAACCTTCAATCAAATATGAATTGATTGATGTATGATTTTACGTATCAGATTTCTCATATTCGAAACACAAAGAGCGAATCAATTAGGCGTGACTGCTTCCACAGAATTTCAACAATTATCGTCTCTTTGTAACAAGCTCGTTAAAATGAATTGTATTTTAAATTCCGTCATTGTTTCATGTTTAACTCGATTTCGATTCACTCACAAAATACAAACAGGATATGTCGATAATTGATGATTATTCTGATTCAAACCAGTGTTCGAAAACAGCAGCTTTTCCAATAGACTGAATATCAATAACGATCTCATTTTAATTAATACACACGTTTCAATGAAAAACTTCATCGATTTTCCGATCCTTTTTATCGACATACAAAGCACATCCATTTTCTAAAATAGACAAACCTTTGTCTCCACAGATTAGAACCTTACGAGATCATTCGAGCATAAAAAAATATATTTTACTGAAATAAATACATCTCGTGTGCGATCTCATCCTGCACGTCATAAAGCCCGACGTCCTGCCACATTATAATTACTTTGACATTTCGATAACGTCCGTCACGTCTTTTGCGAGTTATCCGCGAATTTATTGAATCATCTCCGCGCACATATAATGCGTAATAAATTAAGTGTTATTTGCTGGCAGAAGTTCGCAAAAAGACCCAAAAAGCGGTGAGTTATTGCCCTAAGGACGACGACTCTTCGAGGGCCGAATCGCGTTTCTATTTAAGCGCGAATGTGGGCAATTATTATTAGATGTGACACACCTCGGGTTTGGTGTGTTTATATTAAAATATGTGTATTATTTACGGGTTGTTTCTCTTTATCTGCATTGCAGCTCGTTTCTGTGGGACCGCATAGTGGTTAGGTGTTTCAATAAGTAAATATGTGGTGGATAATAATATGAATTCTTCGTTCAAAATTGGATCTTTTCTTATACTGAATGAATATATTTTTAATAAAATTTTTGGTATATTAAATTCGATATAAGTTTTGGTACATGAAAGGAATTTTTGTTTCAAAATATTTCGTTATTTTAATAAAAACGTTTTGAGTGTGTGGCAAAATTTCGAAGCCGCAAAACCACAAAATTGGACGAATTTTTTTCTGATGAAAATAAGATTTTTTATGTTGGTCATTTGGGTGAAATTTATATTAGTTTTGTTATTTTTGTGTAATCTTTTTCTATTTATTTATTGAAGTACCTTCGTAGGTTTGAACTGAAGCCAACGTAGGCAGTGGCGCGTTTCGTATGCGATTGTCGTTTTGATGAAATATTTCGTATTTTTTCCCGTAGGGAAAATATTTTATTTCGTATAAGATCAACACACTAGAATACTACAATATCACGATATAAATATATATTCATATTAATATAAAAAAATCAAAGAACAAAATGAAATAAAATACATTCCCAAAATGGCTTCACATAAATTTAATACGAAAACGCAGTCTATATCAAGAACGTTACTTTATTGTTTTATTTTGTGACAATCGTAACTAATTAAGACATTTAACGAATTAGTAAATCGAGCGATCTATCTCCAGATCCAGATGTGTGTATCTCGTATTTGAAAAAAATAATAAAGTAACGAAAATAAATGGGAAACGAAGCGAGAATCTGCACGTCTGTCGGTGGTCGTCGAAGAAGGCATTTCCGATTCGCTTTAAATAACAAACAAAAGTTTATTACCGGCCATTTCGAAACGTTCGAAATAACTGTACGGTTCAAAATTAACCGGATAACTGCACTGCAGTGCACTCTGGACAAACAAATAACGTTTTCCTTTGATTTTCATCTGGGAAAAATACACCGATGATGTCTTCCTATTTACGTTTCATGGACTTGTGTACAATTAACGCAGAGTTGTATGATTTGAAGGCACGTTTTGGTCCTGTGATGTTTGGGGTATTATTAAGCAATTGGCATTCAAATTCGGGTAGTGTTTTGGAATTTATGGTTACCGAAAGGGTCCTCGAAGTGGTAGATTGGTGCTCATTGCTGGTCGTGTACGCGTTGATTGTTTCATTAGTGAGCCCTTATGAGGTGTCGTATAATTTAACTCTTTCGTAATTAAGCTGTCATTGTTGTAATCAAATCAATGTTGTGTGCGTTAAGTGTACGATAAATTAATTTATTTTTTTGAAATTTCAAAACGTAGCATCATTTTTAATCAAAAACAACGGATATCAATCTTAAACCAGCACGTTTTCTAAATTAATCATGTTAAAAATCGCCAGTTCATCTTATAATGGGAGAAAGCACACAAACCCAGCACTTTGATAAATCGACTCTCGTCGCCCTCAACAACCACCCCCTAATTTCTCGTGTCGAGACATCTTCCGAAGACGAAACACGTCTGCCGCTATTTCACATCTATTTATTTTCCCCATGTATTTTTTTCTGGTTATCTTATGTTGGAGACACACACGGGAGCGAACATTAGATAAATAAACAGGCCGTTCGAGTGACATTCTACCAATAAAACTACAATTAAACGCGTTTAAAGATCCGTCGTCTCGTGTTGTTAAAACAACGCACTAACCGACGTCCATCAAGCGGCTATTCGATCCCGTTATTTGACTTTTTCAATTTATACTTTATAGAATCGAAGTATGAGAATCCGTGAAAGTGTTCCCTGCGGATCGTTGTGATTAGACGATTTGAATATAATGATATAATTCGTATGCAAATTCGACGATTATGTCGATGGGGTGGTCGGTCGGTTGACGAACACCTTCCTGTTCGGGAATATGATTCAACTCGGTTTTTGTTTGTCTCGAACGGTCGTGAGTCATGTGACGAAAAATAATGTCGGTGAAATGCCGGTGTTTTGTGTGGATTCGCGAAGAAAGTTCTTGTGTGGTCGACAAAAGCAGGTTGGTGGTGAGTGTTTCGGAATGTTCGCGGAAAATGTATCAGTGTCAATATGCGTGTGCGTCTATGGAAAATGTTAGTGAAAAAAATATTTCAATATTAGCTCGTTTCCTTTCTGCGGTTCGACTTTCTATGAAGGAATGCTATTTTGAATTTCAAGGTTTTCCTTGATAACATTTGTGTAGTTTTTTATCTCATATGTATATGTGATTTCGTAAGAAATGAAATTGCTGGGACTCACGAAATTTTCGCAATTTGGAAATTATATGATTCAAATATTTTCTCGACAGAACTTCGGATTATTTTCAAGTTAATTTCCTGAAATTTGCTGACGAATGTTTTGATAATTTAATACAATTTCGTGAAGAAATCACCATTTATTATATTTTCATTTTTACTTGCTCAATTTCTTGAAAAATCTTCATACAACTTTCACGAATGTACTCAAAATAAAATATTCATGATACTCGATACGTACTATTGAATAATAATTTATTGCAATAGTATATTTTCAATATAAAAGGATTCGCCGTAAAAGCGCCATCTATCCCCTTTCTAGTTTCCTTTTTTATTAGACTTTTCATTGAAATATGTGAAGTGTAATTTTTGTACCACGAAAAAGAATGGTTATTCTTCAATGTCACCCCTTTAATGTTACACAGCGTACGTGGGGTCACCCTAGCTTCATATAAATCTCTTAGGAGAAAGCTCAGGTGGAATGCGCCTAATGTAATCGACGTAATCCCATATAATCCGTACAAATCTCAACCGTAATTTATCAATCGCTTACTATTTTAACTAAATCCGACCGCAAAGCTAAACTTTAATTCTGAAAGGTAGGTATAACCGCTAACGGATCATCTCAAAAGTTGAGCCTTGAAATTGAAATCCAACTTTAATTAGACTCAACCGCCGCGAACCGTCTCAAAAGTTTATCTATCTTCAAAACGAAATCGAACAACTCGAATGGATTCGAGTTTAAAGGTCGATTCGTATCCATCGATCACTTTTCATATTCTAATCGATAAACTGGATTTATATCTGAGATCTGAGTGAAAAGATCTATTCGTCATTTGGCGGTCGCTTTTGATATATTTTCAAGCGACTTTGTTAACCGGTTACGTTCAATATTACTGAACGATCCATCTTTTTTAACGCGCACTTTGTTATTTTCAATCACTTCCATATTTAGCGCTATTGTATGAACGGGTTTGCCACTTGTTATCGTTGTCGTGAATTGCCGCATTGCATCAGTCTTTTTTTGTGAAAATTTTATCCGCTGTGAAATTTAAAAATTCCATTATAAAAAAATTGAAGAAAGTAAGATGAAGGCTTGGATAATTTAATAATTTTATGTATATAGATTGATTTTTTTAATGAACTTTCACTGTAACATGTGTCCACTTATCATTTCCTTTTTAAGGTTTCTATAAAAACTAATTAAAACCTCAAAAATGTTAAATCTCAATTTAAATAAAATTACCATACTTTGACACGCCTAAAAATACCTTAACTAAACCGCTCACCCAAATCCGTACAATTTCTTCAAAACACCAACCGTAAAAAGGCAATGAAATTATTTTACAATCGTTTAGCCATAATTTGAATTTTATTTGACGCCAAAAACGCACATACACACACAATTCCCCTCGCACAAACTGCATCAGCCGGGTGCAACCGACCCGAACCCAAAACCACCATCAGGGGACGAAATTTCAGGACACCGGCGAATGGCTATGGTGGTGACACGCACTCCCCCATACACCATGGGCTTCCGAGTCGAAATTCACAATACCCTCCATTTAACCGACAACGTCAAATTTGCATCAATTACAATCTGTACATATATAAATTTCAAAAAAAAAAAATCATCAATTCTTCAATATGCTAATCCGACGAAGTTTCAACCCCATTTTCCCTCTATATATGTGAATAATACAATTGGCAAAATGTCTCGTTTTGAAGCTGCATCCCCCACGTACCCCATGACGACGGATTGCGCCATCGTTGATGCTGCACCACCGCGCTGCATTCGAAGCCAGAAGTGCAAGTCGGATCGGGCCGACGACAAAACACTGGTGGCAGTCGCGTGCCGAGTGCCGTGCTGTTGGCACGTGCATGTGCAACCCATTCCGGGGATACACGTGCTTGTGTTGTGCTTGTTTGCTGTATGGTAGCAGCTGTTGGATTTTTGTGTCGTCGGGAAATTTTCGTGGCGGTTTTTTAGTGTTCGATTCGGTAGTTTTTGTGTTGAGATATTGAGATCTTTGTTGTTTATGGGTTTGTTGATTGTTGTTGGGTGTGCGTTCGCGTTTCGAGATTTGTTTGTTTGGTTGAAGTTTTCAATGAAAATTGTGTTGGGATGAATTATTTTGTATTGGTTTTGATAAAAAGTTAATTCTTTGTTGTTGGGAAAGTTCGGTTTAAACTTTAAAGTTGTTCGTTTTGAGATTAATTTGTGTTGAATTAGTGTAATTTTTAAAAGTTTTCGTTGAAGTTTTTAAAGTATTCTTTGTTGTGTGTAAACTTTGATTCACTTAGCGAATTATTGTAATTTAAATCTTTTGGTTCGGCTGGGTTTGTGTTTGTTGTTCGATTTTCTTGTACGGTTGAAATATGATAGTGTCGCGTTGTCGAAGTGCCTGTTCTTTGTTTATTTACAACTGTCATTCGAACTTTCTTTTTGTTTTCGATATTTTTTATTGGAAATCGAGTTTCATTAATTAAATTATGTGATATAGTGCGTTCACACTGCTAAATCAATCGTTTGTTTACTTTTAAATATCATTCGATTACTCGTTGTCAATCAACTTCGATATTCGATTATGATTGATGGTTTTATAAATCGACAGTTCTGCAATAATTAATTGAATCACAATTTAAATTTCATTGCTTTTCAATACAACGTATATTTCACGTTTTGTTTACCAACACTTTAATCGAATTACTTTGATTAATTCTAAATATTATATAATTTTCTATCATATTTACATATTATACAATCATACGCCATTTATCTTTTGACAACTGTCATCCAACTCGTTATCTTTCATCTTAAAAGACGTTGACTTCCTATTTTTTCATACAATTCAACCACTAAAATATAACAATGAAGTTACTGTGATGATCGTTTATATAATTTTTTATGTCTGGTCCATGTGAGTACATATTTTGAGACGGCACGCTGTGTTTTCTGTCATTCGAACTTTCAGTACCCGAATCGTTAAAAGTTTAGTGCTCATTTACGATTTCTTCTTTTTAATTGGTTTTCTTTCTCACGTGTTTTCGGTTCAAGATAACTTAAGTATTCTGTGCGTTTCAATTACGTTTCCGAATGAATATAAACGTTTTTTTTTTTTCGTTGAATAATAAATTATTGTTTTGATATTCTTTGTGGTCGCGTTCTTTTATATTATGAAAACAGTATTGTAATTATGGCGGATACGTTTATCGATTTATTCATAGTGCCATTAAAATGAAATTAGGTTATTGCGTATTTGTCCTGTCAGATTATGAACATGGGATTCTATTATGTAACGCAAGTTCACAAAACTATAAATTATTCAACAGGATTTACATAAAAATCATGATAAACACGCACCTGAATACATTAAAACTCAAACTCACGTAAAATCTCGCATGAAACCGTCAGGACATCATTAAAAATGTACCCGAAATTGTTAAGATTAATCTCGAGAGAAAATATTCGCGATAATTAAGACTACGTGCGAAAAACTTTTACGACCGTTCATTTTCTCCCGCATCGTATTAATGCAATTTTTTTTTTCGCAATTTTCCCGCAACGAAAATAAATTTTTATTCACGGAACTCAAAACAGGAAAACTCGCGTTATGCACACACACACATTTCACACAAATGCAATTCTAACCCTTACGCTTGAATAAATTAGAATCATACTCTCGTATATACCATATGACAAAATATCCATACACTGTGTATTTTATTATATTCAGTCACACCCCTAGTCGTTAACCTTTTGTTTGCCGGGCTCGGTATCATTATTGCGCACGTTCATGTATCGCTTTGGCCGAGTATTTTTTTTTCGTGACAGTTAATTGGAATCGTCACGCCTAAATTCCCTCAATATCCGCTCACATTTCCTCCTGCTTACGATTTTATGACTGCATTTCATACAGCCCTTCGTTTTTCGGCGGTTTTCCTAAAGGCAATAAACGTCGCCTGAAAATTTTTACGTTTAAATTAAGCCCTAGAATACGACCCGTTTAGTTATGCCGAATTGGATTATACAAATTGGAGCACGAAACCTCTTTATTCCGTTGGCGTGGAAAATGTTGTGTGTATTCGAGGAATACATATAAATTGTTTGTGTATAATAAAGTGTATTTGATTTAGACGTTCATCACCGATTGCAAATGCGAATATGATTGAACAAATAAGCTGGAGGTTCAACGGCTCTATTTTAGTTCCAAACAGTAAAACGATGATTCTCAATCGATATGTAATTTGAGTGATGTTTTTTTGATTGAAATGAATCATCTTTTTATCTTATATGAAATTATTTTTTTAAATTTGATTGCTTTCTGAATCATTTCTTTTTAAATGCGATCATAATAATTGAAAGTCGATGACACTCACTAGTATATATCATCGTCACTTTTATCGTGAAACCGCAATGTTTGTTTAACGAGAGTCATGTTTATTGAACAAACTGTAATCGACGTCTTCTCAAATAAAACTGTCTTTAAGTTGAAATTAGTTGACAAACTAATAAATGAATCGTTCGGTACAAAAAAGCGTCAATTTAATTATTTTTCAATTAAAAAAAACCACCGGAAAATAATATACATTTTTACCGGAGGAAATATTAATTTGAACTCGTAAAAATCAAGATACACATAATTGCATTCTTAATACTTGTTATTAAACACGATCTTCCATATTTGGAAAAACTACTTAAGCCAAGCCACGATAAACAAGTCAATTTATCTCGAGAATCTCTTCAACACTTCAGTTTCAAAATTCCAACTCGATTATCCATCAGACTAAACACCTCAACGTTCCAATTCATTCATGGGAACTGCGATCGAAAACCCATAAATTCGCACGTCCATAAAATTTCGAATCCTTCGAAATTCGCCACGACGAACGGAACTTTCGAAAGTTTGTACCGTTAAGGTTTAGAATCCGAAATGGGTCGAGAAAGTTCCTCGTGCACCGTTGGTAACTGTCGTCCTGTGTTTTGCCCTTTGGCTATGTTCTCATGCACATCGTATGCACTCACTGTTGCATTTTGCATATATGTTTGCTTGTATAAATATTTTAGTATTGTTTCGTATCGGTGGTGCAATGAAGCTGTTCTATTTGTATGTGTGTATGTCTGAGGAAGTAATATAAATTTATGTATTTATCTTTTCGAATATTTGGCGTATTCGTGTGATAAGATAATGTACTCCACTTTGATCTCATTTTTATGCGGATATTTTTTTATTGCTTGGAAGGAGATTGTATGTTTTTTCGGTTTTATTGCAGTTCGCTTTCATAACTGATAAGATTTTTTTTGTTTTCCGAAGTTTATTTTTCGAATAAAATTTATGTGCTTCTTTGTATGATGATTATGGTTTGTGTTAGAAAGGTTTAATGAAATTTTTAACTATGCTCAGAACTGATGTTAATCAAATTTTGATGAAAACATCAAAGTGAATAAGAAAGAAAAATCCAACTTATATTGCTACTTTAATTAACATAAAAGCTCCATAATGGATAATATCTTGGAAATGATACTGCAATTTAAAAAATTTATATGAACAATTTTCAATAGAATAAAAAATATTGTGTCGTTTATACTTTTTTATTTTTCTTTCATTCTATAGTGAATATAAATATTCCAAGCGTTTCTAAAAATCATATTCATCTACTAAAAAACTGTAAAGAAATACCCATATATTTAACCATATCTTGCTATTAAAATCTCTAGACGTCTTAAACCTACCCCTAAACGTTAAGAAACACTCGTTTAGACTTCTAAACACGTCTGCATTGTTTCTTGAATTAATTCGTGGAAACGATTCCGAATAGTAAACGCTCTGCACATTTTGCACCAAGATTGTAACTCAACACAAACTCGATTCGCCAACAAATTCTAAACATCCTCTACTTCGAAACTTGCCATAGAACTTCGAACGTATTCCATCTGAATACCGTATGAACCTACCTTATTTAGATTACCGGTATTCAATTATAAAATTTGGATACCAAAGTCAATAAATTCGACGACCTTCGTCGTTTTAAAATATATCGTATGTGTGTCATTCGTCGTCGGGTGCAACTTCGCTCTAAATCCACCCCTTCTTCTCGTGCTTTTGGGGATGTCTGATTATTGATTTTCTGCATTAAAAAAGGGGAGAACCGTTGTTTGGGAAGTGTACCTAAATTTCATATACGTACAGTTCGAGTTGGGTGCGTAATGAACGCACGCTAGTATACGAAGAGGGTCGAATCAAAACTACCAATTTTATTTTATGGTTTTCGTATCATATTACTGTCATGATTAATTAAATTATCGTTTTATATTCGTTAAAAAAATCTTATGAATACATATTATGAAAATTCTTGATGGGATGAAGCTTTCATACAAATCCTTTAAAATATTCATAGTAACGTTTTCAAGTATTATTAACAAAACTAAAATTTTATTTAAATTTATTATAAGGTTGTTTCCAAACTACTTTTTAGTTTCTAATTCACTCCCGAAGGTGATGTGCCAAAGTTTAGTTTTCAAAAATGAGATTTTTGACTCTCAACCCCTCGTTTGACAGTAGTAATCATCAGTCGTGTACTTTTCGAGCAAAATATGTAGGTGGAAATGGTAGTAATGACGTCCACAATAGGTCCAAAGGGTGTCAGAGCGCCCTTCAAAAGTTTACTCGAGTTGCTGTTTGCTGACAGGGCGCAAACAAACTGTTGCGGTTCTGTGTTTGCGTATGCAAATACGCGTAGAGCCATCAACGATTTCCTTCTCTGATTTCATGTTGGACTTACGCCTAGATTAAATAGTGTATTGTAAATGTTGGGGTTTATTTGGAAAAATTTGTATACGATGAATTTTCAGCGTTTATTAATTTGAAAAATGGCTGTATTGTCATTTATAATTCATACAGGTGTTCATTGTTATTTTTATGCTGAATCTGTATTACGTTTCGTTGAATTTGAATTGCGATATGGGAGGTCTATACGTAGAATTCGTATATTTAAAATTATTTAAAAAAAAAATTACTAAAACTATATATTTCAATAAATGAAAATATGTTATTATAATATAAGCAACTATGAACTTTATATTTTCGTATGACGTGTACGCAAGAATTGTAAGTCTTGGACGCAATAACTTTACCAATTTTCTAACTTTAGTGTTGCCGAAAGGATAAACTTTCGTTTTCAGTACTATGTTAGAATTAAATATATTACTTGGGAAAGATGTTTTAGTTCGCGTGTTCCAATATATGTTTCTTAAGTTTTTTTTTCAAGTTTGATTCTAATCTGTCGTGTCGTGACCACATATCGGTCTGGCGTGTCTGAAACGTCAAAAAATTAAGCGATGAAAAACGTTATCAGCTCTCCTTTTAATTTTAACTATTTTTTTTAATGAAACCGTGAAAGTATCTAGATTGAAAATAATGTAAAAAAAATACATGTATAGAAACAAATTGTTTAATATAAAAACGCAACGAACACACATGATAATTTTAAAATTGGTAAATGTATACAATCTTGCATATCATCGTAATAAATCCATTTAATGTCTATTCATAACAAAGCTAGACTTCATCAAAATATTTTTGTTATTTAAATTTTCGATAGAATGGACTCCTTTACTATATTTTTTTTCGTCTATTGTGCCAAACACGACCGTTTTTCATTTTCATACGCTGTCAATCGGCGGTCCTTTCTTTTGATTATTTCAACCCTCCTTCGTATATCCTTTGTTGTCACATCAAAAGATCATCCCTACTCCAAACGAAAAAGAATTTTCGTACGAAAAATCAATTAAACGTTTCAAAAGCCCCGCATTTCGTACATCCTGCAGAAAACATGATCTGTGCAACGATTCGACGACCTCGCCCATACGTTTTGATCACATTTCTTTTTATTTTTCATTTTTATTTCCTCGCTGGATTGCAACAGCGTGCCTCGTTTGAATGCGTCTTTTTAACATTGAATTCGTTTAAAACGTTTACGATATACGAATGTTTGCGAAGCCCTCGTCCTGATTAGATAGAACCAGGACTAGGGTTAGAGTACGGGGGTGGGTCTAAAAAGTACACAGCGACCCTATCAACATTTGCTGTGCTTTCGTGTATTTTCATATACAACTGATGTTTGTGCTTCGGTACTTATCTTAAATCAATTTAGGACGAGATCAAATGTACACTTCATATCTTAAACTCGAATAATTGAATATGTGAATTTCAGAAAAAAATATTGTATAAATGCGTATACTGAAAACGTGATGATATTAAATTTTTTGAATAAAGTGAAAGTGATAAAAAAAATATATAAAAAAGCGCAATAAACCCGAATAAAGTGCATTAACGATTTAAATTCAAGGACGAGCCGCCATGTCTCTTACAGTGTTGCCACAACTGAATTATGAATCCCCACGGGGGAGTGCGAACAATGCAATCTCTCCCGTTTAGCCCCCGCGTTTTCCCGCCAGTGCAATATTTCGCCCAAAGTGTTTATCCTTCGCCATAATGGAGCTCGGAGGCGCTAAGGTGTCGTCGGCCTTAACGCAGGACCTCAATGGACGACGACAATAATTTCGGAGCTGAAAAATATCCAGAGCTGAGGCTGCACAATGGGCAACGCTCATGGTGCCGCCAACCATGGGTACGGGAAGCACGACGCCAAGGGAAGGAGGGCCAGGAGCTTGCCCACCTCTCCGGAAGTCAGGAGGTAGTATCCCAAATGAGGAAGGTGGTCCTTGTTATGAGTGTTGTGAGGATAGTGCATTAGCTCACGCGATCTTGAATGTGGGGGAGGATGCAATCTCTGGGACGCAAAAATAAAATAAATTAGACCGTTAGGGGGATAGGTGTGTTCAAGGAGGACTGTGATGTTCATAAATCCGTTTTGGGAGCGGTGTCCTTTGAGATTACAGCGGTTGTGCATAACTGCACTCAAGTGTGAAACGTTGTTTTATTTAATTTGCGCTTTTCGTATTTGCGCATTTCATCAGGTTTGTTTGTTTTTATGGGAAAAGCTAAATTTTTAGTATAAATTAAGTCGAGTGTTGATTTTTGAAATTTATGTAAGAAATTTACGGTAATTTTTTAAATTTTATTTGCGAAATGTATTAAATTTCATACTGAAATATAATATAGTATGAAAAAATAATGAAGTATACAGGTACCTCTTGATAAATTATTTCTCCCTCTTTTTCATGTCTAACCCCCTCAAGGCAAACAATAAATCCCTCTATGTATTCTTTTCTAGATGAATCATCTAGTTTCTATCTAATGCAATAGTCATCCTCAATGTCGTAAATGACAAATATATTATTTTATTTTATTTTATTGCCTGCATTACCGCAACGATATTGTTTCATAGCTCGTAAACCACTTTTATTTCTCAATTTATACAAGTACTTACGCAATTCGATCATTTTCAATAATATTCATATTACACTTTATATTTGCCCACACTCACATCCAATCTGGCCATCATCTCGATCCATATATCAAAACCCTGCGAAATTAAAAGTGACGGCCACCCGTAAAATTGCTACATTATAGCCAGATGTCACCACAGAGACCATGGATCGAATAAAATCCCTATCTTCCATTATATAGTAGTAATTTTGAATCGCAAACACAATCGTAAAATCGTCGATGGACATTCCGTGACCGCTCGAGCGAAACACCTTTAACAGCAAAATACTTGATGTTCAATACAAATTTGCAGATAGCATGCAATATTGTTTGCATGCTATTGCTAGCTAAAATAGAGCTAAAACTTTATTATCTAAATAAGTTCGAAATTATTCTTGAATTTTCCATGTCGAATGCGACGACATGCCGCATTACAATAATGGCTCGTTACGAGATGAAGGCTTGCACTTTCTCGCTTTCGATTTTACGAGGCGATGTTAAAATCAAAATCCTTCCCGAGGCGTTTATTTATAACCGAGACCTTAACAAGTTCAAAAACCTTAGCTTTCTCGCATCTCCGATACAAAGAGCGATAGTCATCTGCGGTTTTCCTCAGATGTGTCACACCATTATTCTGATCTCAAAAGCATTTCGAGTGTTTATGCGTATTTTCAGAACATTCTGAAATCTTCACGGATTACGCAAAGCCGACTCGTTCGTTAATCAGCGGCTTATTATCGCTTTCGCAGAACCCGTCCGCCCTCGAAAGGGACTCTCTCGTGAACAGGAGACCTCAGACAGGACAATCCGGTTTCGTGTGTTGAGCAGAGGCTGTGTTGAATTGAATCTGCGGATACCGATACGACCACGCCTCGAGCCAACTGGTTACATTTCAAAAGCAGTAAGGAAGACCGCGACGACAGTAACTAATCGAAGTGATTATGAGGTGTACGTTAAAAGGATGCGATTCGAAAACGGGTCTTTTCCTTTTACCATTCAGAGACATGTGATCGATATTATAAAAAAAAGCAGTTTCCGATTGCCCGTATAAAGTATCGTCTATCCGTAAATCAACGGAACTTTTGTTTGGATGTACTTAGTATAATATAAGGATAGTATTTGTGTGGTCCCTGCTATACATCATTTACATATACCGAAGTATTATGTTTCTTTCTATCTTATCCGAGATCCGACCTCATTAGTTTCTTTCCTTTTTTATCTGTGATATATGCAAACACACCCGAATATCCTCCCCACTTGTAACAACCGTGTTCTTAAAATGGACAATGATTTATATTGGGGTTATTTTCGAATGTCCGGTAGGTAGTCGAACTCTTGCTTTTATCCCCCCGAGTGGGAGTGACATTTACCATTAATCTAGTCGAAGACATGCGAGAAATCGATCCAGATCCTACCTCGAGGGCCTTCGAGTTTTATAATTCTTTCGTACCCCTGTAAAAATCTTCATGAGGATGTTACTAAACTAGGTTTTTACATATTTTTGTGCAATTTTTTTATATTACGAAATTTTATGTTGCTCAGAAAAATACGAAGGCACTCGGTTCTTATGCAAAATAAGTATTGTATTGAGGCTCTTAAAATTTTTATATATTTTACTGTATAGTACAAGAAAATTTTATGCTCGTTACTTATGCATTGTACAATTTGAATAACGAAGACATTCTTTGTCGGTTGCAGGCAAAGCAGCAAGTCTGCAGCAGCAGCAGGAACGGCCATCCCACTTCCGAGGAGAGCAAGACCACTGCCGCCCACGCCCGGTAAGACAAGCTCCAACAATCAAGCTTTCAAATCACATATACATGCAATGCACTCGAGACCATGTTTGTTTCTTCTCGACTGAATGAATTACCGACGACGAGTACCGAAGGTGTCCGTTTACAGAGCCGGAGGAACGGTATTCGTTTCAACGCTCCGTAATCCGTGAAGAGGTGTCCCTCTGATCGGCTAAGCAGCTGCGACAATGACATTTTGTGTATTTTTTTCAAAATAGATCCCGAAGAAATTCTTTTCTCTTTTATAATGTGGCTCGTTAGATTTGACGAGGCTATTTGTATAAAGAAGCGCTTTTAAACGAGCTGATACGGGCAATATGATAACACTCGATCAATCCATTGATTTTGTAGATGTAAATTTATATTATTGAACATCTCAATTCGAAATTAATTGATCGAGATTTATAGCGCTAATATGAGAACGCTGTCTTTCATAACATGTTATTGAAATTTATTCCAACTCAAGAACCGATTAAATTCTATATAAAATCGAACGTGAATGAATGATGAAGTTCATAAAGTCAGCATGTATCTAAAGTCAACGCACTTCGCGTATTATTAGGTGCTGTAATGAAACACGAACTTTCTTACACAATGTATCGGAGAACGTCAGTTCGGTTTAATAAGAGTCCGTTGGACCTTTCACCCACGCTTTTGGATCAAGAACGTGTTCCACATAGAGCCATTTTAATATAACAATACATCGTTCGAAATTGATTAATCATTATCTATCGTGAAGCGTTTAAAACTCTTGACATTTAACTCTCAGATCCACGACCTGCAAAGGTCAACAGAACCGAATGCACTCTCACATATAATACTATGTACATTCTCAAATGCACCATTATGCAACATTTGCCTATTGTTGGCGCCGAAAAGTAAACTCGTTTAATGCGCAATGTTCGACAACGGTCCGGTTCGAATATTAAGTTATTCGAGACTTCGTTAATTGTCGTAGATAAGGGAGCCGGTCTTGTGTATGTGACGCGATTCGTTTGCAGCAATTTGCAGCATCTGCACCACTCAGACTAAGTGCTTGTTCGGTGTATCGGGAACGTTGCGACAATGCAGCGATTGTTAAACTATGGGTCATTGGTTCAACGGGGGTCTTTTGTGCGAAAAATTAGGCAGATGATTGGATGTGGTGTGTTGTGTGAAGCATTGTGAATATGTAAGTCATTGAAATTTTCTCTATGAACGATTTTGGTTTCATTAGAATTTAGCAGTTTTCACTAATCAATATATAAGATAATCATTATGGATGTGATTACGTATCATCGATCTGAAATCATATGATTTCAGAAATCATATGAATATGTCTGAAAGATAGAATTTTTCAGATTTTTTCAACTCAATATGACATGGTTTTTAAATATTTTCATAAAAAATTCGACAATCTGTAAGTTTGGAAATATTCTCTTTGAGCACGCACACGCGTTCGCAATTTAAATATGATTTATTAAGGACGCGTCCTTTCGACCGTCCACCAGATTGGATTACTGAAGCGTCTTGCAGTCTGAAGAGAACGCTTCATGAAAGAAGCACTCATTACCGCGAATTAGTGAACCTCTTCAACTCTAGATCCAATCAAGCTCAAGTGCGACATTTTTTCTTTCAAGCCTTCACTGCGTACGGTACTGAATTATTATAACGAGATATCTCTTTTTTTTTTCAAAATAAAATACATAGTAACAAGTATATTTATTAAAATCATATCGAATCTTCTTATAAGTCCATAGTCATAATTAAAAATCTTTAAACAATCAATTCATAAGACAGAACACCAAATTAACACCCAACCGCACAAATTAACACCTACCATTCGCGCGCGTCCTTAACCCAATTGCAACACGAACAGGAGCACTTGTCTACATTTGGCGATGAATATGGCACCGATTTCCGCCATAAGCATTGTCGCAGTTGCATTCGGCTCTGATCGGCATAACAATCACTGTCAATTGTGGTCGGACAGGATAAATCGCGAACCGACCTCATCGCGAGCCCAGTGGCCAACGGTCGTTTCTGCAAAACACTCCTGTTTCCCACTATTGAGTGCTCTAGTTTGTTTTGTGCTCGGGTCGATCGGATTTGTTGTTGTTATGGTTAGTGTCATGTGTGGATTTTTTTGGTTGAATGTGTAAATTATGTATTGTTATTTGTGTGGTAAAAAAATCGGTTGTTTATGTTGGTTTATTATTAAGCTTTGTTGTATTTGTGTTTTGATTAAACGAACCTGCCATACGATTCAACTATTAGACGCAACTTTTCGATGTTATTTATTTTTTAATACTTCATTTAAATAGATTTTTTTAACTAGATAAATATATTTTTATTGATAATCCAATGTCAAATTTTATCAAAAATTTAGATTTCATAATAATAATAATAATAAAGTAGTTTCTTTTACTGAAGATTTTAATAATATATTGCTATATTAAATTTATCATAGATTTTTTTCTATCGAAAAAATAATAATAACGACAGGATTTTATATACGGTTCATAGACACATTGCAGTGTGACGGCGAACAATGATGATAAAAAAGACAATGGGACCAAAGCTGGCTCTTGGCATATGTCTATTGATATTTCCGGTAGTTCATCATCGTGCTGAATTAATAATGATTGCGACACGGACAAGATGAAAAGAACGATACAAAAGTCCATCTGTGAATATTATTTAATCAAAAGATAAAAAGCGTCAGTTGTCGTCCGTTGCGTAGGACTGCATCGCGAATTTCAATCGAAAGATTTATTGCTCAACGACTTTCATGTTTCGCATTGCAGGTAGCAAAGGAGGCAGTACAGTGTCGGGAAGTTCGAGCCGTTCCAGCAGCCCCATAGGTCAACAATCTCCTCTAGTGCCTTCTCCTAGGATACCATCTTCACAGCATCAAGTTCAAATCAACCACAACGGGTATTTATAATTAATTGTTCAATTTGTGTTTCGATTTCGGGTTTTTAATGCGTTATATTTTTCATAGATCCCGTCCTAATTCATCTTTATTAACTCCCGGTAGTAAAATACCGTCGAGTCCATATTGCGGCCAGCCTGCATCTCCCGGTGCGCCTACACCACCTCCGCACCAACAAAATGCTCCTACCAAGCATTCTATGTTAGATAAATTGAAATTGTTCAAAGACAAATCGTCTAATGAGCGGCACAAAAACAACCCGACCATATCGAAAAGGACCAGTTCTTCCAGTGGCTTCTCGTCGGCCAAAAGTGAGAGGTCCGACTCGAGCCTCAGCCTCAACGAGAGCCACAACGGTACGACACATATCAAAGGACCAAATTGCATTGTCAAACAAGTAGTACAAACGGACATATCGAAAGACAATCAAAAATCATCCAATAAGAGTATCAAATCGAAGTTGATAGCCTCCAAACAAAAGGAAGTATCAATGGTAAACAAACCGCAAAAGACGGACAAAGCGTCCAAAAACAGTCCGAAACTTCAGACGAGAGAGAAAGAATCGAAAATAGCGGCGCCAAAAACTAACTTGAATTCTAAGCCGATGTTGATCGATGATAATATCAAGTCTTCCAAAATCTCCATGAAACAAGACACCAAAATATCGAGGTTGTCTGGCAGCCAAATGAAATTGTACCCGGATCAAAGGATTCCTAATGAAGCTCTCGTCAACAAACTTTCGCCCACCGATCCGAAGTTAATACAAACCAGCATCCAACCGCCGAAAATAAACTCGGCATGCAACGGTCTTTCTAATTCCAATTCAAACAATTCGTTCGCTTCGAACCAAAACATGTCGCCACAGTGTCCGTCCTCCACGGGAATCCCGAAACCGACTGCGGCAGTGAAAGGTACTTCCAAAATACCAAAAGACGACAAGAACAACGTCTCGTTAGTGAAATCCGGCAGCAATGCTTCCCAGATGAGCCCGAGCCAGAGCAATTCGACTCTGATGACAAACTCAACGGGCTCCACGACACCTTTACCTTTTAACAGGGAGCTGTCGAGTCTCACTAAAGAAAATTGTCAGAAACAGACTTTGGTCGTATCTCCGATGCCAAACACGAATCCGGAAAGTCAAATGCTACCTGTGAATCCAGCTGTTTCTTCGCAAATGTCGGAAAGTTCGAACTCTAATTCAACGCATAGTGCTTCCACGGGTGCCCATTCGAACTCTAGTGATGGTAGTGTAATTTATAGACCTTCGAGTGAATCTGGCTCTGAAATTGTTAAAGTGCGTCATAATCCTATACCCAACAGAAAAATAGATGTGACAGCTCAATTTATTACTGAAATGATACCTGAAAGTCAAATGATGGTAAAGAATGAAAATAAAATATTTCCTGAAGACCCAAAACAGGCCACCGATAAAAAATTGGAAAATTTACGAGTCACTGACAGTCCTGTACATACTAGAGAAAACTCTATAGGAGAAGAAGATAATCCTTCAATGAATGTTTTACCAATGAGACCTCTTCTTCGAGGTTATAACAGTCATTTGACATTACCAGCAAGATCATCGCCTGCAGTTTCAATGAAAAACGGCTTAGGTCCAGGATATCCTCACCACGCAAACACCGTAAAAGCCAACATGAACCTGAACTCGAACTATCCCAGAGGCGGTCCACAATACGGCGGCTACGCAAGTTCAGATTATTGCGATCTGGACGTGGCTGCCGGATACATGTCAGAAGGCGACTGCATGAGAAGAATGGGTCCTGCAGACATGGAAAGGGAACGAGCCAGGGCCAGAGCTGGAGATATCCTCGACGGGTACATGTCCGAAGGTGGAGCCTCTTTGTACGCCCGCAGAATGCAGCACAACTACCAGGGAGGTCCTCCAGTTCACCAGTTCGGCCCAGAAGACAGGTGACACTTTTAAATTATTTTTTACGTTTATTTCCCGTCTACTATCATCGAGGAGGGTGGTTCTCGTTGGTCGAATATCATCCCCTAGCAGCCGAGCGTGTCCTCGAATAGTAATATCGAATTACGGCATTCGGCGAGAGGGGAAAAAGCGCTTTTTGAAAGACATCAAACACACCCTCGCCTTGCAAGAAGTCAAATTCATATAAATCATAAACACGTTTTATATTTTTTGATTCAATTTAAATTTAACCATTAAATACTCATCACATAAAATTACGAAAATTAAAATTGCATTTCTATATACTTGAATGACTTTAGTACTAATTTATTGTGAGATTTACTTATTTATTCAATTTATTTGACCCATTTTGCTGCTACCGTGCGTATGCGTGAATTGTTCTATTCATTGCCACTAAAAATGCATTCACGTATTTCAATCCTTTTTATTTCTTCTTTCAAATACATTCTACGTGTGTTTTGTATGCTTTTTCACGTTTTCATTTGAATGCATCTTTTGTTTGTGGTTTTTTTAGGGAAAAAAGCAATCGTGACACAACAGGTAGCCTCTCTTTAATCGAATATTTCAATTTGAAAATTTCACCTGTGTATAGAACGTTTTGAAAGAAACTACTTTGTTAACGAGAATCTATAGCTTTAGTTAATCTTTTTGAATTCGTAAAAATATTTCATAATTACTCTTAAAAACGATAGTAAATATTCAAATTATACTTTTGAGTATAATATATTTTATCGGGTAATAACAACGCGAGATAAAATCTTTATGGCGTATCGCAAATATTTACACTTTTTACATTTTAATAAATTCACTTTTATGTTTTTCGCACTAAATCACTTTTATTACTCACAATTAACGCGTTACATTATACGAATATACTTAAACAAGATTGTGTTCGATTCAATTTAGTTCCGAAACAGTTTTCCATTAATTTATTTGAACAGAGAACTTCGTAGGGCGGATACTCGTTTTCCCATAGCGAGTTTTCCCCGCATTCCGAATTTTTCGTAAACAAGCTTTCCCGCCCTTTTCCGAAGCGGGAAAAACGAAGTCACGCATCCTGGATCACGATACATACAGGGATTGACCGGGATTTGTGCACGAGCCTTATTGAATAGGTATCCTTGATGCATCGTCACAATATCCTGACTTTTTACCCCCCTGTGGTTATGACATTTCACCCAGGTGCATTAAGGCTGCACTTTCATTCCGAATTATTATGAAAAAGAAATCCATATAGATATGAAATGCGCCGAGTGCATTTTCTATTCGAATCATTTTTGTAGTACCGATTCGATCAATGACAATGAGTATGAATTAATAAAATTCTTAATTTTTTTTGGTATCTCAGAATTGAGTCCGATTCGTTCGTGATGTAACTTTTGTAATGCTCGCACCAATTCGGCGTAATTAATAACCATCGTTAGAGTCAACTGTGTCTAGAAAAAATTTGAAAATTAATACGACGATTCGTTATAAAGACACTCCGGGAACTAACGAATCGGCTCTCGATAAATTCGTACGAAATAACTGCCAGATTAGTGAATGTATTCTGGGAAGAGGATTATATTGGAGAAAATGTCATGTTGGGCTTTTAAAATAACTGTCACGATTGCATATTATAATCTCCTCGTGTCGTATGAGGTAAAAGATCGTAATTTTCGAACAAAATCTTCTGGTAGATAAAATTGTAGAGGCGAGACGTCGTAAATCAGAGACGTGAGAGTTTCGGCTGTCAAAACACACGTGCCCATTTATCACGGAATCGTAATGTTACACCAAATTCATTTATTTTTGATCATTTTTGTGTCTAAGAAAAGTAAGCTAGAAAAATTTCAGTGAATACTCGATTATTTCAATAAAATTTATATATTTAATACACCTTAAAACAATGAGTTACTTATACATTTGATCCAATGTATTTTAATTGAGTATTTATAGTGTAAATCTATAGCATAATTTACTTAAAAGATGCGACAATCGATTCAAAAGCGCATTGCTGAAACGTTGCACTGTAAAATCGCCGCAGTATGTATAATACATTGTTATTATACAGAGTGAAACTCTAAGTAAGTTCGTTTCGAATGAGCGGTTTTCTACAGTTCCGAAACTCTTGAAGAGTTCCATTAATATATCAGTAAACTCTGATGAATACATCTTTAGAAATTTCCCACCGAAATACGTAGCCGAACTTCTTAACGTAAGTAGTTTCGATAAAGGCTTTATTAAAAGTACTCGTACGCCTTCATACTAACTTAAATTAACACGAAAAATCCATAAATTGTTATTCTTCAAGTACTCGCATTCTAAGTAACACATGATACGGAAATTCTCAATTATTATCATTTCAAAATCCACTCTCGTCCTTATATTCACGTATTAAATATTACATAAATAAATTCAAGCAAACGAAGTCACGTACTTATTCGGTACGTGCGCCCTTGAGAGTGCGATCCGCGAAAACTTCCAAATTCAATTTTCACATCACACACAACACACGACACCGAGCCAGTCTTTCAGCAGCAGATTTCAGCCCCCGTAATTTTCGCTCCTAGTTTAATTCGAGGGAATAAATAATAGCTGTGTGCATTAAATGCAACTGGGACTAGGAGAGCCGAACGGCACTTAATCGCTCCTTCTCCTCGGAAGATCGCGAGGGTCTGGGTCTTTGCAAATCCTCGGAAAACTCTCTTCTACTTCCGTCTCTATGGCGAGGGATAGTATTTATGCCTCAGAAGGTTTGCCAGATCCCGTTTTCCCTGTGTTAGGGAAATTCGCTATCGCGCTCTTTGATCTGGGTGGCATTTGTCGTTTATTACGCTGAGCGAAATGTGGGCAAAATGAAAAGTTCCTACTGTGTATGTTTGTGAGTGTGGTATTTGTTTTGGGTGTGTGTGTGTGTGTGTGTGTGTGTGTGTGTGTGTGTGTAAACGTTACGTTATACGGAATGCATTTGATGAAAGCCTCGCATGTTTACTTCGAGTTTCGATTAATATCTGAGCCGCATAAAAGCTTTAATCTCGTACACAATTAATGTATTTTATGTTCGCTTTTTGAAGATTTTTTTATTATACATATTTAATTAAAAATATATATCGAGGAGAGTTTTATATACATTTCGATAAGGGATATCTTCTTCACATTCAACTGATCACAAAACGAACAAAACAATGTGAAAATTTCAACTTCGCGTAAACCTTTTTGTTTCAAAAACATTTTCTCGTTTTGCATACCTTTGCTATCGTTTCGTGAATTTTTCGAATACTTGAATAAAACCAAAAGCTCGTTTATTTTTATATTATCGTATTTCGCAAATCTGTTTGATTTTATCAACTCTCATAATCATCCCAAATTTGTGCTATTAAATTTCAACAACATTTTCCTCAGCGTAATAATTTCATTCGAAATCTATGTTACAACAAAGTAATCGTCCTAACCACCAATAACACTCATAGCCGATGATCATAAAATCGATCCATCCATTCCACATCTTTTACGACACGCTCTCTCCAGTTGTTTCCGAATAAAACCCGATATAAAACACGGTTTATATCGCAATATGAACTCGCTACGAACGTTAAAATTTAACAACACCGTAAATTCGGACTTCACGATTCGCAGATCAAACGGTGGCACCGTATAATAACACTCTATTGCGTTACATTATATTATATTTCGGGATGTTCGTATCTGAAGCGAGACGACCCCTTGTTTTTGTTTTTGCAATCGATATATAGGCTCGATTATGAGGAGGATTGTTTTGAACTCTCCCGTGCGAAAATCCTCGCTTTTCCGAGCGCCGTATTTCCCTTTTCCCTTCAAAGGTTCATCTTCAGATCCTCGGGGGTGAAACGAATCGATTTACGACTCTGAATGTCTTGAACTGTGGTTCGTAGTATTTTGAAAATTCATTTTGTGTAAGATGAAAATTTATACTTGGAACAAAATTTTAGTATTAAAATTTAGAATGAGAAATATTTTAAATCAAGGATTTTTTGTGTTTTTATGGTATAAAGTTCGACTAAATTTTACTCCTTACTCCTTAGTAACTTACACTATAGAGTTTTATGTGAAAGTTTGATAAGAATTTTCTTCTAACGTCGCATGATTCGTTTTTCTTTGAATCTTTTCCACTTTTCAATGCTTGAGAAGCTCTTGTTCCGAAGCGAACCCTTCTCGAGAACGAGCCCTTATATACGAGTGTGTATTCGATTTTTTCACCAATTTTTCATCGTACGTTTTGCATTACGCTTTTACGTATGTCGAAGATCGCATTACAGCCAACCGCACCGAATTTACATTCGAGTGCTACTCTATTCCCTTTCAACCCCTGAATCATATATAGACATCGACAATTTTGAATGCATTTCACATTCGATTTAGCAAAAGTTTTCCACTTCGATTGAAGATGTGCAGAAGACGCTTTCATTTGAATCTTATGATGCATATCATCATCATATACAACCTATATAAACAAGGTTTATAATCCTATTATATAATATTATGATTTTCATTTTTTGTAAAATGGAGATGTTATTTTTATGATACTAAATATAGTAATAATTTCTCGTGAAAACATTTTTGGGTCAATCGGTGGATATAAAAGTATCCGACAAGGCAAGTCAGGAAAATATTTTCGAATATTTTTTAAATATTTTCTCTTCAAAAATAGGACGTAAAACCTATGAAGTAAGTGTTCGTACAACCGAAAAGGGGATAAGATTTCGTAACACGAATTTATCGTACTTCTTCCCGGCGATTTGGCGCATTCGGCAACCGCACGTGGAAATTTGCATATACGCAATCTTGTTACAAGGAACAACCCCCACACGAAACACAATACATTTCTATAAAACATACGTAATAAAAATTTATCAAAAAATCCCTCCATTTATATCTCTCCCGAAAAACCCACCGAAACCACAATTATCCGACGCGTAGGCGACAGGACGATCTATAAAAAAATCACAAAGGTATTTTTGACGTCTCGAAAAAAATATAAATATTTATAAAACACAATTATAGATGTGCGTCACGCGCATATTCACTCCGCAACTGCCGAATCCGTAAGTTATGGCCGGCTGCAGATGCGAGGGTCGGCCAAGGAGCGGAAGCGGAAGGGTGAGGTTGGCAGCGCCGGGAGCGCGCGCCAATAAAGCGCGGCAAAATGGAAACGAAATTGCGCGCATTACGCGGCCGTCCCGTTCGATTTTCAGACTCGTTTTCGATATAACGGCGGCCGTTTTCAGCTGCGAAAAAGGCAAACGGCGTTTCCGCTCCATTTCCAATTGGAGGCTCGTTTCTGGATTGTGTCGGGGATAATGGTTCGAATTGTTACGCTTTTTTTATATATTTCGGTTAAGAACTATTTTCTTTACTGTACTAATTTTGAAGATTTTTCAAAAATACTTTCTTATGTATCATAATTTGATCATATGCAGTTAATTTGTTATCTATTGTAAGTTATTGTTTACAATCATAATTTCCGACTTTTAAACAAGTTATTCTTAAATTTCAATACTAAAAATCTCTTTCCATGTACTAATCGCACAAATTGTCACTTAATTTCAATAATCAATTAAAAAGTTGGACCATTGATCAATTGTTTATACATAATCAATACAATACAAATCCATATATTTCAATCCAAAAATACCCGTCGAAAAGTCACATTAAAATATTCCAAATACCACTTTTTTACTTCACAAAACTTTCTAAGCCATTAAAATTTTTGGAACGAACCGATTTGGCATTCTTCCCCTACATTACGACGGTCCATACAAAATCTCGAACATTCCTCCCACACGATAAAAAGCACAATCGATAAATCCAAAGCGCGGACTTTCGAACACGACCATGCATCAGAATCAGACCAGCATCCTGCCGACGACAACCGCGACCGATAAACACGGCAAAAACATATCTGGCGAAAACGGAAAGTCGAATATTCGAGGGAATTGCGGCTCTGGAGGATCGTTACCGTCCATCTTCCCGTCTGGAAGCATGGCGGTTGACCATCTGTTCGGGAGACATGCGTCTCTATATGCTGTGTGATTTTGTTTCGTGCATGTTCGTTCCTTGGGATCTTGGCTGGCTTCATTGAATATACATGAAGTCGGTTTCGGATTTCGAATTTGAAATTATCGCGCCCTTTCGCCGATGTCGGTTGCGGATCGTGTTGAGTTTTTCGTATGTTAATGTTGTAGGGACGTGATGGTTGTGCGGATGTGCTGCTTTAGAGGTTGCGTTACGTTTATGGTAATATTTTTAAACGACTTGATGTTAGGTGTTGAATTCGGATTCGATTTTTTCAATTGTTAGATGTGTTCGGATGAATATTTAAATTTTATGAATGTGCAATAAATTGCTCTTTCTTTCATGTTACTTTCTTCCTCAATTTTTCAATTTAACTTCGATCCCTGCTTTGAATTTATATTGACTAATAAAACTTTCGAAAGAACCATTCTAGATAAATTAATCGAATTAACCCACAACCTAAATACACGACAATAACATCCCACTGTCCTTCGAATTCAATTATATTATTCAAATTTGAACGGAACCCGTTATCGCAGCATGCGGGCAGCGCTCGTAAAACAAACGTAAATTCGCGCCGTTAAAATTTCAATCCTCGAAAAAGAAAAAGACCGTTGCACAAAGCACGTGCACTCACACAAACAAATGCATCCAGATTTTTTTTAATTCGCCTTATTTATATTATGAAAATAAAACCGCGTACGCGCGTCCCTTTCTGCCTTTGAATAATTCGTATTTTTGTCTTTTTCGCGCGCAACGCACGCGCGTCTCGTCATTCGCGCACATTGCGCCCCCTCCCCCGCCCCGTGTTGGCGACGTGGTCTCTCTTTTTCGCTCTTTTGTATGGACGTGTCTCGCTCTAAAGCTCTCGGTGATAATCGTCCACATTTACTACCTTTGTTAAGTCGGACTCGCACTATTCGGTTGTGAATTTAATATTTTCTTATTGGATTCTTGTTGGTAGTTTTTCCGAAATTTTCTTTTGAAAGTGTGCTTGTGGATAATGTAATTGGATTTCATTAAGAATAATTTTTTATATTATTAAAATTTAAAATAATTAATTATCTATTACTATACAAAGACATCTTCAAATATTTTCCATTTTAATCCATACATCTCGTCATTCGATCAACCGATTTTTTTTATTTATATTAATAAAATAATATCAAATATTTTATTTTGATGTGATTTTATTGAGTTATCTTTTCTTTTGTATACTTTTTGTGTTTTGTGTATTTATCTTTTCTTTTTGTGTGTCTGTGTTTTAAATTATCTTTTGTTTCATTTGTGAGTCATTTTTAAACTACAAATCATTAAAATTTATTAACAGAGTTCAAAGGCTATCATAAATGTGTATTTTATAATAAAACACCACACTAAATAATTTCAGTGCTTGTTACATCATCGCAAACAATCGGACGTATGCAAAATAATAATATTTGAATCGGCTTTGTACGTATATTCAAATCTAACTCATTCTTTCCATCGTCATTGCTTCACATTTTATTGAACTTTAATCATTTTAATTGAAACCGATCGATACCGCATTCATCATTCGTTTGTCAATCGACAGATCAACTAGATTGTCATCCTGAAGTACGCATTACGAATAAAGAACTCGCCTCAAAAATAATACCATTTTTTTATTAACATATACGTAAGTTTCATCTTTGATAAATATTATCGTAATTTTTTTTAAATAAATAATATAATATTCCATGGGGTGTGTAAGCTGTTTTCGCAGTGGTGCACGTCGATCTTAATAGTTTCACCCTCCGTCGTACAGGGGGTGTTTGAACCTAACCTAACATTTCGCGAATTCTGCTCGCGTGTGATGTCCGGCCGTCGTCCGCCTCTCGGAGGCAATTCCACGCTAAAACCCGATCGAAAATCGCCTGAAAATGTCCGGAAAATCGTCTTCGACATCCAACCAGTAACCGAGACGAGAGAAACGCCGGAAAATTCCAAGAAAACCATGTGAAAACACGTAGTAAACATCCGATCGATAACTGTACGAATATCTCGTCTAATATCGTGACTTTGTGCCGTGTGAAGTCCACACCGAGCGAATGTCGTGCTTAATAATAAATGTTTAAACAATAATGGTATAAATAATCGTATATAATATTAAATAATATTTTTCTGATGGACTTTTGAAGTGTCGGTTTTTTCGATAATATTGCGCGTTTGTGCTTTTCCTGTGTCGCTTTCATGTGTTTGTGCGTAAATATTGTATGATATTAAAATTTAAATATTTGTATGCCTTCGCTTCGTGTCTTATGTCTACCTAAAAGTAATTCGCATAAATGAAAGTGCTTCTTAAAAAAATCAAAGTAAAGTTTAAGATCATCGCTCGTACCAAATTATAAAAAAGCGTCTTCCACAATTATCGCTTTACAATAAAAAATAATAATAAAATCTCATCATTATGTATTTTTGTATTGCTATTTTTTGCGACGTGTACTCAGCTTGTGATGTTGATTTGCAATGGTGCTCGTTCATCTGCTCAAAACTGGTAAATATTTAAACAGTTTTCCCTCCCTTTTTTCCCTACACCTTATCAAATATTTATTTCATCTACAATAGTTTATATGATCGTATTGTTTGTTGTGACTATTTCGAAAAGCATAATTTTTATATTACGTTAGGGTCAATGCAATAACCACATGGTGATTCATGACCAACTGCTGCAGTCACACTCCGTTGCTTTTCTATCATTTAATTATATTCGGTCACACATAAGAAGTTAATTTAATATTTTATATAATTTTATAAGGCGCCAAAATTCTATTGTCCCGCCCATTCGTAACCAGAACATCTGAATCACTGATGTTAATAAAGTGACTCACGTCGTATGCTTTGCATGCTAACGTCCCTTAAATTGCGTGCTTTATTATTGGGACGATTTTTTTTTCGTCGATTTTCGAACGTATAAGGTTCGAGTAGTAAATCTTAAATGACATTACGTTTTAAACGTGTCATTAAAGTGCGTGTAATGGTCCCTTTTTGTCCAGTTCTATTTCGTTTGCTTCATCTCGAATGGCGCATCGTAAACGTTATATCGTTTCGTTCTCGACGAAAACTTTGACCGCTTATATAAATGTTATTTTCGAATGTGGATTAAGTCCAATTGAGTAGAAAGATTCAGTTTTTATTTTTTTTCCTACTGGAAATGTGTTTTATCTGTATTTTAATTTGTTTCTGTACAAAGTTGTACAAAATTTAAAATATCTGATATTTGAATATCTTTAATATTTGAAATATCTATTTTGATATAGGTACAAAGCATTGAACTTATACCATTTTTGTGAATATCTACTCATTTCGTTTCGCTTTCAACGAAATGTCCAACCGTTTATATATCGCCATCGATAAATCTGCAAAGAGCTCTCCCTTTCTCGAATCTGAACTTCTATCTTCTTGAAATATATCATGCGATTCGTTTTTGTCTTTTTCGCAAACAAAATCGAAAACTTCCACGAAACGAGTAACCCTTCTGTAACGTTTGACATTTTCATGTATCGTCCCTGTCGCCTTCATTTCTGGGAATCGTGTAAAAGTTTCCGGCGAATTTTCCCCTCGAAACGGTCAAGTTCCCAACCCGATCCGTCTTCATTAAGTCCGCGACGCCTCCGCAATTACGTTCTTGCACCTAAAGATGTTGGACCTCACAGGCGAAAACAATGACCCAGGTATGGTAGACGAGGCACCCTCGTCTGCAGCCGACGCATTAATCACTCTTCCTCCCCAGTCCTTCGCAATTTGAACCTCCTGGCACCCTCCAGACGATGGGTGTTTCCTTTCGTTTGCCGACCCCGCGGTGCACTTTCATTATTTTCTGCTTTCATTACTATCGCAGCGTGCGAATCGTCCTCAATGGGAACCGGAGTGATTCACGCTGGT
This sequence comes from Hydropsyche tenuis, assembly GCA_009617725.1. NCBI lineage: Eukaryota > Metazoa > Arthropoda > Insecta > Trichoptera > Hydropsychidae > Hydropsyche > Hydropsyche tenuis. Next base: position 1,195,498 of record VTON01000011.1, on the reverse strand, counting down.
ATGTCAAGATCACGAAAAATCCGTGAAAGGGAAACACCATGAGTCCGTGCGACTCTTGCACCTGTTGAACAAGCGAAACTAATCCGTTTGATTGCCACGGAAAACCGCATTTCGAAACCCCTTTTTTGTTACGTGTAAACAGTGACGTTTCCACCCCATAAGCCCCGAGTAAATTCGGCCAATAAATATTCATTAGTTTCCGGGTAGAGTTATGCGTTGGGGTTTAGTGTTTGCGTTTAAATTTTTTAAGAGAATGATTGGATTTTAATCCTTTTTCCAGATTGCGAAATGGCAGTACGCCTAATTGTCCCCCGAGAGTGCCAGAAGCTGCTCAAATCAGACAAGTAACTATGGAGCAACAACAGCAACAGCAACAGCAGCAGCAAGGATCTCCTGTGTATAGGATGACTCCTTCGTCCAGGAGCAAGAAAACGGATTCGTCTCAACAGACCGAAACTTCAAATTACAAGGTGATTAATCGCAAGTGGTTCTAGTAATTTTCAAGGAATAGCTTCCATTATTGATTTTGTGTCTGAAATGTCGACGACGAATAACCGGCAATACATTATTCAAATATGTACATCGCGAAAGCATTAAGTATTGATTCGAGTCTGTTGTAATTTTCTGTTTCAGATATTGAGCTCTAATGGTCATGGATCAAAGAATGGTGAAAGCCAATGGAAAAAATATACCGATTCGCCCGGAGTAGGCAGTCCGGTCCAGGTGAATATAAAAATGAAAAAGAAGAAAAAAAAACATTTTTCTATGTGTGTCATGTCACAAGAGAACTCGTGCTATAAATAAATTACAATGGTATTGTTTTTACAGAGTGGTGCACCGACTAGTCCAATTGGTGCTAGGAGAAGAGGCGCAAGTGGCTCTCAAGGGGCTGGACAGAAAACTAAACAAACTGAAAGGCTCACTGCAGCACAGCAACTCGGTACAACAGTTCCTCCGCCTCATCAGGTATTCAATATAGTCTTTACAAATATTCTAAAAGCAATAATCTATATCCTAAAGATGCTGTATATTACATAATATTTTTATTTATTTTAGATGCACTTTGCTCCGATGAACAGCGGACATCATCCATCCAAGTCTGGTGCCGGTGGTCAGGTATATTATTATTATATTCAAGTTTTATTTATCAACATATTTTTCAAAATGATCTTATATTTGTTTTGTGTTATAGTTACAGTCTCCTGGTAGTGTAACTTCACAACCAGGCAATAGAACTAATCATGGAAACGTTCCAAATAATCATATGGTACCTGGAAGTAATTCTATGCCTGGAATTCCTGGTTCTGGAGGTAGCGGACGTGTGAAAGGTGTACCTCAAAGTTTCGGTTATGTAAAAAGACCAGGTGGACAAACAAACAATACCAACGGCCAAGCCCCTCATCAGAATATGAATATGGCACAAATGCAATGTAAGAATTTCAAATTTGAATTATAATAGCTCATAGAATTACATGTATTTGTACTATATTTATAAAATTATATTCTTATTTCAGCCGGTGGGAGAACAGCTCAAGTGTCTGCAGTTCCTAGAACTAAAGTCAAAGTGTCTGGTGGAACACAAACATGCACTCAAGATCTTCAAATTCACAGTACTTATTTGATTCCTTTATGATGATATCACGTATATATTATATTTGTATTCATTGTGTTAAATTTGGAATATTATATTCACAGAAGGTGGTAGTGGTGTTAAAAGTTTTTCGCTGAGTGGTGCTGCAGCTTCACAACTTTCACAATCTGTTCGCGAAAGGTTAATGCTCGGCTCTCAAAGCTTACCGAAACCTGGATCGCATGAATTTGCAGTACTGTTTCAACATCATAGGTAAGCAAATTCAAAATATACTATTTCTTTCATTGAATATTTAAAAATTCATAGTAACAATTTGAAATCAATTTTAGAATACCCCCTAGAGGTGGAATGAAGATTAGTGATGGAAGTCTATCTGATACACAAACTTATTCAGATGTTAAATCTGACTATGGAAGTCCGTATACATCTTGGTTGAGACACAGGTATTTTTATGAATTATGTAATATATAATATCAATATCAATATTAATATACATACATAGTTCATTAATTAATAATTATAAAATAAATATTTTCAGTAATACATATTCTGCAAGTGGAAGACTTTCAGAATGCGACTCACTTGAGTCTCTTCAATCCTTACAACCAACAGGCAGTGCTCGTGTACCAGCTCCTCCTAGATTATTGCACCAAACACCTCCAACAAGATTGAACCGCAGCAATAGCATTAGGTTAGTATCTACTTATAAGTATATAATCTTATTTAGATATAAAATTGGGAATTATAAAAAGTTTAGAAATTATATTTTCACAAGATTTAAGATTTAAATTAAGATTTTCTATTTCACAATATATTTCAATTTTGCACCAAACAAATGTTTCATCTAAATTTTTTGTATAAATCTTTTAGCTACCTACGTGACAGGACTTTCCCAAGGTATTTTAAGCGACTCTACCAAATTCAAAAGCACTTTATTAGCATGAGCTATGAGCTATATATTGTTAATGTCCTTGCAATTGTTTGCTTAAAATATCTTACACTGCAACTGAATCATTACATATAATATAATTTAATGTTTTTCATATACAGTTTCATTTTTGAAACTATTCATGTATATTTATTTCTGATACAAGGATTTTTTTTTTTTAAAGAAATGGTAAATAAGTTAATTTTACATTTTTGCTTCATTATGAATTGGTGATTTTTTATTATAGCTTTCACATATCATACTATAATTTTATAACATATAGCACTACAGCACTGTTGTGTGGTTACATTTATTTTATAAGATTTGTTGTTGTTGCTTTCATACATAAAGTTTCTGTATTCAAAAGTAATGTGTAATACGCTTCATAAAATTCAAATTCAATCATATATATTTAGAAACTTCCACAAATTTGGAAAATTTTACAATTGTTTTATATTTTTAGATCTACAAAATCAGAAAAACTTTATCCATCAATGTTACAAAGATCATCAGAAGGGGACTATGAACCATATTATTGTTTGCCGGTGAACTATGCAGACGGTCAAGGTACTAATATTTCACTATCAGCTCATATTCGATACGATTTGCTGTAGAATTTTTATTTATTTTGTTTATTTTTATTAGGTTTAGCTTATGGAACATCAGAACCCCCTTCCCCATCACCGCGCTCTGCACTAAGCCCACCTCCGCACAATCATCCCCATACAACCGTTGTGCCTCCCCATCCATTATTATTACCATCTGCTCATCATTCAGCTAGACATTCACACCATTACAAGAAAAACGATGACGGTATACATCATTTAGAAATTTGATTTGGAATCATACTTTTTTTCCTTATTTTATTTAACTTTTATCGTATACTATGCAGCGCATGGTTCAACGGCGAGTCTTGTATCAACTGCGTCTTCCTTACACAGTTCTGCTGAAGAACGTCAAGCTCATGAAGCTAGGAAACTGCGCAGAGAACTTGCTGATGCCAAAGATAAAGTTCATACACTAACAACACAATTGACAACAAATGTGAGTACACATTTTTGAATTTATCTGTAAATTTGTATGTGTAATCATATTGATACTTATATTCTTGTCGGTAAATATCAATATGATAAAAAAGCATCATGAATTTTATAATTTTACGATTGTCATAATGATGTAAAATAATTGTTCAATAAAAAATAAATTTTTGTTAATAATAGAAATACAAGATATTCTTTTTGAAAATATCATATAAATGTTAGCATGTTATTCAACACTTTTCGTTTGATATTTGATATTTATCTAAAATCGTGTACTATAAATTGTTCACAGTAATCTGTGTTAGTGAAATTTCATATTCGTATAATTAAAAGAAATCAATCATCAGAAAAACGCTCAAACACAAAATTTAACCAAACGATTCAGATAAGCATAAACCGAATCGAAAAAAACAGCGCTAATTGTCCAAAGATTTATTCATCATACTTTCGATAGCACGCTCTGAAAACTCGACCGGCGAATTCTCGAAACCGTTCTCATTTTCTTCACTTTTCATTCCAATCACACGAACAGCAGGAACGGACAAAAAAAACAGCAAGAACCGATCGGAATCCGTTTTACGTGAGGTCGACATTGTAGATTCGTTAGTTAGTATTCAGGCACTGCCTCTCTTTGACCGATCGATAGAAAAACCAGGCCGCTTGCCGGAACCGCATATCTTCGTCAACAACTGCTGAAGACAAAGCCTTCCTACGAAGCCTCCTCGCGATGGCACGGTGGCCAAGCTCGTTTTCTAGCCGATTGTACCGGTACGGTGGCCATTAAATCCGCGGATACGTTGCTCACTTGTACTCTTAATGAACAGTGTCCCTGTATGGATGGAATAATCCAACTGTACTGTACCGGTTCGATGTTGGGCTTAAATTAATCATCGATCTGTTTCTGCGGTCGTATAAAATGTATCTTGTGTGTCGAAGAGTCCGAGAATGGTTCGATGTAGGTTTCGCTTAATTGTGTTTTCAAATTGATGTATGAGAGAAATTGAATTTGTTTGTTTTTGAAATAAATTTATATGGGGATTTAGTGAGATACAAACCGGAAATGAAAAAGATTTTGAAACTCTTTTCTTGCGATAACTATAATTGTTTTCAAAAAGAATAACGCTATAAAAAAAGTTATACGTGAGAGCTTTTTGCTGCTACGAATTATTGTTATAATCCGTATATTACATTGTTATATTTGATTTCGTACGAAATCTTAATAAACTATAAAATTTAAGACACAAAGTTTATTTCTAACACGTAGTAACATTACGCATATTTTAAAATAAACTTGTTCCATTTTCAAATATATAATTAAGCGATTCATCATAATTTGCATCGAGATCTGATGTTTATATTATAGAAATTCTTCGCCACTTCCTTCTCTCTAATTTCCATCCATAAATCGAGATAATCACGCCGCTATCCAACAATCTGACGATCAAAAGGTCACCGAACATTATAGAAATCTCACGATTCGAAAAAAAGCCATCAAACGATTACTATTTCCGAACTTGCTCTACCCATTTGCAGGGTCATCTCGACTCCCGCGGTTGTGCGAAAAGGTCGATTTAGCGAGTGAAAGTTTCGTGTACTTCGATCTCTATCTTAGGTACTATACTTTCAGCTAAGTGCTTTAATAAATTGCTCATTTCCATCAGATAGCGAATGTTTTCAATATCGAGATTGGCTGTTGAAACGCGCTCCACATTTATAACGCTCGCGAGTGATTTATTTTCGTACCGCACGAAAGAATTATCGCTCCAATATTTTCATAATATGCGCCATGAATAACAATGCGGCTAAAATATTAAGCACTGTTAAAGATTCGAAGATTCGTCTGGAAATATGATTTGTTTTAATTTTATGGGTTTATTATTCGCGATTATGCTAATTGGGAGAGTGCGATTGGATGTTTTCGTTTTGGAAATTCTACGTTTAATATCGCTGGATATTTTTATGTTTAAAAAAAATGTTTTTTTTATAAGTTTTACAAGTTTATGTAAATATTTTTGTAGTGTTTGACTATCTTTTTGACGTGACGTTAGCTCAACTATATTTGAAAACAAACACGCGTTCAATTTTCATCAATTTTCGTACAATTTGCACACTTCGAGTGTTTATTTTGACTCGTTTTGAATGTTTGTTTTATAGAATGTTTTTACAACTATCATAATATTTCGTTGTCGATTGGAAAAAAAAAATTATTACGTACTATAGAAAAGTGTTATTTTTTTGATATTTACACATTTACGAGTTTCCTATTGTGTTTCCTTTGAATGGAAAACAATAATATTTTATTTTCGGAGTTAATCCGAATTTTCAAAGTTTCGGACAGGAAACGACCGCCGTAAATCAGCACTAAACCTTTTAAGCACAATTGTGTTCTTTTCCATAAAAAATCACTTATTTTAGGAAGAAAGCAATCACCTCACCTTGCACAGGTAAACGAATACATTGTATAAAATCACGTCGTTCGCCCCGAATACCTTTTCTCGCTATTGTGAATACGAAAAAATGATATTTCTGAAAGTATATTTCGCTCGGAGATAAAGGCATCGGAATTCATACGCATTTACAAGAACTACCTTTCATATATCTGAATAATCAGTTACATTTCAAAGAAATTCAATACAAAAACCACTTGAGATCGCTAAAACAGGAACCACTCGTGTTTTGCGCTCATCTTCAATCTCGAGTGGTAACGAATTCTAATAAAACGTTCATTATTTTTAAAACTGATGTAAGCCGAATTAAATTAAATCATAGACTTATACCATATCGGGAACACGTTCGAATTTGGCATACAATTGTTTCATTTGAATTTTTCCGTTTGTAATTCGCGTTAATAATTGAGATCTCTGATTGGTTGAAGTATGGCCAATCACACGCACGGATTTTGAATCGTAACACGTGACGTCAGCTATCGTCAACCGTTTTTTCGTGAGATTTGCGTAAAACGTAATACTGATTTGACCTTTGCATGTCGCCATAAATCCTAGGCAACTAATACTATAAGTTTCTATTTCACAATCGCTCAACGAACATATTTCATTTCACAAACTAGTTACACATTCCAACGAATTAGTAATAATAGAAAATTTCAATGAAATATAATACGAACACGGAATGTTATTTATTTATTTATATCGGAAGCTTTATTTCAATTCTAAATCTAACCAGTAGTATATTTTTTTCTATTGCCCATTATATCAAATTTGCAGTGGATTAAATTTGCTGAACTCACGCAATCGCCTTGTTGAGTTTTTTTAATAAAAAATTTATTTATTATATTTATTATCTTTAAAAAAATATGTATTTTATCTCAAAATATAATACGTTATCTCATACGTAATTTTATTAGTTACTATCATCATCGAAATAATTTTTTCATTATTATACAATTTCTTTTTTTCCTATAATTACGAAGACATTAAACAGCATAATAAATGTTAATATATTCCGATGACGCCAAAATACCACATTTAAACATTGAATTGACGACACCTGCATCGAATTCGTAGTAGCAACTTCCGACAACAAGAATCAGTCAGCTGAAAGTCGCGTCGGGGCATGGTCGTGCGCGCGCGCTCCTCCGCGGCCAAAAAAAGTTTCGCGCGCTTTTCTAACTGAAATCCTATACGAATCGAAATTCGAACTCGCGATTTCGGTTGCGGCCAGTTCGGAAATGTGACATATCGGATATAAAATGTAATATACCTCGAAAATGTGTTGTGTTTGTTATTGTAGTGTAGTGTTGCTCACGTGCGCCTCAATTGCGCCCGTCCATCAAAATACTATTTTGTTTTTATTCGGGTTTTTTTTTGTTGTGAAAAAAAATCGTTAATTTTTTTAGTGTTTCGATTATGGTGGTCTTAACGCGGCTATTATCTATTCGGGAAATTATCTTGTGGATACGTTGCAAAATCGAATGCGATAAAACGATCGTTAAAATTTGTAAATACTCATTTACATTGAGTAAATTTTTGTGTGCACAATTAATAATTTCGTAAATTCTTTGATTATTTAAAAAAATTCTATTCGTTTTTATTTGTATTTACTTTTTAAAGACATCGATTGCATTTCATTATCTTGAATCAATATTGATAAAAAATATGTTTTCGAATGCGTTTCGTAATACTTGTAATATTTAATTACACGTCTTCTCTGTGACGTGAATTTTAATTATTTTCATATTGGAAATTTCCCTAATTTCGCGCGCCATTATGCGAATAGGCCATAACTGTCGATTATGACGCATTTCAACGTTCACAATTAAAATATCGAAAAATTATCATCGTGTTTACGATAAAAATATTTTGATCATTTCATAAAGCGCCGACGGTTATATAAAAATCATAGCGCGATGTCGAAACGGCATTATTATTCATTTTCACCCGTCAATAGTTCAAGCATAACAGATAACCTTTCGGGAGTGAATTTTTGGACGTCGTTTATTATTTTTTACACAGTTGTTAAATCGGTAATTGTTAGATAAGGAGTGTTTTAAACGGCCAGTTTTACGGTCCACTAAAAAGGCCGAGTTATTTGTTTTGTTCTCTCGTATTTTCGACGGGACGAGCTGTTTTCACAGATGTTCCACCTTTTTATGTTTCCTCTGAAGAGGAGCAATGAAATGTAGAGGAGGCACTTCTTGTACGAGATCAAATAATGAAGAAAAAATTATAATGGATTCGCAGTTGCCGCCGTTTTTTTCCGCGTTGTCAAAGAATGTTCCGTTTGCATAATACGGTTTTTTCTCTGTTTTGTTATCTGAAAGTGATTTATATTTATAGGGGACCCTCATATGCTTTTAAGCAACAATTAAAGGGTTTCATATATACGCGCTTAATCCTATTTACTATTTTCGAAACGAAAGCTCTCCCCATAGAAGCAATGAATCATAGATGGGATCAGAATGTATTAAAATTTCGGGCGCGTATTAATACACAACATGTGTTAAAACCATTCAACTTATAAAGCATCTCCCTCCCCATAACACTCTTCTAATTATCACCCTATCCGATTTGTTTTCGACTTAATCTCCTCGATCTTTTTGTCCGTCCATCTTCCGGCGCCTTTCTACTTCTACCACCTCTTACTTATCTCGGTGATCGAATTTATTACGCCCGTTGACACCCCGTGGGCTGGTCCGGTGCTCCCAAAGTGTCCACTTGATGATGTCCACGGCCCACGGACGAAAGATGGCCGGTGCTATCGTCCGAATTGTCGGTCATTTAGGGCTTTAATGTGGTGAAGGCGTTCCGTCTCTACGCGTAAGAGAATGTCAAACTGTTGGGTAGGAGGACTGTGATCTTCATGGGCCGCGATTATCGGGTTGATGGATCGGTACTTGTTCGAAAGCTTGGTCTTCGATGTTAGGATGATGATGGTCTTTTTATTTTTAGATTGCGTTGAAGTTTGGGTGTCGTCTTCCTAGTTGTTTGTTACCTTGGATGCGTGTTTACGTTTGATGATGTTTTATGTAATTGATTAGTATGCGTGTTGTATTTGAATTTGCATTGATTGTGTAAAAAATGGGAAATTATCTGATTCAGTTACTGAATATTTTAATTTATTAGCATTCTAATGAAATACTGAGTTCAATGCGATAACGCTGTGATGTTTTTTACTTCATATCTATCTTATAATTTATTATATCTTGTCCGAAGTTTTATTACTTTTATTTAACTTTGATATTCGTTTTTGAAACATCTGTTCGTTGTCCAAATGTTCGAATTTAACATTGATGTTTAATTTGCGCCATATGAGTTTGGTCTCAAGACACAGTAACCACAATTAAAATAATTATCCATATTTGCTCTTATGGCAGATGTTCACACGTGGTTAAATGTCTCGTTATTCGCAATATTGTTTTCGCATAGTTGCTTCCATTGTAGTAAATGAATGAAAAAAATTATAATTTTATATCACGATTTATACAGGTGAATGAAACTGATAGCAACGCTTCTTCTCCCGTATTTAATCTTATCTCGGTCATTATTTTTCATTCTTTATCACTTATCTTTGTGAATTTAAAACTACTCAAATATCTATTTAAACGTTTGAAATATTTGGGGATCGGTCGTCGTTTATTGATTCTAACGAGACTAAATTGAGGTTAATTTATACGAACACTTGCATTTCATAAGTGTATGCTTTGTTTACTTCTATTCAAATGTTTATTGTTTATTTCCACGCTAACAATTTCTATGATATTTCCGATATATTTTCGCTCATATCCCAAAGTTATATCTGACCCAGTACACGTTCAGTGCTTCTGGAGGAAGGCCAATTCTCTCTTATTTGCATACATAAAATTGTCAAAACACGGTCGTAATATTCCCTATAGACCTCGAAAATGTTCAGAATTTATTGTTCGAAATCTACATAGAAAATTTTATTTATTTCCTCTACCTTTTTTGCATCAACGACTCGTTTCTGTACGACTTTATTTTATAGTTCGAGGTCCTTTTATCTGACCAATTCGATATATGTATGTATTCCAGAGCAGCATTGATCGACATTGATTGTTCAATCATCGGCATTGATATTCGATAGAAAAAAAATTGATTGCGGCGTACGTGGTCGCTTTACAAATTTGTTTTAAATTAAAATTTATTATCGGGAATCTCATGTGGACTTCGTCCTAAGAAAATCCCACATACCGCTCTTGTTACGAGTCATGTTCGTTTCCGACGCTTTTTTAAAAACACACTCATTAATAACATAACTATGAGAATCGTCAGATGTAATATCCGAACGATCCACAACCAACGATAACGTCGTATTGTTCCCTGTTACCGTTTACTGTTCGAATCCGGTTAAAAGTTAACCGCGCGTTCAGTTTTACGGTTCAAATGAAATTTTCAACTTTTATACATATCCGTAACTAATTCTGTGCGAGTTTTTATCTCATAAACGATCTATATGAAGAAAAATCTCGTCTGTGATAGATCTTTTCCAATTTATTTACGATCGAGCTTGAGGCTATCGAGATGGACTCGAAACAGTTAATTGGCGATCGGAATTCGGAGAGCGCACTTGTTAGATATTTTTCAAACTTATATATTTGTAATTTTAATTTATAATACACACGAAAGCTTTCGGTTCACTAACAATGGTCGCTTTTGTGCAAATATTCGCTTTATCATCGGCCGAATAATGAAAACGCGATTCGCCCAAAGGAGAGATCGATTCGCTCTTCTACTTTTCACTATGCGGATTATTACGGAACGGAGAATATATAATTTGAACCGCGTACACGGCTTTTTTGTTAGGTCCACACACAAAAAAACGCAGTATACGTAACAATAACGTATCTCTTTAACCGTCCGTCCGTATAAAATATTTCCATTCCGTACATAGGTGTATGGGAAGACGTGTACAGGTGCGGCTTTGCGGTGACCACATTTCATTTTATTATGTCGGATTTACATAAGATTATTTGTTTGAATACTATTATTTTTCCGCAACACTAAAGAATGCCAATTGAATTCGTAATGTGCGCTCATTATTTCACTCATTTTTTTAATGATCTCATCTGTCTTTGAAGCGAGCGCAAAAAAACGAGCGCTCTGTTTTGCTCTTTGAAACAACTGTAACAGTTCTGAGTTGATCTTTTATTTTACAAAAGTTCGAATGAATAAAACATCAAAAACACCATTGTTTATACGTAGACTTATTGCATTATCACATCGTACAACGCACAAGATTATAACGAGCAAATAAAACACGCCGGACTCGTACATATTCTCCTCCGCCATTAAATCTGGATTGTTGTAATCCATTTTTTTTCTCGATATATTATATTATCATCATCGTTTTTTTACACGGGGCTCGTGGGCGGCCGGTCATTTTATTTTGTAATCAGCTGGTGCTGGCCGGAGGCGTTCACGTCTTCTTCCGTTGCATCATGAGATGTAGCCTCGGGGAACTCCTCGACCTTCTAGCTGTCGTGACATTAACACTCATGCGGCTTTAGGAGTGGAAGCTTTTGAAGGGATAGAAATGGTCTGGCTAACGATTCGAGCTCTTTAACAATGCGGAGGAGGAAGATGCTATCCTTCCCATTACGAGGTGGAATTTGCCGCGAGTTCGTGTCAGATTTTGTAATATGAAAATGCAACGTTTCGCTCGGTTGATGTATATTCGTAAAATGTTGGCTATTTCTCGTTTTCGTGATGTTTATGTTGAATTTTTTTAATGTTTGTAAATTATATCTGATGAATGGGTCTTGTAACGTGCGGTTGAACAAGGACGTCTTTTGAAATGAACATTCTATGTCTTAAAACTTTTTTTTTAATTTTCACATATTTGTATTCTTAGAGCAAGTGGGAATATTGATATCGGATACAAGTGGTACGTTTATAACAGTGACGTTATCATTTTCATTGACATTATTTTCAAGCATTAATGACATAACATAAACATTGAAATGATCGAACTCTGATGCTCAATTTATTCGCACCATAATTCGCTTTTCTTCAATGTCCGATGATTATTCTAGCTCCAGACTGTTTATTATTATTGCATAGAGCAAGTTTCGCTAAAATAGATCTGCGGTTTTGCTCCATTGTTTATTTCGCTACTTAGAGTTCCTTGACTCAACTTTTTGCACTAGCCGAGTTTATTTCGAGCGTTACAACTCACAACGTTCGAATCCTACCCTCGAACTGCAAAAAGAGACTCTTATGAATCGCTCCTCTACAATTTCGAGCAAAAATACATCAATCGAGTATCGATTTCACTCGAACGCGCTCTCCTTGTAATCTTCAGTAGCGGCCCGTCAATTGGCCACATCTCGATCGTGCAATTTCATCCCAATTGACCTTGTTGATTTGCGTGAACCGAACAGTAGTGCGTACAAAGACCTCACGATGTGTGCCACACACATGTGCACCACATCCATGCTTCTTGCATTGTGCAACAGCTTGTGAGGCCGCTCTCGAGGACCACTGTTGAAGGCGGCGACCCAAAACAAAGATGGATCCCAAAGAGGAGCCGTCCTCTTGTAATTGTATTTCGAGATCTCTCGATCTCCAGTTTCTTTTTGTCTCAATTAACTTTCTTCTCGGGCGTGTGACATGTAATGCAAGGCAGCCGCGGACATGCTTCGGTGAACTCCTTGTGCTAAACTGGTCGAGTGCCGCTTCTTGGACACACAACCTTGAATTATCATGCGTTACTCACTCTTCCATTGAATTCGTGTCGCTTATGGTTTCTAAAAACGTCCGGATCGATCGAACGCGATGCGTACCGATCGCGGCTCTGGATCATGTCTCACGTTCCTTTGTTTTGCTTTCAGATAACTGTCTGTTTGCCTTATTGAATACACTATTTGCTTACAGATGTCCAATTAGGGCTATCTGTCTGCTTGTCTTTGAAGTTTGATATCCCTGGCTTGCGACACGCTCCTGATACGCACGCAACAACAATGGTGGCACACTTATATGTACAAATTGTCGCTCCTCTGGCTTAGTTCGTATCATTAATTCAACACAAAGTTTCGTGAAAGTCAAGAGATAATTAACGAGGCGGTGTCGAAATAATGCCGAGAGATTTGCATTCATTTCACGAAAGCTTATACAGTTTTTTAATTATGACGAGTGCCCAAGATTATTTAGCCGTAATTGAGTACGTTGCTTTGTTCGCCGAAGCACTTCGACCTTCTTACCGTGTCGAATTTTCGTTTGTTCAACGTACGAATTTATTGAAGTGGAATCATCGATAACGGTATTGACGGATGACTCCGCTCTTCATACTCGATCGATTTTTCATCTGAGATCTCTTGACCGAAACGTCGAAATCGTGAGAACAAAAACGGCGAAACCGTACCGAGTTTCTTCCTCCCGATCATGAATTATTCATGACGATAGACAAATACAAACACACGAGCTTGTGGCAGATGCTTGTCATTGTCGACTATTATTCGATTCATTCGGCTCCAGTTCGCGAGACGTACAGTTATATGTCTTCCGAACACTTTTGTTCTACGAGCCCATATGTGGCACGAATCCATCAAAACAATGAAGCGAATATTCAAATCTGGTTAATTCAAAGTTGCCGCGACATTCTCAGTTAAAAAGTTTAATTCGTCGGTTATTTTTTGATGTCCGCTAATAAGAGAGTGGTCCTATTCAAAAAAACCTGTCGTGTAAAAGCACCGTTTTATTTTATGCGTTTTCTTCGTACGGAAGATCTAACGCCGTATTATACATTCGAATCGATCCGTCTAATTATTTCGGATTTTTTTTCTTCCGTAATGCGGTACACACGTCCATTTGTGCCGTAAAAAAGTTTGCATTTCGTTCGACATGTTTGAGTAACAAATTGCTCGATCGGCATTGATTGCGTCGTTCAATAAGAACCGCTAATGGAGGCCTGGTCGTGATCCCAGAATCAAATTAACGGATCACGAGTTTTATGTCGATGATTTTTATTCTTTCGCGTTCACTTTTCAAAGCGTTTTCGTGCGATAACGCCGCCGAAGTTTCGTTTTTTCGTATTATGCGATTTATCGTGAGGTGCATTGTTACGCTATCGAATCATATATCGTCTCGCCACTTATCAACTTTACTGTTTTGAAACGTAGAGATTGTTCCCGTTAATTTGTGTGAAAATGTTATTATAATGAGCGTATGATGTTGTTAAGTTGTGAAAAAGCGGAAATTTATGTTTCTCGCGGCATTAATTTTATTTATGTATTATTTAATTGGGGGTCATTAATTTAGTAATGAACTATGTACAAAAAATTGCATGTTATTATGTAGTCTATATTTAAATGTCGACGTAATTGAAAACAAGACAGAAAAAAAACTGTTACTAATGTATTCGAAACAGTTCAATACAATTTGTGCAATGGAGTTGTGTTTCGAACGTTTTTACCGAACGCGCATGCATTATCACCAATCACCATTGTTTGTCTGACAATTTTTTTTCTTCGTCGTATGCCAGTTCCTAAACAAACATAAACGATTCGTTTTCCCCTCCTACGGGAACGTATTGTGGGTCTCTTTTGTCCATCTCACATACAGATACTGGAGCCGAACGTCCTATGGTTATATGTAGCTCACACACAAGAGTATGCACAATTCATTACCGTTTACCCGAGTCATGCTCAACTTGCACAGACGCAGCTGTGTCATCGATAATTTGTTATACTATACAGCCTAGTATGGGCACGAAAGTTATGCGCTCCCGAACAATAACCTCACGCGCTCAAAGCGAACTGTCAATGAGAGATTGATCCGAAAGTCACGCGTGACAATGACGATTCGCGCAATGGACCGCCGTGAAAAGGATAATATTGTAAATTTTTTAGGGTAACGTTTCATTTCATTTTTTCTCCCTTTGAGATAGGAATACGTAGTTATTGTGTAAATTTCGGGTCGCCTCACACAACCGCCTGTTTATTATTCCGGGAGAGTTTCCCTAGCCCAAACCGAAAAACGTTACTGGAATATTCGAAATACGCTTCGCTTTGATTTTTACCTTTTTTATTTTCTCTCAATTTAGGAATCGTTCCGTTACGTCGACTCGTACGACACTTTGATCCGTCCGTATATCAGTAAAGCCTACCTTTTTACGTCGACATCACATAAATTAATTTGTTTATAAATAAAGCGTACACCTTCAATCAATACACCACTCGAGCTTCTTGTTTATCTTCCGAAGGAGCGTATGTTTACTGGGCCCTCTGCAACATTTAAACCGACGTATTTCGAGTGCTTGACGGTAACACATGGCACACTCTTATCTTCGAACGAAAGCACTGCCGTTACAAAATCATTTTTCAAAAGATGATCGTCTTAGATTCGAACTCGCTAGCATTATATGTAGATTGAGTCTTGTTGGAGGTGCATTTGTTGCATCGTCTTGCAGATGCAACATCATCCGTTCGGAGAAAGCCTCGTCTTGTCTAATTGACGTGCTTCCGTTGCTCTGCATTCAGTGGACATGGACTTTCGTTACAAAATCAACTCCGTATGTTGTGAGTCATCGAGAAACATCGTCAGATATGTCTCGATTTCGTTCCATATCGGAAACTATGTTCTTGTGCTGTTACTTTATCCCCTTATATATCACCATATTTAGCGACAGTACCAGTTATGTTATTCTCTTCGGTTTCATTGAATTTTTCAAAACCAGTTTCTCTGCACGTAACTGTGAGCCTTTTATCATTAGTCGGTTTTAATTATCGAACATTGAGAAATTGATCTATTCAATTTGCACGCCTTATATATCGAACTCATAGAAAGTTTTGTCGCAATCGGTTACTTCGTCCTTTAAAATAGATTTATGTAAACGTTGTTTATCTCAATACCAATTTCAACTCAATTTATAAAATTTTGAAAGTCCAATAGTTGTTTATTTAACGACAGCACTTTGCTTCCCGATACGATAAATCATTGTGCAGTCGTTGTAAACTTTAATGTGAAGGTTACGCATTTAGATAGCGCTTACGTTAAAACCACCATATTGAGACCGTTAAATTGTTTTCGTATAGGCCTTACGAGATCCATCGATCGAATCGTAAATTAATAATTTCGAGCTATAAATGGCTGTGACTTTAACCCAAAGTATGCATCACAAATCACAAATCCACGACGGATTCGCCACGATACGCTCGACCAGAAGTCGAGTCAGACTCAAAGAATCCACGGACTTAGTTCAAACATCACCGAGCCGACATGGAGAATATTTTACGATAAGACGAAACAATAAACAGACGTTTTTGGACAATAACAACATCGACAAGTTATTGAAGAAAGAAGCGGCTGAAATCCAAGCGAATAATGGCAGTGTTTTCAATTATACAAACGAACCGATCTATGCCAAAGTCTCTCCACCTCAGTCTAATGAAAATTCGCCGACGAAAAAGCAAAAGTCTGAAGTGCACTACGATTCGATAAATATAAAACCGAACAGGAACGGTCAGCACAGAAAGGAAAGATCGAAACACAGAGATAAGGAACTGACCGAAGTTAGGGTTACTCCTTTCCTTAAAGTTACGACCAGTTCCTCCGAAGACGATCTAATTGAAAATTATTCGAAAAAAATGAACGGAAGCAATTTGATAAGTAATGGTTTTGATAAACCGATGAACGGTTATGGCATAGTAAAAGAAGACTTTGAATCTAGCGATTACCAAACTGACACTACACTAGTCGAATCGGACGATGCTTCAATGATCACTAAAGATTCCGATGACGTTCTCAAAGATCTGCCCGATTTATACAGATACCATAGATCGCCTCAAAAATATGCAACACTCAACTCCAGAAGACCTAAATCGATAGATTTGAAACCAACCGTAGACAATCAGTATTATGGTAGCTTGAACAGAAGCAAAATCGGGTACAGATCTGAGCCTAACACTCCCATAAATCCCGAAGCCAGAGACTTTGCCAAATGCATAAACGGAGTACCACCATTACCCAGCCCGATGGAATTGAAAAACTACGACGCCAACAGTTTCATCTACCACAAGAAAAACGGAGTCAGAAGATCGAACAGCGAAATAGGCAGCACGTTCTACAACGGACGATTGCCTCATAGTTCGCTGCCAAATTACAGGCATTCCGTTTCGGTAGACGTATCGTCCATGGGTGGTCCTTCTAAGAACCACGTGTGCTGCGAATGCGTCACCGGAATACCTACCAGGAGCACCCTGACCAGAAGCACGACCAGCGGCCACTTCAGCCAGACCCTGGACACGCTGTACGAGTCGCAGGACCCGAAGGTCGGCTGCCAAACGATACTGCGATCGAAGCCTCCGGTTCCGTGGTGGGACCTGGCCATCAGGAAGACTCGGTACCAGAGCTGTCCCATACTGGACGAGGTAACTCGGCGCTTGCATAATATTATGTTTTTTTCGCGGCTATCTTCTGAATGGACCCAGCTGATGTTTTTATTGTTACACCCGTGTGCTCGTACACGGTCGACTGGTTGGGTCCGCCTCGTGTAGTATTTCGCTCACGGATCAGGTTTTCCAAGAGTGACCTTCCTCCCCCGGCACGGCCGTTTCTTCTTAGATGTGTTACCTGTTGTTGTTTGGTTGCCGAGACGCTTCGGGGGCAAGTGGTCCAACGCTTTGTCTATTTGATTCTTTTTTTCCATTCAAATTATGATTATTGCAGTTCAAGGTCTCAATTGCTAAAAAATTCATCAATTATGTTAGTCATTGCATATTTCATTTAAAATTTTAACATCTTAATTGAATCGATGCTTTTGTTCAATCATTTTTTTACAAAAACAGTAAAAAAATAATTGTATTCCCAGCCATGTTCACTTTATCGCTTCAGTAAAAAATATATTAAACATGCTTCTAGTTATTAAATAAAAATAGAAAAAAAGCGTGAAGATCTATCCGTTCACCTGCGCTTCGTCAGATAAAGAAGGATCGCCTAAACCCGAACGACCGTTATATTCGCTCTTACCTGCGCTCAGGTGCCTAATTAGTCGCTGAAGATTCGAAATCGTCTCCGAGTCGTACTTCCACCATCATCATCATCATCAACAACAATAACAATAATACGATCATGATCGTGGAAAGACGCACAGGGTCACATCGCCCTGGGTGTCCGACGTCCATACGTCACGCTTCTCATCATACGTGATCTTCCTTATCTGGTGTCCGATGAGACCTGGTCTTCCTAGTATTCTCAACTCGTCCTTGACTCCAAGTAAGAGCCGAGACCAAATATGGCGAAAATTTACCCGTATTTGCCTCAGCTAACGGATAAATGTCTAATAAATCATTTTGTATCTCTTATAAAATCGATCGATCGTTCTAGATTTTTTTTCGATCTTTCTGATCTTGGAAAAGGAAGTTGCTTTTTTTCGTTTTGGAAGTCAAAATCTGTGGGTGTTTCGTGTCATTCAAAGTTGATGTGACGCGGTTAGATTTTTTTTTTGGGTTCGTTTCAAGACTTTTCGTCTTGTGCAACCCCTCGCTACTATATGTTTGTATCGAAGATTCTCAAATCGTTTCTTTTTGTTGAAATTTAATTAGGTTCCTTCATACGGGTGAAACATAACTCGAAACTCATTACTTTTGCTCATTACGGACTTTATGTACTTTCGAGAATAGAGAAATCTCAATTAAAATTCTTTGAGAGAGTTCTTAGAAATGGTTAAGTATATTTTATATGCAGTTTTTGAGAAACATAGTTGTAATACGATCTTGAATGTTAAAATCTCGGCTGTAGTAGCTTGGCCATCTGCCTTGTTTCCCCAATTCAACGTTTAAATTTCTACTGTTTCAAAATTATAATAATAATGGAAAAAATTCATATATTTTATCTTCGCGTCACATCAATCAATTTGAAATTCAACGAGAACGGGTTTCGCACGTTCGCATTAGCATTTTCACAATGTCGATTGATAAAAACTCAAATAAATAATACACGGAGGGAGTGGTTCATCACGAATTCTTCTTTCGTTTGTTTATTTATTATTACGATATCAAAAAAAAATCTATTTGACCGATAATAAAGCACGATTCGGCCCGAGGGCAAACGATAGTAACATCATTACGCCCAAAGTTTCACCGTTAAATTGAGACGTACAACGCGTAGAAGCGAATTTTCCAATAAAGTGAGTGTAAATTATAATTTTTTACCATTTACAAACAATCTCTATTATTCATACAACAGTATAAAATCCGATAGTTGCCGTCGAACGAAGGTAAAACAACGTTTATCCTCCGCTCTCGATTTCATACTTACTATAATCACAGGGAATTACGGCGTCGCAAAGCTTTTGTTTTCAAAAGCTCCGTTTCATTATGACAGTGAAAGTCGACATAATCATCGTGATGGTCATCCGTTTCACCATTGTTTTTAATTCGACCGAAATGACGTTTGTCTAAATTGACGTGACAGTTTTCGCTTTCGTACAATTGTCGCCCGCCATTAGTTCGTCGTACTATTTCATTTAATTGAGACGTTTCTTTTATTAGGTCCCTTTTATGAGGGATCATATTCTTTCGAAAATATCGAATATGGTCCTTGGGCAAGCGTGTTTAGACGAAAAAGTCGTGAGATAATTCGGTTTGAATTTTCCCATATTTACTAGATGTTTATCTCGAAAATATTATGTGTGTGTTACACGATGTTTATTCATAAGATCATGGAAGCGTTAAAAATTGTAATCGTTGCGGCAATATTCAAACTTTGTCTTGTAATATTTTATTATTGCTTTTTGTAATCATGCGAATATCTATTCATTTTTATGTAAAGCCACAATGTTCGGATCAAAGATCGTCATTAATTGATTCAACAACGAAAATAATATTTTTTTCGTCCCCTTTACAAAACCACAATAACCACAAAAAAGTGTCCGATTGACGACTTGTCACATACCGTACGTATCAACTTTTTTTTAAATACGTATTAACGCTTCACGTGTCAGCACCACAGTCCAAATATAACGGCATTTCCCCAACACACGATAACATACAAATACGTAAATAAAATAAAACATATCGAAACAGATCCAATCACACAACATCGATGTCGAAAAAACACCAGACCGGTAACAAAAACACGACATTTCCAACACGTAACGTACAAACAACGATGCGGTTATGGCGACGGTGGTAATTGTCATAATTGTGAGACTCGGAGGACTATCGACCGTGACCATCACAGGTGGATCACAAAACACACCACCTGTTCCCAGGACCTGATGACCCGTCGGTTTGCGGTGATGGAGAAAGTAACGTTTCGCGGTGCAGAGATGGGTTAAAAGTTTTGTCAATCGTGGTGAGATTGTCGAAATCGGATGAGTAGTTTTGACCTTTGGTTGGGGTTTTTTATTCGTGTTTGGTGAACCATGTCCTACTTCGGTTTATTTCCTATGAGGTTCATTGTATGTGGTTTTTGATTCGGGGTGAAAGTGAGTCGTTCAAATTAAATGTTGAAAGGTACGTTTCGTAATTGTTATTTGATCCGTTATTTTGAAAGTCGTAAAAGTTTCAAAGATATGAAGATAAGATTTCGAGTCATTTTTTTATCGTGTGTACTGTTATTATTTATTACATTTTCTATGAAATTTATTGTACATATCATATGTAGACTCATCAAATTCATTGGATTTCACCGACGATTTAAGTTAAGCGACATGTATCACAGTCAAAAAATTAACGTATGATTGAGCAAAAAACGATTTTAGTATCTGATTCTTTATAAGTTAAAAAAGTAAAAGCTCTACGTTTTGATTTTAATATTTTTTATAATGAACATTATAGAAATATATATGAGTAGAGTTAATCAAAATAAGCAATTAAAAAAATCGTTATATTTTGAAAAATTACCTCCTTAAATCAAAAACATAATAGCTTTCACATATGAAATAGTGAAAAAACACGTAACGTATCGTCAATATGAACTCTCACGTTTCATACGCGTAAAAGATAAATTGACACGTTCGCAACGTATTTCACCAAAAGAAGACGTAACCCGAAAAAAAAATAAGTTAGATGAAAAAAAATGCTTCACGCAACCGAACATAGCTTTAAATGAAAAAAATCTCGAACGAGATACACAATTTATCTTTTCCGCCTGCGTCTACTCTAAATGGATTTTGAACGTGTTTCTTGAAAAATTGGGGATGACCATCGTCGGTCGAAACGCGAACATTCGTCAGAAAACCTCGAAACCATACTAGTGCCGTTTTTTCTTTCCTTCACACATTCGTGGGGGCCGATCCTGTGTAAAGCCGAAAAAGAAAACTTGTGAAAAAAATAGATAAATAATAAGTGGATGGCGTGTGTGTGTGAAAGCGACGCTTTGTGCTTTCGTAATAAATAATAGCCATCACGTAAAAATGTATAACGCGTGATTAATCGAGCTTTGTGGTCGAAAATCGGCTGTTCGCCTTATTTTCGTTCTGATCCCGTTTTGGACACACGGATTTGTTATGTTGCATGAAAAAATGGGATCGGTGCCATGTTATGTAAATAATTGTATCATTATTTTCGAGTTTAACCGCTCGCCCGCCGTTGCGTTCAAATTCTATATATAAATAAATTTTGATAAAAAAAGACATTTCTTTTGAAAGATTTAATGAAAATGCTCTTATTCGATATGGTCGTAATGACGAGCTTTAAGCCGAAAATCGTTTTAGTTTCGAAATTGAAACGAAGTCGTTCATGCGTGACGTATTGTTTAAAATATGACGGTTGCTCATGTACGACGAATGCATTTGTTTATATGTTTTTTTTTATTCGAATGAATAAAATTTGATCTAATGTCGTTGCGTAAATGTACACTGATAAGTGCTGTTTAGAATTTGTAATGTAACCTATTTTTATGTGTCTGCTACGTTGTCAATGTTCCAAGGATTTTGTCGTTTAAGGCTCTACGAATTCATTGAATATTCATCGAAAAATTGTTAGATTCATATTTTGAAATTGTGTCAATTGTATAATTATCGTCTACAATTAATTATTTGGTTATTGTACTACGAAATTCAATTTTTGATATTAATTAGGCACACTTTTGCGTTTCGTTTAGAAAAAAATCGAGAAACTAATCGATTTTCGGCTCTCGAGGTGCTCAATTAGTACGTAAGTGGTAAAAGATTGCATTACTATTATGCAATTACAATAAAAAAAGTTTTTTAACTCATACAAATCCGAATGCTATTTTAACTATCACGTTTTTAACCTCGACTCCGGTGGGGTCAACTCTTTTACGTGTTCTCAAGCAATTTCAGTTTCACGCATCTTTTACAGTTATTCAACAAATATAAATTCGGTACGTTCATGTCCGACTGACATTTTACAATAATTAACGTCGAAAAGTATTAGACACTTTGATATCGCTGGCCTAAAAATCGCGTGACCGGACGACGACACTCTTCATTAAAAACGCTTCTTCATTACAATTTATTTTAATCGAACGGATATATTTCATACGTCGCATCGAATCGATTATATCCACATGAACATTTTCCGAATAAATCGAATCGAAATTTGCATGACCTCACGGCTTTACGTCATTGAATAACGCACCGCGTACGTGATCTTCTGCATCATCATTACCCATAAGAATTTCAACTAATTGACCGCAAAATTCCATTTTAACGTACGACATGTTCGCAAATATGGCGGTCTTTCGTTGCGATTATTTTCGGAAGATTCGATTGAAAAACCCACTGTGCCCCAGTAATGCAGAATCGGGCCGTTTCGTCTCGTTTATTCTTGTTGGACACTGTTAATGTAAATGTTGCTGTTTAATATTCCGCATTTTTGTTGTCGTCTATGCATTGTATAAGAATTGTCGAGAAAAAAAGAATGACAGATTAAAGGTCATCGTATAAAGTTTGTATGTCGAATTTGTTCGAGGTGTTTTTGGAAATCGAATTTCCCGGTTTTCTTGAATAAATTTTTGTGTTTTTCGAAGCGAGGTTGTAATGTGTTTATGTACTTTTTTGTATAATAAATAATGTTTCGTTAATAGTATAATAATGTGATAAATTCGATAAATTATCACTTATATGATCGAAAGATAACGTTTTTATGATGATACACCGTTTCACTTAATCGATATGATTACATGAATCATGAATCGCACTTTTTATTTTTTATCAAATTGAATTTAATCAATTTAAAACGTGTAATTTCTTAATACAGCTTCTAAGAAATCAAAAAATTTTCAATTATATACGCGTATAATCATTGAATAAATTTCAAACGTATACCGTTTACTTAACAATATACTTTCAAGACACAATAATAATCTACTTAACATCTCAGAATCACATAAATTATATATTACAAAGTACAAACTGCACTACATCGCACCTTATCTCGCTGCAACATGAAAGATGCGATATGCCACTTGCGAGCGCGATAATTCACAATTTATCAACTCCATAACCAATCACGTCCAATTTCGCTCATTGTCCGATGACAAATCAGTCCAATATTAGAACCGAGAACATAAATTCTGATTACAATCTCCGAAATCAGCACCGACAAGAGAATATTGACCTTTAATCCGCCAAAACACCCATCACCTGTCGCGGGCGCGCTTCGGCGAAAGGTTAATTGCAATGCGCATTGCACCTGCACTTTTCTTTTCACAATCGCAATCACCTGCTGGCTCGTGTTGCTAATTGCCGAATATCGACCATACGACGGTCAGGTGGTTGTCTCTCTTCGGTCGGTGATTGATCCGACTGGTCCATCCACTTGGACGGCGCTTTTGATGGTCCAAAGTTGTATGGGCCGACGTTGCGATTGTTGGAGACGTGATTGTAATGTTGAGTTTGTGGTGTCCTCGGGTGTCCTTTTTATTGATTTATTGTACTTTTGTTCGGTGAGATGGTATTTAAAGTGAAAAAACGGCTGTGAGTTATATCTGCGTTCGTGTTTCGTGAGTCTATTCGGGGTCGTGTTGAAGATGTGTAAATTTATCAAAGGATAACTATCGGATTATGAATTCGAAATGTATATTTAATAAAATGAAATATCACGGTTATTAATATACAATGTGAAGTCGAATATTAGCATAGGGGGGTCAAATTAAATGTTAATATTATAATTAATATGAAATTTCACACATGAGCCGTTATTTGAATGAGAAAAAATATGTGTTAAAGCTAGTTCGGAATGAGCATGGATTAGTAATAATATGAAAAATGAAATCGACACGTTTGATGATAAATTACTTATGTCATTCGCACGTGACAAACAAAAGACTTCCCACAGTTCATTGTATGAGTTATGATTCTGTAACTAAACCCAAATATGCACTCGTCCGAAAAACATATCGAATATACAAACAATGAATTTCACGTAACATTAAAACGTTAATAAATCATACACGGAGAGTAATTTTGGCATCGCTGTATAGAATAAACATTAATTTGGAAACACTCCTGACAACCCTCGATAACGGAAAATTTATCAGAGGGTTGTATAAAATCGATACAACATTGAATTCGTGATATTAAAAATGGGGGGATGGTTCGTTTCGTGTGACTACATTTTAGTTGAAATAAATACGAATATCTGAATGATTCAAAATAAAAATATCTCATAATACTAAATTCGATTCAGATTCTTCAATGTATAATATTTTACGATTGGTCCCGTGCTTTTTTTAATTTAATATTATAATCCAACAGGTTTTACTGCATACTTGTATATTAAACGGTCATAAAATATCAAACGAAAGATCCGTTAAGAACAATCAATTAACGAAAAACGGTCAAACTTGCCGATAAGTCCTATAATTTGTTAGTCATGATATTCCCGGGGGATGTTCGTAACATGACCACATCACTATGGCGTGACTCCGGAATTAATGCACCTAATGTACCCGGGTGTGGTCTTCTCTTGCATTTTATATTTAATATCCTCGTTTTTCCTTACTTTTCGTTTTTATTTCCTAAAACTAAACAGGGGTCGTCGGAAGTTTCGGTGAGTAGTGGCGCGCCGTTAAAACGCCGATGGCGTAAAATTGACGCCGTAAATTCAACCCCCGGTTTAACTAGTGTCGCTTCGAATTTACCTAGTAATTAGTAAGTTTTCAGAGGTTCTGAAAGTTTTAGATTGGACGGTGAGTGTATGAAGATGCATGTGCGGAAAATTGGCGCGGAAATTCCGTGCATAAATTTGGTTAGCCTGCAATGAATTCTGTTTCCAATTTAACATTTCGTTTAGTTTTGTTTAATCATTTAACTTGTATAGGATTTTCAATTTACTTTATCATGTTGTTCAAAGTATTTCGAATTTATACATTTATCAAATTTTAAATTATGATGGTACTGATCATTAAACGAAAACATTCATAACTCATTCCGAGCAACACAACGGGAAACCATTAATGAAAACATTAAAGAGTCATTTTTTCAATTAATTAATCACATAACATGTCCATTAACCATCTGAGTATACGATAAAAAAAATCTTAATACAAATCCTCTCATACGTCAATACAAAAATTTGTAAAACGTCATCCAAAAAAAATCCTACTGTAAATTCAACCAGACTTCAAAAACGTTATTCCAACAATCATTCCACATTTGAAGATCTCCGTTCGTTGACATCAGACACACCCATCTGTAACGAGGGTGCATCAGGTTCAGGCCCACAGGAACTCCACGTACATGCAATTAACGATTCGTCATACGTCCGTGACTCCGGACGGAAAACGGGGAACCTTCGTCGGTTTGTCCATCAATCGTGATTTAATTCACGCTGATCGAAATTAAAACTAGATAGGCTTTCGTGTCCTGGCCTCCCTTCTAAGTCCTCGAAGATTAGGGGGTCCTGCGGTCGACGGGGAGACCAGGTCGCGTGACTGCATTAACATATTGAATGATGGTACTTTCGGTGTAGCTGTATAACTCGGGTGCATTTAATTCCCTCGTCCGACGGGGAAAAAATGCGTGTTTATGGCGTGTATTTATGATGCTTCGTATTGTTTTTATCGACGGTCGTTAAACTCTGAAAATGCTTTGAATGAAAGTACAATGGTGTTTTTTGTCTTTGCAGGCCCATGTCGTTTCGGCTTTCGAGCAGAGTCTTTCTAATATGTCGCAGAGGTTACAGCAGCTTACGGCCACGGCTGAAAGAAAGGTAAATTTTATTCAAATCCCGAATGTTTTAAACATTATTTTTCCATTAAATATAATGTTGTATAAAATTTTAGGACTCCGAGTTGACCCAGCTTCGACAAACCATCGAGTTGCTTAGAAAACAATCGATTCAAGCCGGACTAACGAGTGCTCATATGACTTCTATGGGTATAAAACAAGATTCTGTTACAGATAGTCCTAAAAAGGTTTGTATTTTTTAAATGAATTTAATTTTTGAAAATAGTTCTAATAATTGAAATCATTAATTAATATTGTTTCAGGATGCTAATAAGCAAAGTTCAACTCCGGTCACAACTAACGGTAGCAACATGACCCGTCATCACTCCACCGACAGTGTTAGTAGTTTGAATAGTCTCAGTAGTGGTTGTTCATCGGCTCAAGATAAAAAACAAAAGAAGAAAGGATGGGTAAATATATTACATCATCATCACACTAGTTTTTGTTGTTCTATGACAAAATAAATAATGTGTGATTCGTTTTGTTATTTTATTATAGCTACGATCTTCTTTTACAAAAGCATTCTCTAGAAATGCTAAGATTTCGAAAACTGCTAAGCACTCTTCGCTAAGTCACTTATCGTCGTCTTCTCAAGAACATAGTTCAATTACTGGTGATCATCATACAATTCGTGAAGGTTCAAATGAAAATAGCCTTGAGAATTCTCATGAAATATTAACTGATATTTCATTGAAAACAGATAAACCTGAAGATGCTTCTAAAACTGATGGAGCTACCGTTAACGGAAATTCTTCTGATAATAACGGTATTTTTTAAATTCATGTGCAATTTATTTTCAAAAGTTAAACATTTGATATATTTTTAACGTAATTAAATCTTTCAGATGGTAGCAAAAGTGATCCAAAATTAGTGGATGAACTGAAGAAACAACTACGTGAAAAAGATTTAGTATTGACAGATATTCGATTAGAAGCATTGAGCTCAGCTCATCAGCTTGAAAGTCTTAAAGATACTGTTATCAAAATGAGGGTACTTTTTTTTTAATAAATGTAGTAATTAATCACTTTTTTGAGATCCATAATTTTCATTACATTTATTTAAAATCCATTTCAGAATGAGATGTTAAATTTAAAACAAAACAATGAACGACTCCAAAGACTCGTAAGACCTCGTTCACTAGCAGGAAGTCATGCTTCTCTTTCTGGAGCTACACCTCCAGGACCAGCACCTTCTGGCAATACTCCATTAGGATCAGCTTCTAATGAAGATTCACGAAGATTTAGTGCAGCTGACGCTCAACGAGCAACAAATGATTCACTTGTAAATAATTTGTAATTATAATATTTTGTAGATTTTCAACCATAACTTTTCTAAATATATTTTATTTTCGATTTTCGATAGAATTTGGATCTTCACAGTCAACCATTAGATTTGGATTTTAATTGTATAACATCAACTCCTACAATAGAATACGGATCTAAAATACCTTCGCCTTGTGACAGAAATTCAACTGATTTATATAGAGCTTCACAAGATTTAAGTTTAACTGCTTTGGAAGAAGCTGAATTGATAAATGGATCTCCTGGAATCGAAGATGATCCCTTATTAACAGGAGGTAGGTTAAGTGGAGTGGACTGTGATATTGCATCAGTTCTTCCTCCACCTAAATGCAGAGAACTTGCAATGGGAGAAACCTATGACGGCTTAGGTATTTAATTTATTAAATCTGTGTTCGATTATTTCCTTTAAAATTTTTGAAATTTAATTTAATTTTTATTTTCTATTATAGGATTGACAGAAAACAGTGCTGATGTAGTAGATGGAAAAAAAATAGCAATATCGGTTTACCTCGGCCAACCTGACACATTTACTCGTTATTATGAAGAAATGTGTGAATCTCTTAATAATTGTGATAGCCGTTTTTATTCAAACAGATCATCTATTGCTTATTCTAACCACCCTCATGAAATCCAAGACATTCCAGGCTCTCCAAGACTGAATAATGCTTTGAATCAAACTTCTAGTCCCGATCATGAAACCAATGATTTTCAAAATCAAACCAATAAATCTAATACTAATAGTCTTAAAAGCAATAAATCATCGCATAGTGTATCTTTCAAATACAATGGTACTGATCATAATACAACTGTCAATTGTAATGAATTTACAATTGCTTACACTTATATATCTGGAAAAACTACTTGGCAAAATCTTGATTACACTGTTAGGAAGACATTCAAAGACTATTTATCAAGAATTGATCCTGGAACAAATTTGGGACTTAATACAGATTCAATAACATCATATCATCTTGGAGAAGCAACTAGAGGACCTGAAATTGGGTTTCCTGAATTGTTGCCATGTGGGTACATAATCGGGACTGTGCGAACTTTATATATTTGTCTTCAGGGTGTTGGAAGTTTGGCATTCGATAGCTTGATTCCCAAAAATATTGTTTATAGGTAAAAAATATTCTAAAATCAAATTGATAGATATTATTCAATTGTAACTAGCAATAATAAACTTGATTATTATTTTAGATATGTATCACTTTTGAGTGAGCATCGTAGAGTTATCTTATGCGGACCGAGTGGCACAGGAAAATCATACTTGGCCACTCGTTTAGCTGAATTTCATGTAGCTCGTACAGCAGCCCATTTGAACCCAGCTGAAGCAATTGCAACTTTCAAGTAATTCTCGTTTCATATACATTATATGTATTTTAGTTGTATTTGTTTTTACAAAATATTATTTTCTTAAGTGTGGAGCATAAATCTTCGAAAGAACTTCGCCAATACTTAAGCAACATGGCTGAACAATGTGGTGGAGATGCTGCTCTTCCTTCAGTACTTATATTGGATAATTTACATCATGCAAGTGCACTTGCCGATGTTTTCAGTGGACTTTTGGGTGCTAGAAGAACTAACTTACCTTGCATTATTGGTAACAAACTTTTCATTTCAAGAGATTTACTATTTTAAATAATAACGTGAATTATAATGTCTCATATTTTATTAAAGGTACAATGTCCCAAGCTACTTGCAATACTACAAATTTACAACTTCATCATAACTTTAGATGGCTCCTTACTGCTAATCACATGGAACCGGTAAAAGGATTTTTAGCCAGGTATGTTCTACATTAGTTAAAAAAAACAACAGTTTTCCAAATCGCAGATGTTTTAAGTATCTGAAATATTACAGATACCTTCGAAGAAAACAAGTAGTAGGAGAATTAAGTGGAGTGCAGAGATGCTCTCGTATGGCTACAGTTCTCGAATGGTTACCAGCAATATGGCAGCATGTAAATAGTTTCCTAGAAGCCCACAGCTCTAGTGATGTAACTGTTGGACCGAGATTATTCCTCGGATGTCCACTCGATTTGAATGCTAGTCAGGTAAAAAAAAATAAACCTAATAATGATTTATTTTCATTTATACGTTTGTGAATTAACCAAATAATAAAATTTATAGGGATGGTTTACAACAGTATGGAACCAATCTGTCATACCTTACTTGATTGAGGCTGCCCGAGAAGGTGTAGCTTTGTATGGTAGACGTGGAGCATGGTCAGATCCAGTGAAACATGTTCGCGAAACATATCCTTGGCCAGACCAACTACCAGCTGAAGTAATTAAAACAGCTTATGACCTTATAAAATACTATTTATTTGAGATAATTTATAAATTAAATGTATTTTCAGAATCTTCGAGGAATAACATTAGAGGACATCGGATTAGATGGCTCTTCCAATGATACGAATACTACTAATAATCAAGATCCACTGGTGTGTACATGAACCTATAATTAAAATTTATTTTTGATTGATAATTAATGCAATTATTTGATTTGTAGCTCAATATGTTAATGAGACTTAGAGAAGCGGCAAATTACAGTGGAAACCACAGTCAAGATTCGGACAATGCCAGCTTAGATTCAAATATGACTCATGACAGTTCAGTTGGAAACGAACTTTAATGACCTGTGTTGATGTGTATGAATAATGTGATATTTTAATATTAATTATGTAAATATATAAGAATGTTATGAAAATATTGTCTTCTATCCATATTATTTATGAATGCTATTTTTATAAAGTACAAATAACTCGCTAATAAAATCACGCCTTGAAAGTTTCGATAAACCTCATTTTGCACAAAGTTATAAAATTTGTATTGAAAATATTACTTTGATTAGCAAACAGGAAGAGGGTCCTTGAAATTTGAAAAATTATTGTTGTTTTTTAAAATATTTCCAAAATGGATCCAAACAAAATATTCACAGTACATATTGTAAAATGTATAAAATGAACAATAATTAGGACTGCTAAGTACTTTTTTATGGCAAAAACGCTTCTGTATAAATGTCCCCAAGCTATTTTTGCATGCCATTTATTTATGTAAATTTATATTATTTTCAAATTATATTGTTGTATTATATATAACATGTAATAAATATAAATAAAGATTAATTATTATATCAAATATGAAACTTTACTATCTACATTTTTTCGTTAATATGAAATGTTTCAAAATTTTTAAAAACTAAATTTTGCATTATTTTATACACATGTGCATACTTATTTTATTCTAAAACTCAATTATATTTGCGCAGACAAATATATACCCGAGTTTTTCTCAAATGTTTAAATTTTAATGAAAAAAGTTTATGCTTTTATACTTTTGTATCTTAAAATAATGTATTTGAAAAATACCTAGCGAGTAAAATGTGTGTCAAATATTTGTAATACGTTTTTGTATAAACTTACTAATTATAAGTACCGCCTATTTATTATTCTCTTTATAATATGAGAAGTCTTTACAAGGTCTTTAGAAAAATTAAATTACTTATTCATCTTTATTTTACGATTCAAAATTACCATGGTTCTTTTTCTCATTAATATATTAAAAGAAAAACATCTAATTGTATTATTTATTATTAAATTATCTATCTATGATATATTTATAAAATACTTGTGGATCCTGAAACTTTTTATTTGCATTGTTATATGATACGTAATTAGATTTTCGATTGGAAATATTTGTTAACTGTTCGATGCTTTCTTCAAACATACCAAAGAATATTTTTTATATGAAAATATAATTTTTAAAATAAAGGATATTACAATGTGTATGAGGATACTAAACCATATGTGATTCACATAAGTAAAGTTGCAATATACAACAACATATTTCAGCAACGTTTAATCATACCATACTTCTATAAAACATTATAATCATCAACAAATATGCAAAATAAATTCATTCATATAAAAAGGACGTTTCAATATCACTCACCCATTTCATGAATAAGGCGAAAGTTGAAATCTGACCAAATTTATTTAAAAATCAAATTTCATTGCAATATTTATTTAATTTTTAAACGATTAAAAAAAATACAAAAATAATTAGAGAATCATATCTGAAGATTTTCCTGATGAATTGTGAATTCCTTGTAGCTCAGGTGACGAAACATTCCATTCATACCAAACTCTTCTTTGATTATTGCAACGCCAAAAGTTTACTTCTACTTCTTGGCCTGGTTTCAGAGCTATCGGTGACTGAAAAATTTACATAATAAAAACCTTGCATTGAAATTCGATAATTAATTTTGATTTCAATTTACCTTGATCGGGAAGAAAATTGGGAACCAGGAGATCATCCCTTTTGAATGTGTTTCGGGAACAATACTCAAAGTAACGTCATCAAACAACACACAGCTAAAATATCCACTGAAGCCATGCAACGTACAAGCTAACGATACTGGAAATTTCAGAGATTTCCAGCGTCTCCGTTCTATAAGATCTCCATCTTTTTCTTTACACGGATGTTCAAACATAAACAATTCCTGAAAGTAATCATAATTTATTTACCAAAATAAACGATAAATTAACTACAATTCAAATCTACAAATGGTAACCTGAGGTGGAGCAACTTCATATTTATTCTGTAAATAAACGACCCATGGTGTTTCCAATGGATGAGGAATGAATGTTGTTCTTGCCTGAGAAGGTTCTCGCTCACTAGCTCGAGCTAATCCCCACAATCTGGGACACATGACTGGAGATATGTATGATGTATAACTTTTAGGTATACTAATTCCGTCATCTTTTATGAGATGATTAGCATAATCTAAACATTCGGGAGAAAGTTCATTATCTCCGAATGATCCTGTCGAAGTTAAAATTATGTTTAGAAACGGCAAAACAATAAAAAAAAAATGAAATTATGTGTTTCGATTACCCAATAATTCAGAAACTATTATATCCGCCAATTCCTTCGGATTGAACTTCCTCATGTCGTTGGCAATTACTGTGACTTTATCACCCCATACTTCACGTTGTTGTACATGAAGTGTTACTAAAGCAGTAGGATTTTTCTCAACTGCATATATCTACAATATCACATATTAAATATTTCACGTTTTTACAAAAAGTAGTCAAATTTGGTTATAAAAAAAATATACCTTGACATCAACATCAGCAATACTAGCAGCATTCAACACTGCCCTTACCAAAGGTCCTCTACCTGCCCCAAGTACCATAACTACACATCTATGTCTACAGTTGCAGAGCCCTTCTTCATTTTTATCCGGACACAATGCGTTTTCTGATGAATTAACTTCATTCAATCCATTTACATTAGTATTAGAGTTATTTGAGTCTAAGAAACAATATAAGAATTTTAATAATTTTAATTTTTTTTCTAAATTCAAACTACATCTTCAAAAATATTTACCTTCTGAATGAGATTCTTCGGTGGCTTTTCCTTTACATATAACTTGATAATTATAACGAGATTTTAATGCTTGATATACGGCCTTTTGATAATAATCATACTTCACCGGGTCTTTTTCGAATACATTATATGTATAAGAATCTAAATTATCTGACAACGGTTGTAAAGGAGTTTGCAGATAATCTTCCCAACTATAATAAAAAAGATATTTCATAAAAATTTTATACTTCCAATAAAATAATTAGAGAAGCATATTGAAAAACTAACCCTTTTGCATATTTCGACATAGGATCTTGAGACATTGGAGTTTCATTCCACAAGTGTTGCAAATATCTCACATAATGCGACATATCTTGATGACGACACACTCCAGTCACCATAAGTTGAATATCTCTATCCAACAACTTCCTTACAAACAATTGATGAGGTTTCGACAAAACTGGATATCTAGAAATATAGTCACAAATTTCAGACATTTTCTGCATGAAAACTTCTATCGTTCTATTGAAAGATAATAGCAGACCTTTTTTTATTTGTACAAAAAACATGAGTGGGAATCATGAGGCACTTTATGGGTTCACCTAACCATCGCTCTATTTCATCTTCAGACGGTAAATCTGCAGATAAGCACAATACCAATGATATACGACGATCCCATTCAGTCATACGGTGAAAGTTGCTCCACCAACGCCACGTATCAATGGTATCATTATTCTCTCGAACATTTCTATTATCAAAAGCTCTCAGGGCTGGATTTTCCATAGGCACTTGTACCCAGAATCCCGGGTTGAAATGACTGAAAATCATCATTTAAAAAAATAATAGTATGAAGTTATTTTTACGAATCAATTTAGTTTTGGGTATATACAAAAATAGAAAAAAACCTGTTGCTTAAGTGACTAGCTATAATTCTAGCGAGATTGATATTTCTGCCCCCAGTCAGCGTCAGCATAACGGTAGAAATACCCAATCCCTTGCAATGATTCAATTCCTCATTCAGGGTGTCCTCATGCTGCCTTCTAACACAATCAATGGGAGAATCTGGACACAGATAAGGCGACAAACGCGCAACGATCCTAGAACTCCAATCTCCAGGATCCAACAACATATCACTTCGGGTGAAAGCCGTCAATTCGGAAGCACCCCCCGGCTTAAACTTCCTCCTCAACCGGGGATGAACAACGGGCATGCACACAAAGCTGTACTGGAGCTGATCGACGTTGGCTAGTCCATCGAAAAGATCTGGCAGATTGGGGCAATCGAGGCCGCAGCTTAACCTTTGAGAATTCATTGTGATCCGCTGATGGATTCTGCAATTTTTCGGTTGGTTGGTGTCACAAATTTGTAAGGTTAAAAAATACACAACATGCAAACAATTGTTACCTGGTCTGTTTTGAGGGATTGGTGGATTTTGATGTTGCGGAAATGGTATTGATTTGATTATGATTGTAAAAGAAACATGAGTTTTGTTATTGTCAGAATTAAACGAATACCAAACTGGAGGGTGATTTTGCCGACCGCGTTTTGAAGTTCGACGTTGACGCTAACGTGTCAAAATGCAGCCATGATATTTGTATTCGTAAAAAAATGTAAACGATTGAAAATACATACAGTAATAAAAGGTGATTAGACGATTGTCCAAATGATGCTAGCGAACACGATACTGATACACACCAACAGTAGTAGTGGGTAGCTCACACGACGTGACACATACGATTTTAGCGTAAATCGACGCTGACTCACACGATACTGGTGCACACCGATTCTGGCACATATCGGCACAAATACATGCCAACAATAGCACATAATCCACACAAAATTCGAAATAGAGAGATGTTGGGTTGATTGACGTTGGAAGTCTTGAATCTGATTTTGTATTATTCTGGTAATTGCCTTCTTTTAAATATCCGAATCTACTTCTTTTAGGCGGGATAACTAAGGATAGGACAATTGAAGAACTAAACTATGATTACACGATTCAATGAATGTTTTATAATTTATTTTAAAATTTTTCGTGGACCAAATCGAACATATCGATCAAATTTTCGAGAGATTTTTTGTCATTAAAACTTCTTTGACATGCCCAATATTCACATTCAGTAAAAATAATGTATGTATTTGGAAATTTTGGCACGTAACCGAAAAAAGGTTCGCTACCAACGATCAAGGCTTTAAAATGGACTCGAGAGTTTACTTTACGTAAATGATTTTATCAAAATGATGATAATAGTGATACTACAATGGAAATCGGTTATCAATAAATAGTATTTTGGTACTGAAAAAATACAGCGTACATCTACCATGAAATTCTTGTAACACAAAAAACAATTTTGCTCCTTTCAATTTCGCGTTCCACATTTTCCACATTAATTTGAAAATTTCAAAAACATCTCCACTTATTGGGAGATGTTTCGGCATTGCATTGTTTGTGCGCTACAGTCCATGCATCCCAACATCGCATGCGCTACTATCGTCCTACAAACTCGCACATTTCACACACAAGAATTCGCGTTGGCAAACCTGCTCCCACAAAACGAACCAGTTTCATAGCTATGTTCGTCGCGCTCGGTCGCGTCTCGGCGCTGTGACGATCATCGGCGTTCGGACGCCGCCTCCGTCGTCCGTCAGTTCACCATCCACCATCAACGTCTCCGGGCCCCCTTTCCCCTCCAGTGCACCTTGGGAGCCCTCGCCCCCTTAACCCGAAGTGCTGTGTGTAGTGGTCGCAGCCCGGCCCCAGCGGCCAGCGACAGGAGCCCCCGCCAGCGCCTCCGCCCCCGCCGCCGCCATGAGTTGGGGCACCGAGCTCTGGGTGAGTTGCCCCCCAACGCCATGAGTTATGGTGCGTGCGTCGCCCCGAGGGTGTTGTGGTCGCGGGTGCGACGCGTGCGCGCCTCGGGTGCCATGGGGGCGCGCCTCGGGTGCCATGGGGGCGCGCCTCCGCCTAGGCCCCGAGGCTCGGTCCGTCGCCGTGCAGTTCTGTCGATTCGAGGTGTCGAGGATCTGATCCTGACAATGTCGTGGGAAACTTTGTAAATGTTGAAACATTCCGATGCGCGAACAGCTGTCAACGTCGAAATTGCAGTGTGTGGCAACACCGTCGACGAATTCCGTGCATTTTCGTTTCGTCGGTTGCGAAAATGTGCATTTTTTTATGTAAAAGTGATGTCATATCGATAAAATTTGACTATATTCTCGATCGAACTGGTCATAATGAACGTCACCTTTCACACAACACCACCGTTTTTTTTTCATAATTAGAGACACTAGAAATATCGACAATAAAACGCACGATACTACCGGTTACCGATTGTAAAATATAATCCGCAATAAATATTGAAACCCTTCCTGTACGTAGCATACAAACATAACCGTCTTTCGACGAGGGGTAGAAAACCACCACTACATTTTTTCCATTTTAACGCATTCATATTAAAAAATGCGTATATTTGTATCTGAATCATTATTATACGCGAAAACATCAAATATTTGGAACATAGAACATATAGAACATATCATAGAACATTCTAATGTAAATTATTAAGTTCAATAGTCCGATTAATTATCGAATTATCACGAAAATTGTAAACATGGGGTCTTTATCACACCCCCCTCAGTACAGCGAATGTTAAAACAAATTATAATACATTCATTGGATCATTTAACTCAAATAAAGTTAAAACAAATCATAAAGCATCCATTAGATTATCTAACGATCATACAATCCTTGAGTTGTCCTAAAACGTATCACAATACTCTAGCACAGGCTTGTCCAAAAGGCCACTACGGTGCCAAAGTGGCCCCCACTTTTCACACAAAAACAAACATAACAAACAGCATTTATTCCGAAATGTACTCATAGAAATAGTTTCATAATGGAAATAAATAACTTTATCAATATTTTAATACTTATTACGTTTTGAATTTACAATAATTGAAATTTCGAGATTTGTAAGTGGCCCCCGCATACTGAAATTTTGGACAAGCCTGGTATAGCATCATTCCAAACGTCTAATCACCGATTCAACCACACCAAACAAGCAACAATCGAACAACCGTCACCTTTCATACACACACAACACAACCATTACATTTCATAATTAACGCACATTACAAACAACACTCGTTACCCCCGCGCACCCATCCCCGCCACATGAATCACCGATAAACACGAATCGTTTATCTGCCGGCAAACAAACAAACAAACAAACAAACAAACAAACACGGGAACGATCCCCGTCCCGTTGAGGAGTGCGTTGCACCCGGCACGGGCGCGCGCTGGCAACACTGTCTTCGAATTTCGGGCGGCCGTTTCGCCGTTGCCGTTTTTCAGATGCAAACCGGCTCCCACTTGACCCCGGCGGGCGGCGCACGCGGGCTATGGTGTGGATGTGTACACTTGGACCGATTCCGTGTACGTGTACGTGCCCGTGAATGTGGTGTCGTGGTGTGGCGAGCAGGCGGTTTTTTGGTTGTGAGAAATCGCGACTTTGTATGGTGGACGCGGTGGTCGTTGAGAGGGTTGGAGGTTTGTGGTGGATGGGTGTTGGGGTTGTGTGGATGGGGTTTGTATGTCTGATTGTGTATTAGTCCGTGTGTATTTGACCTAATCTAAATTGGAAAAAATTGAAGGATCCTGACCCTACCCAACTCCCGACAGTGTGTATTTATGATGGATCCAAATATGCATGGACTGTGAGGTGTCGTTTGTGTTATTAGATGGGATTTATATGTTAGATTGTGTATTAGTCCATGTGTATTTGACCCGATCTGATCTGATCTAAATCGGAATAAATTAAATTGCTTGAAGAATCCTGACCCTACCCAACTTCCAATGATGTGTATTTATGATGGATCCAAATATGCATGGACTGTGATATGTCGTTTGTGTTATTAGATGCGATCTGTATAACATAGACTATGTGTAGTCTATGTATATTTGACCCAACCCAAAATTTCAATCAAAACAAATGAAATTTCCGAAAAAACTTAACCTAACCCGAAACTTCAATCAAAACAAATGAAATGGCCGGAAAATCCTTACTCAATGCAATATATTATACAACAATGTGTATTTATAATAGATCCAAATATACATGGACTGAAATGCACTTGGACTGTGACATGTCGTTTTTGTTATTGAATGCGATCTGTATGTCGCAGACCATGTGTATTATTAGTCCATGTATATTTGACCCAATCTAACCTAATCCATATCAAAACAAATGAAATTGCCGAAAGCCTTAAAAAGCCTTACTCAATGCAATTTATGAATGATTTAAATATACATGGACTGAAATGCACTCGGGCTGACATATTCATTTGATGCGGGGTAGAATGCGCATGCGCCGATCTGTCGTTGACATTTGACAAATGCACAATTTTGCGGTGTGGCTGGAATAAAACGGAAAATATCTTTATTTTTGATGTATCATCTGATGTTTGAACATTTTTCTTTACTTAATGATAAGAGGGAGGTGTCTTTCGAATAGTTTGAGTGTTAAATCTCATTACTTGTTGAAAATAACATAAATAGTCCCACCTTGACGATACGCGATTTCGTCCATCTATCTACTTCGCTGCTTCTCACTTAACTTCAATGATCGATAAAAACCGACACTTTAGATAAGGCTAAACATGATCATATGCAGTTTATATAATACCCTCTACTGTAGAAATTTTTAGATAGGGAAACGATTCTCAATAGGCTAAAAATCCATCTATCGATTGCCTCTTATGTCTCTCTTAACTCAATTGATCGGTGGGAATCGTTGCGTTTGATGATATTAAAGTCATTGACAGTTATTCATATATGCCGATGGCATTCCGAAACCTCACTTGAGTTTTGAATTCGATGAACATGTGGAAAAAGTCAAGGATTGAAGTTTTGAAAATGTTGATTGAAATATGCGCAGCTTGTAGGATTATGTTGCTATGTTATAGGGGGAAATTTGCTCTCAGGGGGTTGAATAAATAGCCTCAGGTCAACAATGAGGTCACCTATCCATCTACTGATCGAGACACATGTCACTTAATTTCGGTAATTTATGAGCCAATCCTTTCAACAGACTGAACCGTTGATAAACTGAAATTATACGGAATAAATACATCAACGCACTAAAAATCTCTGTTAAATCTTTAAGTACATCAAAGAGATTACCGCACAATCTCGAAAAATTCTGTTTACCAAAAAAAACATCGAAAATCGTGGCATTTTGTTGAAAAAATTTTCACTTTTCGTAACGCCTCGACGTAATTCGATGCCGAAATCTGTCATTGAGTCCGAGCCATTATAACAATGCACGGTTGACGTTTTTTCCGTATAAAATTTCGTTTTATTTTCAAACTCGCTGTAGTTTTCTACATAAAAATCCAACCATCGAAGACTATTTTGTCTGCGTGAAACGAGGCATGTTCAACGTCGCTTTGCGCGTGCTCGAAATGTTATCTGACTTCACTTATGTTTCTTGTATGTATATATTTTGACATATCGCAGTCGAAATTAATAACGTCCGACTCGAATAAAGTATAATTTCCAACTGTGGGTTCTTTCATCGGGCGGAGTAATTGCGAATCTCGAATCGAGATCTATCGAATGGAATTTTCCTCGTAAATCATTTGCATATGGCTACCGTGCATTCCTCGTCTCGGTGCAGAGAATTCACGTAATACGCGAACGGGTTGTGTCTTGAATTTGCTTTTTATATTATCACGCTTTCTTGTCTTATCTGCACGGATGAATGAGTTTTATGATCAATCTGAAAACGATAGCGTTTATCTGAACATAGATTTTATTTTTCATGTATTTTTTTACGTTTAATTTACGAAATTATTAACGTTATATCTATGTTATAACGGTTAAAAAATATCTTAATCTCTTCACGTGTATACACGAAAAATTTCATAATTGACCCACCTGTTTGCATCTCGCGTTCGAACCAATCATCGTCGAAAGGAATAATTATCTATTTACGTATGATCCGCGGAGTTACGTTGTAAATCCCACGCTTTTCGAAAAACACGTACTCGATGCTTAAATAGGTGGAAAGTCAACAAAAAATCTGCACTCTTGTAGGTGTTAAGCATCCTGCAAACTTCGCGGATGTTACGACGTCAAAATTCGCTCAAAACACATTTTCACACAGAGTTATGACTGGAAGCTAAATTTTTGCGAAATGCGGCAGCATTGTTTTCAATCGTATCTGATTATGATGCTCGAATCGTTTCGGAACTTTTACATGGATATCTGCGTCCGAAAAGCGAAATTTGCCTAAAAAAAAAATCTACAAAATTCTCTTTTTTTTTTTTCGATCCTCCGATACAATTGAACGAATCTCACGTGCTTTTGCGCAAGCAAACACTCACCGTATCGAGTTGCGAAAACGCTATTCATCAGACCGCGATCTTTATTTTTTTGTACGGCTACATACACACGTCTAGTTTGAATAGTGTAGGTTTTCACGGAAACGAGACACACACATGCATGGTGGCATTTTCAGCCGAACAAATCCAGACCTATGCTTCGTGGTGCTATGAACTCCTCCGGCTCGATCGGATTCCGATCAATATTTAAGTTCGAGAGGGTCGTACAGGTGCATTTTTTATTTCGTGCACTCCTGCGTTTCCCTCTTTGTATAAATTACGCTTTTTCGAATGTTCGGGTCGGTTGTGTTGCGTGTATGTTGTATAGTGCTCGATTTGTTGTTGCTTCGATCAGTATATCAGTGAATATGGGGCTCTCAAATATTGACTGATAAAAGTGTGTAGACGTTTCGGCTTATTGTTCGCCTCAATTTATATAGCAGGAGCTCTCAACTGTGATCGTTGTTCATTTTTCATAGCGTTTTCTTTTCTCTAGAGCTCTCGGATCTTTCATCAATCAAGTAGACGTGTTTCAGAGCGATCGTTTGCACTTAGCATTGCGCTTCGAGTTTTCATAGACTTTCCCATGGAATTAGTTTCATACGCAATTGACTCATATATATCTTGGAAACGTCTTTGTGTCACCGTAAGCTGAAACAATCCCGTTATCTTATCTGTGGACGTCTCTTTGGCAATGTTCGCTCGTCAAATTTTGAAACGTTTTTTTTTTATTTTTATTATTTCTATCGATCATTCAACTTGTATTATTTACGATTTCGTCGAAAGTGCATCTCCCTTAGACGAATTATAAGAATTGGCATCGAAAATTGTACCAGCGAACGACGTAGCCAATTCTGCGACCTCGTTACCGGATTTCCTCTTCGACGTACCGCGGTTCTAATTCACTTCATTGTTTCAAGGATCGTCTTCTTTCCATTCATTTTTTCTTTTCCGCAAATAAACTACTAACTCGACGCAAAAACAGTGCGTTTTCGCATATATTAATAGAAAACAGACCGCTTTAATCGCAACGTGCACGTTTAATACCCACCCCCATTGGACGCAAGCCAGCCGCAAGAATGCGAACACGAGTTGCACATACACAACAATTACGATAAATTCCCGATTGTTTCGCCGCATATTTATCAATTCACACACATTCGACTTTCGCTAGATAAACCATGCGACAGTTCGTTGTCGCTCATAATTTAAACGGGTGTCCTCAATTGTCTCAACAACCGAACGATCTCCTCTTCGGAGCAAGCGCACTAGAATGTATCAGTTCGGCTCGGAATTCCTAGGAAATTAATTTCGATTCGAGGGAAAAAAAGGAGATCGTCGGCCCAGGTTTGGCGCTACCTGACTCCTCCGCGAAGACCTCAGAGGAAGATGGACTGTTGGTTCTTCTGGCTTCATCTCTGTCTGGCCCGACCACCTGCATGACCGGTCCACCTACTCGGAGCACACCTTTTTGCACCGTCTCATATGTGCTCGGATCGTGTGTGTGTGTGCACTCACTTGCATATTTTCGTCTGGGCGGTTATGCGTACTCGAAGTTCGAATTCGAGTGCAGTTGACGTGTGCTTCGAATTGGTCTCGTTTCAATAGTATAATATCATGGAAAATTTTGTTGTGTCGAATGTTCTGGAAGTAATCTATTTTTGTATGTTGTTAATCGTTTTGGGATCGGATTCGGGTCGAATGGGTCCCGATTTGTGTTATTCGATCGTGGCCGGTTCGAGAAATGAACTCGATGGAGATGAACGATTCCGATTTGAGGTTCGTAGGAGTTTTGCCTGGAAACGACATTCCCACATGCTTTCGTTCGTCTCGTTTTTTGGCACGCGATCGGTCTGTTACCAAATTTGGCGAGATGCGATTCTCGCTAAAAAAGTTCAAGTCAACGAACAGGAAATAACCCTTCGACGGTCGTACGATTTCTTTCAGGTATTCGAATTCTGCAAACCGACTCGACGCACGTTCGTCGTGGAAATTATCACTCACTGAACAAATATCCTTTAGCGCGTTTGTTCTAATTCGTTTCAGCGTTTCCTGCCTGTGAAACTTATTAGAGAAAGTTAAATATATGTCACCGTATATTTTCTTTTCCATATCCAACAAATCTATGTTGATTGCTTACGTCAAATTTGTGATTCACGAGTGCGGTTTTACATACTACGTACTTTTCGACGAGTAATACGATATTGCAACTGTAACCACAAACGCACTCCATTTCCTTCGTTTTACTACACAAACACTAATCAAAATCGAACAGACAGCACAGAAGGAAGTCGAAACTCAAAAACACAACAATTTCAACGTTCGTTTTCACCTGCAAACTTTCATATCTCGCCGATGATAATGCAATCAATCGCCCACATCTATCCATTATTAAACATGCGAATCGACGCCGGAGTTTTCCAACATTTCAGCACGAAATGCGGTTAACATTCGACTTCGGTTCTGATTATAATATGCATATGCAAATAGTAGCCTTTTAAAACGCGTCGTTTATTAATCACTCGTTTTCGAAACGAAAGTGAAAAGTGCCGCCGAGCCCGTTCGAGAGTTGTCCTCGTACATATCGACTGCATCGGCTCGTCTTACCTGTTGCTTTTCATTATAATATAATATCGAATATTCGTCTCTAATGATTGTCGAGTATTCGTCTGGTTCGGCCATCGAGACGCAGATCACGCCGCCGAATGGTTAATTATCGCGAAATCGACGTGTGCGTGTGTGGGTCCATTCATGTCGTGAATATGAAGTTGTCGATTGTGTACGTAAATGGTCGAGGTAATTGCATAAAAAGCGACGAAAAGCACGACTGGGTATTTGCGGTCAATAAACGCTCTGTGTTATTATATTATGAGGGGTTTAGTTGGTTTTGATTGCTGTGTCTTTGTCGTTGTTTGAATTAAGTGGGTTTTCTAGTTTGGTGTTGGTGTGCGCTTGATCCGAATTATTTAGGCTTCTGAAACGTGGAATTATCATTTCCTCTTCTTTGTATGCTTCGATCATTGTCCTGTAGTTAACTGCTCTATTACAATTTATATTTGGAATGAAACAAAATTAATTCATTCAATAAGAACAAAATTTCTATATTATCTCATATGATTATTTGGTTTATCTTATTAGTTAAAAATATATCGATAATCTCAAACATATCTATAGCGTTTTCTTGTTCCATTTTATCTGACGATTTCGAAACCTACGCCCCATCAACGTTTACAACAATCACTAACTGCAGTTGATTAACTCCGATAACAATGAGGCCTGCAACATCTAACGATTAAACTCGCACTTACATAC
Organism: Hydropsyche tenuis; assembly: GCA_009617725.1. Lineage (NCBI taxonomy): Eukaryota > Metazoa > Arthropoda > Insecta > Trichoptera > Hydropsychidae > Hydropsyche > Hydropsyche tenuis. The sequence goes on along the minus strand of VTON01000011.1, from coordinate 1,151,955 downwards.
ACGTACAGATCGTTTCGACGACGCAAAAGCGTAATTTTCACAAAAAGCGATAAATCAGTTTGTCACGTATCGAAGTTCAAAGAAATCATATATAAATTTCACGCTTTTATTCCGAGACATAAATCGCTTTCGGGTCGCGACCGCACCTCGAATAAAATTTTCACGGTCGCAAAAAAACTTTCATAGAAGAAAGTAAAAACGAGCGTTCGAATCAAACGACAAACACGCACCAAGAATAGATAACTTCCAGTTTCGCTCATTCACATTATGGTATTATTCATCATATATTCATCGTTGTCGTCGTCCAATTAAATCGCCAAACTACTTTCTCCCGGCATTCTTCATCGTCGTGAAAATTCGGGCCCAATCGGACAGTGGCACAAGGTCAGATCCCAGAATGTTCACCATCGTCATCGCCATGATCGTTATCGCCTTTCGTTTGACTTTCGAACGGCTTCTTTTGTGCGTTTCCAAATTATTACCTTTCTGACTTCTTGCGCAAAGTTAGCGCCGGTTTCGCATTCGCGAATGTGCCGACGTATTGTTTACTACGGAGACGGTCGACGACCTCCGGGAAATAATACGGTTGTGGAGACAAAAGGCTAATGGGTGGACGAAAAAAAACCGCAAAGTGTCGCCCGTTGTTTGATGGGGAGGTCGCGGTTTTGTGTCTCGGAAGTTTCAGCGCGGAAAGTTGGGAATTCGCGAGGGGTCGATGTTTTGTGGTGTAGGTTTGAAATTTCGCATCGTGGCGTGTATGGGAGTGATTCAATGTAGATTCCGATGGAAAGTTATCGGGGAGTTTCCGTTCTGTAATCAAAGTGTTTGTCATTGACATTGGTGGATGTGCGATGTTGTGTCTGGATTTTTTTCTAATTAATTTTTTTCCGCGATTATTTTTTTCAATTGCGTATAATTTGTATGAATAGCTTCGTTCTGTCTAATTCGTATTTGCCACGCAAAAAATATTTCACACGATGCCGAAAAGTAATTATTCATTTTTGACGTTTTAATTATTCGAAATTTTGGATTTAATTTTTATTGAAAATAATTACTCGAGAATCGTTCCTGAAAGTTTGCTGTTGATTTTCTTTAAATATTCCTTATCGGTGCATATTTTTGGACATGGACAGCAAGTGTCAAATCTGATAAACTCTTAATCACATACATTGATAACCGATGCTAAGATTTTTTTTTATGATATATCATAAATTATATAAATAAAACACTTCAAAATAAAATTGAAACACTCTAAAAGTTCAATATATTGCTTGAATTTTTACAAATAAATAATCGTAAGTACTTATTTGTAAACACACTTATGTTTCCTTGCAATTCAAACCATCGAAATTCCTTCTGCTTCACATAAAAAAAAAACAAACACTTTCGATAACATCCAACTCGCTTTCTTTGCGGTTTTCGGCAACCGTACTATTTTCAAACTCCTCGTGACTCCGGGCGTTGTTCAATCGCACCCATAACCATCATCATCATCATCATCATCAACACGTCCATACACCGTCCACATGCGTCATTCCGCGAACATCTTCGAGGTCGCAGCCACTCCTCAGAGGTTACGGACTCGCGTCTATTTTAACCTGCTCCTCGAACGACCACGTCGGCTTTCAGCTCTCCATTCACCACGGAATACGCACGCTACATCTGAAGCTATTTGTAGAGTTGAATCATCATCGGCAGCAAAGCTGTGGCGCCGTCGAACGGTCGGCCGATTTTCGCCGATTTGTTGGTTTCTTGGCCATGCGAAGAATGCCGGCGGAAGGTGCTAAAGGAAAGCGTGGGTTGGGCAAGGGCCACTCCGTCACATTATAAACTTGACACAAAACTGTGCCGTTAAACTCGCATCGGGCACACGAGCGACGAGAGCTGGTATCGTGCTCGATGGCCGACGTTTGTGTATATGCAACAGATGTGAGCCAATTCTGCACGCTCTTCGTGAATCGTGGTGTTCATCAATAACATGAGTTTCAGTACTGCGCTGGGTTCTTATTGGAATTTATGTGTCCTTTGAACCTTTTGAAGATCTCTTTTGTTACAATGAACTGTAAAAAAAATTTAATTTTATATCAAATTGCGGCTTGTACCCGGCGTGCTCGGGACTTGTCACAATCAAACGCGACGCCGGCACATTTTGTATTATAATTTGTATGGGGATCGATATAAAAAACTGAGTGCTTACTTATGTTAGTTTCTCCGGATTTCAAAACACATTATCGCCAAATTTAGTGAAAATTCATCTATCTATTTAGGAGTTTATCGGATACATACATACATCGTGTGAGTTTTATATATATAGATGAATCATTATATGATATGAATTTTCCGTAGGATTTTTTTTATCGTCTTTTCCCCTTTCCGGTGTCGATTGCCGTTTCAACTTGTCTGTTCCGGCTAATTGTTGGTGCTTTTTTTATATGATTGATGGTAGACGCTCGATTTCGTATACAAGTGTGTATGTGGCACATGTGAATGTTGCAAGTGAAATTGTATTATTAGCCTCTGGCTCAAGGAACGTTCGCAAAAAATGTGGGTGTGCCTTTTTTCGGCGATACGAGATAAAACAATGATGTTTGTCGAGTGGCGGTACATAATAACGGACGGAATGTACTTGATGAAATTAGAACACATGCTCGCATTATTTTTTATAATTTCGATTGAATTCCAATATTATTCCGGTTCAAAATATGGATTTAGTCACCGTTACCAAATAACCCATTCATAATATTTTGATAGTTAATGAATCATCCATGATTCACACGTGAAACCCAACCTGTTATCAAAGTCCAAAAATAAACCTTTCGAGTCCTTAATCTATACCATTATAAATATTCGTTGGTAAATAACTCGTGACTTATCGAGGAGTGTCGTCACGGAATTCGCTCATATCTACACAGGTAGACCTTTCGCTAAACACCTGTGTAACGGTTTATTTTAAAAATTCCCAGAAGCGTGTTATTAGTCACCGATAATCACTCGGTAATAACGAAACGTCTACAAGTCCCATATACGCTGAATATGTCGCTTTTCACCGCACGACAAATATGTAGTGCATTTCCCACGCATTTCGAATTCGATTCGCTTGCACATTAAATATATCTCGTTCGGCCAGTTCGTTTTGTCCGTTGGCCGCGAAGTACGAATATCCTATATCCTATTGACACTGTAAACTTGCAAAACATGCAAATTTCGTTTTGCGCCGTTTCGAAACTCGCTAACGATCCGCCATGAGAGTTTCTTCAGTTACGTGTCGTTGTGAAAATTTTATTCGATTTCGCGTCTCCATTGTACGTACGTCTGGAACTGTGAGATTCGGCATTAATTACACGCCGTAATTAGATTACGTATTCGAATTGCAGAATTGAATCATTCGTAATTTCGGAACGCGTATTTGACATGTCGAGCGTTTGCCGCTTTGAGATCAGCTGTCAAAACATTTACAATATTCGCGCCAATTTCGATTAATTTATTATATTAATTACAACTAGGGCTTGCAATTTACCGTCAAATTTCAATTACCGGTAAAAATAGACGGAAAATAGTGGCGCCCTTTCAATTTTTTTTCGCGATATCTTTCGTTATAATATGCCTATATCTGTCCTTAATTCGCGATAAAATCGTTTTCGGTAATTTCCGATAAATTTCCCAATTTACCGGTAATTACAGATGGTACGTTTTTCGCTATTTACCGGTAAACCGATTAACCGGTAATGCAAGCCCTAATTACAACGCGTCATCGATTCTTTCACAGACATACGAACCGTGCAAAAGTGACAGCTCGATTGTTTTATCTGCGTCCATTGTCTATTGAACTCGAATACCTATTTGTTTATATACCGCAATGACAGCTGGCACGTGCCACTGTTGACGTTCAAACTGCACCAGGACCGCACTCCCCACATCATCATCATCACATTGAACATCCCATTATGAATTTCAATTCGAAATCATCACTACGGAGCGAGGCTAGACTCGATAATAGACCGATTTATTTATAGCGGCTCGCGTGTACTATTTATAAACGGAGACGCATTTTGATGATGCAGATGCGTTTTTAACGATTGAAATTAATTTTCGGGTTCTTCGCACTTTGCTGCAGCCTTGAAAAATTACATGGAGTGTTGGATTGTTGGCGCCTACGCCTCGCCCACTTGAATGCCAAGGCGAGGCGAATTTTTTCGATCGTTTTTTTGGTCTGTTATATAAAGAATCGATGGAGAATTTGCGTGCGTGTGATCCTTATCGTTGTTTGTTGCAAGCGGCGGTTGGTGTCTTATTGAATGCGCGGTGCATTCGAGTCGGTGACGTCATTGAAATCAGATCGTTTTAATAAATAAGTGCTGATTGTTTAAGTGCTTGGAAAGAGGTCTTGTAATATGAGAAATATGCGTGTTGTGTAATCGAAAGATTTGAGATCGATTTGGTGTTTTTATTTCGTAATGATGGAGTCGTGTGCGTAATTAGTTGTGAAGCGTTAATTGTTTGTTTTGAGATTTCGTAAAATTGATGTAAGTTTCGACGGAACGGCTGATAATTTCGATTATGTTAAAACGCGCAATTTGTTTAATGAGTCATTGTATTATCTCACCTTGAATCGTTTTCTTTAAAATGGTATGTGGATTATATAAGATGAATTATATTATAATACGATAAAATCGAAGTCAAAATGTTATGACTTCGTGTGGAGTTCTTTGTACTTGATTTATTTATTATGTTTTAAAATTATGTTACGACGTTGTTTTGGCAATTTCGACTTGACATTTCCCAAATTTGTCCAGATTATTCGTGAATCGCCTTCAGCTTAATATAACGTAGAAGGCACGATCGAATTCCTCGACCGTCTTTAGTTTTAACGACCACATATTGACATTGAATCGAATTAGAACAATCAAAACAAAAAAAACCTTCCGCCAAATTATTCTGCTCTATTTCCTCGGCATATTAATCGACTATTTATAACACGTTGTGAATCACAACCAAAAACGATTCACATGATTCCTGACTATGTCAAGTGACACCTTCTTCAACACATTTGACATTTACGAAATTGATATAATGCGGTAATTTTTTTATTAATTCAATTCGTTAATATGGTATGGAATAAAATATTATCTTAACTTCATTAAATGGACTTTTTTTCCTTAGTGATTCAAATTTATATTCGTTTATCACTTATCGACTTAAATTATTTTCCTGTGAATTCGTATGAACTTTAAAATCACTCAAATCGTTCCACTTCACGATTACAAAACGTCTACGCCGATTTACCAATTCAAAACTCGCACACTTTTTTTTCGGCGAACGGACACAACCGTCACATCATTGAGTGACATCACACGAACGCTCATTTCCCATTTTAACATTTTCGTGTGGACATAGGAAAAATTGAAAACACGTGGGCACCGTTCAGCCCTACGCTTCGTTATCGTTTTCAACGAAGGCGACTTGCCTCAAGAGTGTGGGCCGAAGCGGTCTCTGAAAGCGACAAGCATCTTAAATATTTCACGTTATTGTAACAGTTGTCGTAACGATGGTATAATCCCCGTCACGTTTTTCAATTTGTGCGAAGAAAAGTGTATGAATTGATAATGTTACGTGTGTGTGTCGTTGTCGTTGCGTACGTAATGCGCACGCGCTTTTTGTGTGGTATTTTTGTTTTGTTTGCAGTCTTTTCTGTGCGATTCTTCCGTTAATATTGATCTCGTTACGAGAGAGCCGTTTCGTAATCGCCGTTTGACCCGCGTAACGGTATCTAATTTCTAATCTTATTTTTTGTTCCGTTTTCGGACGTTTGGAATCCGTCATATGCTGAATTCGATGTTTTTAGTCGGGACTGGACTGAACGGTTCAATGATTCGACGTATTACTTTGTGCATATTATCCAACCGTAAACGTAGCATTTTTTGAAGCGAAACTTCTATAGGGGCTTAATTGTGGTTCGAAAATGATGGAAATTTCGAAACATTTATTTTCGATAATCGACATCGACATTTGAATAAAGATCGCTCCAATCCTCTTTTAGTATTTTCTATTTTGAACAACTCTCATCAAACTCACCCTATACATTTCATTGATGTCATCCATCCATTACCCACTCAATCTTCCTTATTTTCTTTTACAGTACCTTAAATTCCATTCCGATACTCACTCACTTATCCATCTTGTTCAATCCATACGTTTCACTGCGTATCCAACATTCTCCCATTTTTTTTAACCTATTTAATTTTATATCAAACCGAACTTACCAATCATCATTTAATACAATATTATATTACACACCATAAAAAAATATGTACCGAACATTATTTTACTATTGCATGAAAATATCCGTTGCACATACGGACACACTTCATATCTCCCCTAAACTCATGCGATATCATCAAATATTATTATTATAGAGGGCGATTACCGATATTATTATTGTGTTCACAATCGAGGAAAAAGCGGGGGTGTGGTCGTTGCACTAAACTGTCTGCGTTTATCTGAATTTTTATACAAGCTGAGGACAACGGCCTCGCACAGTCGCACAAAATGCACAAAAGCGAATGCATTTTACAGTGCAACTTGCAGTCCTTCGACCGGAACACCCCGAAGCCTCTCCTTTCACTATCGATGCGGTTATACCTTTATAGGAAATGTCTGCAGATCGTAAAGAACCTGCTATTACGAATCGAAATCTGTCCGATGCGTACATTGACGATGTGTCCATCTAATAAGATCGGATACCCTTTCCTAATCGATCCAGGTCGTTTCGGACGGAATTTTGTCGTAAAAATAGGACGTTAATCGAATCAGACTGAGCTCATATAGCAAAATGAGTTTGTTTAGTCTTCGGATCTTTATAGATTTGAATTCCGTTGTAGAACTGATCCGGTCGACCTTCGTTCGTTCTTTCGATTTTTTCCGATCACGATTCCGCATGTGTTTCGTATTAACATGATTTCAAAGGGTGTTAACTGATATTTACATACTTAAAGAGTTGATCCCTCGAGATTTTAATACGATCAAAATTTTCAAAACTAACCGATTCACTAAAAAACACCATACGCCTCAAATCATGCAAATTTCACTAACGTATTCGAACCAACTGAAACATGACGCGATCCACACACACATCAATATATCCACACACGTAATTCGAACACGATTTTTTTCCACGTAAAACGCATTGAAATTCAATCGACGGACTCACACACGCGTAACGTATATCCATATGCACAATTTTTTAACACGTTACTCATGTTTGGGTTTTTCGGTCTGATGGTGTTCGCGTTGGGGCGGGTCAAGGTGGACCGGTGACGTCACCGACTCATCCCCTTCGCGTGACTCATGGTGAGTATCCTTCGGGATCCTCGTCCTTGGGGGCGGATCAATATCTCGCCTCTTGTGGGTTGTCTGGGTCGTTAGGACGGTTTCGTGTGATGATGGTGTTGTGCTGAGGAGTCGTGAAGGTCGCGGTAAAGGTCTTTCGCAGGCTCCGTGGTTCGTGAGTCATCGGTTTATTGATTTTGTATTGTGTAGAAGATTTGTGTTAGGAAGCGATTGGGGATGGATGTTTGTTTTTGATGTGAGGGTGTTTTGTGATTTGGAATTGGTTTCGTGGTGTTTGGTTGGGTTTATATGGAGGTGATTGCTTTTTGAGACGTGTTAGGGGGTCCCAAATATTCGTGAAATTAGATATTCGAATATTTTTATAAATTTTAAAATTTTATTAAAAAAAAAACATTAAAAATTATTAAATGAAAAAAAAATGAGCAATTGATGTAAATAATATTTATTTGTCATTCAAAAATAACAGAAAATTAAATATTTTGAATTTTAATTTTGTCCATATTGTAGATTTAATTGATTTTTTTGAGGAAAAAATTCTTTCAATTGCGGTTGACTATAGGCCACAGTTCATATCTAACTTAAATAAAAACTAATAAGATATTCTAATAATATATATTTAATTTTTTTAACTGTTTATATTGAACTCACCCTGATTTGATTTGATGATGTTATTGATCAGTTTATAAATCAGCTATAGTATCAAACACTAGACTATTTCAACTTCTCAAAGGCTTAAAACTTTAGAACAGACTGATTAAAAAGAGTGTTCCCGATATTGCATCGATGCACTACTCAAAAGGGTGGCCAAATAATCTTTTTATCAATAAAATATCTACAATTTATTTTAAAATCTAAATCAGAACAACAGTTAAGAATCGCGTTGTTTTCATATTTCATTCATTCGTGGTAAACAATACATTTATGTAAGTTTCGAAAAAACACACAATAAGATTAGAAAGTTCATAACTTGAACCCTTTGGCAGGTAAAAAGTAGACAAGTCGGCTCATCTAAAAAAAAATACGTGTTGCAAAAATTAAAAATTGAAAAAACTATCAATTTAAATGACAACGAATAATATAACAATCGATTATAATTTCAAATATTCGAATACCCGAATACGTAAAAAAAGACCTTAATTATTCAAATGTTCGATTTGGGACCCCTAGTCCGTATCGTATTGTATTTGTGTAGCACGAGTCTAAATTTCTGTTTCTGATTCATTTGAAAGAAATGACTGTTCATCTTTGTCTTCGGTTGATTCATCTCGCGTTTTCCGGTTTGCTCACGCTTTCTCAATGAAATACACCTTATTACGGTTGTTAATGAATTATTATCAATTGTACGTGTGACGAATTCGTTTTACATCGTTATGAATATTTGTAATCATGTTTTTTATTAGAATCATCTATTGTCCTGTCGCGTCATGTTTCAGGAAAAACCTTTACATGTCCCATTTTATCAATTAAGGATTTTCCTTATATTCACATCGGTCAAGTCCGCACAAAATTTTTCGATTCCAAACCGAGTTTCATTCAACATTTGAATGAAAAGTACACACACGCAATAACAATCACTTAAACATAGAAATTGTTTATCGCAACCGATCAACATATGGCAAACAAATGTGTGTCAAACCCGCAACTCTAGAAACGAGACATCAACGCATCGACATGGATTCAATCGAAGAATCTCCGTTATTCTTCCGATACGAGATCTTATCTGGAGACCAATTAAAAAACACATAAAAAATCAAACTAACACCAAATTAGTACGACAAGGCGGACTTTTTTTGGCGTGCATATATCCTGCATGGGTCACATGACGATGGCCTCGCAAAAATCGGCGGATGTGCAAGTTTATCGTCGACTCGCGGAAATACCGCAAATATATACATGATAATAAAAAAAAGATGCGTGTTTATTAAGATTAAATTAAAAATAGCTGAACGTTTATGTTATTTTTGCGACCGAACGTACTGCCCGACCCATTGATATAATATTTATCAAAGAACCATAATAATATTATGTATAATAATTTTTGTGGAAAAAAATTCGCCTGTGGCGCTATTAAAGAAAAATAATAAAAAAAATTAAATCATATACGCTTAATAAAAAAAATATGTACCGACACCCTTTTTTTTTTCAAAAAAAGCACTGAATATAAGTCTTATTTAAAAAAAAGTATTAAAAATTAGAAATAGCCCCCACCCTGCAAATTTCCTGTATCCGCCGTTGCATAATATACCATATTATAACAAGACCTATTATTAAAACCATCCCTCATCGATTAATCTCGAGCTAACGGCACATATTCATCTATTGACCGCACTACGTGTCACTTAACTTTCGAATACTTCCGCGTAATCCGGAAGGCTTTTTGTATATAAGTTTAATCGGTCGCCCGAATTCGCGCTTCATACAATCGAAAGTCCATATACGAAACGCATAGAAATCGTTCTCGAACGTGAAATCAATAATTCAACATAGTGTTGGATAAATAGAGAGAAGAGACATTGTCGGTGCGTGACCGCGAATCCGAAACGAATATTTTCACGATGCAAAATCGTTTAACACCACTCCGGTGCTGTAAATAATCGTTGGCGGAATAAGTAAACGCAACGGATTTCACTTGCTTTGCCAACAATGATAAAAAAAATGGCACGAGAAAAAAAAGCCGGTATTGCGCGAAAATTGTGTTCGCGTTTTGTTCCAGTGTTATATCTGATATTCGGAAAATGTTTTTCTCTTTATACAAAAATATTCGTATAAGTTAACTGGTTATATATTTTAGAAACGCGATCTTTGATTATATGTATGAACCTCGATTAAATTAAAATTTATTATATATACGCGAACATTACTTTGATTATATTAATTAAGCGAAATTTTGTTTATGTATTTCGCACACTTTGAAGTGTACGTCCACCAGATGTTTCGAACGTTTTATTTTCCTCTATTGAATGTTTTCGTGTGAATGAGGCTTCTTGAATTCGCGTTCGTTACGTTTTTTTTTCTCTTTTAATATTTTTTCATTGTCGTATTGCGTTTGTTAAGCCGCTTTTGATTGTTGCGCGCATTTTTATGTCCGAGATCGCCGATTGTCGAAGGCCCTTGACCCTCTGACCGGCGTTTCGTTCGAATTGTAAAAGTAAAACTTGTTAGAAACACGCATATGTATTTTTTTTTTATGAATGAATAATTTTATTATGAAGAAAGAATATTAGTGATTGTTCGAATAAATTTTTTGCAACATTGTATCGTTATATGAATGTCTAATGCTTTCATCATCGCGATTTATCTCAATGCCTCATTCTTATTCATTTTTTATATTTACAATAATTATCCGACATTTATAATATTATACACAATCATTTTTCCTGACGCAAACTCGAATCTGATTCATACTTTTCAAAATCTTCAATTACTCACATTCCGATCGAATACTCGCATAATTTTTTCTAATTTCCATTGCAATCATGCGAATTCCGATGCGCCAAGCACACATTCGTCTCCTCAGCATAAGAAGTCACGCCAATGCGAAAATATCAAATAAAACAATAACGACCAACGTGACCGGAATCGACAATCACGTTTTATTATGGACGTCCAACGTCAACATCTACGTCTAACCTCCCTCGAGGTCCCCGGTGCATTGTTCGCGTTTAAAAATGCACTCATTACCCACTTGAGTTATAAAGTCCAGATTTTCTATGTGTCATACGTTCAGGTGAAAAATAATCGGTTTTTTATCAAGTCCACTTCGTTAAGTACTCGTAAATCAATAAAGTGTGTCAATGTCGCTCCAGAGGTTAATCGATCGAAATATTCCTACGATCGGTGGCTGTGATGTCGTCCCGGTTCCAACGTCCAATTCTTATAATCGAACATTCAATAAAATCAGATTTTTATGGATATTTATGGCAAAATAATGCCAGGGTTTCGCTCGATCTTTGCTGCTCGTTCGGATGACATCACGTCTTTGTTTCGCATTCTCTGGCGGCGTTGCATATTCATCTTTTTGAAAAAATACAATGGTTGCTTCTCGAGGCGGTCGTTGGCTAAATGTGTATGGTTGTGTGTGTGTGTGTTTCGTTGTTGTATAATTATGGTTTCGTTCGTTTTCTTTGCAGGACCAATATGACAGTCTGTCGATCCATTCGCAGAAGGGGATCGATTTTCTGGAGAAGGTCGGGCATTTCATGAAGGATAGGTGTGCGATAGAAACGGAATATGCTGGAAAACTTAGGTAGGGTTTTGTGGATTTTTTATATTGTTATTTTCATTGAATGAATGTTGTATTGATTTTTTTTTCTCTTGCAGGAGGCTAGTTAAAAATTATCAACCTAAGAAAAAAGAAGAGGATGATTATCAGTGAGTAGATCGTGACCTTAATCATTTTAATGTTTTTAAACTAGTGTAGATTGCAAAACGGAACGTACGTTTGTTTAGTTTTATAAAGTCTTTTCCTGGTTGATCTGATTATTCATATTAAATGATCTCATAATTCTAAATTTATTTCTATATTGCGCCAGAATATTTATATGTACTCTTTATTTGATAAGAAAAAGTAAAATAACAGTTTTCAAACTACAAACATAAAAATTTTATTATTACTCAATAATTTCATTTAACTTTTTTAATAAGAGCGATAACGAACCTTACTAATACATATATTAAATACATTCTTAATGAACCATAACGTTTTATCACTCAATTATGAAAATAAATAAATTGTTAATCTATTAAAATGAGGCCAACACTGACATAATATCGAATATATCTGTTAGTTTTGAAAAATCTATAAGCACATTACAAACGACCTAAGAAGATAAACTTCTAAAGTCTTTTACTATTAGGAAACCATTTAACTGCTTATGCGTTCACGAGAATATCATTATGCATTATGCAGTATATAATAATTTTTTTTTGTTTAGATACACACCATGCAAAGCATTCCGTTTGATGATGAACGAAATTAATGACTTAGCTGGTCAACATGAAGTAGTCGCTGAAAACCTTGGCGGAAGTGTAATTCGAGATCTTACATTATTAACTAAGGAACTCAAAGACGAAAGAAAAGTATATAACATTGATATTTATTTTCCATTAATTTTATGAAGTGATCAGTTTTTAAAACATGTCTGTATGTTTAGAAACATTTAAACGAGGGTGCGAAATTATCACAAGCCCTGTCAGCACAAGAAGTAGTTTTAGAACGTTCTCATCGTAATTATGAAAAGGCTTTTCGGGAAGCGGAAAGAGCTATAGATAATTATCAAAGAGCAGAAGCTGATTTAAATCTTAGCAGAGCTGAGGTATTCTTACTGTCTTAAATTATTTAAATTATTTTCATTGATAAAATATCTTATACTAATTTTGTTTTACAGGTTGAAAAGCAACGCGTTAATATGACTTCAAAATCTCAACAATGTGAAGAAACTAAAATAGAATATGCCAATCAATTACAAAAAACAAATGACCTTCGTAGATCACATTATAATGTTTTGTTACCCGAGGTTTTCAGACAACTTCAAGTAACTTCAGTTTCTTTTAATTAGTTTAATTTTTTATCAATAAATATTTAAATCTATCTGTAATTTTTAATACTAGGAATTAGACGAGAAGAGAATTAAAAATATTAAAAATTTTATACATAATTCAGCTGATATAGAAAAGAATGTCTTCCCAATTATTTCAAAATGTTTAGATGGCATAGTCAAAGCTGGAGATTTAATTAATGAAAAAGAGGTTAATGTCATTACAGAAAATAACATAAAACACACGTGTCCTTATAACAATTTTTAAAAATTAATTTATTTGTATACTTCAGGATACTTTGATGGTAATCGAACGTTATAAGTCTGGTTTCATACCTCCGGGCGATCATCCTTTTGAAGATCTTAGTAAGTCTAGTAATTCAGGAAATGGCATCAGTGGAGATTCTATAGATGGCTCTCGTGGAGGTTCAGATCCTTCATTACATCAACAATCACATCACACAGTCAAAGGCACAATTTCAGGAGGAAATAAAAAGAAACGCGTTGGGATCTTTGGAATATTTAGTTCAAACAAGGTATAATTTTTTCTTAATATCAAATATCTGTATATTTGAGGTTCATCTGTACATTTTTAAGAATTTGGTTATGGGAAATTCATTTGGTGACAGAAAATAGCTTCATAAAATTCGTAAGCTTGTTTTTTTTTAAATTATAATAGATTTATTTCAATTTATCATAGCCATGATGCAAATACATAATATTTCATTTGAGCTCTATCTATTATTAATATTATTTTTATCATTCTATTAAAACAAATTTATTATTGAAATTTCATAAATTTTTTCAAGGAGTATTCATATGATATTTTCAAACTTACATCTTGATTGCTTAACATTTAATTAGCTTATCACTTGTTGATAAATAAATAGTGCATGGTAGACAAGTTACTATGTAATTGCATATAAAAGATTATTAGAAAGACGATGATTCAAATATTTTATTGATATAGAAATTTACTTTATGTTCGTATTTAAATCGCTGCAGTTTAAAATTATTTTTGTTCATAATGACTGAGAATATCAAATTTGATTTTTTTTCTTCAATTTTAACATGTAATTTTTTCTTTTTTTTGTTTAAATATAATCACCTGTTAATCATTTGAAATGGAACTGTTTGTCGGATGATTTGTACTGCCTAATTATACAAATGGAATACGTTAAAAAAAGTAAGTAGTTATAATAAATGACAGTAAAGTTCATTTTATTTGCTTATTTATAGCATGAAAATTGGCGAAGTTAAGCCAGTTTAATTTTATTTATTGGATACACATAAAATTACTTATCAGTTATGTTTTTTGTTATAAATAATTATTTTATTGTTTTCACATAAAACACATGAAAAAAAAACGTTACTAAAAATGGTGCAGGTGTTTTAATACTGAAACTTGATAAATTTTGGTTTATGGCCCAAATATCACTATCACAAAAAATTGGTGTTCTGTAATAATCAAAATTATATTTACATATCAAATCAAAATGTAATCTCACATACATACTTCACAATTTTCATTTAACTTTTACATTTTTGTTGCACTTATATATCGAATAAGTTGCATGGAAATGTATAATATAAAATAGCTTTCTTCATGCTTTTTCATTTTTTAAATTGATCTTTTTAATTTTTCCCACGCTGCTTGCCATTTGCTATTACCTTGCTTGGAATTAACAGAAGTTGATTGAGGCCTGTCATTCTGTGAAGGTAAGTGTACTTTGCTTAACTGCTTATCAAAACTGTACATTTCATAAGTTTCATTCATATATGAGAATGCAAAATGTCAACTATAACATTGTGTTTGTGAATAAATATCTAAATTGTGAATTTGTGGTTAATATTTCAAATTATACAATTGTTTTGAAAATGTATAAATGTACTAATTTCATTTTTTAATTAAATTTCTTTTAGAATAACATGTCAATCGATTCAAAGGAGGATTATGGTGATTTACCACCTAACCAACGAAGAAAACGACTTGAAGCCAAAGTTCAAGAATTGAAAAAACAAGTATTTGTTTAAATCAATTTGTGAATATTGCGAAATGCTTCTTTTATATACTTATTTTAATTTTCGTTTTTAGATAAATCAAGAACAAGCAGCAATGGATGGTCTTATGAAAATGAAAGGTGTATACGAAGCAAATCCAGCTTTAGGTGATCCGATGTCAGTCGAAGGTAAATAAAAAATCAAAAAAAATTGGATCAGAAGATTGTTTGATTTTTTGTAATGAGAATATTAAAATTTTTTAGGTCAATTAAATGAAAGTAGTCACAGATTAGACAAATTACGAACGGAAGTAACCAGGTACAGCAATTGGTTAGAATTAGCTCAAGGTAATGCAAATGTAGGTAACGGTTCAGGAGGTCATAATTCTGGAGGCGGACTAGCACCATCTCATTCAAAACTCAATGGAGGTGTCCACAGGTACTTTAACTTAATTTTTTCGTTCTTTAATTTTGTCATTTCTTGATTTTATTTTGTTTCTTTACTTTTTTATGTTGAAAATTGAGAAATGACTGCTTTTTATACGTTATTTGAGTTATATTTCAGTTGCACATGGTTAAGTTTTGTAGTTTTAACATTTCAATACAATTAATATTTTAGACATTCCATTGGTAGTAATGAAGAATCCCTATCTAGGTCAGAAAGTGACAGTAGTGTTAGTGCTCCTGCTCACAAGCATTCTGCTCCGAACACACCTCAGCCGAACCACGGGTAAATAAATCTTTACCAATATTCATACGTTGCTTTTTACGAATGCAGTTTATGTTATTAATCTATCTGTAGTTCTGGAGGTAGTCCGGAATCTGGATTAGGTACTTCTCACAACAGTTTGGGAGCTGGAGGAACGGCGGCGGTTAGCGTAGATTTAGAAACCGGAGAAGATGATGGAGAATTTTATTCAGAAGAACCCTTACAACCTCTTGGAACTTGTAAAGCCCTATATCCTTTCGAAGGTATAAAATGAATTTCTTTTAAAATAATAAACATCTACGAAATGTATTAATTGATATTTTTTTGTTACATAGCAACATCTGAAGGATCTATGGGAATGCATGAAGGTGAAGAACTATTATTAGTCGAATTAGATCAAGGTGACGGTTGGACGAGAGTACGTAGAGCTCATTTACCACAAGAAGGATTTGTTCCAACAACATATATTCAATGTTCACTTTATACGTAGTTGGTAAATATTTCATATAATTTTCTGTTTTTATATATGTATAAAAAAAATATTTACTCGTGATTTTTTTCTTATTTACAGATACAGCTTGCTTAGTTTATCCTATTCAAATATTGCATTAAAGAAAAGTGGAATTTAAGTGATATTTAATTATTAAAGAAAAAACAATAATTCTTTAAATGTGCAGATAAAATATGAGTGAGATTAGTCTGAAATTGAATAATTATTTTTGTGTATATATGTAATAATTAAAAATATTCTATATAGCTATTTATCATGAATACCTTTTAAAAAATTATTTTTATAAATTTTCCTTTTATAATATTCGTCAAATATCTTTTTTCGATTAATAGTAATATTTTTATTTATTTCTTCCAAATTTGATAGTGTATTGAAAATATAGATCAATTACATTTATCTGTTTGTGAAGTGTATGTTATGTGCAAGCAATGTTATTATAAAAAAGGTTTTATGGTGATTAGCTGTGTAGGACATAATAATATTTGACAAAGTTTGCATTTTCATCAAACGTACTAAGTGCTCGTGAAAAAAAAAACATTTTGCTGTGCAATACTTATATGCTTAGACAATATTTGATGCAAGTTCATTTTTCGCACCTTATTATTTCACAGTATTGAGCTTTCAATGTTTATTTAAGTTATTAACAAATTACGTTTATTCAAGTGAACAGGATTATATAGATTTTCATTTTACTTAATTTTTTGTCTCAATTAAAATTATGGTGATTTTTTTAGTGCCATAGTAAAATTTTATGTTCAAATTTTTCCATTGTAATACAACTGTCACTTTAAAAAATTTTGTCATTATTTATGATATTTGTAGATAATTTTTTTTTTACTTTCTCAACAATACAGACTCTTTCATTTAGTTTTGACTATAATCCTGGATTTGGTTTATTTTTAATATCGAACCTAAAAGTTGATTGTATATGATATTTCGTTTTATTTTTTTACGTCAAATCTCTATTGTAAATATATCTATGTTTACCATAAGAAAATGCCATTTATTTTTAAAAATACGATAATCTTGGATGGTATCCAAAATTCTTTATAATATAATCTTGTATATTACGCGAATCAAACAATTATAAATGTGCATATTTACCATGACTGAAAACATTTTAACATCGAAAATAATTTCTAAATATATAATACTTAAGAAATCATCATATTATTCAAAAAATACCTTTTAGTTAACACTTGAATTTTTCTTCTTACATGAATTGCGTGTAACAATCTCGTCAATATCTCATTGAGAATAAGATAAATCCTTGTAATGTGGTTTCCATATTATATCGTTCAATAGCCAATGTGATTAATCACTTCAGTATTATGAATATGTTTTCACTAGTATACTATCGTGCCATGGCTTGTTGCTGACATTGTAGCGTTTTGTTAACACTTCGTTATCTGTCACCACAAATAGTATTATTTTTGCAAGTGCCTATACTTATACCATTCGCTTATGGATTTGAAGTCTGCTTAAAAATTTAATAATGTCAATTTTAAAGTATATTTATACCAACAAATATATGGCACTAATTACTCTCCCCTATGCCCGAGAATTATCTTCGTTTATTTCAAAAATTTATGTATATTCTTTTTAATTAAATATATAGGTCGCTTTTAATATGAAATTAAACGTCTTTGTTATTGTCATGGTTCATTATGCAACTATATATCATTGTTTTATTTATATTTAAATATTTGTGATTGTCGATAGTCGAAATAGCTATTGTTTGTGGTGTATTTATTTACCTTTTGACATATCTGAATAAATTCGATAAATAGGTACCAATGTGGTATTAAAATTAGTAAAATATAAATAATCATGAAAAATATATTTCGTATTATATAGTGTATAATCTTAGTGATGATAGGTTACTGAAATTTTATTTTTTTTACACAATTATGTTTTTATTTTTATATTAAAGATAATTTCATTTAATTTTGGCTGTTTTATTTATTTTACGTTCCATGAAAAAAGACTCATCCTCATTCTTTCAATGGCTATTTCGACTAGTGCGTTCCGCCTCACAAATGGAAATTATTTAATGTATGTATTGAATGACGAAAAACTCTGGTAACAGGGCTTCAAGTACACTACTAAGCATATCTTGTGTTTGTGCTATTAGCTTTTAAGTAGCCTGAATAAGCTTATTTATTTCAAATGTTTTATCGGAGATATTAGTTTCTGTTACACTGGTGTCTGTTGCGTAATGTGTTGTATATTATTTCCTTCTTAATATTATATATATTAAATACTGTTACATTACAAATACTTTAGATCAAATTTTATGAGAATGACTGATGCCGAAATTACCGTCATTGTAATTTTGCATTTGTTGCTGCCGAATTTCATTTCTTTTGACATTCTTGTATTAAGTATTTATTACGTATTTATCTGTGATTACGAATATTTCTTTTTTTTTCAAAAGTATCAGTTAATCCGTAGATAATACGGAGCCATGTATCAAATTTGTTTTCATTGAATATTCAAATTAAAGTTAATTGTTAAACAGAAATCGGAGCATTACAGAATTAAATGTTCTTAGATAAACTTTTGTAATCTAGCATTAAGTGATATTTTTTCTATATTTTGCTTTTACGCCGTCAACTGTGGTTCTATATCTCAAGTTATTGTTTGTATAAATAAATGTTGCTTACTTACTAAGTTACTTCCTAATAAATAATAACACATTATCAATTCTTACTGTGGTGCTATTATCGATTTATCTAGACGGGTTTACAAGAAAAGATTACCGTCAACATTAGTGAATTCTGCATAGAACCATGTTTGATGCTGGGAGCACGTTCGACAACTCGCTCAATTATTGGCCAAACGAAATATCTCAATGCTAGATTTTGTGAATATCGAATGATAACTGTGACATTCCTCTTATAGCTTAATATGTTGTAAAAATCATTTTTAATAAAAATGATTTATAATTTACTATGTTTTGTTAATAAGTGCTATAAATGTATAATGTTCTTATTCTATTTCTGCCTCAATTAATCTTCGTGTAAGTGAATTGGATATAAGAATAAAGGAAAGTAAAAGATTTTTACATAATATGTATTTTTTTCATTTTTTTTATGTTGCTGTGTATATTTTTCCTGATTTCAAAAATACACATAAGATTTAGTCAGTGATAATAAATGACAATGCCAAATTTACAATAATATTCTAATGCAGATTCACATTTATCTAAATCAAATATATCAAGCTCATTAATAATACTGTCAAATGAATAAATTACATACATATTCATGAGTTTTTTTTTTTAAATGCCTAATATAAATATAAATTACACATAGTCAGATAGCATTGTCCGACATGTTTGATTTTTCAGGAATTTGCAAATGTTTAGCCATCTGAAAAGTAGAACGATTCTGCAACATGAAAATCGAAATTTTGATTAGAAATGAGACGTAAACATTCAAATGCAATACTTTAAATTAAATTATCGTTGCATTTTCATAACCTAACTTTCCATTTTTATAACGTACACTTTTTCAGTCACGTACACCATAAATCAATCAAAAGGGATCCTCACATCGACACATATCCCAATCGGATTCTGTATAAAAATCTAATCTGAACTCATTTATATTCCAGACTCGTTCGGATCGCGTTCCTACAAAATGACATCACCGATGGAGCCATCACCATAAAAACGGTCAATCATTATCCTCCAAAAGAATTATAGAATATAAAAAAAACACAATTCGATTTCGAAACATCCGTCGAATTTAATTTCGATTCGAATTGCACTTATTTAATCCGATATCAGAATTTTACCGCATTTACAACCCGCCTATTCCAGTATGCGGTTTGCGTTGCGTAAAACTATTTCGAATTCAAATCGAGCCACACGAAATGAGCTAAAATTTAAATTTACGGCGGGAAATAATTGCATGGTCAAACTGGTCTAGAGAACGCAACTCTGGCTGACCCTTTGCATACGCAGCGGTTTATTTTCGTGCAACGAATTAATCGGATTGACCAAATTGCCTATATTATTTTTTGAACGTGTCGCTTGCTGATGTATTGCCGGTTCCAATGTTAGGTGTGGAGAATGATTTTCATGCGTTTTTTTTTTTCGATTTTCAAGGTCTTGAATGTCTTGTTTTAATCGCAATAGTTTGTGTCAGCGGGTTAGCCTTCGGTTTGGATCGTCGAAGATAAGCGATTGGTAACGTGGTTAGTAAGGGGATGTGATGGGTGTGAGATTATTTGAAGAAATTATTTTTTCAGATTTCTGTTTTTTTCATACTTTCCATCTGGTCTGTTTTTGAAACAAGGAATTCAAAATATTGGACCTATTAATCCATTGAATTAAGTCAGAGACCGCATTCTTTATTTATTGAATGAATCTAAAGTTTCCTATTGATCAGTTTTTTCTCGTTTTTAACATAGAAATCTCTCATAATAATTTTGCAATAGTAACGACTATCGCTTTGCATATAAGTCCTCTATAAATTCATCCAATTGGTTCAACGAGGATGTGTATGCTTGGAATATTTGAAAATCTTGTCATAAAACCTCATGAGAGTTTTCATCCTTTTCGTCTTCTTCGGAAATGCCAGTTGACAATCAACATCGACGCAATGAAGTTTGGTTACTTTATGCATGATTCCCTCCACCAAGATTTATTACTCGATTTGTATAATATTATATGAATCGTAGTCCTGGTTCTGGTTCCAGGCTCAAAAATGGTGATAACTTCATGGAGATCCTTGAATCCCGATGTAGGTGCTACTTGTTTTTCGATCGAAATCGTGGTAATAATCGTGCAATGGAATCACCAAAGAATATCTTACCGGAGATTTTGTATTAAATAGATGATATGTAAACGGATTAGTGATAATTGGGAACGCAATGATTAAAGCATGATTGAAATGAAGTGTTGATGTCATTTAACATAATATACTGACTCAAAGACAGGCAGGGACGGATCCAGCGGGGGGGCGGTAGGGGCAATCGCCCCCCCTGCGGATGGAAGAAAAAATTTCTAGAATCATGCGTTTTCGACTAAAAAATTATTATTGACCATAAAAACATTATTTTTTGCAAAATAAACACGAAAAACGCATTTTTAAACAATTTTTTTTCATACTGTAACCCTGATTTTCCAAAAAAGATGGAAAAACTTCTATATTTATACATTAGCTTATCCTGTACTACTCTCCAGATCTTTCACCATCAGATCACCAAATTTTCAGGTCATTACAAAATTATTAAGATATGAAAATTCTAAAAATGCAGAGGTGGTGAAATAAGGACTTTCCGAATATTTTAATTGATAACCGACATAATTTTACAAAAGAGTTATCGAAAATTTGATAGAAAGGTGGACAGAAATGTTTTATAACAGTAGAAGTATCGGAATATTTTTGCGCATTTCTCACCCAACCTAACCCAACCTGTCGTTTATGTTGAATAAACTCGCGTGAACCTAACCCAAGTATCGGAAATATTTTTGCGAATTTCTCACAAAACGTAACCCAACATGTCGCAAGATTAATAAATTCGCGTGAAACTAACCCAAGTATCGGAAATATATTTGCGAATTTCTCACCTAATTTAACCCAACCTGTCGTCTCAAGATGAATAAATTCGCGTGAACCTAACCCAAGTTTCTAAAATATTTTTGCAAATTTCTCACTAAACGTAACCCAACCTGTCGTTGCAATTTGAATAAACTCGCGAAAACCTAACCCAAGTTTCGAAAATATTTTTGCGAACTTCTCATCCAACCAAACCCAACTTGTCGTTTATTACAATTTTTCCAATAATCTTAAACACATAAAGGTTTTTTTTTATAATCAGCAAATAATAATTATTATAAAATATTCAAATGATTAATTTTAAACCAATTGGTTTTTTTATTTTTCATCGAGGCCCACGAATTATTTGGAAATAAGAAAATTATTGGCATATTAAGCAAAAAGTTTATGAACCATTGTTATAGATTCATAAAGATTTTGTATTTACGAAAAAAATCTTTAAAATTTTGCAAATAAAAATAATTCTGAAAAATTCCTGGATCCGTCGCTTCAGACAGGTAGAAATTGACAGTATTTATCAATAATATTTTATTACATTTATTTTTCACTGTGAATTTTATATAGACTGTACATATACATATTATTATTATATTATTGTGATACAAGCTAAAAAAAACAGGAAGCCATCTCAATAAAAAGAAAAATCAATAAAACTGTTCTTAACTAATTGATTGTACATAAACACCGTATTCAACACATGAAACGGAAAGTGAGTTAGCACGCCGTTAACATTTTATTATACAATTATTATCAATTTATAAAATTTCGTAATCTAAGCAAATAGCGTCCATTAGCACCTGAACGAATGCTCGCGTTCATACACATTTGACATGACAACGAGCACAATTTCACAAATCTGAAATTCACGGTGACCCACATCTGAAATAGACCACATAAACACATTGTAAAAATTTAACACAAAAGGGCGTAATTGTGCGAAGTGAACTTAACCCTGAAAGCGTCAAACTCGGCGCCATTTTCATGATGCAACATGGCGGCGATGGATTGTCCATCCGTCCGATTCTATTGCGATCCGATAAAAATAATATTAGCGGTGCAATTGCAAAAAACTAGTTTCGCGGTAAAAAGGTCAAGTTTATCACATGATTTATATAGCGTTGCGAAAGCCGAGAGGTATTTTGTTGCAAAAAATATTCAATGTTTTCCGCGACGCGTTTGTATCTTTTGAGGCAATGCGATAATTAATGTATTTTTCGGAATTTTAAAATATCATATTTGAGGTACGTATTGTCGCGTTAGTGTGTATTTGAATGTTTTATTTTTTAGTGGGCAAACGAATGTCGTCTATTTCTAATACTTTGTTTGTAAAAATAATAAATTTAAATGGTCTTGTTGATTTTTTAAAAATTAATTAAGACATTCAATTGAAGTCAAAGTTTTCTGAATGTTTTAAAGTTAACTATTATATTAATTTGTATACCATTATCAAAAATGTTTTTCAGTTAAAGTATATTATACGTCATATATAATACTTAAATATTATACGTAAAACGAATTTATTTATTATTTGTAAATAAAATAAATATATGTTAATTGTTGTGTGACAGATAACAAAAAGTGTTAAGTGTTATTTCAGGGTTTCGGTTTTCCATATGAAGGAAAATCACATTTCAATAAACTCATAAAAATAAATTATGATATTTTTTACCTTACATTGATACAAAAAACAATTGATTTATAACGCAATACATTTTCCTGTTTATTTTAAGGAAAATTTGAAACAATTCGCAATGCAGTAAATCGATTTTTCAAAACAGATTTCCTTAACACAGTCAAAAAGTAAACAGAGAAAAAACCGAAAGCACATTTTTACCCGAGGATATTGCGCATTGTGATCTATGAGCGGCCTTGCAAATAAAATCCATATTATAATATTGAATGCAAAAAATTCTCACATTCGATTCGAAAATGAAAACGAACAATAATTACATTTTTTCAACCAACAATTTCAGACCATTACACAACTCCAAATGTTATTATAGAACAAAATGGGAACTCACGTACTACTTTGATAATTGAGTCATAAAATAAATAATTGCGCGAATATTAATGCAGAATTAGCCTAGTCATATGCGACAGCACTCACGCTTTTTAACATTCAATTTGTTTTTATTTTCATATTCAAATGACACTCGAAATTATTATATTTTCAAACATTCAACTTTTTTCGATCACATTACCTGTCAATCACATTTCAATTACATTATCCCATTTTTAAAATAATGTATTAATAAAAAAATATATAAAATTCATTTCACAACAAAAAACATAATCAATTATATAATTTGCGTGCAGATTATTATATTATTTATTATAATAATGATTCTATTAAAATAGCATATTATCTAATTAATATATAATGCTTTGTATAGTAATTTTTTTATAATTCCGCATTTTTCCGAAGAGTGCGTGCGTCCAAGAAGCGATAAGTGCGTGCCATTTTATATTTTTCACATCGAATTTGGCCCAAACAGCAGACTTACTGGTTTGGCATTATGCAACGTTGAAGACGCCTGGTTCTACCCGTCCGCCATAGCTGAACCCGTGCGATAAACGTACACCATTGATGGATGTTATTTAAAAATGCTGGCTCTGCGCGAACCTGGCCAGTCTTCGTCACGCTCACGGCCAAAAGACATCCGATTCGCGCGCACAAGGTACGCGCTTTGGCGCCAAACCGTTTCGTTCGAATTCGGTCTTTCAGTTTTCAATATATTTTAAATGTTACATATGTTTACGTGGATGGGTGTTTTTATTTGAAAGTGTAATTGGAAATTGATGTGTTTTATAAGTATTGTACGCATATTATTGAAGAATTAAATTTTAAATTTGTTGTATTGATAATAAGAAATTCATTTGACAGTTCAATATTTAAGAACGTTTTTATAAGTTTACTAATAAATCAAACAATATTTTTAATTCTATTTTAGTGTAATGTACATATAATAATAGATGAAATTTTTTGCAATTTTAATTGTATAGATATTTTAACATCTGTGTTAAAAAACATATATTATATGAAAAATAATTCTACTCCAAATTTTCCATCTTGATAACAATATATTTATTTAACAACATTTTTGTCAATTCAATTACGTATCGCATTACATAAAACATTTTCATTTTCAAAGCTCAAGGTTTATTCGGTAGTAAAAAGGTAAAACAGTTTGATTTGCATTTTCGATCGTCTATATTTAGCCAAATTAATGCGAAGACACAAAACGGACATTACCATAATTTACAACGCCAATAAAATATATGATTCAATCAATGTTGCAACAATTCAACAAAAATATGCGTATAGCTTTTATGAAACACCAAATATATGCCATTATGAAAAATTCTCGTCGTATTTGAATGCCGATATTACGCATTCGATAACAGAGTGAACAATTTATATGTAAAACCATTTTTCAATTATGTTTTGGTCAATTTATGTGGCATTTCACATTGACCTAAAATCTTTTAACAATATTCATCCATAAATTTATTCGCCATAGAAAAACATATTGTTTACAACTAATAAAATACCCATTTTATTATAGGCATCTGATGCACTCGACCTAAATAATGTCTCGAAAAATATCGTGACCTACCTCAATTATTGAAAGTGCAATGAAACACGTTGAAGAAAATGGCTCTAAAAGTAATATTCGGACTGCATTTATTGACTGCTGTTGTAATTGGACAAATTTCGATCTTCAGCTCGTTCAATAACTTCTATAGACTTTCGGGTCAATCTCCTGAGGAGGGTATAATCAACGATGAGAAGATAATACAGAAGGAATACGATTTTGTGGTAATCGGAGCTGGATCCGGTGGTTCTGTTGTTGCCAATCGTTTGACAGAAAATCCTGATTGGGATGTCCTTCTTATAGAAGCTGGCGGTGATGAGACTTTCTTGTCAGATGTCCCTTTATTGGCTGGTTTTAATCAAGTGACGTCTCTGAATTGGGGATATAGAACTGAACCAGTTCCTGGCGCTTGTTTAGGTTTTAAGTATGGTGTTTGCAATTGGCCTAGAGGGAGAGTTTTGGGGGGAACCAGTGTCATCAATTTCTTAATATATACTAGAGGCAATAAACTAGATTATAATAGATGGGAAGCTTTGGGAAACACGGGATGGAGTTACAAGGATGTGCTTCCATATTTCAAAAAATCGGAAAGAGTCAGAATACCTGAATTAGAAAACTCAGAATATCATGGAACTAATGGTTATCTCAACGTGGAGCATTCTCCGTTCACCACTAAAATGCATAAGGCTTTTAGAAGGGCTGCCAGTGAAATGGGATATAAATACAACGATCCCAATGGTAGAGTTAATCTTGGATTTTCTAAAGCTCAGGCAACTATGCGGAGAGGAAGAAGATGTTCAGCTTCAAGAGCTTTTCTCGAGCCTATCAGATTCAGAAAGAATTTTCACGTAACAAAATTTAGTTGGGTCACAAAAATATTGATCGATCCGATAACTAAAAGAGCGTATGGCGTTGAATTTGTTAAAAACCGTAGAAAATATATTGTTAAAGCTAAAAAAGAAGTCATACTATCAGCTGGAACTATAGGTTCTGCTCAAATATTGATGCTCTCTGGAGTAGGTCCCAGAGAAAATTTAGAAGAATTCAAAATACCAGTGATACAAGATTCATTAGTAGGATACAATTTACAAGATCACGTATGCTTATCGGGTGTAGCTTTTCTTATTAACGATACAATATCGATAGGAGAAAAAGCTATAAGAAATCCTGCTACAATATTAGATTATACCCTGAATAGAAGTGGACCTTTTACTGTGCCTGGCGGTGCCGAAGGTATAGCTTTTGTTAAAACTAAATATTCAGAAAATCTGTACGACGATTATCCTGATATTGAACTAGTCATGGGAGGATCTGCGCTTAACGGAGATTCATCGGGAATCGTTCGAGAACTTTTAGGTATATATTATTTTTTTAAATACCATACGGTTTACAATAAAACTAGATTCCGTAAAAATATATCTAACTTGCTTCTAAATAATATATTTTTTTATAAAACGAAATTATTTGACTAATACAATATTAACCTTCAAGTCAAAAAACCATAATAATTCGTTGATATCAACGAATTATTAAATTTATTTATTTATTGAAAATATTTCAATAAATAAATAAATTTGAAAATTACGGTGATAAAGTACAGTACGCGTGTTGATTACTGCTTTTTGCAGCTATCGATGATCGAAAATTATACACTACTTTGATTTACGAAAATTTTCGACTAATGGAACCTAATATAATGTTATCTTCCAACATATGAACAAATGCGTTTAAATTTTCCAGGTATTACTCGAGAATTTTACGACACAGTTTACGCCGACATCAAGGACAGAAACACATTTGCCATAAACCCAATTCTTCTTCAACCAAGATCAAGGGGAAGAATCAAGTTGAAGTCTGCAAATCCCTTCAAGTGGCCATCGATGCAGCCCATGTACTTTAGTGACCCTCGAGATCTCTACATGTTGAGAGAAGGAGCCAAAATGGTAGGTCATCAATTTTGATTTCGATGTGTTGTCTGTAAAAATTTGATGTTACCTTCAAAGAAGACACGTGAGGATTTGTTGAATGATTAATGCATGCTCTCCTCGAAAATATTCCATCTTTCAAATCATGGGTTGAGAAATGATCGGATTAGTTTGTAACAAGCATGCGTCTGTGAAAAAGTACAACTGATGTTCATGACTAAAGGCGTTTTCCCACATAGGTACTTTGAACTTTATTATTAAAAATGAATTGAGAAATGTATTCGATTTAATTTAAATATTAAATACAATAAAGAATGTATAGAATCTATTTATCTAAAGATTATGAACCTTGAAATTCAACGAAATGATATAAATTTATTTACATAATATTATTATTTTTCACGATTAAGAATGCAATGATTAAGATGAATGATTAAGATGCAATGTCAACAATTATTGATGAATTTTGATTTAGAATATAATATGACAACGTTTCGCTATCGATTTGATCTGTGATGTTTTTTTTTATTATATTACAATTCAAATATTTAACACCTAGCACAAATTTCTTACATTTTTATGTAATTAAATTTCTTTCGGAAAACAATAATCCGTTGTACGAAAGCGTCAATCTAGAATACGATAATTTAAATAAAAGTAATATGAAAATGAAACTTAATACATTACCAAAAAATAAATACTACATAATACATAAACCAAACAACCTTCAATATCCACAACTGAAACAAAATCTGGTTTGACTTTTTAACACAACAAACCGGGTCACACATTTTTAAAAGACATACGAAACCCACTTACCGACAGTTTTCACCATAAGGGGATACGGAATTGCAACATTTATCCGATTTTAACTTACGATACGTAAAACGCATAGAACCTCCATCGATACTGATGGATTGCGTTACCTGTTCATGAAACAGATTTTACGGTTTAATTAATGTGTCGACACACCTGACATACGGCACCAAGGTCTCTCGTGGAAATGCGATCATTATCAATCATTTAAGATGACTTACATATTAGAGAAACCATATAGAGATAGTTCTTTGTGTGTTGATTTGTAAAATAGAGGTCGAAATTCCTAATCTTTTCTGATTGGTTATGGAAATTAATTTATATTCGGTTAGTAATTATTATCTTTAATCAGTTAATTCAATTGATTTTTGGTGATGGTGGAATGGTCAATAAGTATTATAAATGGTCATTAACCATTGATTAACCATCAACCGTCAGTTACTAAATTAAACGGGACAGTGATTCGAATAAATTAGTGATTTTATATTGATAATAACTCGTAAATATAATATTTAAAATTGCCATATTTCAAAACATTAACAAAATTAAAAAAACTTTAACTGCCAATACTTTCTGACCACTTGTGATTAGTAAAGAAAACTTTAAAATATAAAAATCTATCCATTAAGTATTCGACATTGTTGAAAATAATATTCTAATATTTGTTCTTTCTGATGCTTCAGGTATTCTTCGACAGTTTAATAGATCCTCGAATTTATCTTCATCCTTTAAATGAGCACTTGTTCATTCAAAACGTGTGATCACTCCATTATGTGACTCATTCAATAGTATAAATCAATACATTCAATTTAACCGATATTAAAAAAATATATGGGCACTCAAATAAACATTTTTAAGTTCAACGACTTTATCGAATTCAATGTCAAAAATCGAAGCATCTTATACGACCTCAACTTTGAGTATATACTGTACATTCACATTGAATGAAAACCGTTATTTTTTTCCAATATATCGCATTGAAAAATCATTAATATGCGACAATTGCGTGCACGCGACAGATGCAAGTTGATGCAACAAAACCGGTAAGATTCCAAACAAAGAACATTATGATTTTTGCAGTCGCGTCTCATTTTCAATACACTCCTTTTCCATTTTGAAAAATTCGATTCTATGTCAAATACCGTGCGAACGTCTCAATTTACAAAACATTTTCAAAAACATCGTGAGGCTTTAAAGAAAAACTTTACGCAACGAAAACGGATCGCACAAAGCAAGGTTGTACCCAAAAGTCGGTCGGCGGGACGCTTCGAAATTCGCAGTTGCATATGTATTTTTTTTTCTCTAAATTTTATTTTATTTCCTTTTGTTTGTTCTGTAAATTCTCTGGTAATTGTATGTTGTTTCAGTCTTGTTCAGGATGTAGGAAAAATGTGGTAATCGCACGCATAATGAGAGGCCTATTATACGTAATGCGGTTTAAAAAGAAATTTTGTAATTTGTTTATGGGAGCAGGTTGTCGAATGTTGATTGTGCGAAATTATGGTGGTTCGGATTCAATGGTGGCGAATAATTGTATGGTGAAAGAGTTATGTATTGATTTTTTTAAATTGGAGAATTTTGAATTAATGTAAGAGTGACCGAATATGACGAAAAAATTGTTGATGTTTATCTGTGAAAATTTAAGTATTAATTATTTTTAATGCGTTTTGAATTTGTATATTTTATTCAATTGTAAATTTTAGAATCACACGGAAGTAATAAAACAAATTTTGAAAAAAATAACAAAATTGTCTATCTCACATTTATTTTTTAAATGTCACCTTCACAAGAAACAATATTAAATATTTATTTCGTATTTTTTTAGAGAATACGTACTTCAAAAAACAAATAACTTCAGTTATAACATATGGATATATAATACCGATCACGTGAATCCATTCAATCATTAAAACTACTCAACAATGTCTACCGGTTTTTAGATTTTTTTAATAGTTTTGAGCGTTGAACATATAATAGCGTTTTTCGCACAAAATGCACTTAAGCATAACAACAAGAAATACAAGTCTTCCAACCAACATTATCAAATACACACGAATAAGTGCAATTGACTTAATGGCATTGATGCACACATGCGATAATTGCCAATATTATATTAAACAATTCGAAAAAAGATATATTTTTCAATTAAATAATAAAAAAAATGCGAGATAATTTGCCCCATATTGACTGTGTCACTTTTTCTATTTGATAACTCGTTTTTTATGCAATCAAACAAAAATTCCAATTAATAAAAATTATATTATCATATTCGCCAAGAACACATCGGATTCGATATTTTGCAATTCTCGATATATCTAATATTTCGGTTTTATAATATTATAATACAGAAGATAAGGTCGTAAGTCAATAGTTTTTAAAATTCAAATATAAAAAGATTATAATTTTCAAAATTATGAAAATAGAATAGACACGAAAGGATACAATTAACGTTATGCAAGTCGAAATCGTCCTACATAGGTTAATTAGAATCGCGCATGTGTTTCTTTCGAATTATGATAATTTGACGCGAATTAAAATAGACCTTGACACGTAAAGATTGTCACTGATCGAAAAGATAATTATTTATTTAATGAGCTTTAAATTAAATTAAATTTACGTGAGGACGTGAATCATGAACGAAGCCACTAAGGTCAATGTTGCGAGTTTCTCCTCTGCAATGTCAAATTCATGTGATTTTTTTTGTCTTTTGCCGATGTGTTGTTGAATATGATGGATTTTGTTCGGATCGGATAGTATAGAAATTATTTTGAAGGTATTCAACGAAAGGGAATAGGAAAATGTGTTAAGGCAGCCAACTTTCCATAGTGCCGATACAAGTTTCGTAAGGTTGTGTTTTTCATAGATCACTTGCACATCTCGATAGTTAAACTGCAAATTAACTTTGAACAATGTACATATTCGAATTCCAATGTATTTGATTTCGTAAATTCGATCTGTTGAGTTTGAGAAAAAATCGGAAAATCGATCATTTTCGTATGAAATTAAACACGTGTTCAATTAGACATAATCGCTATACATATTTCGAAATAAAAAATTTCAATTGATATCATTTTTATATTATACGGAATCAAAACGATACAAAATGTAGATTTAAAAGGATTTGAATTTTTCGTAACAATTGCATTACCACAATGTCGAAAATTTAACCGGTATTCAAGTCTGAAACTTTAAAATTTAACCTTCCGAATTATTTTGCAACGCCAATTTATACAAGAACGAACATACATATGTATATATGTTAATGCAACGAAACGAACACACCGCAAATATTATAAACATTAATTCACCAATATTAATTGTCCAACTAACGGGTCGCTAATTTCAATAGCGCAACCTTGATAATGCAAATTTTTCGAAAAAAATTGCGTTAGCCGTCAAAAATATTGCTCTTTTTTTTTATAACATAACATCTTACCGGCATTTAACCGAGAAAGGCGCGTAACCTGATTCCAATCAAGGCTGAAAATATTGCGCAAATATTTTCTGACCATCAAAATACATGTTTCTTAGTTAAATGTTCGATTTACTGTTGCTAGATGTTAGATTTCACTGAAATACCAAAATGGGTTAAAATCTGTCTTATTTTTTTTTTACAATGGTTAAAAGTAAAGTTTTAAGAGAAAAAATTATTTTCATCATGTTCATGTTCGATTCACAAAAGTGTCTTTATATCGAAGAAAGATATATTGTATTAATATAAAAACATCTTTACCGTTTTTAAAACCAATAAGCTCACAAACTTATATTAATCGAATATTTTTTTTATCAGGCGGTGGCTGTAACAAAAACGTCTGGTTTTAGAAGATTGAATGCAACTATACACCGAACCCCGTTTCCCGGTTGTGAAAATTTGACTTTTGCATCAGATGCCTATTGGGAATGTGCCATAAGACAAATATCTACTACTTTAAGTCATCAGGTATTGTTTGAAATATTTTAAATATCATTAAATTATATATTTTGATTTCATAAAATTTTTTTTCTATAGGTGGGAACCGTGAAAATGGGTCCTCGGTCAGATCCGACAGCCGTTGTAGATCCGAGACTTAGGGTCATTGGAATATCGGGACTAAGAGTAGTCGATGCTTCCATTATGCCTGTGATACCCACAGGACATACAAACGCTATAGTGTTTATGATCGGGGAAAAGGCATCGGACATGATTAAAGAAGATTGGAGTTATTGAACTAGTCTACGTTTTATTGATGATATTGATATTGATGATATAAAATATAAATATAAAAATGGAAGTTATGTTTGATGTTCTAAATTAGAGTGACGTTCACATTTAAAATGGCCAATTTAAATTTTAATGAAGCATTTGAAAATTAAACGTCAACTATAATTTTTTGTGAACTCTGTAATATTATGATAATAGTGAATGTAAATAAAGAGCATTAGTTTTATGATTGGAAATTTTATTACACTAGTAAATATTTATAAACACTAATATTACAATATAAAAAAAATCTAATCCTTTGACATGCCTGTTTTAGTTTTTTGATTCAAAAATTTATATAGAAATTTTAAACGTTTAGTAATTTCTCTATACTTGGTAGGACGAATTGAAGGATACGTTGTTTTACTCAAAAATTTTTTCCTACGCAGTAACATCTGTAAAGAATACATATTTTTAAGAATTATACTACTACTACTACTACTAAATTATAGTGCTGAAGTTTAAATAACATTACCTGATATTCGCTTCCCTTGAATCCACGCAACCAAATAGGAAGATGATAAAGAACTTTTGTTGGATGAAGACTGGGATTATTTCCCAATATATCTATATAGTCATTTTGACCAAAGAGTGCTCTTTTGGTAGTCCAAGCCATTTTCGGTCTGAATTTGATAAAACATACATGAATATAGAAGAAAAAAATTGTTACTTTGAAATACTGAAGAAATAATGGTACCGATAATCTGGTAAGGGAATTGGCCTTCCTTCTACTCGAGGTAACATTCCCCTATTAAATATTTTTTCTTTATAGCCGAAACGTCTAACCAAAGGGCCTTCGTCATATTTGGTAGCATGATATCTAGTTCTAAATGCACGTTAAAAGAAAGATGAATACAAGTTCAATTTAGGAATGATAATAAAACATATATGATAAATTCAAACCTGACAGAAGTGACAGTAGATTTCCAAAACCGAGACAGCAAAGAACCACCAAACCAAGACATTACACCAGAATACTATTCAATTTAATGAAATTATAACCTAGAACACTCTATAAGCCTGACATTTACCATGAGCATAGATGGGTGATTTTAGAGTTGTTTTCGAACCAAAAGTAGGGTTGCCAACCGTCTTTTATTGAAATGGACGGTCCTAGATTTACTGTCCTTTTCCTATATTGAATTTAGAAAAAATGACAAATGTCTTTTACTTTGAATTTTAAAAAAATTGCGTTTAAATTAAGATATTTAGCGGGGCCGATAAAAACCTGTACTACCACTCTCTGAAATAATAAATCTCAAACTACCATAACGTCGTTGTCGATGCATTCGCGTCTGCATGGCATCGTCAACTGTCACCAAATAACATTTATCGGTGACCGGATCTTGTTAACCAATAAATGATCGCATATGATCACAATGATAATATGATCTAAAAGTAACGTAATCCAAGCACACATGTTATCGAAATTTTTGAAATTTTCAAATTAAAGTCGAAAACGTTTAACACGAAACCGAAAGGACCAAAATATGTTTTTCGCAGGGCTGTGGAGTCTTTAAAAAAACACGACTCCAACTCCGACTCCTATTTCGAATTTTTCCAACAACACGACTCCAACTTACAATTAGAGATGTGCCGGCGGGAAAAAACCCGGTTTATTCCCGCGAGGTTTTTTCCTTGGAAATTTTGAGCGACGGAAATTTTGGGAAAATTGGGAAAATTGAAAAAAATTTATGTATATCGATCAGATTTTAAAATCAACACATTTTTTAGATACTCGCATTGCAACATACAACACTTGAATGAATCTAAACATTTTCGTTCAAAAATCAATTGATTATCTGGTTGAAACAGCAAAAAGTGTCGTGAAGTAAATATGTGAAGAAGTAAAAAAATATATGATTTACGTAATACATTCACAACAAAGCAAAATGATAAACTAGCATCTAAAATTTAGATTATTTTTTGTGAATGTAAAACTACATACATAAAATGTTTAATATTAAAAAGGATTTTGATTATATTAAATGTATTGTAAGTATGTATAAATTTTGAATAAAAGTGATATTTGACATCCAAATCATTTTATAAAAACCCTTATGTTGCTTTTAATGTAACCTTTCTTTGATTATTAACTATATATTAAAAAAAAATTGTATTATTTTGGTCATTTTCAATTAAAAAAAAAATACGGTTTCATGTAAATAGCTTCAATTTTCCCGAAATTCCCGTTTTTTTCCCAATTTTTCCGGTTTTTTCCCGTTCGTTCAAAATTTCCATTTTTGCCCAACTCTACTCCGACTCCGACTAAAAAAGTTTAATTTTATCAAATTATTTTCCTATCTGGTAAAGGTTCACAAAGGGACCTTCATAAAAGTTGGCAATCCTGGGCCTGCCCAGAAAACAAATGTTCCGAACCACTATAATGTGCATGTATGCATATTATACGTTCGCGTTGCCTGGCAAATGTCATTTTTGACGTTTATCGCGTATGTAGTTTTACGTTCGCCGAATGGAGACAATTATTTACACGATTGAAGAAGAAGATACCACGATCGCTGAAGTATGGAGTCCTTTTACTCATCGGAAAAACAACACAATGGATTCTCGACAGTGGTGGTATTTGTCGAGAAACTAACGACTATCACTTCACGAGTCCGTTCTAATAATCCAATCCATACATATGACCAAGTGTAAATCTGGTTGCGATTGCCTTTATAAAATCATTAAAAAATTAAAAATATTATGTTGTTTTAATTATTGTACATATCAAATTTTTTTTTTGTTTTTAATACAAAACATCTGAGGAAATTGAAGTTGAACTAACAAAAAGCTTTAATAAAACGGCTAATGGAAGACGTAAATAATATATATTTATTTTGGACGGCATCTATGAAATTTTTATAAAACCTAAATGATAAAATATATATATATTTTCAACGACATCTATGAAATTTTTA
Organism: Hydropsyche tenuis; assembly: GCA_009617725.1. NCBI lineage: Eukaryota > Metazoa > Arthropoda > Insecta > Trichoptera > Hydropsychidae > Hydropsyche > Hydropsyche tenuis. Next base: position 1,116,783 of record VTON01000011.1, on the reverse strand, counting down.
TAAAAATTAAATGACAATTTGAAAATTAAAAATATATATTTATTTTAAGGACATCTATGAAATTTTTATAAAATTTAAATGACAATTTGAAAATTAAAAAAATATATATTTATTTTAACGACATCTATGAAATCTTTTTAAAACTTAAATGACAATTTGAAAATTAAAAAAAAAATTATATTTTTTAACGACATCTATGAAATTTTTATAAAACTTAAATGACAATTTGAAAACGATAAATGATTTTATCAAAATGATAATAATGACATCTAACAAATTCTCGAGAAATTTGATAAGGTAAATCGAGAATTCTCATTTTTCGAGAAAGGAAAATTATTGTGAAACAGAATGCCTATGTGCAATAATTGAAACAACACAATATTTTTAATTGTTTATTGATTTAATAAAGGCAACCGAAACTAGATTTACACTTGCTCATATGTATGGATAGGATGACTAGAATGGACTCGAGAAGCAAATCACTGGGATAATGAATATTTTATTATATCATTGCACCATAGTCCTCAATGAACCGTAATGCGACATTGGTGTTGGGAACATTCATCTGGATAAGTGAAAGGGTTGTTTTTTAAATACACACACACACGTTCACTATTACGTTCCAAAGTAGTCATCCTTTTAACGATACATAAATGATAACAATTTACACCTGAAAGGTAGAAATCAGGCTTGTCCAAAATTTCGGAATGCTATATATTTAAAAAAATCATACTAATTTTCCTCGAATTAGAGCAAAATTCGTAAATTGTTATTTATGAAAAGTGGGGGCCAGTCGCGCGAGCACTGGGGGCCAGTTTGGCACTGTAGTGGCCCTTTGGACAAGCCTGGTCTAAATAAAAACCATTTCTTTCGCAAGTGACAACTTTATGTGAGCGAGGACTTCTCTATGAATGGACTGATTCTGTTGAATATTTTGTTTGTTGCACACGTATAGTGAGAGGATTATTTATAATTGCACATTTGAAGTATGGTCTACATTCGATAAACATCCATCGGGTTTTAGTGTGCATGAGTTGCCACTTTTGACAACTAGACATTGAAAAGAAGCGACGACTGAGCATTCATGTCTGCAATTGAAAATTCAAAGTATAATTTGATTTGAAATATTGTTGGATATTACCTTACTATACTTATACTTACATTGAATACATAAATATATGGTTCAGCTTTTAAGATGTTATAGCAAGTGTTACAGACACACTGAGGAATTTTATAACTTATAACAGGATAATCTATTAGGAGAATGTGTATCACAAATAGCGAATCCTCACTATCTGCAATGGCGTTGAAGACCTGGAATGAAGTGAATTGAAATGAGTATATGTGTTTATTCAATAAAATTTATAAATATGTATGTGAGTAAATATTGTTAGAACCCAATCCGAGTTATAAGAAAATAATAAAAATATTGCACATTATTCACTTGATACGGGTGTATAAAACTCTTGCCATGTTCGTTCGATCGCTACAGGTTGACATTTATTCGTTCGTTGATTTACTGCATCGTTTTGAAGATGCTCGGCAATGCCACAATCACAAGCCAGGCTTCATGTGTTCCAACAGAATGTTGACTACGAAACACACGTTAGTTAACCAACAAATACCACCACTGTCAAAAATCCATCGTGGTTTCGCTTTTTTCTCGAAGAGTAAAAGTACTCCATACTTCAGCGATGGTGTTATCTTCTTCTCGAATCGCGTAAATAATTGTTTCCATTCGACGAAACGTAAAACTACATACGATACGCGCTAAACGTCAAAAGTGACATTTGCCAGGAGACGCGAACGCATAATATGCACTCGTGCAGTGGTTCGAAATATTTGTTTTCTGGGCAGGCCCAAGATTTCAAACTTTTATGAAGGTCCCTTTGTGAACTTTTCCACCTATCTCATCTATTTACGTGTATTAAACAAGGCTGTGATAACAACCCCTGTTAACAATAACACCAAAGTCCATCCACCGACATAACATGCCATGGCACACAGCAACGGCGCCGAATGTTTGTTGTCAAAACAAAATGGCTGTCGCGCGGGCGGCGCATCGATCTTGAGGACGCTGACGCTGCCGTCGGCTGTCGGCCGTCGCCAGGTCTTCGCGAGGCTCGCGCCATTTCAATGTGAGTTTGTTGCCTCTCCATCGTTGATGTTTCCAATGCTGAAGTGCGCGGGAACTGCTTTTCTTTCAAAAATCGCGCCCGAAGTGATGCTGGGTGGCGATCGTGTTTTCTTGTTTTCGTGATTGTGCGGATGTTGGGTTTTGTCTGGTGTTGGGTTGACTGTACGGTTTTTGTTCGTGGTCTGGTTTTTGTATGGGATTGTTCGGATGTGCGAAATTGTCAGGGTGGGTTTGTGCAATTGTGATGTTGCGTTGAATATTTTCGGTATACTGTGATTCATATGTAGTAACTAAAGGTTTTAAATTCATCTTATGTTATAAATTACTCGGGTTCGAATCCTAGATCGAACCTGGCCTGTTATAAAATAATTTAAAATTTTTTGTTTATTTTAAAATATGTATCTTGAATTTAGATCTATAATAGTTTTTCAGGGGCCTCTTTGCCATTACCCTGCACTGTGTCAATATAGCTACACCTGTAAAATATTTTCGATCTGAATACCCGATTGAATAAGATACATTCAGCTTAAGTTAAACCTTAACCCATCCATGCGTTCAGTAATAAATACGTTCAGACTTTTAACTGATTGATTAACCGATCCCCACGTTCAGTTTTTTTTTAAAGGAAAGTGGAAGGGAAACACGTCTAGATGTCACTAATATGATTTGATGTGGGGTGATGTAAAAGATCACCCGTTTTTCATAATACCAAATATTGATACATACAATTTTTTTAATTATTTATATTTATTTTTTCAGAAACAAAACGTTCATGATGGCTGCCAAAAAAGAGCTGGATAGATCTCAACTCGACAACAGTCGAAAACCCGACATAAACGATTACGAAAGTCTGATATCTTCCCATAATATTTACGAACCGAATAAACAACAACAGAAACTTCAGACTGAAAATATATCCAATTTTTCGGGATACACGAATGCCGAAACCCAAACGAAAACGAACGACATAACTACTTTCACAGGTCACCGAAACCAGAACAACCAATCCAACATTCCACCCTGGCACTACAACCCATGGTGGATGCTCGCGTCCACTTCCCGCGGGTCCAACACACATTCCGAGTATCAAAACGGAAGCGGCGGGAACACCAACAATGGCACGGTCAACGTCGATATAAAAATTAAGCAAGAACAGTCTCCCCAAGACCAGGTGGAACAGTCGATAAAAAACGAAGTCATCGATCAACTGTCTATCATACCTATAGCGAATCAAATATCAAAATCCCCATCGCCGACCGCGGAAGGCGTATGCGAAGAATGCTCGGACCCTTATTGCGACATGTCTTCGTCCATTTGTCGAAAACTGTTCCACTGTCCTCACTGTCGTAAAAGTTATCCGACGATTCTAGAATTCAATACGCATCTCACTGGAGTTCATCCGACACAAAAACCATTCCGTTGTCAAATCTGTCTAGAACCATTCGATAGAAAAAGTCAGTTGCTTTGGCATCTCGATGCCAACCATACGAGGAAAGACATGAACAAATGCTCGGTCTGTTCTAAATACATAAAAGACAAGTCGAACTTGCGAAAACATATGCAGGTGCACACAGGCCGAGTCCCACAGAAACAGTTCAAGTGCGACCTGTGTAACAACAAGAGATACATGTCGTTGGATAGATTAAATAACCATCGCATCGTTTGTACCGGTGAAAAGGTACTCAAATATTGCGATATGTGTTCAAAAGTGTTTGATAATACTCGATCACTCAATAGTCATAAGAAGGTGCACGCCAAGGAGTTGAAATGCGATATGTGCGGCGAGCAGTTCCGATCCCTGGAACACCTCAACAACCACAAACAGCTCGTGTGCAAATTCAACACTAGATGTTGCAATCAGCCTGATTGCGAGCACGAGAAGGCTTACATCAATGTGCCATATACAACGGATAGGACAGGTCCGCGTGCTCTGGACGCTACGCTTTCCGCTCTGAAAACCCAGTTGAACTGATATGAGTTAGTATTGTAAAGGATTTAGTGTTAGTTATTAAGCCATATATACTGTGTTCGTGACGCCTCTGACTGAAAATTTTTTAATATTTTTATTGATCTTATGTATCTCTATAAATTGAGTTAAGTCATACCCTGACAAAATGTATCTGTTTGAATATAAATGTATTAAGTATAGTGAAACCTCGATATAATGCATTGATGAGGGTAAGGGAATGTCCGTTCAAGCTGAAAGTCCGTTATATAAAAGTTTTACGAATGGAAATTAATAAACAAACAATTTTTTACCGAAAATACACCTTTCAAGCATTACCTTGGATGAAACGTAACATTAAAAGAATATTTTTAAAAAATTTCCCATTTCACCGAATATTTTGTCCGTTATAACGAGGTTTTACTGTACGTTGCAATTATTGCATCTGTACTTGTTAAAATATGTTTTGACTGAAACAGTTATTTCAGAATTTCGTGCATGTAAAAATAAACAAATTGGGGTATGATCATTCTTATTCAATAGATTTTGATTTTCTCACATTTCACATAATATCAAAATGTTTAAAATTTCAATAGGTGATTATTTTTACCGAATATTGTTCGGTAACAAACATATGGATAATCTCATGTTTGTGTTCAAAAATTGATATCTCAAGGAATACTTTTGCTATTCCAACGACTGATTTTTATATGTGACATTCAAAATGTCTTTTTTTTAATATTTAGGATAGGCTTTTATTATGAATTTTACACAGTATTAATGTACGATAAATTTTATAAGCAGCATATTTTTACACAGTTGTATTGAACAGCTATTTTATACAAAATCGTAAAACTGATTTTTTTATCGATTTTTTTTTTTTACTTTTTAGATTTGTAAATTTTGTAAGCATTTTTACAATATTGATGTTCGGCTATTGCCTCTAACTTTAATCGTAATGCCTTTGAAATTTTATAGCAGGCTTTCCATCGTATTTGTTGCCATTATTGTTTTTAAGCCCCTTTTCTGTGATTATGTTGAACTATTCCTTAGTTTTATTTCTTTAAAATGAAAACGTGGGACAAGATATTATATTTGATGTTGAAAAACTCTTAATTTTTCCAATTTTGTTTTCATTAGTTTTGGAAGACAATCAAATTTATTCATTGTTGATTGGATCTTTACAGAGATTTCTATTATTTTTATTTATATCTATTAAAATAATTTATGAATATAACTCTTATTTTTATTTTCGGGTACAAATTAAAAATATTTTTGGTTTAATCTTTTGTCTATATCTTTCTTTATTTTCATCTGTGATAACTCGAAAAATAAATATTGTGTCTAGTGGACATATTTTGATTTGGTTGCAATATTAAAATTTTATAATTTTTAAGTTATTTTGATTCTCACAATTTTATATTTTAAATATATATATATATATATATATATGGGGCTTTCTTTAAAGCTGTATACACTAGGCTAGTCATTTTATTTGATATTAATTTAATTCTTTCGTATTATTTTCTTTTTCCTACAGAGTATATTTTAAATTCGGAGAAATAATTTTTCCTACGCATTTTGCGTACATACTTTACTTTAAAGTACTATTTACTTTCTTTTCATAAATTGAACTAGAATGTCGCTTCAATACGAACTGCACAATAGTTTATAAATTGCTTGTATTTGTGATTGACTTAATAAGGGACCACTGGTAATATACATCGTTTACAAAAAAAGTCAAATTTACATTTTTCAAAAATAATAATTGCTGACTCTTATCATTTCTATTGTAAATCATCTAAACTCAATCGTTTTTCATTTCACAAATTGAATATTTTCTGATGCTAATAACATTAGTATATTGTAATTTACGAGACTTGAAATTTTGAAGCATTCCATTTTTGCAGCTAGTGTTAGTATGAATATGGATAAGTATTATAGTAATATGATTGACTTCTATATTGATCGTATGGTATATAAAGACTGATCATCATTTATATCGTAATTGTAAATTTGATAAATTTAAATTACCATTTTTTTTAAACTGAATATTTGTTTTATACACTGCCAGTATGTTCATTAGGTTTATTTTAAACACTCACAGAATGTATAGGCTGCATTTATACACTTTTTTACTTTGTTTAGATGGAAAATTTATTTTTGCTCGAGCATGTTTTCTATCATTAGGAATATAATGTAAATGTGAATAATTTGTTATTCTTTGGATATTTTTCCTTTAAGGACTAGTAATTTTGATGTGAAATCTAACTTAAAAATGGTTTTCAATTTTTTCAGCTGATGAAAAATCCTAAATATGTATTAATATTTGAGATAATTTTATTGTTAGTCAACGAAGAAGTTGAAATATCCGATTTTTTTCTTTAGATTTCTAATGCTCATGATATCATTTATCAGTAGATTTAATTTTATATTAATTTTATGAATATTATGAACATTCAGTATTTTTATTACTTTTATTTATACATATCGATGTATAAATTTATTGCCATTTTGAACCAGTATTTATTAGGTTAAAATATTGAATTTCGACTGTTAATTTCGTAGAATATGTTGAAGTTCTGTAATTTTATTTGTATAATTTCTCTTTCTATAATATTTATAAAGAAATTGCCCAGTAAACACTTAAATCATTAGCTATTTTCAAACAAATATTATAATCTCCAAATCACTAATATTTATATACTGTGATCAAAAATATGAGGCTTTATATTATATTTCTTTTATTATTTTTAAGGCTTTATTAAATTTATTACATATTACTTTTTTTTGTTACTATATATTTCATTTCGAAAAGTGAAATGAATGACTAAAACCTATATCGAATATTCCCTCTAATAACTCTTAGCTTTTATGGAAATTGATCTCATGTTCTCTAATTTAGAATCAAGAAATAGAAAAATTGATTTTTTGCATATCACTTTAAATCGTATTACAGTTTGCTAAATATAAACATTTTGTTGGAAAAAAAAAACATTTCTAGTGCCTTGAAGGAGTTAGTTGAATAGTGTTTTATGATGTTCCCTTCCCTGCAAAATTATTTGTCTTTTTTAATGGTCTATATTTCATTTTATGAAGAGACTAAACACGTATCTTCAATGTTTCGTCGCGAAACGTTTTACCGAGATAATGTAAACACGTTAATAATTATCAGACTGCACTCCTATTGTTCTTAAGGGCATGAACACAACTTACTTTTTATAAAATGTATATGTAACTATAGTCTTTTGTATTTGTACATAATTTGGTACAAAAAAACTGCAACATTTGTAAATTGCGTGTCAACTTTTGATAGTTTAATTAATTTTTTCACGTATGGTTTGGTAGATAAAATAAATATAAAAAACATTTGTTTTTTATTCATATTCATATAAGATCTTATCCTTGCACACCTTTCATGTTTGATATTTTTCAATTCTTTAATAAAGGGTTTCCATTAGTTTATATGGAAAGATTATTCACAAATTAACGTTTTAAATTTATGTGACAACTAGCGCATTCTGTCTGATTATGTCAGCCATCACCGTTAGTAGTGGTGAGAGCTACACTACTAAGAAATACATACATATTTGGAAATTTTGGCATGTGGACGAAAAAAGGTTTGCTATCAATGGTCAGGGCTATGAAATTTGACTTGAGTGTTAACGTAAATGATTTTATCAAAATGATAATAATGATATAACTGTGGAAATCGCTTAACATGAAAAATCGGTTAACAAGAAACAGTACTTTAGTATGTACTGACAAAATACTGTATATATACTATAATGTCTAACATGAAATTATTTTAACGCAAAAACATATTTTGGTCCCTTCAGTTTCGTGTTAAATTTTTTCCACTGTAATTTGAAAATTTCGAGAAATCTTTACTTGCGTCGTGTGCGCTTGCGTCGTTTGCGCCAGTGTCATTTGGGCAAACGTCTAGTCACCATGATATCAAAACATGATAACAAAACACAAGTACGATCTGATAGTATTATTATGATTTAAATAAGATTTCGTTTTCATATTTTTACATTTGAGAATTATTTAGTTTCCTGTTAAATTTGTAGATTGTTACACCTGACTAACAAAAATTGACAGTTCTCAATTTGCTTTATTGTTTGTCGTCTTTAGTACGTATTGTAGTTTTTTTCAAGCATGGACCCCAATGTTATTGTTCTCGATTCGTCAGACGATGAAACATCGAACAATTCATCTAATAAAATATCGGTAATACAATCATTGAGTAACTTTCACATATTTGGCTTACATTTAGAAATTACTGACATCGAATTTCATTTGCTAAATTCCATACTAAAATATTCATTATGTTAACTGTGTAATGTTATGTTATGTTGTACGAGTATTTTGGTACTTCCTTGTATACAATTGCAAAGTTCCTTATACACGAATTCGTACAAACTGGTTATTGTATTTTAATTACTTATTTATTAATGTTAATGTTAATATTGAGAATTAAAAATATTGTGGGATGCAAATTGAAATTATTTATTCAAAAATTTATATTTTAACGAATAAAAATGCTTGATAGGTGCTTAAAATGGTTTAGAGCTAACAGTTCGGATAGTGAAAAGTGCCGACAACATGTAAACCCGAAACTTGTTATAATACGGTTAAAAACAATTATTTACGCATTTATAATGTATGAATTACATGTGAAATACGTTAAGAATCTTAATTTAAGCATCACTTATTATGCATTTGGGTAAACTATGCTATCACACTCCGCACCATGTCAATATAGCGACATCTAGACGTGTTTCCCTTCCACTTTCCTTATAGAAAAACTGAACGTGGGGGTTAGGCCAAAGGCCGCCTTTCTGTCAGGGAAAACTAAATGCACTTATTTAATGCCAATGTCTCAGTCAAAAGTCTGAACGTATTTATTACTAAACTCGTGGTTAGGTTAGGTTAGCGTTTTTTGCGTTACATTTACTGAACGTATCTTATTCAATCAGGTATTCAGATCGAAAATATTTTATAGGTGTCGCTATATTAACATGGTGTGTGGGTGATGGCGTAGTGGCCCCAAATTAAGTTGTTTCTGTTACATATGGTTTCGCCTGTTGATATTTTTTATAATTCTCATTTTGTATTGATATTCCAGAGGGTGATAAGTACTCTACATAATCTGAAAAAAATAACTTGCACTATGACTAAAAAAAAACCACAAATGAAAATATCAAAAAACAGAGTTTCAACTCATTCACAGTATATTCGTAACAGTGATGTGTATGCTCCTATAAAACGTCATAAAATAAATACCAAAACACCCATTAGATATAAAATTAATGAACCCAAAGTTATGCCAATAATAGTTAGCACTCAAAGTCTTTCCAAAAATCTAGTGAATGTACCAAAATCAATTAATATCAAAAAAGTCAATTCGGAACCAAGAATAGTTAAAACTGAACCAATATCTAGTGTCACTATTACAAAGAAAAGTAAAATTGTAAGTGCCAAAAGTGATTTAGACATTGTTAAATATGGTCCCATAATAAATATAGATGATGATGAAGATGTTGAAAAAGATGAGAGTCTGCAACCGCTCTCAATAAGTATACAAGTAATGGATATAGAATTTGGTGATGATACAAAAGATGAAAAATCACCAGAAAGAAAAAGTCAAGAGCAAGTCCATTGTGAAGAAATAACTGGAAATGGTTTCGATGCGTCGTTATGTGTCGACGAGAGTTCCGAAAAAGAAAATTTCGAGTCTGTGATTAAAGAATCGTTTAATAACATTGATATCAATGAACCGTTGCAAAAAAAAACAAAATTTACTGAATTAAAATCATTAGATTCTGAAAAGGAATGTAAAATCACAAAAAAATCGAACGATTCACCGATCTCTTCAAATACTAATCATCAAATAAACACAAACTTAGATAATAATGTTGAAAAAAAAAATTCTGAAGCTGATATTCATCCAGTATTTCAACAGTTTTTAAATTTATATTTAACTTTTGATAAATATAACGATAAAAAGAAAAAGGTTGCAGAAAAGTTAACGAAATATTATAAAGCGATTGATAAAAATTACGCAAAATCTGATGAATTTTGTTCTTTCGTCAAAAAGAAAATGTTCGAAATGAAAGAATATCCAAAACAGTCAATGCTCTATGTTAGAGAAATTGCTGATGATTTGAAAGCCCATCGCTTAATATCAAATTCAATTAAAACTGCATCTTCAGAAAGCACAGGTATTTCAATTTATGTAACATTTATAAATATAAAAATCCAAGATTTATATTATTTACTACTTTTTTATTCCCATTAACTTGTTTCATTTAATAAATCATAAATTTGAATATTTTAATTTTTTGTTCTCATAGTTATTAGCACAGAAAGCAGAGATTTAAAGGATCAAAAAAAAATTGAGTACTTAGAAAAATTAATGGCGCGTTTAAACAGAAAAATAAAAATTCTGGACGAAACTGAAGTAACAACTGATGATGAAGAATCTGCATATATTAAGGCTGATGGGTACTGATTTTTGTATATGCAAATATTTTTTTATATATAAATTTAAAACTTTAATTTTTCGACAGTTATAAATTGCGACTGGTTAAGGTATATAATAAACTATGTACATTAAAAGGTGAACGTGGGTTAAAAAAGCAAAGAAGAATCGATCACTTACTTAGTGGTTTAACTATGGTCGAACAACAGCTACCGGATGTTCTCAAATTAATAAAAAAATCTGCAAATCAGTCTGATTTTTGGTTTCCCGATTTTCAAGACATAGTTAGTTATGTTCAGGAAGCAGTTCAAAATGCTAAATTGGAATGGTCTTCGGAACAAATTCGAAATAAAGGTGACTTAATATAAATTCATATTTTATTTTAAACATGTGAAAAATCTTAACACTTTACCGACCGCAGACGTGGCGTCTTTTTTTTTTTCGTTCAAACCACCGCAGACGTCAATGTGACGTTCTCAGATACGCTCAAATTTGCTGTTCGAAAAAACCATGATTTGAAAAATCATGGTTTTTTCGAACAGCAAAGATGAGCGTATCTGAGAACTATCTTTACGCTTCCTTCTATACTATTAAATAAAAATATTAATTTTGTGATTATTTCAGCTCAATACATCTTTACTGAAATCGGTACTGCTATTCAAAGAGAACGTAAATGTTCTGAATATTTTAACTTATGTGCAATATCAGATAATTCTACTGATCCTGCAGAAAATGATCCAGAACTTGAAGATGCCCTGAACAAAAATAGGGATACATGTCATAAAAAACTAGATGACCTTTTTAACAAGTAACAATTTTTTTTTTCGTATATTACTGTGACAACTTTGATCGTGGAATTTATCTGAAAAAAAAAAGCAATTTGAGCATTACAAACTAATTTTTACACTCATTTTAGAAAGACTATCTTTTTAAATTTACACATTAATTCTCATGGTGTTTCCATTTCTAGAAAAAATCTTGGAGCATTTTTCGCAGAACACTTTGAACTTCTTTAATACATTAGGTTGAATATCAATAAAATTAAAAACATCTTCCTATTTTTATCACAAAATTTGATTTTAGAAACAGCCAAAAACCACGAAATACTGAATTAGATGAATATTTAAATTTTATTTAATAATCAATATTTCGACTATCGCATTGAGCACATGTTAGCTTGACAATATCGTAATAGGTGATCCATTTTTATGGTAAAATTTATGATTTTTGCTTTGAATGTACTCACAGAATCTTTTTAAAAACTTTAATAGATAATTTTACTTTATCAATTTTTCCTATCCAATAAATTTATTGTTTTCTTTATTCATAATAATTTTATTCATATCTGCCTACTTTTGAATCTTCGATATACGCCTACCAATCTATTTTAAACCTTTTATTCTAACATAAATTTTTTTTATTAATATTAAATATCAAGAATACATTTTGATTTTAGTGTTGCAAGTAATTTTATCGATTTTTATACAAAATTTAATGTATAATAAACATGTTACTTTCATTTTCAGTCGATTGACTTTGTGTCAAAGTTTAAAAGTACCTATTCCGTTTTTCAATAACTAATTAATTAATAATTCTATCGACTTGAAATTTTTGCTAGCATTGGTTGAATATTGAATTATTTACTCGATTATCACATGAGTGTAAATATGCGATCAAAACTGTCACACTTGTTAACACATATAAGTGTCTCAAAATTCATGCACAAAGTAATTTTGATAGAAGACAGATTTCTAATTAAAAATTATAATTTTTTTATTGATTCATACAGTATACAGTATAGGGTTATGTGTGCATAGCACCGATAAGTTATGCACACATAACCCGATGGTAAATGGCTTTACTGGCACATACACACTTTTTTGTTGAAATTTTCCATGAATTTTTTCCATACTGTTGCTGAATTTTGTTGATATAGTGCTCAATTTCCTCTTTTATGGTGTGGGTGGTCATGGGCTTGTTGACATAAACCTTAAACTTCAAAAACCACCAATGGCATTAAATCGCATGATTCAGCCAATTCTGTTCATCAAAACTGGAAATTACACAACCAAAAATTCTATTTCTGCATGATTCATTTCCTGATCGTGTAATTTTCCGTTTTGGTGATTAGAATTGGCCACCCAAATTAACGCCATTGGACTTTTTTCTTAGGGAGTTTTTGAAGTCTAATTGTAAGTTTTATGCCAACAAGCTCACAACCCCCCACACCTTGAATGAGGAAATTGAACACTATATCAACAAAATTCAGCAACATGTATGGAAAAAACTCATGGAAAATTTTAACAAAAAAGTGTGTATGTGCCAGTAAAGCCATTTACCCGATATGCTATTCACACATAACCCTATACTGTATATTGTATGAATCAATAAAAAAATTATAATTTTTAATTAGAAATCTGTGTCTTCTATCAAAAATACTTTATGCGTGAATTTTGAGACACTTTATATTATCATAATTTCACAATGATGGTTTTTTTTTAAATTCAGGTATGTGGGAATACAATTTTCATTGAAATCGGTAGCGGAAGAAGTTTCCGATAAAGATATTGATATGGATACTGATAATGATACTGATGAAGACACTGATAAAGATACTGATAAAAACATCGAAGATGATGTAGCAGATCAATCTGATGAGGACATTTTAGAAATTATTGAAACATCACCTGATAGTTGACGATCTAAATCATTTTATTAGTAAAATAAATACAAATATCATTTTATATGAAATTTCAATTTACTCATTTTATATCGATCATTTTGAATAAAATAATTTATTTGGTTTATTTATTTAGATTCGTTCTTATAGTTAAATGAATGCTTGGATTCCCAATACAATGTGCAGAAACATGTTTCTTGTTAACAGAATGAATCAAGTGGGTTTCATATGAAACTACCTTTCGAAAAACCATGCTCTTACAATCCATTATGAGTGCTGGTAAAAAGTTGTTTGTCAATTGTTGAACTGGATTCATTGCATTTAATATTTTTGTACACCTAAATAGTAAATATATTGTTTTTTTTTTGTGTAAGTTTTCTCGATTTATTTATTTTGAAAAAATATGTTTTAAAGTTTTTTTCAAAAACATTAACACTAATTTAGTGAAGATATAATCAGAAAAAAATATACAGTTCAATATGGATTATTGATAATTTTTTTTTGATTTATGTTTTTTTTTTCACTTAAATTTCTGTCTTTGAAATCAATTTTCGTTTTCATTGAATACACATATATCATGTACTTGCATATATGTATGTAGAATTTGTTGTTAAAAAAATAAACACGAATACATGTAATAACTGTTTATCATAATATTATATTTTGGCCAAAATACAAATTATACTATTTTTTCGTAAAAAAATCATATTCTATTTACAAAAACAAGGGTCACAATCACAAATAAATAAATAAGCTCTACAAATAACATAAATACTTAAAAATAAATAGCACATTAAGTGATGTTCAGCGTTGATTTTCCCAATTTTTTTTTCTGGAATTGTCAGTTAAAAAATTTCTTCGACTTTCATTTAAATCTAAATTTACCAAACCATTTTTCTTCAGTCTCATTCAAATATAATTTTGTGTTTTCTAAATTACGTTTATTCAAATTTCATTATCTCATTATCTGAAACAGATTGGTCCAACTTGAAAACCAAACGCTTGATCAGACTTTCCATAATCGTTCGGAAGAAAGTCAATAATTGGCAGTATGTCCATTTTTTTTGTATGAATTTCAAAAACTGTTTTACTTTTCGCATTACCATTCTACAACAAAAGTCAATTAGTTTATAAATTTTTATTAATATAAAAATATTTGAAATTTTACCAAATGATTAAAAATTTACCTTGCAACCGTCAAAGACTACATTTGGCCGCATTCTAGGTCTTTCGTGAGAAAATTCTATGTCATTATACCCTCGAAGTTTTAAAGCTAATTCATAACCGAATGTTTCTGAATTGTACCTAAAAATAACACACTGAAAAACTGTATGTTTATTATTATGTAAATGGATTTAAAAAAATTAATACCACGCAACCGAATTTTCACAGTTATAGGTGAAATTTTGTCGCACACTTTCTGAGAGTAATTTTAGAAACGTTAACTGAACTCGCCCTGCTGATTCATAAGTTATCTGAAAATTTATGTATTTGATGATTTTTTTAATATAACAGGATCTGATAATATAATAAAAAATGAAAAATACTTTGAAGCCGCCACGCAGAGTTGAAAACCAATTAATTCTCTGACTTGAATGATCTTTTTGCCATGCAATGTTATGAATATTAGCCGTGTGAATATCAGGATGTATACAAGTTTCTCCTTGAGCAGTCATATTACAAAAAACATATATTGCATCATCGTTCATTCCCAAATTTGGATCAATCCAATACCATCCTGTATTAGAATATTTCAATTATAATATATGAAAAAAATTTAATCAATTTAAAATTTCTCAATGTAAAACTTGCCATCTTTATAGTTAGGATGTCCTAAATAGAGATCTTTACAATTTCTCACAGGGTTCGCTCGAGATCCTGATGGTTTTTTCAGTTTTTCTAAATCCTCACGCATTGAATAAATCGAACTATACATATCAAGGAATTTGGGTTCAACATCATCTATTTCATCATAATTTTCTGAGCTTGCTGAGTTCTTTTTGCTATCGAATTTTGATAATGGCGTTAATAGTGTTTCTATATCATCTTTATGAATATCAAATTCTCTGTAAAATAAGATCACAACGGAAAATGGTTTTCTTAATGTATGTACATTTTATTTTAAATTGCATTTTATGTTAATTACTCTTTGTTGTTTAAACTTCGTCTGGTACGGAAGGAACCATCTGATTGAAATAATAATTCTGGTGGTAAAAGGGGCATTTCTGCAGCTGGACCTGGAGGTCCTGGTTGTCCTTGCAGACCTTGTTCACCTTTCATTCCTCCCACTCCATCAATACCTTTTGGACCTATTGATCCTTCTGGACCTAGTGGTCCTTGTGGTCCATCATTTCCTTTCATACCCGGTGGCCCAATTGGTCCCTTCAAAAGTCCAAATTGATTTTTTCAATTGGATTAAAATTAATAAATTACTTTTTATTTTATTGTTAGATTTAGATAAAAATTATTTTAATAATTAAATAAAAAGTAATAGTAAAAAATCTAAAGTAAAAAGGTTTTTTTTTACCGTCTCGCCCTTAAGTCCTTCTGGCCCTGGTGGTCCTTTATTTCCGGGTTCTCCTTTTTCACCTATCAACCCTCTTTCGCCCATAAAACCTATTTCTCCACGATGACCTTTAGGACCACGTCTACCTCTATCTCCTTTAGCACCTCTTGGTCCTGCTTCGCCTGTTTTACCAGGTGATCCGATTGCTCCTACTTTTCCAGGAGATCCAACATCTCCCTTCGAATTTTTAAATATTTTTAATATCATTCTGGTTACTAAAATTGTGACATAAAATTAACAAAATTATTTACAGCAGGTCCAGGTTGTCCTCGAAGTCCTGGCTGTCCTTGTGTTCCTGGTTCTCCTGCTGGTCCCATTGGTCCTGGTTCACCAGCTGATCCTATTAAGCCCATATCGCCTTTTTCACCTGGTAATCCAGTGTTACCTTGTATTCCTGCCGGTCCTTCTGGTCCCTAACAAAATAAATCCATTTCAGTAAAAATAGCAGGTGCGTTTAATTTCACAAAATTATTGATTAAATAAAAATTCTGAAGTATTCATATTACGTACTGGTTTACCAGGTAAGCCGATTTCACCAGGAGTTCCAGGTAATCCAGCTTCTCCAGGCAATCCAGCATCACCTTGTCTTCCATCGTCACCATTTTTTCCTGGTTCACCTTTAGGACCTTGTTCCCCAGGTTCGCCAGGATTTCCTGGTAAGCCAGGTGGACCTATCAAACCCTTCGGACCTTCAGAACCTGGAGCACCCCGAGGACCTAATGGTCCTGGAAGTCCAGCTTTTCCTTCCTCTCCTCGAGGTCCAGGGGCACCCCTTTCTCCCTATTTGAAAATATATATATTTGAATTTGAAATTCTTAAAATGATATTTTTAATTTAAAAAAAAACAAAAGCTAAAATATCTCACCACTTTCCCTGGTTCACCGATTGGACCCGGAGGACCGGTGGGACCATCAGCTCCTTGAAGACCTCTTTCGCCATCTGGACCAGGAGGGCCTAGAGCACCTTCAGATCCTTTCGTGCCTCTTTTTCCAGCTT
Source organism: Hydropsyche tenuis (assembly GCA_009617725.1). NCBI lineage: Eukaryota > Metazoa > Arthropoda > Insecta > Trichoptera > Hydropsychidae > Hydropsyche > Hydropsyche tenuis. Next base: position 1,099,972 of record VTON01000011.1, on the reverse strand, counting down.
CACCCGGTAGTCCAGGTGGACCTACTAGTCCTAAAATACACAAACAAAAAATATTAAAACTTTTTTTTCAACTTTTAAATTATTAAAATTGTCCGTACCCTTTGCACCCTCGTCTCCTATTTCACCCTTTGCTCCCGATGGTCCAGGAAGTCCTTGTGAACCAGCAGGACCTGCTGGACCTGGAACACCTCTTGGTCCATCTTCACCCTTTGGGCCGTGTCTTCCCATTTCTCCAGGTGGTCCTTTTTCCCCTTGTGGGCCCGTAGGACCTGGTCCGCCGCGTAAACCTTGAGTTCCTGGTGATCCAGCTGGACCCTGTTTCAAAATTGATTATAAATTTATATAAAATAATTTTTGTGAAATATTATAACTTTTTGTTAACTTTTAATTACCGTTTCACCCCGAGAACCTTTGAATCCTTTTTCACCCGGTGGTCCGAGATCCCCTTTGTCGCCATCTTCTCCAGGGGCTCCAATTGGACCAGGTGGACCTGGAAGTCCTCTCAGTCCAGGCAATCCATCTCGTCCAGCGGGTCCTATTAAACATATATTATATTTATTTATTTTATATTGCTTATCATTTTATTTTAATAAAACTTGAATATTAAATTTTACCCAATGGTCCAGGCTCTCCTCTTTCTCCTTTCAAACCGGGAGAACCAGGAGATCCCGGGGGTCCAACCCGTCCTTCTAGGCCAGGAGGTCCTTCTTTTCCAGTATCACCTTGTTGACCTTTGTCACCTGGAGGTCCACTTGGACCAGTAGGACCAAGATCTCCTTTCAACCCAGAAATTCCCTGTAATATAAAAATATTAATTAATGAATATAATACTTTCCGAAAAAATAAACTACTTGAAAATAAAATATAATTACAGGTAATCCAGTATTTCCTCTTTCACCAGGAAACCCTGGAAGTCCCGTTGAACCCGGAGGACCAGGACGACCTTCTGGACCAGGTGCACCGGTGGACCCTTCGCGTCCAGTATCTCCTGGAGAACCAACTTCTCCTGGAGGTCCAGGTATTCCAGGTGTACCTGGAGCTCCAGCAATTCCTGGTTCTCCTGGAGGGCCTAATGGTCCGATAACGCCAGCTGCTCCTACAGTACCGGGTGAGCCAGTTTCACCCTGAAAAAAAATATTTTTTTATTTATTTATTTATTTCAAAATGTATTTACTTATTTTAATTTTAATTAAAAGTACTTACTGGAGGGCCTCTTTCGCCTGGCAATCCAGGTAGACCATCCTTTCCACTATTTCCAGGTGCCCCTTGAACTCCTGGGAAACCTCTGGTACCTTCTGGACCTTGTGGTCCTTGTTCACCTTGCGGACCGGGTGAACCAGGTTGTCCTGTATCTCCTTTTGGCCCTGGGGTACCTTCTGAGCCTCTTCTTCCACGTGACCCACGGAATCCCTGTATTTGAACAATTTAATACATGTTTTATATATTTATAAGCTGAACTAAAAATGTTCTTCTTTATTTTCATTTACCCTTGGTCCTGTTTCTCCTCTTTCACCTTGTAATCCGTGGATTCCCTATAAAATAAGCATTTTTTATGTCGCTGTTTTTTATATTATATCTTGTATGTCTACAAAATAAAATTTTATAAGTAAATCTATATTTATTATAGCATTGTTGATTTTTACCGATTCGCCTTTATCTCCTGTTGGTCCGAGTCTCCCAGTAGAACCTTTATCACCTTTGTCGCCAGGATTTCCTGGATATCCAATTAATCCTTGAGGTCCTTGTTTCCCCTTTTCTCCATGAGGTCCGATCATACCAGTTTCTCCTCGAGGTCCTTCAAAACCCTTTTAATAAAAGAAAATTAATTTGAAAATTAATGTTATAATTACTACAAAAATAGAAATTATTCATTATACTTTTGGGCCTTCAGGTCCTTCTACTCCTGGGATTCCTGTAATGCCTATGGAACCTTTATCACCTTTTTGCCCCATGTCACCTTTTTCACCATCCATTCCTTCAAAATTTTCATAAGAAATATCACAATTATAGCTCATATTAATTTTATTCGTATCAATAACTACTTGACGACACTGTACCTTTTTCGCCTTTGTCTCCTTTATCTCCTTGCATTCCTCGAGCTCCATCACTCCCTTTAGGTCCTCTACTACCGGGGAAGCCAACAGTCCCCTGTTTTATTTTATTTACTATTCGTTCAATTATTTCAAATTTAATTTAAAATACATCTTAAATCTATTCCTTTTACCTGATGCCCTTGTGGTCCTTGTTCGCCTTTATTTCCAGGTTGTCCTTGATTTCCAGGATTACCGGGTGGTCCATCAGTGCCAGGTAAGCCTGGAAGTCCTGGTTTTCCTTGCGGACCCTATATGAACATTAAATAAAATATAATAAAAATCTCATTTCAAAATTCTTATAATGTTTTTCATTTTTATTTTTACGTGCATACATTTCGAATTTACCTGTATTCCAGTTGGTCCTAAAGGACCTATGGGACCGGGAGGTCCTATTGGTCCCGGTGGTCCATTTTGGCCAGGAGCACCGGGTTGACCTTGAAGTCCTGGATTTCCCTTCGGACCAACTGGGCCTTCACCTCCTGGAATACCTGGACTACCCGGAAGACCAGGAAATCCACGTGGACCAATGAATCCCCTAGGGCCCTAAATAATTAATATTATATATATATATATATATATATTGTATAATGAATCGAATTATGGTGAATTGTTTAATACGATAAATATTTTTTTAAAACGACACTATAATATAACATAATATTTTAAATTTATTTTCGATCAAATCCATTTTCTTTAATACCAGTTCTCCAGGTAAGCCAGGAAGTCCAGTTGGACCATCTTCTCCTTGAGGGCCTTCGTTTCCTGGTAAGCCTGGTTCTCCCACTGGACCTTGAGCACCTCTTTCTCCTTTTTCACCAGGTAAACCTTCAAAAAGTAAAAAAAAAATGAATACCTAATTATAATATACATAATAGTTATCTCGACTCAAGAAAAAATAACTTCGATCCTTGCCATTGAAACTTAATCTATCACTCAAATTGTTATTAATATATTTATATTACATATATTACGTAATGGTTATTGATAAATATATTTGTATTAAAAATTTACCCATCATTCCAGGATATCCAACCTCGCCTTTGTTTCCAGGCATTCCTGTGAATCCTCTCTGACCATCTCTTCCTGGTTTTCCACGTCTTCCTTCACGACCTGGAAGCCCTAAAGGACCTCGTATACCAGGAACACCCTAAAATATATAAATCATTAACTATTAATAGATAACAACTGTTCAAAAATTCCGTTTTTATGAAAAAGAAAAATTACCGGTTCTCCGATATCTCCAGGTTCACCTTTATTTCCATCATCTCCCGATGGACCTTCTGGGCCCATTGGACCTGTTAATCCTCTAGGACCAGGAACTCCTTTCATAGAAGCCTGAAATAACAATTTATATAAAATTTTAAAATAATAATTGAATTTAGGATTTAATTAATTCAATTTAACCATGTGCTGGGAAAGCATTTGCTGTAGTGCTTCAGGTTGTCCATCTGGCCCTTTATCGTTTCCAGGTTGGTTCAACTGCAAAAAAAATTGAAAATACAAAACACTCATAAATTTTCACACATATTTTGATGACTTGAAACTTACTGGTATCAAAAAAACATGACCTGGTGCTCCTTGGATGCCATCAGTTCCATGAATACCATCTCTGCCCGTTTCACCGCGTGGTCCTTTGGGTCCAGGAATACCAGGAGGTCCAGGATAACCTCTAGGTCCCGAAGGACCACGATTAGGATTATATGGAAGGCCATAAGACCCATCTGGTGCTGATGAAACACCTAGATCAGTTTCCTGAAATGAATAACTCGTCATTTGATGCATGCGAAAAGTATTTTTAATTAATTAAATATAATTATTATGATTTTTACATTTGAAGGACTCGGAGTTATTGGTTTTACAATTTCTGTTTCTGCTATGTCGATTTCTGTATAGTCTGTGGTCATTTCAGTTGTAATTGGAATATCTATAGAAGGCGTGAATGGTTTAAAACCACCTGAAGCCACATTTCCCGAACTGGCAATATCAGTTCCAACATTTTGCTGCAATAAATAATTGGTTGTATAAATAATTCCTCGGATTATGAAAAAAAAAAAATCAATTACCCCTTGATTTGGAATAATTGTGAATCTTTCACCACTATTGTATGATGAACCGGTATTGTAAGTATTTACATTCAATCCTCCACTAGTTAATGTATCTTCGTTGTTTCCTATTTTGAAAAAAAAAAAGAAACTTCATAAATTTAAGCATTTAATAACACACTTTAATTAAGAAGATTTAATTTACCTCTTTCTACATTTACTCCACTTGAACTATCAACATCACCAGTAGAAAATACAAATCCACCTTCAGGCGGTTTTAATACATCGGTGTAATTAAAATCAACTCTAATGGCATTATCATCATATTCATTTTCACTAAAATCATCTTCTTCGTCGTAACCATTCCCTTCAAAATTTCCACCATTAAAAGCATTGCCCGAGTTATATCTTCCTGTTGAGCTTCTATTATGTTCTGAAAATTAATGCATACTTATGTTCTGGGATTTACATTTATATAATTGCAACACAACATAATTTCCTGAAAAAAAAAACTAACCTCTGTATACGTTAGTCCATGTTGTGTTCACTATATTTTCAACAGCAGCATCACTTTGACAATTTGGAGCTATTTTTGTGCAAATATCGTAAGCTACATCTGGAGTATCCGCAATTTGAAGAAGTTGGATATCACCCTTAATTTAAGTTTGATAATTAATTAAACTAATTAACAATAAGAAATATACTAAGCTTTTGATAAATTAAAATTGCATCTTACTATGAATTTTTCATAATCAGAATTTTGGTTTCCTACAATTATGAAACCTTTTACATTGAGAGTAGAAGTAGCTGTTCTGTCCAACGGCTTCGTCAAAACTTGATCACAATCAACAATTAAAGTTACTGAATCACCTTTAATACTCAAACCCAGACGATGCCACCTAATTTGTTTTTAATCGTATAAATATTTTGAAATATGTATGCGAATATTCATTTTTACTCTACTTATAAGTTTACTCACTTTCCATCATCGATGTTCACTTCGAAAGAAATCATATCACCGTTGATGGGATTCCCTTCGATATCTTGATAGAATAGTGAAACTTCTGTGCTAAGTCCCACTAGAAGTTGCTCATCACCAGTATCGGTATAAATAGCAAATGGAACGATTTGATCATTGCCTCTGGGATATCTTACGACAAGAAGTAGTGAAAAATCAGTAGGAAATCCATTACGATATGCAACTTCAGTTCTAACAGAAAATCGGACATCTTCATCTAAATGGTAAGCTCTTCCGATTCCGCTTTCACTACCATCTTCGGGTATAGTACCATTTGGAGAGCACATTGGAGATGTTAAAGATACTCCACTAGGAAGCTCGTCGATCCCAGTCAGTTCCAGAAGATCTACGATGCCTGAAACTAAGTAAACCACAAGAATCGCATTCAATAATAAAAAATATCAATCGCATTCAATGTTCAAAAAAAAATTTTTTTTTTTTATCTCAAAGTGTGTTTCGACTTTCAGATGCTTTTCAATTAAAATCACATTGACAATAGTATAATATAATATGTAGGCATATTAAATTGGTTCATCAATATTTATGAATTGGGGACTGGTTGGCGCTTGATGTCCCATATTTTAGATTGGGCATATTGACCCACAGCAATGATTGAAATTGTAACGATGCAATTGAAAAGTACTACACATTTAGACAAATTGGTGAACCGTTTCAATTGTGACAGCAAAAAAAAAGCATTCAACTTCCTATTATTGTTTCACGAATTCGAAATTAGCATACCCATCTTTTAGTCTAGTTCGTCATCGTTAAATATAATATAAAAATTCATGTTTGTATAAATATTATTTATATTATTAACAGTTGAAATAATCGTTATTTGGTATTTTAGTAATTTTTAGATATTAAAAATTGTACTTTTCGAAGCTTTCAATAAAAATTTATAAATATAGCGATTTGAAATGATCTGAAAAAAGATCCTTTATTTTTTTTATTTAAATTTAAACTTCATAAATCCGTTGTCAAAAGAATATTTCAGATTTAAATAGTTTACGAGTTTTAATGACATTCATCAATCGATCCGATTTATTAACAACATTTCTGAATCAGAGCAAGCTAATAAAAAGCTTGAAAAAAAAAAAAAAAATACCTTGAGCTTCCGCAAAGTTGACAAAGGCCATCACCATCATCAAATAAAAATAACAGCGGACCATCGTCGAAGATGGCCTCGCAGGACATTTTGAATGGGTTTTTTTCGATTTGCATCCGTCGTCGTTCCCACCTGGTCTCAGGACGAGGCCATGGTGGCTCGTCCTCATCTTAAGACGCCGATTTCTCGGATATCATCTTCGGAGCTAATCGGACATCTTACTGGTCGTGCTCGCCTGTTTGTAATAAAATGATATGTTATATGATTTGGGTTTTGGGAAAGAACCTTCAGGTTTCGGAGATGTGGTAGGGTACCTCTCTGCCTGCCTCCTTCGACCGCGTCTTCTCCTTCACTGAAGGTTTTCAGAGACCAGAAGTCATCGGACTTCGTTTCTAATGTCGATTCGAAATTGAAGGTTTCAGTTGTTGTCGACTATTGGTGTTTGAATTGAAAAAGTGTAATTTTTTTGGATCAAATAAATTCCGATTTAAATAAGTTAATAATTTTAAATCGGAGAGCATATTAATGTCAGATCTAAAATTATTAGAAAAGATAGAATAATTATTTTAATAAAATATATGTAGATACACTGCTGTATGAACATAATAACAAAATTGAATTGGTGAATAATAAAATATGATGTCATAAAGTCCTAGAAATTTTGAAAATAGGTATGTATACGGAAATTCGTTATATTATTGAAATAAAAATAGATCAATGTATTACTTATTGAAAAAAAATATATATATATACATATATATGTGAAAAAATTTAGATGAATAAAAATATATTATGTGAATAATGTTTCTAAAAAAGGTTTAAGAGATATGCAAATATTTTGCTTAATTAAAATGCGTGTTACAATTACAAATGCTTTAGATGATATGAGGAAAATCAGTGGTAGCAACAGATTTTTTTTTATAATAAATTAATTACTTTTGGAGTAATAAATACTTTTGAGACAATATAAAAAAATAAATCATATGATGAAAACTATAGTTTAATTTTTTTTTTTTAAAGGATTTTATTGTTAAAACGAAAATTTGTAATAGAAGTACATATTTCACTATCAAATAAATAAACTAAAATATGATTTTTTTTACAGTAAAAAATGAAACCCAGCCAATGGATCCCCGAAGTTTTTTGTTAAGTAGTATGCTTCAATATTACATCACATATGCAAATTGATACATGCGGCAGCATCATCAGACAGTAAATCTCAATCAGTGAAAGAGCGATGGCAACAGCAAGTTATTGATTGCCTATATGTACCAGTATTTCAAATTAGTTGTTTTGTAGATGGATCGTTGACATGCTCGAGCTTCGATAAACCACTTTAATTGCTCTCTATGAATTGGATGAAAAATATTAGTTTTGATTTGAGGCTATACATCAATCTGTACTGTCGCTGAGTGGTCATTAAAACACACTTCAAATGTTATTTACTGCTTCAATAATATCAATAATTGAAGAATTATTTTTTTAAGAATACACAAGATTGTTAAAGTTATTTTATGTATTAAAATATTAATACTTTAAATTCTCTTGATATTGAAACTCTCTGTATTAAAAGATGAAAATTAAAATGTCAAATATATTTCTGTTATTTCAATAGCTAGTGATGTAATAGGAAGAAATATGCCGAGTGAAAACATCTGCTATTTAGATTTAGAAATTGTATTCTATGAATTGAGATCATCAACCCAGACTAATTATGATTGATTTAGTGCCAAAGTCGAAGTGTGACCCGTCTTGAGTCCACTTACATCACCAGGAAATTGGTTTAATTGCAATTTTTCACACTACACCAATCAAATGCAAGCTATATGTGAAAATAGCAATCGACAAAAATAAGACCACCAAAAAATCTAAAAAAAAGTCATACTCAAAGAACGTTTTGTGCTTTATTTCCACATGAAAAACTATAATTTTACAATGAATATAAAAATAAAATAAATGTTCATAGCATGTATATATGATAAAAAAATATTGATTAATATAATAGAAATATATTTTATATGAATGTATATATTAATTAAGACCGAGGAGGACAATCAGGTTGAGTGTCAGGATGAGTCAAAAAGAAAGCTGGATTTCGTTCAATTTTGCTGACAATTCTTTCCAATGTAGGATATTCTGAAGTATCCACTTTATATCTAACAATAAGAATTTATGATAAGTCATTATATATTTTCACATACAAATATATTCAAAATTTATCAATTTCAAAGTATACTTTTTCGCATTGAATATTTGAGGTAAAAGACAGCAATCTGCCATTGTGATATCATTTCCAACACAATAATCTCCAGCAGTAGATTTTGTGTGTGTTTCAACAGCAGTTAATCCTTTCTTTATCCAATGACGTGCGAATTTCAAGAAATCCTTCTCATCAGATAAAAGTGATACGTGTTTCAGTCCTATGTTTTGTAATGGTTGAGTTCCTGTCACAATCATCTGAATTGTTTTGAATAAAAATAGATAAAGGATCAACATTAATGTTTAGAAAATTATCAAAAAAACATTGAATTTTACCTCGCTTATTTCTCTCACTCTGGTTTTCAATAATCGATCTTCGGGTAAAAGTCGATGTGTGTTAGGAAATCTTTCTTCCAAATAATACATAATATTCATCGATTCTACTAATGTGTTCCCATCTAAAAATATTGAATTTATAATTTTATAGTTATTTATTTTCTATATTTGTAATCTAATCAATAAAATAAGAACAACAAACCTATAATCAGAGCTGGAACTTTTTGCATTGGATTAATTTTTCTATACTCTTCATCAAACTGTTGCCTTTTCTTCACGAGATCCACTGTTCTCAATTCATAATCAATATCTTTGAGATGAAGTGCAATCCGAACCCTCCAAGAACATGAACTTCTCCAAAACGAATAGAGAATTGGCTGAAAACAACAATAACAACAACAAAATCAATAGAATTTCATTCATTAAAACGATATTATAAAACAATAATAATGGTAATAGCATAAATTATAATGTAAATATATATAAAGTTTTAATCTAGGATATTTTCAATTTGAATTTAAGAAAATTTTTTAAATAAATAAATTCAATATTTTCTTGAAAAATTATCTCAAATAATTAAATATTGGATTTTTTGTCTTTAAAAATATATAACACATTAAAAATTCAAACATAAACGATAAAAACTAATAAATATGTATGTCATAAGAATAAAATTCAAATTTGGCGCCAAGCCCTCGAGTTGAATCGATAGAAACACTGGAGGGAGGCGAACGTACATAACCTTAAAACACTTATCTGTCACACTCTCGACCTCCTACATCGTAAGTTCATTTCTCTTCGAAATTCCAACAAATTCGAAACAGCAACCGAACAAACAATTACCTTAGCCATATTACAGCAACGAAACCAAAAGCCCGGGTCAAAGGTCGATCGATTCCCGTGGCGGACGCGACGTGACCGATCCCTAAACCGAAACTCCTCAAATCCGGTTTGTCTTCCGTCTGGTGATATTTGTTGTGCTCGGATGACTTTATGCTCCACGCAGCGATCGTAGATTATATCTTTATCTGTTCTTTAGAATATGATTAAAACGATTTTGCGTTATGTAACTGGAAGGTTCACGTCAGAACTGTGTATTTTCGGTCTCTCGTTTTCCGTTTGATAGAGTGGGTGTTGTTTTCGTATATAATTTGCGATTTTATGTACGTGTTGAAGGTTACACGTAGATATCTGACTTATTTGTACAAATTATAATAACAGCTGTGTGTTGTCTGATTTCGGATGTTTTTGCGATCATTATGTGTTTTTATATAGTTTTTAGTGTTCGTTTGTTCTTGGAGTCTTTGAATATTTTTTTTTATGAATTTAATCTCTAGTAAATTGTTACTTTTCAATGTCGTAACTGTATAATCATTAAATGGCGATTAGAGTCATACGAGGTCGTAGCCAGGATTTTTTTTTTGTAGGGGTCAAAATATAAATTTATATATGTTTACAAAACAAATATGCTGTTTTTTTTTCATGTGAAGATTAGTATGTGTGTTAATTTAAGACGTTCAATGAATTTATTCAGATATATCGCGATAGTGTGATATATTTCGGCATATTCCCTTTATTTCTTTTTATTTAGGCAAGGCTCCCATGGCTCTCCCACTGGTTACGGCTGTGAAGTTATATGATTGATATTTAAATCAAATAACTATCAAATCTATTTCCAGATTTAATTTCAACCGAATTATCATATGCTACTAATCCATTAAACTTTTAAATGAGAAATCATAAAATAACATTTTATTATTAACGAAAAGTATCAGTATATTTTTTTATAAATAATTGTTTTTTTTTTCAGTTTTCTTCGTCCAAATCGAATATCAATATTGAATCATGTCTGCGTGGCGTCAAGTTGGATTAAACTACATCAACTATTCGACTATTGCAGCTAAATTGCTGCGCAAGTCGTTAAAAGCCGAATTCAGAGTCGATGCTGAACGTAGAGGCGTTTCAATGATTCGTTTCACTAAATGGGCGGAAGGAAAAGCGATCAAAGAAACTGCAAAATAAATGAAATAGATTAAGAAGTTGCAATAATGGTAGATTTTAATTATGAAGAATATTTATAAACTATTGCATTTGTTTCATACATGCTTTAATATTATTTACATTCCTTTTTTTCTGTAACTGCATTCCGTTTGTCGAATATAGTTCTTTATTTTCCATACAGATTATTTTTTATTTATATTCATATTTTAAAAATATGTATTCAAATTGTTTAAATCAATAAAAAGTTGACAAATGTGCTTAATCTTTTATTAACATCAGATAAAATACCTACTGCTATAATATTTGTGCACATATATTTCTAATTATCGAGTACATTACAATAATGATTTATAATTGGTATTATTTTCTGATATTTATTAAATTTATTCCAATCAAATGACTTTGGTAAGTTATATTGATTTATCCCCACCTCAACGGTGCACCGAGAGGTCTTACAAAAGTTCTAGTTTTAGCACTAATAACGTTGTTTTTCAAATGCATGATCGGGATGTTTCTTGATGTCTTTTCAGGAAATACTTTGTGTGGTGTGTAGTAAGGATTTTCAGGATTAAGCATTGAAAATAGTTTCCATCGTGCCAATACTGAAATTCCTCGCTTGGTTTTTGGTACTTCACGATATTTCTTGAGTGCCATTAAAAGATATTCTTTGGGTGTATAGTCAATGGAAGTTTTCATTTTTAGTCGTTCATTTTGGAAATATGAATTTCTTTTATTTTCTTCGATTAATTTTTGAAAGTCGTTCATCAATTTGAACCTGTGGAACTTCTTGTAAATGGCAATATTTTTTTCTGTATATTTTTTTATATACTCCCCAATTTTTTTTTTATTTAGAATCGTGTTTACGATGATATTTTCATAATGTCCATCTTCGTCTTGTTTTGAATAATTTTGATCTTTATCGTCAATTTGTATAACTGTATTCCTGTAAAAACTTTCATCTTCGTATCGATAGTTTTCTTCTGGCAAATTATTTATTGAATTTGTCATTTTAACTTCATCGTATGGAAAGCCTTTTAAATATGTGATCATGGATAAAAGACAAACTGACTTGAGGATAACCTGAAACAATAAATGATAAAATATATATTTGGATATTTATGTTCCTAAAACTTTTTTTTTCAGTTTAGTATACTGATTTTTAATAGACAATTTCCATTTTCAAAATTTAGTTTTATTAGAGAAAATTAGTACGGCGAAAAATAGAATTTTTAAGAAGCACATGCTAATTAAATAATATTTCCGAAAATATGCACAAACAGTTTGTTTGAAATATCAGCACAAAAAATGCATCAATGTCGAAAAATACACATTTTCATGATCTCATTATAAAGACATGTTCATATATTCATATTAAAATCTGAAAACATTTCCGTGTTTAAAACCCAAATAATTTCCAAAGATACATATTATATTTATATTCGTCCTGGCGAATTTTGACATTTTCAAGAACCGAACAGCCTTAAAAATAGACGCGAGGGATTAATCGAAGGTTCACAAAGATGTGCGAATGAGATGATTAGTCGGGTAAATATTTCTTTACACTCTGATGATAATTGAATCATGGCGGGCTCATTTGGCACAAAGGCCCGACAATGTGCACGCAAAAATATCGAATGATATACTATGTATATAAACATAACGATTCAGAATAATCGTCGATGATGTTTAAATTGTACCTGTATCTTCGAATTATATTTTTTGTGCGTAAAATTTGAACGCCATTTTGTTTTTTTTTCAACGTGGATAAGATATGGATGATTTTGTTTTGTATATTTTTCGAATAGATTGTTAATATTTCAAAATTATTGAATGTATCGGTTTCTGTCGATTACGGAAGTTAAACGACATTTGGCGTGGTTACCAGATGTACTCGTATATGACCTGTTCGACAGAAGTGGTAAAAAAAAACCTAAACCCAAACTTAAAGGTTCAATGACAAACCTTCTAAAATATGAACATTTTAGAAAAGCAAATGGCAAAAGTCACTTCCGGTTTTCTAACAAGAAGGAAAAAAACGCGGTGAAAAATTCTCTGAAGATTGCTGTACAAATCGAATTATGCATATAAAAATGCACTCTGAGTGCAATTTTAAATCTACAAATCTAATATTTCTTTCCGTCTTTCTCGGTTAATTATTTTTTATTTCAATGAAGACAATATCGTTTTTGATATGTCCGTTTTTAAAATAAATGAAACAAAAATTCAATTATAAAAATCCGTTTGAATAACAAATAATTCAAATACCAATAAGTAAATTGCACACAACTTACTGAAAATTCATAAAGAACTATTAAGGATATGGAAAATCTGATCGAACTAATAAGATATATAAATAAACACGAATTCATTCACAACTTTCAGCTGAACATTTCGAATCCGATTACCGAACGGCTGCCGAAAAGAAAGGTTCTGTTTTTAATTTATGCGAATTCTAAAACTAATTTCAGGCATTATTAAATTTCGCATTATTGTTTTATATAGAGAAATTGCGCAGGAGGCGAAATTTTGATTTAATGGGTGTTGAGGCGAAAGTTATTCCGCTGTAAATGACGTGTCCTTTTCACTAATTGTAAGCCGAAAATTATAATTAAAACAATTGGAATAGGTTGTGCACATAATGGGGGACATTGTTTTATTTCGGGTTCGTCGAGGTTTTGTGTTTGTTTATATTCTAAAAGTCGAAATGATGAATTTTAGTAAAAGAATTGTATTACAATTGAAATGAGTAAATTTTTTATATGTATTATATTAAAAATATTATATTTTATTAAAACAACATTTTATTTTAATATAAATAATCTAGATAGGTACTTCTCAAAAACATGCAAGCATAAAAAATAATATTGAAGTAATTTGTAAAATTGTGTACTTGCCTTATAATTTATCATTTTGAAATAATATACATATGAGTTTTATTGCTTCTCAATAAGATCTATATCGTGTCGTAGATATTTAAAAATATTTAAACAATTGTAAGTAATGAAAATTTTACAGTAATGAGTTGCCCTTATGAAGTCTTCCCTCAAACTAAAAACTGAAACTGGGGTAAACAGAAATAAATAGGCGCACACAGTCTTAAATAGTCATGCGCACAATTTCGAAATATAAATAATGAAGTTGGATAAATTTTTTAAAAGAAAACATTAAAAAGTTTATAATATACCTTCGTATTTCGTTATAAATATTCAATTCATTATTAGTATTTAAATTTTTAAGTTTCGGAGAATTTCGATTAATATTTTATATAGTTTAGTTATGTTGTAAATTAACTGTTTGTTTTATTAATCGAAAAAATAGTTTTTCTGTTTTGACAAGATATTTTAAAGATTTTGAATGATAAAGATTCAGAAAGATTCGTAAAGATTCATCGAAATTCGTTACAACTTTTATCTAACAGAAAATGGTTCATGTCTCAACTATAATTAGGAAAATCTATTAAAGATGTCACTAAAAAATAAATTAATAAATATTATACATTCAAAGATTTTCCTACATATATTTTTTAAATGAAGGTGTCGTTCCAAATCCTAAATTCAGGAAACAATTACACATTAAAAACTGAAACAATACATTTTCCTCAATAAAAATTCAATTGTACGCGTAATAACGCCCTACAATCATCCTGAATAAATGTGGGAATTCGAAGCATTCACACACATTTCATCACCTTGTCATGAAGATCGATGCGTACTTTTTCATCTTTTATTTCAGGGTAGACAATTACAGTAATTTCGTATCTCGAAAATCGTCTCGTTTCGCTCGTTGATCAATCTGGTCTTTGAACTGTTGGCGTTGCATAAATCACCGGATTCGTCGGTTGTTGAAAACGTTTCTTCCCACGGTTCGGAACTTGATGGCTAATCGCTCTTAAAACATGACAATCAATCGAACGTCGATTTGTTAACTGTTCAGTGTCTTTTTACGAACAATGAAGATTGCAGGGATGCGACTATACATAATATCGAAAAACTTTCGAATAATTATCGAAAAATTGAATCCTTTTTTCAAGCTTTTTATTAACTTATTTTAAATTAAAATACAACTAAATGACACATCTGATTAAAATCATTACTAAGAATCAAGTTTATAACCAGATGTTTCATCCAATTGACAATTTGATCTCATTGAACTTAAAATAAATGAAACCATATTAACACACAGCATCCTATGACAGAACATTGCACCTGCTTTTCTAAAATATAAAAATCGTTTCAGATGAATATGAACACCGTTTCTAGAGCCTCCAAAGTTACGAAACTTTTTTTTCGAATGTGGAATATTAATTGCAAAGTCTCGTCTCCTAATGGGCGGCTCACGATGGGCAAACACAAACGTTGATTGATGCACATCATGTGTAATGAAGGAGAGAAAAAAAAAATCTGTACACGAAAGTTTATACGTCAAAGCTGAGGTAAATTAACGTCGACCTCGAAAAAAATATTTATCGGGTATGTGGATTCAATTTTCCGTTTTATCGTGTTATGTTTTCCCAGAAAAACTTTTTTTTGTTATCAAATTTTACGAACTTGATTTGAAAATTTTGAAATTTTGAAAATTTTCGAATGTGATAAAATTTCACTTTGCACTTTACGATGTGCACACTTCCACTTATGAACTTCTATCGATTGATTTGTTGAAATATACTTATTGTCTAACATAAAAATTTGAAAAATGAGTATGTACTTGTACATTTTTGAAAATATTTTCAACCTTAGCAATGGTTTGTTTGAGTTGAATGTCATAAAAAACTTTTATAGATATCATATATTAAACCATTCGACGATGAGGCTTATAGCATTATAAAATTAAGTGTACAGATAAAAATATGAATTATTTTAACGTTTGCAGTTTATAACGTTTTTATTCGTTCAAATAATCTACGCATATGCATTTTGCCAAAGCAAATTATCAGATAAACAAACTAGATACCTATCTTTGAATGAATCATATAAACTTACAACAAAACAAGAATTACGTCATATTTAATCAAAACCAACAAACATTTTTTCATTTGAATATTTAACACAACAAAGTGGACACGGCATCGAAGTCGTGACGACGTCATACGAAACTTTTTCAATTCAACACAAACTTCGATAAATATAAATCAAAGCTCTCAAAACGTCGAGATTCTCAGCAATCGGAAATATAGAAGTTCACACAGTGAACTTATAATTCATTCGAATATAATTTCCAGAATAAATATTAATCTTCATTCGAATTTTTAGAGTCTAATTATGATTAAGAATGTCGTCTTTTTTATCTCATGTTCATTCCTTTTCGATATCAGATAATATCATTGTAGTTACAGATTATAATTGAAAACACGATGTAATTT
Source organism: Hydropsyche tenuis (assembly GCA_009617725.1). Taxonomy (NCBI): domain Eukaryota; kingdom Metazoa; phylum Arthropoda; class Insecta; order Trichoptera; family Hydropsychidae; genus Hydropsyche; species Hydropsyche tenuis. Next base: position 1,083,816 of record VTON01000011.1, on the reverse strand, counting down.
GATATTTATTTAAAATTTTTTAATAAATTTCAGATATATTCTAACGAATCGAAGAAGTACTGTACCACCGTTTGAACCTCGACCATCTCACGTTCTTCTGCACATTCCCACGGAATATCCTCGCGAACGGCAAACTTTCTCACGGATTAACTGCACAGCCTCCGTTTGACACTATCTCTGAATTCGCCTCAGCAAGCATTCAACTTTCGCCACAGAACGGCCTTGACACTCCGCCATTGCCAAAACTATCGATTTCGATCGAATTTCACGGACAATGGCGGATTTTCGCGCTCCGGCCCCGGCCTTGGCGTCGCATTGTTGTTGTTGTTGTTGTTGTTGCGACGTTCGGATTTGTTCTTGTACATTTGAGAATTTACGAACGTGTAGAGATGTTAATGTTGTTGGCGTTTCCATGGGAAGAGGCTGAGTGTATAGTGTGCGGCCAATTATGGACGTCATTATACCGAAACTATTTGCCTGGAGGATATTTCACGTGAGCCTCTTTTGCCTCTCGTAAATGTGATCCTTTAAAATGAGACGTTGATTTTTTTTTCGGAACGAAACGGATTGTTTTTATTATATTTAATATCGTTTGAATGAGAAATCGGATGATTTAAAATTTTTATTGAAGGTGGAATGGATCGTTTTGATTATATGTAAGACGTCTGATTGATTCTAACTTTTTGTGTATGTCAATGATGAAATATTCGCAGTGATCTGAATAGACAGTATTCGATGATTATATTAAATTTTATTTACTTTTATACAAATTGGGAATTCAAATATTTTATTGTAATAAAAATCAAATTTAGAAAAATGATAAATTGGCTCATTAGAATTATACAATCCGAAAATAGGTAGAACACACGCAAAGAAGAAATCTCACGGTTTTCGATAATACGCCCACTGACATCCTTATTCAAATAAAGTTTAAATTTATTAAGCAACTATTCCCATTGTCCGAAACGCATAAAAATACCAGTTTCTTTTTATGTACCTTCATATTTTCGAATACTTATTCAAATTTTTGGTCGGTTCTTTCGTACGTAGCTTCAGGCCATACTGCGAGGTTGCCGAACAATATGACTTTACGAATACTTTAATTAAAGTTAAATCGGACGATCAATCATATTTTTTTGATCAGATCTCGATCTGTATAATCTAAAAACATACTAAAGTAAAAAAAAAAATGAAAATTTTCTACCGACAAAAGAGTTCATTTTGATAAAAGATCGACTTCCTGCATTTGATTCTCAAATGAAAGGGCTATAAAAACAATTATTATTATTTTATGTACACGTTGAAGGTTTACAACAAAGTGTTAAGTTAAGTCGTCGTGTCAAATGGTGTCAATTCCAACAATTTTCGTGGTCAAGGGACACGCAGGAAACGTGGCAAAGAGAACAATGCGATAAAACAATGAAATATAACGTAAGGAGATAGAGACGATAAAGTATGTGTATAAAAATGAAAAAAAAAACGGGTATATAAAAGTTCGACAATGGACGTTTGAAAAGGGAACGGTCGTGATCGCGTTCCCGCGCTTTTGTGACGCGCTTTTGCTTTTGTTCGAAGCATCTCGCTTTCCATCCATTGTCTATCTATAAAAGCAGACGTACACGATTCTAAAATATTTAATAGACCATTCGATTGCGGGAATCGGGCAGTATTTTGATTATTATTTTTTTAAATAATTTATAATTCGGCATTGTATTATTTGATTGAATTATTGTACATTTAAATCATCAAGGATTGAGGTCATCTTAATAGCTAATAAAAACCACAATAATGTCTTCTCTAAAAAAAGTCGAATTGCATTAAACGCGAACACCTTTCGACCATGACCAGAGTATCGACATTGTTTAGCGGCAACAATTCGAATTTTTTCGACTTTTACAATGTACGACTCTTTTTTCATTTAAATGCTGTCTATTGTGCGAGACAACGCTTTTTTTCATGCTATACGCCCGTATAATAGGCATCAGTGAGGTGAGCAGGTAAACTATCAAGGGTCATCATCAATCATACCCGAAAAAAAAATATATATCGAGCGAAAAGGTCAAGTGAAACCGTAAAGAATGTATTAAGGGTTAAGTCGAAGAACTAAACGCGTTTGTGACAATTGTCGTCACGGACAATGCTTTCGCAAAGTTCGATGCACTTAGGAGTGTTTGTCTTTTGAATTATTTCGAAATCGTTTCCTATTGCGATAAAATTCGAAAATGTTCCGTGGCGGATATCTTCTGCCCACGTTTGTGTTTTCTGTATTATTTGAATTCTTCGTATTCAAGCGAGATCATGAAAGATCGATAAATCAGATATACGAGATGGTATTTTTGATAGCAGCATAAGTCTGCTTATTTTTTTATCTGCAGTAAGTTAATACTTTTATAATCAAATAATAATCAGTACTACTATATATGGAAGATAATGGAAATTTATTGAATCATCATTGTGTTCAAAGTTCGAGAATTTTTCATTAATTAAATCCCTTTCTTTATGCATTTTTCAGCAAACGATCTCAAGCTGATGGATTCATCTATTAATAGCGTTATATTTCTCTTAACTTCCAAATATTAATCTGAAAAAGCAAACTTATTTAATATTACATAAATAAAATTATAAATTACAGAAAACAACTCAAAACCGACAATAAATAAGCACATTCCTCTACTTACCGCGCCGTTTTACTATACACCTAAATTTCAATCTCAAATTTATTTCTTGAATAGACTTAATCCACATCCAAAGTCAACGTTTTGTATTTTGAAAGGCAGACACAAAGGAGTGTGAGAAGAACCGGATCCGGATTCTAAAAATTATGCAAAAATCGATCAAATATTTGACCGATATAAATGAGCGCATTTCACTCATGTTTACCGTTAATGTTAACGGTTAGATCACAACAAAGTCGGTGATTTAATAAAAATTGTCCGTCTGCCCCGTTTTGCTTTTGTTGCATTCGACAAAAAAGGCAGTATTGTTCATAATTACAGATCTAGAACGCAATTTGTGCGTGTACATGTTATGAGGTACTCTTCGGATAATTCACATCAATCAAAGTTTCAAGAGCAGCATTAGATGTCAATCAATAATGAAACAGACATCTGTTTTGAATCGGGTTTCTATTTATAATTATAATATGTTACGTATTAGCTACATATATAAAGCATTATATGAAAATTATGTCAATATAATTTTAAAATGTGTTTATTTATTATCATCTAATTGAATTATTTGATTTAATTTATTTCAATTTAAGAAAAATATAATCGAGTTTATAACACTTTCGTATACATTGTGCAATTTATAATTGGTAATGTACACAAATGGTTGACGTCACAAAGTACATAAGTCTACACTATTTTACGTGTCCTAAAACTTTTCAGAACAATGGAATTTTATATAAAAAAAATTGTATTTCATAAGATATTTTTGACTATTAAAACTCTTCAATACTTCAAAAAAAACTTAAATAACAACCCCAGATTATCAATTTGATATGACATAACAAAACCGACATTCCTATCCACAAATTAAAATTTCGCGCCATCAGATCGACTTCGAAAACAAACAACCGTATATAATTTTCTGCAACGCTCGTTTCCAAAGCAGTCGAACTCGAGAGCCGCCTCTCGTTGCACGTGTCCTCTCACACACAAAACAAAGCCTCTCAAACGTTCGATTCACATTTGAAAACCGTCTAACCCATCGGCACGATTTGCGTAATTTGTTTGCAGCACTCATCTAATGTTTATCGAAGCATTACGACTTTGTTTGAACGTTTTCGCTCGACAAACGCTATAATGTCCCTAATCGCGACGGGTCCCTAGTCGTTAATTCGTACGCAATTAGACAAACAAAAATATAACGGCGGGGATTTTGAATTTGAACAGCGCGCGCGATAAAGCGATATGCCGGTCGTGTGTGTTCTTATCATGGAGTGCCAGCATTCGAGGTTCTTCTTCGCAGGTGGTGGACATTGCCGATGAAAGGTGAGCGAGTTCGCCTTTCTTATCGCCGATCGATTGTCGTGTTGTGCTATGGAATCGTCTGAGTCATCCGAGTGTGACAAATCGGCAAAAAACGTCAATTCAAGGTGGTGTTTTAAATGTTTTTTGTGTGCAATTGTGTAGATCTATATTTAAGTTTATGTCGGTCAGGTAAAGGTCAAAAGATTTTCCGATTTTCATTGAAAATTTTCAATTTTTCAATGAAAATCTGTTTTTAGGATTCAGGTGAAAATTTGATCCTGATTATTTATCCTATTAGAATCGTGATAGAATTTTCACCTGAAATTTCAGAATTCGGATTCTGATATTGTATTTTTTCACGTCAGAAAATTGGTCATGGTTAAAATCTTATGTGATAACATTTTAATTATTTTAATTTGCAACGTTCGATCATTGTATGTGTTCACCTCGGAATGTTGTTGATTATAAGATAATTCTCATACGGAAAAACGCGATTTATACTTACGTATTTTTTTTAAACGTGATTTACTCGTTTTTATCATACGCTTCATTTAACGAACGATTCATGCGCGGAATATTTTCCACCTTATGTGTGGCGAAATTCAAAAGAAAACATTAGAAAGTTTCATTATTCACGGCCAGTTTCCGAAATTGTATTTCTCACACGAATTCTCTAATACGAATTTAATGCATGCATTCGCAAATCGACAATGATATTTCGATTCGAAACGAAACGAAACAAAACAATTAACGATCTTTCACGCTAAGGTATATAAGAGTAAATATTTAAACAATATGTCATGCGAGTTCTTAGCCCAAATTGTGCCAAATACCTTGACGTGTTGCGTCATTAGGAACAATTGTACAATGTTACTGTATTTGTATGCAGATCGAAGAATATTTTATTCATATGAACGCAAGGTTAGTGTCGCCTAAATATGGTCAAAACCGATATTGTACATTGTTAATTGAGTAGTTATTTTTTATACGTATGTTTAGTTTTAGAAATGAAGGTCAACTATTCTATTCAGATAATTCGAATACATATTAAAAAATATATTACTATTGATGTATTATAATATCGATGGACGGTTTGAGAAGCTTATGATTAGTGATTTCTTGACGATGCAAATGAGCGAAACTAGATCAAGTTACCGGGTTTTCAGCACATGTCAGTTTTTTATATATAACTCTTATATGTAATGATTTCATGCTAAAATCATGTCTGAAACGGCATTAAAATAAAATGCACTTGAAATATTTTTTCAATAAAACAGAAGTGTTTTCTTATGACCTGAATTGCCTGAACGATGATGAATAACTAAAGAAACGTTCGTAATAAAAATAATTCAAGATTTACCTTATATGCTATTTCAAATTAGAAAAATTAATATAAAATTCAAACTATTAAGATTAATCATAACATTTTGAAGACTTATTGTCAACTTCGAAATTCAATGAATTAGTTGTAAGTTTTCAATTAAATTTGATAGGATTATATCAGTTACAAATATATCTCATATATAATAACAAATCAATACTGACAATACAAAAGCAAGAAAAATACCTCATGTACTATTTGTTGGCGACTTTCATTACGATGAATCGTGAATCACCTAGTGTCATATTACTTGCATATATTATATTATATTATTATATTATTATTATAATAAATTCACAATGTGTACTCAGAATGTGTCCAGTGTATCGTGTTTTTGTTTAGTTGTTATACGTTACATATTCAGTCATGTTCGAAAAATGCATTTACAAGATAATAATTTACTTTTTCTAATGGTGTTATGTGTTATTCGACGACTTTGAGGCCGTTATTTTTATTTTATCAGAAGTAAGTCGATGACTGTATTACTAATTTGTTCTTTGAAAAATTTGCTCTTATCAAGTATTAAGAGAACAATTTGATCAACTAAAATAAAATGGCTATAGTGATACTGATATCTTATCAATATGTTATCATATACCAGGTGGGTTGTGAAAATTTTACAATAATATTATGTTCCATCGACCGGAATAAAAGTAATGTTTGTTTTCTTCAATAAATTATAATTCGAATTACGTACTGATTAAAAGATTTCAAATAAGTGAAATGGTCAAACCTTTTCCAAAAATTTTCATCTATTTATAAAATCAAATATTTTTATTTATAAATTGATATATAATATTATTCACATTTGTTTCATTCAAATATACACATATATAATATATAATATCTTTAAATTTTTGTATATTTGTTTGGAAATTGTATATTGCAACAATATTGTATTTGCTTCATCAATATACTCAAAAGATTGATCTATAATATCCTACATAAGGTGTGTAAATATGGCTTGATTAGATAAGGAAGATTGGATAATGCTGATAATTCCAATTAGTTTTTCGCTTTCACAGTTAGTTATATCTAAATACTTGTGCAAGTAACAACTATAATTTAAGGGACTGTAAAAAAATACTGGTACTTTTTCTTATTCAAAACATATTATACTATTATCATTTTGATAATTTTCTATTTGCTTGCAGAAAGATGAATATAGGAATGAAGAGTCAATCGATAGCATTCCTATTTTTTTTTGTAGTGCTATTGCAAATTGCAGTTATCAACTGCCAAGATCAAAGACGTAAGTTTTCACCAAATGTGCATAAATTTTGAAAATTTTGTTTATTTAATTAATCTCTTATGAATAGGAACAACAAGTAATACTTGCAAAATCGACACAGATTGTCCCGACAATGCATTTTGTAAACTTATAGATGAGAGTGGATATTGCAGTTGCAAAACCAATTTCATTCTACATCCATGGAACGATACCCATAGACAATGTCTGAGAGGTAAAAATATTATTTAACTAATTTTCTACTATCTTATCCGTTGATAAATTCACTGAATAATATTAATGATAGTACAAATAAAAAAATTATTGTATTGTTAAGACGCTATAAATTAAATGATTAAAAATTTTAAATATTTTTCAGAGGCTGATAGACTCGGTGATCCATGTCAAATTGATGTTCAGTGTCATAGTAAACTTAGTCTTAATTCAGAATGTGTTAACAGTGCTTGTCAATGTAAATCCGGCAGTCATTTTGATGAAGGAAGATGTTACCAAACTTCAAGTATAAATAATTAATCACCTATCTAAAAGTTTTCATCTCACATTATTTAAATAATTCTAATTTCTTAATTATCAAATATAATATTTGAAATTCATTCAAATAAATTAAAAACCAAAAATATATTAACACCACATGATATAGATATACTTGTAAAATTTCTCGTATTCTTGTAAATAGCTGCATAAACATTTTATTATTACTATGCAAATATTAACAAATGTTCTTGAGAAACTGTAGTTAAACACTTTGTTCACAAACAGTTATAGGCGAAAGATGTGTTGTGAATCAAAATTGTTATCTTGGTCCTGACGACATATCCAGCAATCAAGCGTTTTGTGTACGTGGTATTTGCGAATGTAACTTACTTCATAGCCCTAGAGAAGGAGGTACCAGGTAATAAATCTAAAATAAAACGTTTTATCTATGTGATAACATTTTAGGTATTACAAAATTATATATTTTTTAGATGTTTAAAAGATGCTGTACTGGGTGACCAGTGCGAAGATAACGAACATTGTTCTGGAGATAATACAATATGTGATGGTGTATGTCGTTGCGATGATGGATATGTTATACATCCAAATGAGCAACGTTGCATGAAAGGTATTAAGAAACTGCAGATATTTTCATAATGAACAGACTTTAAAAAAATTTCATAAACTTTAGCTGCCGCAGCAATGTATGCCGATTGTGAAATAGATGCACAATGTACCAAAAATTTGAATGGAACATTTTGTTATAATATGAAGTGTGATTGTGAATGGGACCGTCACGTAGATGGTAGCCGATGTTGGTTGACGAGAAATTTAGGCCAACGATGCACTGTTGATCAGGTAAAAACATTTCGTTTTATGATAAATATTGATTTAAACGATTTTAACACTATTTTTATATTTTTATATTATAGGAATGCATATCTGAAAACAAAGACAGGGGTCAATGTCTCGATGGTGCATGCACGTGTCAAGGATGCAAACCCCATCGTAACAATAGTTCAATATTACAACCAAAGATCATGTACACAATTTTATCAATAGTTTCATTACTTTTAAGCGTTGTTAAATCTTTATGATTTGTTTTGTTTAAAATAAGATTTACATTTAATTTATAAATGTTGTAATTTGTGAAAGATAAGTCAGTCAATAAATAAAAATATATTTATTTAATGTAAATATTTTATATGTATATTGTATGTGTGTGTGTATGTGAATAAGTATTTTTTCAAATATTGTGTAACAATATTTTATGAAAACTATTTACTAAAGTTTGTTGTAAGAATTGTAATTAATATATTTTAAAAATAATTTATAATTTTAGTTTACAAGATAAAAATAAGATTTAAATTTTAATGGTATTTATTTCTTAAAAACACTACACAAATTAATGGGAAGTTATTTATATATTTACAAAAAATAGTCTGTGTTTAAATAATTATAAAATCCTTATATTAAAATTACTAACTGCTCAAAAATTCTTATACATATAACTAAAAGTTTAGAATTCATAGTTTTGACGACAAATTTTGTTTTGATTTGATCAAATATAAATGGCGGCATTCCTAAAGATCATAAATATCTACAATACCTTAGTCACATATTCTAAAATTTTCAGTTCTAAGAAAATACAAATATTATTTAATTTATCGATAATCAAATGTGGGTCTTTTCCGTTGACGACACAGAATAGCCCTGAAGGCTCTTCTCATCTCTCTACTACTACAGGCATATATAAAAGGATTAATACAACTGTTAAAATAACCTAACCAAAACGAAAACGTGAAAGCTTTACTAACATCACAAGTTGAACAAGCGGCATCTGAAAAATTTATAAACAATTAAATAAGTTAAACAAAATTATAATTAATCATTATCTACCTATTGGAAGTATGATGAAGAATGGACACCAGCATAACATAAATCCACCAACCACCAAAGCTAACGTCCTCGCTGCCCTGTGTTGACCAATATCGAACTTTGATGACTGCAAAAAGTTCGTATAATTTAAAAAGTTTGTACTTCACAATATCAAAATGAAATAGCAGATCTTTTACTTGTCTTTGAGGCATCACAGATCGGACTGAAGAATTATTTGACATACTATTCTGATGACTAATAGTGCCACCTTTACTGCCATTAGATTTATGTACACCACATGGTGGTTCACAATAAGCACCTGTGATACTGTTTGGAATTGATGTATTTTGGCGAGTCCTGAATCAAATAAAAAAATAAATATAAATAATATTATTTCAAAAACATATATATATTATATATTGTTGAGCACATATGTAATTTCATCGTTTTCATAAACAGCTATTATAACTTTCATACAGTCTTTTCTGAATATGAATGTTTTGAACGTCATGCTTATTTGATAATAAAAAGCTTGAAAAAAAAATAACAGCAGACTCTTCAAAAACTATACGAAAAATAATTTCTTCTACTCATAATTTTCCATAATCCATACTCATAAATATCTATCTACTGGCTATAGATAGTTTAATAGTAATTTCAATGATTAATAATAATTTTGTATGTTTCTAAATATTCGAAAAATAGTCGAAATATATTCTTTGATGGTAAATGAATACCTTCACGTTATGAAAAAATTATTTTTCCGAAGTGAAAAAAATTCTTCAATAACTGAAATAAATTGGTTACAAAATAGATTTCGTGACACGCATCCGCAATTTTTCTCGAACACGCCATCTGTGTTACGAAAATTTCAATAAGAATTAATTTAAATTCGCAGAGTACGTAAAGGAGTTTATATTATGGAAAATAAAGGGATGTTTTATTGCGCTATGTGTTTTTTGGCGTTTTCGCGCACAAGCAGACAAGGATTAAGCAAAATTAAAAAAGAAATAAGAAACGAGAGAAGAAAATGAAGCAGAAAGAGAAACTGACAGAATCTCATTAAGGGCCAGGATCAAACTAGATTCGGCATGACTCATGCAGCCTTGAAATTCGACAAATCCTCGGGTCAGATAAAAATAATTACGACTCTTATCGTAGTCGCAAATTATTCTCGTAAATGCCGATTACTTCAAAATATCATAGTGAAAATGTTACAAACTTCTTCAGTTTTAAATATGTAGATGTTTGTTTCAAATAATTAGGAATGAAAATTGGAATGAAGTATGTATTATGCCTACACATATTATATTTTATTAATTGATTTATGAAATGTGTATACTTAAGTCTAAGAAAATATATTGACAAGGGTATTCCGTTTGATGTAAATTTGAATTCGAAATTTTAAGCCTGTCTGAAATTAATTTTGTAATAAAGGAAACCGTATTATGTACTTCAATTGAAACCAAATATATTCAGAATTTTCAAATTTGTTTCTGACATATAAAATATTGACAAAGAATAACAATATTTAAAATCAAAACAAATCGATATTCCATATTTCAATATAAAAACCAATCTTCGAACATTTTTATCTGAACGTAATGTGTATATCGAAAATATAAAAGTAAATTATTAATAGTGTATTATATATCACAACAACAAATGTGTATTGGTTATATAATATGTGCCACCATGGAAATTTCTTACAATTAGATAAATTTATCTGAAATAAAAAAGAACCCTAGTGTCATTTTTTAAATTTTTGAGATACACATAAAAAAAAGCTATTTTGGAGGCTATTTTGTTTTTTTTTTTTGGCCATTGTTAGACCATATTTCAAAACATTGGCATAAGCATACGATGTAAAGCAACGATGTAACAAGCATGCTCGTATGTTATAAATAGAACGTATTTCTGGCATAAAACCGTTTTCGGACTTTTTGGCACTTATCCTTTTTTATTTCCGATATTCAAATAAAAACCCATATTCTCAAAATCTAAAAAATGACATTTAGGTCATATTTTATTACCGATAATACCTATAATACCTCAAACAGAGAGCATTAACTAGTCAACAACTCATTCTATAACAGGCTTGTCCAAAGGACCGCTACGGTGCCAAAGTGGCCCCCACTTTTCACACAAAAACAAACATAACAAACACCATTTATTCCGAAATGTACTCATCGAAATAGTTTTATAATTGAAATAAATAACTTTACCAATATTTTAATACTTATTACGTTTTGAATTTACAAACATTGAAATTTTGAGATTTGAAATTTGTAAGTGGCCCCCGCATACTGAAATTTTGGACAAGCCTGTTCTATAACGAAACACGACTTATACCGCTTCCAGCATCGACCCATTGATGAAACATATTTTACCTATTAGTGATAGCGACAGCAGACGGATGATGAGGATGCTGTTGAACCCAATCGCAACTCCTTCTCGCCGACCCTGCCCTCCTCTCGTTCCAGCCATCTCCGGTACACGGCGCCTGGCAAATTAACAGAAAACAGGGTTATCGATAGTAATGTTGCTTTTGGATTTTCAAGAGTTATTTTCAAATGGGAAGAAGTTTAAATGGTTTTTTGAAAATTGTGAAAAGAGAGGAAGATCGAATTGGTGGTGGATAGGTGAGTCGAATGGGTGTTGGTGTTGGGCGAATGTTTGAATCGGAAGAAATGGGAAATATCGGTGAGGTCTTCTGAAAAAGATGGTTTATATAGCCAGGATTATTTTTAGGAGGAAGGGGGTAAAATATTTTTTTATGCGAATGTGATGCGAGTATGCTGTTGTTTTTAATTTGAAGTATAATATATGTATGTGTAAATTTAAGGTGTTCAAGGAATTTATTCTCGATTGTGTGATATATCAACATATGTTTCACAATTATAATATGTAATTATTTTTAGAGGGGACTAGGGCCTTCATAGCTCAATCTAAAGTACAAATCTTCATGATGAAGAATTGTGTACGATAATGAAATAAATATTTTGATATTATATATCAAAATTTCTGACGAAAAAATAATTTAATTAACTATCCTTAAATTTCATCAATTATGAACAGTTTTCTAATGTGAAAAGAAATTTTTCACATATCACAAATTATTACTGCCATACAAATATATTTTTTTAATGTTAAATAGCATTTGGATCTATGCCATAAATATTAGGGAGGTGAAATTTACCATAATTTTCAATTATCGGTAATTTTGTTACTAATTGCGGTAAATTAAATTTTAAATAAAAACTGGGAAAAACTGGAAAAAAATAACGAAAAACCCGATATTGTTCAAAAAATTTTCTAGAAGAACAACATTTCAAAAACATTTGAAACAAAAAAAAATTACCGGTAAATTATCGAACTGTTATTTGGATCATTTACTGGTACCTAATGGCCTCCCTAATAAATACACGAACAAAAATCATTATCACGACATTTAAGATACATATCAACAACAAACGCTATATAGACCAAAACATATTTAACAACACTAGTTATCAAAAGCACATCCCTCACAACCCGAGCACGATAACTCTAATAGACACGCTCATCATCGGTGAACATTTCACATCCCCGAGTGACAGTTTCCATTGAGTGCGTCCGCCACAGACACGTCACCTTTCAACATGCCGAACCCCATTATCACTTCGCGGAAATCACTCGCCAAAACATCAATGGCGTGGCCACGACACACGCAAAAACCCACATGCACGCGCCATTAATCCCCGCGCCGAAACAACCGATATTCCCATTAAAAAGTGGCGGGAAATTATCAAAAATTGTTTCCCGGCGAAAGCGGCGGGAATTGACGCGGACGAGGGTCGACTTTGACAGTTCTCATGTGAAAAAGTGGGCCTTTTCCGCCTGCCAGGCATATAATATAACGTGAGCCATATCCTCTGTATTTATTGGGGTAGTAAGAATCGGGGTTAGGAGAGGGTATAAATTTGGAATTTAGGTGCGGCGTAATGGCGACGTTATTTTTCCGAGTTGGCTTTATGCGAGTTGCGAAGTGCCGTGTAGTTTGTCAAAATTATTGTGAGATTTGATCGTTGAATGATACGAAAGCGTTTAGTTGAAAAGGCGTATTCTTACAATGACCTACATGTGGACGATTTTCCGAAAGAAGGCTCTGCTACGTGGAATAATTTATTTTAAATTGCTTTAATCACCTGTCCGGTCGACAGGCTGTTTTCTGAACGTTACGAATAAAGGTAATCCATTTATATGCGAACAACAAAAACAAAACGCAATTAAGCGCACGACGAAAAGAGTTATGTAGAATTGCGTTTGGGTAAACAATGTTATTTTTGTATCCTTTGAACCTTTGAAATATAATATATTGAAGAATTGCGGAAAATGCGAGAATATCAAATTTCCTTAATCACTAAACGAATTCATTTAAAATTATTGTTATTTCGACTCGCTCGATTTTCTTAATTCATATTAAAAGAAAATTAATTTTCAAGATTTACTTACAATGATAAAAACAATATTGAACGATTTAATATTATATTCTTCAAACATGAATTTTCGAATCATACTTCCGAGCACTATAATCATTGACATTTCCGAAAATATTATATATCCATACAACAAAATTAATTAATTCCAAACAATATGCAACAATCTTCATCGACAATCCATACCAAACAAAATCCCATCTTAATTCAGAATCTCGAAACAATAAGCCATTCAAACGAAACGCAATATTATTCGAACGACAGTCAATTTTTATAATACGCAAAAATTGACACGTGCGACTTCAATTTGCCACCCTTGTTACGTTGAAACAACCCTACATATATACATATTACATGTTCGTCCCTTTTGAAAAAAGAATCTCGCATTTTCATACGTCTCCGAGTGGAAAAAAAAGACAATTTTTCAAGTCGCGAGCATCAGATGTCACGTTCAATGGCTGCGTAATGATTCGAAACGAATTTTCGTAAATCAAAGTCGAACAAACGGTCAGTGCTCTTAGAAAATTGGAAAAGAAATCCATGTATAATTTATTATGTGATTGACGCTATGAAAAAGGATGATGTATTATTTGCGAAAATTGAGGTTGATGCTCGAGTTTTGTGGGATTTTTTTTTCGCAAAATTTGCGTAGGAGTTGTATGTTTTCTTTAGAAGATTTTTAATTTGTTTTTAAAAATGATTTTCGTTGTTGATATTTACTTTCAATTTCAAAAACGACTGTTGAAATTACAATGTATTTTTATAACATTTTTGAATTTAAGTACCATGAATTGAAAAGAAATCTAGTTAACTTTCAATGATATAAATCATATAATATTTATCAAATTTGTTACTTTCACGAACGATTCATTCATGAATTAACGAGAATCTGTTTCTGAAAATGGAAAGTGCTATTGATAGAGTTCACATTATATTTATTAATTAATGGGTAATGTTTGAAAACTGTCGTAACCATTTGTGTGTAAGAAAAACTAGAAAACTCTACTACTTTTATCCTTTATATAAAAGTATACGAAAAAAGTTTTGAAATAATTTTCTAACCCTTGTTCCCGTAGGCGTAACCGATGCGCCTGGCACTTATTTGATCTTGTAATATTAAAAAAAGAATACTATTTTTAGTAAATATGTACAACATGCCGAACTTTTGTCGAAAATAAACAAAAAGTACACATCATTACAAAAACATATTCTCGAGAACAAGCAACAAGCCCAAAAATATTCAGAACAAAATTCTATAAATAATTTTCACCGCAAAAATAAACATTTACGACAAGACTTTCTACGGATTATCCTGAATAGTTAACGACAAGGAATGTATTTTATAACCACAAAACATCCCTATTCATCCCGAAAATACAATCTAATTAACAACTTTTCCCGAATAAACAAAATACAACAATACCCACTTAAAAATTCCATCGACACCGTCGAAAAACCCATAAAATTACCGCATTACACGAACTGTTGTGGACTCCACCCCTATGAGCCCTGAGGGCCAAACCCCCAGCCGCGGCCCCTGCCAAATGTCCCTTGGCCAGGCGTTCAGAACGACGGGCCGCAGCCCTATAAACCCTCCACCATAGGGCCAGCATGATGAGGGCTGGAATGTAGAACGAGCCAGCAGCCGAGAATATCACGTACCTGAAATTAGAGAAAAATGTCAAAGGATGTCTGTCAGTTGGGGCGAAAAAGTCTTTTGAAAGCCTTTTTTTTAATTTGGGGGGTGCGAATATTGAATTTTTTTTTATTTGAAGAGCGATCTGCTGAGGTTTTCAAATCTAGAAATGTACATATAGATGGATTTTAATGAAGCGATCGTAATCAAATCAAAACGGATCGCATAATTAGATTCCGTTCTCGAGGGCTGCACAACTTCGTTGTGGAGTGATTAAAAAAAACTTTTCTCAATCTTAATCGAGAAACTCGAACAATTCCGTTTTCGAAAATTGACCTTAAAATTATTTCGTAACAAAAGACGCAGGGCCGGATCGCGTAACTGGGCCCGCTTTGTTTTCGGCCCGTAGGTATTATTTTACGGGCGTCTCAGAAAATTCTTAATGAAGTGAACAATAATAAAATTTCAGCGCAAAGACATTTTTGTCGAAACTTTCGTTGGCGCTGAATAAAAAAAAACTGAACGGACGCTGTATAACGCGGAGGGGGATGAAAATAAAACGGAGATATAAAAGAAGAAGAAGTTCGCCGTAAGAAAAATTCGCGTTTATTTGTCAAAAGGGGCGAGACGTGGGCGATTTTCCGCGAAAATTCATATTCATAAAAGCTCTTAACGTGTAATATAATACGTATAGACGTTGGGTTAGGTAATATAACGTTGTCGAGGCTCTTGTACGGGTAACGTTCCCACGCATTGTTGAATTCCGACTCGGAAAACTCCACATTTTCAGATATATGAGCCGTTCAGAAGCCAAATAGATTAACTCCAATTTTGGCTCTTTTACCCAATGTGTAATAAATATTTTTTTTATTAAAAAAAAACAAATCGCTTTGACTATTATTTTCAGCATACTGAAATTGTATTTTTTTTTCAAAGAAAACTTTTATGATGGCGTTAATTTGTAACGAAAATGAAAGGAATTGAGATGAAATATGTTTTTTTAATATGATAACTTTATTTTTTGACATCGATAATTATTTTTTGAATATTTATTATTGGTTTTATGGTGGAATTTTCTTTTCTTTCAGTCTCATGGAGTTATTCATATTGGTTTCTGAATGTCTCATACGAAAATTCGAATCGGAGTCAAATAAAAGCATATTGCATTTCCAAGTAAAATATTTATATTGGTATCGTTTAAATATTTAAAGTTATGAGAATCTAAACGTTTACATTTGCAATGATACACATTTTTAAAATTTTATCTTTCCTCACAATTACCTCATTTTCTATCATCAAAATTATTTTAAAAGGTCTTTTCTAAAACTGAATATTGAAATCACTAAATTATCTTCTAAGATAATAAATATAATAGATTGTAATATATTACAGTGCAAGTTTATTTTCGTTTTTTAACCATTCCACGTACCGCTTAATACAAAAAAAAAACTAAACAATAGATCTATTTTCTATATAACTAATCATTTTATATAATTAAAACTTTCATACCCAAGATGTTTATTCACTCCACAGGGTTGATCTGCAGGTCTAATATGACACCCAACTAAAGCAATAGCAGCTGCCACAATCCACAAAAAAACGAGCCTCCTCCTTGCACTCGATGCACTTCTGACTTGCAGAGGCTTCCGTACACCAGTGTGACGATCAGCAGCCAAAGCACACAAGGACAATATAGAAGCAGTACAGCAAAGAACATCCAACGAAGACCAGGCCACACATACAGCCGGACCTGCAAACGTTGAATCGAGATACTTAAATTTTTAGATTAAGCCGCAGCGGTTTAATGGAAAATTTAATTATTCACAAATAATGTTAATTCATTAATATAAATACTGGAGCGAGTTTAAATAGAATTTAGCCGTTTGTTTATTTAACTTGTGGAAGAGGCTTTTTGACATTTACATTTCGACGACACCGAGAACGCGCATGGCATACAAAAAGAACTCGGTGGGGAAAAAAAAGATTATTATGTAAA
This sequence comes from Hydropsyche tenuis, assembly GCA_009617725.1. Lineage (NCBI taxonomy): Eukaryota > Metazoa > Arthropoda > Insecta > Trichoptera > Hydropsychidae > Hydropsyche > Hydropsyche tenuis. The sequence continues at coordinate 1,066,750 of VTON01000011.1, read as the reverse complement.
ACGACGTTACAAAACCGCACATAACAGCCGCTATTTACAACTGAAAAAAATTTCCTGAGATTTATACGTGAAAAATTCAAAACGGATTCGGAGCATGTATATATATCGCCCGGGTATTAAATGCCTTTCACATTTTCATCTGAATGCCGTCCAGGTCGCTTTTCTTTTGCTTTCCCGGCGACCGTTTTCGAGGGGAGAATATTTTCTTCCTTATTTTGTAGAATCTTTAAAATAATGAAGATTTACTTTGGGGTATTCTTCGTGTATGAATTGAAAAAAATCGCAAGTCTTTAGGGATCGGGTCTGTTTTGTTTTTTCAAATTAATGTTGAGGCCCTTTGAAGGTTTCTTACATGTCGGAGGTTTTTCTTACTCTTATTTGATGCATCTACATAATCTAATGAATTTTATTAAATAAGATTATTCGAGTTCATTATTTAAATATGTTCTCAAATAATGAAAATATTACTGTCGTCATTTGCAGAAAAAAAAATTCGTTCTAATTTTATGTTGAAAATTCAGTAACTTTTCTTGTGTAAAAATGAATAAATTTCACTTTTAAGAAGTTGAACAATAGAACTACGTAAGTATTAATTTTTTGTCGAAGATTATAAATATATTCATTAATTTGGATTTAAAATTGTAATTATGCCATTGGAGCTATTCTCAATTTTATTCAAATTTATACTCGTAAATTGTCTCGTCAATAAATTCAATGGACAAAAGTACCTACTTGTTTTAATTGGTGATTTTCAAACATTTAAATTTTTGACTCGTCACCAACAAGACACCCAAAATATGACTCAATTCAATCGAAATAATTCTGATTTTATACAATGTTAAAAACGTTGTTTTTCATTGTTTTTCCAATTTTCTGGCTATAATTGCGCCAAAATCGCACCAAGAGTATCACAACGAAAATTAACCCAACAACAAATCTCATTAAGAAACAACTACATCTAAGACATCAATGCGACTCTTCAAACCACCTCCAATACCTCCAATAATTTTCAGCAACATCCACACACAACATTTTCCAAAACGACCCCCAAAACCAAACGTACGAACACGCGTACCGAAGTCGAACACCTCGTTAGCGGCCAACGCGCCCAGAATCCCAAACGGGACACGTCCGAATCCAATAATCCTCATAGCCGCCTTCGCACACCCGTGCACACTTTAATTTTGAATATTTTTGATTCAGAGCCGCGAGTATTGACTTTTCCAATTTTTCCGCGACGACATTTTTTCGCGCAATTTCAATCGCACACGCGTCACTGCGCCTTTTCGCTTTAAGGCGCGGGAGTTATTTTGGGTTCGATTTTTTTATTTTGTATAAATTGGAATCCTTTTGATTTTGTATAAGGGAGTGTATAGGGCGTTGTGTAATTTATATACGATTTTGATTCTTTCGGGGAAATCCGCTTTGAAGGCGTTGTGTAAACGTCTTTAATTTAAGGGAACGAGGGATTAACGAAAATGTTTAGGTGTAATTTTTCTTTGAATTTAATTTATTAATTTTCGCGTGTAAATGTTGAGTTTTTTTTTCGCGAAATTTGTTGCTGAAATGTTTTATAATTTTCGGTTTTTATGTGAATCTTTTTTGAAGCGTTGAATTAATCGGGATCAAATCAAATATAAAATGAAAAATTGAAACTATAAAAATTTTCTTGGTAAACACAATTTGTTAGGAAATATGGTTGTGATTTTTCGTAATTGAATTTTCTTATATTTTGAAATTGTGTTTTTGAAAAATAACTTTAATGTTTACATGATTTTTTTTTTATTGAAATAATTTTTCTAACTCGGTTGATGTAATTGAATTTTTCGTGAACTATTATACACACAAAGTTGTTTGAACAAAAACACGTGATTGGAAAATTCCTAAGGAAAAATTCACGGTTACCCAAATTGATCTACACAATTTTCAGGGAATATTGACGCTGAAAATTCAATTTATTTACGACACGAAAATTTCTTACAATTTATTTACAATATACTTGATATATAGGTAATATATCAGAAGAGTAAATTTCATCACGAAATCAAATATTACATTTTATATTTTCGTTCATTTTTAATATTTATATAAACAGCAAATAACGGATTATAACCCCCAGAGATTTCGTTTTTAAACGCTTATCTACTTATCGAGTAGAAAAGTACTTTTTAACATTACCAAGAACCAAATTTCCTTGAATTATGAATTTTCATCATACCAAAAACAACGAATTAATAATAATTTAGTCTGCTTAGTTTCTAATACATAATAAATCGAATATGATATGCCAAAGAGGCACATTTCTATTTGATTAAATAATTATATTATAGTAAGATTGAGTTCGCAGAACAAACAAACACACTAAACAACATATGCGAATATTATATGTTACATTTATACATGATACGTGTATCAAATAGTATTTTGAAAATTATAATAGTTCATGAATTGCGATTCTGTTACTCAAATAAATTTTTTGAAAAAAAATATATAGGTACATCATAAGAAAATATATATCATTTTACAAAGGTCCTCACCTTTATTCACGCGTCGACAAACATAAAATGTGTTTGTTTTCTCATGTCGACGGCATACGAATCGCGTCAAAATGGCGGGCGAATTTTACTGCTCCGAACCCGTTGGCCGTAAAAGCGTGCTCGCCCACCAGCTTCCATCGAGATTAGCCTAGCGAGAGCCTTCGTCATCAACTCACAAATGACTGAGAATAATTAAATTGCCTCAGTTCGCGCCTTCCTAGAAATGACTTCGTCACGTTTATCGTTAGAATGATCAAAGGTCTAGTGCGTGAGGGTTTTGCTAAAGAAGCTCGTATATGTTTCTGAAAAGTAGTTTTCTTTTGTCGAAAATAAATATATTTGATAAAAATTGAATGTGCCGAATGTCCGTCAGTTATTTTATTTGATCTGACAAGTAATCGGGTCGTTTTTGTTTTGACATATTTATTGAAACACAAAAGGAAAATTGTATAAACATACACAGTTATATGATAGGGATTGCCCTTGCCAATTTCCATTAATCATCGTAGTTAAGCAACACCTGACAAGACCAGCAGATGAATACGATCACGTAGCCTCGACCGAAAACCATTTAGTAAAGGATACTTTTTACTATTCAAAAAGTTTCCTTCGAACAAAATTTAGTTCAAAACAGCCTTATCTTACAACTTTAATTTATAAACCTTCACTTTTCGCATAATCGAACATTTCGACTCATCAGCAAATAAAACACAGACGAAACGACAATCAATCACGACCCCCAAACCACCGCTTACCCCTAAAACCCTCGATTCGCGAACGGGCCCCCACACTAGCGATTTATAAAACACCGACGGTGTATGGGCCGCGTTTTCTCGTCTAGTCGAATTACCCGGCTCCTTGATTCATCGCTGAACATTAATAATCCTGGATCCTCGGCCAGGATGGCGGATCAAACGACCCGAAGACCGCCTAGGGTCGTTTCTGCCCGAAAAGCTCGCTTCGAATTTAATCAAAACTTAAGGGGGAATGTATCAGGTGGTGGGAGGTGAAATAATTAGGTGAGGGGTTTGTTTTTTTTTTTTATGGGATGTGATTGGTTTTGTGAAAAATGTTGTTATCGTTATGTGCAGTTTGTTTAAGGTTTATAATAAGATGGTATTGCATATCGTTTTATATTATTTTTCATCAAAAATAAGTGAAAGAAATTCATCTGGTAAGGACATGATCTGAAAATTTCAGTTAGTTATTAATTTTTTTGTTTTATAATTCAATTTAATAATTTCATGTACTAAAAAAGTGCTTGATAAACTTTTTTCACAATAGCCTTTTTGAAGATGCTATAAAAACTTACCGATAATTTCTTATGAAAATTTTCATGAAATACCTTTTATACTTTATCCGCTTTTCGACGAAAGTTAGCTAAAATTTGAATGGAATATTTATCGATGACCTTTTTTATAGCTTATACAAAACTGAGTTATAAATTAATTGATTTTGTTACCATTTTCAAATTGAAATAAAAAGGTTGCGAAATTTTAAAATGAAAAAAATTAAGCATATAAAATTAGACTAAAAATAACCTCACAGTCTGTTAAATGAATAACGGTGAGTATTAAAAACTATAATTTTTAAATGTTTTGATTTTATTTTTCTTTCAGTAACAATTTAGAATTGGTTCGATAGAAAATCAAAAAATTATACTAATCAAATTAGCAAAATATAATATAAATTTCTGGAAATATTATTCGCTGTAATAAGCTTTTCATATCTCCCGAGGGACTCTAACTAGGGGCATAAATTCGAATTTTATATGCGAAATTCGAAAGTAACATCGTTTTCGATATTGAGTTGTTTATGATGGGTCGATTCATTTCGGTTTCATTTTTATTTTCGCGAAATACGAATTAGCCTGAGTACGAGAATGCTTTTATTGAAAAATACGCGGTCTCGTCCCACACAATGACGATGAAATGTATATTTTCAATGGCTGAAAAAAAAATGATACTCGTAACTCATTCACCTTTGGTATTTTGCAAAATATTTGCTGTGTGTTTTCAAATAAAATCATGCGAGAATTTCCACGAAGAATCGGAGAAAGAATTGTATTACATAGAAATCGATAGAAACTCGATGAAATTAGATCAAAGTGAATTTATAATTAGATGAAATGTTACAAACATTACGAATATAATCCCACTCATCGAGTCAGAAAGAAACGTTTCGCAATTTTACTCTCGAAAAAATGTATTAAACATACCAATTTTTTTATCAAAGATATCTTCTTTATCCTTACAAAGATAAAGAAAAATATGTTTAAAAAATTATACATAATACAATCAAATAGTTATTATACATCGCAAATTTTCCAACAAGATTACAGCATTATATACCTTTTATGATAAATAACAACACAAACAAAAAAATCAAAATAGCTTACTGAATTGATAATCGAAGAGTTCCCTAGCTGCTGAAATTGGCAAAACAGCAATGCCCAATAGTAAATCGGCCACTGCCAAATTGACAATGAACGAATACGTAGGACTTCTCAATCTTGGGCTGCAGGCCACTCCTACTATCACCAGCAGGTTTCCGGCTATCGTCAGGACTATCAGGAGGGCCAGGAAGAAGGCTCCGATCACCCAGATGGCCGATCTGGTTACCCAAAGCGACGCTGATGCTTCTTTGTCTTCGGTGGAGTTAAGGTATTTGTAGGTCTCGTTTGTGGCCCAGTTTAGGGTTTCGTTTGAGTATGTTAGGTTGTCCATGGTTCTGGTATGAAAATGAGGTAAATTGAAGATTTTTTAAGTGGAAATCTGACGTTGAAAATGTAAATGATTAAAGCAAATATTTGACTAGTAAAAACTGTATTAAAGTAAATTATATTGAATTATAAAAAATATGAGGAAAATAAAATTTGCCTTATGAATATTCAAAAATATTCATTGATTGTGAGTGTATGAGTCATATTTTTTCTTCTGATTTTTTTGAAAATCCGTTTTAAATATTTTTTTAATTTTTGAGGAAATAAAAAAATAAAATCAATAATTATATTCATGTGGTGCACAAAAAATTAAATATTTGTATGAATCACAAAATATGAAAAATATTATAAAAATTTACCTTCTCGACTCCGACGGAAATCTTTTTTTCAATCCGAAAGAAACGTTTCCAGAATATACATGTATGTAAGTGTTGAAATTTGTAAAGAAAATAATTTTAATCAACAAAAAAATTTTCACAAAACATTTTTCAGTGTAGAAAATTCTTCGAATACACAATTCAAAAGTGAGAGTACCATACGTTATGAGAGGCTGATTACAACTGAGCCATCGGGAGATAGGGGTGGTACGGTGTCTGCGAAACAGGTGGTTGTTGAATACAGGCTATTCCAAAAATGTATCTAAAATTTTTTAATTAATTGAATGATATTATTTTTAATGTATGTTTTATCAGTAACATCAAGAAAAATGGATGAAAAATGAAATCAAAATTATGTCGAAATAAAAATAATTGTCTTATGATAAATGAGTGTCGTTTGATGAATCATGTTTAATATTGTAATAAAGTCAATTAAACTAAGTATACTTCGTTTGTGTTATGTAAATGAATTAATATAATATAAAATATCGAAAAAAATCTTCTTAATCATACTGTGGGAACAAAAGCACAAAGTGCGTTGAAGTGGAGCTTTCGACTTTATATTGAAATAAGAATGTTTACCAATATTGAGTATATCTATTGCGAAAAAAATATGATTTTTACCTTAAATGGGACTAATTTTCAAATTATATTGTTTTATATGAAAAAAATCAATACAGAAATTCAAGGTTTTTTCTTTGGAGAATTCATTTAATTTTATAAATAAATATAACCTAAAACTAGGTTTATATAATATATTTATATTATAGTATTATAGATTTATATTATCACGGTTTTCATTCATAGTTTTATGTCAATTGCTTTTTAAAAATGTAACTTTTTGAAAATTAAAAATAATTATATAAATACCTAGGAAATATTGATTTTATAATCATATCCACATTGAATGACAATTCGACACACTACTAATGCAACAACAATAACCCTATAATGATAATGTTACTAGGTTGTAATTGAAATTTTATCATAAAAGCAAATATGTATATCATATAATATGATTATAATTATTAATTAACGTTTAAATTGTCCCCCTATTAATATATTTTCGAATGTAGTGAGTAGAATGAGTCCTTTTTTTAAATGGTATAAGTCCATTTTCAGAAAAAAATGAGTTGATGTTAATGAAAATTAACATTAACTAATTTTTTCCAAAAATGGAATCATACCACTTTTAATAAAACGACTCATATATTGTTATAAAGGGCTATTGGAAATGTAGAGGCGTTGAATAGATGTCTTACGATATGTACGGTCTACTCCTATCGTTTTCAAGGAATGAAGGACAAAATAGAGTTGTAAGCTTCTCTGGAATGTATTGATTCTTAGGTTGAACCTTTAAAGTAGAATAGCTCGATATAATAGATATATAAGCCATCATCATAACAGTTTTATTACGTGATTTTTATTTTTATTAAAACTATTCTAATGTAAGAACAAGAAAAAATATATACTTGTGCTATCGTTCCATAATTTCCATAATACAATATGAACTTTTCCAGATTTTAATTCATAACAGTAAACAGATATAAAAAAATTTTCAAAAATTAAAATCATTGAGAAATCATATATTTTTATTTTGTTTTGATTTACAAATTATCAATTCGAACCATTTTTGCAAATAATCAGAGATTCTAATAGTCATAAAGAATAATAATCGTTTTCAATATAAAAGTACAGCAGAGATCCGAGTTTCATGGATAAAATTAACAGTGTTAATTCCAAATTCTCGTAATTACATAATGATAATTACAACATACAACAAAAAAAAACACAATATTCATATAATCACAGAATATCCCTAAGCACTTATATATACATTTCGTGTATCAAAAATATACTAAGGTAAAATTTTCATTTTTCAAATTTACAATACAGATTCAATAATATCTATATTATGACGTCTTATTGCGGCGGTGGATTATCAGCCTCGCGTTCCATTTGCTGTATACGTTTATGACGCATCATATTCGAAACGATTCCATCGAAAGAAGAAGTCTTCTTTTTGGCCGAGCCCCTCAAAGTATCTTCATTCTCCCGGCGCATACGCAGACTAAAAGAGCCCATTTCCTCCATGAAATCAAAATTGGTATTCGCAGGCATTTGAGGCGTGTCAGGCGTCCTCACAGCGCGCTGGGTGGGAGCTGCTTCACGAGGAGGATGGCGACCAGGGCTTCGCCACTCCAATGCTGATACAGGCACCCCATCGGGGGATGCTTCAATAGCATTGTAAAGTGCTTCGAGATCGGGACCTGATGGAGTCCATTCGCCATCAGCAACAGAGCCAGCTGACATCAGCTCGTCGTCTGAACATGGATAGTTCCACTCTTCGTTGTGACTCATTTTTGAAGAGATCGAGGTATTGCATACAACTTTTGACAGCTGTTTGACGTTTAACCAATAGACGAATTTGTGGTAAATATGAGCCAAAAGAGTGCTAATTTCATATGAGTATATTCACCATGTCTTGAAATTTGTTGTTTCTGACAGAGCTACGAACCGAAACTCGGTTTATTTCGGTTCTTCAAAAAGTATGGTTGTTTTATTTTTCGAAAATATTTTTTAGATTTTTTTGAAAACTCGAAGCTGAACCAAAAACCGAAAACCGGAACAAAAAAAATTACGGTTCGATGCCCTGGTTTCTGAACAATTTAATTTATTCATAAACAAATATTCAGGAATGAATTATTTTTTTGAATTATCAAAATTTTATATTTTATTAGAAACTAATTATAATTTATAAGCATCTTTAAAAAGATAATTAAATTTTATCAAAATTATAATTTTTTGCAGACTAATGTTTACCTATAATAAAATATAAGAACCAATTTTTTTTAAATATTTTTTATCGAATATTTGGAAAAAATATTTTTGTCTTGCAATTAAAAGAGGGTAAAGAATAATATTAGCTTAGGAGGAAATGATTTTTACAAAAGTACGTTTTATTGTATTTCAAAAATGAATATACATACATACATACATATGTATCATTAGAGTTTTTTTTTTTCAGATTACATACCTTGCTTCAGAAGTTTCTACACGCCACTGAATTACACATACATATTTCAAAGTTACCATACTTCATTTGCAAACTCCTTGTTTAAAATAATATTATTTATTTCAATTTGTACGTACCCATTCATAGTAAAAGTCAATTATCATACATTTAGGTACATACATATATAATTACAAATACTATTCATATAAAAAAATATTTACTATCATTAACATTATAAAATACTTAAATTAAACTGATTCAAACTATATATAAACTAAGAAAAAGTATTTTAAAACTGTCCATAAAGAAAAAATCACAGAACAAAAATATATTTAAATTATTATCACTTGTAAAACTGTAAATACTGTCACATTTCAATATATAGTACACCATTTAAATAATTGTCTATTTACCACATTTTTTTAGAATCAAGAACAACAGAATATTTGTTATATTATAACAAATATTCAGGAATAAATTTTTATAATTTTCCACCTGTATTTGGTTTCAAGTGCACAATCAAAAATGTTGTTAAATTCAATATTATTTTACAACTATTCTTTCAATTTTAATTCTTCTGTTATTTTTACATTCTCACTTTTTTCAGAAATAAGTTTATGTGCACTTAAATCGTTATTTTGAATAACTTTCATTCTTTTCTCTCTCTCTTTAATGTAATTGAATAATATTTTTGTAAAACGAATATTTGGGGATTCAATCATGAGAGTCACTATATAACTAACAAAATAAGTTATTAGTATAAATCCAGAACTGGTAACTATCTGTAAAATTACAAACATATTAGTAAAATATTTGATTATTTATTATAATTTATAATAATATAAATTGTAACATACGATGAACTTACAAGATTAGAAATTTCAACCTCAAACGGTGCGTCCGTAAACGATGCCAATGAAAAAATAATGATGGGATTGATAAGGTATGCCACGAAAGATAATCGTGAATAAGGATACCAAAGTTTGTATGATAAAATTTTACCGATGATACCTGAAAAGTATTCAGATAGTAGATATTATATAATGTGGAGTGTTTATAATAAATATTTGTTTAATTTACTTTACCTGCATTACCAGTTTCACATGCAATTATTAACCAACAAGAACTCATTGCCCATAAGGTTCTGGATAGTGATACGTATGCAGCGCTTCCAGTTAGTGTAAAGTCACGATTGGTTGTTCCGAATAAGATCCACCATGTTATAGAACACGAGATAATCCAACCAAGCCACATAAAAGGCTGAAAATTTTTATATGAAAATGATGCAAATTATTTGAAAGAAATTTTATTTTCGGCAAAATCTTTACCTTTTTAAGAGGAAGTGTTCTTTTGTAATAGTAAAGTATGTATCCCCCAACTATGCCGACAATAAAAGGGCCAACCCTGGCAATAGGGTTATCATAAAAGTCTTCTCTACTTAAGTAAGTTTCATTTAAGCTGAAATCAAAACATTATTTTTTATATTTTATAAAACATGGAAATAAACAAAACTGTTAATCTTACTATGGAATGAAGTTTTTACGGTAAACCAGATTCACAGTATAGGCTATACTTCCAAAAAATAATGCACCCAATAAACTAGCTGCAGCTTTAAGATACCTGTTCAAAAACGAACAAGTTAATAAAAAGCTTGAAAAATAGAGATTATTGTTAGTAGTAGAGAATTCATTATATTATAAATAATACTTACACGGTTGAAAGTACTAAAACGAAATTGAAAACGACAAAAAATTGCATATCAACACTAAGGTACCAACTCCATGCTAAACACATTTCACTTCTTGGATATAAATTGTTTATAAATAAGAAATTTCTCCACCAATAATTAGGGCAAATCAAATCATTCCTTTCATTTGACCAAAATGGAATTACACGAAATCTCCAAAGAGCGACAATCTCAGCAATGAACAGTGTATATGAATATGCTGGCATTATTCTGCATATATGAAAAAGTATTTATAATTAAATGTTTTACACTACAAATTTAGTTCTGAAAATAGTTTATTTTTACCTTAAAAATCTTCTACCAACACCTCCTGCAAACAAATATATTCTTCCTAGTAAACTATATTTCTTTTTAGAGTTTTCTTGATGTGACGTAGTGAAAAATCCATATCCAAAAATTAGTCCACTTGAGGAAAAAAAAAGCATGAAACTTAATAGTAATAATAATACCTCGATTAGTAATTTTGTACAACTTCATAGAAGCAAATTTTACCTAATGCAGAAAAATGTATCAACTGCAAAAGCTGCTTGAGTGAATAGTTGTACATGGGGCTCATTCGACATGAAAAAATATTTCAATTTATTGCCGAAGAATTCTTGCATGAATAAAACTGCATGGGCTATAATTACATATATCATAGAAAATAATCTGAAATAGTCGAAAATAATAGAAACTGCTAGAAAGTGCTATGAAACATTGAGTTTTACTTTGTCAAACAAAAAATTTGTTAGTAAAAACTTAATTTTTTTTTAATTAAAAAAAGTTTGTAATAAATATAATCTAATTTACCTTATGCCATGAATGCTCAATAATGCATCGGGATCTGACTTTGAGGAAAATATAGATCTGTGATTGCTATATAAACTAAAACAACGTATTATTTTGAATCCTAAATTTTCATCCAAGCTTTCCAAATTTACTTTGCCATTTTGATACAAAGCTTGATCATTTTTGCAATCTATAAAAGACAAATAAAATAAACTTGTTTCAAAAAAATAAAAAATAAAATAAAATAAGTAACCTTTTTCGTATCCATTCACTTGCATATTTTTACACAAATTTACAACTTCACCATCATTATTATTGTTATTCAATGGTTTTTTCAGAAATCTCAACATTGGTTGATAATAATTAACATCATATATTGTTCCAGCAATACACAAAACTATAAGCAAAGTCGTAATAGTTCTGAAAATTTGAAGAAAATGAAATTATTTAATCTAAAATCAAAAATTTTCGCAAATTTCCCGAAATTTTTATACTAACCCCAACATTATAATTTTAGTATCCGACAACCACGAGTAATCGTCTTCAAGCTTTTTGACTTCTTCCATTTCGTAAGTTGTATTGTAAATGAATTGTTGAAAGAACATATTCGTATTGAAATATTTTTGAAGTAGCTCAGACAATTCTGGTCCATCGCACGATTTAGGCAAGCACATACTCCACGTTACTCTAAACTAAAAGTGTGAAAACGTTACAACAAAACATCTATAGTAATGTGAAAAAACAGCCGTATGTATGTCAAGAATAAATATAATTATTTATTTATGTATTACAAAATTGAATATGAACAAAATCAAACATACTTCATTTTCTATATGAGTCACCATTTGAAGATTTGAATGATGTTGAAAATAGGCTGCAAAATAGGCTAAAGGAAATGGAGGAATATCCGTAACAGTTTCTTTGTATATTGGACCCTTTTTTTCACTCAAAGGCACATTTTTTGGATTAGCAGCTGCATCACATAAAGCTTTATTTCCAATCCAATAAGTCCCTCCGAAATAAAGTCGGCCTGCTGGAACTCCGGATGCATCCAACACTAAAAAATCAGTCATTTAAAATTTTGATATCGTGTTATCAATATCGTAATTTTTTTTTTTGAAAGATCTCATCAGTCTAATATTAGAACGTTTGCTTAATTAAATGTTAACGATGTTTATACATCCAATGTGATTTTCATCCTGTTCACCTTGGTATTAATGGAAAAACGATGCGTCTTTTCCTCTTACCAGTTTTTAGTTCGATTTTGGTATTATAGATTCGTTTTTGCGTATTTTGAATATTTGTTAAGTTCATAAAACGAGATTTTTCGCATGTATAAAAGAAAGATCCTGAAAATAGACTTGCAAAACCACTCTGAGCATCTTGCAAAAACTACATCAACGAGTTTCTATAATATATTTCAAAATCGTAAATGTAATAATTCTAACGATTTCTTTTTATATTTTTAACATTCGATTCGGGGTATATACAGCATAGCATTCAATTTGAATTGTATCGAAATATAAAAAAAAAATCAATAACATAAATCCAAATAAATGCCAATGGAAAAACCCTTTCATGAATTGTGTTTATTGTTCGATCAATCAAATATAAATGTTTTTTTACGCACACTGTCAATCAAATATTGAAAAGTATTCGGGAAAATCAAATTATTAATCGTCAGGAAGTTTTTTTTAATTAAAAACCGTGCTTAAATATCATGGACATAATATTGTATAATACATATATATATTTAGGAATATTACACACTAAAAACTCATAAATTTTAGAATAGAATTCCGCATCGATTATAAAAAAGTGGTTTTCGCAAAAACACAATCTGTAATAATAAAAAAATACTTTTCGCATAGCGATATCTAAATAATCAGTACTGATTGGAAAAATAATCATAATTTAAAAAAAAATTTAAATTAGTATTTTATATGAATTACAACGAATCTTTCATATTTGATATAAACACAATAAAAATTTTGAAAAAATTCTCTTATATTATAATGTTCGTGAAATATAAAAAAATATTGATAAAACAAAAAAATACCATTTTCCCTGACAGTATTTAAATAAAACGTTTCAACATATAACGGGACACTACTGTAGTTAAAGTTTAACGTTCAAACTCACTCTTGATGGCCCATCTGCTTCTCGCCAAGACGCCATTGGCGGTTTTGGTCAACTGTTTCATACAGGTGTTCTTCAGGGGTTCTTCAGCGGCGGTCGCGACCAATCCATAGAAGAGCGACTGCCTCATCAGCTGACGGTCCACCTTGGACTTGGGAGTGCTTTCGGCCACTGTTGTTGAAGTCCTCAACAAGGCCAGTATTGTGAAAATCGTTAACGGATGCATTCTGTCTTGTTTGTCAGCGTCGCTTATGGGAAATTGTCACTTGTTGATTTTCGTGGACATCGTTCTGTAGAAGAGTGAATTATTATTTTTTTTGAGTGCCATATCCAGTTATGCTTATTGGAGTTTTATATAACTTAAAAAAAAAAACATAAATGCAGTTTATCAATAACATAGGTGATGGTGTTTAAAGTACATATATGAAGTACACATACATGAAGTATACATATTATGAAGTTTTATTAACCTGTTTCTGCGATAGAAGCTTAAGAAAAAAATGGATTCCTGGATCCTGGATTTTTGTTACTCAAATGTTTCAGAGTCTCTAATTTTAATTATAATAGAATAAATTTATGATTTCCACAAACAGGTGTTATGTGGAAATAACAAGTTGGAGAGGATTTTCACGAAGTATCACAATTGACGTTGTAATAGTCGGAAATGTGTTGATTTTTGTATAGTTTTAGCACTATTTTTTTTCCTAAAATGAAACAGTTGCTCAAAGCAAAACCGCATATTTGCTTAAAATTTTGAATTTCGGGCTATATGTTTAGATAAGATATTTGAAATCGTTCATTTCAATGAAATTTTTTGTGAAAACATTGAGTTTTTCCTCCCGAAACGTGGAGTTATTTATTCGAAAAGTTTGTTTAGATTATTATGACAATTTACGATGCACAAATATGAATAATTTGATATTGTACTATAATTATATAAATCTACATGTTTCTTTTGAAATTATTTATAATCAGTGTCATTTTTAGAATTACACTTTAAACAATTCAGATTTTCGAAAATAATCGCTAAACGATGATCATCCAAACAGTTATTTTTTTTACATGGAAAAAAAACATAAATCCATAGATAATATCAATGTCTTTATAATGATCCATAAAACGATTTCGTTTTTTTTTTTTTGTGAATTGCGTATACGTCATTTCGTAACAACTTCCTTCACTTAAAAATCCTCGAACTTCATAAAATCTTCGCCGAGTTTTCCACGGTACGATGAGGAAAATTTACACTGAAAATACTTTTTTTGTATTAGTTTTCGTGATGTAATAAGCTCTCGATTCATTTGCAAACATTCATAAGATGACATACGATTAGACGGATTTTCCAATACTCACTTCATACTCGATCAAGTTGATTTGAATGTTTTTTCGCAACGATAAAAAATGTTAGGTCAACATTGCGAAATTTTTCAATGTGGTTTTATTTTCGAACTTCAATTCATATATAATATTATTGACATTGACTCGATTCAGATTAACATTTTTTGTCTGTAACATTGATCTTTCATTAATTAAAATAATATTCAAGTTCATTAAAACGTCCATGTTTCGATTTTTTTGTAACGTTTGAATTCGATCAAATTACTACCGATTATTCGAACAGTAAATACGCTCAAAACTCTTTTTACGCGGTTCCGAAATAACACGGTATAAAAATTTAAAAAAAAAGGTATTATTACGCCACAATGCTAAGTAATGCTATAATATATAATTATAGTTATTATATGAAAATTTTCCATGTTTTTTGATAAATTTCACATGGCGAAATTTTTCCATGTTATAAGTATATTTGAATGGAAGTTCCATCCAAATATATTGTAATAGAACCTATCTCCAATTTTTATACGGTCTTCATACATTTTTTTGTCTCTAGAACGTATTCCTCGTGTAAAAAGAGACTTAGGTGTATACTTCATATAAATGTTCAGTCAAAAATAATAACTGAACTGGACACAACTTCTTAAAACACACCATTAACTTTTCACTCAAAATCACAACAACCAAAGAGCCCTTCGAACATAACAAAACCAAAAATCAATCATCATCCGAGAAAACAATGAACGAGTCTCTAACTCGTCTGAACGACCGAAAAAAATGACAAATTTCGCAAACCGCATTTTAAAAAGTGGGCTAATCAGCGGACGTTCGTCGTCTCCTCATGCGAGACCCGAGGAGAGACCATGGAGCAATCCTCCGAAGATAATTATCGTTTTTGCATCTCTCGCAAACGCACCGATAATTATTTTGTGCACTTTCGCAAAACCGGCGGACATATTGGCATTAGAGTTGCGCATTTCTCGAAACTGCATTCTCTCGCAAGCTCCCGTTTTCCTGATCTTTTGCAATTGCATGAGTGATTTGTTTTTGTGTATGTTATATTATAAATATATTGTATTCGTGTTTGATTGTTGAGATTTTTTTGTATGATTTTTTAGTGTGTTTAACATGTTTTCGTTGACAAGTGTTGGGTGTTTTGCGCAAAGATCGATTTCAATGTTGATTGTTAAACGATTTGATGATTGTAAAGAGCAATCTTGTTTAATTTGTAGCGGGTTTTGTCATTGATGAGAAAAATCAACAAATGTTTCGAACAAAAAAAAATAAAATTCTTCAAACAAATAAAATTTAACGTGCGAAATTTTAAAATGTATTTTTCTGTTTGTTTTATTATATTCAACATCTTATTTGAATATAACAGAATGCATAGACGAAAATGGATGATCAATGTCAAGAATCAACGCTGTCGTTCGATCTCATTCAATACGCAAATTTATTAAATATAAACCTTGACAAGTTTGGACTAATAAAAGTTGAACAAAGATTTGCTCGATTGCAATTCTAATAAACGCGCATACTTTCTTCCATATTGTCCAATGCCATGGCAAAAGTTTATAATAGATTTTTTTTTGTAGAATTGACCGACATTCCTTAATTTTTTTGCATAAAATAATTTCGCCCACTATGCAAATAATAAATGAGCGATAGTTCATTGCCAATTGTCTCATAGAGCTGTCTCCACAGCCTTGAATCCTAATAAACTAATAGGACAATCATGGGGGACCTCGAAACAGGATTTTTTATTTATCAGTATCACCTGTTCCGTTTAATTAAACTAGTATTATAATTTAAAGTGAATCGATAAAATTTAATGTAAAAGTAATTGATTATTGTCGATATGGTGGTCTAAATTTTATAAGAACAGATTATGAAAAAAAATCATTGAGGGATTGGTCATTGAAAATTTTTTTTAAATGTGTTTCATTATTGTTCTCAGTAATGATATTGAATTGATGACAAAAAGAGAGGAAAACATTGCCAGAAATTGAATCGATCGGAATCCAATTTTTATTTGCTATACTCATTGCGTTAAATTTTACATCACTTTTAATGCTATTTTGATTTTAACGCAATTTGATATCAGTTTTTGCAATGCATTCATATTTGAATACCCCAAATTTTAAGAATGGTTAGTGAACTTTTAACTTTTTTCTTAAATTGTTGATATTTATTTTTAATGAAATTTTAATATAAATAGAAGAATTGAAGTAAAATCAATCAAATGATGATAATTTAATTGAATTTGATATTGACGAAGCTCAAAAGGTTATTTGGATTTCTAGCTGTCGATATAAGTGTCAAAATAAAATTTACAATAAAATTTGACAAATTGATTCAATGTATCAAATAATTCTTTGAATTTGAATATGAATAACAATATCATAACATTGTAAAAAATAAAACACTACACACATTTCGAGTAAATGCAATTTTCCTTCACAGACAACTACATATGTCGAAACAACTAACTCTCATCCAACACCATGTTTGTTCGACTTCAATGACTATTTGTTCAAGGTATTATAAACATATATACCTTTTTTCAAATATATACATCCACACGTATTTTAGCCATTCTCAAAAAACGCCCTCACTTCGCAAAATTTCGTCCTGACCTTTGCCGCTTCTCGGAAAGTTGATCACTTTGGCGAACGAAAAATATATTGCGAAACAACCTTCCGGCGAGGTTTCGCGTTTCCTCTTAAAAGAAGGGTTTTCTTGGTCTTTTACCTATTCTTATTTTGTCTAGGTCACGGCCGATACTGTCGAGGCCGTGGAAATGTGGAAATTGGCGCGAGTTTTCCTTTCGAAAGTAAAAGGGTGTTGAGAAATTTGCAGCATTCCCGGTGTAATATCGAGTTGCAACATTTGAATATGGCTTGAAGTTGTATATTGATGTTATCTATGTGTTGCTAATGTTCGACTTGGTCGATGAATCAAAGTGTTTTTTGCTTTAGTGAACGATGGTTCGTGTCTTTATGTTAATGATTTTTAATTTGAAATTTTTAAAAGTTTTCCCTTTTTGTATGCTGTAATTTAATTGATGTTGATGATTCATATGTGGAATAAATTTTCACTTTTTTCATAAATAAATATTGATAGATGTTTATCGATGTGTATATTACTAATGCATAAAATGTATTCGTATGCAGATTTAATGATTGAATTTAAATTAAAATAAAACAAACATGACAATTTTGTATTCAAAAATATGCCTTATTTACTCAATTTTTTTTTGTTATTAAAACAAACATTTTAATCAAGAATTTTCAAGGATAAATTTTAATTATTTCTAATAAAAAAATAGACATCCATTTAAAAAAAATCAATATTAATTATAAACATTTTAATCTTTGAAAAACAAAATAAATACTCACCCTTAAAAAATTACTGAATCAATCAATAAACACAACTCCACTATATATAGTCCAATCGAAAAAATTATAAATTCTATCTAGAAATATTATTATTATTATTCCAAATGTTCTAAATCGAGTTAAAATAAAAACAAACAAAAATCAAAGCACAAGCTCCGAACGATTTTCCGAACGGTCGAACACAAACTGACTATTGCGGCGTGCAGTTTGGTTTTATATGCGAGCTCGTCTAGAAGTTCGTCATGTCCTTCTGACGATCAATCTCATCCCAATCATCGTTTTTGGTGATTTTTCGACAATTGAAAACACGTGTGATGAAAAAATTTCAGGCGTTGAAGAAAAAATTGTAGTGAAATTTGGCGAATTTCACAAAAACAGTATATAAATACACCTAAAGACAAAAAAAAGTTCCGGTCCCGATGCGTTGCATTCAAACCAATTTTTTTCTTAGAAATATGCTCCGAACCTTTTTTTTTGTATTATGAGGAAATGCATCCAACATTTTGAAATCCCGGCGGTGTTTTGCCAACCTTCTTCGTGTAAACGTCCAGTGAACTATGGAAAGAACAAAACAAATGTCCGTTTTTCGAAAATCGTCGTTTTGTTGGAAGAAAAAAAATCTTTCGCAGAAATTTCTAGAAGAGTTGGATATTCTTCACGTGCTGTGAGTAATTTTGTCAGGAAATTCAGAAAAGTGGCTCTTTAGAGCGAAAAAAAAGAAGCGGAAGAGGAAGATCGACAACTGCTCGCGATGACCGTCGATTAAAAATATTTTGATGAAGGATCGATTTCAAACTTTTTATCAGGAATTTGCGTCAACCAGTGAAGTAAAAATTTCAAAAACAGTACATAAAAGAATATGGATTCCGATCAAGACGATCGGCGAAAAAAATCTATTGACCCTAAAATGAGGAAAACTCGATTAGAGGGCCAAAGAATATCAAAACTGGTCTTTAAATGACTGGAGGTGTAATCTATTCAGATGAATCAAAGATTAATTTATTTGCTCAGGATGGACAGAGATGTGTGCGTCGAAAGTCTCAGTGAAAGATTCCACGCGCATTGTGTCACACCGACGGTGAAGTTTTCCCCTTCGGTGATGATATGGGGCTGCATTGAATAATTGTCGAAGGTACATTTATATAAAGAAAACGTTTTGCCGGCAATTGAGGATATTACTCATATTTTTTCCAAAACGACTGCGCCTTGTCATAAAACCGTTTGATAAATTTATTATTATTTTTTATATTTTATAAAGCGATTCCTGATACTATTTTTAATTACAAATTACAAAATACAAGGACAAAATCGGAATTTCGTCTTTAAAATGGCCTGGGAACAGTCCGGACCTCAATCCCATCGAGCATTTGTGGGCCATTATAAAGACGAAATTAGCTAGAAAACAGTCGAAAAATATTTTCCAATTGAAAAAAAAAATCGAAGAGATTTGGAGTAATGAAATAAATGAAGATATTATTAATAATTTGTATAAATCAATTCCAAATAGAATATTAGAAATAATTAAAATAAGGGTGATAATATATTAAATAGATTTAACACTTTTTTTTTTTGTTTTATTTATAAATTCTTAAACCATAATATAAACAAGAGTCTATAATTCTGAAACATTTTAATAAATCATGGACATTTCATTTTTTGTATCATCATTGTAATTCGATACGGGAAAAACATATTTGTCTTTTTTTTTTAATGTTAAATGAAAGATCAAATGAACCTTGAAAAATTTCGTCGTTCATAGTGACTAAACGAACATCAAAGGCGCGTATTAGGGACCCGGAACTTTTTTTTGTCTTTAGGTGTAGATGTTTTTGATAGGTTTATATAATCATCTTCAAATAATAATGATCTCTTTGAGACGTTCATATTAAAAAGTATATTTTAAATGTATTGTATTTATATGAATTGGCATCGAGATTGGTATGAGTGACATAAAAATACCGCAGATCTATAAAAATTAAGTATTTTTTTGATAAATGTATAATAATATTATTTATTTTAATAATAATCTTCTTTTTCAGATATGCAACAAAAAAATCAATGAATGGATAAAACAATGAGCTTCCTTTAGAAATATTTCAAAGACAAGTTAATAAAAGCTTGAAAAATGAATGTTGTTTTAGAATAGAAGGTATATATTTTTAAATCGATTGATATATGTATCTTGAAGTTGATGATTCAAGTATGCAAAATTTTCATGAAAAATGATCCCTTCCAGTTTTTTTATTTGCGAAAATTAATTTTCGTTGCATACATTGAATCGTGCAATTATTTTTTTTATTAATTTCGAAATAATTAGAAATTTATACCAAAGTTCACAGAAATTAAAATTAATCTTATATAAAAGAAGCTCGAAGACTTCCTTTTGCGGAAAAATAATAATTTAATTATTTCGAAAACAAATTTAATTAAATCTTATTATAATATAAAAAGTTCTCATTGTATGAAAATACAAAGTTCATAAATTTGAATTGTCACAAAAAATGACATTCGCCAATCAATAAATCATGTTATTTATTGATCATTTTCTTAATAAATCATATTAGCTTCAAAAAATCTATTAAAAAGTAATTTTTTTCTAGGAACCAGAAAAAAATCAAATGAAAAAAAACTAAAAGTCCAATATACATACTAACAATAAAAGAGTGTTGAGTACTTTTTTTGGTGTTCATTACGACAATTCACATCGTGCAAAAATGTTCGTTCACATAATTTCATCATGTGCAATTCGAAAATTAAAGTCATTGGCACAATAATGACTTGATTTTCCTTATTAATTTTAATGAAAAGCAAATTTTCGATACTATTGTATTTAGCAAACTGACAGATGAAACATTATCTGATAAATGATGATGTGATCGATGTCTAATATTATATTATATTGAATTTGAATAGGACGACTTTTTTTTGTGTACATGCGTACTTATGTTTTTAGAATTTCGCGGAATTTCTTTTAAGCTCGGCTATTCAAAAAATAAAACAATACATTTCCTGATACCTATGTCATTAAAAAAAATATATCGCTTTTACAAATGTCACTAGTAAAAATGTGCAAAACTTGTTTCATGGTCTTATGGCACGACTTGAAATTTATACTAAATTATTTATTCAAATGAATTATAATTTAGTTTATATTTGTTCGATTTTACAACAATTCCTGATAACATCTGCCATTTTTTGATCATTTTTTTCTGTTATAAACAAAAACAATAAATATTCTTATTTTTTCAAAAAAATTTGCGACCCAATCTTTTATAGATATTTTGTTTTATAATAAATACTTTGTGTTTTCAAGGTAAGTAAACTTCGCACTTCATAAATATAAAACACATTTTTTTTGCGGTTAAAAAAATATAATACACGAAAAATCTTTGAACCCTCTGTTATGAGTAATAAAAGTGAAAATATTTATCTTCCTGCTTAATTTTGTCTAGAAAAATCTGATACAAAAAACTAGTTACACATCGTACATTTTTCCAATGAATGAATTTCCAAAATTCCCCTTACCTAACAGATGTATTGATAGTTTCAAATAGAATACACGTTATTTTATTTAAAAATAATATTTTTCAGATAAACTTTGACTATTTTCAAAACTACCTTTTTGTAAAATACGTCGGAGAAATTATGAAACGCGACTAATGATAATCGATCGTACTTACATACATAGTTGTAATTGTAGAAGGTCACTTTTTTTTTTAAATTTGGGTCGACTGCTGACTTATTGTTAGTTGTCGCTGTTATAAAGTATTATATTATATATCCTATCGAACTATAATATGTCAATGAATTGGCGAAGTTATTCTTTCGCGCTTTGTTTACGGAAAGCAAAATTCCTTATTGTATTGCGCGCTTTCAAAATTTTATCATTAGTGCAATAATCGAAAATAATATTTGTTTTTTAGGTGAGTAAATGCTAAGCGGTACGTGTTGGTAAAATATTTATGCAATCGAAATGCAAATATCTGTATGTAAAAATAGTTCGTTTATTTACTCTAATTATTACGGTATTGATTATTAATTTATTTTAAGATAATTGAAAAATCTGTTAATTTTGTTTACGTTTTCGAAAGAAAAGTTTATTGTTTATATTTTTTTAATGGAAAAATTACACAAATAGATTTTTTAAATAAAAAATTATCAAATACCCCAAAATATCTGGTAAAAGGCAACCTGAGCTTATGAATTAATTTAAGTTGGCACTCCAGAAACACATACATACAAATCTAATGTTTGACGTTTTCGTTCTCACAATCAGTTATAAGTTGCATCCATATGCACTCGCATCCATATTCTGACTTTTGTAACGTCAGTTTGGGGTAAACTACGTTACGCTAAACGACGTGTTTACTTCCACTTTCCTTACATAAAAACTGAACGTGGGGGTTGAGCCAAACGCCGCATTTCTCAGTCAGGAAAAACTAAACGCACTTATTTAATGCCGCATGTCAGTCAAAAGTCTGAACGTATTTATTACTAAACGCGTGTTTAGGTTAAGCAAAGGAGGTTTTTTTGCGTCACATTTACTGAACGTATCTTATTCAATCAGGTATTCAGATCGAAAATATTTTAAAAGTCCCTATCGTAAAAGTTTTCAACCAACTGTCAAACTGCGAATGAGTATTGGTGCACGTACGTGTATAAACGTGTTTCTGGAGTGCCAACTTAAATTCATTCATGAGCTCAGGTTGCCTTTTACCAAAACTAATACTTATATTATAGAGACCAGACGTTTGCCGTTAACTGATCCAATTAATGGGTGATCAATTAATTCGCTTATGTCTGGGAATCAATTAATGCTTTATAATTTATTTTAAGTATGTATACTACCTAAGTATGTATTTCGAATATTTTCACGGATTTACGATTGGTGTTGTAGGGTCGTATGTGTTACTGTCGGTGAGTTCCAGTATAATATGTGCTATTGTCGTTTAGGCAAACGTCCATGAACGTTATAGAAATTTCTGTACCACTAAATAAAAAGATTTACAAATTTCAACGTATAGATGACTTACGATCTCTTATGACCAAATTGTGTTTGACAGTTGCTTATCGTGCGCGTGTTGACAGCTAGTGCTTTTATTAATTAAATTTAAAATGCCGAAAAGAGCTTTAGAACTTGAAACAGAATGGTCCATTAAAGGATTAGCACCTGAACCAAAATTCAAATTGCGCTGCAGCAATGAGCATCCTCCTCTACATGTTCAACAATTGCATGGTAAAATTAAATTATGATATTAGATTAAAATTGTATGAATTAGTGTATGATTATAATGTGTGTAATTGAGTGTGTGATTATTACTTTAAAAATTAGTACTTTATGTTTTTGTTTTTACAATCTATCCTAACCTAATAGAAATTTTATTTCAGAAAAAACTTTGGAGTTGTTGCATAGAGGGGCAAACAAAAATATTAGCAAAAATAATAATGAATTTAATGCAATTGAACCTATAAAAAAAGCTCCTTTTTTAAATCCCTCTATCGAAAATGGAAAGAAACCCTTAAGACAGATGTTCATTGGAAATAACTTGAACTTGCATAGTGACGGAGAAATAAATGTAATGATATATCACCAAATTAAATATAACACAATTTGATCATGATTTTCATGCATAATAATATTTTACTCGCAGTTATACTCTCTAAAGACCTGTAGCATTTGTAAAACACAAAAATCAGAAGACAACTTCAGATGTAACTATTGTGAACTTCCGCAATGTTCGTCTTGTACGACGACATGCTCCGTCTGCAAATTACCAACATGTGCTAGCTGTAGCATAAATAGGTGAGTTGAATATGCTTATAATAATACTTTATTATTCTGATCATTTTTATTTGTTTCAGTTTTGGAGATTGCGAAGGAGTATTTTGTTTATCATGTTGTAGGTGAAGTTTTAATTTAGGTAATTTTAGACAATTTTATTAATTATAAGAAAATGCGGATTATTTATTTGAAATTAGTATTAATATTTTTATATCACGTTTATGTAATTTGAAATTAATATAACATCAAATATCTCAAATTTAACATCATCATAGGATCAAGATCTGGAATTCATTTTTAGACATTAATTGATATTCTAATACTATTTACTACCTACAGTAATTTTATTTCATTTAGTTAACTATGTACATGATTTATTATTTATTAATTGTAAACTGGCAAATTTGAAAATTCACCATAATGCATGAAAGGATGTTTTTCAATGTGAAAATAAATAGAAAACAAATTTCCAGTAAACCAATATATTATTATCAACATGAAAAAGCATTTTTTGTTGAAAACATTGAATAATTTATTTACAAAAATGGAAAAAATATTAACATAGTAAAAACTCATATTCATCAAAAAATACTGTATTATTAATACAGATTTGAATGCATTCCTGTGAAAATTGTGCAGTCTGGAATAAAATGACGATAATTGGTATGTGTTTATAACTAGATGTTAAAGCACCAACATTATTATGTTCATTCAAAACACATTTAATGGATTAACGTTTTTTATTTATTTTTTCAAAAGAATTTTTATTTAAAAATTAAAAAAAACTGACACATTTATATAGATTGGAATGTTTGACAAAAAAAATGTAATTCTTTTGATAGAATTGTTTAAAAAAAATTATATTGTAATATTAATTTAACAGTTTCATACCAGATGATTTATATATATATTTTTTTTGTATTCATTATTTATTTTTCGTAAAATTGTAGTTGCCATCGATCCGAGGTAATTTGATTGTTAAACATTAAAAAACATTTCCCACAAACGTGTCATTTGATATATATAAATCCATTTATCCTTGTATAAAAATAAAATCACATCGGCACTTCAAAATTTCACGGCACTATTTGTCAGGTCTTGAAAGGTGGTCGGGTGTTTTTTTGGCGACACTGTGGAGACAACCCTTATACGAACAAAAGCCTATAAATGATAGTGGCCAGGATTCCTATTATGAGTGGTACCACCCACGGACCCATAGAACTGCAACAAAGCAACACCCAACATTCAGCCATATAGAAGTAGAGAATAGAAAAGCGTACAATTAACAATAAAATAAATCATAAATAGATCACACAATAAACTCCAAAAACTCGTGCAAAAATCTATTATAATAAAAATATAGTTACAAATAATATATCTCACAAGTGTCATGCATTGACTTTGTTGTCATTAGTGATAAGGAACAGAGAGCATATCTCTTTTACTACGTGAACTAAAACAAAAATGACTTTTAACCTCCTACCGCATGGAAGCCATATCTAACCTGTTCAATCTCGGCTTTTATTTATATGTATATGTATATGTATATGTATATATATATATATATATATATATATATATATATATATATATATATATATATATATATCTTTATCTAGAATTCAAAAGCTCATGCGATAAGAAGTTATTCGAATTGTATACTGTTGCTTACAAAATAAAATAAATTTACATAAATAAAAAAGTGTAAAACGGTGCAGAAAATGTGACTAAAAAAAAACATAAAACAAAATAACATTGATCCTGGGTGTGATAAGTGCATCAAAAAACACAATTGATTTCTATACATTAGGATAATTTATAAAAGATCTGAAAATAGCCTCTCTACAGGGAAGTTTTATTATTTAGTAATATTCAAGGAATACAGTAGCATCAACAATATTATGTACTTAAATATTTATGCGCAAACAACAATATTTTGGACCCCCATATCAAATATGTCACATTATAAAATTATGACTCAAAAATTTTTTTTTTAAACTCGAATTACTAAAACAAATTTCCATTGCAAAACCAGCATCACATAAATTAATGCTAAACACAATGATTATTTCAATTATTACAATTATCAGCAAATTATCACACAACAAACATCAAAACATCTATTATATATTATAATGATTTAACATTAAGTTAATTAATATTTGTGATATACAGGACTTTTTTAATAAGGAACGTTTATCAACGAGATTATTATCCAAACAATAATCATATTCGAAATACAAGATTTTAAACACCGAAAATTCTTATCAGAGTAGGACATGAGGATAACTTTAAGACATTTTGCACCTGTTACTATTAGAAGCGGCATCGTCGCTCCAGTTCATTTTAGTTTCCTTAGTATTCTTACGTTCAGACTCGACTAATTCTCCAATTTTATATTGCTTCATGAGCGACCTGAAATCAAACAGCCATTAAACATCCATAATGCACCTTATAATTAACAAATCGCAAACCAACCATACCTAGCATCCGAACTATGACCGACATCCTCGAACGACTCGGATCCATCTTTACCGGCCTGATCGAGCAGAACCTCTTCACCACCGGGATGCTGAAACGAAGCATAGAAGCAATAAATCGAAATTGCATATAACGTTATAAAACACTTAACGGTAATAAACATAAACATATTTATATCTCGTTCGGAGCTATTATGTGACCTCGGTGAATTGCATTCGTATCATTCCTCTAGAAGTGGAACGTGCAAAATTCCGTATCTTATTAAATTCCTCGGATGAAAACGGCATTGTTGGAGAAAAAGACTCCCCTTATTGAGTTCGCAAATTCCCGATTAAGTAAGGGGAAAATCTCGAAGCGTCAAATAATTGGATCATTTTTATGATTTTTTTGAATCCTTATAAAATTTAAATATGTTATTAGAAGTGTTCGAGTATAAAATAATATTTAATAAGTGAATTTAGGCAAATTATAAAATGTTGAATGGATGGATCGATAGATGATTTGATCGCGTGTTTTTGAGAAAAGATTTCAAAATTACTAGTAAATATTACAAAAATAAAAAAGTTCCGTAAAATTTTTTGCTATCGAAACTGGGACGAGGATTTCAAAAAAAATTTTTTTGATAATTTTAACGTTAACGAAGTTAATGAACTCAAAGTTCGTAATACATATTTATTGATGAACTTTTTTTAGTTCATCATAACCATAAGTCGATTGATTTTGCTATTTTTTTGTAAATTATCACGTTATCAACGCTTTCGACTAGTAATTTATTCCATATTACCAATAATATTAAAGGTAAATTATTGTGAAATTACAACCTTAATTATTTAATACCATTCGACAAGAAATAGTTCGAAGTATTCGAAAATTATTAAATTCCCTACATTTTTTTTCCACATTCGACGAAAACCAAAGTCCGATATTCATCCAAATTACATAACATTACCGACAATAAATCCTAATTCAGCATTTCAAAAGACGCATTTTCCTTATCGAGCACTTAATATACAAACAAAAAAACTATTAAAATTTCAACAATATAAAAATTCTATTTCGCAACACACGCCATACAAATTGCACACACCGCCGACAATAATAAAACATACAAACACACCACCCAGCGAAATCATACATAAACAAAAACTAATATCACAAAACGATTCAAACAAACAATCAAACTGCATAACGACATCGACGAACGAACGCCACACCATTCAAACCCGCACCGACCCCGTTTCGGAAAACCCTCAACAATGCCCGCCCAGACAAAGGCTTTCGCCCTATTTCCAGAAAATTCTCCTAACGACAATACCAAAGTCGCATAATCGAGTTCTAGAAGCGAACCGTGGTTGACGAGGGGTCACGGCCCCGTTCAAAGTGTGTACTGTTCGTGAAAATGCTAATAATCGACGCCGTTTTTATTTCGTTTCGGACAAATAACGAGATCGTTGTCGCAATCGGGCTTTGGGAAATTGCTGCGATTGTTATCGCAGTTGGTGTTGTTCAGGATGATCAGGCTGGTTTGGGTTTTTCGATTCGCGTTTGTTTCGTTTTGATGGGTTTTATTGTAGGTGGATTTTGTTGAAATTGTGACGAATCCAAAGTTCGGAATGTCTAAACGTGTTGTGTGTTGAAATTTTATGTGCTTGTAGGGGAAAAACTGGCGTTTAATTCGAATGATTCAATCACCCAATCCTCTTTTTAGACGGTTTCGAAATAACACGGTTCAAGGAGGCTGAACCGATTACATTTTTTACGTGGTTTTTTCACTTTGGTGATGTATATAAAAATGTGTTATCATGCCGTAATAGTAAGATTTGGTGCAGGCCAGTATACAATTATATGTAATTATAGTTATTAAATAAAAAATTTCGATGTTTTATGACGATTTTACATGGCGAAATGTGTTCACATTATACATTTTTTTATAAAGTACATTGGATGAAAGTTCTATCCAAATATACTGATGGAACATATCTCCGATTTTTATACGGTCACTATACATTTTTTGTCTCTGGAACGTATCCTCTGTCTGTGTAAAAAGAATTGTATGTATAAGTTACAGTGAAAATGTATTATATAATCAGCAAAAGCATATTTTTATATTAAAAAAAATCTGTATAAAAATAAAAATTCTTTTATCGGAATACACTTTATCTAATACTTAATAATGATAAAAAAATCTAAGTCATTGTCAGCCTTTTTTAATAATTAGCAAAATATACTTTCATTGATAATACATATTCACTCTATATGTACTTAAAAAAACGTGATGTACGTTTGAAATTCATAGATACTTCGTATTCGGTTGAATACGTAATAGAATACGAAAAAATGTACATATGAAACTCTGTTCGCGTCCGGTGATTTAATATTACAAAACGAACACTTTTTTTAAAATTGAAAATTATTAATATTATAAAAATACAAACATCGAGTCACGTACTGTGTTTACGCAAAATTATATAAAAAAATAAATAATCAAAACGACAACAGGATTTTAACTGGTTTGTTAACCCGGTCGAAAAGGTGACATCGCTTCCTCGTATGAAGAAATTTCCGATAAAAATTATTAAGTAATACGAAAATAGTAATTTACAACACGAAAAAATGGTAAATTTTTGAAGTGAATAAACAATTTTATTTTTATTCATTTACGCAGAAACCTGAAAGATTTTAACGCTTTAAAATTCATAAAAAACTATTTTCCATGTTTATTCGTTATTTTACACATAAGAAATTCAAATACATAACAGTCACAAAAAGAAACAAATATGATATATCGATAAAATTTATTTACATATAATAAAAATAAAAAGCTTGAAAAGCGAGTATTATACATATAACGACACGGTTTGATTTGAAAAACATAAATATTTTCAAAAAAATTACATTCAATTTGCAAATTGAATTCACAATCGAAAATTTAACATAGCGAATTATGATAATCGGAAGTAATTCATACGAATTTAATCGAAGAATCGAGAAGATTTGCATCGGACTGATTTATTTTACAAGACAAGTACTAAAGGTCGTGTAATTAGTCAATAATTGGATAAGAACATCAAGGGCAAAGATAGCGAAAAAAAAACAAATCAAGTTTCAATGATATATCAGAAATTTTCTGTGATTATCTGATAAAATATATATCTGTGTAGATATTTTGAAAAAAATAAGCAAACATGCATTTTAAAATATTTGTTCAACCACAACAGATGCTGCGATATCTTATCAAAATATTAAACGCTCCTGATATTTCGGTTTTATCTTGAAAATGTCAAGAATTGAAATCTGAAACATATGTTGCTATAATTAAAATTTAATATTTGCAGTCATGACTAGACGAAAATGTGAAAAAAAACGGACATTGTAAAAAAATTTCAATTTAATAATAATTCAAAGTGATTTTAATCTTGACGAATTGACATTTTTCATATTTTTTCGTCTTCAAATTATACACTAATTCCTGATAAGAACAGGATTATAAAAACTTTGATTTGTACAATTCATTAAACACAATTAGAGGTCTCTCGACATTAATTTCGAATTCCGATATTTCCTGGTATTACATTGTACATATTATGAAATTTAGCAAAATCATCGACTCATCGTCAACCAAATACACAGAAAAATCGAGAAAAATAATGCAACAGCACGCAATTTGTGCTCAGAAATTTCAAGGTCGATTCGACAAGTTGTCGTGACGTATAAATAGGGTAACCATTCGTACTGGATTTTTACCAGTACAGTATTGATTTGAATTTTGTTTTGAATTGTGAGAAGAAACCATGGCTATGCATTCGTTTCTTTTTCGCTAAAAACCTTTTGAGGCACAGAATTTTTTCCTATTTTGTTGAATTTAATATTCATAAAATTAAACAAAGGTTTATCTTGGTTACTAAGGTTGTAAAATTATATAAGGTAATGCACCAGTGGTTGACCATGTATCTATAATC
This sequence comes from Hydropsyche tenuis, assembly GCA_009617725.1. Taxonomy (NCBI): domain Eukaryota; kingdom Metazoa; phylum Arthropoda; class Insecta; order Trichoptera; family Hydropsychidae; genus Hydropsyche; species Hydropsyche tenuis. The sequence continues at coordinate 1,036,489 of VTON01000011.1, read as the reverse complement.
GACCATCTGTCAGAAAAAGTGAAAAAAAGAATGTTTCCAAAGATGGTAATTTTTCGAAAAGGGTGCGATTGATAGGTTGTAACAATGCAACCTATCAATTACGCCCTTTCCAAAAAAGTACCATTTTGGAAACCTTATTTTCACGTTTTTCTGAAAGATGGTCAATTATAGATTCATGATCATCCATTCGTACATCACCATAGTATTAATGAGAAAAGTAAGTAATTAGACATGCACTGAAAAGTTTATATCAACAGTTCAACAACAAAATAAACTAAATTTCATCCATTAGTGAAATATTGACCAATTAAAGTAGGTGAAACTCGACTTAAAACTTTGCGGTTTAATTTATTTTATTTTTTCAAGGCAAAACAGTTAATCCTACAACCAATCAATCGTCAACGATACTTTTATTTTCATCCAAATTTTTTTTTTTAGAAAAAAAGTCCAGTTTTTGAACTCGATAAAAACGGTCATCCTACATTCCTACAACCATCAAATAAACCGACATAGTAACATGCAACAGGATAAAATCAACACGAAATATCACATTTAAACACACAAACGATAAAAATAACTCAACATTTACATTAAACATTAAAAACACGCAATTAATACTTTTCCAATCGCACACGCTAATTGATTCGTAACGAAGAATTACAGGCAAGTATTACGTCGCGCATGCGCGTTCCGCCATCAGCTGCCAAATCCATCACGGCTTTTTCGACAACGACAAATTTACCAGAACTACACGGGAATTTTATCGAATCGCGATACGGTTGGTACTCATGGTATGATGTGTAGTACGAAGACTCACCTCGCCGAGGAACTTGGTGACGTCGTACACGGCGTTGTGGATGATAATCCAGGTCGCCTTGTTGTCGTTGTGCTCGCTGACTTGGGCGCGCGTGAACAGTTTCTCTTCGGCCATTTTTGGACTAGTTTGGAGTTGGGTGGTTTGGTTTGACGGGCGGCGACGCGCACACGACCGCTCGGTCCGATTGAATGATAATGAATTGACAGGACGGCGGTGGGTCGTGCGTTTCGCTTTTGCGGCCAGTTCTTTATTGTGCAAAAAAATATTGTGATGAATTGGGTGATTTGAAAATGGTTGCCGGACGTTTGCCACCCAAAGGATGATACGATAGATGATAATAAAATACATTGACGTTAAAACATGAGATATTAGAACACGACAGTAGAACACACTGTTGTGTGTTCTATTGTCGTTTTGACTAGGGATTCGAACTAGGGGGGTCATTTCAGATTTTTCCAAAGGGGGGGCAGGGCAAAAACATTTTTTTTATTCCAGAACTTTCAATTTTCAAAAAAAAAATTCGAACCCCAAAAATTTTTCCCCTAAAAAAAGGTTGACGCTTTTTAAAATTATTCGATATTTCTAAAAATTATTCAGACACCAAAATGACCCCATTCCCCCCCTCCCCCCAATGACGTCCCTGCATCGAACCGTATTTTTTTTCGTTACGGTTCAACAAAAAAAATGTATTTAGGTTCGGTTCTGAATTTTCGGTTCAGCTCCGAGTTGTCAAAAAAACCGTACACTTACAAAAACCGATATTCCCAAAAATATTTTCTAAAAAACAAACAACACTTTCAAAAAATATTCGAATATTAAGATATTTGAATATTCGAATACATTTTACTGAGCCGAAATGAACCGATATTTCTTTTTCGTTTTCCATTTCAGCAAAAATTTCGGTTAATTCCGGTAAATTCCGGTTCGAAACCCTGATCTGGTCACCCCATTTTTGTTTACAAAATAAAGATAATTATTTACTCTATTAGCACGTAACGAATAAGTCGATTAATATAATCCAATTTATTGTTTCGATATGTCGGGTGACCAGACGTTTGCGCAAACGACACTAACTCGCATTACACTGGCCCAAACAGGCACGTTATAACAGGCTTGTCCGAACGGTCGCTTCAGCGCCAAAGTGGCCCTGAACCAATAATAATTTAATTGATTAATTTTCGCAAACGTTTGGGAACTGATATGTCGTAATAAATTTGGTCGTATATTTCGTTGCTTAAACTACGTCTCGTGCTGTCAAGACCGCCGGTGTTAAAATGAATATTTCTATGGAAAAAACTTTTTTTGCTCTTCGAAATTATCGTATTTTACAAATTCAATTATGTAAAAATGTAAGGATAATAAATTTTCGCTTCGTTAACGGTTTCAGATTTGTGTGAAGGTTATGTTTGTTTTGCGTTCTGTGATATTTTTCAGGTGAGGCTCTACAGTTCTAGCTCTAGTGAGAAGCCCCAAATTCCACAGAGCAGTCTCAAAATTCGGCCGGCAGCTATGGATCAACCAACAAACGGTGACATATATGATAAAAAACCTTTCAAAATGTTATTGGAAAAAGACAAATCTTACCACTGGTGCTTGTGTGGAAAATCACATAATCAACCTTTATGCGATGGCACTCACAAAAATGTATACTTGAAGATTAAGCATAGGTAAAATTATACTTGATAACTTTGATGTTTTTTTCTGAAAATATTACAACACTTTATCTAATTATACTTTCACTTGAAAAATAATTAAATTTACCGAAAAATAGTTATAAATATAACGTTAAATTGGTATTTTTGTCATAATATAATGTGTTCACTAGTTACTATTTTTGCTATTATACTAATAATTTTTTTTTTTCATAAAATTTCTACTAAATGCGTATTTAAATAAAATTGTTATCATTGCAGACCAATCAGATTCGAAGTAGCCGAAACTAAAGAATATTGGCTATGCAACTGCAAACAGACAAAACATCGACCATTTTGTGATGGAACACACAAATTACAAGAAATTCAAGACGCCTCTGTCAAAGTTTAATGTTTATAGCCAGTAGAAGTTTTAGAATATATCCACATTAATATTAATTTAAATAAAACTAAAGTATGCTATAAAAAAATTAACAGAAAAATATTGTTTATTTTGATTTGATAATGACTTACAATTAAAATTAAAAATATAATATAATACAATTAATATAAAAATTTAAATGTACAAACATGCATCCATATCATCAGACACAATATATAATTTGTTGAGACTTGTAGTAAACATTTTCACATTCTTCGTGAATAATATATTATTTCAATATATTTTGTGCACTAAAAATTAATAGTTCATTGACTGTAAAATGTATATCGTATATATCTATACTAGATATAACTACTACTATAAAGCAACTACTGAAAATTGTTTATTACCATCGCATGGCAAATTTTCCATTTGTAAATGTCTTTATGAGTATTATAAAAATTAGAGTAATTTTTTTCATTGTTCTTCTATCTTTTTTGTTTTCAAAAAAGTATATATCTTATTTGCTAAGCTTCTATAATGCTCAGCATATTTACCATCAGGTTCCGATAAGACGACAGGCTTACCATTAGCCGTAGAGTCGGACACAGTCTGATTCAACTCGAAGCTCTCTAATATTGGCAATTCCAACTGATTTGCTAAATGCTCAGTATTTTGACCGAAAATAAAATTTTTGGACCCGCATCGATCGCATATAACATGCGACATATTTTCTACTATACCATAAATTGGTATATTCAATTTTTCTAGCATTGTAGCACCTCTTCTTGTAACTTGCAAAGCGGCCGTTTGAGGGGTAGTAACTAATATGGCACCTAAAAAATATTCAAATTATATATTAAATCACATCGATCTTATGTTTCACATTAAAAAAAATACCATCAATAGGTAAATTTTGTGCTAAAGAAAGGTGAGTATCTCCAGTTCCAGGAGGAGTATCCACCACGAGACAGTCTAAAGGTCCCCATGCAACTTGTCTAGTCAACCGATCCAACGCTTGCATGACCATCAAACCACGCCAAACGACAGCACCGTCACCGGATACCAAAAAACCCATTGACATGCTACGTGACAATTTTTATTATAAGAAGTATAAAAGATGTATCTATATTAAGTTTAATATACATACCACTTGACGCCATAGTTCAATAAAGGTTCCATCAAGTTGTCGTGGTTTAATATAGGTTCACCGCTCACGTTCATCATCAACGGTACCGATGGACCAAAAACGTCAGCGTCTAATAAACCGATTTCTTTGCTTTGATCCACGGCTTTCATGGCACAAGCCAAGTTCACTAAGTAAAATATGAGCATAAATGACTGGAAAGAGATGGTAATTAAAGGAAATACTCTGGAAATAAACCTGCAGTTGTAGTTTTTCCCACTCCACCTTTCCCGGATGCTACCAATAATATGTGTTTGACGTTCGGGATCGGCCTTTTTTTCGGAAGACCTTTAGCCATAATATCGGCTTTTCGTTTTTCGGTGGCATCTTTCGAATTTGTCGATGAGGCAGTTGAATACAAATTCTGATGATAAACGATACAAATTGGCATAAATAAAATTTTAGAATTGTAAATTGAAACTAGAGTTACATTTTTTTACCTTTGATAAAGAATTTCTCAAGGCGGGTGTTTTAAAAATATTATAAAACAACTTCATCGTTGATTACGAATATGACTGATGAAACGTCACACATGACAACTGTCAAAACATTTTTTTTTATTTGGCAACGAAAAATTTATCAGCGAGCATAGAATTTCACGAATATGAACGCAAACTTTTTCCTCATCGTACACAATTTTCAGTGTTATCGAATAGAAAAATATATTCAAATGAAATAAAACTTTATTTTGAAGATTTTAATTGTGCAATAAATATATTACAGCTACGTTTGTTTCGGAACTTCGTGCTGGCGTTGCCAACCGTTCCGGATTGGTCGGGATTGTCCCGGAATTAGAATCGCTGTCCCTTATCCCGGATAAATGTTAAATTGTCCTGAAAATTTAGAGAAAAGAATTATATCAGATTAGTAATTGCAAATATGATTTAATAGGGAATCGTGTGCAGAATTTGACTGACTGATAATGACGATGTTCAGTTTTGAGCATGGTAGGTAGGTAGTAGCTAGGATTTTTTCAGGGGGGGGCTCCGAAGCCCAACTTTGTATCGTCAATGAAAAATTTGGCAACCCGTGGTTCCAAAGCCTTCAGATCGAAACGAAACCATAATCGAAAATCGCTAAAGACCGATTCTTTTCCGGAACGAAAACCGGAACTGAACCCGAAATGATATCTGTTTAAAAAAAAATTGCGTTTTAAATTTTTTGAAAAAGGCTACTTTGATAAGCATACGGTTTTTTAACACAAAAAACATATTTCACTCCTTTCAATTTCGTATTAAACGTTTTCCACTTCAATTTGAAAATTTTGAAAATTTCGAAAACATATTCACTCACATCACGTACGCTGACATCTAAAAACCCTTATTTATCCGAAATCGCGAATAACCAAAAAAAAAATTCAACAACCCATCACCCACGATCGTATCGCGTAACGTCGTCGACGGCGCCGCCTCCTCTATGGTCAAAATGGACGCCGCCTCCATGGTTGTTTGTGTTTGTCAAAAGTGACGCGACGGCCCGTCCCGCGCGCTCGGACCCCGCCGCCCCCCGCGCCCCCGCGTCCCCGGGCCCCCCTTGCGCCCCTTTGAGCCCTTTGCGCCCCTCAGCCCCCGCCGCGCCAAACGCATGGAAACGGACGCGGAGACCGGCGGATCGGCTCCCGCCCCCCCCGAGCCGCTGGAGCCCCTGGAAGCCCCCGGAGCCGGCGCCCCCAGGGCCGAGGACGACCATTCGGGTACTTTCCCGCCACTTTTTTTTACTTTCCGTGGCGGATTTTGAACGGGCGATTTTTCCCTCTCCTTCGCGGCTTTGACCCGTTTTCTTCCCCCCCCCTCGCACTTTTGAACGTATTTCTAACCTATGCGTTTGTCGGTTTCGTTTGACGTTTCGGTTTTGATGTCGGGTCGGTTGGCGGTTTTTTGGGTTTGAGGTTTTTCGTGTTTCTTTGCATTTTTCGCGTTTCGTATAGATGTTTAGCAGTTCATAGATAATTGTGCTGCGGTGGATTTTTTCGTTCGTGTCGTATCTGCGGCTGCGGTGCGATAAACTTTAGTATGTCAGCGCGTTTCGACGTGACCGGAATTCAAATTGTGATCTCTTATGATTTTAATTCTATTATAACTGCACAATGCACAATCAGATGAACTGTGTTTATTGAAATAACTTTTATTAATTAATTTTTATTATTCATATATTAAATATATTAAATTATTAAATATCAATTATCAGTTATATTGATATTATTTAATTAAATTAATTAATTAATTAATTAATTAAGGTAATGTACCAGTAATTGACCATCTGTAATTTTTTGGAAAGGGTACGATTGAGAGGCTGTTTTACAGCCTATTAATAGACTATTTTTATTTTCACGTTTTTCTGATAGATGGTCAATTACTAGTACATGGTCAACCACTGGTGCATTACCTTAATTAATCGATGGCTAAATGATTAGTTTTTAATAAAAAAATAAATTCAAATATTTTTTACTATCTTGCATGAACAAATTTACATATTAATTTTTATCCAAATTTATTTATTTCGATAAATTTTCGTTTTAAGTCCTTTCCCCAATTTAATCTATTCACTTTGATCTACACAAGGCAATATGAAAAATATGGTAAACCTAAATTTTAATAGAAATCTCTATTTTTCAATTAAACTTGAATGGAACAATAACAAGAATTAAAAAAAATATTTGTCCATTGCTTTTTCTTCTTTCAATTCATTGTTTCATTTTATTACCCACGAGTAGGTATCCAAAATGGTGATGGAGACTGTGATAACGAAGCGGAAATGGCCAACGAAGTTGACAGCGAAGACGGAGGTGTTCCGATGGAATTGGAAGAACCTCTCAATTCTTCTGTGCAATCTATAGATGACCCATCTTATATTGGTGATAATTGTTTATCGACGCCTGTGAGTATTTTCACTGTTTTCATCGATATACATATGTATTATTTTTAAATTCCCCTCAATTTTTTTAATTGCATTTCCATAGGCTAATACTGAAACTAATTCTCCTCAAATGGACACTGAACCTGACTCGGAAGGAATGCGCGACGGCGAAGAAGGCGATAGTGCCGAAGCTTCCGAGCACGCCGCCGAAACCACTGAGGCCGAAGAATCTCCCGATCAATCGGTGTCTTCAGCGGGAGCATCCGGCACTACTGTACCGTCTAGTAGAGAAGCTGATGAAGGTTCTTGTTCGATGTCTTTATTTTCACCCATTCTTTTTAAGTTTGTTTAATTCTGAATGTGTGTTTGAATATTTTGTGCAATATTTATAGAACGGGTGACGGGTGAATCCGATTTGCCTGTTATCGCTGACGTTGCGAGCAGTGACGACGTTGCTCCGGCTGATGTCTCTAGTGGTTCAACTGATGCTCTTCAGACTGGCATAAGGTTGTTATTAAAATTTTGAACAGTTGTGCTTGTGTATTATTTGTCGTTTATTTATTTGATTCTTTGCATCGTTCAGTTCTAGCACTGCTGATATTGCTGATAATTCCGTGAATTCGGTGGAAAATCCTGCTATTTCAAGTTCAGAAGTGGAAAATTCTGACTTGTTGCCGAGCACATCGTCAAATTTGATGGAATGTGCAAACAGTAACAACGGTCTGGCGTTAGTTTCATCCTTGGCTGCCGACGCACTTAACGATTTAGCCATGCCCAATATACCTGAATCAAACGAAGACGGAGATCTTCCTTTGGAAAATATGGATGGGTAAATAAAAAATTACATTGATTTCCATATTTTTTTACAATAAACTCATTTAACATAATTTGTATGTATTGCAGACATCCAGATACATCCGCTGCTCAATTAGAAGATTCGATAAATTCCCAAAATATTGCAACAATAGGACAGCAACTACAATTTAATAGACCATTAGCAACTAATTCCATGGGATCACACACAGTTGTGTCTTCTAGTAATTCTGCTATTGGAGGTACATACGTCATACATAATTAATGTATAAATGTTATCGATTTTACAGCTTTATATTGTTTCAGTAGTTCATCATCAAGTATCGTCGACAAGTGCAGAATTATTAGGTGCTGACGAAAGTGCTGTGTCGTCTTCGATGAACAGCAACGGAAGTACGCCTGTTAACGCAGGTACACATGATGCAGCTGACGCTCTAGCAACTTTAGCCAGTGCTGCACTCAATAGACAACAGAGTACAAAGGTAATTTATTTTTTATTTATTTATGTGTCTCAATTTTTATTGCATTTATCATGTGAGCTTTTTGATTCTTTAGGAAGTTAAACTCGAACAAGAAGAACCTTGGTATACAGTCGGGATAGTCAAAGGAACTTCGTTCACTGTAATTATTTTTAATAATTTTTTTACTTATAAATTTTGTTCGTATCGTGTTAATATATATATATTTTCTTTTATATTTAGGTACAAAACTATATATCAGATCCAAACATTGATTTATCAAAATTGACATTAGACAATATACCAGATCTGTCTGATTTTCCCGTTGTACCGTTAGACCCAGGAACTGGATATAAATTTAGAGTTGCTGCCATCAATTATTGTGGAAGAGGAGAATATGGAGAGGTTAGTATCTCTTTTCATCACAAATCAAATTAATTTAATTTCATAATAATAATTTTTTTTTTTCTCAGGAATCTGCTTTCAAAACCTGCGTCCCAGGTTATCCAGGTGCTCCATCTGCTATTAAAATTACAAAATCTGCCGAAGGCGCTCATTTATCATGGGAACCTCCGCAAGTATCTTCCGAAGGCATATTTGAATATTCAGTGTACTTGGCTGTGAAATCATCTTTGAATTCTGCGATAAAGGTTTATTTTCTCGCTCACTTTCAATAAACAATGTATCGATCCTTATTATTCAACCGATATTTTGTGATCTCAGGATTCTGCCCCAGCTAAATCCCAATTAACTTTCGTGCGTGTATATTGTGGAAAAGCCAACACGTGTATTGTGTCTCAAGTGACACTCGGTAATGCTCATGTGGACAATTCTACGAAACCTGCAATAATATTTCGTATAGCTGCTCGCAACGATAAAGGATACGGCCCTGCTACCCAAGTTAGGTGGCTACAAGGTAAATATAATACTTGTTTTATTTTCGTTAAATGTATTAAATATTTTTACTTATTTATAAAATCTTTTTAGAAAACAAATCATCTGGTGTAAAAAGAATTCTAGCAGACGGTCGACCGCCTGGTACGCCCCCCTCCAAGCAACAAAAATTAAATATGATTCATTAAAAATAGTTATTAAATAGTGATTATCAATTGTTATGTTACTCATGTCTCCTATAATTCATAAATCCACTGAGTTTATACGCTGTCTATTTAATTTTCTAGTTTTTATCGATAAGAACCAAAAAATATTTATTACTGCAAAATTATAATTTTTTTTCAATATGTTTTTTTATATTTTTCATTGATGTATAAACAAATTGGAATGTGAAATATAGTCATTAGTTGTGAATGAATTCGAGATGTATGAGTTTTAATATGATACTGTGAGGTTTTGCGATAACTCACTACCGTATTGTAAATTATATAATATTAACATTATATTGCAATTTTCGTTACTAGCGATTTGTTTTTCTTTACAGATTAATCTAACTTAAATAGGAATCAAATATGAAATTTGTTTTTATTTTATAATCCGCAACTTGACTATGTTTATGTAATATTTTACGCATTCCCCTTGATTCCCCGGGTGGATGTGTAGTTTTATATCTGTATATTAAGTCGCTGTATCAGACATAAGGTTCAGGAAACTTTTTTAAAAAATAAAACATTTTTTTAAATAATCTATACTTCTTATAATTTTTATTATCGTCAAGAAAATCTCATGAGAATAAAATATAACTACGATATACTAATCAATTAAAAAGTAAAGCATCGATCGTGAATTTCAACAAATTATAATTTTATTTTTCGGTTTTCTTTAAATTGTTGAAACGGAATCAGATCTTCTTTTGTTACTGTTGTGTCAGTATTCTTCAAAGCATGCCAAAGATCGTTCATTTCCACAGACCTACAAAAAACCTAAAAAAATCAATCAAAAATGGTTTTAAATTCCAAAATGATCATTAAATTTAATATATTATACATACTTTTGTATTGGGTATGTTTTCAAGTTTACATTTAACAGCATTCATGTGTGATTTATTGCAAGGTATCATATAACCACCTGCTAAAAGTAAAAATGTGAAGATTCGATACTATTTAACATTTACACAAACAAAAAAAATCAGTATTACATTCAGTTTCTTTCCAGTAAGTAGCGGCTTCCATTTCTCTCAAAGGGATCATCAGCGCGTGTCTGGTCATATTTATCAAATCAGATCCAGTCAATCCATCAGTGGCTCTTACGAAATCATTCAGTTGAGAATTTCTTGTAATATTTCCCGTTTCATGAACGTTTGAAAGAATAATTTGTTTACGTGCATCACTGAATAAAAATCATTGAATATGATTGAAATTGTTTTAAAAATGCTTTAATGTCGTTAAATATTTTTATTTACAAATCTGGAAGCGGTATGTAAATTCTTTGTTGAAAACGTCTTAAAAATGCTGCATCTAATTCCCACGGGCAGTTAGTAGTACATATGAGAAACATAGGCGAGTCCTAAAATGCTTGTTTTAATAATATAATTATTTTAAAATTTATTATTAATATAATAAGACAAATTATACTTCAAAGTTTTGAATTTGTATCAACATCTCGGTAGCTGCACGTCGAAAATGTGATGAATCGGTCAGCTGAGATTTTCTGCAAATTGCATCAACTTCATCTATCAATAATAAACATCGTTGATGTCCTAACGTTGTAAATAGTCTACGAATTAATCTATAACAAAGATTCCCTTTTTTGATTTTGTTCATGTTTTATGACATTTGCAAAGAAAAATGACCTACTTTTCAGACTGACCGAACCATGCAGAAGTTATATCTGCACTAGAAACTTGATATAGTGGTAGACTAGCTTCTGCAGCAATTGCGTGAACTAGAGCAGTTTTTCCTACTCCTGGTACTCCATATAATAATGCTCGCGACCATACTGTACGCCCGTCTAATATTAACAATTGAAAAAGTATTAAAATATGTACACATAGTTGGATTGATAACGATGAAAAGTAAATGAAATTACTTGTGAATAATTGAGGGTATTTTGTTGGGTAAATAATAGCCTCTCTTAAGCTCTGCTTGACCTTATTGAGGCCGGCTATATCGTTTAGTCCTATATATGGATTGAATGAATTAAAAGGGAACATAAAAGAATAAAATTGTTTTATGTATATTATAATATGCTGACCGGAATATTTTATGATAATTTGTTGAGCAATTGGTTCTGTTACATCCCAATCTTCATTTTCGATCTTTCTGTTGGTAAGATTTTCCTGTTGTACTTTGTTACTAGAAGTAGCATTTTTATGAATATCCTCATTCTTTTCAATATCAACATCGTTAATATTGGAAGAATCTGGAGACATGGATTCACTGTGTGAACTATTACTATCAACCTTTCGACCTCGTTCGTCGAATTCAGGAAATATCAGTTTTGGGACAGACATTTTTTCAAAATTTAAAGCTTTCGGCAGCATCGTGTTCTGAAAAAAAACAAAGTAGATTTCAAATATTTCTTTTTTTTAATATTCCGAGTATATTTTTTTCAATTACCAAATAAAAGATTAATTAATACTTTCGAAAAGTCATAAATTAATATTGAACAACTTACATCAAATGTAGAATGTTGATTGATTGAATTTTTTTTTAATTGTCCATCGAAACCGTCCGAACTCATTGTCGGCCCTGCGCGCCATTAATTCAAACGCGCTGTCAAACAATGACTTTTCGCCACGCAACCATAACCCACTTCAAATACCGAAACCAATATAATACATACATATATCAATTTAAATAATCTAGTTTGAAAATTTTAGTAAAAAAAATTCATCATTTCAAATTTAATTAACCACAATATCCAACAATACATTTGAGTGATGGTCGAATGTTTCGACATAGGCGATTTGAGATCAGCTGTTAAATGACAGATGTCATGGGGGAGCAAGCGGAGCTGTTAGTCGATCTCGATCGAAAAATTTCGTTCGGTAATGAACTAGGAAAGAAGCTAGACCCCATCATAAAAATCGATGGAGCGTATAAAATCCGCAAGAAAATCCAACAAGAGGTCTCTTTCTTGAAAAAGGTTGCGCCATCCCGCCTTATGACCCGATTTGTTTTGTTAAACTATGGTGAAATCTTATTATTTACTGTTGGAACAGCTCCAGTCGTCGAAAGTGGTGAAGAAAGAACAACTTTCTTGTTCTAATCTTCGACATCTTGCCGCTGTAGTAGAATGTGCCTTGAGACCTGGTGTTGTTGCGCTGAGTAAAGTCTTTCACACATCTGACGGTAACAGAGTGAGTATTGATGTTGTCAGTGAAAATGGGAAAATATGGACTAAAGGTATGAAAATATTTCGTTGAATTTATCAAATCTGTTTTCACCCTGTTGATATATGTATATATATATACGATTTTATGTTTATGCAGTTATAGCTAGAAATCCAAGATCTCTATCTGCGTTAAGTCACGGAAATGCATCGTATGGTGCCAGATCTGTTTTAGATCAAGCAGAAGATTATTTAAATTGTGCAATTCAACATCCTTGTTTTTATCAAACTCCACAGGTATAAATAGTTATATTTTTTAATATTTGTAATTTTCAAAACGTTATCGAATTGAATTAAAACTTTATAATTTTCAGGTCATTTTCGAATTTGTCAGCGGTATAGAAGAAGTACTGGCTTTCAAACTTCAAAATTTAGGTATTATAGTGAAAGGTGAACGGATTCCTACATCCCGTAGCATTTATGACATGTCTGATTCTGAATTAAGTGACAGTGAAAACGAATATGAAAATACAGAAATGTATAATATACGTCAACATATTGTAGTTACTAAAATGACATACTTTTATTGTATAGTTGTTTTTTTTTTTTCAGTAAATTAAATTTGGATAATTGTGAGCAACTCAATGTTGAAACTCAACTTGCAGAAGTTGATACGTTAAATTTAGACGTTACTACTATGATGGCATATGTAAGCAATCTTACAAATGGTTATTGCAATTTTGTTTTCAAACAACCTTTATTGAGCCAACAAGCTACATGGGAAGCTAAAAGACCTGTAAAACCAGAACTCGATCGGTTATTCGAAGGTAATATATTAGCAAATTTAGTTTGAATGTTCTTAGCATTTATTTTATATTTTTGGAATCAGGTAAAAAACTCATATGCTGTGAAGCTGCATGGGAAGATTTTACTAAAATAGTAGATATACTTGGAGGACCAAATGAAAAATCAAGAGCGTCTGAATTAGAAAAAAGAGTTTCGGTCATGCCAGACGATGAAAACGGCAAGAATTTAATTATCTCATTATAATTCGTAATGAATATTTGATTTATTCATGTTTTTTTTACAGGACCTGATGATACTAAAAGAGCCGAATTGAAAGTAAAAGGAAGAATTAGATTGCGCTCCAAAATTGTATTTAATTTTGGTCAAAGAGTAAGAGCTTTAACTGTTTCTGCAAACGAAGGTTTTGTTCGGGCTGCTAAACAACAGGTATAAATATGAATCATAAATATATTTATTTTGTTTATTCAGTGTTTCACAATATTTCTGTTTTCAAGGGAATTAATTATGCTGCTATTATACATGAATCTAGAGCGCTTACTGAGCAAAAGCAAACAACAGCAACAGCGACGATATTGTCTGAAACTTAAGCATTTTTTTTAATTAATCATTTATTTATTAACTGAAAAATATGAAATGCTTCTTTAATGCAATTTAACTGTGGTATGATTCATGCGGTATGGAAAAAAAGATCTATATTCTGTATACAATTTATTTAAGAATAATGGATAACATGACATAAATGTTCAGCAAATACAGTAAAAATTTATTAGTATAAACTTTTTTATGAATTTTGTAAGTCACAAATCATTATTTGGAATAAAGCTATTTAAATAATTTATACACTTTTTAGAGCACCATTTAGTTTCCTTATTTAACAATTATTTCTATTATTGTACAAATTTATAAGAATTATGCGACCTTATGGTTACGACTTGCAAGCGTAGATAATGTGAAAGTAGGATCAAGAATGATTCTTAAAATGAAATGTGTAAGAATCACAAAAGATCAACATGAATGAAAAAAGATCCGAGGAGTCTTCACCCAGAAAAAATAGTTACTTATTGATATTTATAATAAATATTTATATTTATAAAAATGCACTTCTACTAAAATCAGTCTTAATTTTTTCATATATTTCTTAATATTTCAAATAAGTTTTCTTACATTTTATCATGATATTTTAGAATTTAAAGTGAAAATATGATTCGTTAATTAAATATTGAAAATAAGTATTCGATCTACGGTAATCAAGTACACAATACTGTTGATATTTAACTTTTCCACTTTTGAGATACGATATATTCAAATTTAATTATGTTTTTGGTGAAATACCATAATATTACACACAAACCTGGATTTTTAAAACAGACAAGAATAAAACCACCTGAAATATCCACAACCTAATACTTTTCTGACCTTCACCGTTTAAAAAATAAATTAAATAAATTAAGAAACATTCAATATCATAAAAATTTTGGAACTCCAGCTTCATCTAACAAATGCGCGTTCAAATCTCTTATCTCATAAGGTCCTTCTCCAATCGAAGTATGAATTAAATATTTGATCAAATTACTTTTATGTTCTTCAATAACTAATTTACTCTTAATTGTATCAGGCAAAGGAACACTTTTAATAGGAATTCCTTTAACATATTCGACATTTTCATTTGTATTCGTCGGAAAGGCTTGCTTGATCAAGGTATATGCAATTGGAATTTGATCTTCCAACATATATAAACATGCGTTCGGTCCAGCATCAAAAGTATACGCAATTTTATTCGATCCACATGCATCGTTGTAAGAATGTATCAAATTAATAATCGCATAAGACACAGGATTCATATACACGAAAGGTGGGTAAGTATCCATACAAACAGCATGAAACTGATTGCTATCTTTCATCGTGATTTCAGCAAACAAATTGAAATCTTTTTCAAGAATAGCTTTTCTCATAAGGCTCACACGTTCCGGCACACAATTCGACACCCGATATTTTAACAAATCAGAAGACTTCACACTGTCCTGCATGCCTTTAGTTGAACTCGTTTTCTTACGATCATCGCTAACGACAACTATAAGCACTTTCATTTGAGGCCAATGATCAGCAGGAGCTATTTGAGCAGCCACAGAATCGGAACCGTCCTGCGACACCCCAGCATGCCATTGAACGAACCCTCCCATCATGCTCCTACAAGCGCTTCCAGAACCCAACCTCGCTATACTAGAAAGATCTCCTTTGATTTTATATAAATTACCCAAAGCCGCAACCAAGCACGCATATCCAGCAGCCGATGAAGCTAGACCGGCAGCCGTGGGGAAATTATTTTCAGAGCAAATATTTATATGGTACGTCAAGAACTGAGCGGACACAGTTTGCTGATGAGCCGCTCTTCGTTTAATTTCATCGATACAAGAAAGAACTCTAGTATTTAAAGATTCTTCTTTCTGGTTAAGCCACATTCGAGTTTTTTCAACTTTAGGTCCAGCGAATACAGTGGTGGTCGCATGCATGACCTCAGGGGCCAAAGTCCCACTTATCGAATCGTTCAAAGGCACCATCAAACGTTCGTCCCGTTTGCCCCAATACTTGATGACAGCTATGTTGACAGGAGCAGCCCACGTGGCCATCCGGGAGCCCCCGGATCCTTTGGATCCTCCGTTTTCCATGTCTTATCGTCCTCGGGCAACTTTCTAAACTGAACGGTCGACACCGATTCGCTTTGTGGGTTTTGTGTACGCGGGTCATATCGGTTTATCGGGCCGCTATTCTCGCGCGCATCTTTCCCGACGCACGCGATTCGAAAAGAATGGATGGCTTTGTTATTTCTATTTTGGATAATGTTTCCATTGTGGAGCCCGCGTAACAGTATGTAAAGGCGGATTCGCTAGTATATGTGTGTTTACGAAATTGCTAATCGGCGGGGTTCATCGCGAAATTTCTCAAACTCGGTTACGCCAGTGCAGATTTTTTGTTCGAACGGATGTTCCGTTTGGGATCGTGTTTGATTTTTCAATTGTATATTGAAGAGTGTTTCTTGATAAGCGTAATATAAAAAAAAAAAAAGAATCGCTTATATAATATAATCTTGAAGCGGTTTGTTGCATACTACGTGCCTAAATAAACGACATTTTTAAAAAAGGTTCATATTGTCTGATTGTATTTATTATTTTTTAAATAAAATCAATCATTTTATTAAAAAAAATGAGAACGATGGATATCTTACCTATGTTCTTTTAAACTCAATTGAATGTAAAGAAATAAAACATTTTTTTTTATTATATCATTTTAATTTACAATTGGTTTTGAAATTAATCGAAAAATGTCTGAAAGAAATTGTGATAATTGTTAAATAAAAGATTCGTTTTAGAAATACAGTTATACGGAGGCCGACAACTGTTTACGGCAGCTGGCGGGGAGAGCGCCACACGGCGCCGCACACATACACGCCTAGCCGTATACGTATACGAAAATCGGGGATAACACACGTCGCACGTTTTCCCCACGTTATGGGAAGTCGTCAGTATTGCCGCTCATCGGAACGCTTCGAAAAATTCGCCAAAATACAAAAAAATACGCTCGAACCGCTGAAAGATTATACATTTCAACGAAAAATGATATTTTAGATTGAAAATAATCATGGAACTACAGTTCTCGGCGAAGTTTTGATTACGTTGCAATATTTTAAACGCTGACGAGAACGAACGATTCGCAGACGGGGCATCGATTAAAAATAAATAAAAGTTTATTTTGTCGCCGATCGACGTCAAAACGGCGTAATATTAAAAAATAAAACAGCAATAATTGAAGAAAAATTTGTAATTCCAGGCGACGGGGCGTCATCGATCTTTTTTAAATTTCCTCGCGCGATTAGGAAAATCGAATTCCCGCTTTCCCGAGGCGGATTTGCGCGCCCCTCCGGGAAGGAAAAGTTCGAAAATTTCTCGCTCCCGAATATTCGAAGCGATAGTTTAGGAATATTAATAGATAATTAGCGAATTCGAGGAAAGTTCGGAGGTTCGCGCGCGACGGCTAGCGGGGCCGGGCGCGGCGCGGCGCGCGGCGGCGGTCGGGTGGTAACCCCGGGGGCGCGCGTGTGCGTGTGCCTCCGCCCCCGGGGCCCCGCAGTCGGCATGGGCGCGCGCCGCTAGCGCCATGGAGGAGGACTCCTACATCGTGTCCAACTTTCACTCGATTTGCCGCCTGTGCCTGCGCAAGAGCGGCCTCATGAGCCCCTTGTTCGAGCACGCGGCCCCCTCGCCGCCGCCCCGCGAGGGCGCCGTCCCCGTGCCGCTCTACGCGATGCTCGCCGAGCTGGTCGCGCTCACGATGGCGCCCGACGACGGCCTGCCCTCGCGCATCTGCCACCGCTGCCTGGTGCGCAGCGAGGAGGGCGTGCAGTTCCGCGCGCTGTGCGCCGCCAGCGACGCCAAGCTCCGGAGGCTCACGCGCAAGCTGCCCTCGCGGCAGCCTCCGCCCCCCGCGCGCCCCCCCCCCCTGGCGCCCCCGTCGCTCGCCGCCTCCCTGCAGCCCGTCGGCTCGCTGGCGGCGCTGGGCCTCGCAGGCCACCTCGGCTCCCCGGCCCCCGAGCCCACGCAGCAGGCCGCCTACTCCCTCGAGCCGGACCTGCCGCCGGAGGACAGCGTCGTGATGGTGGTCGACCCGAGCCTCGACTACGACACCTCGGAGGCGTCGGACAACGACAACGACAACGACGCCGACAACGACGCGGACAACGACAACGACGCCGAGGGCGACGGGGACGCCGACGCCGACGGCGACAACGAGGGGGACGCCGAGGGCGAGATGGAGGGCGAGGCGGACGACGGGCTGGACGAGTCGCTCGCGAGCAAGGTGTTCATGTGCCAGTACTGCGACCAGGCGTTCACCGAGGCCGAGCGGTGCCGCGCGCACGAGCGGCTCGAGCACGACGCGCGCGCGCCCCCTGGCTGCACCACCTGCGGCCTGGTGTTCGCCGAGCGCGCCGGCCAGGCGGCCCACGCGCGCGCCGTGCACGCCTGCGCGAGGCCCTACTCGTGCGCCACGTGCGACAAAGCCTTCGGCCGGCGCTCGGACCTCCGCAAGCACTCCGTGGTGCACACGGGCGTGCGCCCCTACCGGTGCCAGTTCTGCCACAAGAGCTTCAGCCGCAACACCAACCTCTCGAAGCACCTGCGCATCCACTCGGGCCAGAAGCCGCACGTGTGTCCCCAGTGCCCGCGCAGCTTCATCTCGAAGGGCGACCTTTCGCGGCACGCGCTCGTGCATTCGGGGGCGAAGCCCTTCGCGTGTTCCGTGTGCTCGCTGACGTTCGGCCGCCGCGACAAGCTGGTGAAGCACGAAGCGCGGCACGCGAGGGCCGAGCCCGAGCCGAGCCCGCCGGCGCACGCCGACAAGGCGGACGCCCACGAGAACATGGTGATCACCCTGGACCCGTACAAGAACCTGTCGGACGAGACGGCGATCGACGCCGACGGGGACGTGTTCGCCGCTCCCGACATAGGCTTCGACGCTCCCGACATAGGTTTCGACGAGCGAAACCTGCTCGATCTGCCCCGGGTGCCCGACCACATCTCGGGCGAGGGGAGCTTCTCCTTCGAACCGAGACAGATGTTCAAGAGCGAACCCTCCCCCGATCGCGTCTCGGACGATCAGGACCTGTTCAACGGCGAGATCAAGCAGGAGGACGACGAGCCGACGAAGAACACCATCCAGTGTCCGCTGTGTCCGAGGCAGTTCTCTTCCGCGCTAGACTTCAACAGCCACATGCAGCTGCACGAGGGAATCAAAAGTTTTCACTGCAAACAGTGCAACAAAACGTTCATGAGGAAGCGGGAGCTGGACCGGCACGCCATAGTTCACACGGGGTTCAAGCCGTACGAATGCACGCGTTGTGATAAAAAGTTCGGTCGAAAAGACAAGTTGGTCCGCCACGAAAGAATACACGACGAGAAGAAAGAGTATTCGTGCTTCGAGTGTCCTTCGACGTTTTCGAGAAAGGACACGTTGATGTCTCACATAAAAATACACTTCCCCGGATTCAAAGACATCAACACCGACGGGGACATGATGTCGGACGAGATGGACGACGTCGACAACATGGAAGACGATCTAATGGGTCACGAATGATTGACGTTCATCGGTAGTGTAAATTTCGGACGATACTGACTCATCGAATTGTTTTTCCCCTTAGACTCGGAATTTTGAAGATTTGCAACCGAAACTGTAAAAGCTGTGGCCTTTATTATAATTTTCCTCGAAAACGTGTCAATACAAATGTAGTTACGATTTCATTTACGGTTTTGTAATAATTGAATCGTTTATACGGAAATAGATAGACTTTAATAGTAAATTGATCAATTTGCATGGAGCGTTATAATTTTCTTTTCTTTTTTTCAATTTAATGTTAAGATTAGGGACTAATCACACAAATACACTTAACACCTCCATTATGTATACAAGCATTTTACGTTTAAGCATTTTTATATTTTTTGAATAAATCAAATATGTTTTGTATTTTAAATATAACAATTAGGATAAAAATTGTAAATTATCACACTCGATTAAAAGTGGAATCCTGTGAATTGTATATCAAGGAATTTGATACTGAATTTTTATAGTTGACTTTGTTAGTTATAGTTTCTTTTTTAACTTTGGTAATTTGTACACTAGGTTATCTTCTCTTTTTTTTAAATTTTTTTTTGACTTATTATAGTTATGTGTACTCACTTAACACAGGGTTAACAGTTGAATAATTTTTAATATTTTTAGAAATCATTATTCGTACATTATGTTGTATTTCGTATTTTATAATTTGTAATTGATTTCATGGAGTTTTGGATATCAAATTGGTGAAAAATAAATCAAATGACACATTTGTGTATTATAAATATTTTTAATAAAGTATTTTTATAATCTGCATAATATTTAGTATGTATGTAGTTTATTTCAATTATTTATAACCAGTTCACCGAGTAAGAAATGGAATAAGAGAATAGATCTAGATCTCCGATAAAATGTGACGATACGTTTTGCAATTGTCTCCGAACAATTCTCTGCAAAGTGTCGTCTCAAGTTAGATATAGTGAATTTGCAACGGGAGAATTTAGAGATAAAACTCAATTAAGGGAAATCAATACCTGAAATTTTTTATTTTCTTAAAAGAATATTTTTCGACAATGTGTTATGAAATATAGAATGTTTGGGAAAAATATGAATTTGGAATTATTGTTTTAATCTTTAATTTACCAATTATAATTACATGATTATATTTCATCATTATGAACAATAAATTATTTCACACAAAAAAAGATGCTGACTTTCATTTAATCAATTTATTCAATATCAAATTCAATTCTTATTATTAGTAAATAATAGCTGGAGAATTACATTGTATAGTTTTTCTTAAAAGTATAAATGCACATTCAACATGTGGAAGTATATTATAACACATGTTTTCATTCAATTTGTAAACAATATCAAAATGGAATGTAACAAATTACATGAGTAGTAAAAATGGAAAAAAAATCATTTACATCCTGAGCTACCAGCAGCTGCACATTTGCAATCTCCTTCGCATTTGCAGACACATAAACACTTTCCGTCTCCTTTGGAAGAGCATTCGCAGTTGCCTCCGCATTGGCACTTTTCAGCGCATTTGCAGTCGCACGCGCATTTTCCAGTCTTGGTGGGGCTGCATTTGCATCCACCTCCGCATTTACATCCTGAGCTGCCAGCAGTTGTACATTTACAGTCTCCCTCGCATTTGCAGACACAGTAGCATTTTCCGTCTCCTTTGGAAGAGCATTTGCAGTCACCTCCACATTGGCACTTTTCAGTGCATTTGCAGTCGCATGCGCATTTTCCAGACTTGGTGGGGCTGCATTTACATCCACCTCCACATTTGCAGCCTACACCAGTAGCAGAACATTTGCAATCTCCTTCGCATTTGCAGACGCAGTAGCATTTTCCGTCTCCTTTAGAAGCGCATTTGCAATCTCCTCCACATTGGCATTTTTCAGCGCATTTGCAGTCGCATGCGCATTTTCCAGACTTGGTGAGGCTGCATTTGCATCCACTTCCACATTTGCAGTCTACACCAGTAGCAGAACACTTGCAATCTCCTTCGCATTTGCAGACGCAGTAGCATTTTCCGTCTCCTTTAGAAGCGCATTTGCAATCTCCTCCACATTGGCATTTTTCAGCGCATTTGCAGTCGCATGCGCATTTTCCAGACTTGGTGAGGCTGCATTTGCATCCACTTCCACATTTGCAGCCTACACCAGTAGCAGAACACTTGCAATCTCCTTCGCATTTGCAGACGCAGTAGCATTTTCCGTCTCCTTTAGAAGCGCATTTGCAATCTCCTCCACATTGGCATTTTCAGCGCATTTGCAGTCGCATGCGCATTTTCCAGATTTGGTGAGGCTGCATTTGCATCCACTTCCACATTTGCAGCCTACACCAGTAGCAGAACACTTGCAATCTCCTTCGCATTTGCAGACGCAGTAGCATTTTCCGTCTCCTTTAGAAGCGCATTTGCAATCTCCTCCACATTGGCACTTTTCAGTGCATTTGCAGTCGCATGCGCATTTTCCAGACTTGGTGGGGCTGCATTTGCATCCACCTCCACATTTGCATCCCGATGCTGTATCAACCGGGACCTTGGAATCTTTTTTCACACAGCAAGTTTTATCCATGTTGTGTACTTGTTATCTATAAAATGTACAATAAGTATAAATAAAGTGTTAAATTTTTAAATTAAACGAGGTTATGATAAGCATTGATTGTAAATTGAGTTACTGACTTTATATAATATTTATATTTGATCATGAATATAATAATATGTAGTTATATAACGCACCAATGGTTGAGAACTTCTCATTGTCAGAAAAACAGAAAAATTAAAGTTTTTAAAGACAATAATCATTCTGAAAGGGCGCGATAGATAAGATATAAGTAATAACTATTTTATCATTTCTATCGCACTGTTTTTGAAAGATTATCGACTTTAAAAACCTCAATTTTTACTTTTTTCTGAAAAATGTTCAATCACTGGTCACTAGGAAAATTATTCGATAAAATCTCGAGCAGTGCCGTAGCAACCTATTGACAATTGGGCAAGCAAGCACCTAGGATGCATGATTTTTTTTTTTAATAAAACGAATGTAATACAATTAATTTTTTTCACAATAAAATTTTCAAATGATTACTTTCAAACAATTTAGATTCTATCCACATTTATATAAAAATAATTGAAAAAATTTTTGGAAATTCGAATAATTTTGAAAGGTATCGAATAATTTTAGTTTATGAAAATTTAAAATTAAAAAAAATCATTTTTGCCTCCCCCCCTTGCAAAAATCTGAAATGACAGAGGGCGCCAAATTTAATATTTGCCAAGGGCGCCAGAAACATTGCTACGACTCTACTGAATATCACATGGTAACCCTTAAGCGAATTCGACCGAAAACAATTGATCACACAACCAATTTTCAAACACCAAATCACCGACCAATCAAAAAACCAAAACATCCAACAACAAAAACTATCCAAAATTTCAACAAAACAAAAAAAACCACTTACATTTACAAACTTCACCGCTCGCTCAACAGGGGTCTCTGGGCGCCTCGTAGAGTTGGTACTTCTGGCTTCGGGCTGCAGTCGACAGTGACGCCCAACGGCGCAGTACCGGCGTTTATAGGAGCGCCGGTGCAAGCGGCACCACAGCCGCCGCGCCGGGTGCACCCCCCCGCACGGTACCAATGCCCCCCGCGCCCCCCGCCTGCGCTGCGCCCCCGCCCCCCTCTCGATATGACCCCCTCCTCCCCTCGGCAATAATCGATCGGCCGAGTAAACATTTCGGGCGCGCAATAAACAATGAATGCTTGGACTTGCCGTTGGGATGGATTTTAGGTTGTGGCTTGTTAGGGGGTTGGGTTTTGTAGGAGGTTTTGGTTTTTGGGTGTTTTGAATTTTAGCACATGGGACATAACCTCAACGTCCGGGAGTGTGCGAGGATCTTTCGGTTTCATCGATCGGTTTTGGGTGTGGAAATTTGAAAATGTGTTCTATTGTCGATTTTTTTGTACTTTTGCGTAATCGATTCGTATCGAGAAATTTGTTAATGTGTACAAGATGCAAATAAACTGGTGTAAATGTCTGTTTGCATTTCTGTTGGTAGTTATGTTTTAATTATAGGTTCGAACAATATGGATGTTAAACGATCTGTGTACGTAGTGAGTTTTTTTTTCGATTAAAAGTTCGATGGTTTTCATTGGAATCGAATTCTGTTAAACTCTTTTCAACGATGTGGATAATTTATTCGATGCGCAATAAACGATTGTTATTATGAGGAGAATCGGAATATCAATCATGACAATTATCATTATTTAATTGACGCACATCAGTTGGAAATCAGTACGAAAATATCGTCGATAATCATGTAATTTTCGAATAATCCTGCACTTATGTTAGGTGCGTAAGTTATTTATTAACAAATTTCCACTAACATGAATAAAAATGCATTACAAGTGCTTAAATTAAGATTCTTAACGAGTAATCCTTTACTTTAAATGCGTAGATTATATTTTGCCAAATTTGCATTTAAAAATAAAAAAAAAGAATTACAAGTGGTTTAATTAAGATTCTTAACTTATTTCTCGCGTAATTCATGCGTTATAAGTGCGTAAATTAAGTTTTTTTTTAAAACAAATTTCGCGTATAGTTTGAAGGTAACATTAATCAATTTCAACCATATCTTAACGAGTTTCGGGTTCACAATTTGTACAGGAAGATCTTTTGCCTTCCAAACTGTTTTTATGTGCAAATTTAGAATTTTCTAATTGTAATCTAAGGATTTGGATTTATTTTTGTCAAACATAAACTCCTTACGACAAATAAAAGAACAAATTCTCTGCCAAATTAAATTTAAGCACATATGTATAATGCATTTTTATTCGTTAAAATCCAAATTTGTTAACAATAAATTTACGCACCATAAGTGCAAAATCACCTAATTTTCTTACAAATTAATTTCATCAAAATAATTCAATAATTCATAAATTTTTTCGATATTTCATAAACTTTCCGATAATGCACGCGACACTACGAATCCAGCAATTTCTGCACGTCAAACAATTTCGCAACCATATAAACAATCAACAACAGTTCACAATTTACGCAATTGACAATCGTTAATTTTTCGCAGAATTTCGAAATCGACGAAATGGCGCCTTTCCGTGTTTCCGAACGTTGCGAAAAATAAAATCACATGAGTCACAGTTCCGGCGATTCGATCGTGCGAGTTTAAAGTTTGATTATGGAAAACAAAATGACTGGAAACTTGTAGAATGTTCGGATTTATTAGTGTCCTCTTGTAATTATGAGTTAATCGATTGATTATGCTTTTATCGTTTTGACCCAGATATGTTCGATTATTATATTAGGCTGATGCGAAAATTGTCACGTATTTTTTTTATCAAATGATAATACTGTTTTTTTTTATATTTTTTTATTATTTCAATCAATTATGCGGTTTCTTTTAGTGCAAATAACCTTCTTCTACCTTTTTACGAGCATAAATATATTTATAAAAACCTTCTGATTTCGAACTGAAAAATGAATCAAGAGCTGTTTTGAGTTTTTCCAAATTTGTATGCTTTAATTGACGAGGGACTGAAACATCGTATTTTGAAACCAACCCGATGCGTTACAGATACTGCAATTTTTTTATTGGTCGACTCTTATCTTCAATATGATTTCTCTAATATTTTGACATCGATCGTGGTTAGTAACATGTGATCATAAGTCTTTAAAAGCCGCCCAGTAATTTTTTATTAGTTATGAAAAAAATCCCTAGATATAAACTTTGACAACCACAACTGAGTAATTGTAACTTTAATTGCATCTCTACTTTACACATTACATATAAGTATTTTTAGTTGCCACGGTTGCGTTATTATTTTTATAAAAATTAGTACAGCGAAAAATGCCATAAATACACTTTATTATGAGCCATTTCAAAAATTTCTGTTGGCTATTTATTGTTCACTGGCTAGGCCAAAACTTAACAAATACTGAAAATGAAGTATCCTTCACATAATAGAATAGTTTGAACACAGGTGTAACTCGAAAGGCGAAAAATTTGTTATCATCGAAAAAATTGGTAAGAAATTTCGCATCAGCCTAATAATAAATTATATTCGTTTTATCGTTGTTTATTTTTAAGAAAATGGGTAGTTAATTCATTTTAGCTTTTGTCAATCGATTGGAAAATAGAGATTATTTGTTTTTAGCAAAAAAAAAAAAAATACCAATTTGACGAATTATGTTCTGAGAAATCATAATGTTTTCAATTATTCGATAAATCTGAGTTTTTATTTCATGATTTTTAAATTATTCAATTGAACGTATTTTTTATGAGCATTATACGACGATAAATATGTTCGTTTTTTAGTTTTAGTAATAAAATATATGATTTCATTATCTTTTTATTATCTTAACTGTAATAGATGATAAAAACTTCAGGGTTAAATTTCATTCAGAAATTCGTAAATAATCCTAACAAGATTCAGAAATACAGCCGAAATCGTCAAAACAATTAAATATCAATCATATAAATCATATAAAGATAATACAATGATTTCGATTTTTTTTAAATTGTATAAAATGTGTTATTTAATACGTACTGATACGCAACAACTAACTTTACGCGTATGGTATTGAAAAATAAGGTTATCAACAACAACTGGAGGAATAAGTTTGAACTCAGTTAACCCAGAACATTGTAGCCGTCAAATGGTATCGTTAATGTATTTTATTGACTTTATTACTATGAGAAGTGGTCGTCCAAATATTTATGAAAAATCGTAATCGCTGCCGTTATAAAAAAGTCGTTAATAATAAGACGTATTCGCATTCGAAAAAAGTCTGATTAGATTCTTTTTTCCGCATTTATAATTGCATAACGACATTTTTGTCAATTGCAGACAATGTATGTGACAATTAAAAAAATAAATACTTTTTCGATATGAATGTTTTTGATTTACCACAGATAATAACTATTTTAAGTATAAAAATTCAACCCGTAGTTTTGGATTATATTGAAATGAATCGATTTTTTGTCCATTGAATATTTTTTTAAATATCAAAGTGCAAATAAAACGACATAAATTTCACGAAGTTTTATAAATAATTCAAAATCATGTTTCGATTATTCAATTTGTATAAAGTAGTTAGTTGGACAAATTAGTATTAGATTTCTTAGAAACTCATAAATTTGATATGAGTGGAATCTATTTGTTGAATTTAATTTACGAATCTTCACAATTACGAAAATTGCAAAAGTAACAGCTTGAGTTATATAAATTTAAAATTTACACCAACTAATGTCTGTAAAAACTGTCATTTCAAACAAAAATAAATAACGCATTTGGCTAAATGATTACAATCTCATTTGAAACAATTTTCTTTAATTTTGTATAAGCAAATTTTAAAATTAACAAATAAAATACAATTATACAAAATTGAAGGAAATCATTACAGATGTATTTTGCTTCGAAAATGTTTAATTGTAAAAAAAATCAATTAGACATTTTCTAAGTTATATAAAACGCCGGAAAATGTATTAACGCAACCTCATTATAGGCATTAATAATATAAAAGAAAATTATAGATAATTGGCCTCGTTAGTAAAATTGAAAAATGGTCGAAAAAAAGTATCAATGATTCACCATAATTTGCGTAATTCTATAGTATTTCGATTTTCAACAAAAAAATGATCAAATTTGAAACAAAATACCATCTATACTCGATTTGAGCAATTATTCGATCAATAGAACAACTAGCATATCGACGTTTTGTTTATCGTAAATTTTATTAACATATTACAGATGGCGCGTTTTCCGTATGTTTTTCAAAAAAATTGCAATGTGTGCTTTGATAGGGCAAATTTTTGCCATTCTGATATCTGTTATCTGTAATTAATGATCGGATACAATTAGTTGCTTGTTTAAAAAACAATGAAGGACGGTTAATTGTTGTTTATATCTCATCGACATGATGCAAATGTCAAAACGGTTTATTTTTATTTTGTAAACGATCATATCAATGAAATAAATTTTGCTTACTTTTGTTATTGCTGTTTATTATAGTGTTGCGGATTAATGTATGATAGTTGAAGATACTTTATTTGATAATACGAATGTATAAATAAGATTTTTATAAATGTTTAAAAAATCATGAAGTTTTTCATTTATATCATAATTGAAATATATTTTAACGTAAATTCGGGAACACTATTGCTTACAATTAATTATTATGTACTTGTAATTTCTTTCAAGTATAATTCTGATTTCTCTTGTCTCATATTTCGTTTATGTCGTTATTGATTATGAAAATTTAACATATCTTACTATAATATATTCTATCAATTTAATGGATTTTTTTATTATCGCGCACGTCAAACAAGACCAATATCAAAATGATAACTTTTCACTTAAATTCAATATTACTCACTTAAAACGCGGGTACTGCGAGTGTTTTAATATCTATTGACCTTTTTCCTATCGTACAGACAGATTTCATATAAAAATAACCGATTATTTTTTCGCAAATCTATAAAAAAGACTTATCTTACATACATACGTAATTCCAACCCAAAAAAATACGAAAATATAACTTTTTTTTACATTTTCACCGCGTCGATAAAAATTAATATTTATAACTTTTTACATTATCTATATTCTAATCAGTTCTTTCAAAAAGTCCATTTTTTTCGATCGAAAATACATGCATTATTAAAACACTATATAATTTTCGAATAAAAATTTGAACAATCTT
Organism: Hydropsyche tenuis; assembly: GCA_009617725.1. Taxonomy (NCBI): domain Eukaryota; kingdom Metazoa; phylum Arthropoda; class Insecta; order Trichoptera; family Hydropsychidae; genus Hydropsyche; species Hydropsyche tenuis. Next base: position 1,008,474 of record VTON01000011.1, on the reverse strand, counting down.
TAGTCGTAATGTTTTTCGAAATAGTCATGGAATTACCATAAATCATTGAATTTTTTCAGATCAAATCGAAATCTCAGTTAATTTCAAAAAATTTCATCACAATAACAGCAAACCACGTTTCTGATTGTTTCAACATTTATCAGAATCCATTTCACGTATTCATCAACAGTTAAACCGTCACTCTTATCATCTTATCATCATCGAAAATTATCATTCGAACTTATTGCCAGCATCATCGATACCGGACCTGAATTTTGACTAAAACTTCGCAACAATCTCGGTCCAGCAACTGGAGGACATCGTCAACTTTCAACTTTGTCGTTGCTCGAAGTTGCGGGGTTATCTCGGATATATGATATCATGCCACGAGGTTAATTGACGTGGGAGCGACCAGATGACCGCTTGATGATTATTTATTCGATACTGAGATTACAATTTGTTCAATTGCAACTGTTGCACTTTGATCGTCTTGATGGATTTTTCAGTTTTTGGGCGGCCGTCACGTGTAATTCTTTTTGTCGATGACACAGAGTCGTTATCGTAAAACTTACAGTTCGATTAAATAATGTATTCGTGTACTTTAGAACGTGTTTTAATTGATATATGTTTGATATTGTATTATTTTTTTGGTATGAATCGATTTTTAATTTGTGGTGTTGAAGTTCGTTTTATGATCGTAGATTTTTATTGTGATTTGCGTTTTGTGAGATTAATTTCTAAAAAGGTGGATTATAAATGTCAAATTTTGGATCTGACCTATGTACGTTTTGTTCCTTTTCTATATTTCACGGTACATTTCGTCGGCATAGAAATGTCCTTTAAATTTTAAACGAGTTGGGAATTCGTTCTAGTTGTTTTCAAAGTTTCTTTGTGGTATTATTTGAGGAGTTAGTACGTTCGGTCGAAAAAGTTTAAAGTTTGTCGACATTTTAAAGGGTTTTTTTGTAGTAATAAACATTTGACCGCAACAGTCTCTCGTATCTGTTGGGTTGATGAGCAATGGTTAAGGAATCTTTTGAAGACGAATTCGTTTACAATACGAACAGAAAATAACGTTTACTTTTCATAAAAAATACAGATCTGATATTTTGACTTTGAATCACAGTGTGCCAGTATATCGAACGTGTTATTGTATGTATTGGTGATTATTTTAAATTTACTTACGTTGATTATTGTCTCAAGGTAGGTTTTTTTCGTCTTCAAAAAGTTCACGAATTGGAAATAATTTCAAAGAAAGACGTCTGAATATAGGCAAGTGTTATCATTTAATTTTTAATCTAATGCAATAGGTTTGACCGAAATAGTTGAACTAATAACTTGATACAATAATAAATAAATAATTGCACAATTTTGAAATATGAAAAGCAAGCTGAAACGTTAGACAAGTCTGAATGAGAGCGATTTCTTTCTAATTGTAAATTGCAATATATATTTTGCAATCGTTATCGAATATTATCACTCCGTTTTATCATTAAAATTGCGACAATTAAAAAATAACCTGTTATAATATAGACTAACGAGAATCACTACCCGCGAAAAATTAACATATCACTCATTTTTTCGAATATCAATTTTAAAACGTACACGCACAGATCCTCAAATATTTCCACAGCCTTCGATCTGCTCAAGCACGAAAAACTCAACTTCAAAAGATCGAACATTCAAAAATTTTAAACACTTTTGTCATTCATGACACGAACTTCTTTCGTGACCGTCCATTTTTCACGACACACTTGAACCAACAGTTTCTTATTATTTTTAAAATCTAATCGCCATCGCGTTCATAATATTTACATAAATCAATAATCACAATAAAAAGTGAAAGTTTATCGCTAATTTAGTGAAAATCAGCGAAAATTCGAACACGCACGACAAAATGGCGACCGATCTTTTAACCCTTCACCCCCGGTTCGTTATTTGCGACCGTTTTTCGTTTGTTTAATTATTGTAAAGTTTTGTATGTGGTGGCTTATTGGTATTCGGATCGATATTGATAATTATTCATATTGTCCTTCGTTTTATGTGTGTATAAATTGTAATGACGCGCTCATGTGCTTTCGAAGCGTTCGCAAATATCATTGAACCGTGCTGTTATTGATTTTTATTATGCAATAATCATTACGTGCATTTGTGTCGAGGGACGAATTTGTTATTATTTAATGCGATTTGATTTGTTGTGATAATTTAGCAGAATTACTTACGATTCGGATCAATATAGAAATATTCATGGAATATTTATTAGTAATATGAATGAATTATATGTTTCATAATTTTTTTTATCGATTTTGTGATGATTCATTCATAAATTTTAGTTTATATTGTTTTTTTCTGATTAAAAGTATACTCAATCTTCTTTTCATACGGTTCGAAATAACACGGTTCAAGGAAGAAGAACCGATAATTTGTTACGGTTTTTTATTTTAATATGGTATAAAAATGAAAAAAAAAGTATGTATTATTATGCCACAATGGTAAGATTTGGTGCATGGCAGTATATTGTTATAATTATATGTACGAAATTATAGTTATTAAATTAAAAAAATCGATGTTTTGTGATGATTTTACATGGCAAAAATTTTTCATCTAAATATACTGATGGAACCTATCTCCAATTTTTATTTGGACACCATACATTTTTTTTATACGGTAGTCTCTGAAACGTATCACCCGTGTAAAAAAAGGATTGGGGTATTCATGGAAAATTTTAATAGTAATGTGAATAAATTAGTTATTTTATAATTTTTTTAACAATTTTTTGTATGATTCATTCATAAATATGAGTTTGTACGGGTTTTTTTAAGAGAAATCATTATTTTTACTGATTAGAGATATTTGAAAGATTTACTGAATTAATTATTATCAACTCCAGACATCTTTTTTATCAAAATTAAACACACAAAACTTATTCAGTTCAATATAAAATTGATCATCACAAAAAATAAAAAATGTTATTCAATAGGAACTTCACATTTTACGTTACTGGATTAAAAATACACCACTCACGAATGTGAGTGGTGTATTATATTTATAGTTTTGGTTTTATTTTATTTATAGGTGTATTTAATAGTTTTGTTTTTTGGTGAATACAAAAAAAAACAAAACTATTTAACACAACCCACTAAAACTCATCCCATCTCCCGAAAAGCCAATGTCGCCAACCTCATTTACTATTCTCGACATAACTAACAATAAGGTCACGTCCCACAGTTGGACGAGCAACGGACATGTCATCGCATTTACGTACTCTTATAGGCGCGCGCCGACCGCCAGATGCCCAGTGCGATCGCGTCCTTTGCATTGTGCGCCATTCGCGCCGAATTTCGAATTCGCATTCAAAATTCGAATTCGCGCCAAAAAAACAATACCATAGCCGCGAAATCGCCGTTTACGGCCTCGCGAGCGTCCCGCGCCTGAAGGTTCGCACCGGGACGCGAGCGGACCAATCGCGTGCGAGAGTTTTCGCCCCGGTCGAATTTGGAGCGCTGTGATTGGTCCGTTGGCGTTTCGCGGTCCTGTGCTTTTGAGTGTGTGCGTTCGCGAGTACGCGCGCTTTGTTTTCGATTTGTTATGGTCGCTGGTGGCGTTTTTGGTTACGGATGTGTTTTATGTTTGTGTGTCGATGTTATTGTTGTATGGATGTTTTGATAGATCAGATCGTAGAAAAGTAAAACGATTCGGTACAAAGATTAAGTGTGTATCGAAAAATTTATTAAATGCATGATTTATGTATTTCGATAAAAAAAAATGTTTTGTTGTTATCTTTGAAATTGTTTATTTTTATCGGTCGTGTTTCCCTATTTTATTTTCAGTTTTGAGTTTGAGTGTTGTCTGTTGTATTTGTAACACAAACTTCATGTTTATTCTATGAGGGCATAATCTTGAATTATTATCGAATCTTCATACAGTAAAATGACCTTTAGTATGTTCCGCTTCGATTCTCATACGTTCGAGAAAATTTTACGTTTTAAAAAAGTAGGTAAATCGTTGCTTACGTGTTTGCTCTTTCAATAATCCATATTTGTATGGTTTCGCTATTCGTCCTCGTTTCTCGATATCTAAATTATTTCACACCTAAAATGATACAAGCTACATATAAGATATGTTTCTTTGTGAATTAATACACTTCATAATTAAAATTCATTTTAGTCTTTTAATTTTTTCGAAATGAAAATAATATCTTGAATTCACATTTACGTTTTCGGCTACGTAAAAATGTATCTGTGTATCAAACAAGATGTGTAATCAAACCACCTCGCTTTTATTCTGTGAAATAAACAATTGAGATTTTTATTAGTAGCTCGGAGTTAACGACACGATAAGTAGCAGGAAACGGCTGCAATGCTTATGGTGAGATGTCATACAAACAACGTGGTAGATACAGACGTGTGCTCCTCTTATTATCTTTTATAGAATGGTATTTGTTGATATCGAGTATTCTGCATCGTATGATGTAAATTAAAACATGCTGATAAACGTTTCAGTTTCAGATATCGATGAAACTTAAATGACTGTGTTTGTATTTTGTATGCTTATTGGGCAGAATGGGTATGAAATTTTGTTTTGTATTTGTACATGAAAATAAACTTGTTTGTTTGTTTTTTTTTCAGATTTCTTGATATGTGCGATTCGGCAGATGCATCTTCGAAAAAAATAGAAGACATCGAGTGGAAACTGAATTAAAATAATTTCAATTCCTTTTTCATAATCCCCGAAGTCTAGTCACTAATTCGCTAGTTTTGTGATTCGTTGGATTTTTTGCCCAAATAGTATGAAATTGCCAAATTTAATTATATAGAAGGGGGATTATTAAATTAATCAAGTATTTTGTTTTTGTGATATTCGAGATTATTTTTTATAATTTCCATTAACTGTAAGAAGCGCGTTGAATTTCAAGTAAGTGACATTTGAAAATATTTTCAAAAATGGATTTCTCGTGGAGTACAATTTTGTATTCGATTTTATTGCTTTTAACGGCTTACATATTAAAGCAACTTCTGTCCGAAAAAGATAACTTTATCAAGTTCCAATCAAAATTCTTCGTCTTCTATTTCTTGTCATCCTGTTTAGCCGTAGTCTGCATTCCATTGTTTGCTATATTCAACCCTAAAAATGTCACAAACAGTTTGTACGTTATTTATTTACAAATTTTAGTTGATCTGAAAATATTATTTCAAATCAAACATAATTTTTCAGGTATGCAGCCCAAATTTTGAAACATATAACGAAAATTATTGGCCTACAATGGATTTTGAGGCGAGGTCATATTTTGGCTGAAGAACGAGGATGCGTTGTCGTAGCCAATCATCAATCTATGATCGATATTCTTGGTATTTATTTTTCTTATGAAATTAAATAATCCTTGCTTGAAATATTAAATGACTAATAACTGATTTCAACAAATTCAATAGGTATGTTCAATATTTGGCATGTGATGGGCAAATGTGCTAGCATAGCCAAGAAAGAGGTGTTTTATGTGTGGCCCTTTGGTCTCTCGGCATATCTGGCTGGAGTCGTTTTCATCGATAGAAATACCCCCAAAGAATCTTACCGCCAATTGAACGTTACATCGGAACTTATGATTAAAAATAAAGTGAGTATTAAACAAATATTTTTCTCATTTGCATTCATTTGTGTGTAATGAATTTATTTAAAAAAGACCTTTTTTTTAATAAGTACCTTTACATTGTTGATTTTTTGGATAAAATATCTTGATTATTTAATTTTTTCAGACGAAAATTTGGCTTTTCCCCGAAGGTACTCGAAATACAAAGAGAGGAATCCTCACTTTCAGGAGAGGCGCTTTTAAAGTAGCAATTGATGCTCAAGTTCCAATCATACCTGTTGTTTATTCACCTTACTATTTCATCAATCGAGAGAAGAAATTCTTTGGAAAAGGTTAGATATCTGTATTTTCAAATTAATTCTTTTTATATACAGGTTGAGCATAAATATATTGAGTTTGTAAATATTTTTAGGTCGTGTGATAATAACTTGCTTGGATCCTATCGAAACTAAAGGTTTGACTTTAGATGATATGGACTCGTTGATGACAAAAGTTAGGGATGCTATGATAGAGGCCTATAACGAAGTTTGTAAAGAAGTATTATCCACGTTACCTGCTGACTATCCCTTGACTCCAGCTTAAATTGTATCGATTTCCAATTAGAGAATTTTAAAATTATATTTTAAGTAACATGTTTTACAGTCTAATCGCGTAGTTACACTTCTTATCTATTCACTGATAATCAACTTAATTACACAATTTCCAATTAAATCAAATGGAGAATTTGTAGATTTTCAAAAAAAAAAAATGCTTAAGTATTTCAAGAAAATTTAATTTTTAATGTTCAAATTTAGATATACATACGTAAATGTATAAATTGGTCATGAATATTATATGTATAAAAAAAAAACTATTGGGATGCAATAATTTATATTTTTTACCTGAAATTTGAAAATATGAAGTAGGTTTAAATTAAAAAGGCACAAAAATTAATTTTCTATATCAGTATAATATCATGTTGCATGAATGCGACTGTCACAAGAAAAGTACTATAATAAATACATATTATATTTTCTTACACATATTTGTGCATTAATTTTAGCTTAGTTTAATAATTCAAATCAACAAATTTTTGTGCTAGAAACATTGTTCCTCAAAAAATATAGGAAATTATGTTAAATGGTCATTTTTTTCTTGTGATACTTAAAATAAATATATATTTTGTTTATTTTATTCAAGTTAATGCCAATGATTTGTTTTTACTAAGTTTTGCTAAGTCAAAATAAAAATTATTTCATATAATTTAGCATTGTAAATATAATACACATATATGTTTCTTACGTTGATTTGATTCAGTTGCTCTCAACCGTTGTGTTAATAGTCGTTAGGTATTTATGAAAATCTGGTTGTTTGTGAATGAATTTAAATTTTCTTAATCTCGGTTGATATTGAAAAATAAACAAAAACGAGTGACGTACCTAATAAAAGGTAAGATATTAAAGTTTGTGTGTAAAAACGAGTTTTATATAAAATATTTTTTTATGCCTGTGAATTTTCTGTTTTGTAATGTATGCTTTTGGATCAATTGTCATTTTGCTTATCTTAAATCAAATTTTTTCCCGTGTGATAAAAGTGTGTAGATATGTATATATTTTTGAAGAGATTGTAATGTGGGCACTAATAATTATTTTTTAAATATTCAGTTAATTTAATAACTTTACTTGTCTATTTTTGGATATTATGTTCCCTAGAAGAAAAATATTGCTGGTGTGAAAAAACAAATGTTTTTTCTATCTCCTTGAAATGTAAAAAAAGGATAAAAACTCTTCATTACCATGGAAAGAGCAATTTAGTCATTTTTTTAATTTAAGGTTTTTTAGCTTTATATTATATTATAGTTTTTTTTTTTAATAAAATGGATGTAATTGCAGGAACTTTCTATAATATATTTTTGTAATAATAATAGGAAGCCATATAAAAATAAGTATAAAATATGTGTTTACTAATGAATTAGCCATATTTTCAGAAATAGATTTCATGCCTGGGTTTTATAATATTTTCCTAATGAATTGTATCTGATTGTGAGACAGATTACTATCTGTAATTTCACATTAACAATTATATATCACCAAAATGTTGACTTTTTCTCTCTTAGGTGTGTTGTCGATAATTTCATTAATGTTGAAAAATATAATTCATATAATTGGGTAATGGTATTTTATTTTTGGCAAAAAAAAAAAAACATGAAAAGCCTTTTTTTTTCAAACAATACATAAAACTTTTTACCATATTTCTCTAAAAAATATACAAGTTACTCTCTTTTAAAATACTCATATACCCAAAGATAACACAACATGAACACAAAGTTAAGTAAACATAAAAGCTTGACTTTTGGTGTATAATCTGAAATATTTTAAATTATTTCTTGTCAACTCAGAGAAACTCAATACGACTGAAAAACTTTGGATTCTTCCACATGGAATTATTTATGATAGTTTTTTGAAAACAAAAAAATATAACTCATGTCATTTTTTGATGATTTTTTTTTTACAAATTGTATCCTGTACATTTGTAGTTTTTGTACCAATTAATCAAATTTTTATACTATGTTTATCACCAAATATTCCTGAATACAAAATAATTATACAATTTTTTTTCTTTTCATTTCCAGACATGCATCTATGTTCCATTCGAAATCCATATTTGATATTTTTTAGATTTTTTTCTTTCAATTTAAGAAAAATAATTAAAATGCAATTCACATTTAAATGTTATTATTTATAAAACACCTGAACAACATTGTAAGGTGAACATTGAGACATTTTTAAAAACCTCAAGTTCTTTAAAACGCCATATCATTAATAAAAAAAAAAACAAATATACAAAGTACAACTAGCGGGCACGCATACCTAAAAGAACGCTCGTTTTGACATCTTCCGATGCATCACAGCACCAGTAAACACAGTCCAAATTAAAAGAAACTTTGTTTTTGAGTGCTTTAACAAAATGAAAAAAATGAAAAAGTCGATATAAGGGACGCTCTAATGTACATATGTTCCATAATTGGCACTCAATTAGTAATATTAATCCACGTTTCTATATAATTTATCATTTCTTTCACAAATATAACCAATAATTTTGTTCATATTCGATTTGACGTGTGCATTGATTCTTTCATTATTTTTTATGAGTGTGTTGTAAATACTCAAAGTGATATCAAAATTTTTACGAAATTGAATAGATTTCTCTACGATTGCATTTATGTCAGGCTTTTTTTTGATAAAATCTTTTACATCATCGGGTATTTTGCAATTGAGATTATCTTCTTTTATAATTTTAGGGCTTGTTATTTCTTCTAATTTTCTGTAACACAAATTATATTTAGAAAAATCGTGGAGAATAAAATTATAAAGACAAAATAAAACAAAAAACCTTTTTAAGGTATGAGTTTTCTCTTTTCTTTTCACGTATAACTCTTTCCAGTCGTTTCGTTCTTTTTGAAGTTGCCTGAGATACCTATGACATCAAAGTATAATATGTAGAAGCGTTAGTGAAAATATTTCAATTTCTCGATTTATGATTGTGAAATATAATACGATTCGAGATCCACGTCGACAGATTTAGTGTTTTCGACGTTGAGGGCATTTGCATCATTTTCTTCGGCGTGTTTTGGAACTGAAGATTTAAAATTTGAAATACAAAATAAATATTGTAAATATGCACGATTTCTGTCTAGCAAAATTATGTTAAATAAACGAAAATACAAACTGAGGGAATCTCTTCGCTGAAAAAACGAAGAGCGACGTTTCGGAGGAGGCGACCCTGAAAGGTCCATAACGAACGTTTGACAGCACCGAAACTTCAAATTCGACCAGACGGTTGACGTTTTTGGCCTCAGATCGATTTGTTGTTCACGCCGCGGATCAAAATTCAAAGAATTCGATTACATTTAATTGTATAATTAGTAAAATAGAATACTTCAATTCGTATTATTTGTCAAATTAAAAAATATCATTATGTAATTTTTCAAAAACGTTTAAAAATTTAAATAATTAAAGTCATCATGTGGTGTCATCATCGTTAGCAGCCTATTAGTTATCCATAGCAAGACGAGGCCTTTCCAGACAAATGCGGCAGTCTAGGTTATACCTTATCGCGCTAGCCCAAGACGTATTTCGGTAAGAAAGAAGTTTATATATGTTGAAAAAATGAAAGATTATTTTAAATAAAAAAAGTATTTTTTGCATTTACGTAACGTTGAGATGATGATCATCATCATCATAGCAACCTATTAGTTATCCACTGCAAAACGAGACCTTACCAGACGAACGCATCAATCTAGACTACACCTCACCGCGCTAGCCCAAATCGCAATTCGCTAAGATAAAATTCAACAAAAAATCAAAAAATTTCCAACGCACACCGCAAAAAAAAACACAACCGAGTACCGACCCCAACCAACAAGCCCCAAAACGCCCAAACGAAAAAACCATCGACGCGAAACTCACAAACTGCAACCGCAAGGAAACGGATGCGCGTCGCCGCCGTGTCGCAGTAGCCTCGCGTTGTCGTTGCCTCCCTGTGGCGAACAGCGGTCGCGCGCTTCGCGACGGACAGCGCTCGCAGCGGCAGCGACGGCGGCCGGCGCGACTCGCCCAGCGTGGCTCAGCGCGGCGTCAAAGGTGAGGACTCGGCCGGGCCCCGGCGAGGGCGGAGCCCCCAGCAGGGCCGCCGCCCCAGGGGCCCCCCCCCCGCGCGCGCCGCCCCCCCCCGCGCTCCGCTCTCGCCGCGGGGCGAAGGCTGCGCCCTTCGCGCGGCCCCCCTGCCCGTCCGCGTATATTTGGGTCACGTTTACAGTTTCCGATGTTCGTTGCAGGAAGATGAGCAGCTCCGAGGAAGTGTCCTGGATCTCCTGGTTCTGCGGGCTCCGCGGAAACGAGTTCTTCTGCGAGGTACGTCCACTTGTCTGTTCATGTTGGTGATCTTGGACGTTCGATCAAGAATGTTCACTACGCAAGATCCACCATACTCAAAACGATACTACACTACAATACAATCCATCAAAAATGTAAATTGTATGGAATGCTACACGGTGATCCAGGAAAATTTAGGAATAGTGTGGTTAATGTAAATTGTATGGAATTGGATCGTTGGATCGTTGTGATCGGACAATCGTATGAACTATCATACGATTGTCCTGAAACGTGTCGTGTGTTTTAGTGTTGTTAGGGCAGATGATACATAACGATATGTATAGGGGTCACTATGCTGTCAATCCGCACCGTGAATATATAGCGACGTTGAAAAAAATAAAAGAATATTCTCGATCTGAATATCTGATCGAATATGATACGTTCAGCTTAACCTATCAATACGTTTAGACTTTTGATTGATTGAGACATGTTGCATTAATTAAATGCGGGTTTAACCCGATCGATTCCCACGTTCAGTTTTTTTAAAAGGAAGGTGGAAGGGAAGTGTGTCTAAATGTTGCTGATATTTTGTGCGGGGTGACGGTATAGTTTACCTTATATATGTTCTCTGATTCAGGTCGACGAGGATTATATCCAAGATAAATTCAATTTGACTGGATTAAATGAACAGGTGCCTCACTATCGCCAGGCCATCGACATGATTCTTGATCTCGAACCAGGTACAAAATATATTCCCTCAAATCCCCGTCGATACTATTTTGGCATTAATTAAACCTAACTTAAAATTTTTCAGACGACGATTTGGACGATAATCCTAATCAGTCAGATTTAATCGAACAAGCGGCGGAAATGTTATACGGATTGATTCATGCGCGATACATCTTGACTAATAAGTCAGCATCAAAATTAATCGAACGACTGCTCTCATTTTTAAAACAAATTAATAATTTTTGTTGTTTTTCAGGGGTATCGGTCAAATGTTGGAGAAATATCAAGCCGGAGAATTCGGTCACTGTCCGAGAGTGTACTGCGAATCTCAACCGATGTTACCGCTCGGTATTGTTTGTTTTATTGTGTGGAAAGTTCGATTTTCTAACACAAATTGTAAACACGTTTAAATTTTGTCGTTCAGGTTTATCAGACGTGCCCGGCGAAGCTATGGTGAAATCGTACTGTCCCAAATGCATGGACGTTTACACCCCGAAATCTTCACGTCACCAACATACAGACGGTGCTTATTTCGGCACCGGTTTCCCACATATGTTATTCATGGTGCACCCAGAATATCGTCCTAAAAGAGCTATTAATCAATTTGTTCCACGGTAACAAAAATTTTTATGTTTCTAAAAAATTACATACGACTGTTTGTTTTGTTTGTGTATTTTTTAAATCTTTTTATCGATTTGAAATCATCAGTAAATATTTGAAACTGTAATAATTTCGATACGAATTCGTTATAATGGTTTAACATAACTTTTATTTCTTTCAGACTTTATGGCTTCAAGATACATCCACTAGCATACCAAATACAATTACAAGCAGCTTCCTCTTTTAAGCCTTTTCCCGTTAGAAATATGAACAATGGAAAACGCTAGATATAAATTTTTGAACATGTGCAGTAGTTATTGTGAGAACGGTACAAGTGACACACGTCATCCGTAAAGTGTTGAACTGTTCGAGTCATCAATGTTTCTCTTATTTCTATCATTCCATGCAATATCTCTATTTTAACTGTTCTTTTATTTAATTTTCTTCAATCGATTGATCGTTTCATATTTTTTTTAACTGTTAATGGATACAGATAAAACTGAACTTTATAGCTTATTTTTTTTTTTAATAAATCATGTAAATATATCATAACAGGGCTTTTTTTCGTAAGATATTTTTTTTATAATACAATGACAATTTTTATCATTTCATTATTAGCTCTTTAACCACATAACTACAACAATACAGCGGTTTCAGATCACCTAGTGGACTTTCCAAACGTTTTTATATATACAGATTGTTTGAGTTTTGGAAGTTGGACAGTTTTCTTACGATTGTTAAATGTCTTCTACTGTGTGAACTGAAGGCGCTATATGCATTTGATATTTTATGTGAAATAAATTTAAATTTATTTATAAATTTAACCAATAAATATATGAATTAAAATAGAAATAAATTTAATTCAAATTGTCTTGTTATTTATATGAAAATGTACATATTTGGTTTTTCAGAATAATTCCTACGTAAATGACTTCATATTTTGAAAATAAATACCAAAAACATAATAGAGGTCTGATTGTCAGATGTATGTAAGATGGAACGTTTTCTAAAATTTGTTAACTTTCATTTGATTAAAATGTCAAATAAGTTTATCAAAATGGGACAAATACTCTTTTGTGTCGGTAGTTGCATCTATAATATGTAACGTTACATTAATAATTTCTGAATGAGACAGTTATAATTATATACTTTTCCTGGTTCGAATGAGATTTCAATGAACAGCAATTTATTAAATTTTGATAAAAACGGCCTTGGACCCAAATTATTATGATGTAATGGCATTAATGAAAAAGTGGTTTTGTTGTAAACATTGCCAAAGTTGAAGCACCAACAATTCATTATTTTTTACAGCAACAATACAAAAAGTTGAAATTTGCTTTCTGAACATATTCAGCATTATAAAAAAATATACATACAACCAAATACCGTTAATTGGATCACATGCTAATCACAAATTAAAAAATCAAAAATACGCGCCAATTTCAAACCGCACAAAACACGACCAGACCCCAATCAAGTTGGCAAACCACCGCGATCAAATTACACAAACAGCCCTACCAACACAACGCCACCGAAATCACTGAAACGTCAGTGTGCGGCCAGCGCTCGCATTGTCCGTTTGTCTCGCGTTGGCGGCTTGTTTTTTATTTTAACTTTTATTTTGCGCAATTTACACAAAACAAAAACGAATTACAACTAAACCAACGAAAACGTGAACTAACCAAAATTCAACACAAAGGATTTCACAGTATACACTCTATATATATTAAAGGTCATTGACAGTCCCGAATTTCATCGATTTACCCGCGACCCTTTATTATCCTGACCTTTTGTTTACCCTACGAAATTCACACCGTCCACTCAAAACTCGTTCGATTACAAAGTGTTATGTCTAGTTTGTGAAATAACCCAAACCCGGACACAATGGCGAAGTCGAAGTTCTACCTGCCCGGCGAGGACCAAGCGTTGGCCGGTGTGATAGGAACGTTGAGCCAGACTTTGCCGGACGAGAGGCCCATCACCGCCATATCAGTCGTGGAGAACTCCAGCAAGTGTCCTGCGGGATTCTTCCCGATCCTGAAGACTTACGACGAAGACTGCGACGCCGACTTGTGGAGACAGCCCGTCATATTCGGCAAGAAGTCGTGCCGATACTTGTGCCTTTCCAAATCTGAGGGTAATGTTGGGGTTTTTTTTTAAATAATTTTGTATTCTATTTTCTATGAAAGTAAGTGTTTGATTAAGCAATTGAACTCGTCGTACGAGCGGGTTAATTAGTCGTCTCGTTGTGAACTTTCGCTAGAGTTTAATTGTTATTTTTATGATAACAGTGGCGGATTTATGTATGGAGGGGCTCGCATCAGGGCTCTTATCGTTTTCGAAAAATAAATTTTTGATGAATTTTTCTATTAGACATCATAAAATTTGAATCACTTTCTCAAGAAAAAAAATGCATTCGTCTATATAAAAGAAAATTTTATTTCTGATATAGCCCATTTGTCCTTTACATATTTTGTGAAACCGACTACCGTCTTTCCCCGAAAGAAATGCAGTTTTCGAGTGTAAAATTAATATAAGACCGGGTCTTATTTTCGGGAAAAGACGGTAATTATTGAAAAAAATTACTACAGCGCTACATTATTATAATTTAATTCATTTATATAATGGGGAGGGGGGGGGGGGTAAGTTTGGAACCCGATCCTGTATGGGAGCCTCGAAAATTTATGAATCCGCCCCTGTTCTTATCAATTTTCTATAAATAAAATGCAAATCTCGAGAACAGCATGCGTGCCGATTGCCCCACACATGCCACTTTTCCTCATTGAAATCAATCAAGGCGAACAACTTTTCGACCTAATAAATGGCGAACGCGAACGAAAATCTCAAAAACGACTTAAAAATCCTGAAAACGAACGCATTCCCACGTTTCCAGAACGTCGTTTCAGGAATGTCGACGTTTGCGAAGTTGACATTATGCAACGGGTGTTGCGAAACACTTGTGCACGCAAAGCCCCGTTGTCTATTATGGGAAAGCCATGAATGACTTGACGATGGCACGTGGAAATTCCACCTGATGATCCATCGGATGGTTTCGATGTAGTCAAACTTGTTTTCGCGATGTGATTCAGACGCCATCGTTTTCGTTCCTGTTGGGTTTTTTTGACGTGTTGATTGACTGTTGGTTTTTTCTTTGAAATTTTCTGGATTGGACTGTCGACTTTTCTTTTGAAGTGTTGGTTTAGATTTTTACTTCGTTTCAGAATCGTGTAGAAATTTTACAAGATTCTGAAACGAAGTAAATATCTAATTGTAAGTATGTATTAATCTATTAATGAATAGCGCTGCAGGCAATTTTTTCGTTTTTAAAGCTTTTTTATTGATTAAATCTATACTATCGATAATAACGTAGAATTTCCTAAAATATATAATTTTGGAGAACAATCACCTTCAATTGATGGTCTGACTAGGGCTTGTAATTTACCGTCAAATGTAAAATTTCAATTACCGGGAAATGAAATGAAATGAAATGAAATGAAATGAAATGAAATGAAATGAAATGAAATGAAATGAAATGAAATGAAATGAAATGAAATGAAATGAAATGAAATGAAATGAAATGAAATGAAATGAAATGAAATGAAATGAAATGAAATGAAATGAAATGAAATGAAATGAAATGAAATGAAATGAAATGAAATGAAATGAAATGAAATGAAATGAAATGAAATGAAATGAAATGAAATGAAATGAAATGAAATGAAATGAAATGAAATGAAATGAAATGAAATGAAATGAAATGAAATGAAATGAAATGAAATGAAATGAAATGAAATGAAATGAAATGAAATGAAATGAAATGAAATGAAATGAAATGAAATGAAATGAAATGAAATGAAATGAAATGAAATGAAATGAAATGAAATGAAATGAAATGAAATGAAATGAAATGAAATGAAATGAAATGAAATGAAATGAAATGAAATGAAATGAAATGAAATGAAATGAAATGAAATGAAATGAAATGAAATGAAATGAAATGAAATGAAATGAAATGAAATGAAATGAAATGAAATGAAATGAAATGAAATGAAATGAAATGAAATGAAATGAAATGAAATGAAATGAAATGAAATGAAATGAAATGAAATGAAATGAAATGAAATGAAATGAAATGAAATGAAATGAAATGAAATGAAATGAAATGAAATGAAATGAAATGAAATGAAATGAAATGAAATGAAATGAAATGAAATGAAATGAAATGAAATGAAATGAAATGAAATGAAATGAAATGAAATGAAATGAAATGAAATGAAATGAAATGAAATGAAATGAAATGAAATGAAATGAAATGAAATGAAATGAAATGAAATGAAATGAAACGCCCCATTCCGCATGCTTATCACAATGAACGTTCGTTATAATATGTCTGTATCTGCCCTTAATTTTCTATAAAATCATGATCCTCAATTAGATTTTGAAATATGGAAATATTTTTTGCACTTGTATCTAGACCCGAAAAACGCTTTTGTAATAGTAGTTTAATAACTTCCGAAAATATATCTGTTGCAATATTTTTTTGAAGATGAATATTTCTTAATTGATTTTTTATTTTAATTTTTTTCATGTAAAAACAATATTAACCCTAGGGGGGGTATAATCATTTATTTTATATAATGTTTAGGTTTTAATCGAGTATACTATTTTTTTAGTAAAAGTAGCCACATACAGTTATACTTTAATCATTTAATCTACATACGGTTATGTTTTTTATTTAATTATTGGTAAATAACCGGTAAACCGGCAACAAGACAAAATATTTACCATTTACCGGTAATCGAAATTTGACGGTAAATTGCAAGCCCTAGTCGGATTGAAAATAGGCAGTGGGCCGGATTTGGCCGATACCTTGTGTAGATTGATAGGTTTCTTTTGATTTTTTTATTTATTCAATTTTTTTGTGGTGAATTTTGTTGAATTTTGTAGATATGCAATGTTTGTTGCTGCTCTATGATTGTTGAAGCTTATCTAACTGTGAATTTTTCCGATTAAATTGAAATAAGAGTTATTTTCGATTATCATCATTATCCTTGAAATTGTATATATTTGATGTAGCGAAGTAATTATGTATTCAAGATTCATACTGTACTTTCGTTTTATGTTGAACAAATACAAAACTATTTACTTTATTCACTGATATCTGAATTCAACGTATATTTATCCCAATATTATCGTCCAATTGAATAATAATTTTCATTCCCGAAAAATTTTTTACTCACATTAAAAAACCCAAACGTAATTTTAATAACTTACATCGAAATTTTCCAAATCCGAAATTCAAATTAATACAAAATTGTAAATTCAGACGATCTCGACGGCCATCATATCCGCATAATGAGCAATTTCCGTCGAATCCACCCATTAAATTAATTATCCCGTTAATTAAACGCGCACAAGTAGCGTTAATTTCTTCGTCGATCTCGACAGGACGAAGCATTTTCCTCTTTGTTCGAAACCAAGGACTTTTTGCGGCTAACGAACCCGACATTGACCGACGAAAGCGAAGGAATCATAAAATGGTTACTTGTGCAATCACCGAATTGAATGCGAAATTATTGTGGCATTCGAAACTACTATCTTGTTTCGGTGAATCATTTCTTTATCGAATTTCCACTTAAATTGTAAAACGTGTTGGTGAGTTTGTGGAGAAATAGCAAAATGGTAAAACTGTGTACAATCTTTCTTTAAAAAAATTCAATGCGTTCACGTATTTCGGTCACTGGTTCGTGTTAAGTGGTGACGGACAATTGTTCTTTCTCTTCGCTGGACGTTTCCTTGTTTAGTTCGAACGTTTTAATATTTATTGTTGGGTTTTATGAATAACTGTACGTTCTAGATCCGATTTGTTTGTATGAGTTCAATGGAGAATCTCAAACGTTTCGCCATTGTAATCTGTAATCTCGGCTTGCCATTGTATGAATTCGTATGCCATTTTGAGAAAATGGTATTCGATTAATATTGACGATTGTTAATGAATGTTTGAGCTTTGTTATTCAATGATTTTTATTAATTTGAAATGTTGGCTAGTTAGTATTTATAGATGTTTGTTTTTACGAGAATTTATCTTTATTTGTATACGAAAATGTCAATATTCTAACCTTATTGAGGGCGTCGATTTACATCAGTCATTCAAGTTGAGCAGTACACAACGTATTCAGTACTTGGATAGGTCAGTCACCTATTAATCGCGAAACATTTGCTAGAAATGATTTTCATTGAGTTTATTATAGTATATCTTCTATTATCATAATCAGAAAGTCCTCGTTCTGCAATGTTTTGTCATTATTTGCAATTTATATAACGTCCACTGCAGGTCAAATCCTTTCTAATCACTTTGAAAATTTCGGAATTTTTCCTTATAGCGGGAAATATTTGAGGAAAACGTTATTTCCAAAATTAAATATGGACACTAATATTAAATAATCTCAACAAAACACACTTAACATCAACGAAATAATAATAATCATTATATTCGACACGATTAAATCGTCCATTATCAAGCGCCATAATAACCGCATTATTAAATTTATTTATTTTTCTGTTTATTATCGAAAGGAAACACATCGCTCAAATATTTCGCGCATAATAAATATGTCTGACCGTTTGATGATTGGTCATCCGTGCGAGGGACATGACTCGATAGTCTCCGATATGAATTTATTACAGTGAATCTCTTTGAAATCGGCAATTCAAAATAATAAACATTGAATGGAATCATGTTTATATTCGTGTGCACTGCACAAAAATAAGATTTCCGAGAAGCTGATTTATATTTGGATTCGACTCGTTACGAAAATGCACATTTGGTTGAAATCTTCGTGCGGTAGAAAATATAATATGTGTTTGCTTAATTTATTATTAATCGTTTTTTTAATGCCATTAAGTCCAAAGAAAGAATGCTTTTCTATAAAATATCTACCAGATATTTCGGAATTTTTTCCTATGACATTTTTCCACTATGTATTGATAAGAAAATAACTCTTGAAGAATTTGAATGTTAAAAACCTTCCCTTGCCAAATGATCATAAGATAATATATCTATGCATTGATCATACTACATATTGCTTAACTTCTCTGTAATCAATGTGAACTGATACATTTAAAACTTTTATTTTATTCATCAATTTTTTCTCACATTTCAGATGTATCCTTGTTTAAAATGACAGCTTTAAAAGTGATATCTATCGGAGACAACCTTCCTCGAGGTTTCAGCGATGTTACATTCACATCGGATACAAAACGTCCGGCGTGGCGTCGCAAAAAAATTTGTTGTATGCTCACCAACGAACCGACTGTTCTCAATAAGGAGCCTTTACTAACAGATATTATAGTTTGCAGTCGTTTAAAAAAAGCACCCGAAGGATTTCAGTATGCTGGGTATGCTCGAATGTGTTCTTGTCGATTTGTAGTGATTGAGATAAGATCTAATTTTTGTTTCCATTTCAGTGAAATAAACGGAATGCTTATATGCTATAAGACCAGCCTGGATGCTTCGACACCAGAAAATAATGCGATCAGTTTTGAAAGGTCCATAATAACTAACGGGGAAGGGAATACTAATTATGAAAATGTCATTAGTCAAAATGGTTTATCTCCAGATGTGAAAAAGCGGTGAATATAATTTGTTTGTTTTACTGATTTCAAGATTTTATGAATATCTTATAACTAAATATAATTGTTTTTATAAAATAGTGCGCCTCCAGCAAGACCACCTAAAGAAACATCATTAGTTGCTGAATTGAACAAATTAAATATACAAAATAATGCTAAAGCATCCAATGAAAAAGTTTGTCCAAATTGAATAAATTGATTTAATGATATATTTTATATTATTTGATTTTTAAATTATGGTGTTTGCAGGTAAATTTTGTCACAAATCATGACTATGAAATACTAGACAGATCTTACGGTTTGCAACCAACAAGATCAGCGCCACCTATTCCGGCAGCTCCTCCTGTGCCTCCTCGTGTTACTCATAATACTAGACCGCCCATTACATCCACTTATAGTTCATATACTCTTGGTTGCTATAATACTCTTGAAGGAGTTAAATTTGTTTTGAATTCCAAGCTCGGTGGATTTGCAAACTCCCAAGTAAGTGTTTTTGTGGTCAGTAATACTTATCAATCAGTGATATTTTCTAATTATTGATTTTGTTATAGATACCCATGCCTGTTATTAAAAAGAAAACATTATTAGATTTGAACAGAGAATATTCTTATAATTTTATTGCTGAACGACAGACATAAAATTTATTTAATGTATCAAATTATATATATATATAATATGTTTATTATAATATTCAATTGTGTCAATTGTTATTAAGTTATTGAATAAAATATAGATATATGCACTTCTCGCAAACGCTTTGTTATTGGCAAGTGTTTGCTAAAAGTGAATATGCCTTATTTAACAGCCCAACATATATCTTCACATTTAAAGGGTATATTATATGATAGTTAACGCAACAATTGTTATAAATTTAAATTTTAAGAAATCTCATTTGGAAAATATTTCTATGAACTTTTAATAATCCTTACATGTATTGTCCAATCAGAATTATTTATAAGTTTTTAATTAATCTATAGAATTCAAATTATTGTTTTATTGTGACTTAAGCATTCCAATCTATCAACTTTTTAATTCATTATACCTTTATTTTGATCGTTATTTTTAATTGACTGATATTAGTTTTATTATTATTATTATTATAATTATTATAATATATAATATATAATGTATTAGTTTGTCTCAAAATTTTATGATCCTTTTATTTTTTGTGTTAGTATTATCAAAATTATTTTATTCAAATAGTGCCAATATGTTATATAAAATAATTTTTGGACTGAAAAATATTGACTTCAATATTTGCATTTATTAATACTATTCACATAATTAGAATGCAATCTTATGTATATAAACACTTCCTTAAATTATTTATTTCATTGTGTGTATGTATAATTTGAAAAAAAATGTATTTTTAGACATAAAAGTATTCACAATTTTGTGAATATTATATGAAATTAAATTAGTTGATTTTTTTTTGTATTCAATCTTTTAATAGTACATTTCCTAACACACATTCATTCTTTTACAGAAATCCAGAAAAAAAAAAGTTTTTGTTAATGACATATATATTTATAAAGAAATAAAACATACATAAATGCCTATAACAGTTATTAAAAAAAATAAACACAATAATATTTATGTAATCTTAAAAACTTAGGAATCTGTCGGAGGATATTTAAATTGTTTTTGTTGTTCGAGAAGTCTCTCCAACGGTGAAGGACCAGATCCCATCCACGAATTCTGAAAATAATATTTCGCATTAGTTGCATGTGTAAAAAAGTTGAAAATATTTTTATTTTAAAAGCATTACTAACCTGATGTGAAGTATTTTCATTCGGATTTTTAGCTTGCCAAGGAGATTCTGTATTATTGAAAAGTGAATAAGTGTTGGTATTTCCCGATAAATTTGGATTATTTGAGAGCTGAAAGCGATAAAAATAGATTAAAAAATATAATTCAAAAGAAAATAAAATAACCATTTTACTTACTGGTGGGCCTCCGGGTATTGTAGGCTTTGATCTAGGAATAAACTCTGGAATATCTGCATTGAAATTATGTTGAATATTCACATTATCTTTAGCTGCAGCTTGTTTATGGATGTCAGACATATAAGCCACATTGCCAGAACCAGCATTTTTAATATTCAAATTTTGCGTTATTCTATAGGCTTCTGGATTATTCCTTAAAAATTCACTTCCAATGGGAGTTTGGATGTTTTGGGCTAGCATTAAATTATTTCCATATTGAGGGTACATAATAGGATTATAATTTGACTGTTGATTGTATGTATTGAAATTTACATTTCCAGGATTGTTATAACCCAAAGCTTGTGTTGGAAGGGAATGAGGCGGTCGATTCATAAATTCTTCATCGAATTTATTATACGATTGGGGATTGTTGATGCCAGGTTTTGGTCCACTTTGGTGATAGTTGAAATTAGTTGGATTATGGACAATTTGCTGAGGATTAGGTTGAAAATTTTGCATGTTTGGTGGGAGAGGCTGTTGATTGTTATACAATTGTTTTGGTTCTATGGGTTTCCACCAATTTTTGCTAGGAGATGCAATTGCATTTTCGTTCAAATTTCTGTTGTCTGCTGGAGTATTTACATAATTCTTATCAGACTGAGGATTATACATAGCTCCAGGGTTCTTGTAATTCATCAGTCTCGGAGGTAAATTGTTTGGTTTGGGGATATTTTCATCTCTCATCATAGAATTTGGATTGTTCTCAAATGAATTCCAACAGTTATACATGTTGTTGTCATATTGCATGTTGGAATAATAATTGTATTTGGATGGAGCATTTTCGAATGGAACATGAGGGTTTTTTTGCCTTTGCATTGATGCTGAACGAACATCGATTTCTTTCGGATTTACAACAGGCAATGGTATGCCGCCAGAATTAATTTTTTGAGCCGATGGAGGAGGAAAATACGAGTAGCATCCGGAACTATTTTGGTTTACTGGAGGGTTGGGAAAATTATGATCCACTTTCCAATTATTATATTCCAAATTTTGAGGAGGAAACATTGCAGCATCATTGCGCATGTTGGCAGAATTTCCATCACTCCACGGAGAGTAAGACATTTGCTTAAAAGATGGATTTTCTTGATTTTCTGAATGCTTTTTTGAATCGGTTTTGTTCATAGGTTTGTGTTTCGGATTTATTTTTAGTTTCGGAACATCGGAATCTTTAGGTGTGGATTGTTCTATAATCGAAACTTTGGAATCTGGTTCTGGAACAGAACTGATGTTTTCTGTATTTTCTGTTGAATCATTATCATGATGCGTAGTTGCATCGGTATTAACTAAATGTGGATAACCAGCAGATTTATCTTTCAGTGATAATATTCCTCCAGTTTTGCGATCAGTCGGAAGAGAATTTAAAGATTTCAGTACTTTTGGTTGTATTATTTTCTTTGCATCAGACTGAGATCTATTTTCTGAAGGTGATGTATCGATATTTTCATTGCTTGAATCAGGAGTTGTAGCAGGTGTAAGGAATTTTACCTTAAAGTTTACAGATTCATGAAAATCGTATTTTTCAAAAAATGTAGTTGAAAATTTTGTAAATATACATATATTACCTGTTTACTGGATTCTTCTTGTTTTTTCATAATTGTTTGCATAGCAACATTTGTTCTAACTTTTTTGCCCTCTTTTTTGACATTAATTTTTTCACTCGGTAGTAATGGAGGATCTAATAAAGAGCCTATATCACTGCATATTGTACCATCTTGAGAAACTGTGGAGGAACTGCTTCCCGTATCCTTAAGAAAATATCAAAAGATTAACATTCCACATGTATAAAAAGTATTTTATTAAATACATATAGCCAAATATTTACTTGCGATACCTGAATATCAGAATTATCTACAATTATATCGTTAGACAATTTTGAAGGTTCTGGTGATACTACGTCTATCCTACGTGATCTAGATAGTGCTTTTTCGCAACGAGCTTTTTCTAAAGACCCTTGAGGTTTCAATATACCAGCTCGTTTTTCTAATACTAAAATGAAACAATAAATTAAATATTTCTCATACTTATATAAAATTTAATATTAAACAAATAAACATACCTTTTTCTTTAATTTCAACTTCTGAAATGATAAATGAAGGTGGATTAATTCCTTCAGGTGGAACATCATCATCTAAATTATCTTTGGTAGAGTTTTCATTTTTGTTTTCAGAATCACTAGCATCTCCATCATCTAAATTGTATACATATTAATATTTGACGTAAAAATAAATTAACAGGTGCTGAATTATACCTTCGTGGCTCATGATTGATGTATTTTGTGAATTAACTTCAATCAATCTTTTTTCCCTAAGCAAAGATAGTTGTTGAATAGTTTTTAAAACATCTAGGTTTTCTAAACTGTTTTGTATGGGTGTGAATACATTATGTTCTTTTTCTGTATCGAAACTGAAAATACGTTTTAATTAGATAAATTGTAAGTACAAAAAATATGAATAGAATCGGTTATAATCGTACCTAAAACTGAAAATATCTGATCCATTTTCCTTAAAATGCATAGATAGCCATTCTCCGATTTTTATTAGTCTATTTGCCCTCAAACGATTAAAAAAATCTGGCCCTTTTTCAATTTCAGGTTCAGTATTAGAGATAGAGAAATTCCAAGATTTTTTCTTCAAAATAAAATGTTCTTGTAAAACATCAGCCATTTTCGCATTAATTTGTTCAGATGTCAGAGATTCTACATTTTCTACACTCTCTTTTTTCGATATTTGTTTGCATATTGAGTTTTCATTGAATTTCAATTTTGAAAATGCATTATCTATAGGTAAAAATCCTTGTAACTCTTCATCCTCAGGTAATGGTAATGTTTCATCTTAAAATAATAAACAATAACAATAACGAGAATTAATTTGAATAATTTCAACTATAATATAAGTATGAATCAAGGAAAAGTCAATTCACATTTTTCATAATCAAAGTCTTTTACAAACTCTTGCAAATTATTCAAAAGTGTGCATAGACCAGGCCAAAGTTGAGGTCTTGAAACAAATGCTTGTTCTTTAAGAACATTTGGTTGTAAACGAATCCATTCAAATAATAATTTTACTAAAATAAGGATAAGCAAAGAGAGTAAATAAGGAATGAAACTATGAAAAAAAATCAATGTATATAGCAAACTGCACAGTACTTGCTGGAAGAGCAGGATATGAAATCAATTCTTCAGATGCTCTAGTATGCGCTGGAAGAAGAAGTGCAGACAAAGATCCAGCGATTAATTTCATGAGCAAAGTATAAATATTCTTTTCCTCTTCGCTGAGACTGTTACAATCAATTTTATAGCTTTCAGTTATTGAATACAACGCATACAAATCGAGACAACACATCTGAAACAAAATTGGGTAAATAAAACATAACTAATTTATGTTTTACATGAATATAAAAAGAGCACCTTTATCAGAACACTATGACTAAATTCATCAGTTGCTACTAGTGCGATTAAAGTAGAATTTAGCTCAGTTATACTGTCACTAGTGTTAGATAAATCATTGCCAGATTGAAGTTGATGGTGAACAATAATATAATTATTAATATAAGATTGAGAATTCAGCCTGGCTGTGAAACACAATTCGTTGTTATCAAGATCGGGTGAATCATGTTTTTTCTTCAAAAGGCTAAAACATTTTGAAAAAAATATCAATAAAAATCGTTTAAGAAAATAAATGAACGTTTAAAATTAAACTGACGTATTATGGCATGACGCTGAAGCTAATGTGCGTGCGAGATTATTGGACGCCGGAGGAAAGGGACCTCCGACGGCTATACTACGAGCATGATAATACGCCGCACCAAGCTTATCTCCACGAGCTGCCCTCAGTAATCCCAGTTGATTGTACGGCTGTCCGTTGCGAGGCGATACATTCAAAGCTTGCCTTTATAAATACATGAAAATAAATGAAAATAAAATGCAGATATGGGTGATTTATTACATTTTGCAAATATGAAAAAAAAAACCTGGGGTAGACATACCTGTAAAAAGAATCGGCACGACGAACTTGTCTATTGTAACGAGCTAAATCTCCCAAATGAACTAAACAATGCTGTATGATGTACCAGCATGAAGCAATTTGCGGTGGTTTAATGCTGAACTGAAAATCCTTATGGTCTTCCACGAAAACAAAATCACACCTACGAACGATGTGTATATTAATGGTTAACATACGTTTTATATTTTGATACGAGGAAAGACACTGAATTGATACCTGAACGGAAGTTCTATTTTGAACGTATTGCATATTTGATGAAGCAAACATATATAGAATCCAGTAGCCGATTGCAAAACCCACGAGAGCAAAGTCTGACTTTCGGCCCGACGAGAATTCTACAATAGTACGTCATTTTGAATCACACAATTAAAGCGAAGCAAACATAATAGAATCATGCGAGAAAAATCCGATAAATACCTTTTTATCCTTGGCGCAATTTTGCAAAAATTCGATTTGATTCTTGAAGCCGAAGTTCCAAAGCTCTTGTTCCACTTTTCGGTCCAGAGCGAAATCCAAATCCATCAACAGAATATTTTGGTAAGCCTAAAATTTCAGAGTACATTAGAAAAAACACGTTTTCGAATGAGAAAGCTAAACAAAACCGAACCTTCTGCAACTGAGCCAAGCATAATGTTTTAGTGGGACTGCTGGGGTTGGAATTCTCGAGGATGACTTTTTGTTTTAATTCCTCGGCCGATCTGAAAAGCACATCGACCGTCGAAGCAGTTTATATACAAAAATAACAGAAATAACAAGAAATTATTATGAACTTACTTTAAAGCTTGAACTGCAGCACTGAGAACCATGTTTTTGACGAACGTTTATTACTTTATTTCCATTTTGGACGACACAACCGCGCGAGAAACGTCAGTGACCGTAGGGTTTTGACAATCGATCTGATTATAACGATCAATATATCGACCTTTAAAAATGTTCAAATATTCTCGAATATATTTACGAAATGAAATAGAATAAATATTAAATGCAGCACTTTGAACCGGAACTGAACCGAAACCGAAAACTGCTAAAAATCGAAATTTTTACCGGAACGAAAACCGAAACTGAACCGGAAAAAAATATCGATTCTGATTTTGGTTCAGGAAAATTTTTAATACTCGAACGTGCGAATATTCGAAATTTTTGTGTTTCGAAAGTGTTGTCGTTTTTTTGGAAAACATATTTTGAAATTTTTGGAAAAGTTGGTTTTTGTAAGCAAATGGTTTTTTTTGAAAAATGTTTTTTTTAGAAAATATATTTTTTTAATTTTTGGGAAAGTCGGTTTTTGTAAATTTACGGTTTTTTTTTTGAAAACTCAGAGCTGAACCGAACCGAAATATATTTTTTCGCTGAACCGTAACCGAAAACCGGAACGAAAAAAATTACGGTTCGAAGCCCTGATTATGTTATAATTTCATTGTATTTTGATTAAAAATTATTATTTAAAATTTATTACAGGTCATATTTTTCTATATGACGACATTAATGTCACATTTACGGCATTATTTAAAATAATCTGATACGCGATTTTACACTTTATATAAATAACGAATTAAGATCATTATTGCTAAGATTTATTTAGCACTGAAGCGGACACAGGAATCCGGCATGCGGACTCCGAATGCGCCGAAGCGGCTTTACTTTCTGTCAGTCGCGATCAGCTGCGATTCCTTTCTGGAGCCTCTCTTCCTCGCGGAAGGTCATCAGGAAGAAAGGGCAAAGTTGCGGCGTCCGTTTCGATTTCTGCAATCGTAAAATCGACCAGGAGGGCGTTTCGCTAGATTCGCAACTGCAGCAAGAAGCATGGCGCAGTGGCTGCGAGGGGCGCCGGCTTTAGCTCTCGGCAGGCCGATGGGGGCTCTCACTCATCGCTCTTTGCCCCACAGTTCTAAGGTACTTTATGTTCGTTGCTGTATATTTGTTGCAGTACTTCGATCGTGTTTTTGGGGTCTGTTTATGTAATGATTGTGTTGTGAATGGTTATTTTATAATACAATTCATTATTGTAATGTATGATTAATTTTTATGGTATCGAATCGCGTTTTTAATTTATCAGACATGTGATGTGACAGGTGACATTTGTTCCGAACAGCAAACTGACAATAAAATAACATAACCTCACTTTTTGTTGCAATTCTTATACAATATCAATATCATGCACCAGTCATATTATCACGAATCCATAATTGACCATCTGACAAAAACGTAAAAAATGACTTTTCTAAAAATGGTAATTTTTCTTACTTTTTTTTACGTTTTTCTGACAGATGGTCAATTGTATATTCGTGGACAACCCCTCGCGCATTAATATGAAATTTTTATGTATTTATCATTTTTTATCAATGTGCTTTTGTATATTTTCAGTTATCCAAAACTCTTAGAATTGAAGACGGTTCATCGCGAATTGCCACTTTCGATTTCACGAAAAATTATGATGCCCTTCAGTCGAACGTGTCAAACAAAAATATAAAATCTGATCAGGATTGGAGAGATGTTTTGCAGTATCGATGTTCATCCAATATTACTTTGAACCGTGTTTATTCCAAGGAAAAAAACGCTAGCAAAAATAAGTGTGATAAAACTATACGTTGTAATTCGAAAAATATAAATTTACCGCTAAATGATCATTATTTATATAAAAATTCAGTAATTACTCCAATTCATAGGGTATAAATATTTTTTTCGACGTTTTTAGTTTCTGGATTTTATTTTATTTTAATTTAATCGTCGGATTTATTTTTAGGGGCTCAATAATTTAGAAATGCTAGCGTGTGGACAAAAAGTATCACATCCGAATGGTTTTATATTAGCTTGCAGTCCGATTTCTGACCAAAACGCTTCATCTGATGGAAATGATGGCGGGGCCAGTGCTGAACAGTTACAAATGATTCACGACCAGCTAGCAGAAGCGGTGAATTAATATTTCTATGCTCAATCATATTTTCCAGTAGAATATAAACTAATCTTTAATTTTTTCTTCTTTCAGTTACCGCAATTATTTACTGAAATATTTGATTACAAAATCTATCATCCAGAGATTGTGTTCGTTAATAATATCAAAGGGAAAACAACAATGTAAGTAAATTTGGTTTTATTAGCGGAAAATATTTTGTAGAAAATGGTCGATAAAAATTTATTTTCAGTGGAATTTATTCTTATGTGAAACAAGTTGCATGGTTGAGAACTATTGGTCATTTGAAATATGCATATGTAAAATTTGAAGTATTAAAAATTACTCAAAGACCGGTGGATTCTACAATACTGTAAGTTTAATGTTGAAAGAAATCTTATATATTTTAAAATCTGGATTAAAACAATATTTATTGATTCAGAGTACGATGGAGGATCAGAGGCATATCTGGTTTGAAAGTAATGCTACAATTCTGGAAAGTCAAACTGTGGAAATTGCAAGAGGTTTTCGATGCTCAAGAAACGTCTGTACAATCTTATCGATTCATATAATTTAATAATAAACACATACATAATATCTTTTTTGAATTTGTAGCTGGTTCGATGGATTTTCCATATTTCATGTCGGTTCCGATGGTCGTATATACAAACACGTTGCTGATAAGGTAATAATTTTTCACTTCAACTCAAAACGTCAATATGAGAAATAATGAAATTATTTTTTTATGCATATTAGATGATGCCAGACGAAGAAAACAGCACAGTCGAAACTGTGAAAACTCCCGTTGCTGCGAAACTCGCTCTCACAGTTGGGCTTTTACCACGTCAGTTATTAACTAAATTACAACCCACATCTAAAATATCATCACAAATAGAAAGCGATATAAGCAAATTGATATTTCCTTCCAGGGAAATATGTAAATGATTTTTTTTAGTTTATTTATTAAAATTATTATGATAGAATAATTCATTGTATTAATAACAATCAATAAAATTAATTTATTGTATAGGCTTTTTTTTTGAGTGTCGAAAGGGAAAATAAAAAAATCGATTAGTATACATCATTTATTACCCAGACAAATATTCACATTCACTCTAGTACACATTATTTAATCTATGTGTACTTTTTAAAGTAAGTACGCACAGCCACAGTAGACCCAGGAGGTAAAATTATGAATAAAATTTTTTCTCTTACTGTGACTTTTTTCACATCAATTATTACACGCAATTCTAAAATTTGTGTAAGTTTAACCGAATTGTCAATGTCACATAACTTAATCCACAATACTTAAAAGAATATTGTATTATAAAACACATGATTCACAAAACTTACACATCCTTAATTAAAATTTTAGATATACTAAATTTCAAGCTGTGATTGAAAAATTACATTTGTCGAAGTAAAGACTAGTGGCGCTAGTCGACTTCTGAAAAATAAAATGAAATAAAAATAATAATACATTACGTGAAAATTCATGTCTACCGATGTAAATATTGATTCTTATTCAAAATTAAATGATTTCCTTTCACTGCTCTTTGATACTAGCTCGGATTGTGATTATAGTTAAATATAGCGTTAAATCAAATTAACATTATTTTGGCCTCTTAATAAATGCATTACAAAATTTTGTATTTCTCGAGACCATTTAGCTATGAAAATTTGATACACAAAAATGTGTACAATTCATATTTATTATTATTATTATAATGTATAAATCATCATCATCATTGTCGACCAGTTTAGTGCCCACTGCAGGACAAGGTCTCCCCATCAAATATTGGGGGTCTAGGCTATATACCTTATTTGAGAGCCAACCTCGTACCGAAGTGTATAAATATAGCATGTATATTTTTTCATATTACACCGATTGATTTTATGAGAAAGTAATCGAAAAATATAATAAATAGTTCATGTGACAAATTTCAAAAGTTGAATATGATTTTGACAAAACTCAACAAGAAAATGTTATTTTTTAGTATATAAGTTAATAAATTTAACGCTACTTTATGCTAAAAATTGTTACAGGTTAACATAACTGCAGTAAAAGGTAATAAAAATAAAATATTTACACATTATATTAAACAGTCATGAGTGCAAAACAAATGCTTGTTACTATTACAAGGAAATCTACAATATATTATACTGTGGATACTTGGGAGGAGAAATGATCAAATGTAACGATTTTATGAAGGACATGATCATGTCAAAACGGTATATTCACAAATGATCATTTTTCCTATTAACAGCCATAGAATGAATGATTTATATATTTTACACATTTAACTATGTATAATATCAACTGAACTTTAGGAACATGTGAATTTTATTTAACAATTGCTTTACAACCAACTTGGAGACTATCTAAATAACAGTAATACAATTACAAAATTAAAATGCAGTTGTTATCGTAACACATCGAAATTGACAAATATCTGTAATATAAATACAACGGGAATGTTCCTATCATAAATATTACAGTTGAGGACAAATAAGGTTTGTTCAAAAGGATACATACATCAGAAAAAGTTAGTAATAAAAAAAATAATACATTAATAAAAAAATCACATCCTTTCCGAAAAGAAAAATGTAATTAGTCTAAAATTTTGAGTTTTGATTTTGATTAGCCATTTCAATACCATAACCAATCATTTTGTTTCCTTCGTTTGAACGGCCTTTCATCCATATTGTTATCTCGAAAATTGCCACCGTTTCCCTAGAAATCACAATCTCTAATTAATGTTTTCAAGAATGGAAATTAACTAAATGAAGACTCAAATAAAACATACCCAATTGCTGTTGTACGACATGCCACCGCTGTTGTTGACATAGTTGTTTCCACGAGGGGGTCCTCTGTATCCCATTTGTTGTCCGCCTTCCCAAGAATTGAAACCGCCACCCATTGGTTGATTGCGGCCACCTCCTCGACCGATGCCACCTCTCCCACCACGTTTGATCCCACCGGTGTTACCCCTTTTGTTTCCCGTTATATTCTTTTTAGTTTTCTGACAAATAAAACACATAATTTATAATACATACATATATGTATAAGATTTATATAAATGGGATAAAAATTGATGACTTACTTTAGAGGGACTGTCGGGTCCACCACGTCTTTGTAAAAGAACTTGGGTATTATTGATAAGTAAACTTCCGCTTAAAGATAGAGCTTTTTTGAGACCTTCTTCATCTTCGAATTCAACAAAAGCTATACACAAAAAATGCTAATTTTATAATACACATTAACTTTAGAAAAAAAAAAAGGATTTTAATTTGATACAATGTTTGGACAGAAGTAAAAAAAGGAAAAGAAGTTGTATACAAAACCCTGTTGTTGAAAATATGATAAAGTCAACATTCAATAGTTCTAAAGAATAATTCACTTTCACTCACAAGAGCAAAATAATGTGTTCACAAGGTACATTGAAACACACAATTATCAAAAGTATGAACTGGATAAAAAGTTGAAATCGACTTGATGGAAAGTTGTTTTAATTTTATTAATTTACAGACAGTTCAATTCTGAGTCAAGCCAACTTTAGTCAGGATTTTATAAAAAAAAAAATAATTTTGAATATCAGCTAAATTTAAAAGTTGACTGAATTTTAATGTCAGATATTAAAAGCCACCAACTGGTACTTTAAATAATTTATAAGATAATTTAGGAAGAACGTTAATATTCATCGCTTTAAGAGATTTGTTAAAAATAGAAAGAGTACATATTAGCTGAAAGTGATAAAATATGAAAATAATGTTTGAATATGTTGGTATTAAAATTTCTGAAATAACATCAGACAACATAATTTCACCACTCAAACCTTTGAAATTACAAACTCATTCTATGAAAAAAAATTAGGATTGATTTGATAAGACTAAATTATTGAAAGAATAAATTATGAAATATTGAAACATCTAAGAAACACACTCATCCTCAACAACTCATTATTTTGAAGACCACACA
Source organism: Hydropsyche tenuis (assembly GCA_009617725.1). NCBI lineage: Eukaryota > Metazoa > Arthropoda > Insecta > Trichoptera > Hydropsychidae > Hydropsyche > Hydropsyche tenuis. The sequence goes on along the minus strand of VTON01000011.1, from coordinate 976,245 downwards.
CACTCTCAAAATCCATGATTTAAATTATAATATATATATAATACATATATACATATATGACTTCACAAGATAGTCAAATTTCATAAAATGTGAATTCGACATTAACTTGCTCATACAAACATGAAGAAAAATTGAATGTTTCATTTTTCTTATATGCAGATAACAGAGTTTCATAGAATAATATTTTTTCGCAAGAGCATTACTCTAAAATAATTTTCAATGGGTTAATCCAAATAACGATACCTGTGGGACGGGCTGGTATCTTAACAATGTCCTTGATGGACCCACAAGGAGACAGCAGTTTGTAAAGGCACTCCTTGGTTATAGCGAAAGGGAGGTTGCTGATCACAACCGTGTGGTCACCTGCCCTCAGTATGTCTATTTCAATAGGGTTACCACCCAACATGGTTCCCCTTTCCGCCAATGCCTGTGGTTTACATTAAAATTTTTTCAACGAATGATACTTCAAGCCCTCTAACATCAGCGAACAAGCAATATGTCAATGATGTTTAGAGTCGAGATAGGATCGTTAATCTTTAAAAATAAATGAAACGTACAAAAATAAGATATTACTAATTTACAAATCGATAAGAAACGTTCGTTCATCACAGCCGTACTAAAAAAAAACGTAACATATACACCACATACATACTAGTGATAACATTCACTGATTTAAAATTAACTCGGACTATTTACATATGTGAAACCCGAAAATATAATATGTGAGATGCGTTCGACTAAAAAATTTGATCATTGTGAACACTCGAATAAATGTAGTTCGTCCCCGTTGAATAAATGTTATCCAAAAAGATCATTCGAACGATCGTGTGAGATATTGGAATGCATAAAGAGTGTGAACTATTGAATCTGTCATACCTGTTCTGACGATTCTGGATTTTCATAATTAACGTAAGCCGATAGAGTGGGCACGACGGTATCATAATAGATGGGTATTCCTCCACGTCTGGAAAGTAACGATGAATTAAAACTTGTAAAAAAAAAAACTTATAATTAATAGCATAAATCGAAAATATTTTACTTGATGTATTTTATCTGTCCATATTTAGAAAATATATTGCGCAACTCTTCTTCATAAGTGAAGAGCATGCTGGTGGGCAGATTCTTCACTATCATAGTCTTTCCCCCGGGATGTACTTTTTTGAGTTTTCCCAATTCGGAGTCCAGGGTGGTATTGAGGGGGTCGTCGGCGCCGGTGGCGTTTCCATCGTTTCCGTCTTCAGTATCACCGTTCTTCGGAACGTCGTCGTTTTCTATTTTAATGTTTTCTATTTTAACGTTTTCTATTTTAACGTTTTCCATTTTAACGTTTTCTATTTTAACTTTGACTTCTTCATCCTGAATTTCAGGCTGCGCATCCGCAGACATGACTGCGTTTCGACGATTACTATAAATTAAAAGTTTTAGGATTGATTAATTGAAATATTTCAATCGCAGAGTTATGCTGATACAATACTGTAATATTAATAATGCCTATGATAGTTTGAAACAGAACCATTTTTTAGAATCATCTCAAATGAAAGATTTAACTTTAATTTTTTGAGTCAAATAGTTAAAATCCATCTCAGACGATTGATTAGGAGTTAAAAACAATATCCTACGTTACTCGATTAGTGGTTAGAACCATCACCATTGTATTGATAGTTTATGGAACATACTGCTGCACCATGGACTGATTTTTTACTAATTGGACTAATTTTGACGATTTTGCAGAATTTATTGGAAAGTTTATGTCTAAAGTGATGTGGTTAGTCAGTACAGTATGAAAAATCAGAGGATCCTGCATTTTTAGGTATGTAAATGCTTAAATTAAGATTCTAAGCATATTTAAGTGTGTAAATGATTTTTATATCGGACTGTGTGCTTAGTTTGGAAGTTATACTTGTCAGTTTTTAATAATATTTTAATGAGTTTTAGGTTTACATGTCACAGTAGCATCTTTCGCTGTCCGAACCGTTGGCACATGCAAATTCATATGATCTAAGAAGAAACGATTTATAAAAACTGGTAAAAATAACTTCCAAACAACATAAACTAAGAGTAAAATTTGTTAAAAATTCAAATCCACAAACTTACAATGCCTAAAATAAAATAAGAAATTTAATTCAAGAATCTATAATGCATTTTTATACATCAAAAGACAAATTTGATAACAAACAATTTACGCACCTAAAACGCAGGATTACCAATAATCCATTCAATGGAATCATTTATTAATTTACAGCAAACTGTTTAGGGCAGGCTTGTCCAACATTTCGGCCAAAACATACAAACATCGGGGGCCACTTGACAGTTTCAAAATTTTAATTGTTGTAAATTCAAAATGTAACAAGTATTAAAATATTGGTAAAGCTATTTATTTCCATTATAAAACTATTTTGACGAGTACATGAATAAACGCTGTTTGTTTTTGTGTGAAAAGCGGGGGCCCCTCGCGCGAGCCCTGGGGGCCACTTTACCCCCGAGGCGGCCCATTAGACAAGCCTGGTTTAAGCCAAGCCATTCGAAAACATCAACATATCGAAAAGCAAGCTTCGTTCCCAACATGATGAAATAAAACACACACCTTTCATTCCCACATTCGCAAATACAACAAACGCACACCCGGAAAAGTGTTAGATACGCCAAATTTCCGCTTCAAACTAGAGACGCCGCCATTGCAGGTTATGGAAGACGACGCCGACTGATGTACCAGAATAATAACGAACGCCATACAAAAAACCCTTCACGAACATCCCTAATCTATTTCCGAACGATCGAAACCGACATGAATAATTGAGGAATCGCGTTCGCCGAGGAACTGACGTAAAGCGAAGGCGGGAGAGCGGGAGATCGGCCCCCGGGGGCCCCACGCGTCGCGGCGTGCCGTGGAGATTATGGGGGCGCCGGGGGCGCAGGCTCACCTCGTTTAGCGGCAAATAAGCGGTTGGGGGCGAACGAAAGGGGGGCGAAAGACGTCCGCGAAGTCGCCGGGAATGAAGTGCCGCCGCCGCCGAAGCCGCCTCGCTAACGCCACTGTGATCGTAAATCGAATGTTCGCGGCCAATGTAGGGACTATCGATCAATTGGTTTTCGTCGATTTGTCGTTTGTGTTTGGGTTTGAAGAGTGAAAGTCTTTGTTTTGTGGGTGTTTCAAACTTAAATATGGTTTTGGTTTTCGATGAAATTCTTGGCGGTTTCCGTTAGGTATCTGAAGAAAAGTAGGATTATACGTTTAAATATTTAGTTTTTTGAAATCTTTCTGGCGAATTTCCTCGTTTTTGACTAATTATCAGTTTCAAATTTCACTGAATGTGATAATCGAGGCTTCATGGATTGAAGGCTTCAAGGCTTCAAAGTGAGAATTCAATTTGATTTCAAAAATTTTCACAAAAACAAATACTTACTTATAAGTACTTACTTACTTACAATTAAACATTTTTTAAATTTTTCTAAAATAACCTATTTTGGGAATTAAATGCAGGGCTTTGAAACGGAACCGAACCGTAACCGAAAACACGCTAAAAACAGAAATTTTTGCCGAAATGAAAACCGGAACTGAACTGGAAAAAAATATCGATTTATTTCACAATCAGTCCAGGAAAAAAAAAATTTTGTGTTTCGAATATTTTCGAAAAGTATTGTCATTTTTTTGAAAATACTCATTGGAATTTTTGAGAAGGTCGGTTTTGGGTTCAGCCCGTTTTCAAAAAAATCCGTTCGTGTACAAATGTTCCCAGAAGCTAACTCACACGAAGCAAATGCACACGAAGTAGGTAAACTCATAGGAAGCAAGCTCACACGAAGCAAGCTCACATGCTTTCGAAAATTTTCAAATTTTCAAATTAAAGTGAAAAACGTTTAACACGAAACTGAAAGCACCAAAATGCGTTTTTGTGTTAAAAGAATTTCACGTTAGACGTAATAATATACGTCCATAATATTTTGTCAGTACCAAAGTAATATTTCTTGTTAAATGATACGAAACTTTTCGAAAGCATGTGAGCTTGTTTTGTGTGAGCTTGCTTCGTGTGAGCTTGCTTCCTGTGAGTTTACTTCGTGTGCGTTTGCTTCGTGTGAGTTAGCTTCTGGGAACATTTGTACACGTATGGATTTTTTTGAAAACGGGCTGAACCCAAAAACGATAACAAAACTGAAAACCGGAACCGAACCTGAATATATTTTTTTGTTGAACCGTAACCGAAAACCGTAACGAAAAAATCCCAGACTAAATGTTATAAAAATATAATGTTTTTTCATAAAAAAGCGTTAATTTTATCATCGGATGTGGGTCGATTTTTTTATTGTGTATATTAGTGTCATCGTCACCCGTCACGGTTTGACATTTCTCTCTTATCCGTATGGACGCGATTCATTTTCGAACGCGCCCCAAATATAAACGGCGAGAGTAGGGTGTCCACAAATCACGATGTTTTCCGTTTTGAGTCGTTTGGCCAAGCCAGGGGATGGCAAGAAATTCAGTACACCGGCACCCATGTCCACTTCTTTGCAAAAGAAGTTCGGCAGAGGCGTCGATTATAACAGTAAATAAAAAGATATTTACCTTTTCGTTTTTTCTATATGTCTCTTAATTTCGCGATGGAAACTCGCAGTTGAAACTCGTTTCGTTTGTTTGATGTCGCAGTGTGCTAATATTAGATTGTTTGTAGTGAAAATACTCATCAAAGGAGATAGAAATGTGGGCAAATCTTGTTTATTGCAAAGACTGCAAGGAGGAAATTTTATTGAAGAATATCAACCCACCGATCAAATTCAAGTCGCTCCTATTCATTGGAAATACAAGGACACTGAACATATTATTAAAGTAAGTTTTTTCAGGGCCTAAAAGTTTTCATCGTGAGTTTGTTTTAAATTTTTATTATTTTAGGTTGAAGTTTGGGAGGTTGTCGATAAAGGAAAAGTTAAGAAAAAGAATCCTTCTGGGTTGAAATTTGACAACGCTTTGGCTCCGTCTGGGTTAGAAGCTATTGAGACCCCTGCATTGGATGCTACTTTTCTAGATGTATACCTAAATGCAAATGGTGTCATTATGATGATGGATATCACTAAAGTGTGGTCAGTTTTCTTGTTCTTTGTCTGTTCTTTCTTGTCTTTTCTTACATTGAGAAAAGAAGAATTTGATATTTATTTTCGTTTAATACCAATTTTGTTTTATTTTCGTCAATTCTTTTTAGGACTTTTGAATATATCAAAAGGGAAATTGAAACAGTTCCACCAGATTTGCCAATTATTATTTTAGGTAATCATTGTGATATGCATCACCACAGAGAAGTTGATTCATATCAAATCGAAGTCTTCATATCGAGCATCAAGCAAAATCGGTACTGTCAAAATGAGAAATATTCTCAATATAATAATTATTCTAATTTTATTTTTTATTCAGTTCTGGGCCTATACGATATGCAGAATCTTCTATGCGTAATGGTTTCGGTTTGAGATTATTACATAAATTTTTTAACATCCCATTTTTGAAGTTACAAAGACAAACATTAATTAATCAATTAGCTGTAAATGATCAGGAAATTTTAGATGCCAATAAAGAATTGGATGAGTTTGAAGTGAGTTTTCAGAATATGCCATAATATAAATAAATTTGATAAATTTATACTTATTTATTCATTTTAGAATTCTGAAGGTGCTGACTATAACATATTTATAGATAGGTTAGCTTCAAAACGTAAACAAGATACTGGTGTCAATTCAATAAATCCTCATAGAATAGCTTCAGAAAAATCTCCTTCGATTGTTCTTGGCGCTGGAAAACCGATCATTCCACCAAACATGAATCCTTTAGTAAGTCTGTTTTTAAAATAAATATTCTCGTTTAGTATTGTGTTACATATGAAAAAATATTTTTTAATATAATGGAATTGTTATTTTATTCTAGGCTCAGTCAAATTTTAATCAAATTCAGAATAAAACTTCAGATTTAACACAAACTCCTAAGCCTGCTACAAATAATGTTGTACCTACGAAAAATGAACAGCAAATAAACCATTCTCAAATATCTCCTCAAAAAGTTCCTAAGTAAGTTAATTTTTTTTTATCTATTTAATTGTGTTTTATTATGTAAATTCTTTACTGTACTAATTCTTGTAATTTTTTTCTTACAAATTGTATTTTTTTTTGTATAATTTTAGTGTTTCGCTTAAGTCTAAGGATGACCTGGATGATTTTTGTGCAGGTGTTCTTGATCATTCTTTCTTAGATGATTTTTCACCAGTGAATAAAAGTAGTGTAGCATTATCCATACCAAATACATTTGTTGCACAAAAAGTAGATAGTGAAAGGTAAACATGTTATTTCAAATTGAAATGATAGAAAAAATTCTTATTTATTTTGATTTTTTTTTATAGTGACGGTGAAACTGGAGCAAATCCTTTAGTAGTGGGTGTTCAAGATGATCTTGATTCTGCTGACGATGACGATAAAACTATCAGTACATCGACATTTAAACCATCAATATCTAATAATAATATTCGTCCAAATGAAGTTATTTCCAAAACTTCTGCTTTAAATTTAAAAGACGTAGTTGAACCGTTTTCTAGACCTGTTCCAAAATTCACACCGTTCAATGAAACAATAATTAATGGAATTCAATCAAATTTCACTGAAAATAATCTTGACAATAAACATGAAAATTTATCTATGTATAAAATTGATAATTTAAACACTTATAATAGAGAAGTTGATGACAATCAATATGATAGTGGGCCCGATTTTGCACAGCCTCCTGGATATGATTCAACACCATCTTGGGCCTTGGATGCCGATGTTAGAAGGTCTCCTGAAGGTCAATATAAGATTTTATTAGTTTTCTTATGTTTTGTTTTATAATTTTAGCAATTTTATATTGAATATATATTGGTTAACAGGTGGTGAAGGTGTGTCTCCTAGTACTGAAACGAAGAAAGAGCGAAAGGTATTTTTTTGTTTAACTTTATAGGATTGGTGTGTTTAAATTTTATTTTTAATTATTTTGTTTTTAGAGTGAAGATAAAAAACACAAAAAGTCTAAAAAATCTAAGGATAGTGATCGAAGCAAAGAAAAGGATAAAACTAAATCTAAAGATAAGGATAAAAAACATAAAGAAAAGAAACACAAGAAGAAAAGTTCTGATGATAATTTAGAAGAGTTCCTGGGAGGACCGCTTGAAAAGCCACCTTTGGAAAGTTACGAAGCTATTTGAGTACTATAAGCTATTATTGAACTTTTATATTAAATACGGTTCTTTTTCCACTTATAGTATACATATTAAAAATTACTGAAACTTATATAATAAAGTTTTCAGTTATGTATTTAATTCATTACTTATTATGTTTATATTAATTAATTTCACTATTAAAGCTTATATTTTTTTTAACATTAAATAAATAATATACTACTAAATACATAAATATTTTATGAAAATATATATTTTATAAATAAAAATGATTAAGTTTTATATTTATTCAAAATATTTATGAGACTACTTTGACTTTTGTTGCATTTAAAATATAAAAGATGTTTTGTGATATTTTATTGTTAAATTCTTATAATTATTTTTATTTAAATACACTTACATATTTAGATTATAAAAAGTTAGACATAATTTTTACTTCCAATGATCTAAAATATTTTTTTTTTCTATTGAAGAATTTTAAAATCATAAATTATAAATTTGTTAGGTTTGTTGTACTAATTCGTAAATATAAAAGTACTATTGAAATTGTTGTTAGGTACGCTGTTAAATTGTATGGATTGAATTTGATAAAAAAATTTAGAATCTTATAATTACAAAGTGTTCATCTAGGTAATTAAATAAAATATATTATTGAAACTTAAGTATATTACATGAATCATTATGTGTAATAATTATTCTGCCAAATGTTAATACATAATTAAAAATATACATATTGCTTATTTTATTATCGAGTTAATTATTTATCACCGACTGAAAAATAAGAATAATTGTTTGATAAAATAAGTGTAAACAAATTTTTCAATAATCATACAGCTTTTTCCAAATTTTTATTATCTGTTATTAATTGATACACTTAATAATTAATTGAATGATCTCGAATACAAATAAAATTTTCAGATTTTTACAATCTGTATTAATTAATAACACTAACATTGTTCATAATTCAGCTATATTTAATATTTTAATAATTTTACAAATATTCAAACAATTCTAAAGTTTTACAAACTGGAACACATCTCATTTAATTTGCTTTCGGCTATGGACAGAAAATAAAGCGTTGAGTTGAATAATGACATATCGATTCGTTAACCTGTACCGCGCTGTCACAACAATTATATTGATCGTTGTTTTGTTTAATTTTTCAACTAATACTCACAAATAGTCAAACTTGAAACGTATTCATAAAACTGCTGATGGCTGAAAAATCTTCAGTTATCGATTTGGTGAAACCATCTTGCACTGTAAAAAATAAAGGTAGCAGTTTGTTGTTTCGCGATGATTTTGATTCAGGACCTGTAAGTTTAGACTTGATCGAAGATAATCTATGGCTAGGTACAAAATCATTGATATTTATTAGTCGTACTATATTATTTTTGATAACTGGATAATTATTTTAGGGAATTTGAAAGCTGCATGTGATTTGTCTGTTTTACAAAGTCTTAATATAACCCATATACTAACCGTTGATTCGGTTCCATTGCCCAGGGTAATAACAGACCAAAAACACTTTACAACAAAATATGTTCAAGGTATTAATTTTTGTATTTAAACATTTATCTAAGTATAAATAAATATATTCCATTAATCTTAATTTTGATATTTTAGTCGCAGATGTGCCGAAGGAAGATTTAATAAAGCATTTTCCAGGAACGAATCAATTCATTTCACATGCCCAGGAAAAAGGATCTATTTTAGTCCATTGGTAAACAAACACAATTTTTTCGTTTTCTCTACTTTTCTAATTTTAAAATCATAATATTTATTCTATTCCATGCAAAGTTATTTTGGTATGTCTCGATCTGCCGCTGTCATCATTGCATACATGATGGCAAAACATAAGCTACTGTTTGAGGAAGCGTTTTATATAGTGAAAGCGAAAAGAAGTATTACCTGTCCAAATAATGGTTTTATTGCCCAGCTGAAATTATACGGACAAATGGAATGTGTTCTTGACCAAAATCATCATAAATATAAACAGTTCCGTTTGAGGATGGCTGCTGAAAATGTACGGAAAGGTATGTATGTTTTGATGTTCTGACTTGATTTACTTTGAGTTTTATCTAAATTTCTTATTTTTTTTTAGTAAAAATTCTGCCACAAAACTGTGCAGATTTAGTGAAACCTGATCCTGGTTTGAATAGAGAAAGACCTGAACCTCTTGTTTATCGATGTAAAAAGTGCCGTCGTATTGTGGCTTCACAAAAGAATATAATACCACATATTCCACACAATGTTAAACTAATGTTAAGTCGTAAAACTGCCAAGAAAAAGGAAAAAGTTGAAGGTGAAGAAAAATGGGATTTATCTTGCATACAAAATGGCCAAAACTTAATTGAAAAACTTAAAAGTTTAGCATGTAGCAATAGTGAAAACAAATCAAATTTAGAAGCGGTTGCAGTTAAAGTTGATGATTCTATAGTGAACAAGAGTTCATCTAGTTCGGAAGGAGTTGAGGTCAAAGTTGATGGTGTTGATGAAATTAAAGAAATTAATGTTGACGATGCCAAAGAAATTTGTGTTCAAACTTACTTTATCGAGCCATTAGCATGGATGAAAGATATCCATAAAAATGTTCAAGGAAAGCTATATTGTCCCAAGTGTTCAAATAAGCTAGGAAGCTTTAGTTGGATTATGGGTAAATTATTTAAGTATTTTCAAACATTCAGATGAATCGATTATTATTTAAATGTTTTTTTTTCAGGTTGTCAATGTCCATGTGGAAGTAAAGTAGCTCCCGCATTTTATTTAGTTCCATCCAAAGTAGAACTATCTAATGTTGTCCAGAATGTTCAAGTTACTGTATAAAGAAGACAATAAATTTTGAAATAGCAGGGCCATAGATGACAATCTTTTTTAGAGCTGAATCAGCTTTGTAGTTAATAAACACCAAATGTTTTGAAAATCATTTATATTGCACAGTTACATTTCATATATATTAATGCATTTTCAAGTATATGGCAATAACTTGTGTACCAAATACAGAAGTTGATTTTACTCACATGAGTTTCGAATTTATGTTTTCAAATGGTCTTATGTAAATTTTTAGCAATATTCATAATCTGAATATTCCCGTCAGTAGTGCTCATTAAAGTAAAAAAAAAATTATACATGCTTACATTAAAATCGTGAAATGGGATGTGAATCATCCACTGTTTACTTTTAAGCGTTGTGAAAATTTTATCCAGAAAAGTATTTACATTTATTAGAAAAATATGTCCTTTAAATATAATATAATGTTAAAATAAAAAAATATTTATATAAAGTTTTTGAAGTTTGAACTTGATTTACAAGTATTTTAATAAAAATAATGATTGGTGAAATTTGATCTTTTCGATCATTTATTTATGATTGAAATTTGTATTATTTTTATATTTAGATAAAATTTGTAATAGTTAATCAGTAGTTAAATAAAATATCTGAATTAAACACTGTAATTCGAGTAAAGTAACACAAAGTTTTTGTAAATAATATTTACATTCATTTTGAACGCATATTTATTTTTTAAGTATTTAATGTGCATCAAGAAAACAAATAATATCAAAGCATTTTCGATAATTTTCAGTAAGCGTAATAAACTAGAAAATCAAATGTTTTATGTCGATAAATCAATATTGCTTTTAACACAATTGTTGAACAATTAGATGTGTAGTTTTAACCAATCCCAAAAAAATAGAATAACCTTATGAAAAACAGCTGGTGATGTAATGTTCTATACATATAACAATTTATCAGCTTAAATTAATCAATGTAAAATTTCATTTGTACATGAAAGATGAAATTTTTGTTTTTTTCAAATAAAAAGTTGTCTAAACTAGTGATTTTTTTAATTAGCACCTTTCTATGTTGGGACATTTATGGGTCATGTAATTCATACAAATTATATTTAATAATATTTATATTTTGCCTATTGGTTTCTAAGCGGAGAAAATATTTATTTTAACAGGTTAGACGGTTAGAGCATTTGTTGATTTTGTAGTATTTCACTAATATGTATACAGATGGCATTAATAATTCATATAAAAAACAATTGATTTTGTTTTCATCATATCCTCGATATTTCCAGGAATAATTGTGTGTGACACTTTCGTGTACATATTATTAGAAAGTAAGTCAGAATTATTGAATTTAAATTCAATAATCCCAACAAACTCCATGTTCATCATGTAGTGGCAGTTTTCATCAACAACAATTTTCGTAATCGTAAGAAATAATTATCAGAAAACCATTGATGGTTAATTGTCGTCGTAAGAAAAAAAGATGTTAAAATTCCTTTCACATCCAATTTGTACAGACGTCCTCATAAAAGCTTTATTTCAAAACCTCTTATTTAATTAATAATATTTCTGTTTTACACAAACAGATACATATATCTCGAATTTATACTTCGATAAATTAATCATCAACCGTAATTATTTTTTGACACGTCCAATTTAACTTGAGTTAAGAAATTTCAATTTTTTTTCGTTACAAACAACCCCATTCGTATAAATAAAATTTATTAACATCATACATTTATTTTTTAAACCTACAAGATTTAAACACATACTTTAAATAAGTGCATCATTAAAACATTTCAATTTAATCAACCGACAATTGACTCGTAAGGTCGATTCTACGACTGCAACATATTAAATAATACTTACATATTTTTTAATTGTTCAAATATTTTACACGCATTTATTCTTTTATATTAACTCTTCAATTATTCGTGAACGAATTCCAATCATCAACAACACGAATTTTAATTATCACGTTTGTTGTTTATTCACGAATTATTTTAATTACTTACACAACAAATTTAACTACCATCACCTGATCATCAACAATACCATACTAATTTTTACAAACCTACCCTCTCACATAAACCTTTCACATTTCCGGCGAACGCTTTGTACAGAACACGTCCATCCACCATGAGCCACTGAGGACCTGTGCTCGGCTTTTCCTCAGCCGGAAAGTGCTCCGCCTCTTGTACCCTCACTCTGGCCACCGGTGGACGTTGCATCAGCATTTTCGGTAACGATTTCGATTAGTGTTCGAACCTCGACCGACTCCTCAGTCACCGACTGGAGGCAACCGTGGACGCAAGGATCCATCATACGACTGTCCAAGTAAGCTCGCAACGGTTTTTTCAAATTTTCCCGCCCTTATTCGGTGTTTTAAAAATTTATGTTTTTATTCAATAGTTTGAGTTTTTATGTGTGAATTTTTGATACAATTATTTTTAATTGTTGTTAATGTTAAGTGAAGTGAATGTTATTATGGGGGGATGATGGGTTTTTTTTCAACCTTTTTTTTTATATTTAAATTTTGTTTTGGGAAATTGTATCGTTTATTTAATCGGTCGTTTGAATTCGATTGTGATACGTTTGGTTGTTTAAATTCAGGTGAAAGCTTTCAAATGTTTTCTGAATATGATTTCTATAGTGAAATCATAGGTGTTTGTAAATTTCGTTTTGGCGTACATTTTTTCAAAAAAATATTATTTAATCTATATAACGGAATAAAATTATATAAAAATTTATGATTTTTCAGATAAGATGGTTTTGATTTGAATTCAAAAAGCGTCAAGATTAATTTTGTGCATTCGTCAAGATTCGACATGGCGCCGAAGAGGTCCATCTTCTTGTTGATCGTGATATTGTCAATCGCTTTACAATCTTGTATGTGCGCTAAGAAAAAAGCCACATCTACTATTAAATACGATGAAAAAGATGATGATTCCGACTTCAGTATTGCTCTCTTAGACGATGTTGATGGGGCTGTAAATAAAACGGAACGTCCGAAAAGCAATGGTTTAGCTGGTGCCATTTTAAAAGCAGTGCAAGCGTTTGCATCGGACAGAAGAAGTAGAACTGTGGATTTGAGAACGGTCATTCCTGGATTCGGATTCGGAAATTTATTTCGATTCGGTAATCCAACTCCACCAAAAAAAATGACCAAAAGATCTGCCCCGGATAATGATTTTCTTTTGACTTTTGCTTCGAAAAGTTCTAACGCACACGATGATAATACTCAGTTGAATTTCGATAATTTATTCGACGATGATTCTTCTGAAAAAGGGACCCCCTCACCATCCAAAGACGAAAAACTATTCGATTCTTTAGAGGAGGAAGATGATAAAAACGACGATCTAACTCCGCGTTCAAACATAAACAAAATACCCAAAAAAGAACTTTTGAGCAGAAAAATCAAATCAGTGGACGATAGTGTTTTCAACATAACAAGCGATTCTTTAAAGCCGAACAGCTTCAGGAATGCTTCAGGCATTGAGGGTCTATTGAATGTGTACAGTGTTAACAAGCTGATTGCAAACTGGGAAGTAGTCAAGAACGAACTCACCCCCAAGTGCAGAAGAAACATGGCGCATTATTTGAGGGCGTTGATCGAAGACAAGTTTTGGGCGTTGAAAAGTAAGTGATCATTATTGTTTACAAAATAGCGGAAGTCAAATAAGCCTAACGTCGTCTAAGAAATTATTATTATATCGATAATTGATTTCGAGGAAATGTAAATATTTGAAAATTGTACGCAAAACTTTTTTTTGTGTATCGATTTAGAAACGATCACGTAAATATACACGCGCGGTAACGATATTTTTTTGCGGAAACCAATCGGTTATACAATGAAATGTTTTAGATAATCGATCGAAATTTATCTATTTGCATGAAAAAATTTCGTAAATATGATCGTTTCCAACCGAACATTCTCTTTGGATTCTTCAAACATTGCACAAGAATTCGCGGTTATTAAATCCGGCGAGCGAGTTCCTCCAGTGAAATTCGACACAGAGAATTTTCCCAAATTCAACAAACTCGAAACTTCGATATTTTCATTAAACAGTCACGTTATTGAACGTACTAATCAGCATACGTCCTAGCAAATGTATGTCTATAGTCACCATATAATTTATGGCACGATAATCATCCTCAATTCGTATTTTCTCGTTTTCGAACAATGTCGAAGAATTGTTTTCGTACGAAAGCCGAAAGTGTGTCAATAAAATGGTCGCACAATGGCTTTTCTCACGAGCGTTTGCATAACGTCTACACAAGTACCAGAAGCACGCACATCACATGTCTAATCGCACATTGAAATGGATCGGAGAAGAAGAATTCGCAACCTTGAATACCATTTCGCAATCGAAAGCGAAATTTTTCTCTCTCTAGACGCTCTTAGGCTTCGTGAAAGGGAAAACGGCGACGCTCGAGACGATGACGAATTCGAAATTGTCAATGCGTTTCGAATGTTTTTCGAAATGAAAATCTTTTTCGGAATCTTCGGTTTCGTGTGTTCTTTTGCAAAATTTCGTGTTTGTGCGTTTTCGTAATCGGATGAGTGTTTTGTTAGCGTTTTTTAGATGAAATGCTCGGTGATAATGTTTATCGTTTGAAATGTGTTAATTCGGCTTGTTTATTTATGTAATACATTAAAAATGTGATAAGTATTCAAACGTGATAGTTAAATGTATCTTCGGGCTAAGATCGTATTTATTATAGTCGTATACGCAATAATATGAATAATGTTCGTTGGATCGTTTCAGTCAAATTATATTTCCTGTCATAATTGAGATTGGATGATATAATTAATGTACAAAATAAATCTAATATCATTATCATAAAAACTATTTGTAATGTAATTTTAATGATTAATTCGATAAAATTGTCTATACAGTCATTCTTCAAATGATTAATAGATCCGTATGAATTTCAAAACACTGCACATTTCCGAAACGAACCATCGCATTTACAAACGAAAATCCATTAAAAAAACGAATACTGCAAGTACTAACACATCTGACACATATTTCACGACATTTGATTAATTTTAGAAGTCAGTTGCCCAACCGCGAGAATCAAGAGCACGAATAATGGACAACGCGTATTTTTTTCTCTCGCCATTTGACACTGTTGCTTAACAAAAAACAACACACACTCAAAAAAGCACACAACGAGGTACTGATCCGAGCTTCGGATGCCAGTGCCCGGGGAACTCCGTTGCAAAAGCACTCTTGGCGGTCGGTTTTAATGGAAATTATAACATTAGGAAATTGCGGGCGAGTTGCACAAAGGTGTTGCTTTTCGTGGCCCACTCTATGCGGAATGGGCTCTTTCGGATTCGGTGATATTTCGCTCGATTGGACGAAATTGTGTGACCTCCTTCTGCGGTCACATTGACTTTTGTGCAACAACTCCAAGGGCACAGACCGGGAAATTCTTGCGTGGCAAACGTGAAAATTGGACGTGTAAATCGTTAAATTGTCGTATCGATTTTGATCTGATAAACGATTGCAAGTTCGTGTTCCGAATATTTGTAAAGTAATATTTATGCAATGATTTTAAATGATCGATTAGATTGGATGTCGTATTCTGTAATTAACAATAATATTTAATTGTTTTTTTTTTGTTTTCGTTGTATCATCGTTTACGATTTCTAATAGATTTTGAAAATTTTTGTTCGATGATGCTTATGCCGATTTGTTGTTTAGATTTAAAATTTTCAAATTATTTGACTAGTGATCACGCAACTAATTGCGTTTTTTTTTAATTGAAAATTTATATAAATATTTTCATGAAGATGAAGATTAATGACATTGAAACTATGCGTATAAGAAAATTGAATTTCTTACGTTTATAATTATTTAAAAATATTCAATATTATATGATGTTATCTATTAATATTTTATTATATTCTATAAAAATAAGATCCGTTGAAACTTTCTTTGAACATCCGGAAATCATGCAACGGATTTCCGTCAAAAATGTTCATCCTTTTTAACAATCTAAAAAAATACTTTCAAATCATTAAAACATTTTCGGAAAACAATTTTCATTTGTAATCAACGCCATGCAATTCCATCGTTCCGACCCATACACACGACAATTTCTGCAACCGAAAATTTCCCAACACCAAAACCAAACATCAGACGACACACGAAAATCCACAGACGACCAACTAACGACAATAGGAATTTCCGAAAAATCCTCAACGACAATTGAACCGGCACCGGCCGACACGAGCGGCAACGAAGAACCGCGCCATTACGCACAGTGGTAATTAGAGCCGGAAAACGGTAATCGATTACGAATTCGAGTGGAATTATCAAAGTGACCTAAGAGTGCAATCCGGTGTAAGACCCGTGTGTGTTTGCGGGTGATGCAAGTGTGCGGCTGGCATCAAACTTGAATTAGAAATTTCGGAAAATGTTTACCGAGAACACGGTTGCGAAAAGTATAAATACGTTACAAAACGCGGTGAGAGGCGGAATTCGAGTGCCGAAATGTGCATAAGGAGTTCGGTTTTTTGTGAATAAATTGTTTGGCGTATCGATATCGTATTGGGGGTGTTGGTTTGAAATGAGTTAGTGTCGATGTAGACGAAAAATTATATATTGTTTTGCTTGCTACTTATTTTCGTGTTATGATGCAGAATGTGTCCATTTGCCTTTTGTAAAAGGGATTTAATTTTTTTATGAAATATTATATTGTATTGTGTATAATCGACTGATACTATTGTATCACTTTGTTTCTTATATTTTTTATTATCATTTCAAATAATTTTTACGTCTCATTTCTAAAAAATAATTTACTCGAATTTAAAGTATATTTGAAATTCGCGGCAAAGAAAAAACTTTTAGCCAGTGGTGGATGTAACTATAAGCGGTGGAGGCTCTTGCCTCAAGTCCACGATTAGAAAGGGCCCCAAAAGGGGTCTACATTTTTGAAAAATAAATTTTTGATGAATCATTACAGTTTTTTTATACCATCTCTATAGATATGTATCATGAATTTTTAATCACTTTCTGAAAAAAAGGCGTTTGTTTTCACAAAAGCAAATTTTTTTTTGTAAAATCGCCCATATGTCCTTTATTTTATGAATCAGACTATTATATATTAATAAAAAAAATATTGCCCGCGTCGTTGATTTTTCAAAAATTTTAATGATTTATGCCTAATTTTAATTTTATAAGTATAAAATCCTCCAAAAATATTTGATGTCTCGAGCTCCCAAATTCGCTACTGGTTTTAACTCAAAAATTTTTGTTTTTCAAAACAAACCAACATAATATCGAAATATTATATTATAGTACATTACTTATAACTTCTATATATATTACAGAAAAATGCTTCACGATTAATCATGTTCCTTGTGTTTTAAAAAAAAAAAAAAAACTTGTGATCCTATAGCAATGTCAATATTTCCATGAAAAATATTGCTATCTTTAAATCCATGCTTCACATATAATAGTTCGCAATTCGGCACCATTTTTAGTTGGAATTGTGCAATGGTAGAGACTGGTGATTTGTTGATGATCTTTAACGAAAATCGATCTAGGTGATGGATGGTTTGGAAGAGGAAAAGTCGCGTTCCACAAGTACAATAGATGTAAGTTCGGTCATAAACGTTGAAAGTTGCATAACGTAATGGTTATTCACTTCGTATGAATAGGTTTTTATTGTATGATGTATGTAGTTAGACTTGGAAGCTATTACTGATTGTGTGCTTTATGTAAATATAGTTAGAAAGTCAGGGAAAATTGTTAAGAAAGTCGGAAAATTTAAATATAATATATAATATTGATTGATGCTGTAATAATAGGTTTTGTTTCTGTCATATATTCGTATAAGTTTTGAAAGTTAATTTAAGCTTATTAACGATTTTAACTTCAGAATATAAAATTGATGTCAAAATATGGACTTTAACATTTGATTGTGTTTTAAAACTGAGGATACGTTCAAGGTATTACTGAAAATTCCCATCAAATGTAAATTTGTCATTCGTTCATGCATAATGTTCTGTCTTAGATCGAAACCCATTTTACGATAATTTATGGAATAATTAATTCTACACTCGTCAATCTCAAAGTAGCACACGGAACCGAATACGAACATTGATGCAATTCACTTTCAAAATCAAAGTTTCGTACGAAATTATAAAATGGGGGATTATGTCGAATTGTAACAATGATAGTTACGTCTCCTCAACATTTCCACGAAACCTCTTCAACATTTCGACAATGGTGTGTCACGACTTATCATTTTTTCCGAGACAAATAAGAAATGTGTGTCATGCCACGCTCGGTGGATGATTTTGCACAATTGCCAGAGTAATTTCTTTTTTTTTTCGAAGACCTTCACCGTTCGGCAGACGAGGCCCACTAAAAATTACGATTTGACAGATCACATAATAGCTCTTCAGAAAACATTCGCAATATCATTGCCGCGTCAATTATTTTTATATTTCGTTTATCGTCTCTCGAATATATGTATATAAACAGTGTGAAGGTCTTCCAGGCAGTGTCAGAGGTCGTTGGATTTTGAAATTGGAATATGCGGATCCACCTGATAGATCCAAGATCATATTTTAATTATACTGAACTTTGTGTGTCACAATTTCGTAAGAAATGGGCGCCAAATTTTTGCATAATGATGAATTTTATGTTTGGCATTTATCAATATTCCGGTTGTGTAATTTTTCTGGATACATCTGCTTGATCGATGGAGAATCTTCGTCGGATATTTGCAAATATTTTTTATATTATTAGATGTTGCTGTTATAAATAACGTAACACACTTTTTTCGCATTCAATCGCTTGACCCGTCACGTAATAAAACGAGAAATTAATTTCTCATAGGTGGTTATTTTTTTTTGTATAGCTAAAATTGAGTAATTCGTGTTGCAAAAGTAGTTATACATAGTCAAATGTTGCATCCGAAGTTGTATAAGTTTTTATGCATATATTTAGATGGATTTTGGTCAGATTGACAATACGTAATATAGATAATCTAATCGTGACCCAAATAATCAATTTTTTATTTATGTCGGTTCTGTTTCAACTCCTGTTCCATTTTTTATTGATATTTTGCGAAAACGAAATAGCTAGCACTTGTGTAATACTTGAATTTGTTTGCTATTCATTTGCATATTGAAATTAATTAAGCGTTACATTACACATACTTAAATATAACATTAATAACATAGTTACATTACAACTTATTTTTTCATTCAATCAATGTTTATTGCGAATAAATAATGAGACGGATCTCATTGCACATTTACATTACATTGTACTTATTTTTCATTATTTTTTATATATTAGCATGGATATTAAATTAGCTGACATTTTTGTGATATTTAGCATATTCTAGTGTATTTATTTCTTTAACATGCTTGTTAATTCCATAATAAACAAAACGCTCTTGCGTAAAAAAATTACGGATGTTCCTTTCATAGATAACAGAAAAAAAAACATTGTATTACTCTGTACGAGATGATCAAACCGAATAATTCGACGTTTCAAGGAGAATCAACAATATGCGCAAATTAACAACACTCAATTGCGACTAGTACATGACATTACGGAAGTCACAACTTCTTAGAGTACCTCAAAATAAAAAAGTGCAATATTTGTGTACGTACTTCGCGGACTTCGAGTGCATAGACAACAATGGGTCTCGATCATCATTATGGCCGGTGAGGTTATGAGTCAATGAAAAGAGAGTACATAACTCCGTCGAAATGGAAAAGCGAAAGTTGACTTCGAATTGTTGTGTGTATAGTGTGTTATATAGGTACGGCTCGTTCCCAAATTTGGTGTCTGTCGTTTGAAAAGGTTAGTTATTATCGGACAGATCTGCGATGTACGAAATAAAACGGCGGTTTTGTACTGACGATGTTGCGAAAATGCTCGAAAGTGTCAGTTTCTTTTGTGCGGTGCAATCGTATGAATGTTTCTATTAATTTTTATTTCGTTGATAATACTTTGTTTAAGAAAACAATGACGCGTTTGTATTACGAAATTTTTTAAAGAATCTCATAGGAACCGTGACATTTCGACGACGTTTTTCACTATGGAAATTTATGTCGATCTTAAAGTGGGATTTATATTACATCACGTACTATAATCGTTATAAATTTTATAGTGACAATTGTATGTCGCAACGATTGACAGCTTTCAGCTGAGCGCATCGAATTTTCCGTTTCTAACTGATTCAGCGTTTAATTGCCGACGCTCGCAGTCAAGCAATTAACGTAACACTCAAAAGCCCGAGGACGCTTTCCGCATGTTTCAACATCTAACATTGCAAATATGCAATTTTCTGTCTAATATTGACATTAAGAATGTAAAAAAATTTTCCTACACAATTTTCACTTCAAAATAAAATTTTAGATACATACTTCAATTAAATTTCGCATTTGTTATCTTAACCTCAGTTTTTGAACTATGTAGAATTTACAAACAATAAGAAGAGTCTCGTTGAAAACGCATCTTCACAAGTAAAATAAATATCCAAGCACATGTCAATAAAGAAAATTGCTTTTGCATAAAACCTTCAAAAATACATAAAAAAAGACAGTTCACCCTTCGGAAGGAACTCAAAGGTCCTTCCGTTTGCGTTGGCGAGATCCGATTCTTGACCTTTGTAGTACGACGAGACTTCACTTTCAGTTTTGTCTGATGATGCAAGAACTCGGACCGAAGCAAGGTTGCTTTTAGGCGGGCACTTTCTTTTATTTATTTATACGGCATGTGTACGCTCTTTATTTTCTTGCCGAATCTGGATCGTGGTTACGTCGGATCCGGCGCAGATGTTGAAGAAGCTAGTTAAAATTTTATCGATGGATAACATTTAATTTTTGCGAAAAGTTGTTGCTTTGTTATTATATTGACCATTACTAGTGAAGCTTTCGTTTTGAGTGATAAAAGTTTTATGTATGTTGTAAAAACGTGTTTTAACTTGAAGTTTATTGCTCGGTATTACTTTGTATTATATTTTCTATGATTATTTTCAATTAGATTTCAACAGTACTAAATGTTTGAAAAAAAAAAAATGCTTTTGCAAAACGTTTCTCTTTTAATTAAGAGAAATGCGTTAGTTGCAAAAAAAGTACGTATTTATATTACTAATAAAAAAACGAAAACCTTTTCAATATTTGAAAAGTCATCGTGAGAAATTTTCTATAATCAGATTTTGAAACGAAATCTGAAATTTCTCAACACTTCTGTTATAACAAATTGTGCAAGGTATTGATCAAAAAGCTATTTTAGTTTTTGTTGATTTTTCGAACATATGTATACTATTATAAATTCTTTTTGGAAACACAATGAAGACATTTTTTTGTGGACCAAAGTCATTTAGAATATAATTCGTTTTCTGCTCCAATTGGAAAAATGTGTATTATGCGTAAATGTATGTAAAGACCCATTGAATTTCGTTTTTTTCGAAATAAGCAAGGTCATTCTCATGCGTCTAGAATTTTCTTCACTCGATTGTTGAATGTTAAACGCAAAAGATCAACATGAACGATAACCGCAGCGGTCATTAACTCGAGTTGTATTAATTTCTCAACTGGTTTCGTACCGAGTGCCAAATTTAGTTCCATTTCACCATATAGTTATTCTAGACTCTAAATAATCGATAAGTAATCTCATAAAGTTAATTGATGATCAATTTTAGAATTTCGAATTGCCGCAAGGGATGAAAACGTGATCATTGATTTTTCTCAATCATTTTTTTAAATTCTTGAATGATAAATAATTCATATGTTTTGAAATGCTTAATTTTTAGAAATCAAAACCACAAAAATGTTTTTAAAATTATATTTATCTCAATCTATCAATTAAGATATTGAAATTGAAATATCTTTTAATACTAATATATTTTATACTTGTTAAGAAAAGCTTTTAATAAGAAAGAACTTTGATGAGCTTCTTCGTTAATTTAAAGTGGCACGTGCTTAAATTGAACATGCCAAATAAAAAAAAAACTACTCCATCCAACAACTCTCAAACTAATCAAAACTTCCATCATTAATATTATATGAAGATTGAGAAAACGTAGTGACATTTGATCGTAGATAAAGTATCGTAGAATGCATCATCACGATCTCGATCGAGAATTGCGCATTGTAATCGTGCATACGTGCGAATTACAATTGCGCAACATTTCTCCGGGGTGTTTTGCATTTCGAAAATTTTCCTTCATTTTTAAAGCGATTTTATACGGGCATAATTTCGCGGAAAAGCGTGCCGGTATTTCAAAACGGCTCGTTAATTTCGGGACCCCTGTTTCTTATGGGCTTAATTTTCGAATGAAACCTAATTGCTCTGCGGTGGAGCTTCGCTCACAAAGAAAAGTTACGTTGTAACGAGGTGCTGATGAAATTTTTTCGTTTTCGTCTTTTTTTTTGAGCAACGTTCCATATCATCATCGTTTGATTATTAAGTGTTGCGTTACCGCCGTATTATGTTATATTATGCAGCGCGGTAATTTAGGTTACAGAGACACAGACTTGAATTTTTTCTGAATTATTTAATTTGTGTATTAGTTTCGGTGCGTTTAAGTAATTTTATGTCTTTTATTTATATTTTTGATGCAATTGTGCTTCGATCATTTGTTTGAATGGATTTTTGGGTTTTGTTTCTAACCGTTCGTTGATGTCACTAGAATATATTTGTTTTTAATACGAATTTTCCTAAGAATTTTTTTTTCAAAAGATTCAGTTTGATGGGCGTAATATTTACTTTGTCATCATAATATTCTATAAATAAATTTCAATTGAATTTAACGATTTGTTAATAACATAATCAAACAGTACACATGCAAATATTTTCGGAATACCGTCATCACATTCGAGTAACTGATTATTGATAAAATTATATGGAAATATTACCTTTTTCAATGTACTACTTACGCATATTTTAAGTAAATATAATATTGATTTTCACCGAAATATTATATGACGTATGGTGAATTGAGCTCGCACAAAAACCCAACCATTTTCCGGACACGCAACGAAATTTTCCCAAGCATAAATTCACTGAAAAACTGAAACGTCATAAAGATTTCACTTTCTTCGATGTGTGTTAAGTACACAAACACAGTTCATTAACAACGAATCGTCGTCCTCGTATTCTCACAACTTTCTCCCGTTCGTCTCGTCGCTCGTTTTAGGTCAGCGACGTTTATTGTTGGACAATTTCTTTCTTGTCTTATTTAACGGGCTTTCTTTCTTATCATATAATATTCCGTAATACTGATCACACTTTCCCAGAACAAACATTATCGAACGCAAACAAACGGGGAAACTCTCTCTTTCGGATGATTGCGTGAACGCTTCTGACGATTGTCCTTTCAGTGACAAGTAATGACGACCATGTTTAAGTTTGATCGTTCGTTTTGTGTTGTTGGACGATTATTATTGTTTATTGAATGTCTCAGCATTTGCATAAGCGATTCTGTTTCAATTCGGCCAACGTAACACTTGTGCGCTCGCGGAAGTGGACCACTTATATAATTCCGTCTCATTGTAATAAAATTATGATATTTTCGATCGTAAAACGCTCTAGCAATTCCAGTTTTCAATGCAAGATGCATTTTCACTGTAATTTGCATCAAAATATTGTAAGCACGTATATAATTTTTTTTTTAAATATTTTATTGCAATCGTTTGTCGCTCGAAAGTTGAAGAATTACAAAGAAAACGCGCAGGCGTATGAATAAAGATTTGTGCAATTATTTAAAAAGGAACTGTCATGAGTAATGGCAACAATAATAAAACGTCTCTAAAGAAATATGCACAACTATAATTGTAGAGAAATTCATATACCCGTAAATGGAGCTTTTTCGTAACTCCTGTAAACTTTCTCTGGTAAATTCATATGATTTGTCAATACGTACATATTTAAATCACGTTACACTTAAATAGTGTCAAAATGTGTGGAAAAAAATGAGCCGGTTAGTATTTTTGCATCATACTGCACGAGTGTTATTTGAACAGAAGAGCTTTTTTTATAGCTTCTATAACATACTAACCACTTTTCGCATATGACATAATATTATGCAATACGGAATAAGAACTGCGAACCGCCTAAAAGTAAGCTGACTCTGAAAGCCATCAATTAAGTTAACACGTATGATGATTAAGCAAATTTCGTTCTTCATAGTGTTACAAAATTGCTTAATTTCTGCATTTTGTTGTGAAACTTTATCGAATGCAATTCCGATAGTCTTCCGAGAACGATTTGAATCCACATAAGTTATTTCGAGTATGAGAAATGTTATGAGTGATGAAATACGAATCAGTTTTTTTGATTGTACGAAAACATGTATGTTTTCGCGTGGACGCATTAATTAAAATATTTGGCTTCAGATATGCGATTGTTTCAACATCAATCGCGATTATTATATAAACGATCTGATTAAAAGTTTCGTATATTTCATTATGCGATTCGCGTGATAGTAAAATTTCGGTAAGCGATGTTTTCAAAACACCACAGAGAGAAAGGAGGTCGTCAATAGTTCAACTCCTTTTTTATACGTGGATATTGTTATATTTTACATTATTGAAAGTGAAACGCTTGTCATTTCTCATATCGTTAAATGGAACGGTTTTTTCCACCGGCGACCAATTGACACCGTGCGAATCTATCATTATCTTAACGATTTTTTTTCGTTAAATTCGATATCGTTCACATTATCGGTATTACACAATGAACACGATCAATTGATTGATTCAATCATTATGACGAACAAAAAATTAATTGATTTTTGAATGAACTTATTTCGACTTACATAAGCGTTGCGAAAATTTTTATTGTCTATGACGTTCATCCGCGCAGATCGCAACAGTAAACAAATTATAATAATGGCCAGCTTGCCAAATTGTTTCGTTGTCACACTCGGGCCATCGATGGCCGTTTGCACATTCAACACTTGGACTTTATTATGCGACAATTTCGCCTGTGCCCGGAATTGCTTTGGCCGATTTACGTGACTACGCCCCTGTTCGATATGCGAATTTAATTCGCCCGTTGCGACGTTCGCGTTTGCAAAATGCTTTAATGCGTTACGTTTCCTTCTACAGGTGAGCAAATTCGTGATGGAGAGCAATAGACGATTTGTTTTGATTGTTGCATGGTTATGTGTAAAAGGAAATTGTTTGTCTCTGGAACGGACCGACTTTGATTGATGTTTTTAAATTAATATATCACGTTTTTTTCAATGTATTCTTTTGATAGAGATTCAGTAGTAATAGTTTGGTGATTTAAAAAAATGATCATGAGATTAATTTTTTTTTTCAATACTTTTCGCTATCGTTAGATACGTTTTTTGCACTTTTTCCAAATAACTAATCAAGTGCGACGTTTCCTGTTTGGTTTGCATCCATCAATGAACAAAATATTCTGAACCGATCCGTTCTGAAACCAATGCGATTAAGTCCATCTTTAGATTTTTGCTAATTCTCAATCAAGTAATTAAGATCATTTTCATTTGTAAAGGATTTATTTGTTGTTTTGTTCACTTGTACATCTGAAAACACTTTTCTTCTTGGCTTTTGAATATGTTATATAGCAATTTGAGAAGCTTTTATGTAAATTTTCTGAATCTTTTTTCAATGGCATTAACCGCATCGGCTCAATCTTAAGTCTGTTTGCAAACAATAACAATAATATTTATTTAAACATATGTACACCCATTTCCGATTCGACCCTGATATGAACAAGCACAATTAAGATTATGGAAGTTTCTAAAAATTGAAGGTCCCCTTGACACATTTTAATATTCGCACAAGAACAATGTCACACATGTATAATATATAGATTTAAAAATACAAAAATTTAACCTTAATTGAATTACAGATTTGCTTGACCTTAAAGCAAATGATATATTTTCACATTTCATTTTTTTCTATATATAGATTCCAAAGATACATATCACAACATCAGATATGAATCGGAGAAAAAAAAAAACACATTTTGTTTATTTATTTTTACAATAATCATTCACTCAAATTAAATAACGTATTTAATCGATCGAAAATAAATTTCACATTCGAATATTATTACGTAGTCATTTAACAAGGCACGTTCTTACGATTAATTCGTATAAAACCCAGAAAACTTCTTCCGATAGAGCCAGGAAGTGATCGATCGAGAAAGTGTTCAGATTTACCACGAGTATTTTCGGTCTCGTTCACCTTGACGAGAACGCTCGTAGGAATCGGACAAAAATAATGCCCGCTCTTTTTTCTCGTAATATGTCGACATTCTAAGGGCCAAGCATTGTGAAAGTTGTCCGATATGTTTCACACGTTTCAGACACGTGTCCGATAGCGACGGTCTTCTCTATATAAGTGGCTATAATTTCATTAGACGCCGGATTTTGTTTTTAGGAAATCCGCTCTTTGTGTGGTTTTAGCTTAAGTGATTTTAAATTGATGTATCATTGTTGTTTTTTTGTTGATTTCAGTGGACGATGCTAGCGGACGTTACACGTCTGGTTACTTTTGGGGAAACTCTTACTGGTCGGGTTCATCAACTCTTTGTATGCAGACTCTCACTCAAATCAAAGGTGAGCTCATTCATATTCATATCGATCTCTATAGCATATAATTATAGATCATAATGGGAGGAGATTGATTCGGTTATTTTTTATAATTTGAGCTGTCTTTATTCGAAAGTGGTGTAAGTCAGATTTTGTTGAAAAAATGTATGATTGATTTTTAATCTTACTCGAGTATTTTTTGTTTGAATATTAAAATAATTTTTGTCGAGCTAAAAGAAAGGAATATTTGTCTTGCTTTTTTTTTGTAAGTGACAACTTATTAATTCATCATAAAATAATAGTAATTGATCAAATTTTTTTTATAAAAATTATAGTTTTCAATTAAAATTCAATGTGATTGCATTTTCGAAAATCTAATTCTGAATTATGTCCGTTTTTTATTCCTCGTTTTAAGCATAGCTTTGTAGGTATTATCTAATTTATATCATTAAAACACGTAACCATATTTGGAAAAAATAGGAAATTTTCTTTAATAAAAAGCTCAAGAATATCAATTAACTTCCAGTCAATAATAAATTCAAAATAAACATTACGTTTCTCACGAAACGTATGTATACATAAACACCAGGAAAAATCACAATATATAATACACGATAAATGAACGGTAATGTTAATAATGAAAACGAACACAAAAAAAAGAAAAATCTGACATAGCACGTAAAGTGCGTAGCGTGTAATGTGAGCATTTTCCAAATTGGCGGTTTGCTGCAAACTTTTTAAGTAATCCATAATTACGCGGTTTTGCACGAAAGTTATGATTACGTGCGTAGATTTTTTTGTTTTGCGATAAAAACACGACGCATTTCCTCCAAAAAAAAAAAATCTAAAATCGTAAAGAAGAGTTTCTATTTCGTTCATCATTTTCATTATGTTTTTATAATCTGTGCGCATTTCCTCTTTGTGTGTATAAATAAAAAAATATTCTTCACAAGAAATTTCTTCGTTTCATTCGACATTTTTATTATGAGTTCGGTTCAGGTGACTTTTTTGTGTTTGTGCTGAGTGAAGTTATGTAAAAGATGAGCCAAAAGTTGAGCAACAAGCCCAGGGCGATGCGTGTCCTCAATTGACTGCAAATAATGTTATATGTTTTTTTTTAAGAGTTCGTATGGTCGTGATTTAGTTATGGTAGAAAAGTCATGTTAGTTTTTATGTAGAAATATTTCTGATAATAATATTTTTTTCGCTAAACTGGTTTTTCGCTAAACCCTTTTCGCTTTCCAAAATATGTAAACGTGTCACTTAAATAATAACGTGTCGGTTACGTTAAGTGTCATATGAACGCTTAATATGATGTAATTTTGTGAAATAATTTTTTTTAAATGTTAACGTAATTTATGCAGATTAATTTGATCTGTTTTAAATGAGCCGAAAATTATTCTAGTGAAAATCACTTGTGAAATCTCGAGCTCAAGCAAATAGTTAATTTTTCACATTTACTTTTACTAAATTAAATATTACGTTAATTTAAATACATAAAAATTTTCTCTTTTTATCTTATTATGTGAAATGTCATTTATTCTACGAGAATAATTTACATTTATATTCATACGAAATTTCTAATTATATATTTTAATTCACTATTGGATTGCGTTCTCAAGGAAATATCTACAACCAATTTAAAATCGCACATTCGATAAATTCGCGCAACGATACTCCTAGTCGATTACATGAAACCGAATTACAAAAGGGCAAACCGGACATTAACATCGATAAAATTTCATCACCGCTTACATCACTGAAAAGCTTCGTTTCCTCAACGCACGACCAACCTTTCAACCTGCAAGCACAACAACCGCGAAAAAACCCCTAGAACCAACCACAGCTCGATCAGCATCGAATCGATTACACAACCTACCTACAAAAAACCGAAAAAATCCGAACCGGAGCGTTGTCCGAGCAGAAAGAGTGCTTCCTCGACCAGAGGAACGCGAGGGCGACGAAAGCGGTCTTGTCGACGGAAGAGAAAGTCTTTTTCGGCGTCTGCGATAATAAAAAAAAATGGGCTGATGATGGAGAATGCTACGGTGCGGTTCTGTGTCAAGGCCGCAATTGCTCACACGTGCAATAGACACGCTTTACTTAGTACATTGTATAATTGTTATTGCCGTTGCATAATGTGGATGCTGCTCGACGGTCCGACGAACTTGTCGTACGATGTGCTTCTGGTCGCCGATTAATGGGATTCGGTTTATTTGGGTTCTGTCAATGAGGTTGTTAAAAATGGGTCTTGTCAATGATGGACAGTTAAAAATCTTGAGGTAGTTAAAAATGTGTATGTTTATATCGGTTTTATTCGGGTCTTGTTTAAATATAGCTTGCGATGAAGGTTTTTCGATTATTGATTGTGTAGTTTAAGTTCAAGGATGAATTTTTGTAAATTATGTGTGAAGATGCAATCGATGATTGTAATATTTTGGCTTGACATTAAACGCAATCATGTGTAAGTATATAGGTCTTATCCAAATATAATATGAGATGTAATGTCAAATTAAGAAAGGTTTAAGTTCACTTTTATACACAAAGGTTCAAAAAATTTTGTTATCATTAATATTTAAATTATAAATAATACATTTTTCGTTAATTGTGAGAATATATTCACAATCAATGATTTTCGATACATAAGCGGATGTTTATTATTCTAAACGATTCGCATATTTAGTACATTTATTGAATATATTATAAATCAATATTGCTCTTTATCAATCTTCAAATAAATTTTATATTATTTAAGTAATGATTGTGTAATAATAATGTCACTATGTTAATGATCTTATTTTGAATAATTTAGGTATTATAATGAATTTGATGTATTGTTTTGTAAAATTTATACATTAATTCGTATATTGAATGTTAAATTTAGTTTCGTAGCGTGTCTATAATATTTAAATAATTATTTTTATTGTTTATCTATTCAAATGACTATTTATATATGAAATAATCGATTTTTATTAATGTGCCTGATAGTGTGAGAAATATTTGATGTCCGATTAGTCAATACATAGTTAAAATATATTCTAAAATTGATATTTGATGTTCAAATTAATTAGACGAATATCAATTTCGCAACTTGCATATGTGAGTCGATAAATAATTTTAATTTGACCGAATTAAAATGCAATTTAATCGGTTATTACGTTTATAAATATAAATTTAGATATGAATTGTACAATTAAATTAGTAATAATTAAAATTAACGATCAAAAGTGCATCGATACATTTTTGATACTCCTTATTTAAATCATCAGATATGATATTTTACTGCTAATTCTAAAAGATTCTTTTAATAGTAATTATATTCGATTCAATCAACTATATTCAATTTAAAAATGTTCATGTCAAATTATATTATGAAAAATACTGAAGATTTTAGTTAACGTACGACATCTATTTTCCAATCGCTACCAGTTGTGTTCCATTTATAAATATTATCATTTAAATCTCTGTTTTTGATAAAATGGATATCGTTACAAAAAATAACGTCAAACTTGTTTAACTTTTCAATGCGCAAAAAAATAGAGAAGAAAGTGAGATTCCATATACATAAGTAGGTATGGTTTATTTGAAAAGGAAATGGAAAGTGACAGATAAACATAGTG
The DNA here is from genome assembly GCA_009617725.1 of Hydropsyche tenuis. Taxonomy (NCBI): domain Eukaryota; kingdom Metazoa; phylum Arthropoda; class Insecta; order Trichoptera; family Hydropsychidae; genus Hydropsyche; species Hydropsyche tenuis. The sequence continues at coordinate 946,095 of VTON01000011.1, read as the reverse complement.
CCCGCATTATAATAAATATTTTGTAATGCATTTTTGTATTAATCTCGTTTCGATACAGAATTTAAAAAAATGTATGTTGCAATTTTCGTTTTTTTTAATCATAATCGATTATGCAACTTTGATTCACCGTAACAGATAAAAATTTATTTTTGCAAATATATGTCGCTTGTAATAAGGAAAACGATGCACGCAGGACCTTCAAATGATGTAATAGAAAGTGAAAGTCGGACATGAATAAATCGCTGGAAATTCTTCACTAATTAAATTATTTTTTTCTCGATTTTAGAGTCTCATGCAATCACTGAAAATTCAACACAGATGGAAGAATTGGGTATGCAAGAATCGACCCCGTTCGAGATTGCATTTTTCCTCGTGAAATTGAAACTGAATTCCTCGCTTACTTTGGCTGGAGTAAGTAATATATTATATTATGTTCATTGAAATGGTTAATTTGAAGTTTCGTAATTCGTTTTTCGTTTTTAGCCCAAAGTTCTACATTTAGGATTGTGCCTGCCTGAATCTTGTATGAGCGATGATGTTGAAAATGTCGTGGAAAATGGAGGGAGTATAATGAAAAATGATATAATAAGTATTAGGGATCCGGCCCATAATCGTTATGATATGTTTTCCGATATGACTTTCCAAGTTTTAGTGTAAGTTAATTCAATAAAACGAATTTGTTTGAATGAATTCTTCACTGAAAAATATTTTGCAGGATATATTTTGATTTACTTTTACGGTATTTGTGTGATTTTTAGGGGAGTTACATTGATCATATTAAGTTTGATTGTTGTCGGAACTGTTTATGAACTGATGTTAAATTCACGTTATAAACGGCTTAAAAAGATCAAGCAGATGAATCATGCTTTACATACGAATATCGCACCAGTTACTGATCTTCCTACTGTGAAAATATCTAATGGTGTGTGTTTACTTTGTTTTATGCTTAAAATTTTTTAAGAACAGTTATGATAAATTTTTATTTTGAATTAAAGGAAAATCGATCTATGCCGTGAATGGAATATCGAACAATAATAACAATTCTGAGGAACGGCTTAACATAGAACCACCAATAGTCGAAGAACAACCACAACTCAGTGAGCTTTTATATAATAACTATGTAATTTTATTGAAACTTTCTTGTATTAAATTTCGATATGAATTTTTAGGTATATTATCAGAATTAATTTTATCATTTTCGCTCGTTTCTAATATGAAAACAATATGTGATCAGTCAGTAGGAAGCGATACAATTCCTACAATTCACGGTCTGAGGAGTATATCTATGGTTTGGGTAATTTTGGGTCATTCGTGCATTGTAGCATTCAAGTATTCTGATAATCCTGAACTGAGGAAAGTTGTAGAAAAAGAATTTTTATTCCAAACAGTAACAAATGGTACATTCAGCGTAGACACCTTTTTCTGTATAAGGTATTAAAATCTTGTATAGAACTTAAAATAAGATTTTATTTCGATCAAATCAGAAAATGTATTATTTTTTTAGTGGTATATTGGTATCGTTCATATATTTTCGAACACATGCCAAGGGAAATTTAGATCGATTAACCCAAGGCACAAGAGGATTCACATCTGGATTTATACAATTTATTGGATTATTAGGCTATAGATTTGCTAGGTGAGTTTTGAGATTCAATAAAATATTTGCATTTTTTTCACTCAATACTACATTAAATATTTTACAGATTGACAGCACCATATTTATTCATGTTGGGAGTAGTACAAGTTTCTATGAAATGGTTCTATTACAATTCATTATATGAACCACCGACAGACGACCATTTGAATTGTCCCAACTATTGGTGGAGGAATGCGCTTTATATAAATACATTGTTCCCAGTAGAACAAATGGTAAATCATAAATATTTGAATCGCCCAGAACATTTATAATATAAATCGTTTTAATGTGAATATTTTTCTTGAATTTCACTCAAATTTTCAGTGCATGTTGTGGAGTTGGTATTTAGCTGATGATTCTCAATTTTATGTATTAGGAGCCATTATGCTTATTTTAGCAGCTAGGTATATTAACTGTTAAAACAATATGATTATTCAAAAACCATAAATATTTATATAATTTCTATAATAATGTTTTAGTCATTTCAAGACGGCTGCAGGTGCAATGGTTGTTTTCTTATTCTCATCGTGGATAACAACAGGATACGTGGCATGGTCAAATAACCATATGCCATCAAGTGATGATCCGTTCGCTTTATTCGATAAAATCTATGACAAACCATGGACACGTTTAGGACCATATCTCATTGGAATGGCTACTGGATGGTTCCTTTTTAAAATCGATTGCAGAATGAAGATGTCTAGGGTATGTATAAAAAATGTGAATATCAATTTTTATTATATTAGAAATTAAAAAAATATTATTAATAATTTTATTTTGCAGATTACTATAATTAGTGGCTGGATTATATCTAGTGGAATGATTCTAAGTTTAATCTACGGTTTATACAACACTGAATTGAGTCCAGTTTCAGCTGCGGCTTACAGTTCACTGTCTCACACTGCTTGGGCTATTGCAATTTCATGGATTGTAGTAGCTTGTTCTACTGGATATGGAGGTAATTTGATTGAAAAAATTTTATAATAAAGAAAAATTGTCTGTATTCTAATTTCACTTTGATTTTTAGGATATGTGAATTCCTTGCTATCTGCAACTATATTATATCCATTTTCAAGAGTAACATATTGTGCATATTTAGTACATCCACTTGTAATACGGTTTTTAGTTATGCATACAGATCATCCAATACACTTAGGAAAAGATATGATGGTAAAAATTGTCACATTGAAATGTTTTTCAATAAATTGATTAATTAATAAAATTGTAATTTGTGTGTGTGATATTTGTCCGTTTAACATGATTTGTTTTTTTAGGCAATTATTTTCTTAGGACAAATGGTATCATCTTATCTCTTGAGTTTTGTTATTTCACTTACATTTGAAGCTCCAATTGTTACGATGCTGAAAATTGTTGGTCCGAACAGACGAAGAAAACTTCAATAATTTATAAAATTTATATAGCTTTATGGTTGAAATAATTGCCATGTGTATTTCACTTCTTTGCTGGAGATGAATAATTGGAGAAAATGATTTAAGATAAATCTTCAAGTGGTTATTTGTCTTCAGGAGATACATTTGCTAAGTTAATATAAAACAATGTTTAAAAATATTATTACAATGCTCAAATGTGATTTTCCTGGAAGAGGCTGTTTTAAACTTTTTTTACATTTTCCCTTAATTTTATTTCTCTTTTCAATATCCTAATTTTTCTGTACTGAAAGTATAATTATAATAATGATATGTTTTCTAAGAAAATTTGTAAAAAAATCATTTATTTATAATTGAAATTATTTGAATTCACTTAATGTACCTATAAAAAATAGTTTGAGAATTTTAATTATTCCTTTATTTAATTATAATATAAGTAATATAATTTTTTTATCCGTAAAGTAATACCAAAGTTTTGGAAATGATTTATCTCATTAGAAAAACTTATTAAATAAATAGCACCGAAATTCAGCAATCCTTGGATAATCAAAAATGCCGAGTTGAAAAATATGTTTGAGTTTAATTTATATTGCAGTAAATTATTTACTAGTCCTTATGTTACATCAATATTCGGAACATAAAATAGTTATATAATAATTACAATTATGACTTTAAATGTGATATGGAAATTTTTGTAATGTGTGTATTGTATCTGTATGTGTATTTATGTATGTTAACTATTATAAAAATGATAGTTTTAATTTTTTTAATCTCATTATGTACAAAAATAAATAAAAATCTTCTATATACATTTTTTTTTTCAAATCATCCAGATAGTGTCTTCATAGGATGCATAAGTCGCAAAAGTGATACAAAAGGTGCTTCAAATATCACAGAGAAAATCAAAGCAATCACAAACGTGAGAAATACAAAACCAACATAAAATATTCCCTGAAAATAATAAAAAAAATAGTTAAAAACCATTAGAAAACAATATTAAATATTAAAATTAAAATATTTTATATATACAATTATTTGAGGTGAAATATGCTGTACAGAGCCCGTTGATATAAATATAATCTTTAATAAAATAGGATGTAATAAGTATGCACAGTAAGTTAACCGACTCAATGGATATGTAAGGCTGCATGATAATAAACTATTTATGGGACCTGTAATGTTAAATTTAAAGGTAATTTAATTATTGAATAATAATTTCGTTTTTATATTACGGTATAAGTTACCTCCATATCCTGTGACGCAGGCGATTAAAATCCATGATATCGCTAAGCCCCATGAAGTATGTGAGAGAGAAGTATAAGCCATTGAGCTGTATGTTTCAAACTGAATCCCATACATTCCAAATATAACTCCACAAATCAACACAATTGAAATAATCCATAAACAAATTGAAGTAGCCTGAAAGTCACAAAATATATTTTTATCTATAATTTGAATTGAATTCAATTTTAATAAAATTTTTAATTCAAGTAAACGAACTTTTGATATCAATAAACAACAACTCGTTCTACTTAAAATCCATCCAGTGAAGAGTCCAATTAAATATGGACCTATGTGCGTCCATGGTTTGTTATATAACTCATCATAATGTAAAAAGGGATCTTCTACGCTGTAATGTTGAATAACTATTTTTAAATTGTCTTTTAAAAATAAATATATTTTTCAATATTTACCTTGGTGTGTATCCAGTTTTTAATGTTATCATCGCTGTTGTTATCCAACTAACTAATAAAAAACCAACAAAAAATGTTGTTGCTATTTTTAAATGTTTTACAGATATAATTAGTAGTAATATTCCAACAATATAAAATTGGGTATCATTGGCCAAATACCAAGACCAAGACATACACTGAAATTTCAAAGTAAAAATTTTTAATTCAATACATTAATTGAAAAAAATTAACAGAACCCCGGAAAGCATGATTTATTAGATATGATCTAAGAAGCATTAGAAGCTTCTCCAAATATTTCATTACTTAATTTAATAATCACACTTAATAAAACCCTGATTAATAATAATTCAAAACATTACCGATTCACTTAAAGGGTAAAATGTGTTGATATATAAAGCATTTCGCCACCAATATTTTTTACAATTTTCATAATCTTTTCCAGGTAATTCCAATATAAAATTAGAATGAAAATATTTGGAAAGATAATGCAAGAATCCGATTGTAAATAAATAGGGAATAGATAATCTAAAAATAGAGATGATGATAATAATTAAATGAATTCAATATTTAAGATGGAATAATAATCCCACTATTACCGAATATATCTGTAACTAATAGCTGTGAAGAATTGGAGTGATTTTCCAGCAAAACCACTAAAATCTAATGTATTTGTTGTTGCACATTTTTTTATTGTCTGGCAGTAAAGATATGATACTAAAGCACCACTGAAAAAATTATATATAATACAAATAATTACTGTTGTAGAAAAGTAGTGTGTACTTATGTATCAATATGTTAATAAATGTATGTACCTTAAAACAAAAAATGTATCAACAGAATAAGTACCGTTACTTATTATATGATATAGGAAATTAGATTCTATTTTTCCACGATAAACTTTATTATCTAAAAGAAATTTCTGATTCATTAATGATTTCAGAGTTTAATAAAATATTAATGTAAACTTAATACCTGATAACTGGAATATAACCAAACAAGTATGAATTAAAATAATCCATAACATTGTTATGAATTTCATTCCATGGATTGGTGCTAAAGTGTCTTCACCAATATCCAAACTGAAAATCTTCCTCAAATTCGTTTTTAAAGAAAAACATATGAAAAATTTTGCTAAAAGAGATTCTCTACTGATACAGAATAAAGAATTAATCCTATTGGCAAATTTATTTGTAGAAATTTGTCTGTCTCTCGAAATCACATATTTTGTTTTTTTATTCAAACTTTTATATTCTCTAGCAGCAGATTCACTATTATTGTCTACACTTTTCATTGTCATAATGTCAAGTGTTATTGTAGGAGAATTTTCATTTCTAGTGATTTTTTTCACTGTTAGCAAATTAACTTTGTTTTTATCATTACTATTGTTTTTGATATTTTCCATGAATTGAAAATCAGATACAATTTCTGTATATTTATTTGGAATCAAACCATCGACTGTATGAAACGATTCCAAAGATTTTTGTTCAGCCATTTGAGTTATATGCACCTGAGCTTGATTTTCGTTAGATACTTTTTTACCATTATGTAATATTTCCAAAGAGTGCTCTGCTGAAAGTGGGTCTATTTGCATAAACGACTTAAATGTTGATGAATTTATTTCAGCATCTGGTGCCATTAAACCATTAGATTTTTTCAAGTTTAGATCAATCAGTGTACCAATAACAATAGTCGAAAACAGTACTAAGACTAACGTACTAAAATAGTGAAGATATTATTTTTTTTTTTCTAGGATTATTTAAAAATATGTCATATTAATTACCATAGTATTAGAAATCCTATTTCTTCTACGAAACCAGGAGAACCATGAAGAGTGCGTATATTAGAAATTTTTGCAACACGAGGTAAAGTACCAGAAACTCTGAGATTTTGATACGTTTTTATAGAAAAATCGAGAAGTTCATGAATGTCGTGAGTTTTGCAAACATACGGCAGACACATTCCCATCGATATGATATGGCTCTAAATAAAAGAAAAAATAATGTACTTACAATGGTTTATAAATAAGATATTTTTCGAAAACCTACTTACACTATACAAAGTTGTTTTTGTTATGTTTAAATAAAGTGTTATAGCTGAAAATCCCATTTCAAATGGTGGTGTATTATCTAATAAAATCATTTTAGATAGGAGCATCGGATTGAAAGAATCTCTTCTCGATTGTTTGTAACCTAAGTATGAAAAAGTAATTATTTCAAAATGAAAAATAAATCAATAAAAATAAAAATATATTAATTACCAGTATTCTCAACATTACGATTAAGCGCTGAAATATAATTTATGTGAGTAAGAGCGCTCAAAGTACTGTTAGAAGCAAAATCTATGTATCTTTGATTCTGAAAAAAAAAAAGAATTATTAAAATATATTTACATCGATTACTCAAAAAATATTTTATTTTTCGTACCAAATCATTACATTCATCTTGCGATCCAATCCAAAAACGATTTCCCCATAAAAGACCCGAAGAAAAGCTTCCAGTGGCATCGACAGCTGAAAATTTCATACAATGAAAATATATTGTATATATTATTAACATTGGAATCCACAAAGATCATGTACAACATTTGACTGTCACTGGAATAATTGATGCGATTTAATTCTTGTACTATTTATTTTTGAATTAGTCTTCCGAGTACCCATAGTAGAAACCGGTAAATATCTGCGAGAACTTGTCCAGAGGTCAACAACGCATGGAAATAACAGGATTTCGAAATATACGTATATATTACAGGATAATGGTATGAGGAAGAAAATTCAAACCCATCTGCGTGTTTTCAGATACATGAAGCCTATTAAGATTCCACAAACGAATTATCACATACTAAAAAACGAAATTTTATAGTAGGAAAGTGGTAAATTGAACGTGCGTACGATAATCAATATGCTAATATTCCACATCACTTTCATTCGTATAATCAAATGTAAAATTTCCTATATCAGAGCAAAATTGATGAAAAACTTTCCTACATTATATCTGTATTACGTCGTGAAATAAAACGAAAGTGAATGATTGCTTTCCGCTTTGATAATGTTCTGACGGGAAAAGCGAAGATGACCACAAAGACCACAAATTTGCAATTCGATTCTGAAATTACCGATGACGAGATGCTCTTTTACTTCATTTAGATTTCCTACATTGTACATATTATACATATCTGAGTATTCTAAATTGTGAAATACATATAAGGAAGTATGAAAAGAACCTGAAAATATTATAGTTGGAAGGAGTGACATCAAATTATCTAAATAACTTTGGCGATAATTTTTCGCGTATGAATTTATAAAGGATGTGAATATAATTTGTTGAAAAATTTAGAAACAATTAATACATTTAAAATTTTGAGAATGAGTTTCAATTTTTTTGAAATTGAGTGTTTTATATTGTGTTTAATGGCGCGTTATTCGCATTTCATTATAATAATATGGATGCGTCGATTTGAAAGAAAAATTTATTTTCGCTCCATTTATCCATATTTTCCTGAGTATTGTGTGTGTGTGTGTCTGTAAACCAATTATGCACGCGTGTACTTGAATTAATAATACCTAAATAAATGAAGATATTCGAATTATAATTTTATATGAAACGAGAAATCGCGTTATGGTATGTTGGTCAAATGATAATATTTCACTTTTCGAATCGTGATCTTGAATGTAGATCTTTATCGAACAACCAATTAATTGTTTATGAAAATGTAACATCGCATGCTAATTATACAAAAATATATTAAATAAAAAACATTTTTACCGGCTAAGGCCCAAGCATGACCATCAAGCATATCCTGGAAGAACAATGTTAAATTATTCCAACAATTTTTTTCTATTTTCAGATGAACACTATTCTTCAATTTCGGCCATAGATTCGCCAACCAAATCGGATCATAGATCGTCATCAATTCTCGATAATCATTCGAAATCAATAACTTAGTTTGTTTCGTAAACGGATTTTCATCTTGGAATACATCGAAAGGATCGTTTTCTGAACTTACAAGAACAAAATCGAATTGATAGAATATCAACAACAACAACGCGCACTTCACTTTCATTATTTTGAATTTTTGAAACGAAGAATTTCGGAATGGAAATCGTTTTCGCGGCGGTCTGTTAGAAACGACGGTTCAAAGTTAACTGCGATAGAAAAGATACTCTCGACGCGATATATACTAGAAATGCAAATCTCGTCGCTAGCAAAAGTTGTATTAACATTCAAACGCTGTTTTCTATTATAAATTACTCTCGATATGTTTATAATAATGGTACATTGGCGTATATGATAGTATAATTTGAAGTGAAAATTTTATGCTGATTTTTTGATGTATGAAAGATTTGAAAATTTGGGGTTTTATCAGAAAATGGATCAATTAAGTGATTTTTAATATTGTTTTGATGTTTTTATTTTTATATTTCATATAAAGTAAATTTGAATGCCAGTTAAAATTTAATGCAGTTTCTTGAAGCTGTTAAAGATCGATGAATTCAAATTTTTCCATCTTTCGAAGTTATCTTGTATGTAACTATTATTATTGTGTCAATGTTTGACACAATAATAAATTTAATTATGTTTACTACTTAATTTAATTATTATAACTAATGTGTTTAATTTGTAAAATTATCCTAATACAATTTTATGTAATATAATATAAAGGAATATGTTTAACATCAAACACTTTCATTAATCAAATTTATTATAATTTATTATAGAAATTTTAATAAAATAAATATTCTTTGATTTAAATAATAATTAGAAATACATTTATGTATGTTAAAATTTGTAAAAATCTTGCCAACATTTTTATACATCTAACTAACGATATATTTTCAAAGTTCATGTCAAATATTCTACATTCGTAAGTGCTATTTATAACGCAACTGCCAACAAACATGATGATGAATCGTTTATTTTTGCAATTGCACTTTGTTTTCAAACATTCCTTTTATCAAATTGTGTCAAAATAAATAAAAAAAGAGATCATAATACAAAATGTCAATATTTTAGTAAGTGTTTGTGATAAGATTGCGGTGTTCCCCCAAGAATGTGTCTCCGTCATGTCTCGGCTGATAACCTTCACCTTTATTTTCAGAGTGACTCACAATGTTTATTTACTCTGATAAATTTAACCTTCCTAAGTAACATATTATGTCAGGTGCATCTTTCAGAGGTATTCAATTTTATAGAAACTATAAACCAAACAATTTAATTTGTACTCGGCCGTAGCCAGGATTTTTTAGGGTGGGGCGCCAAAAACACAACTTTTTGTATGTATGTATTCGATACAAACATGCTTTTTTCTTCATGAAAGTATGTGTGTATTCAAGGCGTTTAAAGTAATTATTCACGATTATGTAATATAATCTCGACATAATTCTCATAATAAAGTATAATTTGTAATTATTTTTAAAATTTAGAGGGGTCAGGATCCTTTGTCCTTGCCTGGTTTCGCCTCTGAATCTATAATCGATTTATGTATAATAAAATTGCATTAAATCTCGTAAACTTGTTGATACACATCGGCCAAAAATATTTTTCACCCACGAAAAACATTTTCGCAAACTCATTGTTTCCGACCAAACGGGACAACTTCCAAAACTCCAAAAATAAATGAGGCACTCAGCCAACATTTTTATTGACTAATATCGTCGGGAACGTCTCGTCAAACATTGCATAAGGACCCGAATTTTTCCACCTGAAAAAAATCCATACAAAACCGAAACTAAATTTTCCCGCCGCGCCTAAAACCGGCCCGAACCCGAACCCGAAAACGTCCACGTCGCGCAGACCCACACGATTGATTCGCGCCATTATGTAACATTACGTAATGACGCGGGACCGGGCCATGGGACATTTTTTGAATTTGCGCGGGTTTAACAGGCGGGCGTTGACGTCAAAATCAGCTGTGACGCGCCGGCGGCCATGGTAATTTTTATCGACTTCGAGGATTATTGGGAAAAAGTGGCCAGCGAGTGCATTGTGGCGACGAGGGGCGCATGCGCGGCCGATTACATAAGCGGCAAACCCGCGGGCACCTGCGCACAAACGGAGCACTCTTCGTGTTTGGTAATCGGTGGGGAGCTGGGCAGGGATTGGGAACAATTCGGGTCTTCGATTTTTTGGGATAGCTGGAATTGTTGTTGATGTTGATGTTTGAATTTGTTGGAGCTTTTCAGTATTAAAAGAAGATTCGTTTATGTGATGTAGTTTGAGAATATGATGAATGTGGGGCAAAAATATTAATAAGAATATTGATTATTGTATCGATACATTGGAATCGTTTTCTGTTATCATAAAATTTATGCGAATTAAACTCGAATTACCTTCTTATCATTAGGCAGTAGGAACATGCGAATTTTTAATGTTGCCCAATTGGAATTATATGCGCTATATAGGTTGCATATGATATTATGTACTTCTTATATTTAATATCGAAATATTCGTGAATTTTTTTTGATGACTTGATAACGAATTTAAATTGTGTTATTGTGCGGTTACAAACTAGTACAAGGCATTCAACTTGTAAATGTAATACATTTTAGCTTATTAAATTTCGATACGGTGCGTAACGTGAATTTTTTGCACAAATAATAATTTTATAAATTAGAAAAAAATATAGATATTTGGCTAGTTACAAATACAAATATACATCCCTATTTCAACCGATTTTCATAAAACGATCAATTCCAACAATACCTCTTAACAGATCGAAGTATACGCTCGATACAAATCCATCAACCTATCATCGCAAACAAACCAAAAGTGAACTACCATTCACACAACTTTTCACAACCGAAAAGATCGAAACATCATCCCGACCTACATTACATTCAACTTAAAATTTCTACATTTTCTCAACAAACACAACGTTCCAGACAACACATTCGACACGGATTATTTATCCATCACATTAGCAATAAATCCGTTACAAACAGACCGCCATACGATTCGCTCGCATAAAAACAATCATCCAAGGCCTTTTCAGCACCGCTCGGCAATTAGTGCTATTGCGCAACTCGCTCGCGCAAAGAAAGGTTGCGCGCAGCTGCCGTCAGTCGGCTCTTAGGAGGAGCAGGAACTGGGTCAGGCTGAGGAGCACCCCTCGATATCCCCCTAGCGCTTCGCCCTCTCTAGTTGTCCACGATGTTGTGCGCTCGTCGCATCGCCCTGGGGCGCGCAGTGGCGCTCCGCCCCATCGGCTCCATGGTCCAGGACCCTGGCCTTCCTGAGTTCGGCATCGTCAATGAACCTATCCTCGGATATTTGAAAGGATCCAAAGAAAGAAAAGAGCTGGAAAGTGCTCTCAAAGAAGTCGCTGGCACCGTTGAGGATGTCCCTATCATCATTGGAAGCGAGGAGATCAAAACTGATCAGGTGCGACATCAGGTGATGCCTCATGATCATCAGAAAAAAATTGCCAAATTCTACTATGCTGATGCCAAACTTGTGCAAAAAGCTATTTCGGTCGCTGTCGAGACGCAGAAGAAGTGGGACCGTACTCCGCTCGTCGATCGGCTCAGGATATGGGAGAAGGCTGCCGATCTTATGGCCGGGCCTTACAGGCAGACTTTGAACGCTGCTACTATGCTGGGTCAGGCTAAAACTGTTGTGCAAGCCGAGATCGATTCCGCTGCTGAGTTGATTGATTTTATTCGCATGAATGCGTATTATATGAAAGAAAATACTAAGTATCAGCCGATATCTGAAGATTTGAAGGTCACTAAAAATTCTATGAGGTATCGTGGTATCGATGGATTTATAGCTGCAGTGAGTCCTTTCAATTTTACCGCTATTGGTGGAAATTTGGCTTACACTCCTGCTTTGATGGGAAATTCCGTTCTCTGGAAACCTTCAGATACGGCACTTTTATCCAATTACGTGATCTTCAAAATCATGAGAGAAGCTGGTCTTCCACCCGGTGTTGTTAATTTCGTACCCGCCGATGGACCCGTTTTCGGTGATAATATTACAGCATCACCACATCTTGCCGGTATTAACTTCACTGGATCCGTACCTACATTTAACCGTCTCTGGACTCAAGTCGGTCAAAATATTAATAAATATAAGAATTTCCCGAGGCTGATCGGAGAATGTGGTGGGAAGAATTATCATTTCGTTCACCCATCAGCTGACGTTCAGTCTGTTGTTAATGGCACGATTCGATCTGCTTTTGAATTCTGTGGACAAAAATGTTCAGCTTGCTCCAGAATGTACGTTCCAGAATCCCTATGGGGAGACATCAAAAAAGGATTATTAGAAATTCGAAACAAGTTAAAAGTAGGTGATGTGACCAATTTTAGCAATTTTACATCAGCTGTGATCGACGATAAAGCTTTTGCTAGGATTAAGTCGTATATAGAACATGCCAAGAGTTCTAGCAACCTCGAAATAATCGGTGGGGGTGAATATGACGATAGCAAAGGCTATTTCATTCAACCTACAATCGTATTATCTAAGGATCCTAAAGATAAGATAATGACTGAGGAAATATTCGGCCCGATTTTATCAATATACGTTTATAAAGATCAAGACGTCAATAAGGCTGTAGAATTAGTAGGAACATCGACAGAATTTGCTCTCACAGGAGCAGTGTTTGCCAAAGACGAGAAATTCTTGAAATACGCTTTAGAAGAATTGAAAATGTCCGCTGGAAACTTTTATATCAACGACAAATCGACCGGTTCGGTTGTAGGTCAGCAGCCCTTCGGAGGCGGTCGCATGTCGGGAACAAACGATAAGGCTGGTAGTCCTTATTACATACTCCGTTGGACATCGCATCAGGCGATCAAAGAAACATTTGTCCCACTCACTGAGTATACGTATCCTTACATGAAAGAATAAATTCGATATATTTATAACCTGTTAACTAATTTAAATTTCAATTGAGCGGGACGGGGATCATCATTTTGTTGAGTCGATTGAGCACTCGTATGTGCTTGTGTATTTGTAAAATGAATCATTTCAATTATTGCAATTATTCGGTTTGCATTTTTTTCTGTATAAGATGCATTTTTATTTGTTTGTTAAGTCAATTATGAATATAATATTTTTATTGACAATTTTTCGCTTACGTTTTCATGTTCACTTAATGATTTATTCTCAATAATTTATTTTGTTATATAAATTCAAAATATATTCTTAATTGTTGAATTAATTTTATTAATATTATTAATTATTAATGAATATAAATATGTCATCAAATTTTATAAAATCCTATATCTAATATTTCACTTGACAATACATACAAAATTTTAATTATAAAAAAATAGAATGAACTTTATTTTTATAAATTTTATTATTTAATGATATGATATTCACTTGGATTTCTTATTTTTCTATAACCAATTTTGTGCATCCTTCAACTATAAACGTTTTGCTTTTGTATATTTTATAATATACATTTTGTTTATAAAATATATTTCACTAGCAATATGAAGCTATGCTTAAATACATATTATTTAAGATTATTTGTACATTAAATAAATTTGACCCATGTAAGGATTGTGGATTATTGGTATTTGCTATAATTTATTATCGGTGTTATATAAAAAGGAAATATTGTAATATTCAAATCTAATTACAATAATGTTAATAATTTAGAAAATTATTTTCATAAGTCGTTCTGCAAAGTTAAATGATCAAACGATGATAATAATTAATTTATAAGAATGTCGATGAATCATTCATCAAATTATATATGTATTGCATAAGTAGTTTTAATATGTGATAGTGATAATAAACACAAATTTGTATGTTTACAAAAATTATAAAGAATTTATGTTACTGTGCTCAAGATGCACTTTTGTGATTGCTTTTTAAATAGATATTAATGCAAGATTATTTATTATTTGTTTCATTTTTTTTGTTAAGCAAGCTCAGCTTTGATTAACAAAATGTTATGAACCGTTTTGATAGTATAGTGATTATTACACATTGGATTTGTGTAGTTTGATTATGATTTGATATTTTAATATGTATGTGTGATGTATCACAGTTCCATTGTTTGCCGAGATTTTCCAGAATATGTTCTCAAACAATATTTACCAAAGATGTGAAAAAAGCTTGAAAAATTGACACGAAATGTAAATTTTAATTTATGTAATAGTTGTTGATCTTTATTTAAATTTGGCAATGTGTGGTTTAAAAATACAATAAAATAATGTATATACTTTGAAAAAATAAAGTGTATGTTTGCCATGTTCATATCATAACCATAAATAAATAAAGCGTATTACATATTAAACTATAATATAAATAAACTATAATTATGTAGCGTTTGTTTGAAACATTTAATAATATCTCGACAATAGCGACATTAATGTCTTATTTTATAATTCGTTATGGTTAATTTCAAAGGTATATGAATTATCAAAGTTTGAGAAAATAAATCTTTAATTTATGTACAGAATTCAGTGTTTTTTTTTTGATGACCTTTTTTATTTTGAAATAAAGTAATAAGTTTAATAATTTTTAATTCCGAATTCAGAATTATATTACGAGTTCAAAATAATAGTTTAAATTTAAACCGAAGAACTGATCAGAAAAGTGAAAATAAATTGTTTTCAACAAAAATAAGCCAACATTTTGTATGTTATGGCCACGAATGAAAAAAAAAAAACAACAGCTGTCATTTTTCTGAATCGGTAACGAGTTGTTGACATATTTGTAATGAAAAATGGAAGTTGAATCCTCGACAGATTCACTTTCCGAATATGAATTACAGGTAACACCTATGTGAATAATTCGTTTTTCAGGAGTTATATTTTTTTGTTCGCTCATTATATTTCGATTTTCAATTGTATATGTAGTTATCACAGGTGGTTGCTGCTTTGAAAACTACACCCAAAGGAGATGAATACGACTCATTAATAAGTCTGAAAGCTGATCTAGAAGAACTCATCAATTTGACAACTGGTGCTGAAAACCCTAAACAACCCGGAGGAAGTGATTTACAACAAAATTTGACCGAGACTTGCAATGATAATGATCTTGATGATGAATATGCTCTTTTCATGGTAGGCGAATTATACAATATTTAATATATCAATATTTTCTCCCTAACTCAATAAATTAATATTTGTAATTAGAAAGAAGTATCGAATACTGAAGCTTCCGACAATGTCTTTACAAATAAAAACAAAGATGACAATAACATTAAGTCCCAAGAAATTGATGTAAATATTAGTATTTTTTTTAATGATTAAGTATATTGAAAAATTTATTTTTTCAAGTTCATATTTATTTCAGGATGATATTGCATCTTTAGAAGGCACTCAATGTGCTTTATATTTTTCTCACCATCACGGTGGAGCGCCTTCTCTGTATAATGCAATGATTTGTTCTGTAATTAAAGATATATCTAGTAAAACCAAAAACAATGATGATATAATGGTTTGTATAAGAAATATATATTCACATAAAAAAAATTTATAAATAGATCATTGAAATTTTAAAATGTGAATTTTAGGTAAAAATAATGTTCACTAATCCTACACATATTGAGATGGTTCCTTGCCCATATTATCTCGATGGTGAATGCAAATTTGACGAATTTGAATGTCGGTGTGTGTAAATCGTTTTGAACAAATTTTATAATAAAATTTTACTTGTATTCACTAATTATCAGAACATTGTTTCAAAAGATTTTCTCATGGCGAAACAGTCCCTTTGACATCATTGAAAGAAGCTACAAAACCAGTTTTTTCGAATTTGAAAGTTGGTTCTAGAGTTCTTGCAAAAATAAAAAAAAATGAAGTACTTACAGTTCAACTTTTGAAATTAATTTATATAATTTTTTTTGCATTCATTAATTCATAACGGTTTTCAGGATGCACCTATGAGTACCAAACAGTCTGAAAAATATTTACTTTGGCACAGAGCTATAATAAGATATTTAGATGCAGATAATTGTACTTGTGAAGTTCAACTAGAAAATAACATTTTTTCAACACAAGGCATAGTTAATTATACAGTAGAATTTGAAAATTTATTTCCATTAATAGGTAATTCTATTTATTGTATTAATATATGGTGTATTTGTACGTATTTTGATGATTAAATTATTATTAATAAGCGAATATGCAATGAAAAATTTAGTTTCTAATGCGATACTATTTCATAAAAGATAAATATTCATAAATTAATGCGTACCTTATAAAATTGATGTTTATTATTTTAATGTAATTAATAAATCGATTATTTTAGGTTCTGAGTCAGATGTGGATTCATTGAGTGAGTCTGATAATGAATCAGATGTCGAACGTTCATTGAATGAAGATATAGTTGAAAAAAGTTTAACCAATAATTTGAACTCTGTAAAGTTAGGTGATTGGGAAAAGCACACTAAGGTAATTAGAATAATAAATCAGCTTTGAATTTGTTATTTTTGTAAAGAGGGAAAATCTCATTAGTCAAATAATTTATAATAGGGTATGGGATCAAAGCTTATGTTGAAGATGGGTTATGTTATTGGAACTGGTTTGGGACCCCAAGGAGAAGGGAGAATCCAACCAGTCACATGTCAAATTACTCCATCTGGACGCTCTTTGGATCATTGTATGAAATTAAGAGAAGAATCTAGTAGTGAAGATCCTTTAAAAGTATTATAATCTTTTTATTTGAAAAATATTCTTACAATTGAAAGATACTAATATTTTAACTTTTTTGCATAGGTTGAAAAGAGATTACGTAGACTAGAAAAAAAGAAAGAAGAACGAGAAAAAAAGGCATATGAAAAACTTGTGAATAAAGAAAAACATGATGTTTTCAATTTTTTGAATAAAACTTTATCGGGCAATGTGCATGGTAATTTTAAAAATCCTAGCGACGGTGATAAAAATTCAAAAACTAAAGAAAATAATTTAAATGTGAAAACATCAAGCTGTAAAAACTTGAATATCGAGAAGTTCAAATTAGGAGAAGACATAAGAAAAATTGAAAAAGATATTGTTAAACTTAAAGATTCAATGGCAAGAAATACAAAAAATTTAAGTGTACATAATGGACTTTCAGTAAAATTGTCATCTAAAATGGAAGAAATTGACCAACTCAAAAGAAAACAAACAAATATTTCAAATGAACAAAATAATAGAAAAGATAAGAGGAAATTGACTGTTTTCTAGTTTAAATTTTTTTATCCTTTTATATTTTCAACACACTTGAATATTTTTATTTTGTTTGTGTATTTTTTTGTATTTTATAATGAGTATTTCATGGTTAAAATACAACATTAATATTGTTGATTTCTAATCTGATTGCACGTTCATGGGAAAGGTCATTTTCAATCAATTTTTTTAGAATTGTATATCTAAATATACTCGAGTCGTGAAATACAATCTTTTTCACACTGTAAAACTAAATTTTATTGTTTAAAACTGTTTTTTATTTTTTTTATTTGATAAAATAAATATATCACTCTTGGGGTTATCTAGAAGTCAAGGTTATATCATTTCTGCGTGACTCTCACATTGATTGTCACGAGCATTTGTAAATATTTGGAAGAAACCATTAGTTCATTTATGTTTTACAAGCATATTTATATCGTTAAATTGTGATACTTTGTAATATTTTGTGTAAATTGTATGTCATTTGTATGTATTAAATGAATGTTTTTTTTATATAAAAAAATCGCAATAAAAACATTTTTACAAATACCTTTATCAGAATAACCCTCATCTGGATTTGTTAGTGTTATGTTTGTATTGATTAGTCAAGTGTAGATTTATCAAAATAACCATTGATTGTGTTAATAAGAAGTTCATTCATATTTTTACTGTTGGTGCTTTAAAATGTTCAAAATATTTTGTCGACATTTCTCAAAATCTTTAAGAAGCGCTCAAAAAGTAGGTATAGTTGGAGTACCTTTTGAAAAGGGACAAAAAAAATTAGGAGTGAGCTTGGCACCGAAAAAATTACGAGAATCGGGTTTAATATCACAACTTGAAGAGATCAGTAAGTTATTGTAATACCGTTAAAGTGCGTATATAAATCTACATACATGTTTCTACACTCTTTTAAATTATCAGATGGAATAGATATAAAAGATTATGGTGACATTGAAGTGCAAGAAATACCTGATGGTCACGTTGAAAATATGTTGCAACTTGCACATGTTTCTGCGTGTACTAAAGAGTTGTCTCTAAAAGTAACCTCTGTTTTACAAGATAATAGAGTTTGTGTTACAATTGGAGGAGATCATTCAATTGGAATTGGTAAGCTATAATTTTTTAATAAGTTAATTATTTCAATATTCATTGATACTTACAATATTAATTAGATTTTTTTAGCAATTTTCATATAAACAATAATTTTTCTAAATGTTTTTCTGTAGGCACGGTTGATGGCCATTATAATAACGACCCGAATGTTGTTGTATTATGGGTTGATGCGCATGCCGATTTAAATACAAATAAAACATCAGAAAGTGGATCGGTGCATGGAATGCCTGTGGCTCTTTTAGTTAAAGAACTCTCTGATTACTGGCCTTACTTACCTACAATGGATTGGCAAATCCCAAAGTATTCTTTTCAAATTGGAAATAAATCAATGTTTTTAATTAAAAAAATTGTATGTATTTGTATAAAATTTTTAGGTTCTCAATCCGAAATCTAGCATATATCGGTCTTAGATCTGTGGATAAATATGAACGGTTAACTATAGAAAAATACGGCATTCCTGCTTATACAATGGAGGATATTCAAAGGTTTGATTACTATTATATAAATGGTTTTCTTTCACGTATTCAATTATGTTTATAAATTAAATTTTATAGGTATGGCATTGATAATGTAATAAAAATGGTATTGCAATATTTAGATCCTCAAGGTGTAAAGCCTATTCATGTTAGTTTTGATATTGATTCTCTCGACGCTTTCGAAGCACCGAGTACTGGAACATGTGGTAAATTTAGCATTAATATTAAAATATATCAAATTTTTAAATGTAAATAATTTAAGAGGAGTTTTATTAATTTTTGAATAGTGAGAGGTGGTTTGACACTTCGAGAAGGAATTTATTTAATGGAACAGATTCATAGCACAGGACGATTGAAAGGCATGGATTTAGTAGAAGTAAACCCTTTAATTGGAACTGAAAAAGATGTAAATCATACAGTAGATGCTGCTTTTGCTATTTTAAAGGCAGGATTAGGCTACAATAGAAGAGGAGTGTTGGTGGAAGGTGTCGATGATTTACCTCTACAAACGTTTCACAATGAAAAATAATTTCATTTTATCTACCTTGAATTAATGTTCAATGCAAAATGTTCGAATTACGTATTGATTTCTTTTATTTATTGAAAATTCTGTGTATCGAAGAAAATAAATAAAGATTTTATTTAAGTATATTATTTTGAGTATTTTTGACATTAAATAATAAAATATTTTAAAACTGTCTCGAAATTGTTCCTCAAATATAAAAAATCAAGATATAGACACGATTAAAGTGATTGAGACCAAATATCATAACGTGGTCTTTTGACAGTTCGCCAGTCAGTACTTATTGCGTTATTACTTATTTTTTATCGATAACATTGTGAAATAGATTACAAGTATATAATTTTCACAAATAATCGACGCCTTCCACATTTGCAAGATGACGCACTATCAGTTCACGTGCATCAGCTGCCGAGCTGGTTTTCGTGATGCTGAATCGCAGAGGACTCACTACAAAAGCGATTGGCACAGGTATAACCTTAAACGAAAGGTAGCTAATTTCGAGCCAGTTTCCGTTGAAGAGTTTACCAGTCGTGTATTAGCTGCCCGTGAAGCTAATGTGCCTAAATCGACAACTCAATACTGCAAACCGTGTTCAAAAAGCTTTAATACAAAAAATTCTTATGAAAACCATATAAATAGCAAAAAGCATAAGTTAGCTGAAGAAAGTTATGTTGAAAAACCTGAGACAACTGAAGGTGAAGAGATTAAAGCAGAATCGGATGACGATGTAATGATCATTTTATGTGTGATTCGTATAGTTTCTGTTATTAATAACTTTTCACTATTGTAATTTATTTATTTATTTTCAGACTAGTAGCTATGAAGAGATTAATGATATATTTCCCAATGATTGCTTATTTTGTAGCAATCATAGTAGAACTGTTGTCAAAAATCTTACACACATGGCAACAGCTCATTCCTTTTTCATTCCAGACGCAGAATATTGCGTTGACTTAGAAGGATTTTTAACGTATCTTGGTCAAAAGGTATTTCTCATTCGAATGACTTGTTGACAATTTATTTTATAATAAATAATTTTTGCCAATTGATATTTCTAATACTAATGGATTATTTAACTGAAAATTTTTTTTAAGGTATCTGAAGGATTTATGTGTTTGTGGTGTGACGAGAAAGGCCGTGAGTTTCAGTCACTAGAAGCTACTCAGGCTCATATGCGTGACAAAGGTCACTGTAAATTATTGCATGAAGGTGCTGTTTTGGCTGAATATGCTGATTTTTATGATTATAGGTAAATCTCAATTTTCATTAAAGTTTATTATATGAAAAATAAGTATAGTATTTTGAAAATTTATGGTATTTTTTAACGTTTCAAGTTCTTCATATCCTGACCATATTGAAGGAGATGAAGATATGGAAGTAGATCCAGATGAAAATGCAATTTTACCATCTACTTCTATTGATGAAGAAGAATTCCAGTTAGTTCTCCCGTCAGGTGCTGTTATAGGGCACAGATCATTACTAAGGTATTTATTGTAAACTCGAATTTCAATAAAAAAATATATTGTTTTTATCTAATTCCTTTTTTGTATATTTAGATATTATAAACAAAATCTATCTTCTCACTCTGGTGCAGGCTCATTAGTCAAAAAATCTGATGATAAAATAAAACGCATAATACATCAATATCGTTGTTTGGGATGGGCACCACAGCAGAGTGATGCTATTGCTAAGTATGTCCACATATTTTCATTCAAAATTTATGAATTACTTGAATTTGAATCTCATTAAAATTAACCAATTTTCAGGAAAGCGAAAGATATTAGATATTTGAAAAAAGCTCAAGCTAAATGGAATATGCAGTTGGGCGTGAAAGCAAATAAACTTCAAAAGCATTTCAGAGTTCAATGTAACTTTTAAGGATTTTATTTTAAATTTTTTTGAATACCTTGTATTTTCTGTTGGTTAATAAAATTCTTAATCAATGTTTTGAGTATTTATTTGTATATTCTTTATTTATTGTTTTTATTCATGTTTTGTGAGTTCTCATCTCTATATTTAAGGCTTCAAAATTATAAAATTTATTACGAATACTGCTAGAAAATGTTTTATATTATGCAATTTTAATTATAATTTTACGACATTTAATAAACACTTTTTGTAATTATGGTGGCCATATTTTTTTTGGAGAAAATAAAGGGGTATAAAAAGAATAAAAATTCAGATTTTTTTCAAAACAGGCTGAATTTAAAAAATCTAAAAGCGGTGAAGCGATATTTATTCTATGAAATATTGATAATTTCTTTAAAAAAACAGTAAGTAAGTAAAGTTATAAGTAAAATTAATAATAAGCATTCAAATTATGTTTATGATTAGGGTTATGGACGTGAATATGTCTTTTTGAATGATATTGCTGTCAAACAGTGAGGTTATGTATAGTAAATAGATATATAGCGGGTGCACGAAGTTTCTTCAGTTTGCAGTTTTCAGTTCTTTTCATGCATTCAATCAATAAGAACTAATTTTAAAAGTTTATTGAAAGTAAAAACCTTTAATTTTAAAGTGATAGATAATTTAAAAGATTCTTTTTATGTTACCTTTGTTTTTTATGAAATTTAGGTTATATGCAATTTCAATCATAAAAGATGGCGCAAAATATTAATATACGTTTAGCTTCAGAACGTGTAAATCCGATTTTGCCAGGTGATGGCGAGGCTCCACGTATTTTCACTCCTGGGGAAATAGTTACGTCTCAACAAGGGTTTATGAGGTTAGACAATTATACAAAAACGATTAAACCAATGAATAATATTGATATCTTCGTATAGTTGTGTTAACATTACATCTTTGATTTATTTCTTTTTAGGGGTCATGGCACATACATGGAAAATGACTTACTGCGATCATCTACCGCCGGAGTAGTCGAACAAGTTAATAAGTTGATTTCTGTTAAAGCCCTTAAAAGTCGGTATGTAGGAGAAGTAGGCGATGTAGTCGTTGGTCGAGTAGTTGAAGTACAACAAAAGCGTTGGAAACTAGAAACTAATTCTAAAATGGATTCGATTTTGCTTTTATCGTCAGTTAATTTGCCTGGAGGAGAGTTGGTAAGATTCAAAAACCAAAATTTTAATGTGATTTCTTAATATTTGTTATAAAATTTGCTTTATAGCGCCGTAGATCGATTGAAGATGAAAGGATGATGAGAACATATTTAAAAGAAGGTGATCTTATCAGTGCTGAAGTACAGATGATATATTCTGAGGGTTCTCTAGGCTTACATACAAGAAGTCTTAAACATGGAAAAGTAACATTCATATTGTATATTATTTTTTTGTTTTTGAATATAAATATCAAATCTTAACATTATTATAAATTTTAGTTGGGTCAGGGTATCATGGTGAAAGTGCTACCATCACTTGTAAGGAGATGGAAAACCCATTTTCATAGTCTTCCATGCGGAGTTTCTCTTATCATAGGAAATAATGGCTTTGTTTGGATTTATCCTACAGCAGGATCAGATACAACAGGGGGATTCGATCTTAATTTCCGGGTTTGTTTTGTAGTCTGAAAAATATTCTATACAATATTTAGATTAAATTAATATTTTTATTATTTTACAGCCGGTATCTCAAGAAGACAGAGAATCTATGGCCCGTGTTAGAAATTGTATTTATGCGTTAGTAGCCAGCAAGATAATGTTATATGATACGTCTATTTTGTTCGCTTATGAAGAAAGTTTGAAATATGAAAACGCTAAGGACCTTATAAATCCGGAAGTTATGTTAGATATAGCTATATCTGCCCAGTATAGAATATCACAACAAGAAAACTCATAGGTGAATTATGATATTATAAGCATGAAATAATAATTTTGTAATCGTTTTGAAATAAAATAAAAATAATACACATTTTTCTTTTTGTTTATTTATAAGAGTAAATATTTTAAAGCATTTAAATCGATTATTTTATTTACTCAAATTATTTTTTTTAGCAGTTATAAAAACTTTATTACATTTTCCTTTCAATATATTTATAAGATAAATTACATTACACATAAAAATATTTTTATGAATTTATAACAAATTCATAAAAATATTTTTACAGACCAGACGCAGGGACATCATTTCAGATTTTTCCAAGGGGTCCAGGCCAAAAATTATTCGACACTTTTTAAAATTATTGGAACCCCAAAATTTCAAGGGGGACTCCCATATGCCCAAATAACGTCCCTGACCAGACGTGTCTCCAAACGACACTGGCACACACAACACTGGCTCGCAGTGATAATAGCGAAACACGAAACGTTTAATGGCAATTGTCCTGAAAAGTTTACAAATGCTTTATTATTTATTTTAATTATACTGTCTACGCAGTGTTCTACGCTCGGTACTGTAGGGTCGTCTGTGGTACTGTCGGTGTGTGTTAATGTTGTGTGTGCTATTGTCGTTTGGGCAAACATCTGGGAACCAATTATGTAACTATTGTAACTACACTCTGCTACTCTTACTACTACTCTGTTTACTGCTTTACTATTTGTAACTATATAATCTTGATTTATTCAACGAGTTAATGGTCGAGTAATAGTGTATTTAAATGAAATCACTGCCACACTGACAGATCTGCTGTCATCGTATCTTAGCGGCTTTCACCGCAGATATGCATTACAATATTTTTTAATAAGGAAATATTTCTCGTTATCAAGAAAAATGATTCACAGCCTTTTCATAATTAATTCATCAGGGTGAGAGACTCATTATATAGTTTTTATTACTTTCTTAAATCTGTTGCATATGTTTGAAATCACCTGGCAGAATTTTTTATTGTTTTGCATTATTTTTATCGTATCTTGTGAATTTTCAATATTGTACTCTTAATTTTTAAATACTATGTATTTTCAGAGATGTGTTTCTTGAGAAACATTGGAGAAGTGTCATATCGCGGTCTGTGTGCGATTATTTTCTGGAAGCACAAAGAGCCTCTCCTAATGTGAGTATGCGAGTTAAATGTTCGTATTTTAACTCTAAAATATACACAATTTATTTTGATTTTTCTATATAATTTTTCAGGATGTGCCTCCAGTTATAGCTGCTCCTCATCATTATCTTCTTTCCATTCAAAGGGGTGGAGTGAGTTTAGTAGCTGTATGTAAACAAGAAGTTGCTCCTTTGTTTGTAATTGAATTCTTACATCGCGTTGTTGATACATTTCAGGTCAGAATTTATTTCATAATTAATGTTGTATAAATATGTAATTGGTTAGTTGATGTGATAATTTTATTACAGGATTATTTTTCGGAGTGTACAGAAAGTATCATTAAAGAAAACTATGTGATTGTATATGAGGTGCTTTTTCATATAAATGTATAAATTTTAATATTTTTTACTGTAAATTAAAAAAATATATATTTTAGCTTCTGGACGAGATGTTAGATAATGGTTTTCCTTTGGCGACTGAAAGTAATATACTTAAAGAACTTATTAAACCTCCAACTATGTTGAGATCTATTACCAATTCTTTAACTGGAAAATCTAAGTAATATTTTTTGAAAATTTTTTGATCATAAAATTTCAATACATTTTTATAATTTTTTTTCTTTTCAGTGTTTCTGGTACTTTACCTTCTGGTCAATTATCAAATATTCCATGGCGTCGAACTGGAGTTAAATATACTAGCAATGAAGCCTATTTTGATGTAGTCGAAGAAGTTGATGCTATAATTGATAAAAGTGGAGCAACAGTTTTCGCTGAAATTCAAGGATATGTAAGTCTTTTTCTTACATTTTTTCAATTTCGTTTTATTGAAATATTTTGACAAATGTTTTTTTGACTAGATCGATTGTTGTGTTAAATTAAGTGGAATGCCCGATTTAACATTATCATTTATGAACCCAAGATTGTTTGATGATGTATCTTTTCATCCCTGTGTAAGATTCATGAGATGGAAGGTAATAGCAATTTTTATATAATTATCTTTTTCTCTTCTAAAATTAATAATTTCAATTTATCTTTTAGTCAGAACGAATTTTATCGTTCATTCCACCTGATGGAAATTTCAGACTGCTTTCATATCACATAGGCTCACAGAGCGTCGTTGCAATACCGATATACGTTCGTCATAGTCTATTACTGAGAGCTGCCGGTGATCAAGGAAAGTTAGATATTACTGTAGGTCCAAAGCAGACGTTAGGTAGAACTTTAGAAGGTTCGTAATAAAATGAATAAAAAAGTATACATCTTATTACATTTTTGTAACTGTTATAAAACTTATAATCTTGCTTTTAGGAGTTTCCTTAGAAGTTTGTATGCCGAAATGTGTTCTTAATTGTTCTCTAGTGGCTAATCAGGGAAAATACACTTTTGATCCAGTCACAAAAGTGTTGCAGTGGGAAATTGGGCGAATAGATGTCACTAAACTGCCTAACATTCGAGGATCTGTATGTTATAGTTTAATAATTGATTTCTCTCTATGAATTTTTGGTAAAATTTTTGTGTTTTTTCAGGTGTCTGTTGTTTCTGGTGCTGATACTTCTGGAGCAAATCCAACTATAAATGTCCATTTTAATATTTTGCAATTAGCAGTAAGTGGCTTACGTGTCAACAGAGTTGATATGTATGGTGAAAAGTACAAACCTTTCAAAGGTGTTAAATATGTGACTAAAGCTGGAAAATTCCATATTAGGATGTAAAAATAATGATTTTTTATTTAATTATTAATTATTAATTATATGTTATAGTTATATAAAAAGTAATATCTTGAGTACGATCTGGTTATTTTTGTATGCATTTGTTATATTTCAGTGAATTTATAGTAATTATAAAAAACTCAAGATGTTTTCAAACTCGTATATCAAATTTATTATGATTTATAAACTTTATCAGAATTATCAGAATAAATGTGTGATTCACTATTTTTCTTTCATAAAAATGGTAAATGGTTCTGTAAGGTACTTTGTGTATTATTGTTAAGAAAATTAAAGTGAATATTGTCTTTAAAATTTATGGAAATATCAACTACAATATTAATTTTTAATGTCGAAAAATATATTTGAGAATAAAACCAACTTGACATTCATATGATATATTTATTATTGATTTTGTGTTTTCCACGATTTAACTATTGCGTGACAGTTAATGATTTTTGGAACATTCACGATTTTAACACATAATATAGCTAAAAGCTAAAACTTTATTTCACAGAAAGCTATTGACATACAATATATTATCAAATTAAATTGATATTTAGACCGTGCCTCAAAATTACATACAATCACAAATATGTATATGAAAAAATCAAAATAAATGCCAAAGTGCAAGTTTTTCAGATATGCGTTGAAATATAATTTTTTTTTTCAAAACAAAGTTTTTCAAAGCCAAGTTTAAATTTTTTTTTTATTTAAAGTTAAATGAACATCCGAAAAGATTTTAAAAGTGATTTATTTATTAACTTTTACGAAATAGTATATCATGCAATTAAATAATATATTATTTTGATTTATCTGATCTTACTATCAGGTTGATATGTATATGACGATTTATTTAGAAAAATAATTATTTGTTGACACTATCAGGAAGCGTATTTCGTTTTTTTCTTAGTACTATACATCAATTTTTTTTTATTCAAATTCTTTATTCTAAACAAAAATATTTTATATATAATATTCACATTCCTATAATAAACATTTTCATCATAAATGTTACATTTATACAATAAATACAGGTTATACATTTTTAATGTTCAGTAATATATTGAATAATAAGAAAATCATTATAAATTCCTTCTCAGGAATTTTATCTAAAAACAATTGGTTTTCTTTTTGATAAAATAGGATAGTAAAATATATAAAAAAACCAACTTTAATTTCTCTGATATTAAACGGTCAATATTTTTGACAAAATAAAGTAAAGTGAAATAAAGATAAATATTTTCAGTCAGTTTAGTCTAAAATATATTATTTTTTCAATTTCATAGGTGCATTATAAATATTTACAAATTTTCAGTATTTTTACGGCACGCACAAGTGTAATAAATAATCAAGTCATAATATTATTTAGTAATAAATATTTCGACTCATAAAAATATGTTTTCTTTTATTGAGTTCAACATTATGAACATCTTCGGTTGTTTCCATTCAAACAACAAACTACTTTTCTTATATTCGATGTAAAATTATTGTGTTCAATGTCTTCAGACAGAATTTCAGTACCAGTCGCTGTTCCTTTTCCGATTAATCTAGAAACAGTTTCTTTTTTAGACCCAATTTTATGTTTATTACCATTATCAACTTGTATGACAGATTTATGTTTATCAATTTTTACACAGCTGATATCTTCTTTGGATCAGGTACTGTCACTTTCATAAGTGGTTATTAGATTCATATCATCTTCTGTATGTTTTTTTTTAGTAGGTGAATCATTTTTTTTCCTCTGTATTTTTTCAGTCAATGAACTAGTTCCATGATCTTTTAAAATTGTGTGATCTTCAATATTAACAACAATTTTTCCTGAATCAAAGTTTTCTGCATCTTTTCGAGATAAACTTTCTATATTCAAATCTTCTTCTAAATCATCTTTTGGACTGGAAATATCCTTCGTTTCATAATTTAACAAAGAAGTGGTTTCATGTTTTTTTCCATTGGAATGTTTCAAAATGGGATCTAATTCTGGTATATCACTGGTAATATCTTCAGTGTGAACATTTGCACTAGGAGATAAAGGTTCTTCTTCTCTACAAGAATGAGCTAATATAAAAGGAAGCTTCAACGAAAGTTCACCTCCCATTGCACTGAGTCCAAGTTTAACTTTAACGTAATATGAAACATAAATTGCAAAAACGTTTCTATCCTCTGGAGAGTTGGAATTGCAAATAACAGTCGACGCAAGACTAGCTCCATTTTTGGAATATGAATCTTCAAGAGCTATCCAATTTTTAGTAGTTCCTGCATGAAATTGTAAATAAAATTGTATATGTATACTAAAATAGAAAATTTATATATATATAGTGTATTGGGATGCGAAAATTTATACATACCACGGGCAGGGCGAAGAATGTATGAAGAATTTAATGTACCTCCCGGAGTTACAGGACATTCATCTCCAGATGTTGTTAATGCTACAACATTTTTGAATTTTCCATTTGAGAACATGCAAACATCAACGTGTTGAACCACAAATACCTGTGTATTATTATTTTATTTAACAATTCATTTTTTGATTTCGATGAAAATTTTAAATAACTTTATGATACCTTAATTCTTCTAACTGTCTTATGAGAACTATTATTTACAGCAACAGTAACTTTTATCGATTCACCATGAGAATAACTTGCTTTATCCAAAGATGCTTCTAATGCAACTCTAAAATTAATAATTTAGATTAGAATTTTATTTGGAATCGAAAAGATGTTTTGTATCAGTAAAAATGTTTTTACTTTCCATCCGAAAGAAGAAAAGGCTTATTTACGATTGCATGTGGAATGGGTGGAGTAATTCCTTGAATAACTTTTTCGTCAATTTGTCGACCTAAAAAAAGAAAAAAATATTAGTAACACGTATCTTAAACGTGATTTTTGATATAGATTAACTATAATTGAAATAAAACAATATATACTTGGCACAGAAAGGCAAGTTTCCTGCGTTGAATCTTCCCCAGATACTGTAGTTTCTTCTGGTAAAACTGGAGGACGCATTTGTGGACTGGCTCGTCTTCCAGGAGAACTTATATTTTTAAACGATTTCGGTGAAAGCCTATAATTAAAATTGAAAAATCTAGAATATATATTTTTTCAATATAAAAGTACCTTATCAAGATCATTACCTTAATAATCTGGAGTCTCTTGATGGTGTCAAACTCAAAGGAGTGGTTGTGGTAAGGGTGTCCATAGTCAAACCATGAGCTGCTGTTTGTCCAACACCTCCACCTTGAACTACTCGAATCCCCATTCGCACTGAAGTTCGTTTTTCTAATTTGGCTTCCGTGTCTTCAGCTTACAATAAAAATAATTTATTAAATCCAACTTGAATCCAAATCAATTTTCTATATCGAACTTATATAAAAAAAGTTCACACATCAAGTATTAGAAAAAAATGCACAAAAATTCAATATGTAACACAAAACACAAACAAACAATAAAATTTATCGAAAAACCATTTCGAAGATCGAATTTCTCGGATACGCAGACAATTCGTCCCGCACGAGGATAAATGACAAAGTAGCGGTCCCCCAGTTGATGGAGATGGGTTGTAACTTTGGCGAAATGTTTTTGACCACCTCTGGGCGTTTCATCCTAATAAAGATGGATGTTGAAGATAACGGTCGGGGCGGGAAACTAAACGACCGCTCGGTTCGCTATTTATGTACTATCGACGAACACATGAATATATACAAAAATGTTGAGAAATGCAATAAAATGCAAAATGTATCCGCCGGTCTAGGAGTATGTATACGAAGTCATATTAATGGTTTTTTTTCAGTTGAGTACATAGTATATTCGTTTCAGAGAAAATTGAAGTCTGGTAAGAAAAGCAACGTATTTGATAGTCGTGCTTGTATAAAGTCTTATGTTTCTTATTGAAATGCTCGTTTCTAAGTATTCAATTTCAGTTTGAAAGTATGTATTATTACAGCTGTTTAATTTATTTCAGAATTTAATAAAACGATTCAGTTGCTTTATTTAGTTTGATTATTAATTCTATGTATAATATATTGCTCAAAATCTCCCGCTATTAGTTGAAATGGTATTTTAGGAATTTCAATTCGAGGAAATCGTCTTACAAGTACATAATAATTTCCAGAGTATTCACAAAAACAATGGCTACATTTTTGAAATCTATACTATTTATTATATAAAACTGAAAATTATCAATAAGTCATAACTAAATTAAATTGGAATCTTCTATATTTTAACTAAACATATATACGAATTTGCGCAGTGAGATGTCAATAAACCCGAAGAAATATAATATTTATAAAAGAAAATAAAGATTTTCTGAGTATTTCTATTGTGCTTTTATATAACCGCATTGATGCGGAAAAAGAGCGGTAAACGAGGGTAAAAGATCTTAAAGGGTGGATCGAAATTTGATTGATGTCGTCTTAAATCATGAGGCCATGTCGCCCAAGATGGAGATAAATTATCTTTTAGTGAACGTTGAATGACACCGAAGCATCAGTACGGCGGATTTGTGGAGAAAATTCAGATGAAATCGATAGATCAGATACATTTCGGAAAATATTCGTTGAAATATACAATGAAAAATTGAGAAAGTTTGAAAATTTAAACTTTTCTCATTTGACAAGTAAAAAAAAATCATGCTTAATGTACAACAGAGATTTTCGAAATGAGTTGTGTACGTATTCATATATTCAAAACTATTTCTTATGTCGAATGTGATCGGTTTTTGCTCTTTTTTATCCATGGGGGCATTACTTTTTTATGATGCACATTTTTTATTTTCTTTTCGCAAAGCCTCGTTGGCGTTTTATTCGCCTTTACGAGCGACACACGTTCAACCTCTTCCAGTTTCTTCAGGTGTAAGGAAAATACGCAAAGGCTTTATGTACGCACCAGAACAGTGGTTGACAATCTTCATTTTTCAATTTATTTGATTAAATGTTTCAAATAAATTGATATAATTATTTAAAAGGATTTATCATAAAAAATCATTAATATTTTTTTTATTTTCAATATGAAATAAATCAAACGTTTTTCTTATTACTATCGTTCAATAATGATCTATGATGCGTTTTTTCAAATCTTTTATCATTTTCTATTTCAGTAAAAGGTTTCTAAACTCCATACTAGAGTATAACGTATTTTTTCACCACAGTATCGATTCGCATTCAAAAAAAGCTTCCGTTTTACGAGCACGCCAGATAGGATAAAGTGTGCCCGAGATAAGACAGGCTTACCGAATTTTTCGCCAAGTTTTTGATTAAAATTAAATTTTCCATCCCTCGGAAAAAATGAGAGCGCCTCTCTCATCAACTAGACGAGTAACGAAAGGGCGAGATGAAAAAAGAAAATAAGGGAAGCGTCAAGGGAAAAGATAACTTTCACACAATTAAGGAATGCTCCTGTCGGAACGCTGTCACAACGAATATTCCGTGTCGGATTGCGAATTATTATTTCATCGAAATATTATATTTAAGCTTATTTATAATAAACAATTGAGAATATCCCTACTGAGAATTACATTAGGTCCCGTAACAATTCGACCAAATCGATCTATTGAATGTTTAAAAAGCAACATGAGAAATTATACCCAAGAAAGATTACGAAATTGAAAATGTATGGGAACGAAACTTTATTGTGTCTACTCTTTAATTTACGACACATGAGCTATCTGCCATCTCGAAGGTGTCTAATAAAGGATATATCGTACGGTCGAGTGTGTAAACTATGACCTAAGGTTTCACGTTTCGAATCCTTCAACCATCATCTTGCTAAAGAAATTAACACTACTCAAAATTTATCTATTAAAATCGATAATTTTTTTCAAGAGTTAAGAACCTCTGTATTAAACGATTCGGTGTTTGGATTCAAAGTGTTTCGCAATATTTGTCGAGCGATTTTCAAAGGGAACGAATAAAGTATTATGTATGCGAATCCTTTTGGAGTTTCACCGATAATTTGAGAAGGGTTTTATCACCTCCGAGGACACATCTTTAAATAGTTGTTGTTCGATTTAACACGTTTGTTTTTCGCGTATGCGAATATCAGAGGGGAAACGTGCGAATTTAATCTTTCGATGTTCGGGGAAAGTGTAAATATTTAATTTGGCGCGTCAATCAGTTGGTACAAAAGGATAAAAGGTAGCTTTTAGACATCGACGTTCGTGAATTATTAACTCGATGCTTATTTTAGTACATGGAGAGCGAATTTCGCGAATCGTCGTTACGGATTTTGTTGTTTGAGGGGTTTACGTTTGTATGTACAATGGAACGGTATTTTCGACAAATACTGGTAATTGATTGCTTTGTGTGTAAAATTTCGATTGAATTTACGAATCAATAGGTTCAAATATGAATTCAATGAAAGCTTTGTGTGATTTATTACCTATGAAAGCTCTGACGTCGTATGAAGTACCAATAGGCGCTCCTCTATATTCTTTCGCGGGAACCAATTGAACACTTGGAGGAGCTACCGGTGTTAACTCCAAGCTGAAGGCATGTGCTCGGCTTCCTAGACGCTGAAGAAGAGCTTCCTGAAAAGAAAAATAATAATGTTGTGTAATTAAACGGAAAAATAATGCGGTTATTCATATATGCAATACCCTTTTGCAAATTTTTCCCAGATCGTTGAACTTTCCGAAGCAACAATAACGTTCCATTGTTTTCATGCAAATGAGTGAAAAAGATTTATGTATATATAGGTACATAACGAGATGGGAATCCAAATTTGAATTTTAAATTGTTCAAAAAAAAAGCGGGTGAAGGACGAATAATACATTTGTACACGCAATCAGCTTAAGGATCAAACATTTTCTTTATCAACAACTTTCACATTTTATTAAATGCGCTTGAATATTATAAACAATGCACAAATTTCACAGCTCATAAACATAATGTAAAAGAACGAATTGTAAATTTCTCGAAGTCAAAAAGTTATTATTCAGAGCGCTTTTTCTGGGTTTTCCATCCGAAAGGGAGAGAGCGTCAAATCCCTATCAAGAATAATGGATTTTTATATTTCCCTCTCTCGCGATTTTAAACGAAAAAATAACGGGACTGGGTGCACAAAAGAAAAAAAAGACGATATTCAAAACGAAAAAAAAAATAATAAAAAAGGAAACGTTGCGGCCATAGTAGGGCGAGGTGAAAATTTTCAGTGGAAAACTCTCGAGGCGAGGAAAACCTCGTAAACACGCCCAAATTACTACCTCTCGCAAAGTGTATGTACCGCACTTGGGCCTCGATTTATGCGGTTTCACAACAAAATGGCGAGAACAATTATTTTTTGAATATATATAGACTACAATGAATTATTTTCAGTGAAGATATTTTGAGGTTTTGTAATAATATGGTAGAGTTGATTGTTGGGTGGTTTATCAAATTATTCACTGTTGAAATGTTTCGTTATGTCATGAATCAAAATTAGGTTGCGCATTCAAATTGTATTTGGGTTAATTAATGATAATGATTAGGAGTATAGGAGGAAACTGACGCATGGTTTGTTTTGATAATGAGATGAATTAATATATTTCAAAGAAAATTATATACGTTGTTTTTAAAATAATTTCGAGAATCCTCCGTAAAGGAATATTTTTATAACTAAAATTAATATGAATAGAATTTCAACCACCATTTCACATATACATTTTTTATATTTAATAATATTTTCTTCAATTTAAATTTATTTTGATATAATAATTTAACCGTACGTTGAATATTTTAATATAAAATAGTTATTTTTAAAACTAATTATTATAAAATCCACATAACTACCATTAACACCATACTGAACTTTTCAACACCGCATATAATTTTTCCTAATTTTCCAACCGCACAAATCCTTTTTCAACTTTCAATCTACCATCAGGTCAAGAGATGAACTTCTTCGAAATTTTCCAGAACTTTCATCTCGTCTCTTATAATAGTCGTGACGTTTCGCAGGTTGGGTCCTCTTAAGCCTTTTCCTGCTCCGGGATAATCCGGGATCCGAAGACGAGCTTCGTAAGCTACTTAGCTCCTGCGAGATGTTTGTGTGTGCTTTTACATATAATAATGCTCGGATATGATATAGTGCAAGGTAGACGATCTCGCAAAGTGCGGTCGTGTGCTCCCTTTTAAGGCCGCGAACACTAATTAAGCCCTGTTTGATTGTGAATAGTCGCTTCCGGAGAGGTATTCTCGTGTTTGGAAGGGTTAATTGAAGGTTTTGAAGGATTATGTACTGTAATTGGGACTAATTAGTGATTTTTCATGGAATGTTTTGAAGAAGATATGAGAGATTTTATAAATAAAACTGTTTTGATTTTGTTTGCGAAAATAATTTCGTCATGTTGTTACATGTTCGTATTCTGTATTTAAATTTAGGAAGTTGAGATGAAATTGAATTGACCTTTTAAATGAAATTTTGATGCAAACTCCTCAGTAAATATTTACAGAGCTTTCGTACATAACCGAAATAAAGTCCTTGTGATTTATTTTTTATAGTGATAAATATTTTTATATAAATTCTATTTCAAAAGTAAAAAAACAAAACGGATAAAAACCAATTTTTACAAATGAAAACTTATAGAAAAACACTGATGTATAAATAAAATGGAAAACATCAACGTTTATAAAAAAAAAAACGATGGAAAATAAAATCATGCTCCACCACCTAAAAATAAATAAACACAAAAAGTTATTTTTTAAATTAACCCAAATTGAGCCGAAACACCATACTTTATGAATAATCAACGAATTATTATAACAACCCCGACGTACGATGCGTCAACCCTTTATGGTCCGGACGCATATTTCTGGTTCGAGAAACATTTCGATTGGCTCGTTTTCCGGCGAGGATTTTTCAATTTCCAGGCAATCTGGTTAGCGACCGTCGCCATTACCATCCTCCGACACTTGACTGATGCCGTCAACCCCTAACACGTTCAAAACCCACCCCTTCGGCCTTAAATAAACACAATTTATATAGGTAGGTGGATCGAAATTCAACTTCATCTCTTTCCCTTTGATACGATTTCAGCCGGTAAATGCCGCGTTTTTAAATTTTTTTTTCGATATTTACTGTTTGACTTCGGTAATTTTTTTTTTTTTTTTTAATATGAGAATATATTATTATAAAAATATCTAACCATTATGTTAATGAAAAAAGTTATAAAAAGCCACTGTACGAAAACAAAAATAAACATGTCTCAAAACATTTTCCGACTTATCTTTGTAAGGTAGAATATGTTTGTACAACCTTTCGGGAAAATCGCACGCTTTAGAGGAGCATTGTTTGTTTTGTCGCAGTCATCACTCCTTTTGAATTATTTATGTCAGGATCGATGACTCAGCTACCTGGGGCCATTGAGGACGTGGGACGTCGCAAAAAAATCTACCAGAATTGGCGCTGAGGAAGGACAGATAAGCAGCAGCGACGTGACAGCTCCGCACAAAGGTTTCTATGACGAGGCGATATAAAACACCCTTCAAGCGTTAAGTTGTGGACTTTTTCCTCGGGAAAAATTCGAGATTGTGTCTGTAATCGATGTTTAATACTCTGGTCGATTACGGAGTGGTCGTTTGAATGTTGAACGTTGTCGGGAGTTTTAATGGCGGAGTTGACAGGTAGACGTTGTGTCAACTGTTGGGAAAACTCGTATAATGAAGCAGGGTTTTCAATATACATATATTTTTTTGTCATTTTACTGTAAGAATCAGTTAAAAATATTTAATTTTTAATCGAGAATCTTTTCAATGTTCAAACTTCAATCAATTCCCATCATGATAGCTTATTTGTACATATAAAAAATTGTATAGATAAAATTTTCAAGTATTCGTCGTTAGCAAATGCCGAAGATCAAAGCATAAACATTTTCAAGCAAATAAAAGAAACGTCTTTCCGTTAAAAAGCATAATGATTTGATCTTTACATTGACGATGGAAATCTCAGAAGGAAAATATTCTTATTTACGTTGAATGTATAAAAATATTTAAAATATGATTGAAATCGAACGAGACATACTCACCTCAAAGGGAAATCGTTGCAAAATGGGAATTACTTTTTTTTCGACTGCATCATGATTTATATGTTGAGAAAAGTAATAAACAATTTTATATGCGAAGAGGATATAAAAGTCCGGACCAATTTTATCTATCGTAAAAAAAAAACATGTTGAAATCTCTCGATGTTTTATTCACACACAATATCGAGGAAAAGATCGTTCCGCATGTCATAAAATTAGGAAAATAAAGTCTGAGCTCTGTGTATTTCGAAACCAATTTTCAGACATAATTTGGTAGCTGAAGTGGATGTCGTTCAATTAAACAACTTCGTTAACAATTGATGGGGTGCCAATGTCAGTGTCTGCAGATTGACGATTATCTCATTAGTGAAATTTTAATGGGGTGGGATTTGATTCAGGAATAGTCAACTTTTTAAATATTTACCAAAAATAATGTTTTTACCTATCACACATTTTATGATAATAAAAATAGAATTAATCAAAATTTGGTCGAACTTTATAAAAAAATTATTTTTTTCAAAATCTAATAATTACACAGATGAGAAACGATAAATGTATAATCAAATATAGAATTAAAAATTGTCAATTTTAAATAAAATGTAAATTTAAATTGAATAATTTTCCCTTAAATACGTCTGCTAATAGTGATGGAAGGATAGAATGTTACATTTTAGGATCGTCTTAAATTTCTTAGTGCTTGTCTTAAAACTAGTAACGACTTCCTTGCTTGTCGTTCAAGATAATGTAGTGGTGTTAGCAGCTGTGTCCGTTGAGGTACATGAGGTTTGTCAACGAGTAGAAGAAACTTTGTTCTTGTTGTTGTTTTTGAAGAAAAATGGGTCTGCTTTGTGTTGATGGTGTTTGGTGTGTGTATATAGGTAGAGTTTTGTTTCAAACTAATCATGTTTCATGACTGCTTAAAATATAATACTATTTATATTTAATATTATCAATTAAAATTATTGATGGATGAAAATCTAGTTTGATTAATCAAATTATAACAATTAATAAAATAAAATAAAACTTTTTTGGACAATTTATTCAGACGGATATATCGCATAATATACGATTATGACTCACAACAAACTAAACAGAATTTCTAATGTATAAAATATAATATAAACCATTTTAA
Source organism: Hydropsyche tenuis (assembly GCA_009617725.1). Classification (NCBI taxonomy): domain Eukaryota; kingdom Metazoa; phylum Arthropoda; class Insecta; order Trichoptera; family Hydropsychidae; genus Hydropsyche; species Hydropsyche tenuis. Next base: position 908,395 of record VTON01000011.1, on the reverse strand, counting down.
ACATGATTTCATGATTAAATTACAATTCAACAAACTTATAAATCGATACAGTGATTCTTCTGTAAAATGATTGAAATTAACAATATTTAAGAATGAAAATATAGTTTTGTGGCATAAATGCAGGTACTTGTTGAAAAAAATATAAACTAAATTGCAGCAACGATGATGTAAAGTAACATTATGCATTTAAAGCTGTCAAACACTTCGTAAAATAAATTGAAAATATCATTCATAATAATTTCATTTTCAAGTTGAATATATGTATCGGCACTATTAGTATTTTTATATTTAAGAAAGTATATTAAATATATATGTATATAAAAATCGCACATAAAGACCTCGCGGTGAATGTCAAATGTAATATTGAATATCAATATTACACATTTGTCTACGTAAAGATTCTAAATTCACAACTTTCGAATGGGACAGTTCGCAACACATTGCTTTAAAATTTTAGTCTTTGAAGAATGGATGTTGTAATGCATGATTCACAGGAATGCGCCTTGAAGGATCTAATACCAACATTTGGTCCAAAAGTTGAACTAATTCTTCCACTTTGCCAGTTTTATCTTGGAACATTGAATTAAGACCAGTCAATTCAGCACTGAGATCTCTGCTTCGAACGATACTCGTTATTACAGCAACTTTCTCCTTTTCTGTTACTTTATCGACTTGTCTATATAGAAAATTGAAGTTTTGATCAAAATGTTGATCTTTGAATTGACCTTTTTTGATGACCTTATTCGGTATCCTCCCTTTAAGATCCATGATGAATTTCAGCATCTGGTTATTTGACTGACCACTGAAGAGGATTTTACCACTAAAAAGCTCATAAACGGTACAGGCAGCTGACCAAATGTCGATGCCATGATCGTAAGTGATTCCTAATATAATTTCAGGAGCTCGATAAAATCGTGACACTAAATATGGAGCAATTTCACTTCCTTTAACATTAATGGCAGAGCCGAAATCACACAATTTTAAATTGACTTTGTTTTCATCCACCATGATATTATCAGGTTTGATGTCAGCATGTAATATTCCAAGTTTTCGCATTAAATTTAATGCCAAAAGTAATTGTCTGGCATAACTATGTACAGCTTTCATGTGTAGACCACAACCAGCACCATATTTTTTTAACACTTGTCGGAGATTCATAGCTAGAGGTTCAAGGACAAGACAAAGATGCTGACGGTAGAAAAATGAGTGTCTTAAACGTACACAATGCATTTTATCTTTGGGATCAGCTTTATTTAGAGTTCTGAGGGTCTCAAGCTCCTTAAGACCAGTTTGTCGCATTAGTTCATTATTTCGTATGATTTTAATGGCAACATCTTCATCACCGTCTTCACGATCTTTAGCTCTCACAACATTGGAGAACATACCGTCTCCTTTGAGTTCATATACTGCATATCGGTTCTTCAAAATTTCACCAAGGCGTACTCTGTAATAACCATCTGCATCATCCCAATTATCTGTGAGAGCAGGATTTTCTGAATTTGTAGCAATATTATTTTTGAGAAGATCCTTATTTTCATCGAAATGATTACGTTCTGCAAACATATCAAGATCGTCGCTGTTTTCTTTAGGATCCTCTTTCTTTTCGAGATCTGGATTTTTTTCAGGAGTTTTACTTTCGTTTTCAGATATATGTTGGTCTATTCTAGGTGGTGATTTTGATGGTTTGTTCGTTGAATTTTGAGGTGTTGGTTCGGGAGTTGTCGAAATTGTTCTTTTACCAAATTTTGAATCATTTTGAATAGGAGGTGTGTTATTTGAATCTTCGGAAATGATTTTTTGATCATCTTTTTGAGTGGCAAGGCGTTTTAATAGATCTTCTCTTTGTTTGCGACGATTTTCAATAATTTGATCTTCGGTTTCTTCATCATCAATATCTAGATTCAGTTCATTATCACTCGAACTATTACCATCTATTTTTATTGGGTGATTATTCGAAGAATCATTGCGTTGCTTTGGTTTGGTAGATTTGGAATCTTTATTACGATCACTCTTTGAATATTTAGAATACTCATCTCTATCTCTCGACCTTCGTCTTCTAGAATATCGATCTCTAGATGACGAACGTCTTCTTCCATATCTTCGATCATCTCTAGATTCACGACCCCTTGAATCATCCCTTCGAATTTCCCTTTTTCTGTCTTTATCTCTATCACTATATCGATCATCTTTACGACGTTCAAGCTCTATGGGGGAACGACTTTTTCGTCTTTTTTTATTGTCCAGATCATCATCTCTCCTTCTTTCTCTTTCAAATCTACGTTTTTTAATTTCATCTTCTTTCAAAGATCGTACATTTTCTTTATCACGTTTAAATTTTTTAGAAGAGTCATCATCACGAGAGTATCTATCTGGAGTAGAGTCTGTTCTTTTTTTTTTCTCTTTGTATATTTCATCACAATCATCTAGTTGAGAAAGTGCTTGTTTAATTTTATTATAAGTATCATCCGGTTTAGCTACCATGTCACTTTTGCTTTTGCCCTTAGAATTACTTTTAGAGCCGTTTGAACGATTTTTGCTGACATTTTCCCTCTGTTTACTCATGTTATCGTCATTTTCAGTCAGCGACTTTCTTGGAGGTGTACGTGGACTACCGTCCAAGTTTATTATATTATGAACTTCTTGTTGATCAGTGACACATGCTTTCAATTGCTCTTCTAATACAGCCTTTTGTTGCAATAAATCATCGAGGTTAAGTTGATCTTCTTCTTCGGTTGTCAGTTCACCTGGCGATAATTCATGTTCTTTCGTCGTATGATTTATTGAAACAACAGTAGTAGAGTTAGTAGTTGTGGTAGTGGTTGTAATTGAGGCAGTAGTAGTATTAGTAGTAGTAGTGGCAGTATTAGGTTTCTTATTATTAATATTGTTTACAATTTGATTGACACTTGATTTAGAACCATTTGTTATATCGATAATTTCAATATTGTTGTCTTTAGGCAATATAGGTTTTTCAATTTTTTCACTAACGTCATCTTCTTCAGAAGATTTCTTTTTTTTCTTGTGTTTTTTCCGTTTTTTTACATCGTCTTCTGAATCACTATTTCGAGAATGTTTTTTATGCTTTCGTTTCTTTTTTTTCTTTTCAACTTCATGTAAGTCATTTTCTTTCTTTGACGAAAGTGACTTTGGCGGAGGTGTGGTGCTGGCAGAAAATCTTTCAGTAGTTGCGTCCATTGAAAATTGTCTCAATTATTTATGATTAATACTGAAAAGAAAAAAATAAAAACAAAATGTCAATTATTAAAACGAGTCAACAGAGCCTAATTGGAAGTTTGAGTTTTAATTTGTATAACGTCAAGTCACAAGTTTGTTAAAAAAAAAATAGAACACATTGATATTCAATACAAACGTATGTGTTGACATAACGGAAAAACCGATTTTACAATTGAAATTGAAATTTAGCTTCACGGTATGAAATACAAATTATAAAAATTGTTAAATTATGTGATATTTAATCTCTATTCAATATAAAGTTTGTGGTTTATGAATAGTATCAACCAGGAATGAATCACGAACTGACACATAACCTCAAAGAAACAAAACATCACGAAATAAGTTTTATATCGACAGGTAACAGTTATTACTTCTATCTAATAAGTTAAGATAAATATAATTGTTTGTTTAAAACAGTATTAATGCAGTAAACGTACCCCTGACTAGCTGAACGGTTCAAAATCGTCTTAGATGGTTTTGACGTTCGGCCGCCATGACAGACATTCGCGAGCTGTCTGACTTGGCCGTAACAGATCGATAATCGTGCGCATACGAATAAATTCTTTGCAGATTTATAAACAAAGCAGAGATTTATCCCTATTTAAAACATCGATAAAAAATATTTTTATGAATATCATTGATTTACTGTTTACAATTTTACTAATAATTTTACTCATAAAAGTTTCAGAATTGAGTGTTTATTTTCGATATTGTTCGTCTCATAATGTCACTTTATGATGATTTGCCTAATAATTATTAATATTTTGTACAAAATTTTATGTTGATTAAGGTAATTTAATAAAATTCATAATAGTTCTGATTCAGAAACTCTTTAAAAAGTATTTAACATACAATATAATATTTATTTTAGAATACATTTTTACTGCACGTTTTTACGTAATCAAGTAGGTATTAGTATAAATGTATAAAGTGCTGTTAATCGGTTTTGTTCGAGTAAATATTGTAATGTGTTTGTGTTTCCGATATAGCGCATAATCGTTAAGGATCCATGTGTCTTATCGGAAGTTTGCGAGGTCAAGGTTAGTTCAAGGAATCGAATAAAGGTGAGAGCCATACATTTATGCAATAAAATCGTGATTGGTTTCTTTATTTTTCCTCCTTATCATACAAGGAAACGTCGTAAAGAATGCATAACATTATCTATACTGACAAAACTAACGAGAACGTGATAGATGATAACGTTCAATCGCTTCAACATAAAAAAAAAACACCTAGAACTCAGACTTTTTTAGTTTCTATTACATATTTTTATATATATTTATGTACATTATTTATAATTTTTTCCAGATTTAAAAAATCTATAAACTGGAATTGCGACATGTACAAATTTACATAAAATTTCACATAAACTATACATAAGTGCACCAATCCACATGATCTCTTAAGTATAAAAAAATGATGAAATACGAAACTTACTTGCAATGGAGTGTTGGGTTCACATCTCGCCGGTGACGGAAGTGAAGGATACAACTGGGCCAAAGACATTACAGCTTCATTGCAGAACTTCAATCCCATCACTTCTTCGTCTTCCCTTCCGTATCTACACGCCGAAAATAAAACGAACAATTAACGAGATTTCACAATTTTATAACCGCCAACAAAATCCGGATTAATCCTAAAAGCACGCCCTTGATTTACGACCAGAAATTAAGCGCCGAAGATTCGAAATCGAGCGAACAATTAAACACTGTCCAATTTGTTTTCGGCGTAAAATTTCCGAGTTTCAGATATGCAAATTCGCCCTGATTCGTTAAAAATTAACGCGATTTCCACTCGGGCGGTACAAACACACGTCCCGTCGTAATTTTTATTGCAAACGCTTCAAAAATTAATACTCATTTCGTAGGGAGCGAGATAAAAAAGGCGGCAAAGACCATCTGGCAACGGACGTGCCGCAATTACGCGAAACGAAAATGGCGCATTTGTATGCGCGGATTATGTCGGCGGGCACGAGTTGTTTGCTGGTGAGCAAATTGAATACAACATTGCCGACGATTTGGATTCTAGCCGGACATATTCAGTGTGTCTTTATATGGGGACGCGGGTTGATCAGTCGGCGCCGCAAATGGGAAATTGTTTCGAGTGAGATGTTGAAGGAAAAGTTTGTTGATTGTTTGTTGAAGGAATGTTGCTTTGAGATGCTTGGATTTTCTGTTTGTTTTTGAAATTAAATAATGTGGGAATATGCTTATGCACTTGGGTGTATGTCGAATGTTTCAGGTCATGTATACGCTTTGGATTTTGGATGAGACGATTTTATTTATAAATATGAGATTTTATGTAGGTGGAAAGATAATATGAGTTTTGAATATAAATAAGATTTTATGAAAACTGTTGAATTCCATTCATGTTAATATGAAATCGTAACAGAGAATAAATTAAATTGCATTCGTTTGATTCACAAAGATGAAATTTGTTTACATTTTTATATTTAATACTTTTCTACGTCTTCGTTGAAATGTAAATAATTTTTTAATGGAAAATATTTGAATCTGAGTGTTTGTTGTGAACGATGAATATTTTGATATTCTGTATTGTATTGTTTTTACGTTATGAAACAAAATGAAATTCAATTCTGCTCAATTTAATTTCACTGTGTTAAATATACATAATAGTTATCACGAAATTGATATTTATTATAATATTGAAATTGATAATTGAATATTGTATAATAAGAATGATAAATAAACATTCAATCAATTTAATACCATCAACCGGCTTCATTTTTTAAGCTTTTTATTAACCCGACTCGTGCGAGGTTTTTATTCCTGTCGACAAAATCACAGTGTAGGACGAAGTAAATTTCCTAAAATTTAGGTCATCCTACAGGATTGCCTCAAGGGTCACTTTTCTCGACATTTCCAGAAAACAGAAACTTGCAAACAGGACGATATTGTAACTTTTAATTTACAACGAAGATGAATATTTATTTATTTATTTATTTAGAATTCAATAATCCAAAACTGGTTCTACTTTTATACCATTTTTCTTACAAAATACATTATAATTTTAAAAAAGTATTTTTTTTAAACACGTTAATTTCATAATTAAAATGAACTTTGATATTAATAAAAAATTTAATTTGGGTAAAAAAATAAAATTATAATTAGATGTCATTGACCGTCTACGTATCACTCGTTATCGTTCACACAAAAACGGAGTTACGAACAAAATAAATTTCCCCACATTCAGGATATCCTACAGGATCGCCTCGAGGGCCTCTTTTCTTGACATTCCCAGAAATTGGAGACTGGAAATGAACCAAGACGATGGCATAACTTCTAATTTGGAACGGAGATGGATATTTATTACGTTCAATATGCCGCGGCAATGCCGCACGTCGGAAAAGTCATATTTTCCCACCGATCTTTATTTAGATACTGCAAATATTACTCGGCATTCGATTCTGCGGGGTTTTCTAGTTTTTCTGGCATATTCGGCGGTCTTGTTGTTGTTGTTGTCATCGCTGTGTTTACGATTCGATTTCGTCAAAGAAGTGCTTTCCGATTCCGCCCGTTTCGATGTGCGTTATTATGCAATGATCGAGTTGTCGGGATGTCGTTTGTGGATTTATCGCGAAATGAAAATATGCTTGTGCAAATATTGTTATGTGAGTGTTCGCGAAAATTTGAATTTTCTATTTGCTGTTTGAATATGACTTTTATGGAAAAAATATTGGGTATACTTGTTTCTTTTGCGTTTTTTATGAAACACTTGTTTGAATGTGATGAATTTTTTTATCTCGGTTATTGAATTGGATTTTTTTGATGCTAATAAATATGCTTTTTTAATAAATTTATTGTGGTTATTAATGATGCCTCAAATATATTGTTCTGATAATCAAACTGATAACAACAGTAATTTTCCTTTATGGTATTTGTTCTAAATTAAATATTGTGAATATCTAATTTTTTTTTAATATGTAATCAATACATTTTATTGAATAAAAAATCCTTATTAAACTAAAAACAGACCTCAGATTGATAAATAAATTGAAATGTCAAGCAAAGTAAAATTGTCTATAAAAAAAATTGAAAACGCAATTTTTCACAATTGAACGACATCAAAAAAGAAAAAACCCATCCTTTCTACAAGAACCTTCATACAATTCATACACGCATGTTTTATAAATAGTATTTTAAAAAAAATTTCACATATTCGTAAAAAATATATTATATTTTGCAACCCATTTAGAAATTTCAAAAAAGATCTGCTCGAACCGTCCTTCTAAGAAAATTCCGGAGACGCTCAAAAATATATAGAAATATTGAAAAAAAATCTATTTGCATTCCGTCACTTTTTATCAATCTTGAAAGCAAAATTGATTGAATCATTGATTTATTTAAACGATTTTTTATTTAGTTTATAATCAATGTTTCCATTGAAATCTTTAAATTAAATATTGATTGGTTTATTTAAATTAAAATAGAAAATTTTAATGTGTATGATACCAAACTCATTTCAAAGAAAACCAATGAAAATTCTATCTTTTATCTTCCACAAATAAAACAATACTATCCAAGCAATTTCTCACGTGAGACTTTCACCTACGGCCGGTTAAAATCGCACGTTCAAAATTAACCGAAACATTTAACCGTCCCGAGCTGAACCCGCGGATTAAACCCCCTCGAGCCGAACAACCCGGCAACTCCACGTCAACCCCATAAATTCGCATTATTTTTAATATTAGCCATAAAAGAGCAGACGGGAATAAAATGGCGCCGAATATTGTGTGTCAGCCGCCGTTCGCTTTCGAGCTTTCACCATTCGCGGTGAAAACTTAAAGCGCAATTTTGCCGAAACCACGCCCTCGTATAAATACTTTGCTAGGTATAGGTGGTTATAAATATAATTTGACGGAGAACCCGTAAAGTTTTTCGTCGTAAAACGGGATATTCGAGGATAGAGGGAAAATTCATTACGCTAACGATAAGATTTGTATGGTCTATGGGGTTTAGGGCATGTGACGTTCGCTCATTAAATCCGTTTAGGTTTATACATAATTGATTTAATATAAAGTTGGCGCTTTGATTGTTTTATCGCTTGAGAACGATCGTTCAGAAAGGTCGTGTTTAATTTCGGGCTGTACCTACCTTTGTGGAGATTATTGGAATTCGTAGTTTTTCTGGTACGGTTTGCAAATAGATGTTTTCGTTTTGAGTCGATCGATTAAATTACATATTTATTTGCCGAAATTGTATATTTGTTCGTAAATGAAAAAATTCGTATATCAAGAAAATATTTTTGAGCGATCTATGACGAAAATAAAATTATTTCCAAGTGAGTTATTTCAATGTGTACAAAAAATACGAATTTAATTCAGAAATAACTCGTACAACATGAATATTTTTCGAAATAGACATTTTCTGTTTCAATCAAACCTTTTATTTCTTTTTTCGCATATAAGAAAATAACATCATTAAATTCATTTCATATGTCAGAAGTCAAACTTAACATATAATATAATACTATAGTATTATATAATTTTAAAGCAGCAAACGTTACAATATATTATAACTCTTGTCGATGCAATAAGTATGAACGAACACAAAAGGGGCAGGAAATTTAATATGAAATTTAAATTTATAGCCTACAACGTAATACTGCAAATATGTACATTTTACATAACGAATATTGCAAACTATAACTTTGTACCGGGGTTGACTAGTATTCAGTAGTTGGATGCTACGTGTGTCACAGGTGGCTTTATTTTGAAAAATATAAGTTTCTTTTATCTTCGAGAATGAGATGACTTTCAATATATTTTATTTTATTTAATATTCGGGCACATATTATGTATATCTCTATTTTCACGATACAATTTCTTTGTATTTTATTTGATAATAAATTTTGATAATGTTTGATGCTTTAATATAAGATTTAAAAATAAAGTTTCTGAAAAGAGCGATGAATTTTTGTTATTATATTAAAGCGGTAGCTTAAATTAATGATTTTCATAAATCAGCGTCTATATTGAAGTATGTACATATTTCTGAGCTCAACAGAGATTAACTGAATAATGAACTTCCGCTTTTTGATTTATTAGTTGTTTAAGTCCTTTCATAATGGGACTAATTCAATACACGAGACTACAAATACTATACACAATGTAAAAATGAACAGTTTCAATGTTGTTAAATACGTAAGTTTCCATCAATCGCCGAAGTTAAGCAAAATCTGATGTGGCCAATAGACGGACGTAATCATTGACCTGAGATGATTTGGCAAAAGGTTGTTCCATTATTCAAATAATAGAAAACAATCTTTTCCTTATCGCACAAAGAACAAAGCCAGGAACTTCCAATGATATCGGAAACGTATTGTTCTTGCATTATACAAGTTCCAAACGAGAAAATATTTCAAATTTTCAATGATTTATACTATTATACATATTAAATTTAAAACGTGTCTATACAATACCATCAATTAATTACGAATCGCACAAACAAAAACGAACAATCCATTAAGAAAACTCACCCGTAACGATCCGCCGTCTTAAAACGGCCCTCCGCGATACTGAAATATTAAACACACCCCTTTGCAGAGACGTGTTTATTTTACAGAGTTTCTCAGTGGTCGATGCTATTTCACTTTGTGATCTTGGTCCCCAAGAAAGCAATTTCATAGGAAATTATTTCGCTCGTGTACGAGAATTTCTATAATGTCTCCGAGCTCCGTGCATTATGACGTCAAAATAAATTGCTCCTGGTGTTTTTCCCCTCGGTTTTTCGCCACCTTTTTGATCGATTCGAATATGTTTGCTTTTGGCGCGTTTGGTCTAAGCATGCTAGGCTTAATTAACGGAATCGCGGGCGCGTCCGTTTCGGTTGCTGAATAAAATGGCGTTTTGGGTAATACTTTTTAATTAATCAAAACAATGGTGGTGTTTAATCTGCTTAATAGAATTCTTTTTTGGTTCGTTCCATATGGCCGGGGATGATGGTAGGTTTTGTGTGTCTGCGTTTCGGAGTTAATAAGTTGAAATTGCGCAAACTTCGTTGTTTGTTGCTGAAGTGTATAAATAATAAAATTAAAAACAGATTCTTTGATGCGAGGATTAAAATTTTATGTGTATTTATTTATAATGAAATAATTTTTGACTTATCGAACTTTGAAGTAAGATCTAAAATTGAATTATTATTCATATAATAATGATACTGATTGCAGGGTTAATTTTTTTATGTCCAAAATAAGTATAGTAATTTTTCATTATCGTGGTAATAAAAAAAAATAATTTGCAAGTATTGAAACTATTTTTTATCAAATTCAAAAAATCATCCTTACTTTTGCTAATCACATAAAATAAAGCTTAATTTCAATAATCAGTGAAAATTAGGAAAAAGAATCTTAGAATTAAAGTTTAAAAATTTCGGGTGAAAATTTAGTTTAAAAATTTCAGAATTAATTATTATAGATCCATAATCTTAATATTTTTTTATTACATTATTTTAGTCAGGTCATATCTGTGAATACTCTAAAGATTTTGGAGTTAAATTTTATTCTTGGATTACGTTTATTAGTCTCGATAAGTGTTGAGTTCAGTAATTGAAAATCAATTAACAACGAACAAATCGAATTTGACGGCTCTAAAGTAAATATTTTACTTATTTATTTGCGTTTTCATATGTCAAGAGCTATAGACTTCGACCGTCACCCCTCAGATTATAAATGCCTAAAAGTGTTAAGGATCAAATGCGAAATTCGCAACGCGGAAAGCGCTGAAAGGAGCCGCTGTAAGTTGGGAATTCGCGTTTGCCGTGCGTTAATTAGTCCGTAATTAGATTCGAGAGAGTTTGTCAACGTTTGTATAGAGTTTGAGAAATTGTTCCGACGAAATTAAAGCGAGGACCGACGCTTTATTTCGCCGGAACCGAGCCGCGTTTTGCGCCGGAAAAATCTCTTCCCGTCGACAATTTCCGTCAAAGATGTACACTTTTTTCGCGCTATTTATAATCCCTGAAAAAATGCGAGTCGTCAAAGCGAAAAACCGAAATGGTGGCGGACGCATAAACGAAATTAACCCAGAATGTCGCAGGAAAAAATGTCCTGGCCCGGCGCGGGGTAAAAGCGGGCGAATTAAATTCGAATTATGCTAAAATGTGTTCGCCGGAGAATGGAGAAAGTGTGGGCGGGTTATATTTTGCTTTCGGCCCGAAAAATTTCAGGTAAATATGGCGGAAATATGAAATTGAACGGGGTGATATTGATATCTTCTTTAGGTTGCAAGGCGAAAAGGCTTTCCGCAAAGCAAATTTTCACAAAAGAAAAGCTAGTTTTTTATTCGCTCGAAATTGTATGCAAAATAGAAGCCATTCAAATTGTTTATCAAAAACTTTGCTTTAACAGAATACGCTAGAAGTATTAGGTTAACTCATGAAAATATAAAGCAAACTTTTTATATATCAACATTATTTAAATCTTGTAAGAAAAAAGTCTGAGCCCAAAAATAATAGCCTTTCTTTGTGGTTCATGAAAAAAAATTCACGAAATCATGATCCAACTCGTTTCTAGTACGTGTTCGTAATATACATAGTTTCATATGTGAATTATAATATAATGCAATATACGAAGAGGTTTGAATGAGTGTTAATATTCAATTTATTTATTGATAATTATCAATAAATTATAATCATTGTCGATTTAAACGAAAAGAAATATAAATAACCATGCAAATATTATTTCATTAAAAACCAACATATGAATATACTTGAAAGCACATTTTTTCAATATCAGGCTCGTTCGATGTACTCATATAACGAAACAAATCATAACAATTACACCGAAAAACATTAAATTCAAGCCCGACCCAAAATACAACAAATCACCATCAAATCTTCACGCAAAACGCGTCGACACCCCGCAAAACCCTTTCGAAGCATTTAGGGTATTCGAACCGCCAAAAAGGACGAAAACCTCGTTCCCAAATCAGATTCGCGAACTTTTCCACGTGCGGTTTGTCTCCCGCAAACGGAGCACAAAGCAAGTACGGTCCATTTGCCGATGCCAAAGGGACAGACAGAGCCTGGGCCTGGGCCTGGGACGGGTTTGCAATTAAACGGATTCGTCGTTCGGGATGTGAGTGTATCACAATTAGTGGCGGCCGAGCTTTGTATGTGCGTGTTTGTTTTGCAGGGTTGATTTGTGTATTGGGGTAATTAAAGTTTTGACGGTGTTGCCGTGGAATTATTTAGGGAAATTGGGCGTTTGGGGTTTTTCGTTTTGATTTTGAATGAATATCGATGGTGTTCGAAGTTTGTTGTTTTTCGTTAGTGTGATTGGTTAAAATTGATACAATTTAAGACTTTGTTACATTAATTTTTTTCATGTTTATTTAAAAAATTTCAGTAATTAATAATAAATATTTATAGATAAATTTTAATTAATGCGAATGTAGGATATATGTATATACATATTTTTTTAACAAAATAGGATTATTTACGAAAGATCGCCGAATTTTTTTAGAGAAAAAAAATTTAACACGAGATGAACTGAATTCTAAAATTTTCAAGTTTACGAAAACACTTTTGATTTATAACTTCTTTCAACTGAAACGTCAGTAAAACATGAAAAGGTTTCTGGGAAATTTATTATACATATATTGATTTTTGACTGAATCAAGAGTTTCATTAATTAATTTTTATTAGCAATTGCCAAAACCGAATCAATAGATTGGCTTCTATTGAATGAAATTTGCTGCTTTGAATATTTTCAATTATAAAACAGCAATGTAGTATATAAAACCTAAAAAAAAATATTTTTAATGTTTCAATAGAAGTAAATATGCAGAATTAATTTTAGTATACCTTTTCAGGTTCCTATTAGCAAACCTTTTAGTCAAAATTCATTTTTTTTTCACCGGAAACAACCATATAATTACTATAATGGCTCTACATAAAGTGTCATTGAATACGGAAAATAACGTCGTACCCTCGGAAAAAAAATATATTCATTCATAAAACGTCTCGCATACTTCCGAAAGATATATAAAAAAATCCCTTTTTAAAAGACAATCTAAAAAGCGCACACGGAACCTTTTCTTTCACACGAATGAAATATTACAGCGACGTTATTGAAATTTCTCGCAAAAGTCCATTGAAATTCCTCCTCAGGTAGGACAGAATGTCTTTAAAGAGACATTTCAGCAACGTTGCAATGAAGAATTCACATTCAGGTGCATTCAAAAGGATGACTTACCTGAAAGTTAAAGTCACTTGACCGAACACTTTCTTTGATTCCAAAATTTCCGGGTCGACGCATAGAACACCGTAAAGTTTATCAATCACACCATTTTCGATCACTAAGTCCCGAGAGCACAGATATAAAGTTAGTTTGTTGTTCGGAGATGACTTCTTGAATACTCTGAAAGAAAAAAGTTTATAAATTTACTGAAAACGTGTTCAATTTCCGAAAAAATTGAACACGATAGTAATCGAAAGGTTAGCATACTTTAACAAGATTTTATGGTAAATAATAGGAAAGTTTTGATTAGAATTTCAATTTGGATTCTATTGGTGAATTTCCCAAGCGTATTTGTCGGTGCACGCGATGTTTAAATCTAACACTATTTATCAACTTATCGAATCTAAAGTGTTTTTAATTATTTATACATTGACCGATCGGCTCTGAATGAAATGTTCGTTTATAATACAATAATACAATCCAAATAAGCGACTCGTTATGTCGGCGATTTTAATTTAAATTAATTTCTTGTAATCCGCCGCAAATAATTAAATTCGTTTCTGTTGAACCGTCGCCGTCTCCGACTTTTGCGAAAGAGGGCAAAATCTTTTAATTGCATTATGGTTTAATCTGAAAAAGGAGAAGTGTTTCTCGAAAAAGGTTACCTTTGACAGTTGAGTGTGTCCACAGCGGCCATTGTGAACTCGGTAAAGGAAAAGTCCACGTTTTTTCAAACTATGTTGTTGCTTTTCAACGTTGACGTCATTCGTATTCCGATGAAGGCTTCATCTGTAAAAAATGAAATTGAAATTATTAAAACTGTAAATAAAACGTTCAATTAATTCCATCGGAATATAAACGGCATGCGATATTTGTACTGGTATAAAAAAAACGTGATGAAAAAAAGTAATTATTCATGGATACGCATATAAACTTTTTTAATATATCACGTTTTAATCGTTGACCGCTCATTTCAAACACGTACGGGATTTCAATACCTCTTCCTGAACGTATAACACGTACTAAAAAAAGTAATTAATACGAAAAAGGATTCGTATCTGCATGATACACATGGTGATTTTAATTTCAGAATATAAAACAGTAACAAATAATAGACAACCGATAAAAAACATTATTTCCTACAAAACAAATCACCTAAAACTTTATATTATAATAGATAACATCATATTTAAACATCACCCGATCAGATAAAATTTCGATATCACAAACTCCAACAACAAAAACGACCACAAATTACCAACCAACAATATAAAACCCAGCACTTACCACAAAGACGCATCACCCCGCCATTAATCGAAGCCTTTAACCGTGCGATACGCTTGAAGATTCCTCTTCCCGATAACCACAAAGATTCACCCCCGGGATAGAGACACACCCCGAAATAATGGTAATACCCATACAATATTCGGATATCGCTGACGTGCCAGTTTAAAATATTCGCCGGCGAGGACTCCCTAATGGGCCATCCGGATTTGCACGTAATTGCAAAGGCTGTCGTCCTTCGTGGGTAATTCGGCGTGGAAAGGTCTCGGTTTTGTTAGAAGAGTGCCTCAGGTTCTACACATGCGAAGCCTATTTTTAGATGGTATCGATTCGTGGACGGTGCAGCCGCGTTGGGCCCTTCTGTTCCCTGTTTTTAGGTGTTGGTGTGAAGGTTTTGTTGATTTTTCGTTGATTGAAAATTTGCGTTGTTGATTTATGATTTTTTTTTATATTGGGTTATCAAAAAAATATATGAGTCATCAAAAATGATGGAAAAAAAGTGTTCGCTCATTATGAGAACTATTACTACCATCTATAAATAAAATAAAATACAAATGTATACTAATCTATACTCTAAAAGTATCTGAAATTATTTTTGTTATAGTAAATCATTATTTTTAAATTTATCTCCCTTCATTCGAGATCAAACTGAGAATATTTTATTGTTGAAATAAATAAATAAATTTTGCTGATTGATACCAAGTTTTTGATCTATTTCCTACATATATGAGGAACGTCCGAGAGTATAAATGGATCTCATCGTAAATAAATAGAAAAAGGGTGAAATACTCTCTAGTGTTAAAGCAACGTACAGAATATTAATAAAGCAGAAGCGAATCGGTGGAAAATTGCCGGCATTGTGCTGAATGAGAGGCGATTCACGCGAAATAGCCTCAACGTCGACTCTAGCATATCTTAATATTATAGTTACTAATAAAGTATTGTTTAGCTAGACTAATTGATTTATTTATGAACTCTAATTTGCACAAGAGTATCACTGGATTAGATAATCAAACACCAATTGAATATTTAATAATACCGAATTGGATATAATTTCAACAGACAAGACGTTTATCAATTATAAATGTTCTTAAAATTATTTAATAATTCATTAAAAAAATATTTTAATTTTGAATTAACACGATGTAAACAGTTAAGACGAATTTTCGCGAAGTATACACACACAAAAACGGAATGGAAAATTTCACCGAATACAAAATGTTTATTTAAATCGTTATTCTTCAAAGCGTATCCGAATATGTACAGAATGTATATTTTTTTCATTCGAAATTAGAGCAAAGCACGTTTTCGAGCAATAAATTTCGTTACGCGATACTAATGTGCGTATTTTAAAAGGGCGACGCTTATTTGTAGACAGGGTCAAAAGCGGCGTCCCAGAAACAAATCATCGAAAATGACATGGATTAAATATCAAACAAAATAAATTGCCTGCCTATGAAACAGAGTCGTTTATTATTAATGATTTTTAAGTCAATATGATCGGAAAATTGACTCCAGGTTGTCGCAATTATAGTATGAAATAATAAATGGCTGCATTCGATTATTTTTGTTTCGGATAAATAATATTTGAATATTGATTATTTCGGAATATGTACGGTATATTATTATTAAATTGAATGTAAATTTGAAATCTGAAGGGTGTCAAGAGAATTTATTTGAGTTATTCGGCACGATTTTCAGATGAAAAATTCAGTTTTACAAAAGGATTTCGTTGGAGTAATAACTATCAAATCTGAAATGTGGACTTCGCAGAGCCATTTTGATCTTCTGGCTGAATTTCAAGAAGGAAAAACGATTCTAGATTTCAAAGGGTTGACGTTTGAAGCTTAATACGCTGACATTTGTAACTATGGACCGCTTTCGTACGAATAGTTTTCACGTGAAAATGTCAAATCAAAGCTGCTTTTTTCAGCACGCAAAACAATTCAAGATTCAGTAGCTTTTCTGAAAACAATATTTTCAGCTTTTCAGAGAATACATTTTCAGCTTTTTCCGTCACAATAAATAATGTTTTTGATGTGTTGTCAAATAAATAAAGGTCAAGCGGAAATGATATGAAAGGACTACTCTTCTATAGGTATTAGTTTTATTCCATGAGCAATGTGACACTTTTTTCCAACGTGCCTCAGAAATAAACGATCCTTTTTTGAAATTGATGAAAAGGTGTTTTTCAACGTTCCCCAAAGAAAATTTCCACGAGACCGTCTCAGAGCTTTTAAGAGCTTTTTTCATTCAAAAATTTTCCTGACACATTAAATAAATACAATAAAAAGCGGTATTGGTGTAACGCAATTAGGAAGTTATTTGAGAAAACGTTTTCGAAACGCTCCCAACAGCAAGAAGGGCGGTAAGATGATAATCACCGCCATTAGGACGTTTCCGATAATCTTCAGTTGTAAAAGTTAATTTGAGTTATTCTGAAAGCCACTTCAAATCATAATAGAAATTTTCCGTTTGAATGAATTTGAAGATATCAAACAATTGATAGCGCTTCGGGAATAGGAATATTTAATCAAGATACGAAAAATATTAAAAGCTTCGAAAACAATAAAGCCAAGGTTTTTTATGTGCTTCAATGAATATTTTCATATATGAAAATCTTCTAGAAATAAAACACAAAGATGTACTATGTGAGATTAACCGGAAACGGAAACATCGCATGTAAAAAATATAGAGTATCGAGATGGTATGATATCAAGGGATCAATAAATAAGGTATTAAATCCAAGGTTAACTATACAAAGAACTATACATTTTTCATGAAGATTTATCGACACTAATTTTATATGTATGTCGAACTAATTTTATATGTATCATCATATTTCGATATTCGAAACATAATTGATCCAAATTCTAGCGGCAATTACGCACCGAAATTCGAAAACTGCAATGGGATATTTTGATTTGGGTCAAGTGCGAATTAATCAAAACGGACTCAACGTCGGTCCTCATGTTTTATATTAATATCGAGCAAATTGCATGATTAATTTTAACCGGGCGAGTTTATTAACAAACTTTTGCATAATTCATTCGATTAATTCGCTCGAAGCCCGTGGCGAAAGTTCTCGCGGTTTTTTATGTGTTTCGTGTTAAGCCGCGGCAATCAAACGAAAATATGTTGTTTTTATGAGTTGAATATTTACGCTAGTATTAAAACTCTTTGAAGATCTTTTTTAATATGATTTTATGTATTTTTGTTACATAATGTTGATATCATCATCGTTACAGCAGCTCATATAATACCCGCTGCATGATAAGCTTTTTTTTAAATATCATCGGATGTTATGGAATTTTTAATCGCTGAAAAAAAATAACTTTATGAACTTAAAATTAAAACCATTTGTCAATATACAATTTTCAAATGAATACGAATTGACCGCATTACATATGTTTAACTTAATTAATTGCCAAAAATTATTAAACGTTCAACAAGTTCAAACTTTTGATAAATATTTTAATATGTTTATACCAATAAGTCATAATTTAATCAATTAGTTTGATTAAATGATAACTAAACTTAATATAACTTGATATTTACAGAGTTAGAATCGACTCATGAATCTATTAACAGTAATTGTTCTCAGTTGAATGATCTGTGAATATTATTGCAGATAGAGAATAGGATTTAACAGTTTAATCAAGAATCAATTAATAATATAGTTTATAATACCATAAAATAAAAAAATTTAAACATGATTTAAATATCTTTTAAACTCGCAATCGAATAAATTACATTTATTCAATAACACAGCATAAAAACAGACTTACCCAATATAGTTTTTACCCTTCAAACTTGACGTTTTAAATTTCAAATTCAACGTTTTACACATCAAATTTAACCATAGGAAAGTATTATTAAGACCGTTATAAAGACAACGGTCAACAGTAATCATTGAAATTAATTACTGTGAATTATAATCGATTAATCGATTATAATCGATTGGAATTTGAAATGTAAAACGTTCAATTTAAAATGTAAAACGTTGAATTTGAAATGTAAAACGTCTGATTTGTAGTGAAAAAACTGTATATAACATAAACTCAGTAGAAAAAATGTACTTTTTCGTCACACAGATCATTATAATAACTTTGATGCATGTTTAAAAACAAACACCATATCACGAAAGGACAACACAAAGCCGCCATCAACTTCGAGCGTTCTTGTCGCCGGCTCTCGAGTACACACACACCACATCTCTAGATGGTCCTCGTGTCTGTGTTGTTTGCGAATCGTGCTTTTCGAGCTCGAAAACCCGGGTTTGTTCATTATTCAAGAAAGATTACGGGGCCTTGCTCCGGCGATTATTATCGCTTCGTGTGTGCTCAACACTCTTTGCCCGGATTTAAGGTGAGGCTGTGAAAACGTGTGTGTTTCAATATTTACGGATGTGATCGTGTTGCTGATGCAGGATTTCGCTTTTTGTATGTGCGTTATCCTGTTTATACAAAAAAAACTGTTTTGGAGAGTATCCATTCTTTGGATGCGTTATCCTATATGTGCGAAAATAGCTGAAAAGTATCGGTGCTTTTGAGGAATGGTGGAGCTTCTGAATTTGGGTAGAAATGCTGATGTTATTTGAATGAGTATTAAAAAATATTTTGTGTTATAATGAAATATAAACAAGGGTATTTTTAGGGGCGCGAAGGAATTTTTATGAGTTACGTGAAGTTTTATTTTTCGCATAGCTTCGAAGAGGTCATTAGTCGGAAGATGAAAGTTTACGAGGAGCTTTCAAAATACATTCGAATAATAAAAAATTGAAAAAAAATAGAAATTTAAAAATAAGGTAATTACGAATACATAAAAATCATATTTTAGTTATACAAAAAATATATATCAAACACAAAAAACGTAACACATATGCGTTATATAAAACAGGCTTATCGGAGCGGAATCGCATTACACCCACCGAACTTTCCATACGCGCATCGGTCACCTTTTACCCATTTTACCCGATTTTCCTCGAATTTTTTCCTCTTCATTTTTCCATTATATTTCGGCGAAGACCGGACGACGGGCTTTTATCCGAAAAACACAAGCGGCCGTCATAAAAGTGACCCCGCCGAAGCCGAAATGTAAAGCTAATGCTCTGATAAAAGCTTTCCCCTGTTGAGCGGAAAAACACGTACCCCTGTAACGAGTTCACTATACAAACATTAGCTAAATAGTCGCCTAGAATGACCGGAATGCACACATTTCCATATTTGCGATACGTGGTCAATGGGAGGGTCGAGAAAATTTGGTATCTTTTGCGGTTGCGTCATTTGGTATGGTTAGGGAAGAGATGTAGGGTTCAATTTTGGTGTATGTGAAGGTTTTATTTTAAGAATTTTTTAATATGTGTATTGTATGAATTGTTAAATTGTTCTAGAAAGAAAGAAAAATGAGGTCATTTATTTATGGTTCTTAAAATAAAAAATCTTTTATTAAAATGATAAAAATAAATACGTTCAAGAAGCTAAATAAATAAATACAGGTATTTGGAATCAAATTCTTTTTTGAAAAATATCCAAAGATTCATCTTATTATACGTATTATTCAGTTTTTCACAAAGAATATCAAGCACGTAAATGATAAATGTGGATATTTCTCAAATTCATTTTAGTATTTAATACTAGTATAGAATTAATTCAGAATGTAAAAAAAATATATTTTCTATTAGAGTACGATAAACAAAGAAAATCGATATGTTTACGTAGTATAAAATGAATTCAGTTTTTGACGGAAAAATATTATATTATGTGAGTTATATGTAAATATGGGAAGTATTCTTTTAGTGTCGAATGAATTTAGCTTTGTGAAAAAATATGAGGTAATCTGTAGTAAATATGGTGAGTAGGTGTGTCTTTTAGCTGAAAACGAATTCTATTTTGTTTGGAAATTGTGCGGTAAATATAACCAAGGTTGAATTTGTGCTGTGTGAGGATTCCCGATAAGCGTATTAAAAGTACAAGTTATTAATATGGTGTTCTCGAATGGATTATTCAATGTTGATTCTCATAAATGGTTATTGTATTATATCATAGAACAATTAATCCATATAATTTCAGACAATTGATGAATAAAAATATCTGAGATATTCAAATTTCAACGAACTATCAAACTTGATGAATTATTAGAGAACAATAAATAAACGAATTTCGAGGAAGATTTTACAATTAATTATATTCAGTACGAAAACTTTTCACTAACAAAACCCATAAATCTAAGAAGCAACTATGAAAAATATTGATTCCACCACTAAGATAAAGTTTTAGACACGATATAATATTTCAAAATAACACACACCGAACAGTAAAAAAAAAAACGATTTGCTCAGCCGAAAACTTTTGTCGCAAATCGTCGCACTTTTCCAATTTATCACAGAGCAATTCGCCAGTCCATATTTAAAATATAAATAAACGACCAAACGAGAAAGTTATAAATTTACAAGGGTGACCCCATTCATACAAAACTCCATAGTTATATGCGGACTCGGATTTTTTTTTGGTCTTCCCATAAATAAGTAATTTCGGACGGAAAGCTTTCTCTTTTTTCCGTACACCCGACAACACGGAACCTATTATCTTAAGAATACATTATGTACAATTCGTACCGGCCTTATCCATATAATTGAATTCGGTCCGAAGGCTTCGCAGGTCAACTATGCGATCCGAAGTTAAGGGTCCGATAGGTACGTTTGTTCGCGAAGCGGAAATCTCGGAAAATCAAATGGCGGAACCGACGCATAAATACGGTAGATTTGTACAGATATTTCGGAAAAAATATGTTGGATTCCATGAAAATTTCTATAGATGCTATGCATATGGTGGACGAAAGCCGTATTTCGATATCGGAGCTGTGCAAGTTGTTTCGAGTAGTCTGTATTGGAGTTGTGGAAAATTGGAATTTTTGCGGTCCGGTGTATTTTCAAATACAAACATATTTTTTCATATATGAAAATACACTAAAATAATATTTAATCGAATTATATATTAAAAAAAATAATTACATTTGTCTGTATATCGAAATGAATTAAAATCTCCGCAATAAACGAATAATCATAATCGAAAATCTAGAAACCAAACAATCCGATCGGATTATACGGGTCGCGCGAATTGATCGAAATTCGAATCCAGCGCAATAACTGAGTACCCGATAATAAAACGTACTTCTGCGAAATCGCAAACACAGTCGGAACATATTCCTCGACAAGATCGAATTTCCCGGAAAATTAACAATAACCAGATTCACGATCAGACGTATGAAACTTTGCGAGGGCCATCTCGGGAACGATCAATCCTGTTTTTCCTTGAGAGTGCTTAATCCTCGGAAACTATGCTTCTGAAGCAGACGAACTTCTGCTGAGGCTAATTCGAAGCTATCTCGTTCGAATTATTTCAAGTTAATTAACTAAGTTCACGCGGTGTAATTTAATCGAAGGAGGACACGTGCGAAACTCCCCGCTGGGGCGTTTTATAGTTTTAATACGTCGACGGTGGTAACTTTCGCCGTTATTTATAACGGTTAGTCGTTATTTTGAATTAATAAACGCGAAAAATGCGCCAAAAAACGAGGAAAATTATTTTGGTCTGAATAAATGCGAGGATCGTGAGCGGCGTACTCATTATTTGCTCTGACGAATGAAATTCTAAACTGATTCTAGGGTAACGTTTTGATTTATTCGATAGCTCGGTTTCAATACGGGTGCTGCGGGAAATTTTAAGGGAATTTAATTTAATAAAAATAAGGATTTTTGATGTGTTTCGTTATTATAGAGGGGATATTCACGTGTTTGTTTGAAGAGTATTTTAGAGGGAAATTGAAAATGTGGCGTTTATGTAAGCACATTATGAAAGTCCTCTGCATAAGTTTTATATGATGTATGATCAGAAAAACAGGTTATGAAATTTATTGAAAATATAAAATTTATTTTCTGACACGAAATTGATACTTTTATCGGATATAAAAGTTTCATTAAGTTCTATTATAATATTTGTCCAATTATAATGTGAAGATTCGAAGTATTGTTCTTAATATATTCCTATAAAGACAATAAGATAATAATATAATACCACAAAATCCGAATTAAAATTAATATATCAAGATATTTGACTTGTTAATCAATACCACTAAAATATATCTAGATTGCAAAACGTGCAAACCCATTGTCGAGCCAGCATCAAATTCATCGCGATTTTGTATTTACATCCCGAAACCGGCGAGCGTACTCGGAAACTATTAAGTCAAGATTAACGGCAAAGGAACCAAAACACTCAATCGAAACGCCAATTGCCAACCATAACACGAACCTTCCACATACACACATTTTCTGACATATTATACACAACCCTCGAGTATCTTAATCGGTCGAATTACCAACGAGCACTCGGCGGAGGGAATTAATATCCTCGCTTGATTGATCCGGCGGCGTGTTGACAATTGACTATAATTATCGTCGAGGATAATGAATTTGGCCTGTCGAAGTTTGAGAATCGCTATTTTCGATGCAGACGATGTCTGCTGGAATAGAAGTCGACTTCGGGTTAAGGATTATTGGATGTCGTGTTTGTATTACGCGCTAAGCTTTAACTTCGGCTGAAACTGTCGTTGGATCGAATGTTTTCTTTGTAATGTTTGTATGGAGGTTAATATTATGTATATTATTTTCGTATGTTGATTTTTGAATGGTAATGTGATTTTAATTTTTTTAAATATTTATTATTAAAATTTATATAATTTATATTCTTGTACTAAGAACAAATTAAAATAAGAATGATTAAAAAATGAATAGGTATGTAATTTGTGGAAAAAAAAAACTGAGATGAAAACTAACTTTGAGGTAAAAGAGCAACTGCTAATTATGGAGCTTTAAGCGTTGAAAATTTGTGGAGTTGTTTTAAGCTTCTCTTTATTTATTCTCACTAGCTCGTTGAAACTAATGAACATAAAATTGCAATTTTAGAGCATATAAAAAACATCAATTTCCTCCACTTCTCGGTTATTTTCATATTATTTCAACGCTCGAGTTTTGCTAAAATTTTGCATCTTTTCAAAATGTTCGCTCGTTCAGAAAACAACTGAGTTTACGGTTGGAAAAATACCTCGCCATAAAAAATATTAAATTTGCATGGAATACGGATCGTACATTTTTATTCGTCGACAAATTTGGACTCGGAAAACGCCCTAGTGCTCTTTCGTGCTACTTCAAATCTATTTAAACACTTCCTGTTTTTGAAAAAGAGGCCATTTTCCATTCTGAAAATCGCGTATGAAGGTCTAGTTTGCGGCATGAACTCAAATATCAATAGTCCACTTTTGCAATCGATGGAGCGAAGGGTACGTGTGTATTTCAATATTTTACGAATCACACAACAGAGACCCTTTGAATTTATTATTAGATGTATCGATTCAAAATTTCAACGACAAGGTCGAGTTAAATTCGCACGCCGTGAAATGAGTGTGAAATCAATCGCAAACATGTTCACAAAAAAATTGAAGCTTTCATATTTTTTTCGGGTATATTTAATGCATTAGGAAACGTGTTTTATTCCATTTTTAGAATACGCAATGTGTATAAAGAAAATGGAAAATAATTATGTATTGTGGGTGTAATCGGCAAACGGTCCCCATTTCCTTTCTTATGACTTTTTCATACAAAATCAAACGAAGGTTGACTCATACAAAAAATATTCATAAAAAATAGGGAGCAGAAATAAAACATCGTTTCTGGAATATTGACTTTCTTGTATAGCTTTCAATGACTTACACTACGTGCCGTGTAATATTATATTTCCGTTATTGAAATGTCTATGACGTGTAGTGATTTGAATATTGCAATGCTAGAAACGTGGAATAGGAAATTCCGACAAAAAAATAATCTGTACTACCGACATGATAAAAACCCGTGCTTTTTACATAATAATATTTTTTTCTTCTTCGAAGGACATTTATA
This sequence comes from Hydropsyche tenuis, assembly GCA_009617725.1. Lineage (NCBI taxonomy): Eukaryota > Metazoa > Arthropoda > Insecta > Trichoptera > Hydropsychidae > Hydropsyche > Hydropsyche tenuis. The sequence continues at coordinate 883,722 of VTON01000011.1, read as the reverse complement.
CGGTTATAACATGAAAATATATTTACCTGGAAATATTCCAAAACATGAATTCACATGTTCGAATTTCTCTGTGATAGAATATAATTTGAACATTTAAGTAAATTTATACAGTTAATTTTTTTATCTATTAGTCTCATATCACAATACAAATTCCAACGCACCCATTAGAAAGAAAATACACCTTATCGAGCAGTTATTTATGTCCCTAAAATGTTTCAAAGCACCACAAAAAAGGAGATATCGGAAAAGAGACATTCGTTTCTGAGCCCGCAAAGCGGTCATTATCGGTTCGCCTTATCAAAGCGAAAAAGATGTTTCAGCTGAAATTCAAGCTGAAAGTGTGACCGACAGCCACAAAATAACCATGACCTACATTGTTCAATGTTAATGCTCCCGTCATAAAACTAGCCATCGATTCGTTTGGTTTACAGGTTTCAGGTTAACTTACTAATGGTTTCGGGAGTCTCTATTGAGTGTGTAAAAGCACTAGTAAACTTTTCACGGATGCGATAGATGGTTTTAGAAGCTTGCGAATGAATATTTAATAGTATGTATTAGCTTTATTTTTCTTTCTAAGTTCGATCGATTTTATATACAAAATAAATTATTTTGATTCTTTAGAATAATTTATGTATCGTTCATAGTAAAGCGATATGTGTTACGCGTAATGAAAATTTAGATTTGGAAAAAACTCATTAATCTACATCGTATTATATCTCAGTTAGAAATCAGAAAAGGTTTATTTTTTATATATGAAAAAAAATTGTGATTCTACTATGAAGGTTTTATAATTGATCGTAAATTTTGAAATATAAAACCGAACATCGGCTCAATTTTGTACATAAATATTCAATGAAGTCTTTTAAAGGTTATGCATTTTATACGCGAGATAATTTTAGAACCCTCAAGTAATTATTTGCGCGTATGATTCGTGAATAAAACCGAATTAATTTTAACAAATTCAGCCAACCTTTTCTTATGATAATTCAAACACGAAAACACTCACCGCTGCCAACACAATAAAAACTGTTCACTGAAAAGGCAAACTGAAACCGCTCCATTTATAATGGATCCAAAATCGTATTTTCCAACAGTTGAAAAGCAGCCAACGACCGAAAAGCGAGAACGTCACGCTGTTAAAGTACCCACGCGTACCGAATTTATAACAATACACAAACAAATTGTCGTTTCCCTCAAATGAAAATTTCATGTAATTTCATTGAGCGACGAGGGGCGGACATCGAGAATCGCACAACCTGAATACGATTTGCATACATTTATTTGTCCCACGGAATCTTCGGCAGAATATAAATCAAATCTTCTATAAACTGTCTAAGAAGCTAAAGCCATGGCAGAAATATGGATTTTGTGCGGATGTCCTCTTATATATAATGTATATTATTTGATAATAGTATTTTTTTTAATAATCTATAGTAAAATTACAAAGAATCCGTCATAAAGAATAGAATTTTTTTCATACGTTTCCCATTTGCATATAATTTTTATGATCGTGCATATTTTATTACTCTTTGTATGTATATTTAGTAACATTTTATCGATTTGATATCATATTGTTTTAACTGTATGTATTCAGAATATAAAGATTCTTACTTCAGATTATTTGTGAATTTCATATGCAAATTCAGTCTTTCTCAAATTTTGTTTCCTAAAAAATGAGAATCGAAATAATACCGTTTTGCGCCTGGTACGAATATTTCGACACGTTTATTTCTAAAAAAAGATTATCAGAAAATTTCGACGCACCTGTTTCTAAAAAAAACGCTGAAAATTTTCTAAGAAAAAGGTTGCATGAAACTTTTGATGTGCCCGTTTCTAAAAAAAAACACAGGTGTGCTAAATTTCCCGACGACTTTTTCGGTCACATATGATAAGAATATAATTTTAATATATATTTAAAAATTTGAATTATAAAATGAACCATCCGAATTACATTAACTTTCTCCAATTACACAACCCTCCACACATTCAAACGTTGTATTCAATCCATCACCCATTAATCACCAATCCATTAACAACTCATAATTTCCAGCGCACTCACCTTCCGACCGAATATCCTAAAAGTGGGCGTGATGCGATATAAATCCCGACTCCTCAACCACCTCTACCGGAGCAATTTCAGTAATGGAACCGCGTCTCTTCCGTATTTAAGCGAAAAATATGACGATGTTTATGACTGTATAGCAGACAAAAGGCTCTCCAAGGTGTGTGCTTCGAGTGCGTGTAAAAGGTGTACTCGAAGGGATCGCTTCGTGTAAACGAGAGCTTTGACGCATTAAGCTTTAGGTGAAGTGTGAAGGTTTTGGCTCGTATTACGCTTCGATGGCTCGTGTTATAGATTTGCGTATTGTTATTATGATTATGCGAATCGAGCGTCTTGATTGGGTTTTCTATTTATAGTCGAGTGTTCGATGGTTCTCTCGATTCGAATTTGTCGTTTGATTTGTAATTTTAGGCTCGAGCGATTATCGATCCGATATCGATTCCGATCGAATGGATGTTTTATTTTTCGAATTGATTTTGTTCGTCGGATGATATCGAAAGGGTGTAAGCTTCGAAATTGATAGCGTCCAATAAATCAAAAGTGAAAAGTAAACTTATGAAAGCGGTTTCTCGCAAACGGTCTAATACTCGAGTCGCGGGAGAACTTTGTGAATCGTGAGAAAGCTTTGATGGAAATATTACGAAAATTTACTTAAAATTTTCTTACATTCTATTCTTTTACTCAGCAGCGTACTTATAAACTATACAAGAAGCTTTCATCACATAAATTTTTCGTAACAAACTCAGTCCGTAGACAAAACGAAGCGCCATACAAACGCGACACACAAACTAGTATTTTCACTATCGCAAAATTATAACAAATCTTATCCGTAAAAGTGAATGGAAAATTGGTACGTTTCTTTTTACGATTTTGGCGATTTTTTGTGCACGATATGAGACGTCTAGACTGGTAGAACCCTAAAGCTCATACAATATTATGCATTTGGGCGAGTGCAAGAACTTTTATGTATACACCATATACAACGGTCGACTTGGCATTTTCCCTTACAATAAGAGCAAATGCTATCACGAACACAAAAGGGTTTATATTATATAAACTACAACTATACCTTTGTGACGTACGAAGAATCTAAATCTAATTGATGAGGGACCACCGATATTATGGTGATCGAGTTATTATTAACCGGAACGTTATCAACACAAGGGTATGTAGAGCAATATGTAAATATATTGTTTACTTGGGGATTTTCGACGATTTCTATATTATTTACGTTAGTGATATATCGCAATATATCGCCACCGTATTGCTTGCGTATATTGAATACAATTTGTGTACGTATTAATAATAGATAACGTGTCCGTGATTCATTACTGCATTGAATGTCCGCTTATTGAACAAAGCTAATAATATTTGAATTTAATCAATTGTATATGCTTTCTGAGAGTAAATTAACTATATTTTACTGAAAAATTTTGCATATAGGACACGATTAAGTAAAAAAAATATTCGGTACTAGATGATCTTACCATCCCACTTATCTATGTATATCATTTATTACTGAGTTTTAACAATCACCAGAAACTAACTTAATAAACACTAACACAAACTCGTCGCACAACAAACAACACCCAAAAGCACAATAATGTTACACGTGTAACGCACTTACCACAGATTCGTGGCATTTTTTTCCACTAACTAAGTCGCGAGATATTTTTTCATTACGCGCTAAAAGAACGTCTACGTTTCGGGGCTTTCCCATTTATCCACTACGCCCAACGCTAATTTATTATTCGTCGTCTATCAAAGCGACCGCGGAGCTTTGTCCCCGTGATGCTAGAGTAAAAAGCTCTAATGTTTCGAATTTAATAAATGATTAGTCGGAGCTAATTAATCAAGTCAAGAGAAACCGACGCAGAGTCCCTTTGGCGGCTCTGCGAAGCGCACCTTCGACATATTAATATGTTATTATGAAATGAGGTGAGTTAAATATGAATGTGTGTTGTAATTATTGAAAAATATTCTATTGTGCACTTAATTTATGTGATTGTTCAAAAAACTTCTTAAATGTTTTTTAATGTATATATTTTTTTTCAGTTCCATTTAATTATAATAATTCAATAGCTATATTGGTTTTAATATTTCTAAAGTTATATTATTTTATAAATTACGTGATTTGGATAGTATAATATATTCTTTAAAAAATATGAAACATTTACCGTTGGGTTCTATCAACTGTAATTAATTAGAAATATAGTTTGTATTTTTCAAAGCCCAATTTGAAAAAAAAAACTTGTAAGATTAGTGTTTAAATATTGAAGTAGAATAATTTCAAAAAGAAGACGTAAAAGTTTTGTTGTTAAGGAGAATTAAATATAAAACTTGAAATATCTTTAAACGAGAAATGTTGAACTTTAATTACTTTAATTAAACTTTGACTATTTTGAAAAATAACGGTGTATGTTGTAAGCATTTTTAATATAAAAAAATAAATTTCAGGATAGTGTACCTCCAATTTAAATAAAAAAATAAAACTCATTAAAATAATTGCAACAAATAAATTTTTTAAAATTTTATATATCAATAATTTTGATTGATATATAAAGGGGAAATATAAATATTTGTAATATATAACCAAATAAATATTTATGCATGATTAGAATCGAAAGTACTCATTACAACCGACGTGCCCTTTGGAAGTTATGATCCAAAGAATACATAAAGTTTATAACGAGCATTCTATAAAGGTTCGCGAATTATGGATCGTTATTAAGGGAAACGAACGGTGTTTACGATTTGATAATCCTTTGTGAAAGTCCACACGAATATTTGCCAACATACATATGTTTATGGAGAGTGGCTTTGTGAATAATTACGTGCTTTCGGACGTTAAGTGCGGTTGTCGTCTTTGTGTGTTGTTTGGGTCTGAAGAAATTTAATGTTTTCGTAACAATGCTTATTTAACGCTTTAAATTTTCCGCATATAGTGTTTGTAATTCCAGCGACCTCCGTGTGGAAGAAGCTCGTTTATAAAAGTTGACTTTTTAGTTAATGCATCGTAAAAATTGCGGGATGCATTTTATAATGCATGCACTTTATATCCTTTTGAGCTTTTTGCATGTATGTAAAAGCTCGTTTTAAAATGCACAACGGAGCGCATTTTGTACGAGAAATTGCTTGTAAAACTATAAAGGTATCAAGTTTATTAATTAAATTGGGAATAAAACTGTCCGTTTGTGAAAAATATGGGTGTTTATATTAAATATGAACTGCGACTTCATACCGGATCGGGAGCGTAATAGAAAGTCAATTGCAATATATTTGCAAATGAAGAATGGAATAAATGAACGGGAGAATTTCTGCGCGGATCGTTCACATAAAATTCATCTGGATAAAAATTTATTGCGTATCAAAAAAAAAAAATCGCGTATTCTAGAAATAAAAATGTTTTATCGGTGTGAGGAAAAAACGTTTTTCATTAAGCGCATCCAGGGATGTTTACTCGAAAGAACGCAGAAGCTAAGCGTTCTGTTTTCATTACAGAATATATTAAAAATCTAATGGACAGAAAAATCACCAAAATTACTTATGGAATTTTGTAGGAGAAAAATTTCAATACGATTATTATTAAAAATATAAATTTATGTAAAGTGCGCTATCAACTTCGGAACATCATTAGCGTACTTTATAATAAAATTAATTTCAAAAATTGTACAAAATTATTACGAAAATTATACCCGCAGAAAATATAATATAATGTGAATAAATTACGTCACGGTGGACAGGTGGTCGCGTGCGAAATCATTTTCTCTGGAAAATGGAAATTTTCCGCGAAACTACACTCGGTGGCGTTATGGGGTTAATAATTCATGACTTCGTACTGTAGTGAATTTTTTGGTGTATATTTTGGCTTATATCGTTTTGATTGAGAGCTTTTCGAAACATATTTTCGACGTTGGAAGGGCATCGTGACTTGTAAAAGTTATCGTTTTACACGGGTCTTTACAAATTGTTCTTTGAGAAATTTATATGCTTGAAAATGTATGGTGAGGCTGAAAATATGTTTTTTAAGGTACAATTTTTTTATATGACCAATTATGGGTTTATTTTTGAACAAATAGTCTATATTGTGAAATAAAAATAGACTTATTATGCATATTTTAAACTTATGATATTTTTTTATTAAAGAGAAAAAACGGAAATAAACTTTGAATACAGTAAGTATAAATCCATATTACTTTTTTTTCAATTTTATTTGGGTACGATATCAAAATAATTGGAAAAAAGTATTCCGGAAATGATCACAGCGTGCAATTTATATGATTGAATTGTAACAACACAAAGAAAATTTTCATATTTATTGTCAAAACAATTTTCGATAATGTAATTTTGTAAAGCAATGATGAAAATCGATAACGAATTATAAATTATACATTAATAAATATACACGTGCTTTTCATAAAAAAAATTGCCGTTCAAATTGGATAATTACATTACAGCTGGCCCGCTCTACTGAAAAATTCATGGTTTGAATTTCGTTTTCCATTAATACAATTTTCAAACCTATCGAGAAAAACACGAGAAAATTGAATTGGAAAAGCGATACAACATTCAAGGTCCTAATACACACGAAAAAATTTCGAAATATTTCTTGCCAAAAAGGAAACGTACTAACATTATTTTTTATGACAGACGGGAATCCTCATTGAGGCGTACCTTTCCGTTCGAATAGACATTTTTTTGACAAATTTCATCGGTTAAATTAACGCCGGTTGAATTTATTCGATACACATCGCAAAAATTGCGAACTGCTTCCGAACAACGAATACGGAGATACCTGAGAACGTGGAAGCGTTTTCGAGATTTTCGTGACTTGAATAATGGCGAAAAATCTTTACGTCTGCGAATTTCAATCTTTTCCACCTCTATCAATAGTATTGATTTTATCAAATACATAAAATTTCTTTCAGAAATTTTATTTTGAAATAATACAGCAACTTTTCAATTGAAAATTTATAATTCTCTCAGCTGGCACAAATTTCGAACTCCGGATGGAAACTGTCGTTTTGCACGTCCTATAATAAGTATGAAAACAGAAGGGACAGATTTTTCCAAGTCCCGAAGTGATTCTTGAAGATCGAAGCGTTGGAGTCGTCAAACGGAAAATCCAACATTCGAAGCGTGAATTTATCCAGTTTGCAAATAGAATGGTAACGACTGAATTAACAAACTTTCTTAGTTAAAACAAGATAAATTCAACAGCGCAATTTGGGGATTTGTGTGAAACGGGATCGAGCGTCTCGTAAAACACCTTTTACCTTTTAAGCTTCATTAATTTTATATTTTTAAATTGCGATTTGCGCTTTTTTTCAGTGAAAATCTAATAATTCATTCGATCCTGTGTACGTTTCGGTTTACTCTTAATTAAGTTTTAAAATAATGAATTTTCGCATTTCGCGTGGAGCTTATGAGGGTTTATTTTTCGTTTCGCGCTCGAATATGTTTGATTATTAAAACGATCTCGATCGCGTTTTGTGTTCGTGTTTCGACGAGATAACGCCAAAACCCAACTTTCATTTTCTGATGAAATGTCCCTTTGTGGACCCTTCAAATCCCGCATATAAGGTCGACGGATATGATGTTTATTTTATAGGAACATAGATCGTTTTCATTGTACATCGGTACATTTGAAATGAAAAAAACTCAATATTATATATTTTTAAACCGTTAGAATTCTTAATTAGTTTTCTGAATGTATTTTTATGATTCAAAGGATTATTATTTTCATCGGTAAACTCGAGAAGTTTTCCTAGAAATTTAATTTTTTTTCACTATTTACAAAACAATCGAGTGGTATAATCAAGTTTAATAAAGGTTAATAGTTTGAAGAGTTATATTGAATATAACGAACGCAAACGTTCAATCGACGTTTATTACTTATATTATTACTAGGATGCAATTATATTTTATCGCAGATTATAAATACTTCAATTTTTAATCATTTGTATAAACAAAGAATATTTTTATGAATTCAAAAGGCAACCCAACCTGCCTTCGGGTCCCATTGTCCGATTCTCAAGAACGAAAACGTTTACCTCGAACTCGTAATAACAAGAGAGATCGTCGACAAAAAGTAAACGAAACCTATCTTTTAAGCAAAGGAATGAGAAACCCCGTAGACGATACTTTTATTTTTTAATATTCTACATCAAAGAGGATTTTCATGAATTGCCACCGCAAAAGCGGACCTTAATATTTACATTGAGATTTGGCGAATTTTAGGCTATTTGCCGAGGGCTCTCGAGACGTACGTCGAACCCAAAAACCGAATAAAAAATGCCTTCATATAAGACAGTGGAAAGCATTGACTGTTTGCTCCGGAAAAGCGGATGTGAAAATTCACGGAAAAACCGTATGAGCGCTTTTCGTACAAGATGGTGTGTTTATTTTGTCATTAATAAAAAATGAGATCGTATATTTCACAGAAAAGCTGTCTTGAAAATATAAAACTTTCTATACTGATTCATGGATAAAATTAATTTAATATAATTTTATATTTATATTCTTATTAACAATTTCAATGTATCTTTTAAAATTACAATCCGCAACAGTCTTAAAAAAACTTGTCTTTGTTAAATTTAATTTTGGGTAACCATTTGAAATTTAATATTTTTTCCTTTTTGTTTGTACACAGGGATGACTTTTCTTTACTGTCGGGCCGCATTCGTGAAAATGAAATCTAATTATGAAGCACTTCAGTTAGTTTGGACTGTGAAGATCAAACGTACAAAAACGAAGAGGAAATCCAGTCATTGCCATTGCGGGCAGACTGCGGAAGGAAGAAGTAGAATGTAAAACGAAAAAAAGCCGACATTGAAAGCTTCAATTTTTATTTTCCGCGACGAGAAAAAACAATTTTCTCGCTTATGCGTGATTCAATTGGCAGAAAATGTGACGCGCGCAGACCTGCGGCATGTAAGTTTTATTTTTTCATGTTTTTCTAATGATAAAGTATCGCGTCATTCGAAATACATTTCTTTTTTTTTTAAAGAAAATATATGATATTTATTTTTCTGAATGAGGATGGTATTTGAAATGGGTTTTCTGTCAGTATCAAAATATGATTGAAAGGAATTCAATAATCAAAAAACGAAGACTGTCAACTCAAACGATTGAAAAATTAATTTGACTATTCATGATTATTTCTTTTTGAATATAATGAAAGTTATTATGATTCAAAATTATCAATTTATTTTTCATTTCATTAAATTCAATTAAATATTTGTTTAATAATTAATTGTTTAATTATAAATAATTTAATATCAATAAACCGAAACTATTCTTTCAACAAACAAACAAACAAACAAACAAACAAACGTAAAGAAAACCCAACTAAATCTCACACTCAAAAACAATTACAACCCATAAAATTTTTCCACAAATAAAGCCACCACATATAAAACAACAACAAAAAAATCAACACAAATGCAAGTCCAGTCGAGTGCCACTTTTATTGCCGAAAGTTTTTCCAGCGGCGGTCGTTATCGGGGCGTGTAAAAATACCGAAAAGAGACCTCCATTTTCTGCACAATACGTCAACACACATATATTTTATATATACGGTATAACACATTGCAATATGTGTAAAAGTCCGCCGATCCGGTCATACGAGTCCTGTACGGTTCAAGGGGTTTTCCCGAAAGCGCGGGAAATACGTTTCGGGGAAATTAGGCGTTCGTTCGGTCGAAATTAATCGCATGGGATTCCTCGGGCTGATTCTGGGCGAGTGGAAATTCTTGCGTTTGTATTGTAATAAGAAGATGGTCTTTTGATTTTTTTTTTTGAGTTTTGGAAATTGTGAATTGTCTTGGAATTGCTTTGGGAATTGTGAAGACAGTTGATCGAAAATTGTTTATTTTGTGTATGAAAAATGGATGTTTTTGTTTGTTTCGAAACATAAACCTAAATGGATTCTATTATATTATGTTTGAAGATATTTTTTTTTATATTTAAAAGAGGTAACAATATTCATTATTTTTTAATCTTCCATATTAGTCGGAGTCTTAAAAATTCCAATTTCGCCTTGCTATATTTATTTCGTATCAATTTCATCGTAAAATATATTTTGATTCAATTACTTGTGTATTTTAATTTTGAAACAAACTCAAATATAATACATACTACATAATATTATATACCTATCTAAATATCTGAAAAAATTAATTAAAATGTGAACAATGTAACAATGTCTTGATATGATTTTTATTAATAGATTAATAATTTTCAAAATTTTTATTTGATTTCTGTTCGAAACAAATTTCATTATAATTTTAATGTTTGTGATAAATATTTTTATTAAAATGAATATTTATTCATAATTGAGTAATATAAAAATTATTATATTGATATACTTTATATTTTTCGATTCGTTAAAGTTACTTTGATACGTCAAATGAATAAATCATAAATTAGAAGAAGGAATGGAAATTCATCAATTATCGAGAAATTATACCTTTCTATAACGTTTCAGCAAACATTATTCGAGTTAATGATATTATATTTATTATTATAATTTTATGAAGTCTAAGATATAAATAAATGCTATTTTTTCCGAATTTTTATTTTTTTCTCAAGTTTATTTTCTTTCCAGATCTATGATTCAAATGAAGATGAAATTCAAAAATGATACAAAATACAAAAATTACCATTAAAACTCATTTAAAACTTTCATTCACGTTGAAAAGTTTGAAATGTGTATTTCTATTTTCAAATTTGAATTCGAATTTATCTCAATCTTTAAATATCCACTATTCATAATATTTTGAACCAAAAAACTTCAATCAAAATTAAATCACTCATAAGATTTCAACGAAACTCTCCAGCCATGACGGCAATGTGACACATACCCATAATGATATATTGTTTTAATTTTGTTTTTATTGGGAAAAAGTTTTCCATTCACCGAAAAACACGATGAAAATTTTCGCATCTATAAATATGGAAAATTTTAATTCGAAAAAAGCATGGAAATAAAACAAAAATGGAGCCGTTTCGCCGATATCGATTTCTCACGTCATTAAAAATGGTAACAATGCGCCTCGAACGAAATTCGTTCCGAAATAATATTTTCGCTTGATATATTATATTTTATATGGATACGTTTCCGTTTCGTTTGTGTTGCGAATCCATTGCAAATAAATAATTCGGACAGGGTTGAATTACTATTGAATCAATTCCACGCGAGAGTATGTGCGATAAATTTCAAATGAAATTTGAATTACGATTATTTATTCGAAAATGGATTTATGTGTCAATTTGTATTACGTGGTGTATTACAATATATATTATTCAACTGCGATTCGTTATAAATAGATAAATAAATGTATTGATCGATGTTCTAGGAAAATATTTTATTATAATTTGAAATAGATTCCAAGAACAAAATTATGTGATGCATTCTTGAAAGTAAACAAATAGATTTGATTTATTATAAACTACTGAATCAATTATGAAAAAATATATGTACGAAAACCTAAATCATTTAAAAAGTTCATCAATATAATCATAAATATTTTTAGTCAAAATACAACAAAAACTAATGAGTAATAAATAAATTTTAAAATTGATTCTTTTACAAAAACAAAATATATATGTTTATATTTTTTAATGATAGTATTTCCTTTTCAAAATCATTTTCAGATCATAAAACTGAATCGGTCAATCATTCGAACGATCAAACGAAATAAAAGACGCTATTCATCCGAAACGCTTAATACATACAAAGAGAAACGATCAACAATTTAATGTTTTCAGATAAGAAAGTTCAATGATTAAAGAACGTTTTTATTGATTTCGGACTATCGAATTCAATTTTTTCGATACGTGTTGTCCATTCTTCCATTAGCGTAAATGGATTCGAGTTTTTCCTTCGCCTCGCGAAAAACTTTCACAGCAATAAATGTGAACGAACGTGCGAAGAGATTCAAAAGTAGAAACGAAATCAAAACGAACAACGCGTACGACAAACAAAAAAGTTTTCCCACCTGCAAAAAATATTCTCAAAGAAATGAAAATATATATATCGCAAAGAATAAAAAAAAACCGGAATAAACTCGACGACGGACTTCGCCAAGATTTCGCTCCGTTCAAACAAGCGAAAATTTTTTTTTGTAAAAAGTTGAAGGCTTGCGTCAGAAAAGGACAATATTTGCTTTATTCTTTAAGACGTTAAAACTTGGAAACGAGCCGGCTCGAATTTTAATTTTTCACGCGGAGCTTTCGGTGAGCTTTCCGGCGCGAGTTGCGAAAGCGAAAATAAACCATTAATATATTTATACGCTCAATGTTTGAGTGAAATATCAAAAGGAACCATAATAAAAAGTGAGCGGGTCTTGCGAGCTCTTTGATATTCGAGATATTTTTATATTGCCTCTTTTCGGCAAAACTGGAATCCTTACCGAAAATAATGGGGTGTAATTTTCGGATGTGTGTATGTGTGTGTGTGTCATGTGGTGTTTTATGGCTGGAAAAATAATTTGTGATTTTGAAGAAATTGTGGGTTTGGTTGTGGAACTTTGAGGTAAAATTATCTTGTTGAAGAGCTATTGAAAGAGTATAAAAGGATATTGAAATCGATAGTACTTCGTGAAACCTTCCATAGTTGGTTAATATTAAAAGTTATATTTTTGTAACAAAATATAAAAAATATATATAAAACTGGTATTATTTTCTAACAATACGTTTATACAATATTTTTTGAATTATGACAGTTCCCTGACATTCTTTTGAATGTGCTGACAGTAACAAAATTAATTAAATTTACCTTTCATTATTCGAAAATAAAAATAAATACTGAAAAATTTCATTTGATGTTGATTTTTTTTTGGGCAAGGAAAGCTTAATTACGATTTATTTGCAAACGGCCGTTATTTAATTTAGTAATGAACTTCGCATAATAAACCGACATCCGGAGGCTTTTATTTTAATTGAAATCGTGTACAATGCATTTTATTGTGAACGCGTTCAATCTTTTGATGATTTTCGTTAATTTATCCAATTTTAATAGTATTTAATAGTAAAGTCGAAATTTAGTCGATGAATTATTTGCAGTGAGTAAATCGAGCATTTCAACCACATTTTGATATTTTGTACATGAAAATGTTCGTCCGGATTGAATATTTTTCGATAAATAAATTTTGAATTTTACGCAAAAAATAAATATGAATAAAAATATTTTCATTTTCATTTTTCAGATACAGAATTGTTTTCCTTTGGTGTGAAAAATACACAATACTCTGCACATTGCAAAGGACAGGTATTTCTATCGGGAATTGACCTGCCAAGAAAATTTATCACAACACTCGATTTTTTCAAATTAAGAAAATAAACTTGGAGAATATTCAATTTTTTTCAGAATACATTAATTTAAATTTTCATCAATAATTGATTATGGATTGTAATGCAAATTCAAATAAATTTCGCTATCTCGAGAAACAATTTAATAAAAAAATATTCAAAAGCACTTCAACTGAAATTAATTTGTATCAAACTAAATTGAATGAGCAATATATTAACAACTATTAAAATTCATGATCCATCAGTTGACATTTCAATATCAACATGACATTAAACGCCTCATTATTCTACCGATATACTGATTTTCCCATGACTCCGATACAACATCATTATTTATATCACAAACGTGACTCGAATATATATACAACACTCACCTTGCGAGCATACACAATAACAGAACCTTCTGAAATCCTTCAGCGCCTGCAGCAACAGTTTGAAACCTCAAAGTCGCCCAAATCCCGAAAAACACACGAAAACACAACGAAAACCACTTAAAGACTCCGGGGACTTTATCCAAAAATTCAATTATGCCTCCAACTTTTTTGAAAACATCGCAAAACGGTTTTAAATATTTTTTTTCGCGCGCAGAAAACCAACCACCCTGCAAGGAGTACGGACGTCGACTGAAGCACTGAACGAGCTGTATTTAGCTAGCTTGCCGTTTTGATGCTATTGTCAGTTCAGTTTTGTGCAACATTTGCGCTCTTATATACATGTATAATACGGTTTATATTTAAGTGCGGAAATATCAAAGGGTTAGTATTATAACGTCAGCGGAACGGCAATGTGAATGTATAGCGTGTGTGAAAATGTATTCATGTCGTATAATAATATGGACACGAATGTCTCTGCACGTATCCGCACCACCATAACTTTGTTTATTATGTATTACATAAAAAAAGATAAGGGAATAAAGGAAACTGAACACGAACCGTATCTATGTCCACTTTCGATATTGGTACTTCTTCTACGATCGCCTTTTCGTTTACGTAAAATGTTAATCCTGCACTTTGGCAGTCGTAGCTTCTAAGGATAGTGGTGTGAGTGTTCAACTTTCGGAAGGAGTTTTGATTTGTTTTCGTTTCGGTATATTGAAAATTTTTGAATAATTCTTTGATTAAGTTTCGGGTATTATATTATTTATATGTAAATTTGAAGTTTCGTTCGATAAAAATTCTGAATTTATAATATTTCCTGGAATATATTTTTTTTATTTTTAACGTGCAACAGTCAGTTAAATGTTCAAATAGTTTATATAAAATGTTTGTGTTTTGTTTTTCACCCATTAATTATATTAGAACAACGCTTTTACTAACGAAAATAATAAATTTTTACATGACTCGCATGTTTAGTAATCGTTCACATAAAACATTGATCGAGTAATTTCATTTAAAGTCTCTTATCATAAATTATATTATAATCATACATACATACTTAATTAAATTTGTTTTATCTATAGTATGAATATTGAAATTCGTTAATATATCTGATAAAAATATCAATTACGGTAAAGGTTATTATAACACACCCATGTTAAAAAAATTAACTACTAATTTTTTAATGTAAATGAATTTCGATATGCTTTGAGATTATTTTTAGTAAATGAAAAAGTACACAACTACATAAACAAGAAAAACAGTTGTTACAATATAATATAAAAATTATATTATATTTTACATAAATAGATGTTTAACAAAAACCCCATATGATACAATCAAAACTTTTTAGAAATAAACTATTTTCCATTTTAGGTATTTCAAGATAATATTATAATTACAAAACAGAGGATATTTAAAAATTCTATGGTCAACAATACAATTCCACAACGTTCGACGTAAAACGTTGCTTTCAAACATTGTTACATAAATCAAAACAAAAACAATAAAAAAACCATTCACATTTCATTCAATTTCGACACGCATAAAAAATTACAATAACCGTAAAAGAAACCCACCAAAAATACCCACACACCGCCAAAACGACCAACCCTCAGGAACGATGAAAGCCTTCAGCCGTTTCCGGCGCTCTTATCAATATTTAAACCGAACGAAAACGCCTGCACGCCTACTTCCTGCTCCATCATCAGCTCACAAAGCTTGGCTGGTACAAAAGCCTCCTTCGGTTAATGTTTCACGTTGCAGTGCCGCTGAATATCATCATTGTTGAAGGGGTTTACGTACCTTGGGAATAATTCAAGTCACTACCTCGATGAATGTTGGAGGATGGAGGAAATGACGATGGTTAGGTATTTGATTATTTTGTGTTTTGGTTTGGTTTTCTTTGATTGGGTTATTGACATGTTTTTTTAGATAAATAATAATATACAATATATAATATATTGTATAACTTAATCGAATATGTTGATTATTGGTATACATTTTTACTAATAGTTTTCCATTGATCATTATTAGTAATGGAAAAATATAATACGGTTAATAAAATAAGCAGAAATATTGTCTTATTTTTATTTTCGTTTATTGACTTGATTTCTTCGTTTTCTTAGAAAAATGATATAAATAATTTCATATTACAGTTATTTGAAATACAAAGGGTTCATTAGTTTTATCGGGCTATAGATAATGTGGTGACAAAGTTTTATCAATATAATACAGAACTATAATATAGTTGGGTCATTGGGGGTTAGTTATGACTCACGTTGACCATACGTGCCCCGTTTTGACCGAGATTGTTTCGGTTTTGCGTTTTTCCTGTCGTTTTCGTGAAATTTTTCAGTTTTTATCGTTTTAGCTTGTCCACTAATTATAATACCACTGTGTTCAACTTGAAACTGAACAGAAGTTTTATTTCCAAATAATAGGTATAGTGGATTATTTTCTTCAGTTTTCTGTTAAGTCAATCCTCGAGACTTAGAAGAATCAATTTAGAAGAAGTTTCCACTGTCCAGTGCATCAAAATAATTTAGAAAACGTGTTCAGTGCATCAGTCAGTACAAATATTTCCGAACCTAAAAATTCAAATACAATTTTCGTCAATCGCATTAACTAATGCAATAATTAACAAATTTTAATTAAAAAAGTGAGAATAGCTGTAATAATATATTTCATTATAAATTTTAAATTCAATTTGGTATCTTAATAATTTGGATTTGGAAATTAAGGGAAAATTTTCGGGCACTCATCAGTTAAAAGTATACCATCAAAGTTCACGCTATTTAATTTATTGTTCATTTTACACGTTTTTGAAAAAAAATCGCCTGCGGCACTATAATTATGTTTATACAAACATAAAATATTATATTTCATTTTTCGTCGTACAAAAGAATAATACGTCTAAAAAATACAATTCTTTGACGATATTGATGGTTCTTTGGTGGAAAAGTTGTAACATTTTTGGACGTGCGACACAATTTTTTTTATATAAGGAGGTACAATATTTTTTGCGAGGCTTACCGTTTTGAATCCTGGGAAATACAATAATTATATATTTACGAATTCATAGTTATTTTAATTAGTTTCAAACATCAATTAAAGTTTGTAATAATGAGTCCTTTGATGTCTCGATTGATCCAAACATCATGCGTAATGCACGTATATTAACTGTGCTCGATTGATCGAATGTTGATAGCATATTCGTTAATGAAATACCGTTTTGAATATGTACATGGATATATGCACTTCACATGCCTTTGTGATAAAAAATATATTAAGCTTATAAATAAAATAATTCATTATCAATTTCACCATAAATTTTTCGGATGTTAATTTGAACCGTGTATGCTACTTTATCTTGTTTACACAATTGTTAAAATGAACCGTATAAATATATCACTGCATGGCAGCGATTAATTCGTTCAAAAATAAAAATCATCATTCATAAATCTCTGTCGGTAAAAGGTAAAGAGCTTATGAAAACATCTGAATTTAGCCTGAAACCAGGAAGTGAAGCGCCAATGCGTGTTCAGGTCACAATATATTCTGGTTTCACACTCGTTTCCGGTTGACGTGATTACGGAAGACACATTAAGGACAATGTTGGTTGTATAAATATAGTATAAAAGTTTTTATATTTATAGATTTTTTATCCCTATCGAAAATATTCTTCTATATAAATATGAGTTTGGTAAAAGTAATTATTGTTTTCAAAACTTCGATATGCAAAAATAGGTCGTATTTTTTGCGAAAATTGGGTGAAACTCTCGACAGGTTGTCAGGTATGATTTTTCAACAAATGCATTTGGTATTTTTTTCGGGAAAAACAGGATACGATTTTTTCCAATGCAAATATAAAAAATTAAAATATTAAAAGGTAGGAAAATTCATTTTTTATGTGTAATCAACAATCATTTTCTCCTGTATAATGATCCTATTTTTTTAAATTGGGTATTTATAAAACTTTGCATCGATCGATACATTTTTAATTACGTTATCGTTCTACAAATTAGGAAACTTTGATAAAATAAACCAATATCGGTCGTGCAATTAATAATGGCTACGTTTCGTTCATTTGACTAATTACTTTTTGATTGTCACCATTACAAATTTATTAAACATTCTTCCACAGCGTTTAACAATCGATTACTTTAGAAAGTGTTAAAACGATATAAAAAAAAACGCAGAAGTATTAAAAACTAATTTATTTTACACTTTGATTTTCTTATATCTATAAAAAATAATTCAACTTATGTTTAATGCGTACGTATACATAAAAAATACATACTAAAAATACACGTGATAAACAATGGTTGTACAATAAATTCTATAGTCAACACGAATTTTCAATTTACAAAAATTTTTGACGGATCTTGTTGTAAAAAACGCGTCGCGATATGAAAATCGACAAAGATGTTTACAAAAATATTAAAAAATGACGTGCAACGATAGGCGAAAATGCAATAACTTTACAACGATACACAAAAATAAAATTATTAAATAATCAATTAATTTCTTGGTCTGTTATTTTGTTGGGCAGCTTGATAATCGCCTCCTTCTGGTCTCGCTCTGTTACTGGGCCTAGGAGTATTCTGAAAATAATGAAATATTTTATAAATAAATTGAATGAGTATTATTAGAACTGAATTCAAAGTTATTCTTTAAATCGGAATTGAATTTATCGCCTATATTTACCTGAGGAACGTTCTGGTTCTCTGGTAAATCTTCTTCCGGAGGCGGAGGTAAAGTGGTAGGTACATCACAATCTTCGGTCGGTGGTACTACGCAACGCAGGGATCGTCTGAAAAAAATATGAATCAAATGAAATTATTTTTCGTGGAAACGCAATGGAATATCAACGGGAAATATTGCCGGATATTGATTCGTCATAATAAGCGCGGTGGAATTATAAATTCTCAGAAAATGCCACTCGTTTTCATGTTAAAATAACTTCGCATGCAAAGCGAGTTGTTATTCAATATTTTTTTAATACGATTGAAAATACTCCACATTACTACAAAAATATCTTATTTAAAAATTATGATTTATATGAATAATCAAATCATAAAATCTTTCAAATTGAAATTTTCAAAAAACCAAACAACAATAACTCACATCGATATTCTATTGAAAACAAAAGAAATTTCAATCAAGTCTCGATAAACACACAACGAGAATAAATACCATTTCAGATGATTACACTGCTGAAAGTTCGACGCACAGAAGCAACAAACGAAATTCATCAACCGCGAACAGTTTAGTAGTTACATAGTTCAAATACATACACCCATCATCATAACGAGAGAAAACGATGCGGTTAAAAGCATCCGAACATCTACAACGAATTTGAGTGCAACAATTTGCCGATTGGACGCCGCATGCAACACCGGATCAATATCGCCCAACAGTTTTGCATACGTGAAAGTATGGAAAGTTCGCGCTCGAGGAATCTTTTTATTTCCCCCATACGAATGGGAATGTATAAGTCGAGGTCAGGTCGGCAGTGAAAGGGTTACGGTTCTGTTCATCACCATATCTCGTCTTCCGACGTATATTCATATGTGGGTATGATCAAAGGGCGGGTTCGGCAATTTGGGAGTTGCAAACCCTATTGGTACAATACGTTCGCGTTTCGCCGATGTTCTTATCTCACCCTCAGGAAGCATTTTCTTGGGCCCTACGAGTTTTCGTACGTATGCTGAATCACGAATGTTATATAAAAAAGGTATAAAGTTTCTCGGCTTACGTGGCTTCGCTTTGATCAGGAAGTTAATGAAAAAAAAATGTATTGAATAGTATTATGATGAAAGTCAACCTGGCCTATAAAAAAAACATATTTTTTTATCTTAAAATTTCATTAAAATGAAAAAAAAATTGAGTACTCGGTTGTAAAATACATCGGAAGTTATACTCTCATTCTTGAACTTAATCATACTTGCTCACAAATTTTAAAAATACTATATTTCGAAGGTAAGCCCATCATCCCGCCTATCACATGCGCCCTACTCTGTGCCAGCTTCTTGAGCCAGTTTACAATTAGTTGGGTATTAGCAGCACTAGACGAAACATTGATTGTAAACTCTACATTTAATTTTTATCTAAGAAATTGCAAAGGATTGCTTTCCGGGAGGCATACAGAATGCTGGGACGAAAAAAAATACATTGAAATACGTCTTTCCGCCAGTTGACCTTCTTGACGAAGGTACAGAACGCACGAAAGGCGGATTTAGAGGAAACAAGGTCGATATTGGATCATGGAGAACGGTCGAGAAACTCAGAAAATATGTACTTTCTTTCATTTTCTACCAGAGAACAAGACCATCGATTTTCTTCGTCGATTTTTTTTTAAACACAATTTTTGCAACCATCAAACCGGATCAACGACCGCAAACTCAAATCGGCGACTGTCGCGCATCTTGCGACAACGACGTGCTGAAAACATCGACTTGTACATTATAATTTCTAAATTTGTCGACGAAAAGCTCGAGTCCTTCCGAGCGAACGAAGAACGGATCTGACGCGGCTTTCCTTCCGATTAGAGCTTTCGCGCTCAAGTGCTCATCGCTCGATCGTACGTTCACGATGTATGTGTTTAATAAGGTTTAAATTTATTGAAAATGTATTTTGAAGTTTTTTTGGTCGTTCTAGAATGGGTTTGTGTGCTGAATTTGTGGCGCGTTGATTAATTAATGTTGCGAAGTTTTGAATGGAAAAAAATCTTTTACTTTGGAAAGCGTTTGTATGAAAATATATATTGATAATTTTAGTTGTGGGAAAGTGTGAATTTAATATTTTAGTATTGATGTATTGAAATATTATTTAAATATATGTACATTTCGAAGAAGATTTATCGCATTTGCGGAATTTTTAAAATTTAAATTTTATTCTCGAAACGAAACGTTTCCACTAGAGTTGTTTATAGGTGAAACACACCAATGTTGCACTGTCTCGAGTTTAGCGATATCTAAAAACTTCGCATGAAATATATTTTCCCCGGGCAGATATTAAAACAATGTTTGTTTTGTTTCCCTATGAACTGAACTTTTCCGAGCAAATATGACTGCGTATCTATCTGTGTGCAAATTTATACGGAACTTTATTCGGCTTCTCTTCGCTTGTACGCACTTTCTTGTTTTTATTTTCTTATTTTAGAAATTTCCACACGGATGCTCAATTAGGTAAATAAGATGTTAAAGAACACGTTTTGTTTCATAATTCGATTATCATTCTTTTTCCATTGAGTTGAACATTCAGCGGGATTTACCGTATACGAAAAGTTTATTTTCTAAATACAAAATACAACACAATTACACAACTTTATAAATTTTACAAAAGATTATCATTCAAGTAGAACTAATTTGATTTTTTTAAACAACATGTATAAATATCAACCGAAACCTTGAATCAATATATACACCAAAACGCATAACGTCACATAAATCCGCGTGCGTTCGATTTACCCTTCGCGTGCAATTGATGTGTCGAGGTTTTCCCACACACAGCACATGATAAGGGATGCATACATGCTCGGAAGCTTTCACAAATTTTATAATAATATACTGAACACATTATTATATTCTATTTCGAGAGGTGCACAAAGCGCTGGTGCATCGGTGGCTGAATGCATCTGGCCGCCATAAAGGGATGGTTTTCGCTCGGAGGGTCGTTAAGTGACTTTTGACATGTGTGTGTTTAGAGTGCAGGCTTCTGGGGTTGAATTTTGGTTGATGATGTTTTGTGTTGGTGTTAAATTTGTATAGTTGTGTTGTTAGAGGTCTTTGTTGTGTCGAGTTTTGTTTTAATTATCGTGGAATTGTTGATGTTTTGATGAATATTTTAGAGGGTCGATTTTGTTTTTATTTATTTTGTATATATTGAAGATAGTACGAGTAAACTGATGAAAAATAAACACTCAACGTTCTCCTTGCAAAATTACAATATGATAATTAACGCAATGAAACAAGTACCTGTTTTTAATTCGACTAAATTCACATAAGACGATTCCAATTATAATTTATTTTAATCGAAAATGATGAATTGGTCCATAAAACTACTTCAATCCAAAGCGATCGTAAAAAAATCAAATCAACCCTAATCGAATTGTACGAAAACCAATTTCTTCTATAGTTTCATAACCCAAGCCCTCGCATTAGCTAACAACTCACAATTCGCGACTCGCATAATATTCAATTCACATAAAAGCCGAAGTACAATCACGAGACTGTACTATACCAAACTATGTTGAATCATGCGCATAAAATAGCGAGCCACTTTCCATAACGATGGCTCGATTTTCATGGCGACCTCACCAAAAAAGCGTCTTGGAAAAGCGGAAAATTGGGAAAAAGAAACAACGCCACGACGACAACAGAAAATAAAAGATGTTTACAGTGCCTTTTTTTTTTTTTTTTCCCGAGAGGAGGAAAAATCTTTTATAGACACCGCCAGGCACGAGCCCGACAGTAGTGTGGGATTCCTAACTGGGAAGAGGACCCAGATGTTACCCACTAAAAAACCTCCTCCTACGCCAAACCATACTACACCACACCCAGGGACTACTGATCAGCAACAACGTCTAGATGTGGGGCAATCACAGACGCTTAGAGAGGGACATTCGCCCAAAGAGGCGAAGGGATAACATTACACCACCACCTCACGCCCCAGCTCAGAGCGCCTACTCTACACCAATAGAATTGTTAGATTGTTAGGTTGTTAGTTAGTTAGTGCTACAAACTACAAACCAAAAACCACCACCCCACAACCCTCCCTGCGCAATGAGCTACGAGGGGCCAATGCTACCCCTGCCCCTTCTACAGCGCTCCTCCTCCACCTTACGACCGATCACCGCTGCAGCAAAATTAGCCCAGGCAGCCCAGCCCGATGAGCTTGCGAGCATTGACGGCACCATATTCTCCACCATCAGCCGCGCGACCCCAAGAGCCGCCCGAAGGACACCCTCTCAGCCGCCCAGGCAGGACAGTGGAAAATGGTGTGCTCAGCATCATCCCTCAAGGAGTCACAGTGATGGCACCCCCCCTCTGTAGGCTCCTTCCTTATTCGGAACAAATACGACCCAAAACAGCCGTGCCTGGAGATCAGTTGGGTGAGGTGGTAGCTAAGATCGCCATGCTTCCTCTCCCGCCAAGGCCCCAGCTCACCAATGAGCCTATGCGTCCACCGTCCATAAGGCCCCAAGTCCCACCGACGCTGCCACTCAACAAAAGTTTCCAACTTGGCCAACTTTCTATCGCGACCATTGTAAACAGCCCTACGCTCACGCGCCAACAAATCCACGGGCGGGGTCGCAGAAATAGCCAACACGGCAGCCTCAGACACCGTACGGTAGGCAGAAATCACCCGGATGGCACTCCTTTTCTGAATACGAGCCATCTTCCTGCGCCGAAACTCCGCACCCAGAGCATCTGCCCAAATAGGCGCACCATACAGCAGAGTCGAATGAACAACCTCATGCAGGAGCTTTCTCCTGCTAGTCTTCGCCACCAATGTTGGGCAATAATCTGGCCAGCTGCTCTGCCGTCGCACCAGCCCTGGCAGCTGCCTTCTCAATGTGAACTGTGAAACGCAGCCGGCGATCCAACCAGACCCCCAGATATTTGACAGAGCTAGCGAAAGGCACCACAAATCCATCCAGCATCAACCTCGGCGCAATAAAACGTCTACGATTCCGCCTCCGCCTTCGCCTGGAGAATAAAATGGCCTGTGTTTTACGCACGGCCAACTCAAGCCCAACGCTGTCCAGCCACCCCTTCACCCTGCGCAGAGCCTCGTTACCAATGCTCCGCAGCCCCGCAGAGGTATTAGCCGTCACTAAGACGGCAACATCGTCAGCAAAGGCAACAATCTCAGCTCCATCCGGCAAACGAACCCTCAATAGCCCGTCATACAAGACATTCCACAGGGTCGGCCCCAAGACCGAGCCCTGCGGTGTTTACAGTGCCTAGATAGATTTTTAATTTGTTTGTCGATGAAAGATAATCGCTTGGCCTTTTGTCGTAGTTGAAAGTATAATTTTGTATTATTATAATAATATATTTTAGATATTGTGTAAAGATTTTTTTTTTTCAAAAGATTCGGCAATAAAATTCGAAAACTCTGTTATCCGCTCGAGGGCTTTTAATGAGCTTATTCGTAAAAGTCGATCGCAAAAGAGAACGATACTTTAATAATCTTTTTATTTTTATGCTGTTAAGCTTTGATGAGAAGTAATTGCAAAAACATTGTAAATTAATTAATTAACTACGCAGATTTCTTATAACAATTTGAATGGGTAAAAATAAACCGAAAGAAAGATTTGTATATTATTTACGTTCAAAATTATTATAGAATTTCTTGAATTTCGATTCAAAACGAATGTTAATTATATTTTACATTAAAACCAATCATAACCGACGGTATTATTATATAAACAAAATAATGTCCGACAAACTCCCCTAACGGATTTTCACATTTATAAACAACAAACACAATTTAAAATTAATCAAACACACCTAACCGACTCGGCACAACATCCTGAAAACACAAACGCGACCATTTGCAAAAACAATTCGAGCACATAAACATATCGATCATCAGCCCGTCAGCACATTCGCATAAATTAGATTACCCTTATTACTTTATTACACAAACATACACCGACAATGAGCCACAATAAATCAACGTCATTAGCTAACGCCGCGGCCGTGAAAAAAGCGTAATTCACGGATAATCCCCGGCACATATCCCGACACATTTCACACGGATGACAGTGAAAATTTTTCATGCGAAACCTCGAATTGAACGTGAAAACCCGCAATAATAACGCGATCCCGTATTTTTCGCATACGTGACGAACGAACAAAGCTAGGTCGTGTTGTTTGACGACAATGGTCCTTTTCCAGTGTTGTCGCTTTGAGGGTTTGTTGCGAATTTGGTCGTGTTTATTTATTGTCAACAATATGGATGATGTTTCTACATGAGAAAAATAAATCGATTGTGTGTTTATCTTACCATTAAAGTGATGAATTGTAGTTATTAATATGGTTTAGTTTTGTTGAACGTATAAGTGATTTTACAGACAAAAGGTGATTCCATTGTAGTAAAGAGTTAAAGAGTTGAACACAATATAAATCGATAAAGAAAATTGATTTTCGAACTTCCTATGGTATTGGAAAGGTATTGTTCTACAATGAAAATCATACAGGATAAATGATAAATGAGGACATCAAAATTTTTATAAATGAAAAACTTGTGCAAAATCAGAAATAAAATAAGATATGAATAAATGTTTATTTTTCTTATTATTCAAAAGAAAGTATGAAGAAAAAATAATGTAAAACTATGATTGCTTTTTTTCATATTTTTTTCTAAATTTTAATCGATAATTCGAATTAAACCTATTACAATTAGTTGTTTTTCTTTATTTTCTTATAAAAAATTAACATAATTAATAATATGAAGTTTTATTTTCAACAGTTCCAAACAGTATTTTTTGTAGTATACAAAACGTGCAATGTATCAAATTTTTGGTATTATAAATATTAATTTATCATATTGATATAATAATAGCAATATTTTCATCCATCTCTTTCTTCCGTGAAGAAGTCGTTACGGTTTCCCGCAAACAATTTATACTGTAATAGTGTGGCAGTCTTTCAGGTATATCGTTCCCACTTTAAACGGTTAAATTAACCAATAATTAATAAGGTTTGACTGTAGGTCTTGTGGGACCCCAGTTAGGGTTTAGGGTCGTAATAATAAAAAATAAATTCAGCGTCGAGCTGTGTTTGAATAGTAGGCGACGCGGCGTTTGCTTTGTGTAATATTCTTGAAATTGAATAAATACACGGTACAAACGAGTGAGAAATAATTCATCAAAATGGAAAATGTTCGGTTGCATGTTGGAGCAGAGCTTACGTACCGTTTTTGTGAATTAATATGAATTTCGTTCAAAAATAAGTCCTCATACATTTTTCGGTAACATTCAACAAAACATATTCGTACGGCATCTGAAACTCTAAAAGCACACAATACAAGTAAAATTTTATTCGATATAAAAAATTTCCATTGTGAACGCACAAAAGAACAAAATTCGCTGAAACTATTGATCAGAACGAAATCAGACCAATCCTCGGCATATCAAATCCGAAACATCCGCAACAAACATCAACGTCAAAATCGACAACCACCTAACACGATTTCGAACGCATTTCCGAATAACGCACAATTTTATTCCAGGACCGCGTTCACGTCCGACACGATGAAAATCCGCAAATTGCCATCGAACATTCGAGCAAATTCGAAAAGGCAAAATTCTCCAAAGCAAACAAAAGTTCCAAAATAGAACCTATCCCGTCCGGCAAATATTGTATTGGATTTTCGCTTCGGTACCATTAGATTGCAATTGATGCGAACGTGCACAGGTGCATCGACATTGCACTCTCAGTGTCGGGGCATTGCACCGACAAAGGGAAACTATCGTATTGTGTTATATATTTTGTGTAGTCGAAACGTTTTCCAGATTACAATGTGCATGTTGAAGGTAATCTTCAAAGTTCACGACTCGTCTCTTTGCTATATCGTTTTGGTTTATTTTTCTTCGAGGTTGTGCTGAATGTCAACTTTCAGCAGTGAAATCTGCGACGTTGGACGTATTCAATAGAATAATGTGATGTTTGATGCATACGTTGGCGTTTTATTTCCAAATAGTTTTATAGTTTGATTCTATTTTATTTAAATATTGAAGATTCAAAGAGATTCGAGATTTGACGACAAAGAGAATGCAGCAAATTTTATCTATTTGATTTAATTCTGCACATATTTGAAACGAAATATATTCAGTAACAACTATTAATAAATTTTTTTATAAAAGCATATTATTGATTTAAACAGAAAATTTACATTAACTTACATGATCCATATTTTTGAATATGTCTACCAATTTACTGTGGCTTTATTTCATTATAACTTCAAACGACGCAATTATTATTAAAATTCATCAATAACAAACATTTATATAAAATAATAATCCACAATAAAGGAACATTTTAGTCAATCGAAATCAAACGACAGAAACATTCAACCGCAAACCTATACGACACGAATAAACAGAAAGTTCATTTTCGACGTGCAATAATTCGCGAAATCGCGACCTTTGTGCCTAAAGCCCATAGTTAATTTTTTTTAATTGTTACCTACTGAGGTCATATTTTTCGGAAAGCCCAACAGTCGAAGTTTTATTTCGACGCTTTAATAAATTTTCGTACTTTATGAGCCCTGCGGCGAGCGTCCCACTTGTCTGTCGGTTACACAAGCTTAGTATGTAATTGCGAAAGGTCGACGAAGCGCGACAGATTTTAATTCCGATTTCATTTTTTTGGAAGTTATTTCACTGCGAAAAATACGAAATTTTATCGTTAAATATATTTATGTTAAATGACCGCTGGAATTGCTCGCTTCTGGCGATTAATCGGTTCTCGGAATGCGAAGCGGAATCTCAAAAAAATAATTGGTGTTAAATGCTCAAGGATTTTTTGTAGATTATGAAACGATTAAACGTTTTTATTAATAAAATATTGAATGAGATAAATTTACAGTTGTAAAATTATATATTCTATTGTTAATTTGAATTCGCATAGAGACATATTCGAATACAATTCTGCGGATTTAATAATCGCACGGTATTGCGAAAGTGTACACACCCATTGGTTACCGATAACCGAATGTGCACAAAAGACAATGCTGGCATTTAAACAAGTATTAGCAGATACATATATTCGAAACGAGAAGCGGAGAGAGAAATTCGTGAACGTGGATATATAGTAGAAAGGTTCCGATTTAGCAATGTCAAAAGGTTCCTTTTACAATGGCTTTCTAAAATTCCATTGTATTTTATTTATGTGGACCCGCATTCGGTATCGCTATCATATCAAATTCGTTGATTTATTGAGAACATTTTCGGAAAATAATTTTTATTTTTGAATCAAAATTTTATAAATAAACCATGAATTGATTTTACTAATTATACACTCCCACAATGAAATGAAATTATTTTAGTCCACCAAGAGGCTAAATTTAAAATTAATTTTCATTCACAATAATATTTAAAATAATAAATTATTGAAAATTTAATTTGAATCATACATTATCTATGACATAATGCTATATTATAATTATGAGAATAAAAAAAGTATATACCTGTCAAAAACTAGCATGGCAGGACACCTCTGAAGACGGGGATAACCACCTTGACACTGCCAATAACGGTTACATGATTTTCCCAAAGGAACATTGCCGTTCGGATCCTCGTTGCACAAAGCTGAAAAAATACCATCGTTTGTCAACACCAAAAACAACAATGCAATATTTGAATAGGCAATCTGGTATTCTCACGATGCTTTTGGCAGCCGTCTACGTTTTCAGGCCAATCACAGCTATGAGCATTCTCATTGTACAGCAGACCACCGATGCACAATTGTTCCGTTGCAGTTCCATTCCAGCACGTCCAATAGCGGGTGCAGGAGGTCTCATGACCGAATATTCCATAGAGCCAGTCGCAGTGCTCCGTTCCTTGAGGAGGATCTAGAAAATTCAGTGGGAAATGTCAAAAAAGAGGAAGATATATACGCATATATGAATTTCTGAGAAATGCTCGATATGTAAATCGTGATTTTCATAATGCTACAAGGAATGTAAATGAGGAAGAAGGCTGTTCCGGATCCGGAAAACTGCAGAACAAAATAGGGTTAAGGTTAAAGGCTGTGCGGGGACGCAATATTGATCCTCTCGAACGAGTGCACTTTGTGTTGTGTGTATGCGCTCATACAACAGGTGTTTCAATTTCGCGGCCAAATGAATACACGGAGGTTTGCTCGAATTTTAATTTTAATTTTGTGCGGTTTCGGATTGTTGTTTTTGAATAATTTTGTACTGAATTGGATTGTTTTTGTGATTAATAATGTTTTGATTTAACGATAGAATGTGTATCGAAAATTTAATTGAGTCATCGAAAAAAAATAATAAATACTCGTATTATGTACAAATAGACAACCCAGATTTAGGTATATACATACATATGTAGATCAACACAATATTTGATGAAAGTAATTAATTTTGAGAAAAAATATTTGTGTTCAACATAAATACATAATCAAATCCGGTTTAATAAGATATATTATTTGAAAAATTTTATGAAATTATAATGGTATTTTTTGCATTAAATATAATATTTTATTTCAGATTCTATAATAGATCATAGATTCTATCATAATTTATTATTGCAAATATTTTAAAGAATTTTTCAATTAAAAAACCACACATAAACATTCCAACAATTCAGTTCTTCAACTCGTAAATCATCCTTTATTATTTTGCGCAAACACCGTCGGATTTTGCACACTGCAGTATCTGGGGAGTACATTTCGACGCGGGCGCGAAAGTAGTCCGCAAAAAGGGAAACGCGACCCCTACCAACATTGCCAGAATTTCACCATATTTCCCATCGGAGATTTTCGAATAAAGAGCGAGAAAAAAAGAACGAAAACGTATTCAGGAACCGCAACATTCAATGGCTGAAAAAAGTCTACACTGAAAGGGGGAGTAGTTCGCATTTCATTGTATTCTCCGCCTCGCTCGAGTATTGTGTTTACGGATGCGTCATAATGTACGGGCCGTTTCTCTTGCAATGGTCTTCGGAATTTCGCCATACAAATCTGAAAATGAGCTCCATTTCTCGGGAGTATCAGGTGGTCGGAGAACGTGGAAAATAACGTGATCACCTTTTATTTTAGGAAGTGCAAAAAAATTCGCGAGACGTGGACTCGGAGGTGCGTAGTACGCTCGCTTCTCGGAAATTCGTAAATGTGAAATTAATATTTGATTATTTGATATTTCAGCGCAAGTCGTCGGTTCTTAGAAATGTCGGCCGTAAATATCTAATACGTTTTTTGCGTATTTAACGAGTGAATTCGATAGGGGCACGAATCCGAGACATTTTGCGTCATCACAGAAATATTTTGACCTTTTTTTACGGTCTCAACGAAAGATTAAAAATATCGCTCGATCCACATAAAAATATGAAATTATTAAACGCACTTGGAAATTCTTATTTATACTTTCAATCATTTTTGTGACGTACTTTTATATTTTCAACATCACAAATTGTATTTGATTTGAAATAGATGATCAAACTTTTTATAAATTCTTAAACGTAACGAATTCATAATATTTTTTACAAATATCATAAATTTATATTTAAAAAAAAAAAATTATACCTATTATTTCGTGAAAGTTCAATAAACGGACATGTGAAATCGCGAAAATGACATCCTTTTACAATTCACGACCGATTGAGCGCGTTCATTTTCCCAAATACACTTCGCGATCGGAATGAAATTTTTCCAATTTCAAATTTGCACCGACGGTATTGCCATATTGAAATTTCCGTTTTTTTTGCACATGAAACGCAAAAAAATTGAATATTCAATCAAGTCGCGGTAACTGAGTGTACTTGAGAGCAATCCATAACGTTATTAATTTTCCGCTAGTGAAATAAACGTGTGCTAGCTATAGCGAACGAGAAATTATAAATACTGCATCAGTTCAAAAAGGACAAAAATAAAGTCTCAAAGGAAAATTGTAAATAATTTATTTTTATTATATTTTTCGTGAAATCCTTGCGGCTAATCGCATTTTCTGTGCGTTTGTTCGGCTCCTACGATGTTCTCTAAACTTGTTATTTGTCCGCGAAATCCCCTTCGACGTTTGCGCGAAACGAATTTTTCCCAAGAAATGTTTTCCTTTACGTCGGTCGTGTCGAACCCCTACGTGTTTTTATGTAATTTTACATAGTCTTATATGAATTTTCAATGCATATATAAGGAAAGATAGACGAACAACTACAAAAGACGAAACCGAACATGCCACGAATCTCAAGCTATTTTTGATACATGTATTCTTCGCAACATGAAAAAAATTCGAATTTTTAAATAGGATTCTTTCCTGTATATGTTCGATGAATAACAATTTTTTCCCATGTAAAAACGTATTTTCTTTACACAGTAAAATATTCGACAATGAGTATTGTATGAAGCTCAATGATATTTTTATAACCGAAGAGACAGCTTTTCCCTGGAGAACATTTTTCCACGTTTTTATAACACTTTATTGTGCCGATAGACAGCTTAAGAGATAAGACGACATTCGTGCAAAAAACACGAAGACATGTCCTCACGGCAGCGTATATAAAGCATATAAATAGACGACAGTTAATGGGAGTTAATTAAGCCGGGAAAAATCTTGATCCGACATATGAAAAATATACGACCCATGACTTTATTACATCGTCAAGACCATAATAAAAAAGAGCACTCACTGATTTGGGTCTTCGGGTATTCGCAATAGTTCGAGCGCCAAGGGTAGTCGCAACCTTCTGTTACGCCCCTATGTTTTCCGGCAAATACCAATCCATTGGGACAATCGTAATCTACGGGTTGTCCTGCGTCACATTCCCAGTACTTATCGCAGTATTTGTCATCGGCAGCTACTCTTGATTTTATCTTGCAAGGGTCTTCTACGGGGTTGCAATGTACCAGCGCCAAAAGCGCCAGGAGTCCAACTGAAAATTATATAAAAATCAATATATGAATATTGTCGAGATATGAAGGTTTATATAGAGTATCTAATGGAGAACGTTTAGTCGTTGAAAAGTGTCGCAATTTCCAGCGAAATTAACTTAATGATGCAGTACTCAATATATTCTACAACTATTATGGAATGTTCCAATATTTCAATAATAATTTTTAATATTTTGATATTCGTTTCTTAAAAACGTGTTTAATTAATTTTGACCTATAAATACATATATGCATTTTCGTTGAATTCAAATCACATAACGTGACAAGTATACTTGAAGCAGTACGGTTCCTTGATTCTTACAATTAGTCTTGTTTGCTTCGTGTACACGTCTAATTGTGCTTTATTGTCTGAAACAGCGTTTGTATTAATTCAATAGAAATTCTATTTTAACATATATTTTACCTTAGAAAATAAAATTAAAGTATGTATGCATGAATGTATAATATAGATATCTAAATAAAAAATAATGATAGATTCAATAAAATTGTGATTACAATGTAGATAGATCTTATGATTTACTGAAATTGCATTTGGAGTATCTTTTGGGAAACCAACATATTCAATTATTAGAAACCAAATAATATATACATATATGTATAGATAATTAGAGCAACAAAACAGTATCAATAAATAAATATACACATGTTGATTTCAATGAAATATGATGTTATCTGATGTCTTCAACAAGATCGATGCGATAATTGCTATACACGTATGACAATATAATGCGTTATGTAACCTTTAATTACAGCTACGAAAGTGGTTTCGTATACGAGTTTTGAAAATTATTTTTCGATATCATCATACCTATTCACGTAAATATATCGTAATAAAATATAATTGCGACACAATTACCCAATTGCGAAAAATACTCTTGTGTTTGTCGCAAGGAATATAATCGACGTAATTCAACTGATCCATCTAATATGAAAGACAATGTCAGTTTTAAATCAACTATAATCTAATCAAGGAAAAGTACATGGAACACATGGGTATATCCTTTACAACGACGTCAAGATTCTAACCCAACGGTGGTTAGGGAGCATAATTTAATATCGCTAATAGTTTCCGCTACCCTTTCTCGTGCTTCCGATTAAAATTTATACTCGTTTAATGTATCAGCAGAACCCAATTCTATTTATAACGAGGATGTAACTTAAGAAAATGTATCGGGACAATAAAAAAAGGATCGAACAATTCCGATAGTAATGTGTATGTGTGATATTCGAGTATTGAACGGCAGAGACGTATCAGCAAATTAAAGTTCTTTATTTTAATTTTAATCTGATTCATAATGTTTTTATAAAAATAGTAGTTAATATATTGAAAAATATTTTTGTTATGGTAATTTGGATTCGAAAAAAAAATAATACGTAGATGTACAATATTTCCGCGTAATTTTCCAAATTTAATAATCGAGATGATTTCAAATGGTTTTCGTGTCTGACAGTTAAAGCCACGCCACTGCATCGAGGGCAATTACGTAAGCTCCAGAGGGCAATCTTGCGAAGAACCTGCGATAAAATATTTTTTTAGTATGCACCCCCTTTTTTTCGTAACATCTTTTATTATTTTATCATATTACATGCGGCATGGAGGCGAATTGAATTAGCGATGCGTGCGTTCGCGGAATAATGCCACCCATTAAGCCCGGCTAATGAAAACGTACAATTTCTCGGTTTATTATTGCGCTGAATGTACTAAAATTGGTACACGTAAATTGTAGAATAATGCTTATTCGAATGTGTGAATAAACTGCAAAGTTTTCCTAATAAAAAGCGAATGTTTACAATCATAACTTCGCGCAATTAATATTATAGATTACCGTGGCCTGACAGAGATACGGCTATGTAATAATCGAACTGTTGATTGCTTTTAGAAATCAGCGATATTGGACCAAATAATTGTTGTGGTTCTTAGTATTGAAAAGTGTTATATAAATTGACAGTTTGTGTGTTGCTGACAAAGTAATTAGTAAGTGATCAGCGAACGAGCGCTGGTGGTCGTTGAAAATGGGCCTACGTTTTCGAAAGTTTAACGTTGTATGAAAATACGTTAGTAGATAATAAAATTAGGAATATGGCTCAAAATACTTAAATAAATACTATAATATTATGAACAATTAAACTTAATTGCTTATTGTTTCATATAAATTACTTAAATATTAAGTAATTTTCTTTACAGAGTTGATGAGTCGATTAAATTTATTCAAAGAAAATTTTACATAAAATATGATGACATGAATATTTCAAAATTTATATTTGATATATTACAAAGTTGCGTTACAATATAATGATTATCTAGTATTTACCTAACATTAATACCAAATTTTCACGTTTCAATAAACAAACAGTTCCGATGACATATTCATAGGGTATTATTTGGTAAATTAATGAATTATTTGACATAATACGTGATCAAAATCTGAAATCACGTAAATTAGTAATTGAAGGCTTTAATCCTAAAAGCGCAACGATGAAATCGATAATTGAACTGCGAGACGGCGCAGATGCACACAAATTATTTCCTCACGTAAATTAGAGTTTAAAGTCGGAATTGTGGTTTATAACAGTACATAAAGTCAATATGGAGGAAATTGAATTTGGTCTATGTTGAAAATAGTATTATATCTATGTTTACTCTTAAGTATTCATTGTTTATCGAAAATATATTTAGAGTGCAAAAAATAAGAACAATCAATTCAATTATCATCGTATTTATTTGATTGAATACGTTCTATTATTTCAAAGTATATAAGCATTAATTTCAATAAGATTAACATCTTTTATATACGATTGTTCTATTCCGAAATTTTCTATTCATCACACAATGAACTTCTTCCATTATTCGACATCAATTTCCTTACAACATAACAATGCATACATTCGACATTTCAACGAACAAACCCACCACAATACCATCATCAATCCGAACAAACAGAACACTCACTAAAAACAAACCTCCACCACGTACACGTTATATTAGTTCGTAATCACACAGAACAACAATCGAAAAGACAACACAAACGACACATTTCAAGTCGACGCGATTTTCTACTGTCGTCGTTGAACTTCTGACATTTTCCATCGTCGAAACAAATGCACGAGCACTTTCACCGCGATTAAATTACGATTACTCCCGTATTGTGTGTATGTATGTATGTGTGTTGTTTGTTCTCCGATGGCCTGAGCTGGTCTCTTTGCAGGTTTGTGTATTGCGCCGTAATTGCAACCGTTCTCTTAGGAGGAATGGTGTTTGTGTTGGTTTTTGGGTTGTTTATGACCTCTCGGATTTTATAGTGGATTATTTGGATGATTTGAGGCTGGTAATATGATGAATTTTGGGTTTTTAGTGTTTGCGTGGTCGTTTCGAGGTGAGGTTTTATTCGATTTTGATACTGTCATTTCTAATTAAATTGTCGTTCATTGTATAAGCTCATTCAGCATGTCTACCAGAAATAGAAAACAAGAAATTTTTAATTAATTAATATTGATATAATTTATTTGTCTAATTGAAATGATAGAATAGAGTCAATTAGAGTATTACAAAATCCAAATTTGTGATAAATACAAAAACACTTTGACAGTATTAGCTATATTCAAAGAAATTAAATTAATATTGAAAATTTATATAGTTTCTGTAATCAATGATAAACTTGAAACGAATTAATATAGTTTTAATAATACGTACATATAACATTATTTCATGAATGCATGAATACATATTGTCATATAAATATATTCTCATGAATATATAATATAATACGAATTATCATATATAATAATATTATAGTGTTAGATTAATTTAAGCTTTCACTCGACGATATTACAACATATTCTATAATGAAATACAAAAATGCTCATACATATAAATAAATCGACAGCATATAAATCAAATATCATGGAAATTTAGGGATAAACGAACATATTAAACTTGTAATCTTCTGTAAACAGCGAACCTCGAAAATTTACAGATTTCAATATATTTTCGATTTGGGTAAATCGAAATTTCATTCAATTTCATGGGCGTGCGAAATTTTTCATTCCAGCTTTGCTCGATTCCGTGTGTCGTCATTAAATGGATGTTAAATGTACCGTGTGTAACGTAATTATCATATGCGTAGAATCTAAATATCGTTATGCTCGTGTAAATCGTTCTGAAATTATTTGATGTAACGTTATGAAAAAAGTTATTCGAGAAAATGTATACAGCGCTATGGAAATGAACGGAAAATTCGTTCAAATTATAATGGGAATGTTGACTCGGAAAAAAAGAACTCAAAGAAAAAAGTTTCCACTGAAAAAAAATGCAGATTGCTTCGGACCTTTGCTTCGTTGTGTCCTCAAATATTTAAATAGGATTTATATCACACTTTAATCAGAAACACGCTCAAATACCTTCATATAAAATACGTCAATTTTAATAACATGCTCACAAATATATTCTCATTAAACATTGCATACATTTTGTATGCGGAGCCGAGATTCGTGTAACTTCATATTGAAATTTATATTCCACACACCGAAAAAAAGGGATAGAACTTTTTCCATACAAACACACAGAGCACTAAACAAACAAAACTATGTAACGAGCGCGTCGTTTTGAATATTTTATTCAACAATTTCGTTTGAAAAGAAAATCCAAAAAAAGTTTACTCTTCCCAATAATCGAACACCGATTCGTCCTGGATACAAATCGCAAGGGCGAAGCCACATTTGTGAATTATTCAACGCTTAAACAAACAATGTTACATTTCATTTTCAAATGAATGCTAAACCATTCCATAGGTAAACGCGACATCATAATGTGTCGCATTGAAACCGCACATTCGAAAGCTTCTATTATGTGGGAAAACGAACGGTCCCCGATCGGATTGATAACGAAATTAATTTATTGCCGTTATGCGTTAAAACGTCGTATAAAATACGGACGGTTTCTTGAGACAATATTGATTTTGTATGAAAATGTTCGGGCACGAACACGTTGGGGATACACTTTGTTTGTTTGTCGCATGAATATGTTAATGTCGTATTAAAAACACTTTTACTTATCTCGCGAGTAAGCCATTCTGTAATATATGCACGCATACACGCAACTCGGTACTTTGTCAGAATTATAAAATATAATTAACATTTTATACGTGTCGTGCTAAAGGTGATGTGCTCTACGTTGCGGTAAATATTCATCGAAATGTCAAAATAAGGAAGAGGTCTTTTATTTTAAATCCAACGTTTATCGGTTCAAAATTTAATAAAATATTCATTAAACAATTACACATTCACGGATTTGGCATTCGCTTAGAACACACGGCCTACCACTTATCCCATAATCAATTATTTATGCAATCGTCAGTTACACAAATTGTCAAAGCGATGATTTACAGTCGGCACATGTAATAATTGTCGTTTTCCTCATGGCAAATCGTCGCCTTTGAATGTAACCCAACTCGTGTCGACCTGAACGTGGTCGGAAGTCGATCTGGTCTAGAGCGGAAGCCGGCGTGGACTTTCTCCATCATCATCGTCTGATCCACTTGACGACTTCATGCAATTATAATATAATACAATGTGTAATGTTGGCACAATGCCCGTGCGTTTCCTTTTGGATACGCCCAGTGGTTCGTATTAGGTGTTCGTTGTCAATTATGCAAGAAAATTGTTTTGACGAGCTTTTGATAATTAATATGTATATCTCGAATTATGTGGTTTAATTTGATTTTGGGTTAAAAATGTTATTTTGAATAAATTGAATTTAATAATTTAAATCACGATAAATTTATGTGATTTTTTAAAAAGATTCAAAGGAAAAATTGAAAATGACATAGTCTGTGTTTTTTTAATTTATAAGATTTTTAAAAATCTTATTATCCTCTTATTTTCTCAGTCTATTTGTATGCGTTGAATTAGCATTTAATTTATTAGCATGAATATAATTTTAAACTTCAAGACAAGTTTCGAATGCAAATAAATTGTCACTAATTCAATAATAATAAAAAAATACATTACAAAAGCTATTATGTGAACCGTTCACTGTACACATTGATTAACTCCATAAAACAAAAAGTTGAGGAACGCGATCAAACAATGTACATTGTTTTTTTTTTAAATTTCCTTTATAATATAAATTTAAATAAATATTGTAGAGTGCATAAATATAAATGTAGCGCATTTAAGTTGCATTATTGCAATGATTTACATTAAAGTATAGAATTAATCAAAACGGCCCTGAAATAAATTATTTATTATTCAATGCCAAAAAAAATTTGTCGTTTAATGATCTTTATTATTCAGAAAAATTATT
Source organism: Hydropsyche tenuis (assembly GCA_009617725.1). Lineage (NCBI taxonomy): Eukaryota > Metazoa > Arthropoda > Insecta > Trichoptera > Hydropsychidae > Hydropsyche > Hydropsyche tenuis. Next base: position 846,027 of record VTON01000011.1, on the reverse strand, counting down.
TTAAACATACAAAGTTATGACTATACCAAGTACTTTGACACTAAAATTTAAGATTTTTCAAAAAGTGGAGTTAATCAACGTGTGCAGTGAACGGCTCATATAAAATAAACAAACAAAATAAACCCATGGAACTGTCACGAACAACAATCTGACGTAAAAATTAAATTTCAAATCTATAAATAAAGCCTCTTGATTTACGACACATTTTTTTTAACCGATATGCGTTTACCGTTTAGCAATCGGTTCCTGTCGAGCGCTCGCCGTGTGCAACCGTTGGCCGATGTCAAGGCTCTCGTGGTCAACGGTGAATAGTCATTATCAAGGTTTTCGGCGGATAATTAGCTTTGAATATTTTATGCAAATCATTGCCGATCAATCGTGACCGATTTCGGTATCACCGGCGTCCGCGAAAACACAAAGTGTTGCGTAAAAAGCCGCATTATATAAAAAAGTCGGTGGATTTCCCTTTTCGAACGTTCCGTGCTTGACACGTATGATAATGTATGAAAATCGAATTCTTTCACTGGCTGAAAAATTGCTAGTTCGTAATTCAAATTGAATGTTTTTTTATTCGGTTGAAGTGGTTTTTGTTGTGCATTTAGATTGCATAGTAAACGATTGTTTGTTTGGATTTTTTTGTTAGGTGTTTATATAAGGAATAATTAATTAGTATACGAAATTAATTGTGTGTTATTTTTTGTGAGTTATCCGGTTTCGATTAATTCCCGATTATAATTCAGGGGCGGACTTGATAAGTCGAAATTATTTGCCAGGAGAAGAAAAATATTAAGTAATAATTGAAAAGTTAATTCCGTTTTCGGCGAGTTAAATAAAATTTACACTCGATATTGATTTTCAGTCTTCGGCGGGGAAAACGATGGCGGCCAATTCACTCTCTCTGAGTAAATAAGCTTCTCTTACTACCTCGATCATTTATTTACTTATTTATTTATTTATCGAGTTTTCGAGTTTTCACTTCGTTTCGCCCTCCGTAAAGGTAAAGCATACAACACGGCACAATATCTTTATCCGAGATGGAGCACCTAAAAATGGTAATGCACATTATTCAGAACGTGCAAAATTTTTCGAATTTCCACACCCATTCGCACGTACCATACTAAAGAAATACCCAGTTGTTGAATCGAATTGGAATTGGATACGTTTTAAATTTTGTTTTTTAAAAAAATAAATCTCTTCGAGTTAATCGATTGATTTTGAGCATTTTTTTTTGTCTTATGCATGTATGCAAATGAACTTTGCGAAATATTTCATGAAATATTGCAGGTTATGAAAACTGCAATTTCAAAAAATTCTGGTTGCGGATTACGAAAATCTAATTTATATATATTTTTGAAATAACGAACAAAGCGAAGAAATGACTTGTTGCACAACGCTTTCGCCGCGCCATGTGCAGGCTAAATGCAAAAACAAACAATTACGAAACGATTTACACGACTTCTGCAATTACGGCGTTATATGACAATGATTTTACACTTTTACTTTTTGGACAAGTGTGAAATTTTCTAGAGAAATTCGCTCCGGTGCGTCCGGCAAATACCCGATCTAATTACCGTGTTTTGGTATACATACGTTTTTCGTCTATGCAAATCGACCTTACGAAATTTTCGTAATAACTTAAACGAATAATTTTATAATATTTCCATAATGGATAGTCGTGCGTTTACGCATATGTGCCATTACGTAAATTCGACATTGCATAATTGCGAGCATGACGTGCTCTACGATTATTTCATTAGAAATTTGATTCAAATTTAGAATCATGTTTTTATTATAATTAAACAAATTAAATTATTTTTACAATCACCTATTCGATCAATATTAAAATAAATAATGAACAACCAATTAAAAACATAGAAAACAATAAAAAAATACTTTCATTTCTTAATAGACCAATTACGGATAAATACCCATAGAAAATTCATAAGAATTTTGCAAATCAAATTGAAAATCTCTCAACGTATTTAAAAGTTCAACGGCGCGACAGAAAGTTTGCGAAAGCTTACTCAATTAAATAAATATATCCGTTGAAAATTTCAAATGTCAAGCGGGTGTGTAAATATTCAGCAATCAAATTTTCAGAAAATTTCACAACGGAAGCGTTCGTACGAGTTCTCGAATATCATCCAAGAAGCGGTAACGATCCGAATGAGATCACTTCTCGTGAAAGGTATTGAATCTAGGCACTGGGGTGAAGGTCGTCTTTATAAAAGTGAGCGTGGGAAACTAAATCGAGAGGCCTGAAATGATTTTTGTAGTTTTGAAGTAGGAAGTTGTTAGGACGCTTAACCACCGGCTTTTGTGTGTCTGATCGTGAAACTTGAGCCATTGTTTTATGGCAATTTTTTTCTATACAAAAGTGGAAGCCTTTCAGAGCTGGCTTACGAGTTTGAACCATCGACAGGATTATAAAAGTTGATGTTTCGAACGAAAAGGAAAGGTGAACGTGTTCCGAGAACGCAGTTCGATGCGAAAGCGAACAATACTTTCTAAATATTAATTAATCATATGACAAATGCGAAAAAAATGTATCAAACATGAGAAGATGGGCCGTAGAAACTGTTAGAAAGTAGTTACGCAAGGTCCGATAGATCTATTGAAAACATTCGAGCTTTGTTACATATATCAAATGAAAAAGTATAACGTTCGCACATATATTTTTTCAATTATGTAACTTTTACTATTCGAAAAAGGTAAACGAGACGTTTCGATATAACGCGTCGTATATTATAAAATCTCGCATAAGTGCGGTGTTCAACCTGTTCCTGCTGAGAAATCGGCTTTCGAACGATTTTCATTTTTAACAAATTAGCATTGGCCGGTGAAAAAAGCTATTCGAGATGCATAAATCTCATGGAGAGATTATTCAAATTTAATTTTTATAAATACTTGTGACCTTTGAATGAGATAATTAGGAGAGAGAGAGACCGGTTGAGGATGTATAATAACATGTAAGATGTTTGAATCATCTAATGGTTATGTGTAAATTGAAAAAAAAGTGAAATGTGTCTTTTTTTCACAGTCAGGGCTGATTCTCTTTGCATAAATTCAAGGTGAGCTCGGTTATTTTTGTTGCTTGGAAGCATCAGATGCATTTCAAGACCATCAATAAAATTAATCGTTGCAAAAAAATTAAAAGTTCAGATTTAATAAGAGTAAAACGCTATTAAAAATTGATAAGCTTTTGATCAGAATGAAAATGGAATTTGCATCAAAAGCTATCGTTTTTTTGCATAAATATACGATAACAAAATTTGCAATATCGATTCATTCACAAAATAATATTTTATCTAAATTGAAAAACCGTAGAAGATACGAATTTCGTACTCTCGAGAGATTCATATTTCACATCGACTGCACAATAGAAAGGAAATCCTTTATTCAAAATTCGAAAAAAAAACTCCAAATCCAAACCGTATAAAGGATCACGATAAAAAAGCCTCATCGGGAAATACCGGACGCGAAATTTTTCCAGACAACATCGTAGAAAAAGACTCACCGACAACAGCATGAAGATAGCTCATGGCGATCTAATACAGGCCGACAGAATATCTTTCAGAACCGCCCACAACTTGAAAACAAATGTTCCTCGCGAGACCGTAGCACCTTCTAGAGTCCGAACGAAGTCAACCAGTCGAAACCACTGAAAACCCGAAAGACCACTTTTGGTTTCGGTCCCTCGAAGACCGGTACTTTCTCGACCTTCAACGCCAACTGAGGACTCGGAGGACGACACGAAGTAGCAGGGTCCTCAAGGTTTCCACCGATGGCAAGACGATGATGTGGTAGTCCGTGCACGTGAAGCAGTCTTCGGCGAGTGACTGGCTTCGTCGACGACTGCTTGTACCACTTTTAGAGTTGTGGCCGTTAATCGGCTGGTGGGGACAAGTAAGTGCTCGATGCTTCTTTGCCGTCGTCGGTGAGAGGATTTCGCTAATAGAACCGAATGGGATTAGTGTTAGGTCGGTTTTGTGTCGTTACCGTTTCGTGGAAATGGGTATGAAGTGGGGTTTTGTAAGTTACTGTATATCAAAGAAAAACTATATAATTTAACGAACACATTGGAAATTCTATCGAAAATCGTATTCACATTGACATTTATAATGTGCAATATGAGACGTTTATAAAACTTAGTGCACCTTAAGATGATCGTCCAACGTAAATGGTATCAATTCCATCTGAAACTTTCCACCGACCTGTAAAACTTTAAATGGTCTGGAACATAATACTAGTGGTGGCATTTATTATTCTTCTAAAGTCCCGGAGAGTTTTATGTTTCATATGACGGAAAACTTTTAAATGAAATTAGTTTTATGAGAGTGATGCGGTTTCTGCTAGATAGTACAAATGTGATCATTTCAAATTAATTTTAATGAGATAAAAAACAGTTAAATTAAGATGTTGGTACAACAAAAATTATTAAATTACATTATCAAGTCATCAATAGTAAATAAAATGGCATTAAGTCAAAATAAAAAAAATATTACCAAATACTAACATATTCAAATTAAATTTGACTTATGACTCAAAAACTTTCATAAACGATAGAAAGCATTTATTTAGCGAAGGTGAATTCAAGGCGACGACTACATTGATGTCAAAATTTGAATGAAAAAGAAACAAACGACAAAAAAGACGAATAATCTATCATAATATTGATAAAAGACACACTCGAAAGGTTAAATTACAAAGTGCAACAATTTTCCTCGAGAGTTTTCAAGCGGGAAAGCGCACGTCGTTCACAAACACCGTCTTTATAAAAGATTCGTTCGTTTTGATTAAAACTCGCAAGCGACGGATATATGAGCACTGCAGGAAAAATGGATTCGAAGACAAAACTACTTCGCCTTCGAGGCGAAATTTAATTTAAATTACGAACGAAAAGCGTAATGGATAAAGTTGAGCAACGACCTGTTCAAAAATGCGCGCCGTTTCAATGAATACGCACGCTCGCGTCCCGCTAAGGAAAATACAACAAAATGCAAAGCCGTAATTAATTATATATACGCAGGTACGTTTTAATGGCGTCGAAATGGTAGTAAAGAGGGATTATCACCTTTTGAATGTTTCTAGTTCGCAATAAAAGAGTAAATGCCACCGCTTTACATTCGGCTAGGTGATAAACTGACATTTAGCGCTCAAACGAAATTGTAATCTAGTCAGAATAATTAATTCGGATTGGGAGATTCATGACGAGCTTCTATTGTGATTAATTTAAATAGAAGAAAATAAACGGATGAATCGTATAGTGCAATGGACAGTTTAAAAATTTTATGATAAATGTGTTGAAATTTGAATGCCACATTTTTCCGATATAGTCCACTGAATATTGATGACTTTTTTTATTGGGAGGTTGGAAAAACATTTTCCTGATTTATAGCAAAGCCGGTCTCCTCGCGAAGGATTCGACTACCCAGTATATAGAAACACAGACGATTCTAAGTGGATCGATTTATTCTCACCGTTGAACCTTGGAAGGTATCCTCAATCACGTTCAATGGTGTTCTCAGAAGGGTCCTCTACTTTGAGGGTCTTTCTTTTTTTCTGTACATGTTCGCCAAACGAAAAAAGAAGTGGGAGAAAATCTCAAAAGATTGACCCGTATTATAATGATGCCTCTTGCGATTTTTCCCATACTTTTTTTTTCATTTGACCGCGATAAAAATATATTTCGAGAGCATTTTTGACCGATTTATAATTATGGCGGCCGAGCGGACGCGCAAACGAACGGTTTTTCCGTTTAATTGTGACATATTGTAAACGAAATCGTCGGTTCATTAACCGACAATGTTTCACGAAAGGTTCGTCTATCACACGTGCTGAATTTAATATGCAAAGGATACGTTTTGATAGGAATTCCCTTTGTCCAGTCGGCTTAGTGGACGTTCTATGAATATCAAGCAGTCGAATTACAATAACTTATGACAATAAAATTTGGATCGTAAAAAGCGGTTATATTGACATAAAAATATTAAGCGTTTCATCGCAATCCATTTTTGAAAACCCTACTTTTTATTCATACCTAAATGGTGTTTTTGCAGAAAAGATTGAATTGCTTAGGTGTAAAAAAAAAAAAAACAAGATTCGAATTGAATCGATGGCAATCCTTTGTCATACTAATGCAATGAAGATATCAAGTAAATTTCTGAGAATTCTAATAATGTGTTCGAACGTATCGTCCTTGAATAATAATTATTGCGGATCAGGTCGTTTGGCTATTCGAAGAACATGGCAAAACGTTCGCCATTTCGAAACTAGATTCACACGATAATTTTTTCATATTATTTTTATTATAGATGAATGAACAATGATTTATTTTGTGCATTCAGCTTCCTTTTGACCGTTCGATTTTTGTAAAAATAAGGTCAAAGTCGTGAAACGGACGGCGTCACGCTAAACCTTTGAAAACGCAAAAATTTCATATTAACCGAATATGAAACGATTAAAATCGTCATAATGAAACAAGATTGATAGACATTCGGGTTTATAACAGTCATAGCGACTGACGGATTGACAGTTGAAGTGTATTCACGATTATTCCCACTTTCCACGTATTCATTACCGAGTCGCATTCCCACAATTGTCTAGTCAAAATAATGGATCGTTCTACTTATTCATTTTTTTTATATTTCTTTTTTATAATCGTACACGCGTAGACTTTCATGCATATAATACCGTCGATGTGAACGACAAACAAGGCTAATGCGTTTCGTACATTTAATTGTATACGTAACTCGCAATTCGGGCTATGTAAAAAGTTAGTGCTTTGTTTGGTTAGTGTCCCGTTTCATTGATATAAATCATCCTCGGTAAAGTTAGCTATCGTCCATCGATCACAATCGCAGTGATATCTACAAGAATTTTGTTTTATCGATGTATAAATGCTCGAATAAGTTATTTGTCAACTTTGATAAAGACAGGAAAGTTTCCGCAAATCGTCGTATCGAGAGGGAAAGCTTTCGATTAGTTTTCAAAGTAGATCGCACAACTATAATATAAATTCGTGTATTATTTGATTTGCTATTATATAAAAAATTGTATTGTTGTCATATGAATGGATGAAGTCAAATATAATGATCGAATTGTATACGACGTGAACACGGTGAAAACGGTGAAAAATTATAAGTCGATGTGTAAGAGTAATGGTGTTATGGAAAGGTCACAGTAGCGGAGTTCATCATTCATCGCAAAAAGGTTTTTTTTTTATTAGCAAGGCTGCATGTTTCATTTTTTTATTTATATTATATCATGAATATATGTATGTTTGCGGAAGGAGCAAAAATAAAATTTCGACATAGAATAAAAGAGTTGTTATTTCTGAAATATCACATAGATAATTTTTGATTCATGTAGATGAATTTTTTCTACAGAAATAAAGGTTATAAAAAAAGATCGACTATATTAAGAATTTATGAAAAATAAACAACAAACCAACCTTCTCACATCCATTGCGAAATTACCATGAGAAAAGCTCATTTTGTATACCGATTATTATGCCGATTGTAATGAATGTACTTACAAACAAACACGCTTGAAAATCCCGAAAATGAAAAAAATTCGCCAGACACAATGGTATTTTTTTCGCCATTGTATTCACACAGATCGTTACCGGATAAATTATCCGCACACTGCAGTTTTCTTAATTCGATAATTAATCATCCGAGACCCATAGCGTATCGTTTTTTTTCCTTCATAATGATCGGCTGAATTTGCAATTTTCGCAAATAAATTTCATTACGTTCTTTTTCGAGCTCGCACGCGTTGCAATAGACCTACTTCCGATGCGATTTCGAATTTTCACGCTTTTCACTAGAAACTACTCGACAATGGTGCTCAGAGAAAAGACGACCTGTTTTTGTTGTAATGTGTGATATATGATATGTATAATATAAAAGATAAAAATAATATCATTGTGTTCTCGAACTAAGGTCGACTTTAAAAGGAGAAATACTGAGATTGCATACGTATTCTTACTATAATACATTTCTGCGCATCCGTACAGAGGCGGGTGTAGCAATACGAATCTCAATCCGTAACATTTTCAAAGGAAATACAATATATTCATTTAATATAAAATTATTATAAATATATTGTTGAATATCACATCATTTTTCATCTCGAAACTACATAATATAAGAAAGTGTCATATTACATATAGAATATTGAATTCATTTTATTTTGTATTTTATTTTACACTATCACATATATGAAACGATAATAAATTATCGAATATAAAAATGTTCATATAACCATACATGAAAAATCAATACAATGCCTTTGTAGTCTTTGACCTCTTAGCCCTACCACTGTAACTCAATGCTTGTAGGATTCGCAGAAGCAAAATTGCATTTGCTCTCAGTTTGCAATTAGAGAAATTGCGACTGCAATTCGCACATCCCTATCGCGATACACAAACATAAACACAAATCTCGAATGCGTTTTATTATTCGAATTTATGGCGGGAACGGTGAGCCGGCATTGTTTGTTCGTCTCGTACTTGCGCACAGAAGCTGGTGAGAACTGACTTAATCCTCGTCTAAGGACCATAGGTATTCCGCCTGTTCGCATCCATTGTTTGCAATAATCTCTGTTTGCAAATGTGCACGGGAATCTTGTGTGCAGACGGACGTGTTTCGTTTGAAAGTTTTGTATAAACAAACGCGATTCTGATCGAGTAAAACTAAGGAATTGCAACATGTAGTAGTATAGGATCTACTAAAAATAAGGTTGATTATATAATATGTAAAAATATTTATATCGATGAAATAATAATTTCAGTTATATAAAATACTTTCTCATTTTGTTTTAAATGTGATATCCAGGTTAAGATCCATTATTAAGCACACATCTCTCACATTGACGACGCTAATTGAACCAACATGGTCGGTACGAGATGAAAACTGAGACTTTTTCGATCACTTATGGATGTCTAATAGTTATATTTTATTTGAATTGTATTTTTAATAAGCAAAATCTTCGATATTGGTCTAATAAAAATTTTCATCAGCTTCAAAAATAAATCTTTCACAGTGAACGAGTAAATGAGTGGTATGCATTATTGCCCATATTTATGTATTTTATCACACCAAAAGGTAAAAAATAAATATAATTTTAAAATTTTTTAGTATATATTTTATGTTCCTACAGTAAAATTATTACTTTGATAATTTATTTATGTATTTTTATTTCAAAACTGGATTCCTTAATTCGTTTGTTTTTGTGGGAAATTCTATATAAAGTAGTTTAAGTTTTAATTTTTTTTCTTAAAAATAACTGATTCAAAATAAATGGAATTGATAGTGAATAATAGTATAATACATATATCAGTTATAAATTTTATTTATTTATTTGTGGAACATAACTATTTACAACTTCTATACTAGCTCCCATATCATTCATACTGCGATTCATATCAATCGAATTCGAAAAATCAAAAATTGACTCCAAACAAAACATTCATACACATTCAATTTCCAATCAATACAAACCAAGCATTCGACAGCAAAAACGGGACCTTGACAAAACGAGTGTGCAGAAAACGCTTCGCAACATGAATGGAAGTTGCGCAACTCGGCCATACACGCACGACGTAACGGACTCAAAAAGCGGCAACCCGCGAATGGCGTATACCGCGTTTTGGAAAAAAAGTAAAAGTGGCCGCTCCCATGTTCACGACTTCTTGTGCAACTTGGTCCTCCGCTGCCTCCTCCACCACGAAAGCCTCCTCCTCCTCCTCCTTCGCGTTTGCCATCTCGGTGTTGTGGTGTCGGCGTAGCGTTCTTGTTGCGGCCATGCTTCGTTTCCAGTCAAGTTCAATCCAAAGAAAGCCGATGGGGAAACGTGCCTAACCGTCCGATCAGAAATCGTAAAAGTTTTGTGAACGAAAAAATATGTTTTACGACTTTTAAATATCATGAATTTGATAATATGTATATCAGGTAGTCTTCGACTTACGACGGTTCGCGTTTACGATCGAAAAAAAATTTAAAAATATTTTCCAAAAAATATTTATTGAATCGTGAGCTACCGTTATCTACATCTAATGCATTTCGGAAAAAATATGGACTTTTTTTAATGGAAATTTTAATATAATGAAAATTGATTGATTTTTCTAGTATGGATTCGACTAGTGACTGAAGTTCAAAAACGTATCTCCACAATAAATTAATGAATATCTGTATATTATATTTAATATGATTTTATAAGTTTTATAAATACGATTGAAAGCATTTTAGATCTTATTTTTTATTTTCGAAAAATATTTATGTATAGTCGTAAAGTAAAGTAAATTTGTTTTTATTACTGAAAGCTTGATAATAATAACGTTTCAATTTGACCGACTAATTGCATCGCTTTACTGCTTCGGTAATATTGATTGACCGACGTTTTGTTTGTTTTGAACTAATTAAATTAAACATCGGATACTCCGGCCGCGGTTCGCTATGGCAAATATGACCCGACTCAGTCATTGCAAATCTGACAACAAACAGCTCGAATAATAACCGTGTTATAATTCAAAACTAATTTTCGCTTGAACGGTGACGTCCGAGGAGAGGATTTTCCGTGGGAAATCGTCGAAAATAAAACTGAAGAAATTTCCGTTCGTTTTATTTAATTTTTTTAAGCGAGAAAATATTTTGATCTGATTCTGTTCAATTTCGCTCGTTCTGCAAATTTCGAGAATGTCGCTTTGTTTTCGTGGAAAATTTCACAGCCCCGGAAAACCGTCTGGATCGTTGAGATTTCCATTGCTAGGTTTTGGAGATAACGAAATTGCTATTAAAGAATTATTTTGGACGCAATATCTTTCCATTGTTGTATTTACTTTTACGGTGATTACGTGTAATTTAATAAAACGGCGTTTAGGTATCATTAAAAACGTGCTGACGGATCGTTTCGAAATGCCATGATGATGTGAAATTTTATGAAAATAATAATTCACGATGGAATTTACGATGTTCCGATTTCGTGAAATCGAATGTTAATTACGTTAAAAATACTTCGAGAGTCTCTGACAATGAAATTTATATATTTTTCGAAGAAATAAAATCTCATTTGATCGAAGAGTATTTTATTTTCTTTCTCTTATACTGTTGGAACAGATGAAAAACAACGCCAAAGGACGATTGAATTTAATTAAAATTGCGACGTTAAAGTTAATTTCACTTAAAAAAAGAGATTAAATAAAAACAAGAATACGCTAAGACGAAAATTTAATAGCAATACCAATAAACACCATTCAGCAAACGTCAACGAAAAATTTAATTAAAAACATCTCGCTTATAGCGGACGTATTACATTTTCTGTTGATAATTTTATACATAGAATAAACGAAAAACGTATTAATTGTTAATCAGATAACGAAATAGAATTTGATTACGTGAAATTGAAGAATAATACGTTATCTAAAGCCAACTTTTGCCTATATATGTACATATGTATGTATAATATAACCTTGCATCTTGACCCGTTTATACCTTGACCTACTAGCTACATCCAGGCCGGGAATTCATATTTAAATCGTTTATAGTCAAACCAAAAGATAATTTGTTTCTATATAAAACATTATCCAGATTTTAAATTGAATATTTAATTATTTTTTTAATGCTTGCAAAACATAGATTGAAATAATTTTAATGTTATAAAAATATTAGGCTTGAATATTATATATCTCGAAATATATTTTGATTTAAATAAAATGGATTAATATTGAAAATATGTATATATCGTATGAAATTTTGCATGTTGATTATTCCATAATATTTCTTATGTTGACATGTTTGTACCTTATTCGAAGGATATGAGAAGGCATTGTGTACTTTCGAAATGACTTGTCTCAGCGACTTGGGAGTGTGAAATGCAAATATTTTCATTCCACAGAACAAATGAAAATATAATTAAAATAGATCGGCGCGTTTAAAACAAAAATTCTAAAAACATTTTATAAGTAAATAACACGTAATTCATCTTAAAATGTTCGTGAGAATGTTTCATTATATAAATATTTGATCAGAAAATATATGAGAAATTTATATGTAGGATTCACGCGAAGACTTTTTGAATATTATTTTAGTAACAATATGTCAAAACTAAAATATACTGACATTGTATTTTTTCTTACTAATTTCGCTTACTATTTCAAAGAACCAAAACGAGTCAATATATTGACAATGTCAATAACATCACATACTCTAAAAATACAGAAAAAAATCGATCAAAAATTAATAAAGCAACGTTTCAACATCTCAAAACGCTTAGCACTAAAAAAGATCAGATACGTAAAAACCGCGAAATGCCCACAATAAATAAAACAATTTCGCAACACGCAGCAGATACGAATCTCAAATTTTCATTCAACGATAAGCACTAGATCCGAACCGAAATTTTAAAACGTGGAAACGAGCACGAACCACTCATTGTTTCTATACGAACCGAGAGCAATTAGACGCGTGCGCAACTCGAAACTTCAAAAAAAAGAAACATATACATATATACAAAAGGAACGAGAAAAAATTGCGAAATCGCAATTAAGTGGAACAACCTTATATACCTTATATGCACGAAAGTTTCGCGTTGGGCAACTGATAGACTTCCTGGGGGTCACGACCCGTTTTGCAATCTCGGCTATTGCACTTTTGATGTTATAAATTATATATAGGGTTCGAGGATTGAAGCTTTTGAATCGCCGGCTAAATTTAACGGTAGAAGTTTTGAACAGTTTGAAAATTTCACGCCAGGATGTCTTCGGCAAATCGTTTTTCGTAACCCTTCACCGTACAAAGTTTTTATAAATAAAATTAAAATATAATACAAATCATCTTGTGGTTGATTAAAAAATAATCTGTTAATCATTTTAGTTCAAATATAATCACAAAAAGTATTCTAAATGTAATCTTTAATCCGATAAAAAACTTTAAATACAAAAAAATATGAATCTCATTTGAATAGATGACTAAATTTCGCAGGGATAAAAAATGAAGATGTTTCAGAAAGACGCATGGATACGAAGCTGAAAGGAATTTATTGGAAAAGCGAGTTTCGAGTGGGTCGCTAACAAATTCGTTGAATGAGGTAGTAATTTTCGAGAAAAGTTTCTAATTTAAAGGGAAACTTCTAGCAAAGACACCGCAAAGTTAAAAAGAACAAACAACCTAACAACTGAGACGGGTCGGGATTTTTATCTGAATTCTTTGGTGTCTTACAAATCAAGACCGCCAGCTGTGTATATATAAAAGGATAGCTTGTATAAACGTGAAAGAGGTGAATTGTTGGGAAATTCTGTAAGTATATATCATTTCAAAAATTATACCATCAATATTTTATCACTTTATCTTTCAATATAATAAAATTCAATAAGATTTCATATTCTTCACAATGACAAAAATATTATAATACAATTATACAATATCAAACACACAAAAATATTCCAAAATCAAATATCCAGACCTTTGAATTTTTAATTCGACGACGTGAAAACCGTTCTCGACGACTTTATAGGTAATTCATGCCACGGGCTGCGGGCGTCTTCATTAATTAAACCCGAAGCCCTGGATGAGGAGATCAGTCTTCGCAGACGACGTTCGTCCTCACGAAATAAACATGTCGTCTTCATTTTAGGGATATGTCTCGTCCCGGAGCGAATTATCGTTCGGTTTAATATTTTAGGGGTGCCGTTTCGTATCCGAAATGTATGCGCTAGGATTGTGTCGTTTCCGATGTGCCAATGTTTGGACGGGTTAATTATGGCAGGGTTGGCCAATTGTGTTTTATGATATGGAGATGATATGGAAATCATATGATAGAATGTGTGTTAATCAATGAGAGATTTTGTTATGTTTATATATAATTTTTTTATAATAATATGAAATTTTTTTGTATATTGGAAGAAAGGTGATGAAATCATTATGCATAAATAATTGAAACAAAAAAAATAGTTTGAAAAAAAAAAACTTCAAATTGTTTCAAATTATCGTGATGATCTTTTTCAACTAATGACATATTTTTATATAATCTTGACTCAATCACTTGATTATATTTTTCTGACGTTGAATCAAATTAAATATGAATTAAATAATATAGGTAAATGATTTTAAAAACAATTTTAATAGAAATTTGTTTTGATATCAAACAGTTCGAAACATGACACGATTGACAGTGCCATTTGCGAAAAATGACAAATTGTTTCGCAATCGTAGTTGTTCTCAAAACGAACGAGCAATCCGAATTATTTATTAATGTTATATTTGAATTTTGAATGCAAGGATATTGCTACATATACAAAAAAATTGCACAAAGAGAGATCGAAAGGCGTAGGTGTTAAATAGTTGTGAAATTTGCAGATGTTATCGAGAACTGATTGAGAAATTGAAATGCATTAAATGAAATAAACACGACAACTCGTCATCGGCTACTGAGTACTACTTAAATTTTACAACAAACAATAAAATCAGGCAATTTACTTGAACAAAAGTTCTTTAACACGAATAGTACAAAACAAAACAATGGGTTATAATCTAAACGGTAATTTTGAGACGATTTTTCCCGAAAACGTCAGAATTTTCTTTGTGAAAGATAAACAATGAGGCTATTTTGTTAGATTCATTGTTGTTGAAAATCGATACGGACCCAACATCACATTTAGTTATCCGATTATTAAAAAGCGATCATTATCTTGACATGCAACAAAACGAAACTTTTCATTAAATGCTCCACCTCGATCGAAAACATGCGAACACCATGTAAATGTTTGTTTCTATACGATGAGGTGTATTGAATAAAATTATCATTACGAATTTTATTTTTTGATACTCTCATGTATAGAGGGTGGATTTAGAATTTTTTCAAGGCTTTTTCAGATTATTTTTGTAACGTAAATTGGAAAATCTGGTCTTGAAGAGGAAACGAAGACTCGTTAAAAATAATGTACGTGTATGAGAAGTACTGAAGAGATCTAAAAGGTAAAAATATACAGTAAGAGTTTCAAGAGTTGATTTGTTCTTTCAATATAATCTTTTTAATTTTATATTGGAGGAAGGTGGAGAGTAATTAAAATTGAGTACTTACAAAAATACGCTGGAACATTTTTCTGATGCAAATTGAAAATGTCGATATCCATAATTTTCACAATGAAATTTCGGCGTAACGAAAACGGATGAATTCTTCTGAAAAAATAGCTATAAATAAAAATTCAATTAAAAATTATGATTGATCAAATTGAATGCTTACGAATTCATAAAATAATTTGTATGTGATCGATCATATTCAAAGACGAATACATAATGTGAATTCAAACTGAAATTTGATATTTAAACAGAAAAATTGCAACAACACCATATAATATAATATTATACATTGAACTGCAAAATTGCACTTTTGGCCGTAACTCGCAACCATTCAACCGCATCCGAAACATTACAATTAAATTAATAAATTCACGATCGTACATCACCTTCGTGACGACCATCTCGACTTGCACACACTCACCGACCCGAACACGAAAACAATTACATACAACACTCGACCGTTTACGACAATAATAATCACATTTAATAAATTTTTTGTGACGGCACGCGACGATTTTCACGTGTCTTCGTACGCGACAAAGGCCACTTTCTTTTTTTTTTTCGCTTTTATCATAATTCATAGTCGCATACCACGCGAGCTCATGGCTGGAAAGAGGCGCAATTAAGTTCATTAGCCATAAACGATGAGTGGACGAAGGGGGGGTGAGACGGGGGGATAGATGACAGATGGCGGAGCTGTTTGTCGCCATTTTCTCTCCAGTCATTGTTTTGTTGTAAAATGCGTGGATTTTTTTATGAGAATCTCCGCTGCGTGTTGTTTATATTTAGTCGTTTCATTGTTTGTATTTTTTTTTTAATGAATGAAGCTTTTTTATTGATTAATGTTCATGACTAGTTTGTTTCTTTGATGTAACTTTTATAATGGCCGTAATTCGATTGTATTTGAATTATTTTCTATTTAAAAAAACATTGAATAAATGATCGATTATCTTGACTCAATTTTCTTTAGGTACTTATTCTATATATAGTGTGACATTATTGAAAAAAGATTATCATTGAATATCCGTGATTTAAGCGAGGGTTTAAACATAAATTTCATCTCCTATTTTCATAAATCCCATTAAAAAAAATCGCTGAATTTCCTTTCTACAAACTTCAATTTTAAAATTATAAGCGTTGAATATTAAAAAAAAATCGATTATATTAAGAAATTTAATAGTGACATTTCTCAATCAAGCATATGCCCGGAGCGTTATATACATACATATTTCAAAACGCCCGACACCATATTGCATATTTTAGAAAATATGAAGCAAAAGTTCATTACCGCGAAAACTGCTCAGCAAATTTTATAGCAAAAAGTGAGAGTAAAATGACGTTGATAAGGCTTGTTCAGTTGCCGTCTGTTGCAGAAAAAGCAACGGCGTTCTTTGTATGCAAAATCCGCTTAACATTTCGCTCGTAATGTTCACCGAAAAGTATTATATATTTCTTGGAAATTTCACAGAGAACGTTAATTCAAAGGAACATTTTCTAGATTAATTGAGAGATATGAAAAAAAATACGTTTTTAATGGTTTTTTAAGGCCTATAAAAGTGGAGTGTGAACATTTCGTTATTGCTTTTTGACTTGACAATAGAGTTATAAAATATATGTGTTTTTCATTCCAGATAAGTGTTTCCTGTTAAAATAAATTTCTATATTTGATTATGAATATCGTGTTATTTGTATATGAAAAAGAGGCAATCGAAAACCGTGATTTTGTTTCATTTATCGCAATTATTTTTAAAATTCGTCAATATTATGTGGGATGATTTCATAGAATCGTTTTTAGTTGTTTCATCATTTTTAAATATAATCATTTATGAAAAGCAATTTGCTAAATATACCTACATATGTTGAATGTTTGCAATTTGAACACGGTCAAAATAAATATTGTTTTATCATCTATGAAAATAATAATTCGGATTCGACATATTCGTTAAAAACAATACTATTTAAAAATAGAAATGTTTTTCCATGAGAAAAATAAAAAATTTTCATCGTTCAAAGTATTAGTGTTACTTTTTTTCTGCTGAACTAACAATAAGAGACATTATAGCTTTTTTCAGAAAAGGAAAAAAAAAACAAAAATAATTTTTCAATGACCATATAATACAACATTCATAGTATTCAATTTTATGAGACAAAATTTCAAATTTGAGCATCAAAACATAACCGAGTATTTATTCTCTATCTTGTTTTCCGTATTACTGAATAAATTTTTACTTTCTAAATAGTAACAAAAACTACTTAAGTGTAATTAATAAAAATATGTGAGTTATATTTAACGTACGAATATAATTTAATTTATAAGTAAATATGATATTATATTTTTATATGAAATTCACAATTACAAAACTTCGTTTCAGTTTCGGGATGACATCTATTTTTTTAATACAAAAGTGTTTATATTAATAAAAATGATGTTATAATTTTAATTTGATAAATATTTTCGAGTACTCAGAAAGACACAATTAATTGCATAATAAAAAAAAATATATCTAACATGAATGAAATTAATTAATTAAATGTACCAGGACATCTATCAATAAATTTTCACAACATTTGATTTTACATTTACATGAAAATATATTACTAAGAAAATTGCTATAAGATGTCGCTAAAAATAAATAGAAATTAAGTTGAAAAAAAATTCAAAGCAAATATATATTATCAGTTAAAGGAATAAACCAAAATTAGTATTTAATTAACGTATAAAAATACATTGAAGATTCTTAAATATTTCAATTATTTAATCTAACTCGTTCTATAATAGAACCATACACCTACTCAAGAAAAACTAGTGGACATGACATAATACTAAACAACATCGCAAATCGA
Source organism: Hydropsyche tenuis (assembly GCA_009617725.1). Lineage (NCBI taxonomy): Eukaryota > Metazoa > Arthropoda > Insecta > Trichoptera > Hydropsychidae > Hydropsyche > Hydropsyche tenuis. The sequence continues at coordinate 828,103 of VTON01000011.1, read as the reverse complement.
CCGGTTCTAAATTATCTTCAAGAAACGTCAATTCCGAAGAAAGCAAAAACTCGCTAATCGATCAAACGTAGAGCTTTGATGTGGAAAAATGAAAAAAATAAACGTCGTTCTGTAATAGCAAAATTTGGGAAGAAAAGTTGACATTTTCCGATAATAATTACATCGGATGTCAATCGCAGACGCTATTCTTTCATGCATTTTGATTTATTTTCGGAAAGTGAATGTTTTCTTCTAATACCTCGAAATTTATTTTTCGCTATATATGTAAATCACGAAATAGTTTATTCATCCTGCATGTTTTTGATTGATTTATTTATTTTTCTATTTATATTTCTTTGCGGTAGATAAACAACCATTAAAATAATTATTTGTTTAGTTTACTATAATTTGTAGAAAACTCAACAAGTCTTTAATCATCAGACGACAATGCATCATTTAGTGACACGAAGGTTAGTCAAAATATTAGCACAACAAAAATAATGAATATCTCTTTTCAGAAAAGCATGTCAAGCACCAAGGCTACATATTGTGTATTAATAGTCATCCGATTTTTTTTCAAATTAAATATATTTTTTCCATTCCAATTCACGGATTAATAATGAAAGCCTTCAATGTTCAACAACGATTGAAATATTGATAAAAAATCCAATATTTTTTCATATACTCTGAAGTTTTCTAATTAATATTAAAGCTTCAGTATAAAAACTCAAAACGAATCCTTATCATCTCCGATTAATACAACCTCTCGAAAACCCGATAAGCACACACGCTTCTCAAACTGTGCGGATGCCACACACGAGGATCTCAGACATACAAGTCCCGGATTAGTGCGAGAAGACCGTTCGCAGACATTTAGTCGGATTCAAGTTTTCCTTCGAGTTGTGCAACTCGTTATAACCGTTCTCGTTATGGCCGTAAGGGTGTGCTGGATAATATGTGTGATATGGCGGGTACATATATATATGACGGGTTGTTAGCAACAAAAGTGGATATTGTTGAATGTATGTTCGGATTTGGGATTTATTTAATGTATTTTGCAGTGTGATGCTTTGTACTTTTAAAAGATAGATGTGATCAATGACTATTTAACAAAATATTTTTTCAGTGTTCATATATTTTTATTATGAATATGAAAAATTTCTTAACCTTTTATAGTAACGAAAAGGTTTTAAAAGTCTATTATAAATTTTGCAGATTGCATACGATGATGATGTTTTTATTTCTTAATTGTTTAATGTCGGTTTTTTGTCGAAAGCGTTCTTTGAATTGTTCTTTTCCTCTATAAACTCTATAATGAGATATCGCATAACTTGTTATTTTTGCATATCTTTATGATTTTTTAAATTTTTTATTGTAGTTTATAACGACGTAGAGTGTGTTTTAATGTGAGAAAATTGTATTGTTATCGACACAAAATAATATTTTTTAAAGTTAAAAAAATATTTGAATCGGGTTATAATATTATATTAGTCACTTTCCATATATTTCGAAAGTGATACAATTTAAAAGAATAATTGTTATTTTCATTTTAGCTGAATAATAAAACAAATTTCACCTTGATCTCAAAATTGTCACAAACAAGTTTCTAATATTTTATAACTCAAATAATAACAATATTTTACGATTTTCTACAAAATCGTTATCTGCACAATACAATTTAACGATTTTCATTAGTGAAACGTTGAAGACTTATTGTATCACTTTTAAAGAAAATTTCGATACCCTAATTGGATTGATGTACAATAATACACACAAACTCTTATTTCATAAAACCCAACAATTTCCTCTTCATCTTATATATGAACAAAAAATCCTGTGACCATTAAAAATTTGTACAATCATTATTAGCAAACATTTCAGCTATTACAAAAATAATTAGATACAAAAATCATTTATTAAAAAAAAAAACAGACCACAAAATTCTCTACCCATATTAAATCAATATAAATAATATTCTAGATAATTATAAAGATTTAAATATTTGTTACATACATTAACTAATTGATAAAAACTTTAATAGCAAAAACATCATTTCGATCGATAAAATTGGGTCATTTAGTTTATAATTTAAAAATAACTCCTTTTGGCAATACACCTCCGATATCAGCAATATACATATATTGCAATATTTCAAAATCAGGCGAAACTTCAGATAGTGTGCAGGCTCTTTTAGTTGTGACGGTACCAACATTTTATGAACCGTTACAGCTTTGTAGTTTATTAGAAAACACTGCTCTGTACCACTGGAGCAGTTACGGGTACAGTTATCGCAATATACTCTGTTCGACGCAGATGCGCCTACTGTTTAATGTTTATCATCACTCCATTTTGGTTTTTGAATTTTTTATATCGTGGTCTAGTGGGGTGGGAGGGAGGGTGTGATTGTTGAGGGAAATTTCGAAGGTTTCTGTGGAGTTTTTAATGTATGAGGAGATCTTGTGTGTGTGTTTGCGTGGTGGTGGTTTTATATACGGAAATAGAATATTTCAATTTCGCATGTCGAAAATTTTGATATTGAAATATTATTCAGAGAAAATTAAATATAGAAATATTCCATTAATTAGTTTCGCAAGTCTCGAGAAATTATTATGATTTCTATTTGATTAAGTTTCATCCAAATTTGTACATCATGAAGAATTTGTGTTTTAATATAATATTTCATACATTTTTTTATCAATTAGTTTAGTTGTTTTTTTATATAAATAAATTTGAATATTTCGAATGTTAGAAAATGTGCATATTAAAATATAAATGGATTATTTAATTTAAATTAATTTTCACTTATTATAGTAATCGAATAAACTTTACAACTGCCATACTGTAATCTTGCCTATTGGCTGCTGACCAATAATGCACCCATACACGTTACACCTTCGAGCATGCATTGCGTATTTACTAGTCAAGCAACTCACTTTTTTTCCATCAAAACATATAAAATATAACCCGATATTTGACATTATTAAAATGTAACAAATAAAACGAGAATATCAATTTTCACATAAAAAACTATATTTAAATAGAGAGTCATTGAACTCCCATAGAAAATTCAGCTTATTTATTTATGAATCGATTTGCAATTCGAATAGAAAGAAAATCGTTTTAAGTGAAATGTTCAAATATTATAAAAATATTGTTATTATTCAGAAATCAATATTATAAAATCAATATAATAAATGAAAATTATATTAGATTTTTCGGGGGAAAAAAATACAAATTTTCGTAAAATAAGTAAAAAGTACTAATTCGAACACTATCGATTTTGACTTTGAGTTTTAATGGTTAAACTTTATTTTATCATAAACTTTAAATAAATATCAAATGAATGAAATATCAATTTTCATCTTGCATAATTAGAATGAAAGAAAAACTTAAAAAATTGAACAATTTCTATTTTGTATGTGCCCATGAAAACTCGAGGTACGTTAAAAGTGTTTTTTGAAACTTAATTATCATAGAATATACGTATTAATAATACTGTATTATGTATTATGCACTCAATCCTCTTCCTACATAGTTCCGCAACAACACGGTTCAAAGAAGAAGAACCGATTATTATTTTTACACTGTTTTTTTTTTCACTTTAACACGGTATAAAAAAATATATGTATTATTATACCACAATAGTAAGAGAAGTGCAGACCTACATATATATTCAATTATAGTTGTCAAATAAAAATTTTCGATATTTTTTTATGATTTCGCATGACGAAATTTTTCCACATTATACAGTTTTTATAAATATACTAGCGGTAGTACCCGGCGTTGCCCAGGTTGTTTGGATTTTTTTAGTTGTTTTTTTTTCTGAAAAGTCATGATAACAGATAAATGTAAACTGAAAAAGCGAAACCAATCGATATTTTTTTCATCTCAAAATAGCCTCAGATCGAGTTGTACAATGGTTTCAATGATGCGGATAGGTTGACCATACGTCCCGTTTTCGCCGGGACAGTCCCGTTTTCGTCGTGTCTTGCGTTCGTCCCATCGTTTTCGTAAAATTGTTTGATTTGTCCCGGTAGGCAAATATATTTTATCAGTAGTGTATTTTCTTAACGATATTAATCGAGCGATATTTTTTGAAGTGTAAAATTTTTTTTTGTATAGGGGGGCATTTTTTTTCTGAGCGTCTCGTTTTGGGTCCTAGAAAATATGGTCTATCACCCTATTCAAAAACCTTCCTGGATGCGTAACCAACATATTTACAAAATTTCATCGTGATTGGATAAGCGGTAAAGGCGTGCATAGGACGCATACATACATATATTCATTTTTATTTATCTATATAGATTTGGAAAGAAGTTCCATCCAAATATATGTTATTGATGGAACCTATCTACAATTTTTACATCGTCATCATACATTTATTTTACACGGTAGTCTCTGGAACGTGTAAAAAGAGGATCGAGTGAATATTTTCACATTGATTTCATTTTAACAAATTTAACTTTTTAACAATCACAAAATTTTTTCACAATTCCCACATATCAAAACACCCAAAAACAAACACCAAAATCATTTCACACCCCAAAAAATCATTCCTCCACAAAACTTTTCCCCACACAAATCATCCACACCAAAAAAAAAACCCCAAAAACATCAAACGTACACTATCCACACACAAACACACACACACCACCCCTCCCCCGCCCACCTGTGCCCCTCTCCCCCGGCCCACCTGCACAGGTGGTCGCGCGGCCGGCCTAACAAACGTTCAGTGCTCGTCGTGGCGCCTCACGCGCGTGACGTGCCGCCATTTTGTGCAACGCGGCCCGAAGTTCGCGCGTCGCGGCCATAACCTCGAAGGCGGCCGGTCGGATGTTTTGAATTTCGGCGCGGGCTTTTTGCGGACGCGGGGTGTCGTGTGTGTTGTTTGTTGGGTGTTGTGAGCTGTTTTTTTGGTTTTTTTTTTTTGTTGAAAATGTACGACGATAGTTTCGTGTTCGATCTCGTTTGAGGTTGTTGGACGGTGGGGGAGTTTTTTTATTTTTTTTTTGGAAAGGTGAGAAAAGTTTTTGTTTATTTCGATAATTGTTTAATTAATTTAATGTATTTGTATTCCATTTGTAGAAAAAATTTAATCGTAATATAATGTAATTTATTTTTAAATTTAAAATTTATTCTATACAAATTGAATGGTTTGATTTTTTTATAGCTACTGTTTATTTTTTCTATTGTGAACGGTTTCATTTGTATATTCTCGTCGTCGCATGTCGAAAAACAATAAATTTTCATAAATTGAACACAATCGTTCAGAACGATTCCCACATAATCGGTTACGAAATGAAAAATGTCCTTGCAATTAAAAATTAAGCGTTGCACCATATCATAATAAGAATAATGCAATTTTTTTTCTGTGCACAAAACGAGCGACAACACAAACAGATGAACATTTCTCAAAACGTCAATAATATCAATTATTGATTATTCATACAAATGTAATGAGTTTTTCATTGTTCCGCAATTGTATATGATCATACAACTTTTCCTCGATTGCACAATCAGAGCTGGGTTTTATATAAAGTTCGGAAAGAAAATTTATTTTCCGATTGATAATAACAAGGAAGTTTCATTCGTCGTATTTATGTTCGATAGATTATTTATCGATTCCTTTTACGTCGTTCAGTAAGATGCTTTTAAATTTTTACGATATTACGAACAAATTTGATCATATGTGAAAAAGAAAGGATCACGCAATTTTTACATCATTCCACCCTCAATATAGAAGCACTATAACATAAAAGGAATCGTTTTTAAAGATATTTTGCCGCCGGAGGCCACATATTTATCGGAGGACCCTCTTTTCCATATATAAGTGAGATATTTCTCCTTTGTTTTATAACCGACGAGGCTCTAATATCTTTCGGATAACTGGTCATAAAAAAGAATCATGAATATTTAAAAAAATATATGTATTATAAATTATCAATGTTTGACTTTCTCGAAGAGCATAATTTGAATAGTCATTATTGCGCAAGGGAAGGAGTTTAATTGCAGCAACTTTCTTATAATAACTGTTAAACTCGAATAAAGAAAGTTCGAGGATCGTTAGCGATCCGATTCGATATTATGGCATCGATTTAACAAGGATATATCATGAATATTCATCGTATAGAAATCTTTGTCAGATTGTGTAACACGCGTTCGTAAATTTTTCAGCAAAGAATACATCTTTGTCATAAACCTATTCGTGTTCGTAATGACATTATAATATTAATTAAGCGCGTGTACGCGATATGTTTGAGAATGAGCAGATTACGCGTAAGTTATGCGAGATTATTGCGGATCATGCGCGAGTTTCGCGGATATATATTACGGAATATTAATTATCGTAATCGACGTACACAATCTCGTTTTGCATAATGTACCGATTTTTTTGTTTGTTTGTTATTGGATTTTTCGATTATTCAACGCGCTTGTTGCACGAATCTGGAAGTGTTTTTCACACGCGCTCGTTTTCCTTGTGAGTCACTGGTGCCGTTAGTGTTACGTCTAAATCGTTTGAATAAATGGTAATGGTGAAATTTATGTGTTATTTAATATAATAATGTAATGTATTTTGTAAAAATTTTCATTATATGTATACGTCAACTGAAAGACAAGATCGTTCAGATACCTTCGGAAGTTTGGATACTTTTCTCAAGTTTCCAAAATCTTTGGGCAAATAGTTTCAGGTCGACAATGTATAGTCATATCCATCTGTTAATTTAAATATTATATTATATTATATTATATTATAAATGTTACTTGAATTTGATGATTTACATAAATTGACATAATAAACACAATTGGTTTCAATAAATATTTATTATTGTACAGTCAATGATTTCAGATTTGTTGAACACATCAATTTTCACTGATTGTTAAAGTTAAGCAATAAATTGTGCGGTCTGTACATAAATAAATATAAGTAATGTTAAAGCTTAAGAAAATTTTGTAATAGATGTTTTTCAAAATTTAAACTCATCAAACCATTTTTCGTATATGATGAAAAAAAAAATTATCCCAAATTTTGAAGAATATCAGAAATACCTTGCTGAAAAAACTGTTTATAACGATAATGATGATATTTTCTGTTGAAAAGTTTCAATATTTACTAAAAATGGAAAATTTCACAAAAAAAAAACTTTCTCGATTCTAACATTTCGTTTAACGTTAACGCGATTCGAAACATCTGATTTAGCGGAAAGGCTTCGGCGTGAAACCGTAATCTACTTGCTAGGCGAGAACGACGTAGAATTTATTCCCTTTGAGCTCGAAGTATCGGATTTTCGGACCTATTGTGTCACATTTCTCAAATTGTGGTGCCAACATTTTGGAAAATGGTCTACCGCACCTTTCCAAATGGTCGGCCAATATTGGAAGCTGCCTTGAAATTCCCGAATTTATGATGGATCTGTACCGATTATCTATAATGTATATGTGAAGATTTTTATTAATATTTATTGTTTATGAGAAAATATTTTGATTTGTTTCAATAATATGAGTTATGGTTAGTGCAAGTTAAAGTATGATAATATTTTATTATAAGTCGAATAAATGTATTTATGTGAAAACTGTTCACAAACTTTCGCATTCGTGAATATTTTCAGTCAAGTTTGACGACCGAACTTTAAATTTGAAAAATTATTTTAATATAATTTTTATAGAATCGTACGTGTAAAAATATACGCAATTGAAATTCGAAACGGGGGTTTTTTAATCGACTATTATAGACGTATTCCGTTCGGCAATTATCATTTCACATTCGAGTTTATCTGTCCGTAATAATAAATTTCGTTTCGACTGTTTTGCTTTCTCAACTTGCTCCTCTCTAAAACGAATTTAACTACGGCTACCTTCGTTGTGATGTCGATTTATTGGCAAAACGTATTTTCTTTCATTTCGCCGAGCCATTAAATGAGAAAAATTGATTATGTACATAATTCGGCGGTCGTTAAACTTTTAATCGACGTGTTTATTTATGTTCGGCCTGAGGATTAAATGTCCTTTTTCGCGCTTCTCCCGATAGATATTTTAATATGTTTTTTGTGCAAAAAATAAGCGTAGGCTAATACACCGCTATTGTCGAGTTTGCTAATTTAGTTCATTGCACTTGTCTCTGTTTCGTGATGTTTGTTAAGCCTTACAAAGTTGACGGCTCAATTACGTTTAAATTGCAAAATTTGATATACATATTATATGTATGTGCATGTAAATGTTTCTTCATTTATTTACTTTAATCATCTTATGGTTTTAATTAGCTCGTTTTATATTTGCTCGTCTATCTTCAGACTACCATGCGCTTGCGAGATTACGCTGAATTATTACGACACTAATCTCGATTTCTAATTAATATTTTCATTTAGCCGCAGTTTCTTCATACTTTAAGCATAAATTCAAGATTTCGTCGAAAATAAAACTAATAAAATAACTAGCAAGAGCTTTAAGTTGACCCATGTTTGTTTTGGTCTCATAACTCGTATTTTTTCGTCAAAGCCTCGCTCGGCTTTGTTGTCGACCTGTTTGCCTCAAAAGACGTTCAATATTATCAGGGACGTTTTACCATTTGAAAGCACACAAAGAATATACAAAAGAGCACACACCCATTTAAAAAAACAAACCTATTTTCGTCTCCTCTTATGATCGATCTGGACATCCACAATCAGCCCCTAATTAAACAAAACGAAAACACCCATTAACGACACCGTCGATTGACTCGTCCTCTTATCTGGCGACAACACCCACACCCGCGAAGCCTTCGTGGCCATAGACAGACCGAAAAGCCGACCCAATCCGCCAGACACATGTTCGTTAAAACACGGCCTTATATTGTGCGTCGTTATCTATTTAATGTATCATTGTCGGCGGCGGCCATCGGGGCGCAAACTGGTTCCGAAACCGGACGGTTAGTGGCCTCAGGTTAGTTGCCGATGGTCTCTTGTCTTTTTGGTCGCGGGCTTCGGGGTTCGATTGCTTTTAAAGGCTGGAGGAAAGAATGTGTGTGTGTGCTGGTTGAGATTTATGCGCCTAGTCACGGTTCGGGATCAAAGGATTCGAAGTTCGGGGTGAGAGTCCTTGTTCGGGTTGAGAATGTTCTTTTGTATTGGTTTTGAATGCAGTTAGAAATTTTATTATTTGTATTAATAATTTGAAGCTACTATGTGAAATAAATGGTTCGAATTGTCAATATACTTGTATTGATTTTTTAATCGAATTTTTACTAACAATAAGATTTTTTTATTATTATTGAAAATTCGTCATATATTTATCAAACATTCATTAGGCATGTTAGATCAAAAATAAACAAACTTGACAAAGCATATAATTATTAATATAATGCTATTAATATCTTGCACAAATCTTGAAAATCGTCTTTAGAAAGGTAAATATTGAAATACGTTGAAATCATTTCCATAAAATAATTCAGAACGTCTAGGAATGGCACATGTATGGAAATTTCATATGTTGACGGAATATGCAATTTTTATTCAAAATAGTATCTATTTGTGGATTCGAACTTATCATACGGTGCATAAAATGGATACGATGTCGTTCTTTGAAGGTTGCGGTGATGCAGTTCTGAGGATGAGTGTGGGACGCAAGTTAGGTCATACGAGGTAGTTGAGATTTCCTCGAGTTTGTAAAATATGGACTTTGTAAGCCGTTCTCTGTTCTTGTTATTAAACTTTATCGCTGGCTTCTTAGATCTAATGCTAAGAATACGTTTATAATATCTATTCGACGTCGGTTGATTGTTGTTTCATAATACGTACTCATAAAATAAATCGTTTCATATATTTATATTTATTTTATGGCATATTGAAAATGTTGAAATGGTCAATTTCGTTGTTTATTAATTCGTTATGTCTAGCATTTATAATGGAACAATACCTCGTATTTTATAAAAACTGGTCGTATGTTAAAAGGAAACTGTTCAATTAAACTAAAAAAATATTTATGCATTCGTATCAATATATTATGAATAATAATTATTAGAAGATATTTATAAAGTTATATGAATCTTTAAAAAAAAAACGTAGCGTTAGAAAATTTATCGTAATTTTTATAATATTTGAGAGTTTATAGCAAATATTTTTTTTATGTCGAATAAAAAACACCCAATACATATGTATATTGGTTTTCACGTTCACCGTCAGCAGATGGTGTACATCATATTTTTTTATTATAAATTCGAACGACGGTTTAATACATCTTTTTAAATTTACCGCACCGGACGATTTAGCGGAAAAACCGCGTTTCCATCAACGATTTCAAACACGGCGTTAATAAATGTATCGTGTACAGTTTTCAGCACTTGATAATTTATTGCAAATATCCGGCTGTAAAATATACTATTCGCATCACATATTTTGTATTCAAAACAGCGTAAAAACTCCCAAAACCAAAATTTGCATTATAAAAAAAATAACGTTTCGGAAACGGATCGCACACTTTAAAATGCATAGAAATTTTCATTCAGCTCTCGTATTTATTTCGCCTACTTTCGTATCGGCCGAAGATAAAGGAAATCCCATAAAAATACATAATCGAAATGGAAACGCCGTGAGAAATCCGGGAAAGGAAAAAATCAGCGGATTTATCGAGAAGGGATTTCATATGAGAAAGCGCACGTAAAAAATAAAAGGGTAAAAGCGAGATTTCGATTCCCACCCATGAAGAGGTGTTCCATATTTTTTGCTCCGCCATTCCATCCATTTACGGCACAGGTCACATACGTATTTACATTTATTGGCACATTTTTCACACATTTCCTAGTCGATCGAACATTTTTCCTCCGCTTCGGGCATAGCTCTCGTTTCACGGTCTATTAGAAGATTTCAGCGGTTACAATTCATATTCATAGATTTCATCATGTAACAAAAGAGAGAGAGAGAGTTTCGTGAATAGAATTTTTCATATGTGTGCATTGTTTACACTTTGTTAAGTGTTAAATTGTTGCAACAATTAGGAATAGAATTTGCGAAATTCGTTAGAGCATCGGAACTCGCAGCGTGGAAGTCGGTCGCCCTGCTCGGTTGGCCACTAATTTATGCAACTGATAAATCACAATTAAATTAACTCGAGACATTCTCAGCAATGTGGGGTTTGTGCGATTCTAATGAATTTGTGTTAATTTGAAATATTTAACTTTTGTGTCCGGAATTTCCCCTTTGATGCTATAAATTTAACGTTTTCTTTAATGGTCTAAATTTGGTATTGATTAAATTTTATTTTGTCGTTCTCAAAAAGGGTCTCGTGTTTTTCATGTTCTTTGGAACTCGTAATGGGATTATTTATACGTTGTTAAAATGATGTCACAAGATGTTGCTTTATTTACAAAGCACCATTCGTGGGAAGGCTGTCCGAGCAAAAACAATACGCTTTTATTTTTCCTCTATCGAAAAAACGATTCGCACCGAACTCACCCAAACAGAGAATTCTTTCATTATTCATAAAACACTTTTTGCACTACATCTCCAATCAGCAAACTCAATTCTTCGTCGAAATAATAAAGATTGACACTTCCCGGAAGCGATACAGAAAACAATAGACCCAGAAAGCAAAACGACCTCAATATCCAACTAAACACACCATGCATTTTCAGCTGACCATACACATCCGAATCACCAATTTCCCACGGTCCTCGTCTTCTCAGAAGGGTTTGGTGGACGATTGCAAATATTTGACGAGTCTCGTTCGTTTTTGGCGACCAGTTTTCGGTTACCAGTTCTCGACTTTTGGCAATCCTCCCGTCTGGTCAGACCTGATCGGAGACAAGCCAGAGACGAGTAGTCGTCCATCACATCCTTCAGATCCAAAGATCAAGCGCCGTCCGATTAGCATAAATCAGTGACGCACGATGTTATTGTGCTCGATTTATGAATATTTATGTGACATACTGTGTGTGCTAATAGTGAAATGGTCTCATCATGATGATGCAGTAGACATGTTCGGTGATATTTTATTGAGTTGTAGTTCGTTAATGTTATCGATATATATCTTCATCTTAACAATTGTTTATGTAAATTGATTTGGCAAATGTGACATGTTTTTTTTCGCGTCCAATTAAAAGATTCGTTATCGATGATATCATGATTGTACCAATCTTCCGATTGAATTCTGTAAAAATGAAGATTCATTGCGTCGTAAAATTAAACGTTCTAGTATTAAAATTTTCAAATGCTTGAAGCTAAATCGATGCACGCCCACCGATAAAGATAAAATGATCGAAATTGTGCATTAAACGCGTTTAATGTCGAATTCAAATTGTTTCTGCATGACGTTGACGTTTGAAAGACGTGAAAATTACTCTTCGTGCAAGAAAACGCATCTCGAATCGAAGCACGAACATCAAGGTCGACACTTTCTCATGATTTTGTACGTGTGAATAAAATTTCATTTAACATTCAATAAATTCACTCCGATGCTTTATAAATTTTCCGAAAACAAACAACCGAAACGTAACACAATACGTCAGCGTTTTGTTCGATTCTCGTTTTTTCTAAATGTTACGCCTTGGTTGACTTGCAAATTTCGAGCCCGTATAAGGTTACAGATCCCGTTTAAAATTTAATGAAGTGCAATCTATTATCTTCTACCGTAAACTAAGTACAAAACATATCAAATTTTCAATTATTTTCGATGCATAACCGACGCCCGTTTTCGTTTTCTTCGCGCGCCGTTTCGCTATTCAAATTTCGCGCCAACGGTGAAAACCGATTTTTTTTTGCACACCTCGTTCGAAGCATAACAGATAATATTCGCAGATAAAGCGCAACGCAATTTAATCGGTTAGAAAGGGGAGTGCATATATCGCCGCGAGATAGCGAAGAGTTGATACGCAAAAGCGAAATCGCCCCGATGAGAAATGAGCGTTTAATTCAAACGCTCATTAAAATTATATTTTGCGTTTATATAACGAGCGTCGAAAGTGTTTGTTTTTTTTTTTTCGTTCGTACCTTGGTTAAATATTTGTACGAGATAACAATTTCGCATGCGCCGGTTATGGTCGTGAATTTAGCGCCGCGCTGTCAAAAAAAGCGCGCAAAATAAATGACAGCCGATCTCTGATTGGGCGATATGAATTATTTGAAATTTAATTTAAATTTTTCAATTTGTTCATGACATTATTTTTTTTGAATGTGATACTTTATATTTGTGTCATATGAAACATTAAAATTAAATGATTATACACACTAAAAGGATTCATACAATTAACATACTGACTTACTTTGTTAAATTAAAATAATATAAACAAAATTTAATTAAATTTACAAAGAGTTTATAACAACAATGCGGGCGTCTGCGACGTACTTCGGGTAACCCTTATTTACCACTGCATCACTTTTGTTTTGAAAAATACTTTATTACATCCTCGTCTGATTTATTACAAGCGCTGGCGTTTAAAATAATTTGACGATGCGAGCTTAAATTGCCGCGATGTATTATTTATTAGCGCAATTTCGTATTATTCAATGTCGGACTAATGCCGCATGTCCGGACACCAAAGGCTGCGCGAGTTCCGTTCGTGTTGAATATTTTACTGGCCGTTCGATGGAAATCGATCGTGTGGCTGTTGCATTTAAACTCCGGTGAATTATTGACCGTTCCAAATGGTCGAGTTGCAATTTTCGCGTGTGTGCTCTGTGGTGTTTGTGCGAAAGTAACAAGCGAAACTTTGCTAATGAAAAAGGCGTAAATTCGGACACGAAACTTTGCTTTCAACTAACTTTTGTTAGAAGGATGTGTAATCGAATTCTTTTGCTCTCAACAAAAGAATAATGAGAAATGTAAGTTACTTTCGATTCTGTTTTTCGTCAGTTTTTCACGGAAAACAATAACTAATTTATCCATTAACGAAGATTTTTTTACGAAAAAAAAATTAAACAAATTTCACAAACATCTGACTCAATAACAATTTCATAATTTTCATATGAAAATAACCAAAACAAACAAACACCACCGCGCAAACAGACATTCCACAACACTCCCACACGCAATCTCGTTTTCCCGCCCCGATCAAAACCTTAATTACACCATCAAAGAACACCCACCGCACAAAAGCGTCCGATCAGAAACCGACTACGCCAATGGAAGAAGTCATCCGGAGCGTATTATATTCGGCAAGCTCGCCGTTAAAGCGCGATATTGACCCGAAGCGAACCGTCGACCCACATTAACGGTCTCCGGTCGTAATTCTGCCGGCAAACTGCCCTTCGTGGTACATCCGAGAGGCGGAGGATCGACGGCCGAAAGCAGTTAAATTACAACGAAACCGCACAGGTGGACCGGACCGGTTAAATTAACCCGGCAGTAGTGTTAAGAGTTCGGTTTGATGGCGTCGGGTGGAGGATCGTGGTTTGGAGGCGTGCTGTAATCCGAGGATGTTTTCAGTGGGTTGTGTGTGTTTGTGTGAGGTTTTATTCTTGAAATTTAATTTGGTTTTGTGTTTGATTTGATTTTGGTTTCTATGGGAATGCACCACTCGAGATCTAATTCGGATAAGATTCTGACGCGTATTGAAGGAGTGGGTTTGTTGTTTAGTTATTTGGCGTTTCAGGAAATTGAATGTTTCGTCTTTCACAATATTTTCTTATCTTTATGCAGACGCATTGTCGATTGTCACAAATACGCTTTCTTGGAAGCAAATTTAGAAATATAGGAGAAACGAGGTTTTCTTGGCGCCAGCTTAGTTCGCTGTTTATTTAGCAGATTATTCTCGACCTTTTCTTACCATCAGCGTATTTTTTTTCATTGTAAGTTAACATAGGTAATAAAGTTACCTTCCTTTTGAGCCGGATACGAATTAAATATAAAGCAAGTGCCGCATTATGTACATAGATAAGACGCCGAGAAGCTAAAAGCCTTCACTCCATAAATACAATAGGATTAGTTCGTATTGGATGACGAGCGCACGTTGGATTTTTTTTCTACCGTGAAATTCATAATTTGGTTCGTCCATTTAAATGGAAATATGAAACGATGTTTATTCGGTGGTTCTATTATTTTGTGCGAAATAAACTTTTAATCTCACATTCTATTCAGAATGCTTTATGTTTATCGAAAGCCATGTTGTTTGTACAACTTCATCTAACTTTTTCGGACATATTTATTGTACTACTATTGAGTTTTTGTATTGTTTACTTTGGTCTTATTCGAGCAAATATTCTTATATAGTATTAAATTGGCATAAATTAAGCGTCGGAAAGTTAAAACGAGTTTAATTTGTAAACACTGAGTTCAATAAAAGGATTAAAAATAAACGGCCGTCGTTTTTCATATTTAACATCCATTACCGTAAAAAAAATAATGAACATACATTTTAATTTTCATAGTAAATATAATATAAGGATCGCGTAATAAAATCCATATCAACATAATAAAACGCCCCCATCACTCTTTTATTTACGCAATACCAAATCCGTCGTTTATTCGAAAGTACTTAATAATTTATTTTCACCATACGATATTTGGCCAACTATCCAACCTCATAAATTTCAAAACAGACCGAGTTGCAAAAGCGTTTTACAATAGCTTCATAGGCCACCGTCATCTGAACACAGCCGAAACCATTGTTCTTTTACGGCCGTCACTAATCGACCGATGATTGTCATAAAATTCATTATAACTCTGTTTTATTGTGATTTTTTTTTCGAATCCGAAACCACACCGCGGCCAGATAATGCAATCGGCCAGATAAAAAGTCCTATTTAAAATGTTAATTGTGATCGGCGCTTGCCGGGCAGCCTTATACGTATTGTCGAGTTCAGTGATCTTTCGAAGTCGTTTTTCTGTCTCCCTTTCGCTTGGTCTCGATCTCACTTGACTGCAGATCGGCAGCTATCGATCGAGGATCGTTGCAGAGAAATACCGTTTTGAATTCGAAAATTGGCGCCAATTTATTCAAACTGTACAAGGATCAGCGCTCGCTGTACCGAAGCGTATTAAAATCGTTTTTTGTTTGGGAAATTATTGAATATTCTGTTTTAATCGAATCGGTTTCTGTCGGATCGTTCAATTAACCATCCCTCCCGATAAGGGTGAACAAATTAATCAGTTGCGAACCCTTTTGAAATATTGCCTCGGAACACTATCGATTTCAATTCGATCGTCTAATTTGCGATTCTGACCGCGGCCGTCTATTGGCTTCGGAATAATATAACTTTTTTATATGTTGTTTTATATGCCATTATATAATTTGATCGAAACGCGAATGTTACTATCGGACGGCAATAAAGAATCGGTATACTTTCCCGCGTCTGTCAGAGCGAATGCGAAATAAATCGAAAAACAATATACACCAGAAACCGCATTTTATGAACGCTCAGAGCAAAAGTGAAGCGAGTATAATAAAAGTCGGGCTGAAACATCGCGATTTTCAATTTACGACGTTCGTCATCGCTTTTTTTTCTTTGTTTTTCGGCACGAATCGATCACACGAGCGTATCAATACAAGCCGTTTTGGATTCTTTGTTGTTTTGTGGAAAAACGTTTTCAGTTTCTTCAGCGAGATTCATGTGAAAGCAAACGTGCTGAAATAATAGTCAATTTTGCGTAAATAAAAATATTAAAATGGTATGGAAAAAGGTGTATTTTCATTTTAATGATTTCAAATATTATCCTAACGCACTTCAATTTTATGTTTAATGAAAAATAATATTTATAAAATAAATGTCTTTTCCGTGGAAAAGCCGATAAAATTTAATTAAACGATGGCCGGTGGATGTCTGGCGAGGTGGATAATTTCAAATCGTCAACTTTTACGTCTGACTCGCGTGTTCGTAAATTATGCGAAAATTCGGGAAAATTCGTTTGGAATTTTCCTCGAGTGCTCGTTTAAAGTCCTCACTCGTTCGCAAAACGAGTTTAACAACAGTTAATTAACGATTGGGATTTTAATTAATTCAACCCATAATTTGACCTCTCTCGTCTCCAGCCGTTCATTATGCACGGTGAAAAGTCAGGTCTTTTAATATTTAAGTTTCGTCGACGATTCACATTTAATGCTCCGTGATATTCTTCGCCTTATCTTGTCGTCGTACAACATCGAAGTGCTTGTTGAATGTCGATTTTTTTTCAAGGCGGCAGTAAAAGCATATTCCGTAATGTAATGACACGAATCAAATTTTAGAAAATGGAAGCGGTTTGAAATTTAATTTCCACCCATTTCCGTTCCGCTACTCGCTCAAAAGTCAATAAATCGAATCTGTTCAATTTCCATCTGAGAGGAGCATACGCGACCGCGGATATTGATAAGCGTTTTAAAATTGGAAATACGAATCGGTATTTAATTTATGTTGGTTGGAGATTTATGCGAAATTCGTCGTGCCAACTTGACGATAATTTTTCAAGGTTTATTGTTCGTTTCTGCAAATGAAACCGCGAAAACGTCAAACCTCAAAAGGTGGAAAACTTTTCAGAGTGTACAAATTTGACGCAAAAGATTAATCTGCTCAAAGCGAGTTTATCTCTGACGTATTTAGTTCGTTAAGTATTGAGTATCAGAAAAGTGTTTTATTACCAGTTCGCGTAAGAACGTAATAAAATTTTATTTTTAATACCATCATAAAGGATATATCCCAATTACTATCTCGTACATTATGCAACAAGGATAATTGATAGTATTTTGTCTAATAGCGACATTAAAAAAATTCTAATGACCGTCGCGATTGTCTGGATTCAATCACGAAACCGCACACACGAATCCGCCGTGCAATCGCCGATTTCAAACAATTTAATTTTTTCACTCGTAAAATCTCACTTTCATTTAGAATACTAGTCGTTTTTGTGTACGCACATCCGAAAAACAACATGATGTGTATTTAATGAACGGGAAGTTTGTCTCGCTCCGTATGATTGATGATCACACACGGCGCGGTCATATTTTACGGATTGACTAATCCGGGGCCCCGTAAAACTTAACGTTTTGAATATTTTACAACGCCGCGAACATGATATATAGTCGGGCGTCGTATTATATAATTTTGGATTTTTTTTTTCGGTTATTATATATGAACTCGTCGCGAGAATTGTTCCGAGGATAAGATTTTACGCTCCGTTTGAGAAGGCGCCCTCAGGCTGTACCTTGTCGACTCGTTCATCGGCGTCGGGTCTTTACATCGCCAAAATAAGGAAAATGGGCTAATTTTGTGGTATCTTGTTATAAATTTAATTTTTGCAATTGTGTCAAGGCTCGTTTTAATATTATATTGGTGAAATTTTCGGTGCGCTGAATACTTGGGCGTAGTAACGATTTGATGTTTTGTACTGAAAGTATGCAAATTTTTTTATGGACTTTTTTCTAAAATAAGGCGCGCTTAACAGGTACATCGTTATTTTGCTATAACATTTTTTTATGTTATTTTACGTCAATTTTGTTATTTTTTTGACGGAAGATATTTTTAAATTTTCGTTCACTATATTTTTGGTTATTGAATCAGATTCTATTCGTCACCCAAGATATACATACATATTATATTGATACAATATTATATTATATAAAGGAACTTTATTTAATAAATGTGAGCTCTTGAAATTGTATGTTGCAATATTAAAAAGTAACATCCCGTTATGACAGACAGTGACGGAACAGATTATATTTTAATAAAAAAATATCGTATGTATTATATGTAATATATTTCAAACTATGTATTTTGGGTTGATAAAATATTTGTTTTGTTAAACGATTCGTCATCAGTATCGCGATACTTTATTCGTTTCCCCCATAGCATAAAACGCACACACATGGGTTATATTTGAGTTCTTCGAGATATAAAGTTTGAGCTTCTCTTGGGGATATATGAACGTCAAAGTTTGAGAATCTCGGTGGTTTGATATGATTTTGAAACAAAGTTTGTCGCCGACGTATGCTCTCGTTCGCGCTTTTCACACCGAAAAGTTTCGCTTTCCGCGACAATATTCGAGAACACGTTTTAGTTAATGAAAAAAAAACCAACCCTTGATTTATACAAAATTTTTAGAAATTATGCCATTCCAAGTCCACCTGTATAGGACTGAACTCTTCCGAAGAGTCTTCTTCCCCGTCGAGACCTTAGATTGAGTCTTATTAAATATTAAATTATGTAAATTCGTTCGAAGTAAAACGCGCGATGGAAGATTTGTTGTTTTTTTTCCTTCTCTTTATTCGAAAATGTCGGCTTTTCGCAATTTTTTGTACTTCATCGCTCGAAAATTTTTGTTTTATTTTAATTTTTTTTTCAACAATCTTATTATTTTTCTTCTCAAAGAAACGGGAGTTTTCGCTTGATTTCCTCCCGCGAAATGTGCCGAATTTTTTTTCCATCCAACTTTTTTTCACGCTTATGTTTTGCTTTGCTAAAGAGATAATATTTACGTCGAACTAACGACACATTGAGTCCCGAGGCGGAGCTAAAGCAGACCAAACTTCATTACGAGCATAATGAAAATCGCACAAAAACGCTATGAATAATTTCGCGCAAAAATAACACCCGAACGCCTTTTGTTCGCTATAAGCCAACCTTTTTTTGCACGTTCATAAATTTTATTCAAAATATTTCGTATGTTTCATATAAGCTTATATTTTGTATTGAATTGACCTAATTCTGACCGAGTTAACTTCCGACGGATGAGCAGAACCTCCGCTCGACTGGAAAATGTCTTGATTGCATTTTTGGCATGTCGACGATGCAACGAGGAAGTGCTTTCAAAGTTTTCATTGACATCTTTTATTAAGTTTATGTGATATATTTTCAAAGCACGTCGACAATTTCATTACTTAATTGAAAAATATTATATTTCTTTGATGATAGTATAATATTTTAATAAGATTTATTTAATATTAAAAAAGGAAAATATTAATTGAATAGATACTTAGTTCATGTATAATATAATATGTTGAGAGTACAAAATTTAATTTCAGCGCTGCACTTTGAGTTCTTAATAGGATTAAAAAGTTTTTTTATACAATTATATAATACATAAAATATACACCCATCGAAGCGAAATGATTTCGAACTAACCACATTACAATAATTTTAAAACCATAAATTATTCATCAGAGAAAATAGTTCAATTATGTAAAACTCATACAAAATCGATACTTTCTATACAAAAACTGCAAAAATTACCAAGCACACATGCAAAACACATCTCGCACTCATATCACCATATCGAAATTACCGCTGATTGAGTCGAGAAGCCGCCATTACCGCTAGGAGTACGCGCAACTATTCGATAACCGAGCGGCAGACCGTTAATGCAAATGTTTTACCGTAAAACGGCCGTCGGACGTGGAATCTGCACTCGAAAGCAGAGCCAAGGTCGTTCAGTCGTTGTCGATATCGTTAAACGGAATCGTTAAATTGTCGGATGATTGTTTCGCTTTTTCGTAACGATCGGTTGTAATTGGCGAAAATCGAAAGTCAGTGAGGCGCGAGGTGTGTGCTTTTAAATGGGCACGTTCGCGCTTCGAATCTGCGTCGTGTGTTTTGCTGGGAAATATCCAAGTCGGTGGGTTTTTACATGTATGTATGTGTGTGATTCATTGGAATTTATTCGTGTTTGAGGAAATTAGGTATCAAAATGAGTAAATTAATTTCTTTAACTCGGTTACGGTGTTATATGAATGTTTAAGGTTCTCTTTGGATTTTCCGTATTTTCGTCGTTGCAGTATAAATTTTTATTGCGGCTAAAAGCTTTTCGACAGACAACGTGCTGGCTTAAAAATCGGCGATCGTTTGATTGACGGCGTGACGAAATTGGTTTAAAATATTTAAATTTTTCAAGAGCTTATTTCTCTACTGCTCTTAAAATGTATGAAAAAACTTTGGACAATTTGCTTTTACTCGCTTCGTGTTTTACGCTCAATACAATATTTTAGTTTTGAGTATACGAAAACGATTTGCATACTACAAAATGTTTTATCATAACTGAGGTGAAACTTTTGTTTTATATGTACGAGTATATACAGTATGTATTATCAATTTTGTAAGTATTATATGTGCGAGTTTTGATAGTTTTCCAGCAGTTTTAATTTATAAATTATTGAGGACATGTCAAAATATTGTTTTTAGTGTAAATACATTTCAAATTGTTTCGAATGATTAATAAATGATTATATTTTGTGGAGCAGACGTTCGAAATATTCAATTTTCAAATAAATTGATTAATATACGTATGTAATACAATTATGTATGTTCGAATTGCATTGTTAATTAAAATTGCATTTCTTTCTATAATGCTTTGTCATTATTTTCAAAAGCAACACAATTACAAATAGATCATAAAAACTATAGAAAAAATATAAACTCGAAAAAATTTAATGCTTCCGTGTTTATGTTATATGTATAACAAAAGATAATTTTCATTTGCACAGCAAGTCATTAAATGCACTTTTATGCGAAATTATCTCCGTCTATTTTTTTAGATAATTCCATATAAATCACGAAGCCGACGCAAAACGTGAGATTCGTACGAAACAAGCAAACTGAACGATTAGTACAAGCGAACAATGCAACGCAGACCGGTCACCGGACATACTAGACAAAAGTTTCCCAACTATCTTACTTATTCAAAAACTTTCATTGAATGTTCCAAAAATCGATACCTTCATCTGCATTGAATACCATTTCATTCAAATCCGAACGAACACAGATATGTATCTCCCTAAAGAAAATTCGATTACATTTCTCTGAATGCAAATACATCCGACAAAAACCATTGAAATAAACCCCCTCAAAGGACCAAACCACAATTTCATCCTCACAAACACCACCCACCGTAAACGAGTCCCGGAAGCGAAGACGTTCCCTCGGTCGTGCCTCCTCATCATAAACAAGCACGTCTGGCGAAACCGAAAGACTCGG
The DNA here is from genome assembly GCA_009617725.1 of Hydropsyche tenuis. Lineage (NCBI taxonomy): Eukaryota > Metazoa > Arthropoda > Insecta > Trichoptera > Hydropsychidae > Hydropsyche > Hydropsyche tenuis. The sequence continues at coordinate 806,282 of VTON01000011.1, read as the reverse complement.
AAGGTTTCGAAACCGACCAGAAGCTTTCCCACGAAGACGATTTTTATTCACCACGCACATATATATTATACGTACACGAATTCGCTTTGCCTTTTATTTTGCTCTTTCGATCCGAAGATTTCACGCCCCGCTTCGGAGGCGTATCCTTTTGTTGCAACTCTTTCGCAACGGCAACGAAACAACGATGCTCGTCCATTGTTGTCGCCCGCTTAACAAATCGATCTTCGTGCGTTTTATTGCCGCGGTTGCATCCGCGTAAATTATCTTGTTATTATCGTATTGTTTGGGGATATGCGAGAGTTTGTGTTTATTGGGGTTTTTGGGTGTCGCAAGTGTTGAGTTATGTGTGTATTGTGTTTTGGCGCGGTGGAAAAGAGGTAATTAGTTGTTGAAAGTCGCATTTGATTTAGGTTTTTAAGTGGAACTTTTGTATGGGTGTTTAGTATGAATCGGAAGTGAAAGGAATACATATTTAATTGTTGTTGATTAAAAATAAATTATACGTGTTTTTTTTCTTCATGTTTTCTATCATCCTCGGAACTAGAACCGAGATCATTTTCATGTTCTATAATATATTGGTCACTTCTGTACTGGAATTTAATATCGTAAGTAATCGATAATAACAGCTTTGGTGAGTAAAATTCATGTGAGAATATCAATGAAATTTGTTTATGAAAAGTAAGTATAATAAATAAAATTGTCAATGGCTGTCATTTTCAAATATAGGCTTGGCAAGAAACTTTTTTCGTTTGATGTAACATTTTTATGTAACAAAAAATGAGCTGTGAATAAAATATATGATGTAAATTTTTTTACCCATGCACGAGGGTGTCACGTATTGTTTTTAATATTCGAATAAAGCCAATTTTGTAATTTAATGATTTTCCAAAAAATTTTCGTTTCGCATACTGCGATAATTCTATATTGTACTTTGATATATAATATTTTGATAACCAAAAAAATAATAATACAAATCTTAACATCACAAAAAATCGATTCACATAATCTGATATTCATCTTTGACTTCATAAAAAAAATTGAATATATTACACGATACATATACACCAAACGAAATAGAACTATTGGTACTCGCAACATCGACCATTACATAATTGGGGTCCGTGCGCGTATCAGATCACGAGTAATGGAATACGCCGAAGGATCAACACCACAAACAATACAATTTATATAATACATTCTAATGAAAGGGACGGCTCGCCTTTTAACCGCGTTATCTAACCGGCGAGGATGCGTATAGAGTCCTTCCTCGGCGACTCCCAGAGCTAGTTTTTCGGTTAATTGACTTTTGATGTCCTCATTTGACACGGACGGTGAAAATGATCCGTGGGCTTAGCCCGGCTAGAGTCTAATACTGTTTTTGTGTGGTGTATGATGTGTGTTGGGTAAATACGAGTATATTACTTACGGGATAATGAACGTGAGTGCTGCCGTAATAGCGTTTCATTTTTTCGAACGATTTGGTATTCTTTTGTGATTTTTGTTTGTCACGCTATAAAGTTCGCTTTGTATATAAAATATGAAAGTGAAAACTGAAAGCCAATTATTTCAAATCGATGCTCGAAGCGATAAATTTTAATATTATCGATGATTTAAGTTTTATTTTTCAATACGTATCGCTTCACTGGATCCAATAATAAAATTATAGACGGTACAGTACTTCTATTTTACTTTCATTAAAATCGTACAAATACTGAATATAAAATCGATACTAACATTCATTAGAAACGCACTAATGACAGATTGAAAACTCAACTATCCGAGCGTTCACCTATTTTTTACTCATTAATAGACGATAACGACCCTCCGATGAATATCAGAAGTAAAGAGACACTTAAATACGAATCATTACTGAGTTACACAACGCCGATGACTCATTTGGACGATAATCGAAGCAGAGGTTGGCTCATCGCTTTCTGCGACACGGATTTTCGCAACGGTGAGCGTAACTTTATTCTAATTGCGTGCCGAGGAGAAATTGTTCCTTGCACTCGGATGCAAGTTCAACAAATAAGGAGGTGAAAGGTTGTTTGTGTGTTTGCTTTGAATTCAGACACATCGGCGCGTCGTGGCGTTTCCTATATAGGCGTGTTATTCAATCAATTAAGATTCGCTGCAGATCTGTTCGAGAATTTATTAACTTTATATGGATGCTGTTGGTTTTTTTTGTGTGAATTTTTTTGTCGGTCTCTTTAGTCACCTTCTAGGTGTAGAATTTGAAATGAGTTTTCGACTTGGAAGTTTTATTAATGAAATTGTCCTTGGGAACTTTGTAAGGTTTCGAATTTGATTTTTTTAAATTTCACTTTATATATTGTATATGATAAAAATTGATATTTTTTATATAATAACTTTTATTATATGACTATGTACATTTTAAAATTAAATATTAAATATCAATGAATCATAAAAACTTTTGATTGAGTTTGAGCCCTTTTTTTTGGATTTTGTAAAATTCAAAGTCTATTTTAACAAACTACAAACAATTCCTGAACTGAAAATAGTAATTCAACCCGTTATTGCTGAAATTGAGCCGACTGACTAAAAAAATCTTTGAAAATTTGATCAAAAGGGTTATGGTATATCAGCACAGCCGCGATGGTTATTTGGCCAACATCGCATTCTATAACTAATCTTGACATGTCTAGTGTTTACTTAGGGCCGATCTTTCAATCGTCGGTTAAGAGTTATTCTCGGAATAAGCCTTTTAGTTTTTATGGTTATTCGCGGCCGGTCACGGATAAAGTCACGTATAAAGTCACGGATAAAGTCACGGACAACTAGCTTATAGTTGTCTAAAAACTAAAAGGCTTATTCCGAGAATAACTCTTAACCGACAATTGAAAGATCGGCCCTTAATAAAACAATAAAAAAATTCCCAATTAAGTAGTCATTTACTGTGTTTCTTTTTAAAATTAAATCCGACATTTTCAATAGACCACCTATATAATATAAACATTTAGAATCATTAAAGATGCATCATTTTCATCACTAGACAAAAAAACCCAAATTTCTGCAACATTATAAAAACATCACCTTACCCCAAACTTTATACAGACAACAATTCATTCAAAACACCCAAACAAACACACTAAAACCCGATCGCGCCTCCAACAAAACAACCGACACTCGAAAACGCCAACACAAGCGCGCGCGTCCGTCCCGCTTTTCCGGCAATTTTCCGACTAATTACCCGACAACGGATAAGCTTTTATATTCGCCTCTCTCGGATCCAAGTCGCCTTTTTGCACTCGCCATCGTCGAAAGGGCACGTTCCACGAGCCTCTTTATCGGCTCGTTCGAGCGTCTATGACTTATGGCGGGACGTGAGACACGCTCTCGCGAGCGTGAAGACCATGGTCTTCGCCATGGTTCGGCTGGGAAATCGCGTGATTGTCGTTAGGAGTGGTTGTCGACTTCCTGGTCGGTGGTGGGGGTTGTGTGATGATGGAGGTTTTCGGTGCTGGTCGGTCGTAGGTGTTGAAAGTCGTTGTTGGTGTTTTTTGTGTGGTTTTGTTTTTTTTTTGTTTTGGTGTGATGACAGGTTAAGTGGACAATTTTGGGTTGTTGGATTGTGTTTTTTGAAGATGAAGAAAATTTGTTTTTAAAGATGACGTAAGTTCAAATTTATATGTGTTTGTAATACAGTTCAATAAAATTTTGGATTTGGTTTGAAAGCTCTTTTTATACAAGATAATAAAAAATTCAACTAAACGATTTCATATTTTAAGAAAAATAAATTACAATTTTCATAAGATAAAAGAATATTTCAAATATTATAGAACTGTTGACTATTTTTACATCAACATTCAAGTATAAAAAATTTCTTTGAGCAAATTAAAAAAAATATATCTATATCGCTAAGAAGGAATTGTTCTTTTAGCAATAATTTAAAAAAAATACAAAACAAATAAATATTTAAAATCAATACATTAAATCCCTTTCACTTTCTTCCTTCACAATTTTCGATTTTCCCGAACCATTTATGATCGTTCCAGCGATAAAACGTCGCTCGTTAGTTTTCTGACTCATTTTTTTCTTATACACCATTTCTTTTTCTATTTACCATCATGCCGCTTATATGTTTTTTCTCGGTTTGATTTTGATTTATCGCCGGCCGGCTACTCCTTCGTAAATGTCAGTTCCGTACGGGCACTTTTTTTCACTTGCGATACAATCTTGCGATTTGTTTCCCTTTCGTCACGTCCGTTTAAAGGCGTTGATATTAACATTTGATAAGTCCACAAACGAAAACTGTGTCGTATAAGATCTATTCAAATCGGCTCTCTTTTTCTTCGAGCCGATCGAAGCGTGAAAATCTCTAATTCTTCGAACGAAAGCGAACGGCTTATGTATCGTGTATGTGTATTATTCAGAGCATTTTAATAGTGTTCGATTATACAATCTCGTTTTTCGCTATATCGAATATGTTATTTGATGTTTTCGAAATTATCGATTCGATACAAAGCGAATTGATCGGTTTAGCTACACGAACGGTGCCGTTTGAGGAGTTTTCCTTACACGATGCAGTTTCACGACAAAGGTATTTACTTTCTATCGCGTATATAATAAAAATTAATTATTATTTAGTACTTGTACACTCTGATATAACATAATTATTTTTAACGTCTCAATCAGGTTTCGTTGGAGCTCTTCACTTCAACGATCGTTTTCTACAGAGAAATTTCTTAAACTTTGCGCCGTGAGATGTTTAACATTATGCAATCAGGAAAACTTCGAACATTGTTTTATATAATTTACATAATCGCATATAAATTTATATTTTCAATTTGTTTTTTATCGGATTCTTTGTATTTTTCGAGTTGACACCGTTAGTACGGTACACAACGTATAATTTCCAACTGTCAAGTATTCTTGATTTATGTATAACCCGAGGTCAGATTTAATGTGTAATTTTCAATAAGTATTGCCAGCAACAATTTATCGAATCGATTCGTACCTTCTTTATATTTTCATTAATATTACATATTATCAGATGGAAGATGAACGGCGTCGTTTGCCGAACAGAATTGCAGCACCTGCTTTTAATCAAGAGCAGGTGAGAGAACTGAACGTTGCTTTTTACAACCGTTCGAAGGTCGGAAAGATCATTGCTTTTTTTCAAAAATATCGGAAAGTTATTTTAAGTGTAATAATTTGGTAGTATACTTTTTTCGTAATCAACTAAAGTACTTTCTAGTTTAAATTTTCCGTGAGAATTTTATGATATACATACATATCTGAAACCTTAATTTTGGAATTTAGTTAATGATAATAAAATAATATGAAGATATACAATTTTCTCTTAACTTTTACATTTTCTAGTTGTTTTTTTTTAATAAAAACAAAACAAATCATTCTGTAGTCTGGTATTTCGTTCAGAAAATATCAAACAAGTTTAGTTTGTGCTCACGTATGAAATGCGTACTCAACTGTATCGACATCGTTTCTGTTTGTATCTATAATAAATCGACGTGTAAATTTTCTATGAAGTTATGCATCACGATCGGTGAGAGTCATCATTATCCACAGGAGAGAAAAAAGTATCAGTTGAAATAAACGTGTAATGAATTTCTAAACATTCGACATTGCACGGTGAGCGAATCCCATCCGACATGCTCACCGGAACAACAGAACACGCCAACTTTTTCGCAGAAAATTTTCTACGCATTTTTTCCTGTTAATCAAAGCCTAAATTGGCAATTTACATGGTAGATATTTCACAACATTTTTTTTTGATATCAATCAAATTGAATCGGATGAGTATATTGAATCAACGTGTAATTTTTCAATTAGAAAGTGATTGAAGAACACATTTACCACGCAAGTGTTAAGTTATAATTAATCGTCGAAAAATTCAACGTCGTATTTCAACATAGTCCCGTATTCCACGAATATAATTAATGATATCGGTCATTGCTATTAGGCAGTTGAATAACTTTGAATTTCCATTCTAAGGGTTGATGTTTGTACACATGCGGGTATGTGCTTTCAATATCTCGCTAAATCTGTTTACAAACTAGGCTCGTCAAACGTCTCGTATCTGTTGAATAATTGATATTGATAAACGTAAACGTTTTGTGTTTCAGTACGTTCACAAATTCACGTAGTACTCGCAATACTTTGATAATTTTCCCATTACCGGGTAACGCTGCGAGAAGATATTGTTTAAAAACGTCATTGTGTCAACTATAGCCATTATCTGAACGCGGCATTGTCTCTATAGCCATTGAAATTAATTCGGAATTCACAGAGGGAATCGTTTGCTGGATATGATGGACTTTAATTCGCTCTATTTTTTTTTACTATATTTTCTTTACTAATTGTAAAAGTGCCGAATAACTCGAATACGACCATGTCCTTTCGACCGAAACTTTCCTTTAAAAAGTTCGGATGAGCTGACGTTTCGAAAAGCCGATAGAAAAACTTTACTTATCAAAATACTCGGAACCGCGTGGAGCTTATTAAGCGTTTAAATACGTTTCGGAATGGTTTGATTGAACTTTTTTGATAAAAAAATGCTTTTATTCGAAGTTCTAATAAAATTTATCGTTATAGAGATATAACATAAATGGTTTCATAAATTTTAATATTAAATTAGGTTCATGCTCTCATGTACGCTGTAGACTGGAATAATTCGATGATTATCCTTGCTAACACAAAAGAAAAGGTTCATTTGGTCAGATTATCGGAGTCTTTTGTCTACCGTATAATAAATTCAAAATCTTTAATTCTGTATTACATTTTAAATTATCGATTCGTTCGCAAGGGTCGTATAATCTTTGTGCTTAATTCAAAAAATTAAGTGTAAACACACTTTGTTCAAAGCAAAGGTGATAGTTATGAATATTTAATCACTTTTCTTGCGTATTAAGGGATCAAACCCACAAATCCGAATAAATAATTCAACACGTAAAGCGAGTGAATGTTCAAGCTAGTGCGGGCACAAATAAAATTAATTTATTATTTAACTGCGAATCGATCGGTGTTAACATCGAAAAATTGTATAATTCTATACTTGTTCAAATGCTTTTAGTTTTTCAATTAATCATTCTTTGTTATTGGAATCTGACATCTTTGAATTTCATGTCAAAAAATCCATATGCTCTATTTAACCGGTCATTGATTTTTTACTGAAATTTACCGTAAGTCGACAGTTTTTGTTCTAATTTTTGCCTTTTTTATTATATTGTAATGTATATTCATGACTCCGAAAACACATTCCGATGTGCTTGAACGACTTTGTATTATAACGCTCGGAATTAACGTTATAATCAGTGTTGTGGCACATTGATTTTACGCTAAATTTACTTCAAATGTTTATTATACGACTCGCCCGAAGACTTTATGAAGACGGACTGATTCGTTTTAATTATCAGTTCTCAAAGACAAGTCAAGCGATTTGTGTATAACAATCCTTTTCTTATTTGACGATTTGATTTCTCGATTTCAGGAATCTGGCTTCCTCAAAACCAACCCCTCCAGACTGAGAGACACTTTGACTTCGGCAGGAGATAAGAATCAACCGAAAATGGATTCTGAAAGGTAGGACCAAGACAAATTTTATATCCGCATAAGCTTATTGAGATTTTGTCGTCATTTATATTTGTGGCACGACTTCAAATCTCAGTCCGAATATTAAATCTATCGTATCGGACTTTCCTTCCGATATTACCTGATTGCATCGATTGTTCCCGTTTCTCGTTCACTCTTTTATATATATATTGTAGAATTATTTTTCGATATTGTTATATATACAGTGTCTTTTCATCATACATAGAAGTAGACAGTTGAAAACTAAGCGCAGACAACCGTATCACATGTCACGAGCTAAACTACTCCATCATAGTCTTATGAATTGTAAAGTGAGCTTTACGTGAGTCAGAAAAGTTCTCTCTTTTATATATGCGTTGGAATTTCACATTTTTATAATAATTTGTATAGGTTAAAAGACAACAGTTTCTTTCAAGTACTTCAATTAAAATATGTAAAATATGGTTGTTTTAATGATATTGTATTACGTATCGAAACACAATCTGATTTCCCTGCAGATAAATGATAAGCTGGATCGCAAAAACACATAAAGAAAATACGACCCTTCATAAAAAATCCATATTTTCATCCTTCGAAGCTAATTTCATAATGTACACTTGCTAGAAAGACGAGCGTTCGTGCATTTTTTTCCCGCGCACGAAAAATAAAATATGAATTTAATCCGGCCGGGCTCTCTGAGAGGAATAAGGAAACGGCACGATTTACGACTGGACATTTTGAGACCCGCAACGACCTTTTTTTAATGTTTCATCGCCAGTCGGCTTTTGCATATTTTATTTGTAAATATTTTACGTACACACGTACGAGGCGGGTGTCCATCCAGCCGATGGACTCGTTTGACCGTTATGCGGCAATTTCGATTTTTGCCATATTAAATTGCAAGAGAACTCGATCGTTTTGTTTTCGTATGCATGTGTTTGCATTTCGATCTTGGATTCTGGTCGATGGGATTTGGTTAAACGGTACATGTCGGTGACAGTTTTCCGATGATCGATACAGTTATACGGTGATTGATTGTTATGCAATATATAAATAAATGTGATGTCATAGATATATCGTGTAAATCAAATTATTATTTATCGAGTTTAGTTGATTCGATGAAATGGATTTCTGCAATTTCGTTATCGAAATGTATTAGAGTGGAATCGATTCGAACTTGCTACATAAACATGGTACCAGTTTAATTGAATTTAAAATTGATTGAATGTGTACGAAGTCAAGTATACAATATATCACGTAAAATTTACGGTGCAAAATAAATAATGCGTATCTCGGAATATTCATGAGAATCGGCGTTACTTGCTCACCTGTACATACAAAATTATAATTTAACATTAATCTCGTGTATTAATATTCGTTGGAAAACATTTATTTTTCACGCTAGGAACAAGCAGAATACTTTGTTTCTTTAGTATTGTTATTTTGTATATGTCGGCTTAAACTGAGCCGGATCAAGAATATGAAAAGATTTTTGTTTTTTCCGTGTCGATTAGTGTTATGTTTGTAAAGTGAATGAAAATAAGCGAAAAAATAGTACGAGCGTTTTGTGTTTATATTAATGAAGGGATATTGAGTTTTTTGTAAGGTTAGAGAGATAATGGATGAAAAATAAAGCCGAGATTAACGGGAAAGATATACCAATATGTTGTATACTTTTGTGTGGAACGGAATTTTCCAGGTGATGTTTTCGCTCGAAAAAAATTGAGCAAGGTTGCCGTTAGGATTTTCAGCTTGTGCAACGGGAAATGCTAGATAGCTAGTTTTTTCATTCGTGGTTTCAAATTAAAATGCTCTTCCGGTCAAAGCTTTTGTATGAGACAAGGGAAAACTTCGCTAATTCCCCACAGCGGCCTGCGTTGAAATAGCACACTTGCTTGCAAAAGGGTAGACTTTTAATCAATTTTTGTTACCGTTATATGAGTGAAATTTTCAATGATCAATATGGTTTAAGATTTCATGAATTTTGTGTGAAAATAACAAGTCTATCCATATATTAATAAATCATTGGCATCTAACTAAAATTTGTTAGCCGCGCTTCGGATGGTACAATTTAATCAACAACATTCGATGTTTCTTCGCAGTTCAACTAATTCGTTGACGTGAGAGAAATTTAACTTTTCAAGATTAACTTACAAGTTTTGATTGCGTTCTCGTGCGTTCATTAATATATTATTTTTTATTCGACTACGCTTCGACTAAACTCAAAAAATTTTTTTTTTTCATATATGTATAATTTGCTTCGTTTTGTTTTTGCTTCGTTTTGTTTTTGAGAAAAATATAATATTTCCAAGAAATTTTCAATTTCCATTAAATTCATTGCTGTTGAAATTTGAAACCACAAAAGTTAAAACGGTATTAGCTTTCAGCCACCGAACGACGAATATGTTTTTTTATTATGATTGTTTTTGCGTAGAAAAACATGTGTTTTTTCATAAATAAGAGAGTACTTTAAGGAAACAAATCTAACAATAAGTTGACGTTTTGCTTATTTATTTTATTATATTTCATCGCGAAAAGAAAACAAATTTCAATCAAGTTCTCCGGATTAATTTCACTATCGCCCCCGGCCTAGTCACAAAAGGATTACTTTTTCATTGCAGAATTAAAATTAAAGATCATATCTCTAATTAAAAACGGTTCCGATAATTTCCTTGAATATTTTCGTGGAGGTCAGATTCCACAATTTTCAGGTCGAAAGTGACACCATCAATTCGTTTATTGTTCAACCTTGAAACCATACGAAATACGTAAATTTTCCAAATATTGTCATTAATCGGGTCAGAAATTTTTTTTGTTTAATCCTTCGCAACAATTTTTTTCTGATATAATATATGCAATATAAGTTCAGTGGGTGAGGTCAAATTCAGCCATATTCAGTGTAGCGAAATTTGATTGATTGCGCCTCGATTAGTGAGGGGTTGTCATAATTCATCATGTCGTCAAACTAAATAATAATAGGCGGATATTAAATTTTCGCGCTAATTAAAATATTTGCGCCTCTGTCCTTAATGTTTTCCGGGAAATTTTGATAAAATGACACTTTTTTGACGGTCGTGGTTCACGCTTTATGTTGCGAGGAAAATTCTTCAGATTCCACATTAATAACGAAAATCTGAAATTATATTCTTTTTATGTTTCATCATTGTTTGAATAATCAAATATCATGAAAGGTCGTCGTCTTTTTTATTCGAGTCCTCTTTAATAAAATCGCTTTTTATTACTCATGCAACGTTCAAAGGAAATTCTTTCATATTAAATAAATATTTATCGTATAAGTTTACATATGTGATTTTGAGGTCGAATAAAGAAATGTTTCGCTTCTCCCTAAATCAAAGAAAAATTCGCGTTTGTGAAAGGATACCGTGAAAATGCGAAGTGAAAAAAGTGAACTCGTGTATTTTTTCACGTTCGTACATTGAATTTTTAATTTATTGCGTCGGTTTTTTTTTCAGAACTCGCGCCTTTTTTATTGGTTCAATATTTTCGTATGTAAGCGTGTCGAGAAACTCTCCGTGGTACTGTTAATGAAATATTCAAAACTTTTCCTTGGGTCGAAAGCGAGTATCACCGCATGGGCCAAAGGATACCTCCATACACTTACCACTTTATCCCTGCAACAAAAAACTTCATATATATTTTTATTTTTTTCAAAAATCGGATACAATCTGAAAAAATATTTTTAGAAATTTTAAGATTGAAACAGGAATAATCTTAAATTAACTCACTTTTTCAGTAGAAATTGGATATAATCGGGTCTAGGAGATTTCGGAAGCTCTCACCTTTCGCGGAAAACACCTTTTCGCTACACTTAAATAATTTCCCGAATATTTCACGTCTGCCTAATGTGCGACGAGATAAGGACATCCTTGTTGGCCTTGGTACCGAAACGCTCCAGATTATTTCCCGCAGAGCGTACAAAGAGCGGAAAATTGCCGTTTATTTTATCGCATTTTTCCACGACACGAACGCGACGTTATAATTTCGAGACAGGAAAAATTCGCTTCTGCGGGCTTTCATTGAGCCAATTGTCTCTTTTTTCCCTAACTAAAAAAATGTTTTTTTTTCGCAACAACATATTGAAAAAAAATCTCGATTTATATAGATTAAATTTCGCCGCCGTAATCGAATTGATAGAATCACTTCGTGCAGATGTGATTTTTTTTTCTTTCCAATCCCTTTTCGACAAAGGACACAGAGAGTGGACTCCGAAAAATAATAATAAAATTTCAATAACAACCGTGCGCTTTGGCGTACCTTTTCTGTTGAAACGACTCTAAGGAGAAGGGTTTGTTTCTCAGCCAATTTACCCACTGGGGATAAAATACAGCCTTCGCAGGGTTATTACTTCTTTCTGGCTGTACACCGAACGCCCATTTGGATGCGCAACGTTTCGTTCGAGGGCTGAAATGGCCGGTCTGAAAATATTCACGTACAACGGCGGGGCTCAGTCATTTGCGGGATTTGCGTTCTCGTAGAATACTCTTGCATGGATAGATCCGCAATGCGCAAGCACTAGCAGTTTCCAAAAGCCATATTTCAAGTTAATTAAATTTTTTGTTGTGTCTGTATTAGGATTTTAATACTCTGATTTTGGAGATAGTCTGCGGTGTTTTTGTATGAAATTTTGTTTAATATATTCGTAATATTTCTCGGAATGGTTTAACCTTTAAATGTCATGATAATATCGTCTTGTGGTGCTAAGAGTCTGTGTTCTGTGAATAATAATAGAATGAATGCACTGTTCGTTGTCAATATTTATGTATATTTGACATCATATTCGCGTACTGAGAAACATCGATTGTTTACATTGTTTCTGTATTGACACATCTATTCTACATAACTTGTCCACAATTTCATTGTTCGAGTTTGCTCAAACGAAAGAAATATTATTTTTCTAAAAACCGCACGTTACATAATAACGAAATCAATTCCATGAAATTTTCATTTCATACATCAATAACGACAAATCAAACATTAAATTACATTTTTACCGAACGGAACCGACTTATATAATATTTTTCATTTGTGCTCGAACAAACCCACTTTCGAGCTATAAACACTGTGTTTGTATGTTATTCGATCACAGAATTTTCTACGAGAACGTTAGAACGTTAAAAAATTAAGACGCTCCGCCGGGTCGAAATAAAACCGCGCGAGCTTTCCTCTTCGACTAAATCGCTTTCGTGTCGGGGCTTCCCTCTATGTACAAATAACTTTATCAACTTGTTGCTGTCTACTTAAGGAGCTTAAGCGAACCGACCACAAAAGCAATAACCTTAATAGAATGCCATAAAAGAGGAGAATTTCGAGTGGCGCTTAAAGTGTTTAATAACACCGAAGAAAGAGGCACCTAACAAATATTGCAGGCGGCTCTCACTCGTTAATATTGTGCGAAATATATGTTATTGCCGACGCCAGTATTTCAAAGCTTCAATAATTAATTCCGCTCGCGAGTGGAGAATTACAACCTCGGGCAATATTGTTGAGACCTTAATCCGGGTAGTTGTGGTCTCATCTTCGTCACGGGATCGATTCGGCGTGGGCTACCTTCAGCTGTGTGCTGAAATATTAAATTTAATACGTACTATCCGCCTATTAGATTCTTATTTGTTCTATCTTGTGTATTGTTTAACAATATGGTGATTTAATTAATGGCCTTTATTTACTGTCGGAACTTATAAATCTCAATAGCTTTGAGGTCGTGTTAAAATTCGTAGATAAATTCTCACGGAAATCAGCGATATCAGATTATGGAAGTCTATAAATTCATTAAAAAATAGTAACGTGTATGATATTTTAGATAATTTTTTTTCATGTCATCAACGCGAATGCTTCAAATTAGTTATTTGTATAATTGCAATGAAATAATCTAGCCATTTTTTCATATTTCAGTATTTATTTTTGATCAAAAACATAAAATCTTTGTTTAATCTGCATTGTCACTTTTTTATAATTTAGTGAATAAAAAGTTAATCTCGAGTCCGCCAATAAAACGTATGAAAAACGCAGATCCTTTCTGCTATCATAAACATAAAATGTTTCACAACTTCATAAAACAACAGACTTTGCGGTTGTTCATCGTGTGCATCTTGAAGATCACAATAGCGATAAACACAAACTAAAGAAACCCCACAGAACAGCAAGAAACTTATTCAAACGATGCAAACTCAGAACACATTACTCACGAATCCAAATCTAATATTGAAAACCGATAGATAAACATCGAAGTTTACAGTTCGCGTCGACCGCAGCGCACACGTATAAATCAAAAAAACACAATACCCTATAAAGCGTATCGTAAATATTTCGATTTTGCACATCCTAGCGCAAATCTATTTGTGTAACCGTTTTCCGCGGCGGTCGTACATCAAAACCGTGACATTTATACGGAGCTTCATTACGCCGAGGGTTATCTGGCGAGGAGGATCGTGTTCCGGAGGACGTCCTCACATTATGAACGGGCATATAATAAAAGCTTTCGAATCCTGGAGTCAAAGAATTGTGCGCAAAACGCGAGATTTATGCGGGCCCTATTCCGTCGTGTGCGTTTTTGTATTCAAAGAGCGCGGACACACAATGTGCGAGCGTATAAGAGGATTCGGGAAAATCGCGATTTTCTATGCAGGAAAAATATATATGATATTTTTTTGGAGTCGTACGGGAGGAAAATATCGCTTTTCAAAACGGTTAGTGATTTTTAACGGGCGAATAAATTTTCAGATGTGGGCGAGCGCGAAGTTTTGCGAAACGCGTTGAATTTATTGCGATTGTGGCTGGAGTTTGGCAGAAATATTAGTAAAAAATGTATTTGCATATCTTTGCATCGTCATAATTGTAATCTGCGATTTGCATATCTTTCTTGTATAATGTGTAGCGAAAAATATGAAGTTGCTCGGATGGCCCGTTAGCGTTTATTAGGTTCTTTGTTCGGTTGAGTCTACGGCTACGTCGTAGGTGGTTAAGTAGTTCTATAAAAACGGTTTTGAATTCTTATTGTAGAAAAAATTGGATTTAATAAATTGCTAATAAAAACCGAAGATGATTTAAGTACCTGTCGGTCGACGTCAGTAACCATACCATGTTTTTATAGCTCGAATTAGAGGTAATCGGAAATCATAAAAGCTTACTTTGTTTTTTGTTTGGTTTTTATTTAAAAAAAAATATTCATTATATCTTTGAATATATTTTTCATATTATTTCAGGAAGATAATTAAAAATGCTTGTTTTGTTCGAGCTTTGGTACGAGCTGTTTTCTTTAATAATAAAAAGGTTGAAAAACTCGCGAGTTTTTTGACGAAATCTCTTAATTTCACTAAATAATATAAAAACTTCAGAGTTTTTTTCATAATCTTGACTCATAAAATATATTGCATTTTTTTCATCATTCGCAGAGAACGAGCTACACTTTTTGTCTTACAGTTTCGATAAATTTCCACATTTATTTTTTACGTACCACACAGATCTCGCGAACATAGATAGTGAGATTTCATTATGATAGATTGGTTTTTGTAAACACAAAAAATCTACTTATGTAAAAAAAAAAATACTGCGTCTTTGGCATTTATTTCACGGAAGTAAGATTTCAACTTTGAATCATTACGAATGGCGTATTTTGTACTTTGAAATGAGAACAAAAAATTCAACGTATTATATTATATGTCATGATTGAAATTTACATATATACATAATATATTATATTATTATATAGGGATTTTATTGTCCGAAATTGTTAATATATTTTTTTTTTTTGGACTAGTGCACAATTACTATTGATGTAGATTGAACGTATAAAATTAAAGTTATATTCATAAATGTAAAACGATTTCGCTACAATATTATGAAATGTATATGAGATTACATTGTTTCGCGAATTCGTTTTATACGAGTACGTGAGTGTATTTCACTCGATCTTCAAATTATGGAATCAAGATTGGGAACGTTATTATCACGTTTTGTGCAAATTAAACAACGCTTTGTGCAAATAATAGTATAAAAGCATATACAGCAAAGACAAAAGCAATTAAAGGATCAGACGTCTGGCGCTTTTGCTCGGTCGAAATTGCTTCAATACTCTTCCATTCGTTTTGTCCGAATTAATCGTTTTCATTTTTCAATTTAATTAAATACATTCAATCCATCGTCCGAAATTAATCGACGTACATGCTCGTGTACGCCTTCAAAATATTATATGATACGACATTAATTTGTCTTTTGTTCCATTTGTATTGGATTAAAGTCACTATACGAATACGATCAAATGGTTTTTTCACATGACACATTCTAGTAAATATGTATGTATATAATAATTTAATCATTACAAAGTATATTTATGTGTTAAACGAGTTATATATTACTTGTTTCACAATATAAATAAACTCTATAAAAAATATATCTAATTCACGCAAAAGAAAATTGGTGTTCGAAAGAAAAAAAGCCATTATGAACCTAGTCTTCAATTATTCAACACTATAACTCCTGAAAGTTGTACTACAGATACAGTGCGAATGTTACAGTATAACAATTTGAACCCGCTAACCATACATTAATATCTAACATTCAACCGGGGATTCTCTTCAATCGACGTTCCACTCTGTATTTAATTAAGTCACAACGGTCGATATTACATTACTGTGTTTTCCGGTTAAATTTAAGAATTTTCAACTAATTTTCTAGTTCTGAAGTGCTGTTATCGTGCGTGTTATTTGTGGCTCGTGTCGAACGTTCGAAGTCGAAATTCGCCGGGAAATATGTGCGGTTAAAGTTAACAGTTAACGTTTTCCGGTTAACGGCGTTGCGTTACGCGTTTATTTACTTAACCTTTTTTTCATTGTCGTCCCTCATTAGTAACAGCGAGCGAATGACATTTTATGGAGTTTGCATTCAAAATTATTCTTGCCTCAAGTTTCGTACATTTTCATTTGCTTATTGAATTTTTGATTCGCCCGTCTGAAAAGTTTGCATTAAAGCTCAAAAATTTTCGTCTGTCTTGTGTTATTTCTATTCCATCATTTATCATTTGTGATGTATTATGAATTAAGTTTTCGAATAATTTTATTTGAATTTTTCTCTAAAATTTATGCGTTAAAATAATATTATATAATTCATCATAAAATAAATTCGAAGAAGCCAAATAATATATAATAATAACATAGAAAATAATATAATATTTAAGTCTGTCTACTATATAAAAAAGAACTTAGAACGTAATCCGATCAACATGACTTTGTTATTATCACGTAATTTGCTCGGAACAAATTTACGTTCTCCCCTTCAGCGAATTTCCTTTATCTAATAGTGGAATAAAATCAACTCCCTTCTTTTCTTCGTAAAAGAGGGACGCGAAAAACAAGCAGTCACCTTCAAAACGGTCTCCACCTGAACTGAATTATTTCTTTTCCACGCCTCCAGACGACCCTCACCCTCGAACAAACCCGATTCGAAAACGCACCGCAACATTACAATAACACACGACACAATATGTCGTGGGAATTCGCCTATATACAGACCAAACAGCACAAGAACCCCGTCGCCATTGTGCGCTTTATCATCGCGGCGACCCGGAAAATGTTAATATTACAGCAGATATTCCATACATTTACTAGTCATGCTCACATATCGAGCAGTGGGAGTTTAGTAGAGGATTTCTCGGAAATCGCAATACGACCAGACCACAATGTAACCGAGACGAGTAACGGTTGACCGGACCATAGTTAATGAGCTCACTGTTACGTGTGCAAGACGAACTCGAAGTACGATAAATATACACACACGGTCTCCTTTGCTCGTTTTGTTTTGTTCTGCAATTGTGTTTCGAGTTGCATTCGTTGTTTAATTGTTTTTCTCGAGCTCTCAGATGCTGTTTGTCTTGTGTATGTATGTTGATTGATTAAATGGATTTACTATGTATGATGTGTTTCAGTATTAAAAGACCGGTTTATTCATTATAATTTATAATGTATAAAACGAAACCTTCATAAAATTTCATGAAAATAATATTATTATGTAATCAAAATTTAGCATTTGAATTTCAGATTAACGACATTTCGGCTTTACTGCGCACTGTTACTACATATAATTAAATAACTGTAAAGATCGATTTATACAACGAAAACGGTAGTTTTCCCGGCGAAAATCTCGAAAATTAATATTCATAGATGTTATTTTGTAATTTTATTGCATAATAATTCAAAATTTTGTGCGTGGCCGGTTTAAATTTTCATATTAAAACTTTATTGCATTACATATGAGGCTATTATTCGAGTTAGCCGCACTTCGCATTTTGTTACAAAAGGTCAGCGTCGATTTGGATAATACGTTTCAATTATACGAATTGCAAAACAGTGATCACTTGATTACAAATAACGAAGGTCTCGTTTTTAATTTAATAAGTACAACTACATTTTGACCTTTTCGTAATGTCAAAATCATCATTGAGTTTTGACAACGAAAAGGAAATCACATTTGATCGGTTTGACTTAATTAGTTATTACTTCTTTCATCCATTTTTTGATTATAGGTTTTATTTTAATTAAATTTTGAAACGGTTCACGCTGTTTGTTTTCGGTCTCGTTTCGTCTCCTGTTTGAACATTGTCGGTCGAAAACGTAACATTTATATCCCCAAAGGGTCCCAAAGCATTCCGAGGATTATCGCCGAGGACTTCTCTAAAGAGATTATCCCCTAATGAAATTATGCCCCAAAGAAATTCACTCCAGAAAGGAGTATCTGTAATTATCCCGTTTACTTTGGATTTAAACTAGTCAAATTTCTCACTTTAATTTCAAGGATTTCTTTTTGAGTTCTGTCTACGAATCGTATATTCTACACGAAAAACAACCCAATTTTTCTCCCTTTTCTCGGAACAAAGTATACATACCTATTTCAGGGTCGTAGATACGTATTAAACAGAGATTGATAGGAAAAATGATATTGTTTTCCAGCCTCTCGAAACGACGCAGGAAAATTGAAAGACACGTACGTGTACAAAAGATCGGAACCTTTCACCCATTTCAAGCCGAATGACAATGTTTTCGATTTTACGATAACAACGCGTCCATATCTGAGATTAGTTTGCCACGCCAACATGTTCAAAATGGTTTAATTTCTAAACGAGAAAGTAGTATTTCTAGTGTGATTCCGTAATAGGTTACGGCGAACTCAAAGGACACGACAAAAATAGAACTCATATAAATCATTATATTTGACATTTTACTGTCGAACATTTTATTATTTTAAGTAGAACACTTGGAAATATTGAAATATATATATTTTTTTATTCGTGTTCATGAAAGTGAAAATTGAAGGTTTTTTCATATCGTATCGTTTGTGATTTAACGAGATAAAAATTGGAGTTATTGATAAACTATAATATACGAAAAATAGGTGAAAACGGCTTTTTCTTACGATGTATCAAAAATATACAAAAGAATACAGAATAAAAAATGTGTTTCGTTGGAATTTCTTTGTATATTTGGTTTTTAGTTTTTACTTTCGTTGCACCAAATGTGTATTTTCACAAGATGGAATTTGAATTTTTTGTTGAAACTATAGAATTCAAAATAGCAATCATCTGATTTTACTATCAAAATACTATGCCAGCTCCTGTTGGATGGCTTGAATAAACTTGAATAAACAATACGAGCGAAAAATGTATAAGTAAGCGATGAGATGTTCATTTTCTTGCGGTCATGAATAATACATGAACATCATAACTCAAGCGAGTGTAAGAAGTCGGGCAGTGTGCATTAGCAGTAGCCGCTTCAGGAGAATTTCAGAAGAATTTTCAGACGGCGCACAACTTTATTCAAATGAGCCAAATTGGATAAAATATGTACTGCACGTTCCGAGGCTGGATTAATATGAATAGTAGAAATACCTTTTCGAGTCGTCGTTTCAATAACGAAACGCGCGAGGTATTCCATGACATATTCCTACCTCATCGTTAGTACTGAAAATATGTAGTTAATATAGTACTTACCAATCTACGCTTTGCTCACCGCATATCTGAACTGTATTTGATTATCAATCTAGTTCAAATATTACACTATATAATATATACTATAATAATTAATATTTTGTAAATATTCAGATTACCGAGAAAACATTGCAGTGAATATTGTTAATCGAACTTTGGCGCTAAATTAATTTATATTATATTTCGAAATTACTATTTCATTTTTATATTGATTTCTTTGTCATAATAATTCATCATAAGTAAATAATCCAATTTGGAGACAATTACAATTGACAAATTTTTCTTGTCGCTTCTAATTGTGTTAACATCGTGTAATATCAGATTACGTTTAGTTAAATAATCAGATTAGTCTAAAAAAAAGCAAAAATTTTAGAGTAAAATAAAAACACGTCCTCCTTTTGAACATCATATGGTGACTATCATATCAGTTTCAAATTCAACATCTCTACTTCAAACACATTTCGACGACAACCTCCAAAACCAACACACCACAAAACCGCACCTGGCCAACTGCAGCATCCGAGATAACAGCCGAACTTCTTCCAGCACGGACAAACAGAAGAGGTCTTATCCAACGTGCACACATAAATCACGTTCTTTGTCTCGAGCGTGTTAGCACCTTTGAATCGGTCGTTACGCTAATTCGTTCCGCCAGGGGTTGTCAACCTCGTCGGCCGATGACAAATCGGCGCCAGTTTCACGCTCCTGATGACGCCCGTCGTAATGGCCGCTAATCGGTCAGCCATTTTTTATTTTGTGTTTCGTGTAAAACGAATCCGATCGAAAATGAAAGTTGGTTGAGGGAAAATTGCGTTAATTGTCGTTGTGATTTTTTGAAATGAGGAAAAGGATGTTGCAGGTTTTTTGTTATGAAATAACAGGTAAAATTTTGTGGGAAAAGTTGAAAAGGTTATTCAGTTAATTTTATAAAATTTTCCTTTTATTTAAAAAAATATATATACGGAAAGTTTCCCGGTAAAGGCTGAGACAAATTTTATCGCCGTTTCAAGACAACTCGGGAGTTTACTACGACAACCCGCGACCATTTTCGTTGTTTCTCGTCTTGTTGTTGTTGTTATTTGTTGCCGTCCAGAAACCGGTTACGATCGAATTCGAAAGATCAATTCGTTCAGAATCTGCTTGCGGTAAGAGATCGTGAGGCGAACGAGTCTAACGTAATAATTGTGCGAATCGAGATTTCTTTTCAATTCACCGTACAAGAAGCGATGACTAAGGGGATTTTTCTCACAGGCCGTACACGTAACATGCCGTAATACGATGAAATGCATGTCGTTAACCCAAATAGGAAAAAATCGGGCTTTGTCTAATTCCAACATATCTTTTGAGGTCGAACTCGATGGCTAATGAGACGTCTCCGCTTCGGACATGTGCAATCGAAGGTTGCGCAATGTTTTCGGTTTTTATATGCGGGAAAATTGTTCGTCACGACACGGTAACTATCTCCATTATTATTTCTTTCTTCGGGTATCCCTAGAATTTTTTGTGTTGAACAATGGTCGAAAACAATGAGGACGATGGTTTTTTTTTTTTTTTGAAAAATGTGTATATTTTTCGAAATGTGTATCTTCAAAAACTTCCGCGCTCAAACGAGTTATTTCAGCTTACTTTCTTTCTTTCTTTTCGGTTGATGTTGCGCGCCTTTTGTCTCGCGTTAAATGTAAATAGAGACTTGTTGCGTAACAAGTTGGATATCTGCGAAAAAGGGAAACGGAAAAGTTTTTTTTCTTCTTCTGAATTTTCGTTTTATATTCAGAATGCCAGATAGCTTTCGATGTTCGCATTGAACAGGTCAAATTTATGTATATTTAACGAGTGTTTTCAGAAATTTCTATGTGTATGCAAGCTTTTCATAGATTGTGTGTTTTTCAATTTTCATAATTTATTTCGTCTTTCTTTTCATAATTTATTCATTATTTGAATTGAAATTAGTCTTTATTGTGTATATTTCGGCAAATAGTTAATTAAACGAATGCAATGAACTTTTTGAAAAGTTTTCTTGTTAGAAAATAGTCGTTTCATTCGATCGCTGAAAACGATGAAAGGAAAAACAATGAACCCTCGAGTTCGCTTTTATTCGTTAAATTTGCCCTCTGGGCTCTTATTTATGAAATATTAAAAGTTTTCTCTCGACATATTTTAGTAGAAAATAATAAATTTTCTTATTTTTCAATATTAATTTTGCAGGCCAAACAAACTATATTCAATTTGATTCGTTTTAATTTCGAAATTGCTTTCATCCCGCTGTGTTTGACCTGTATATCGTATTTTTACAATTAAAAATAAAATATTCAGAATTCGTTTCATGTCAAAAGCACAAAAGAATAAAACAGAAGTCGAATAAAAAAGAATAACAGTATTCGGCTTAACAACAGAACATTCAAAATCATCATAACAAACCAGAATGTCATCAAATACAATTTTGCCAAGTTGTAAAACCGTTTTATGGCAACGATTCTATCTTTTATATTAATAAAGTTAATTTTAATGGTTGCCACTTTCGTGCTTGATTGACTTTACATGCTAATGTTCAATAACAATTTAATTCTGAATAGCCCAATATGTTATATGGTTGTAAAAAAGAAGCCGATGTTTTCGTTTACAAAGCATATATGTATATATTTTTTTAATTTAAAAATTCTATACTTTTTCGTATAAATCGTATTTTACCTTTTTTTTCAAGCCGTAAGAATTTTATTGCCACGTTTATAACCTGCTCAATTTCCATTAATTACATCTTTCAAAAAAGAAAAATCACGAACTCGCTATTATCTCTCATCATTTCAGCTTTTGAATGTAATTCAAATTTCATTTTTTTTTTTTACTATTATTTGTTTTGTAATCCGATATGAATAATTTTTATAAACAAAAAAATGAGACTCATCAAACGATAAATCTTCCACGAAAGAGTATTCTTATTAAAATTTTAGCTTTGTATTATATTAATGAATTTTTTACCATTCAATATTTAGTTTTTTTTTATATATAAATACATCGTAGAAATAATTTATATTGCGCTACGAGAAGCAGAAACAGTAAATAATAATTTTCATAATCACATTAACAAGATAATAGATTATTTCATGAAAAACAATAAGCAAAGAAGGATTTATAATACAAGAACATAATTTACTTTCACTACGTGAAAGTACAAAACCATTAAAAGGTCGATCATAAACAAATAAAATTCTAATCCAAGCACACTCAATCAAGCAAAACCACCATAACCACCAAGCTCGATTTTAATCACCACACATTTTTACCAATCATCGACACCATTCAAACCCGATTGATTTGCTTACCAAACGGTCACATTGCCGGACATATTCGCCATCCATTCAGCAATGGGACAATCAACGCAGCTAGCCAAACCACTTTCTTCTCGTGGGCTATTAGCGTTTGCATTAGAGAGCAAAACCTCTTCTGGCTCTTTTTGCAGGGTATCGTCCGTTTTGCAAGCCCGTGTTAAATTCCGTATATGATCATGGCCTCTTCTGCGGTCGCCGACGTCGGCATGCTGGGGTCTAACGAGCTGAAAAGTCGAAAAATGCGCACATGAGGAAGTCAGGATTTGCATATATTGCCTTTGGTAATGCGCAGTTGAGTCGCTTTGCAGGATGCAGTTTAGATTGTGTATCTTGTGGGTTTATTTTTAGTCGAGTATGATAATGTTATTTTGCAAATTTCTTCAGGCTTATAAGCAAATTTAATTTTTTTTTTGTGTCATATTAAAATAATCAATTTTCTCACGTCAGCCTTTCTAAAGATAAATCATTTTCTGAAGAAAATTGATGCCAAAATATAATACGTATATATTCGTTTTTTTATATCTATATATAAAATACCTTTCTCAAAATACGCCGATCGAAAATAGTGTTATCGTGCGTAAAACATAAGAGCCGAAACCCATTTGCACTAATTCTATAGAACACGAACGGCGAAAGGATTCGTCCTCTCGAAAAAAAAAATGCGTATTACAAAAGTCGCTTTTATAAATAGGCAGATTCGTTTGAAGCGTGAAAGCGTTTCATTATTTCGCAAATATACTCCATTCTTTTAACAGTGTTAGTCCCTGAAACTTTTGCGACGTCCAATTTATCTCTTCGTACGGCATAGCATCTGAGGTCGTGTTATATCGTAAAAACAATATATTCCGAGTCGTATCTGAATCCTAAATTTTTATCGTTGCTTCTGAGCGGAGGAAATAAGGGCCTTTAGTCGACATTGAAAAAAATATTTAATATCGCTCAACTTCGCTATGTTCTATTATTTCTTTTTATTATTTTTGTTTGATCCACCTACAGCAAGAATTTCAATGTGGGAGAGAAGAAACGTTTCTCTCGTTCATATCGCTTTCAATCAACAGAATAGGGTTTTGGACAAAATCTCCTTTTGCGGTATATAATATCGGCTTACATTTATGAATTTAATAAAACCGCTTTGAAGTGGTGAAATTGCAAAAACGATCCTATTTTTTTATATTATTTTATTACGCACATATTGCCGGTGACTTTTTTCCACTAATAAATTTATTCTGGTTTCGCACAGCATAAACGTTTTTTTCCCACGGATATTTTCATAAATTTGCACTTCAATTGCGCGACGTGTGCAGTATAAACATTAGAGCGAGCTTAATTTTACGGCCAGTGCGTTCTATTGCGGAAAATGCATGTATCGGAAAAAGCGGCCAAAGCACATATGAGAATATATGCTTCCATTATGGAATGTTATTTACTACCTGTAATCTCATAAAAATATGAGCATTATTATCTCAGAGTTTAAACATTTCTTTGTGTTTTATCGCTGTGTATATTTTCATAGCATCTTAGCATAAAATGTTACGCAAGATTATGAATCCTTACCCCATTTCCTAACTAAGTATTATACACACAATACTATTGTTTACACGTGGTGCTTTGAATTAACAATGTTTGATATATGCAGGAAACGTTAAAGCTCACTGAACTGATATGAAACTTGATTATTGATGTGACAACAGAGCTAATCTTGATTCCATATCGAAATCCAGTACATTCACGTCTCGCAAGTTAATCGAACATCAACGCATTCAATTATCTAAGTTCTGCGTGCGTGACTTAATTGAATTTTATCCGTTTAATTAAGATTTCGAACATTATTATTATTATTATTATGGTAGTTGGTAATTTTGGAGAGCGAAACGGAACGGTGTTTGGAGTCGGAAAAGATGGAAACGACAATAGATGTTGGTAAGATTTTTCCAACAATGGCAACGGCAATAAAAATGAATTATTTCCATGGACGTTATCACCCTTTGTTGTTTCTTTGAAATCTTCAACGAAATTACTGACGAGGAAGTACGAGAGGTTTGTTGCTATTAAGAAAAATGCAAATGTTCCTAACTGGAAAATAATGATCTTATTAATATGTAAAGTGTACGTGGGCCATGACAAATTACTTTTTTTTCGTTGTGCTTACGATAGATATGTATTTCGAGATCTAATTTTAATAATTACGGTATTGAATAATTTATATTTTTTTCATAATAGGGCCCCCATATAATTATTCGAAATCATGTTTGATCATCGACTCGGTAATAACTCAAATTACATATTATAATTTTATACAACATCATGATTTATTAGATCATGTATATTTTTAATCAGTTTTACTTCTTATTCAAATTCGAACACGAAAAAAAGTATAGATCGAACTGCGTCAAAAAGATTAAACCATTACCCATCCGTCGCGTGAAAGAATTTTTCCGTCATAAAAATACGAGAAATTTTCGAATCAAAAAAATATAAAAAGAATGATTCGCGTGGTTTATGATCATCTAAGCGAAATTTGGTGAAATCGAAAAAGGCCACGACGTACAATACAAAAGATCGTCCAGTAATTGCTGTTTAATTGAAGGCCGTCACGTAAGTAACGGAGATAACGAACGGTACATTCGAATCGAATAAAAAAACGTAGTTTTACAATGCTTACGTATAGGAAATATTAAAAAAATGCATTATACATTATGTACGATAATAACACGCGAATCATAAACCGACCTGTAAATCGAAACGGCAGATGCGACCATAAAACGTGATTTCCGGGTTCGAATGGACTGGACAAAATGACGGTTTCGATTTTCTTATATACGCAAGTTCGATAAAATTATAATTTTTGGGATTATATCTTTTAAAAATTTTTAAAAGAATATGCATATACGATTACGTTATTTTATATGGTTTTTTAAGTATAATATTATGTTTTCATAACGATCGATTTAGTATAAAATATCTTTAACAAATAATGAGTTCTTTAAAATATTAATGAGCTTATTATTAGGTTATTTATAAAACAATTTTTTTTTTATATTTTCCACTTAATTCATGATAATGAATTTCGAAAAAAAAATTTCCCGCAATATCAGGGAACGATTAATAAAAGCTTTAATAAAGATCTCTTTTTTTTTCATTTTTTACAATATCTGTACTATATCTGAGATGAAACTTTTATACATTCGAACCATATATTGTGACATTGTATATTTAAATCATTGTGACTGTTTTTTCAGCCTTTGAAATAATACGGGACGTATCGGAAAGCGATGTATGCTATAATTGTATTTTCGTTATTTCAACAAAAATTTTGCACCACTTTAAAAGCTTTCGATTCGATTTGCATTTTATTTTTTCACAATCATAACAAACCGAAATTCATACCCGAAAAAAATATAAAAATAATTTCTGCGAAACCACATTTTTCAATTGAAATTAGCTCGGCACAATACGCTATGATTTTTGCAGAACAATAGAATTTTTTTAATAATGGGGCTTCTCTGTTCACGAATTGGGTACGATCGAAATTTTTGATATCAACATATAGAATATATGTATATTTTACGTAATATTCGAAAAGGCATACGTTTTTAACGCAGGCGAGGAAACCGATTAATTAATTCGAAGCCTCACTTGATATACGAGCGAGCTGCACTCGAAATTAGCGTTCGTTCGCATACGGAATATAATATTAACGGTTTTTTCGTTATATAAAATGATTTCGAATTTTTTTACGCTTTTTTCGAATCGGAATCGCAACGTATTCGACTTTTACACAGCTACCTGATTACACGCGAAAAAATATGCGAAAGAAATACATAAAAAGCGCATTAGTTCTCGAGAATGTTCCAGTCTTCTCTGCGAGATTCACTCTCATTTGACGCTGTTTTTTTCTCTTGAATTTAACTACATCACGAAAAATGTTTTTTTTTAATATTTCGAATTTTTTGTATCATTACTTCTACGTGAACTTCGTGAACCTTTCACCGTCACGGACGTAATAATAATGTTCGCAGCACTTTTATGCAACGATGCTGCATTGCGATGGGTCTTCTCGGATTTATCTTATTTATGTTTTATAGAAAGTTAAGCAGCTAGCAGGGTGGCAAAGGTTAATGAAAACAAATATTAAATAAATCTGTTCTTTCATTATATCAGCTTGAAAATGAAAGGAAATGATTTTTTTCTTCACAACTCTCGACCTATGATAAAGAACATTATCACGCTTAATGCTCACGATCAAATTATAATCATTAGTAAAATTACGCTCAGTTAAAATATTTTAAATAATATTCAATACAGTTTTATAATATGGTGAAGATGCATATATTTAATGATCGATTGTGTGCTAATTTCACACAACAGTCTCACAATGAAAGCTCTAGATTACGTATTAATTAATTATCGGTTTTACAGTCGATTGATTATTGATTCTCCATTATTATTTCGCATGCAAGCATAAGTTTCACAATTAAAAAGAAACCAGTTTTAATTGCACAATGCTATTATTTAAAAATCATGTAACTAATTGTGGTTATTTCCTTTGTTTCAGGTGAGAGCGTACTTCTTTGACTGCCAAGCTATTTTCAATAGATGTAATGCAATTACAGTATGGATCATTTGTTATGGATGGTTATATAAAACTTTTTATGAATTTCATTACGAAATGTAGATTTATCTTTATTATTTATTTAAATACATGAACTAATTAACGTTTGAAAATCGGCACAAATGTCAACAATTCACCGTTAAACTTCATTGTTCCATTAACTAGATTGTCTATAAGTGATTAATTTTGACTTGAAGCACTACCTACGATCCTTCAAAAGGATAATTGACCCTCCTTTATTCAATATCAATGAGGTATCTTCAAAGGCAGTCAAAATACCTCAATACGAAATTTAAGCAAATTTCAACGAAATAAAATTCTCATGGATATGAATACCTTTAACAAAAAAAATCTTATCTCATTATCCACCTGCGTACCGGTAATGCGATATTTTCCCATATCGATTATGTTAATCAAACACGTGTTATATCAATAAGAAATGAGTTCGGTCAGATGAAACAGAACACACATAAAATTAACGCTAATTAAAAACACACCTTCGTGTACATATACAGCAACTCCGCCGCGGATTTGAATAAAAAATTCGTTAGTCAAATCGTGTGAAAAGAGTCATTCGACTAGCTTTTCCCACGACCCGAAGAATGCTGTTAGTGCTTTGATGTTTTCGTTAATGTGCAATATTACGGCACAAAGAGCGCAGAAAAACAGCACTCGTTATTTCGTTATTAACCAGATTTTTATTGATACTTCTACGGATCGTTTCGTTGTCCTTAATGTTGCGAGCGGAACACTCAAACAGATCGTTCCGTGTAATCGTGTTAAATTCATCGTTTCCAATGTGCTCGTAGAGGTCGTAAAGGTTTTCTATATACTTTGTGTTTTCCCGTTTTATGTCCTTGTATTGAGATTGATGCTGCTGCTGCGCGATGTATCCTTGTTATGTATTATCCTTAAATGATTAAATATGTCGCGGTGAGGTAAATAATAATTAAAGTCGGGAGGATTACACCGGAATAATTGAGGTTTAATGTGTGCTGCAGATAATCACGTTGTTTAGTAATTTATTAGATGCGTTTCGAATTTGCATAAAATATTTTATTCGAAGACATCGTTCAGCGATTTTTATTTGATTTATTTCGACGATGTTATCGCTACTGTTAATTTATGTTCGGCGAAATTTGCAATTACAATATAAAATAATATGATTATATAAAAATTTGCATATCGCATAAACGATGAAAAATTAATTAAAATTAAATTTGCATTTCAAAAAATACATAACAAAACCTAAAGACGTATAATAATATTTTAAACAAAACAGCGAAACCGCATCTAATTCCGTTGCCCAACTCCGCCATTTTCCTCCCACCCACCATTTTCATTCCGCGAAAAAACCACCGCCGACGACGACAAACAAAACAACCACACCACAAAGAAGACGTACATCTTCTGGCGAAACAGCCTCCACGATTTTCTTGCGGCCCATATTCACACGTTCCGTTGCGAAACGGTTCGGACGCAAGACGCGCACTCATCGTTCTCACGCGGCCATCTTGCCCGCCGAGTGGATGAAAAGTATGGAAAAATGGCGCCGCGGAGAACAATGGCGTCGCCATACGCCACTAGTCGCATGTGAGCCATTTGCATAACTGGTGGAGTTCGAAAGTTCGCCCGTGGGAGAGTTTTCGGGTGGGTTGTGCAATGGTTTGTTGGGTTGTTGTGTTGGTCAATGGATGATGTAAAGTGGATCGATTATCGGATGAGATTTTTTTTAATGTTGTTTTTCTCTTTTTAGAAGAGAAAATTCCTTATTTGTAATCGATTCATGTCGGTTTGTGGTGGAATGGTACTCTTGTTTTTGCAAAGATTTCCTATAGAGGTGGATGATGTCATAGATGACGAAAGGCTGAGAGTCAATAAAACTCTTTTATTTCCGTCATCTTGAAATGTATTTACTTTTGTATGACATTTGAGGTAAAACATGATAAATAAGTGACATATTCGTTCAAAAATCTCTAAAAGAGACTTAAAAGAAACCTTACCAAAAAAATCAAATATATCCAAAATATAATTCAATTTAAAAGTATTTTTAGAAAGAATAGGTTCGAAGAACTTATTTCATGAATTATTTTGTTTATAAAATTACAATAATAATTAATGATTGACGTTTTTAAAGAATTAGTGCTATCGGATTTGACTTTAAGACGGATGCAAACTCGTGCCGGAAAATTAAATTTTCGCATCTTTGTGAGTTGGGAAAATCTTCAGGGGAAATAACCGGGAAAATTATGTTCAGGCTATCAAACTTTAAGCCGTCGGAATTAACGCCATTCCTCGCCGTCGACGAATTAATATTTATACGCGACACGCGATAATTTGCGTTTGATAAAATCGAAAGCGAACGCAATTATTTGCAAAGGTCACACATCACGCATTAACATATTTAAATTGTCTCGCAGGAAGTTCATATGTATTACGTGCTCGTTTGTTTGAGTTTTGTTATGTTAAAATATATTTGTCATATGTAATATATTTAGCTTTTGTGATTATTTTCGCGAGAACTCGCATCAATTATTTTCTACTATATTTCACACGAATCAATATATAAATTTTACGTATACTATATTTTCAATTAAAATTTGTAACGAATTCAATTTACGCGTATTGAACAGTCTAAAAATAAAATTAATAGATGAACCTAATCAGAATTCGATACGTCTGCTCTAATTAACCGCGAACTTCAAATCGAAATAAAGGACAGAATTTTTTATGTGACTCATCAAAATCGAAACGATTTCACTCTTTTAATTAAAATAGAACGATTACGAAAATACACGTGTCAAAACATAATACTTTTCTTTGTAATACATCTACAATTGGATTCCAACGTAGATTTTAAGCCGAAAAGCTGACTGGGATATCGTTCGAAAGACTTGATTAGTCCCTGCGAAGTCCCTTTTATTTATCTTAGATCGTCAGCCCTCTAATCAAAGGAGCTTCTCTAATTTCAGTTTACGTACATCGATTCTATTTAATGCGGTCGCCAAGTGTTCGCGGGTCAGACGGGTCGGTCCAATTATAGGGTTTATATACGTACTTACAGTTTATAATAGGATTTTTCCAACTTGTAATTCAAATATCGAACATAATAATCAGACTTTTTTACAAAACGTTTCTATCCTAGTTTATTACAAATGGAATTCTCAAACCTCAATTTGACATCGTATCGATCCGATAAGTGACTCCGCGGCGAACTTATGTTATTGGGCAGACTCTACTTAAGCAAAGTAAACTTTTTTTCCACTTTTCGCGCAGAATGTGGCCGGGTAGGTAAAATATCGATCGCGTCTTCTTCGCCGCGGTGGATTTTTCGCGGTTTTCCTGCAATGCGCATTTTTCGAGTCCTTTAAAGCATAATTACGGCCGAGTTTTCAATGGCGGGAAAAACTCCGCGCTTTTGAAAACGAACGCGATACACTTTCGAGTGAACATCTGGCGTTTTCCGTTCGCATCGCGCCGGAGAGAGAGCAAAACGTCGGCTCGGATGCAATAATTTAAAAAGCGTCTCCGCTCACCTCGAACTCCTCGGTACGACAATGAAAACATGGCGCAAACGTTGTCTGTTGTGTGTATTTATGCTCGCTTTCGATGTCGAATTAAAAATGTATAATGTCAACGTGCATTCGAATCCGCGGATCGGGCCCGACTTTCAATTTCGCGGAATGTCTGTCGCCGGCAAAAATTGAATTCTAATGTCGAAGCTGCTGCGATTTTAATTTGTGCGAGGAGCGTTCGTCTTTGTGAAATCCAATTTTCGTACTGCCAGTTATGAAAATCTTGTATACAGTCGTAATGAGGTTTGCGTTCTGAATAAAAGCGTTCATCTCGTCTCCCTTAGCGACAACATGAAACAAAAGATTCCGCCTTTTTCGATGTTGACTTTATAATCAGGTTCATTAACGTTGCCTTCCGAGAATCGTCGGAAATTATTCAATAAACTAATTAAAATTCAATTAATTTGCTAAGCTCTTGATTTTATTTGCTTTCGCGCTTAAATACGATCCCCGCTCTGTTTACTGGCTTCGGGCTTAGATTATGCAAATTCAATTATTTTTATCGTAATTAAGACAGCGCTAATCTCCACGTAAAACGTACACATTATATTTCACGAACTAAACCCCCCCCCCCCCCGCCGAAATCCAACACCGCGTTCGGATTACTGCCGCACAAAAGAATCCACGCACACGAAATCCATTTCTATCATAAAATCCGCGCTTTTTACACCATTTTTTTGGCTCTGCACATTGCCCAATTCAATCTCGACCACTACCGACGTGTCTAATTTTATTACGGCTTTTTTAATTCGGACGAACGCCCATTGTGCAAGCAATGGACCGCCTCGATCGTGACTTGGCTAATCTCGACTGTTGATCATCGTGGATCGTCTTCGATCGGATTTTCGAAGAATCCGGCCCTTTTTCTTCGGCTCGAAAGCAAATCAGATTCGCTCGAATAAAATCCAGTGTGTACGAAAGCGTGTATTTGCGTTTGTGTATGTCCCCGCGGTAGACTTAAAAGGTTTCCCTTGTTCGCGCGAATATGTCAGGGAAACAATGCGTGCCGAATGTAAATTTGAAGGAATAGCGTTCAAGATTAAAAAGTTTCGATTTTCGTTTTGAGTTTTCGATAGGTGGAGTCGTATTTTTCGGGATTTTGCCGGGTCGTTTCCTGGATCGTTGAACGCGCGTAAAGGGTTCCGTTCTTTGTGTTTGATTCGAATATTTTTTGCAACTATCTGCGTGTTAGGTTTTTTTATATTTATTCGGTTGGAAATTTGTTGTGAATGGAGTCATAAATTTGTAATGAAATGTTTTATTATGCATTGTGTATCGTACTTTTATATCTTCGTATAGTAGCAAAATATGCATGGAATTATAAGTAGGAAATGTAATCCGTAAAAGTTCCGTGAAATGCTTATATTAAGATACAAAATAATATAATATAATATAAAGAAATAAACTCTGTATGTATTATAAGAATGCAGTTTATTTAATATAAAAATTTTCTCTATATCACGAGAAGTTTTAGTCATTTTTTATCGGCGGAAAATAACTCTCAAGTGTGACTAAATCGTTGAATTTTCCTTTCTAATATGCCTAACATTATTTTTTTATATTTTCGAAAATTTCTTTAACGTAATTTTGAAATCAAAATATAAATTATAACAAATCTTACCATAACAGAAAAAAGTCGAGCACGAGTAAAAACACGGTAAAACGTTTTTGTTACGTTGAACGCAAATTCACACACTTAATGCGTTTCAAGGCCAACACTTTCGCATTTTTGTTTCTCATACAAAATTCGAGACTTGCTCTTTGCACACGTGTAATTATGTTATGAAAACGCTAGTAATTTGACCGCTTACATAACAATTTCGTTATGAATTTGCATTGTTATTATACGAATTTTGTGTCCGCGTTTATAATCGCCAGTACGAAATATTATTATGTACGACCAAATTTTACAAAATTCCAACGGCCGTCCGAAACATTTGGTAAATATTTGCCTCCAATACATAGTCGATAAATTCCCGGGAGTAAAATGAAAATTCTTACTATGCCGCGTGTCCTTAATCAAAATTTATATTGTAAAAGTTTGTTTCTCGAATGGCGCATTTTCATTATCAAAAGTATCCTTTCGCTCGCTTCTCAGCCGTTTTAAACGATTGCACGAAACGAAGATCTCGACTAGTGAAAAAAAAAACGAGAGAAAAATTGCATGAAAATTTTCTCTTGAACGAAATATCAACTATTTTCAAAACTGAGAAAGTTAAAAGCAAACATTTATCGAGTTCAAATATAACCAAAGGAATTTATACTTTCCATAAATTTTCAGTCTAGTTAAAAATTTTCAAAAGTGCAATTATAAAAGTAAACATGAATTATTTTTTTATATACACAGAATAAAAATGACATTCTATTATACCAATATTTCAATAACAACCTCAACATCAAATGACCTGATTATAAATCGAAAAATGAACCTTCCCCAAAGCGACATAATCTAATGAGAATGTTGTTTAAAAATAATGAGGGCATAAAATTAAGCAGCAACGAGAACATTTCGCAGACAACATTATCCCTTTTGCCGTCACAGATGAGGTCTTCTTCGTCAAAACACTCGCGTTACAACCGAGCACTGTCGTAGTACCTTCACATCCATCCTCTGTCCTACACATACCACCATCCTCGTGCCTTTGAGTCTTTCTCTCTCTCTCCCTATCCATTTGTGGAAATTATTCCGGGTTCGGCGAACCGAACGAACCCCGACCTGAGATTAACGGTTAACCGAGATTGTTCCGATTGTTGCTGGAGTCTTCGGAATATGGGCGAGAATTTAACAATTGAGGAATTGAAAACTTTTGGATTGCCGCTGGGACCTATATTGAAAAACTTTTTTGAATTTTCTTGTCGGATTTTTATCGGATCGGTCGTTTAGCAGAGGCAACGGTTGCGTGCGCATAATTTTTCGATGTTGAATAGAGTTTGGTTTGAATATAATAAAATGAGATATTTCTACGTAATGCGGGTTACTTTTCAAGATTTCCCGAGAAATAGTTTATGTTGCACAAAATATGCATTATATTGCGATGTCGTTTGAAATTGCTGAGTTCTTCTGAGCATTCAAGTGTTGATATTATTTATATAAAAATATTCTTTGAATTAAATTATAATATATTTCATAGAAACACAAATTTATTCACGTCGTTTATATCGTTCTATCAGCAAAAATATTAAATTCTGTTTCAAGTGAAAAACTTAAATATGTAAAATAAAAATATAACGCAAGATTACTCTTAGCACTCATACAATATGCAATGGCGTAATAAAAAAAATCAGCTTTTTTGAATAGAATATGACTTTTACTTTTCGAAAATTCAAAGAAAACAATATCACTTTATTGCTCGAGAGGATCTAAAACCATAATAAACACGTTCCTCAAGCGAAAAAGCCTGTTGAAATATTCACGTTTTACTTTCTTCAATTCGTGCCAAACCGAGGGTGTGCATAGCCTCCGAGTCGTGCAAATTTAACTATGAGAAAATTTGCTCCGGTTGCATCCCATCTAAATTCAAATTTATCTCAAACAAACCGAATACGAATCATCATTTATGATGCATAAAACTTAAAATCAAACGAATCTAAATTATGTTTTACATCAACATACTTAATTATTTTTGTTTTAATAAATGTATTTATTATTCTGAATTTTATAAAAAAAAAACTATCAAAATTTCTACAACCTATTTGAAAAAACAAATGCAAAAATTTTCAAATAATTCTAAAATAAATACGATTCCGCATCGAAACAAACGACCCGAAAGAACCCATGTAAGCGTATCCAACCATAAACCATATCCAGCGCCGAATTTTTTCCTTCAAGTCCGACACCAGATGAAAATCGCACTAGCATATTTTACGGTCCCGTACCGACGACTGTAGCAAATTAACGTGAATTATTTGGGACCTCAGACCGAAAAGACACAAAAGGGGTTTCCAAACCCAAAACAGACCTCGGCATTTTGAACTCGAGTATTATTATTGTACCAGTGCTCCGCGGCCGAACAACAAAAGGCCCTCCTGTTTAACATGCAAACATACCTGGTCAAGCTGCATAGCATAACATG
Organism: Hydropsyche tenuis; assembly: GCA_009617725.1. NCBI lineage: Eukaryota > Metazoa > Arthropoda > Insecta > Trichoptera > Hydropsychidae > Hydropsyche > Hydropsyche tenuis. Next base: position 771,150 of record VTON01000011.1, on the reverse strand, counting down.
TAGGATGCAATAAATATATATTGACAGGTCCCAATAGGATCGTGAACCCATTAAAAACCATGGTCTTCTATGGTCCGTAGGATATTCACGGCCGTATATGGGGGTGAAGAACAAAAGCGACATGAACGCGTTCCGGTTCATTATTATATATTATATTTTATTTTTTTCGACATTTCGTTATTGAGTCTAGTTTCCTTTTATGTGCTATCTAGGAGATGAGTCAGTGTTATTATTATAATAAGCGAGATCTTTGATACGTATGCTAATTTTTTATCTGGGATTCGTAAATCATTGTACACCTTAATATTATAGTAATCTGTCCAGTTTTTCATGAAAAAAATACCGATTTCACTGGCCATTTTAATCCTTAAAATGTATAGTCTAATATTATATTTTAATTAAAATGGGGTTTATAATAAAATATTGTGAAATTTAACGCTTGTAAACATCTGGGCAGGGTAAACGATAACGGCTCATGAGCCACCTGGTCAAATTATAAAAAATAAGGAAGTATAGCGGAACTTTAACCCCAAGTTCACATTATACGGAAAACATATGGTTTCAATTATTCATTGTGTATGGTTTCAACCTTAGATGTACATTAAGGTACTTTCGCATTATGTTCTCACATTGTACACGTCCATTTGACTGCAATTGTTCTATCTGGAAGTTAGAGTAGTTTATTAACTCCTCGAAAGTTTTCATTCATAATGGAAACACCGCACTCTCGAATTACAGCGAAATAAGAACCAAAAACTTGTAGCCCGCCATTATAATCAATTTTTTGATAAACAACTGCTTTGGTATTTGCATATTTTTATACTCTGTAAATTTCTATTACATTTACTCGGTCGTACGTAATTTTATTCCCCGTTTTTATGACTCCGGCTATAAAAATTTTACATGTGCTAATAAACGCCTTCAAATATTCGTGTTATTTTTCAATAATAAAGCGAACAACTATGTTTTGCGGCTTTGTATTTCATGGGGCTTTTATTTTATTCTGTCGAAGCACCGTGAAAATTGATACGTTCGTTTTTACGGCGCACGTAAGAAAAGTCTCTTTTTCTTACGGCTTTCTAGACACGAATGGTTGGTTTCAATAATGGACATGTTATTCTTTTTTCCGATGAGTCTCTTCAAATACTTCGTAACCATCATTTTTGTTTACATACGTTCAAAGTGTAGAGTATCCGAGCATAAAAGGGCTTAGTATCGTAACGTATCTAAATCTCTCCGAAGAATTGCTCAATAAGAGGAATGACTTTTAAACGATTTTTATGTGAAACGTTCCTACAAAGATATCAAAAGAATAAATTTGAATATAATTTAGTTTTTTTATTACATGATTTATATCAATAAAAATGGCATATACTGACGAATTCAATACTTTTGTTGATATTCTATAATATAACATTGAGAATCGTATTTTTTTTAAATAATATTATATGTAAATATATTCCGAAATATTTATATTTATAATTATTATTATCGGTTCTGGCTATAATATATTATATGAGTTATTAAATGTCAAAATAACTATCAATATTTGTTATTCAATATAAAATAGTGGTCCGATTGTTATCACGATATTTGATTTATTACTATAATAATTCGTGATGGATTGATTATCGAAATCGAACCGCAGTTTTAGTGGAAAATCTGATATTTATATATATAAAAATATAAATCAATCGTTTAGATAAAATTAATGTTTATTTTATGGAATTTAGTATATTTTAATAATCTGAAAATCAAATATATGCCGAAAATATTTCACAATCAAAATCATCGACTATACAAATCCAACGGGAATATTCGAACAAAACCGCGCATAATACGCATTCCCGACCAGCATGCAAATCATCGAATATTCGCACACTTTTGAATACCATCGATATTCGACATTCGTTATTCAAAAACCGTATCTGTCCGGATTTAATCAAGTCTAATGCATTAGGCAAAAGCTCTCTGGACACATAATCATAACCGCCTTCGCAAATTCCGGCCGCAAAAGCTCGGACGAACTTTTCGAATTCCGCGCGACGGTCTAATTCGATTTCCCGCTTTTTTTTTGTGCCATCTCCGGTGTTTCGCGTCCTTCATTAAAATCGTTCGACTTTGAAATGGCGAGCCAAAGTCAATTTTCGCCTTTGTCGAGCGGGAAATCCAAGGGGTTCGAAATTATGATGGGGTCTCTCTCGCTAGTGTTTCTCGAACTGTCTTCGAATAACGGAGGTATTTTTTTCTGACGTCCTAAAATAATATTGGAGGAGGTTTTATGGGTTTTTCTTGATACGTGCTTGGATATGGAGCATTTGAATATGATAATAGAATGTTTTATTAGGTGTAATGTTTCATTTTTTGTCAGTTTATACGGCGGGTTATTATTCAGATCTTTTATATATATTTAAATTTATTTCATTTATTGCAGCGCTGTTATAAATGTGACATTTAATATAAATCTTATAAAAAAGTAAAAATAAAATAAAATATTGCTGTATTGATTGCATCATTAAATATGATTATTACCTGGATGGATAAAAGTTTTACAAGTGATAGTCTTAATATCGTGTTCCTAGAATGCTACATTTTCTTTATGCGACAAAGAAAAACTGTCAAACTTTAGACGGTATAAAAAAGACTATGTTAGTTGAACAATAGACACTGGACCAAAAAAAAATCGAAAAATTTATGATCACTTTCAGAATATCTTTTCTTTATAAATAAGTACTGTTATTTTCATTTCCACCTCTGCGTTTTGAAAACGCACAGCCCATCATAAAACTCCGCGAAATCGGTCAAAGGAATAAACCGTGTTTGACATGCAAAAAGCGTTGAATGAAAATTCAACAGTTCTGAACCGATCGAACTCGCATAAAAAGCGTGGCGATTTCCCTCTGTGAAATTTCCGGCGCGCTTTTCCGACGAATTTCCCGAGACGCGTGCAGATTTTCCTAGCGAAAAAAATCTAAAACGATACCTTAATAAGGAACTGACGTGTTTTGCGCATTGCGTAATTATTTCTAAAAGTCTATTCTATGCAGTATTATGTTGTGTATGTATGTGGTGCGTGCATAGTTTTAATTGGTAATTTACCACTTCATCGGTGACACGCGTAATATCCGCGTTCACAATCCAGTTTTCCGATTTCGCTCGTTATGTTTAATGAGTGTAAATGGTTTTGGATTAATCTCTGGAATATATAAAACATTTTAGCCAAGTTTTATTTAATTATAGGTGGTATTTAAATCGTTTTCCGATAGAAATGTTCGGTGTATCTTTCGAATTTTAATATTTGAAAATATTTTTATTTTCGTTCGTTATTGAACGTGGTGGTTATTATATATTTATCTATTTATAAACGTTTATAATTGAGGAAAAATACACTATTATTGTTGTAAATACCCTTTAAAAATTTACACGTTGACCGATAATTTTTTTTCATAGTAAATTTGCGACCTAATTTCGACTTAATTCGAATATAATGAGGCATTGTATGATTGATCGTGCGAACGAAGCCATTCCGTTTAGTGGATAGAATCTTGATGTAATTTTATTAATAATTTAATTTTAAATTACGAATCGTAAAATAAACAATAGACGTAATTTTCACGCTAACAAATAGTTATTAATGTAGTGTATTATTATTTAATTTTTTGTATGTATAATGAAAAAGTTAGATACTTCTATTACAAATTGATATTTATATCCCAAAATATATGACAAATTAACTTTTGATCTCAAGAATAAACTTTACTACTCGGTAAATATTCGCAGTTCAAAACATTTTAATAAGATTTTCCACAGTGTGAAATTGTGACATATTGCTCAAAGTGGAACGCTACACTACCTTAGTAAAGTATGAAAGTTTTGTTAAAGCTGCGATTAAGTTTTTGCCCGCTTAGTATATTTTATTTTTGTCGTAAAAACATCCACTAAATATTTTCGGGTAAAAATACGTTATACGGCTGTATGTCGGGTTCTTTACGATTATTAAATATGAAACAACCTCGAAAATTTTGAAAATAATGAGCGCCACTTTATATCGCGAAAAAGTTTCTTCATTACGCGGTTTACGATAATTTCGGAGGCTTTTATGTAGGCTAAATTTTCCACCGAGGTTTCATATACCAAAAGAGCTACATTTTTATCTAACCTTTGTTTTTATGTTTCCATACTAATTTTCGGACATAAAAGGTATATTAATTATAAATTCAAAATATATACATAAGGACACATTTTTCTTATAAATATTAATGATAGATTTATATCGTCATCAATGTGCATACGAGTACTTCAAGTTTTTCCAGCTTCTATCATATTAATTAAAACTTTTCCGAAACCCTCAAAGGAAAAGCAATATTATCTTTTCATCAAAATATTTATCTTTGCGATTGATCACCGGCTTTTTTCATCCATGAATTTCTTCCCTTTCTCATTAGCTATTTAAACAAATGAAATATATGCGCATTCCATGTTATTTTCATCGATTGTTAAACTTGAAAAATTCTCTACGGCTTCCATATAAAATGACCGAGAGTATAATCCGTACACGTGCAAAACTCAATACCGTTATATTGCACACTGCGTGTCAGTCGTGGTCGAGAATTTCCCTTTGAAAATCTAGACTTGGGCGTTTAACCATGCGAAAAATTCTTTTCTGCTCTAAGTGTCGCATTGTGCGAAAAATAAAAACGAGTGAAAAATGTATTGTTGTTTGTTTTACGTGTATTTAGACAACCCTTTTCACGAAGACAAATGATCCGATCGAATACGTCAAGCGCACGCGAAACTCTGGAAGTATAAATCTTTCGAAATTGATATATTTTCATAGTATTTTTTTTCATTAGTATATTTTCCTTCAAATTCGAGCTATAAACTTTTTCATTGTATATAGAAAATAATGTACTGCGTGTGCAAAAATAATTATATTTCATACAAAAAATAAAATATATGTATATTGTATATCTCGATGTTGATTATATCATCAGAAATAAAATATTTCGGTCGAGACACTATTCTTTCGGTAAATATTTTGTTTCAATTGTGTTATTATTTCATTGTTACATAATAAAAATATTTTCCCATAATAATTTACTATGAAAACGAATCTTGTTACAAAAGGCACCTTTTGTGCGTATTTTCTGATTGAATTGATTCTTAATATTTTATTATGAAAGATATTATTATAATGTCGTTTTGTGCACATATATGCTTATTTACGCTACAAAAGAGTAATACTACTTTTACGTTCAACGACCCGTAAAAGGGCTAATAGAACCAATCAAATAACAAAATATAAATTAGATATTTCTACGCGGACTAACAACTTTGTTGACTATAGAAAGTTAGCTTTATTAGAGAAATCTCACTCGATTTCGATCATAATTTTTTATCGATAATAAGTTCGAATAGAAAACTCATGCGACGTGACATGTTCGATTAAAATTTCGTCACAACTCGATTTCCAACAATGGAAAAGTTTAACCGTACGAAAGTTGTACGTTTTTAACGCAGCCTTTTATAAATGGCTCGTCGTTACTCACCGATGTTCGGACTCTGCAAAATGAAATTCGAAATGAAAAATTGCGAAAAAGGACGAACCGAACGATGCGTGTGCGAAACGTATTTGTCGAAATCAGAAATAGGGCTCGTGTGTGTGTACACGGGAAAATTGACACGAGAATATGGTTTTTTTTTTGTGTGAATATAATCAATAATATTCACTCGAAACGTGAAAAGACTTAAATATTACGAATTCTAAAGGCTAAAATATTTTCATAACTTATTTTTTTAATGTGAAATTACATTTACTTAATAGTAAAAAATATTAATTTTTTTATCAGAAGAATAATTATTTTTTTTTAATATTCAAAAGAATATTGTAATATTGCATTTTTCGAATTTTAAAATATCTTTTGCTAATGAAATCAAACGATCTCTTTAATCTTATTTAATTTTTTTTATTTATAAAAGCGATATTCATACTTCGGTATCGTCGAATTATTAAAATTTTTTACCTTTTAGAATATATCGCGTTACTTGCGAACAAAGACACGCAAACAATAAAATAAATAATCGGTCTTTCGCTTCGGCGAGCTGTTATAATCTGCTAGATTTTCTCATGTCTAAAACCCACACGAAAATCTTCGTGCCGACGAAAATTATTTTCACACCCATACAAAGCAGACTTTCATAGACCTTTTTTATTTTTTCGTTCAGAAACGTTCTTTGGAGACTGAAATATTCCCTATTGTGCGCTCTCGGACTTGAGTTTTTCATTGTATCGTGAAAAATTCGAAATTTCCACGTAACTTAACGCTGAAAATTTAATAGATTTTCAGTTTTCAACACATTCAATGTCTATAGATTTATTTGCTATTTCTATATTCCTTTTCAGACTCATCTGCTTCAGAGTGCTAAATAAAATGAATACGAGTATATCAAACGAAAAAGTATTCTCTGTGTACTGTTGTGTTCGAATAATTCGCAGGTGTCCACGTCAAAGTAGAAAACGACTTATTTTTACACCAATTTATGTTTTACGTATACGGAAATTTTAATGAAAATTTATCACTAACATTTTTAAACGTGCGTGACTTAGAAATTTAAATTTATTTTTAATAGTGTTGAAAGTATTGTAATCAAAAATACTTTATTTGATTTAATCTCAAAGTTTTTATCAATTTTTTTTCATACACAAAAATGAAATATAATCATTCAAGCAATTAAACTTCGAAAAAATAATAAACGCCAATTAAGTAAAACTATAATGACATATAAAGGTCAGCTTTGACTACACACAATCACGATACAAATAAATCACACAACGCGATAAAAACTATAAAGCCGCACGTTTTTTTTACACCATTTCCGTAGAAAACACGATAAAGAAACGTCAAAAGCCAGCCAGCAAGAATCCGAAGCATATTAAAAAAAACCATTATACACACAATCCCGTATAAGCGTCTGATAAGACCAATTCACACGGAAATTCTCGGCGGAGTACAAGTCCGTGGTTTCGAGCGAAACTTCATCAGACCGATCCTGGTTTGGCAGTAAAACGACCCACGACGAATTCGGCTAAGATTGCGCTCGTAAAGCTCAACCCCAAGCTTCCTGACCTTACGAGGTCAGGGATGGCCAAGTCGTGGACCAAGAAGGTTCTTCGATATATGGTGCGGGAATTTTAATGGGCTGGGTTCTCTTTGCGTCGTAATTAATTAATTTCGTGTAAATTTTTATGATAATTTATCACTAATTATATTTTAGTAGCGGCTTTCAAAGTTATGAAGTTTATCATAAGCGGGTTTTATATAAACGCGTTTCGCATAATTTTTTATCGCTTGGAGGAAATTTTCTAAATATAGAAATAATTCAATTTCTTTTTGACAGTTTGAAGTTATAATAAAAAATGAATAAATATACCGTCAAAACGGAAATTATAGTTTGAAAAGTCATGTCATGCGTGATATATTTCTAACATAAGTTTGGACAACTCTGTATTTAGAAGTAAGATAAAGATAAAGAGAATTCTTTAAAGATTGAGTAGGACTAAGAAAGACGCGGAAAAATCCTTCATGCGCAACTAAAGAGGGCATCGAACGAAGTTTTTCACTCACGGGTTTTTTTCCTCTCAAATAAGGACACCATTTTTGACGCACAATGAAAAGACGAGCTTCCGTCGTCTTTGTCTCCCTTTTTAATCCCGCCGTTTATAAGAAGTATTTACGTTTTAAGTAGAGCGGCTTTTCTACGAGATTTCAAGCAGAGTCGAGATCATTTCGAAAGGTGATTCGTTTTGTGATTCTGATTCAAGTATATTTAATAAGTCTACATATAAAAAAATGTAGATATTGGGTTTTTATGTAGATTCTACAAATTATTATTTGTCATATTAAAAATATTGGTAAACATCTTCAAATATCTTGTTATTAAATATTTCTTCGAAACGAGAACATCCACGTTGGCATTATTTAACTGACAGCTCTCGGAGCTAACGAAATTAAGTCCAACGATAACAAGACGAACAAAGAGAAAATACCTTTATCAAACAGTAGATATCGAAGTGTTACGAAATACTAAAATTATCAATAGATTTCCGACTAAATTTACATATTGATCCACGGCAATTACCAGATCGTGTTACAGCCGCTAAGAGCAAACTCGACCGGGGCTAAAAGCCATACCGTATTTGTCGGATTGCACAACTGAAGTATTGAACAAGCATACGGTTTACATTCGAGCAAACAAACGTACAGATAGACGAACAAACAAACTCACAAAACTACCGGTAAACCGACGGGCTTTGTGCATTATAATATCACAAACGGATCGCGGCGGCTGGCTAATCGGTGTGCCCAAAGGCCGTTCGCCGTTCCAATTTGGCGTGTTAATCTACGTTCAAGACACATAATGTTGGCGGATTGTGTTAAGAAATGCTGCTTCTGATATTCAGTGGGTTCTGGTGCTTTTATCGGTGTTAAAATTGATCGTGGTGATGATATTTTGTTGGTTTGTCGCGTGAGAACAGTGCGTAACAGGTGGAGGTTCGCACCACTTGTTGCTGATGTTTGTGATGTTATTTTAGCATACGAACGATCTATTCAGATTTTTTTTGAGTAATAATATTTTCGGTATAGTGTTAAATGTTTGTTTATTGTTTAATTGTTTTGATGCCTTGAACGCATTCGTTTTTGCTAGTGTATAATGAAAGAAAAATCAATTTTTTGTTCATGCTCCGTAGTAATTAACACGACCATTAGTGATTCTAAGAACCAACAAAAAGCTTAATTCATATACGGTATAATAGAAAAACGTATTCAATATGTAGATATCTATTGAACGATTAATAGTCCTCTTATAAATAAATGAGATTTTCTTCCGGGAAAATTGTATAATGAACGCATTTGCTCTCAGAGAGGCCTACTCGTTAATTTAAGAGATTTTAATAAATTAAATTCAAAAATTATTCATCGAAAGTTCCTTAACTAATTACACCCTTCAAACGATTAAATTTTAATTTTCCCCGTTTAATACTCGTGCATAAAATATAGTTTTCGAAACAAATGTGAGTCACGTATCGCGGGCAAGCGTTGAATACAAACACGCCGAAAGGATTATAAACGCGTAGGTTCACTTTAATGCGAACAAGAAAGGCTTTACGGGCTGAAAATTTTTTTTTCTCTTAATTAAAATTATGCATTCACACGAACCGGCGATCTTTCATACAAAATTCACCGCAAAGTACACACGTACGCGCAATAACGTAACGCTTGCCAGTCGAGGAAAACCTCTCGCGAGCTTCTCATCCTTGACACATTTCGCCAAATTGGACTAACGCACGGGAATAATAAAATATTATATATCTCATCTTATTATACGTATGGAGTTATTCGCCCTGGCGCTTGGTGCAATTTTTAAAGGTTGGAAATTCGACGTTAACAAGCAGACCCTCGAAATCTCCAGGGGCCTTTATTAGACGTTTCTCGGATCGAGAACTCGAGTGTGTTAACAATGGACGAATGAAAACTCGAATCGGAACCGAATATGGTCGATTCAACGACGAGTGGATTTCTCGATAATTTCGCAATTTTATTATCATCAACGCCGTGGAAATATCTATATAAACAGTGCGCTTTATGTATCTCGCTGACGTCTTACATACAGCGTTCGTTATATAAGATGACAGCGACTTTAATGAAGCCTTCGTTGCATTTGACGCATTTTGGATGCATACCATATTACAAAGCTTTCAGAATTTCAATTTCAATCAAAACTTTTCGTATATAAACCACTTTAACAACAAAAGGTATTTCAAAGTTCATTCGTGAAAATCGTGATCGTTTCAAAAAAACCACCGATATAGTCTTCAATTTTTTTTCATCCGATCCCTAATCTCCATCTCGACAATGCTTCAACGCATCGCACGAACAATGGACCAATGTAAACTTTTGAACAGATAAGCCCACACGAATATCGGACAACGTGGCCGCAGCTAAAAATAACACACAACTATCGGCTCTCAAGATCGCAACCAGCGATCCATCGATCTCGATCCGCTCTTATTATATTATATGTGTGTGTGATCTATCAGCGACGGGTGTAACGAACCAAGATCTAACACTGCAGGATCTATTCATAGATCATCGAGCTGAGGTGACGTGGGCGGCCTTCGAAGCCTCGATCGTGGGCGATTCGCCTTCGACGACAATGGAGGGCAAAACGGCACCGGAGCCTTAATAATGGCACTGTTGTGTATCGGACGTCTGCATCTGGACCTTAGACCGGTCCCATTGGGCCCTAACGATGTCGTGGCAAAGTAGCCCCGTTGTATGTTGGAGATTGGGGATTGGTACCCGGAAAACGTCGGTTTTGACTAGGGAAAGGTGAGCCAATTTAGAGTTCGATTTGGGCTTAATCGATTTTGTTAATCGGATGGGTAATGGTTTAGTGTACGGCAATTATATTAAATTAAATGTATAATCTGATATAATTATATATTAGTTCAATGTTATGGTTAAATTGTACAGTTATATTATCGAATTTTCATGTTGATAGGTAACGATTGTATTTTCATGAAATTCTATATAACCTGAACTATTATATAAACAAAATAACTTTATTTATAATCAATTACGACGTTAATAGTGAAATTTGATATGTTATAATTGAACCAAAACAAAAACATTCTATACGTTATTATAAAATTAATTCGATTATTTATCTGATGAATTTAAATTCTAAATGAATACAATTTTTAATAGTAGAATTTATAGCAATAAAGATCAGAGTATGAATAGTGATTTGCATACGTCGTAATTCTATTGATCTAATTAAAATGAATACCGTATTTGCCCAGTCATTCAATTCGTTCGATTGTAATAGCAAGCTTGATTTTATTTGAACATTTTAAAACGCTGTAAGTGCCGAATTAACGAAACGTATTTATTCGGATTTGTTTGTCCAATTCATGTCGGGTCTGCTTGTTTAACAGTCTTTCGATGAACGCAGCCAACAATATTTGCAGACATAAAATAAAGTTCGCCTTTTTTGTTTATTTAATCGGCATTCGAACGGATTTTTATGCGGGCGAAGGCCGTCGAACGTAAAATTCGCCACATCGAGTCCTTCGCTATTGAATTTCATTATAAAATATACCATTTTTGACCTTTGAAATTCTGCACACGAGAGAATAGCATGCTCGAAAAGTTGCGAACTGAAAAATTTGCATACTGCACGCGTACGTGGACTATTCTCCACGAGTAATAAAACTCTGAAAAGCGCATAAAATTTCATCTTAAATTCGACGTTTTAAAACTTTATCACGTACCCCAGATTACACATATTAACTTTGTCTCCGATGAAAATGTGGATTATAACTTCGGCCGCAAATTTTCCGAACTTTCGCCTTTATATATTCTGTTCGGCGTAATGAACTAAACGTGGTCGTTCGTTTAGTATTATATTTTATCAAAAAAATATGTGAAAAATCGTCTACCCATTTTCCCGTATATTGAATCCCGTGAAAAACTCACGGACGCCAAAATTTTTATTTATTGTACACGGTCTTTGCTTTCCGGGTCTCGGACGTTGTACCCGGCGGACAATAATTGGATCGTTTTTATTTATTTATTTTCGTAAGGTGCTCGATTTTTTCTCTCATAATAAAAATAAATAAAAAATCCTCAGGTGTACAGGTAGGCGAATCGAAAACTGGCCCAAAGCAATCGAGCCGGAGGTTCATTGTTAGGAAAACGCGAAGATAAAAAAAAATATATAGCGTGGATTAAAAGCGCTTTCCAACGAGAGCCAAGGCCGTTCGCTGGACCTTCAAGTACGTTCAATCCAAAATAGTGCAAAAAACTTCATCTTGCCAACCGCTTTTTGCACCCAGACTGACCGCAAATATACGTAGACGATTCTATTTGGAGCTGGGCTGCGGAATATTGTAATGTTTTTCTTCGAATGAATTTCGTATTATTTGATACGATTGTATTGCTAGTGTATTTACTGTATTACCTAATAAAGAAAAGCAATAGAGATTATTGCCCTTTTTGTATTGAATTATAATTTTTTCATACTGCATTCTTATTTTCAGTCGGGAAACGTGCCTCTCATACCAAATCTGGGCTTATTAAATTGGATATTTCACGTTATAAAACGTTTCATAATACAAAATATCCAATAAAGAAAACTGAAAGGGAAGCAGATGTTTATGACAAACGTAGGAAAAGCTTTCAAAGCAACCGCAATAAATCCATAGATATTATACACGACGCAGCAAAACATGTACGAAAATAATAAGAAACACCTTTTTAATTTTCACCAACTTATTTATAAACTCGAGAGCCACAAAAAAACAAGCACGTTTTAATACATTATCTACGAAAAAAAAACTAGAGAGCTGCCCATCTGAGATAACAACAAAGTAACGAACCAACGAGAAAATAAGTAACATCTCAGTCGTTTTTTGTCGGCGCTCCACAGACCCTTCATCCAGCCACCTTAATAATAAGAGGACGAAATTTCAATCTCGAAGATCCCAAAGGGATCCCACAGCTTTTTGCCTTCGAGGTCCGTGAACTTAACGAAATTCGATACGCCGTAATAATAACCGCTAATAGTGTAATATAATTTGTAAACGGTTCGGCTTCTTTTTTACATGGCGGCGATTAGCGACGCTTTCATCGCCCAAAGAGGTTTTGTTTAGCATTGAAAAATTAGCCGAGCCATTATTCGTCGCCGTTGTTATTAAATCGCTTATGTAAAAGGAAATGTTGATGTATGAATGGGCGCGTAAAAAAAATTTGTTAAATGTTTTCGAATGTTCGAAACGGAAAGCGTCAGGCGAGAGATGTGCGCAAAAGTAAAAACTCGCCAGTCATATTATTCAATAGGCGGGAAACGATGGTAATAAAACAGAAAATGGGAACAAAAACGGTCTGGTAATAGTTTTTTGATATACGAATGGTACGTTGAATTCGACACGTTATTAATTTTTAATGGGCCCTCTTACTGACACGTAAAGTTGATATTAAGGGGAATGTTTAACGAGCAATCGCACTTCCATTTAACTACTCTAGTATCGATAATTCACCATCATAGAAGTGAAAATTGAATTCCGTGTAAATAATTTGGAATACTTCATTAATTGCGCGATGATTTTATTACTACATAATTATTTTTTTATCGAGCGGCCATAGAAAAAGTTTTTAATAATCGAGCAACTTTCTTCAATGTTCTAAACGTGATTGTTTGTCAAACGTGTTTGCATACTAGACATCAATGCGCAATTACAATCTATAAATCGTGATCCATGTTAAATAAAAATTTACTATAATATTTGCATGATAGCTCCGATTCTAATAAAGAAAAATAACAGTTAATCTATAAGACCGTTGCAACCGATGCAGGTCGAGACTGAGAAAAATTATCCATTTTGAATCGGCGAAACACTAATGAATCTGCACAATCATCGTGCAAATTAACATGAGAATGTGATTTTACAGCTCATCTCGTGTCAGTTCAATTTCAGAAGAATGCAAAAAGACGGATCTCGGGGCTGTTGATTTTTTAATTGCGAATAGTAAATGTGAACATTCTATGGCTACATTGTCCGTTAATGGCATACGAGATTATTTCGCATTGTAGAAATTCCACGTTTACAAATTTAAATCTTCCTTTTGAATCTAAACGATAGTAATTCTAAATTTTTCGTGAAATATTTCAAATATTTAATATAAGCGGTTGTTTTATATGATTAGTTTACTTTCTCGAGAGTAAAATTATTAAATTTCGTTTCGAAATGTCGAGGAAATTTCTCTTTGATTTTTCAGCAATTTATTTTTATTGTTAAAGTCAGTTTCGAAATATTATTAAAAAAGGTAATATTGATTGAGTTTTATGTACTCTGACAAGCGAATATTTATTTTTTAGATGATGAATATAAAAATAAATTATTGATCAGTTTCGAATTTATAATCAAGGTCGAGCTTTATCGCTCATACGAATCGTTTATTACCAAAATATCAATATTTCATCTATCCTTCATTTTATTCTCCATTTTACTTCACAAACAAAATTTCATTACATTTCAAACCAACAGAAACATTCCTCTTTCCATTTGAAGATAATATTATATGTACCTTCTTTTATACGTTCTAATGCAATTTTATTACAATCTTCCGAGTCTGCGAATCCTTGCAAGATGCAATATAAAGCAGAAACGTTAGTAGCCACAGAGGATTACTATTTGGGTCGTACGTTTGATGCTCGACGAGACGAGGATACGCTTCACATTTAAATATTTATTCAAGGAAAATCACATGTGATACATTAAAAGCAGCTCGTCATAAATCATCCAAAGTTATACACACCAAGTGCGATTCCATTAACAACATTTTGGCGAACGTCTGCCGAAAACGCGAATAATAAATAACAGAAAAGAACCGAAGCGGCCAACGTGAATATTTCAAGTCAGATTAACAGCGCGAAAACATCAAAAGCGGACGTTCATCCGGATTTTCCATTTTTCACATCCCCAACACAAACTCATTACACCGTGCCGGATTATCTCGAGATGTCGTTCCCTTTCGTTGGAAAAGGATCGATTCTCAAGACGATCTTTGCAACGTGATTATAACGCGAATTAGCCAGCTCAATTAGCGTTCAATTAGCCGATGACGAGCTAACGATGTGATTCTTCTTGGCCGCGGTTGAAGATGATGGCACAATTCGGCGCTTTGTTCGATGTGGTTTTTTGAATCGCGTTTCTGCGATATGAACTCGTTCGGTTCTGCTTGCTTTTGCGCTTTCTGCAAATATGAGATTTGTAAAAACGGGGCTTGTTTGTATCATCATCAACGTTTGCGAACCACATGGGTTCAATGTTGGGTAAAGGCTTCTCGATTTTACTGTTTGTTTGTATAATGGAATGGTTTTTCTCAATCAATAGAATACACCCGAAATTTTTTTAGACGATTTCAATATAACACGGTTCAAGAAAAATAATCGATTATTTTTTTAATAGATTTTTTCACTAACTCGGTTCAAAAATCTAAAAAAATTTTTTATTATTATTATATCATAATAGTAAGATCCGGACTAGGCCAGTATACAATTTAAATGAAAATTTATTATATTTTTTCGACAATTTTTGCTTCATTACACATTTGAAATATAATATTATATGTATATTTAGATAGAAACTACATCCAAATATACTGATCAAACCTACATATCTCCAATGTTCTTATGTTCACCATACATTGTTTTACATGATTTTAAGAGACTTGATTGTATAAGTTAAACATATAAAATATTGATATATAAATTATTAGACTCCATAACAGCCTGAATATTTTTGGTTAAAATTGTAATATTCAAAATATTATAGACTAAAAATCGATACACGTTCCCTATTGAAATTCCATAAAGCAAATTGACACACAATACGAAATATCCAATATCGAAAAATACAAAAATGCACACGATCGTCGTATACAATAACATCGAAAACAACGCAATTCAAACGAACACATCGAATACACAATCGCATTTTCAACATTCAACGTTCACGACCTAATTCAAAGGGCACCAACAACGAAAAGCACTAACAGAAAAGTTGTCCAAAACATCGAAACGAGTCGTCCGTCACACATCGTCGATTGCGAAGACGCGCTTTGAACTCTATAAAACTTTCGCGCAACGTGGAAGACTATCCATGATGGATCTGCTGGGTGCTGGTGTCTCTTTAATTAAAGAGGCCTCGACTCGCATCCATCATCGGTTAATTAAAACGGAGCCAGATACGGAATACGCCCTTTGCTCTATGTTGGAATTTGAGGATGTTGGTTGGTTCATGTAATTGTTTTCGTATGATGATTGAAGTGTGACTTATGTTAGTATAAGGAATTAAAGGAATTTTATAATTGTTTTTGTTGGTTATAATATCGTTGCTGGTGGAAAATAGTATTGTGAAAAACCAGCAATTTTTATTATTTAATTAAATTGTATTAAAAATTAAAATTTTGATATAAATAAAATTGATTGATTTTTTTGTATGGATTTGACTTACGACTAAAATCCAAGAACGTATCTCCATCATAAATCGAAGAAAACGTGTTTTCAATCCGAATTGTTATAGATATTTATTACCTATCAAATGGGAAAACAAAATAACTTGATTACATATCGATATTATTAGAATTATTATTCAAGTTCGTTTACATCAACATTGAATTATAATTTTTTAATTTGAACCTTTGTAATAATATAAAATAACTAAAACAGTATTAAAAGTTATTGATCAATCAAAAAATACGACCCATTAATTTATTTACGATTCTATACCCGAAGCTTTTACGTATATTTTATCATTGTCTTTACGCCGCGAAGCGTAAAGACCTCAATATTTTTCCAATGAGGAAAAACATTTTATTGCACTCAATAAATTCATTTTTACCGATATTTCATGGCGAATAAAATACTCAACAATCAACAAAATTAATATAAAAAAAAAAAACATCTCCCCAACATTGACACCCACCAATCCAATAGAACGAACAAACCAATCACGCCCAGATCTCATTACCCGACACCCACAAAAACCCCCAATGCACATCACCCTCAAACAACCGCAATCCAGACAATGCCTGATTATGCCCTCGAGATTACTCCAGTAATGCGATAACGGACATCCTTGACCGCCGTCCCTCCGAGGCGAGGATCGCAAACAAAAGTGCGAAGCCTCGCTGTATCGATTCGCCGGGTCGGCCTCGCTTTACGTCGCTCTGTTTGCCCCCGGTAAACTTGCTTGTGTTCAAATGCTCGCTGGGTAATTAATTTGCCGCCAAAAATGCGTGCCCGAAAAGGGTGGTCGGCGTTTTCGGCGCTACGGCCGTTTGGCGGCGGGATGTGTGAGGTTCGGGGTTGTATGCTGGTTGGTTTTTGATGTGGAATGGTCTGTGGATCTTTTGTGTTGGGCAAAAATTGGATTGATGTTCTGAGGATTTTGGGATTGTATGCTGGTTGGTTTTTGATGTGGAATGGTCTGTGGTGAGTGGATTTTTTGTGTTTGGGAAAAATTGGATTGATGTTCTGAGGGTTTTGCGATTGTGGCTGTGTAAAAAATGAATTGTTTTTCAATATGTGAAGGTTTTGAATTTTAAAAAATAAATTGATTTTTTGTTGAGTGTGAAAAAAGCACTGGCGGTATGAATTTTCCTGTGTAGAACTACCTTTTATTGTTGAATGCGTTTGATATGTCTTTCTTTTTCAAAAACCGCAATCTGCAGTCTTGCGAAAATAACCTTGGCAATATGATCTCGGGGAAATCTTTTTCACACGACAATACTTCTTACGCTCGAATTTTTCTTTTTAAATCTGGATTACAAAACAAACAATGGGTTTCAAATTATTAATCTAAAATTTAACTATTGAAACTAATCAAATTATATTTTTGTACGTTTGTTTTTTTTAATTTATAGGAAACTAAATAAGAAAAAATTTATAAATATCAAAAAAATGAAGTATAATATAATACAAATAGTACCTATATTAAAAAATTTAAATTCTAAAATAGAATAAATAATAACTGCTGTGGTTTCTGTTACAATAGTGTCTTTTAACAAAAAAATTCTATCGTTTAAATTTATCTTCCGTTTCAAGTGCAAATACACAAAAATATCAGATAACACCAATATGGAAATAGACATATCTTTTGACGAAAACCTTACACAATTCAAACAATGAAACACAAAAAAAAATCTCCCATTATATAATTTCCCTATATATTCGAACACACCCAATATCAACGTCAACGTACAATACGTTACAGCATCACGTTAACGTTTCACACAAAGTGACGTACCGAATTGGCCGTTATTGCATTGCGCGCGAGTTAACAATGCCGGACCGCCTTTGATGTGCGTCGTCTTCGAATTTCGAATATAATTTTCCGCATTTTCCATTCGAGTCACGATACTTTTACGAGCGCGCCGCCACACTAAATCCCACCCCGCCGACAATAATCTCCGCTAATGGGGGGCTGTAAAAATAACGCCAAACAATGAAAAGATCCACGACAAATCACCGCAGTCTAATGACTCGATGCGATTTCGGGACGTAAACTGCGATATCGTCATTATCGTAATGCAGCCAGGAAAGGCTGCGGTAATTTACTCGCGCACGTACGAAGAGTGTTTCTTCTTCGGCCGCATCTGGTGCCGTCGAGAGAGTGGCCATTCTTTATTTCGGTCACGTCGTACGGTCAAAATATGTTTACCTTTTCCTCCGCCGAATTGTGTAACGCCTAATAAGACAACGCTGGTTTTTTTCGTTTTAGTCTGTGTACGAAATTAATGGTTGTTGTTGTTCGACTTCGTGCTCGAATGCATCGGCGTAATTGATTCATTATGTGCTTCGTGTTCGTGCGCGGTGCTCTTTCGCCTTTTTCATCTTTCTGGATTGTAAAGTGTGATTTATGCGGTGTTAATTTGGTGTTTTTTCGTTTTTCAGCCGGAGCGAGTCCGCTCTCAACAGCCCCACTGAGCCTGACATTTCTATGGCGGCGTCGCTGACTGATCAACCCATAGAAGCCCAATCTTTAGATGAAGCTAGAAAAATTATCAGGTACATTTTCGCTAATTTTTTTATATATAATACATATTCAAACTTATATTGATGGATCATAATTAATTTTTCAGAGATCTTCGAATGCGATATAGAGCTCAAGCTCACCAATTGCTGATATGGAGGCGCGCTCACAAGATTCAAGAGGACCTCGTTTCGAGAGTGCAACGCGAAAAGGTGGAACAACTCAAGTCACTATCCAGTCAACTGTTACTGTTCGAATCACGTTTGATTAGAAAACAAAAGGAAATAACAGCGCTGTTGTCTCAAAGGGAAACTATAATCATGCGCCAACAGAGAATCATAGAGGCGTTGAACAACAAGCTGCTGGACAACGGCTTGGAGCCCACGCATCCGATAGTCGATTACAGAGATCTCATAAACGAAACGAATCTGGTCGCTGACTTCGATTCGCTCAACGACTCCGACTCGGCAGTCATCATGGAAGACGTGGACAACGACTACAGCATGAGCCATGTGATGCCGAGGTTCCGCTCGACGAACACCGACTCCGTTACCATAGTCAGGTCCATATCGGACGCCATCGACCCAAACTTGAAATACACTTCCGTGAGACGATCCAATGGCTTTTTACGGAGACCGGAAATATTGGAGACCGTTTACAGTGTCGAGGAGGAACCGGATGGCGATGGCGGGTCTAATAAGTTGAGTGCCCAAAACAGTACTGAGAAAGATATCAAAGATGGCACCAATTCTGCTGATAACGAAGATGCTATTGCCATTATGAACATGGCTCAAAACAGACGTGATATTTTTAAAACTAGAAGCGAGAAGATCAGCAGTGACTATTTGAAACCTTGCCTCAACCGAGATAAAAGCGATAAGAGTGTTGACTCGGATCTCAGTGAAAGTATGTGTCATCAAGTGTCTTGGGCTTATAGTTATGTTCCCAAAAGACAAATTTCCAACTTAGCTTCTTCTGATGATAATTTATCGGATTGTCTTATACTAGATGGAGGTTCTTTGCTTGATGATGGGTGTTTGGAGAAAAAAGGCAATCAAGTAACTACATATAATAGAGTCATGTCAAATCACCGAAGTGTGACAAAACCGAAAGATGTCAAATATAAACGAATCAACAAAGCTAAATCAAAAAGTTTGGAAGAGCTGAGAGGAAGATTGAGAAATTGGGTTGAGAAAGGAAACAAGTTAGCAGGGATATCATTAGATCAAACACAAAGTTATGCGTAAATGCAGTTATCTTTGTTGTAAGTTGGTTCAAAATATATATCATTGATTGGCTATGGAAAAATGCCTGAAATGATTGATGATGCGTCCTTTTCTGATAAAAACATACATAAAGGCACACAATATGTTGGATGTATGACTTTTTTAACAATATTAAATTTTTCTTAATATTATAAATTCAACATGATTGTATATTTGTCTAAAATATTAACAAGCGTTAATAAATGTCTATTCAACTGTGGTTGTAAATATGTGTAAATTGCTTGAAATTTGTATAGATAAAAATTATATACATGTATATATTGATAAAATTGATTCAAATGATTAGCTATTTATGTATGTATGTACTTACTTTCAGAACATATTTATAAAAATATATTAAAAATTGTATTAAGTCATTGATGTAAGTAATAGTTCCTTCTGAATACCATATTTTCACAAGTTTTGTAACACAGATTGCTTTGCCTATAATGTGTTTGAATGTTTATTGGGTGTGATATGGCATAAAAGAAAATTGGGAAAAATATATATTGTATACATATGATTGTGACAAGTTGTGAAATTTATGATCTCTTTACTTATGCAATGTTAGAATTTAGAACATTAAAATCTTTGTTTATATTTAAGGTTGTACATAATGCAAATTTCAATTGTTATCATTAAGTGTACCGTACATTATATTATAAATCATTGTAAGTGTGTAATGAAATTTATCCAAAGAAATATAATATTTGAAAAAAAAAAATGAAATTGCCATAAAAAAACAATCACATGAAATACCTATACCTATAAAAATATAAATTTTAGTGAAAATATTCTCAAAATATTTATGAAGCCAAAATAAATATTGTCGCTTTTATTGAAATTTCACTTATAAATTTTGATTGCTTGATTTTGCACTGTATTTTTTAAATGATATTTTTGAATATCTCATCTTTACACACACATAAAAGATATACACCGCTTGTACAGTCACTATTGCTTTTAACAAAAATAAAATATGAAACTGAAATTAAATATTACATATACCCTATTGTTTTCAAATATATAAGAATATTAGTAAGGGGTGCTAAAATCATAAAGAAAATACGCTAAAAAGTATCAGTATATCTTAAGTTGGCTTATCTGTCTTTAAAAGACTGACTTTCTAATTGTAATATTCGTCAATTCTTTCCCTATAAAAATATCTATAACTCACCTTTGCTTGTATAAGAAATTTAAAATACTGAAATAAAATGCAATAAAATATTTTTTCTTGAATATTGTTTTATTTTTAAAGTCAATGGTTTAATAATATTATCAATATAAATCTTCTACTATTTTTATTCCTGTGACCCATTCATGTAGTTTATCCATTCCTTCGCCGTTTATAGCAGATGCTTCTAAAATAGTAATATTTTGTCTTACCTCTTTTTGTAAACGTTTCATCTGTAACATCAGCAATGCCTCATTTCTCATTTGACGATAAGCTACGTCCATTTTTGCAAGAACCAAAAGAAACTGGAATAAAATTATAAATAAAATATAAAATATAATAATAAAAATAGTAATAATATGCAATGTTCAGTACGATTACCTTGCACGATTTTATTTTTGGTTCAGCAAGGAGTGTATATAAAAGAACACCAGCTGCAGAAATTTGACACAAATTAGAAGTATCTACAACAAATATGATTTTCTTTATATTATCAAAGTAGTGTCTCCATATAGGAGACATTTCACCTCCGATTTCTCTTATATACAAACAACAATTTTTGCCTTTTTCAGGCATATTGATTCGAAATATATTTGTACCGATCGTAGGTACTGAACTATAAGTATTATCAATAACATCCACTTTCTGGAGTTTTTTTATTAACATAGTTTTTCCTGTATTCGGAGGTCCCAAACACAAAACAGAAATAGGTGTCTCCATCACATCCATTGTTGAAATTATTAAGAAATATAACGATAAGTATTATATATTGTCAAAACTAATAATGTGTTGCTATTATTTTGTAAATAAAACACACGTGGAGTATGGAGTTTTATTAATAGTTTTTACTAACAGTTAGTTTGATCAATATTTTCAGTTTATAGAAATACAACGTTTTTTATGGCATAAAATACTAAATTCACAATTATAATTATCAAACAACCTTATTATTTATGACAAAATTTAAAGAAATTAGTCAAAAAAACTAAATTTACATGATAATTATTAAAAATTTTGTATGTTTACCGGTACTTTTAAAAAATTACCATTATATTAACTTTTTTATCTTTCATTATTTTTTTAAAACAAAACTATCATTAATATTCACACATTTAACACCTTATTAAAAATCGATTCAACACCCAAAAAAATAAAACGTGATTCAGCGCTGCGGTTGGCAGCGAATAACAGGGAGGCAATAGCAGCGACCTCTCGACCATTCCTTTTGGAGCCGCTTGTGGCAGGGTCCGGCGGCCAATCTTTTATCCGTCGCATCCGAACGTTTTCGGCCACCACCAGCCACCATGGTGCAGAAGAAGGTAAACCCATCATTGTTTATGTCTTTTATGTAAGTTTTGGAGACCATCAAGCCTCGGGTCGTCGTCGAAGACCGAATTTCTCTTCGCCGGAGCAACATGACTGCTGTCACTCTGTTACTATTTCTATATTTGATTTTGTCGTGTATTTTGATTGTTTCATACACTATTAATTAGTATTGTTTTATCCGATACGATTTACGTTATTTCAATTCACTTTTATTTGTTAAAGTTGTTTAATTTTTGATATCACCAGTTTAGTTTTACAGGTTATGTTCTCATTTGACAGTGCCACGCTTTCGTGGTTTGTTTCAAGTTTATATACGAATTTAGTTAATAAATATGTAATTTACGCGTTCACCTATATTACGATACCCTTTCTCGTTAACTGCAGTCTGATTCGTAAACATTGATGGTACCACCAAGTTTTCATGATGATTTATTTGCTAACCTATGTTACATGCGGAAAACGCTTCTACCACCAATAAAGCATTATTTCTGATTCGTTCATAATGATTTCATTGAATTCAAAATATTTGCGATTTTTTAATTCATTTTTCTTTTATATTGATATAGCCTAAGAAGAAGATCGGAAAGAGGCCAGCAGCCGCTCCTCTTGTCGTGAAGAAAGTGGAACCCAAAAAGGTGGTCAATCCCCTTTTTGAGAAAAGACCACGTAACTTTGGCATTGGTATGCTTCTGTTCTTATTCATTTATTATCTATTATCAATAACTTTTCATACCAAGTTCTAATTTGTGAATTATTATTTCTACAGGCCAAGATATCCAACCCAAACGTGATCTTTCTCGTTACGTACGTTGGCCAAAATATGTCCGCATCCAGAGACAAAAGGCCATCCTTCAACGTCGTCTTAAGGTGCCACCACCAATTCACCAATTCCAATCTACATTGGACAAACAAACCGGTAAATGAAACATCAATTAGTTATTATTATTTTGCGGCAACTTAGAAGGATGAATAATAATTTCTGAAAAATACGTGTTGTACTTATTTTTGAGCTTTTTAACTCTGACATTTACATTATTTGAATATTTATTTGTTTTACCAATTAAATGTGAAACTAAAAATTATTTTACTTTTTGTTTACAGCAAAGGGTCTTTTCAAGATCTTGACTAAATACAGGCCAGAGAGCATGATTCAAAAGAAATTGCGATTGAAGGCAAAAGCTGAAGCTAAGGTGAAAATTATTTTATTACATAGTTTGTTTTCCTTTTGATAATATGATGAAAATTAAATTGATGATTATATTTGATTGAATTCTTGAGCTTTTTAACACTGAAAGTTAAATCATTTAATTTTATTTCAATTTTTTTCAAAACTTAACTAATTCAATGAAAACAAATTTAGGTTGCTAACAAGGAAGAAGCCCCCTCAAAAAGGCCCAACACCGTCAGAGCTGGTACCAATACAGTTACCAGACTCGTAGAAAAGAAGAAGGCCCAATTGGTTGTCATCGCTCACGATGTTGACCCCATCGAGGTAATAATTTCTCTTTTTTTTTTCTTTACTATTGATTTAGCTGTGATGTTAGAATTTCTTCGACTGAGATCAAGTATAAGTTGTAAAATGAAAACATTTTACAAATTTTCTTGATTAATTGATGTCATATGACTCTGAGCTTGTTCTATATTCAAAATTATTCAACATTTACGTTTGTTTATTTCTTGTAATTATTTAATTATTATTATATTTTTAGCTTGTTCTCTTCTTACCTGCCCTCTGCCGTAAAATGGGTGTCCCATATTGCGTAGTTAAAGGAAAAGCTCGTTTGGGAACGCTTATTCGCAAGAAGAATTGCAGTGCCCTCGCCTTGACAAATGTGAATATTCTTATCTTTCATTTTGTTAAAATATAATGAAAAAACTGAATAACAATATTTCTTCTCTTTATTTTAGGTTGAATCTGGTGACCGTGCTTCATTCACTAAGCTCATTGAAGCTATCAAGACCAACTTCAATGAACGTTACGAAGAATTGAAACGTCACTGGGGTGGTGGTCTTTTGGGATCAAAATCAACCGCTCGTATCGCCAAATTCGAAAGGGCAAAGGCTAAAGAACTTTCACAAAAACATGGTTAAACAGTGAATTTTATTTGTATTTGATTTAAATAAAAAAAATATATAAAACTAATTTGTTGTGTTTTCATTCAAAACAATCAATTATGAGCTCAAAGTTATCATTTTTTTCTATATTTTGTATTAAATTTAATGCACATGCATATTCTAATTTATATCTTTATAAATGATTCATAGAACAATTATTAGAATATCAACTACAGAATGAGAAAATATATAATTTGAAAAGGAATCATTTTTCTATTGAGTTTGTCAATTTTTTTTTTAAATATTGCTATAATAAATTTGATATCCTTATTGCTCGTTCGATATCTGATTAACTTAAAATGTAATAGGTTTTTTGGATATATTAATACACAAAGTAATTGGTGGTTGGGAATTTATATTTATGATAATTAAAAACTTATTGATTGTGAGACCCTTAAAAAATTTCTATAAATAATTTTACCGCCATCTTATGTAATTATTAAATAACAAATTTGAATGTTAAATATTCTCAAAAGATGACGCACATGAGTATTGAATACAATACCCAACTAATATAATTTTTGAAACGAATCAAAAAATTTTCACAATTCTTCATACGTCGCACCAAAATTAATAAATAAACAAATTCGACAAACTCACATAACACAAAATTTCTCTTTTTTTCCCAAATCGATTCACGAAACACTCCCATCGATCCCAAAATCTAGATCAACCCATTCATGTACGAAATCGGAGCACTCGAATCCATCGAAAGCGCGTATTTCCAACACGTACATCTAAAAAATATGCAAATCCGCGTCAACAATGCCGACTTTCTCCTCTTTCTCTAATCGAGTCCGACGGAATTCGACCGGCGACCGTAAACACAAACAAAACCCGCCAACTCTCAAAACCGAAACTGTCCATCTTTCGAATTCACCAGACAATTTCGGAAAACGAGAGAAAAGCGCCGAACTCCTTTTCGTAAGACGGTTGCCCCACGCGGGGGTGATGTAACGGTTCTCAAATGCTGTGACACCGTCGACTTTTTTCTCCTCTTCGACAATTATGAAATTTTTTTCTCCTCCCGGCCGCGATGTTTTTCATTTTGCAATATATTAAATGGCACTTGTCTTCTGATCGTGACGGATATTGAGGCTGCATGCGCATCTTCGCGTACCAATTGCTAGATTGTACGTTCGGTAAATGGAAAATGTGAACGAACTTCGTTTCGTGTTATGTGGCGTATAATTTTGCAAAAATGTATTGAAATGTAATATCATTGTGTTATTCAATTATGATAACCTTCGCTGTGGTTACGATGATGATGGTTATTCAGAACACATCATGTTGATATATCATGCATAAATTATCATTTTGATTTCCATGTCTAAACTTTGAACTTTTCCATTTTTTTTTTTAAATAACCTAATCATTATAAATTTAAGAAAATTTTAATGGATGAATCATTATAATATATCGAATACCAATCACTAATTAATTGATATTGAAAATTATCCGTAATAAAATTAAAAAGTTTTTGAAGTTATACCAATTTTTCGAACCTTTAAAACTTTTAAAATTTATTATTATAGTTTTTCAACTTTTAAAATTCATAACATATTGTTTATGATACAAATTGTAATACTTACTAATACATAATGTGAATTAACTACTTTACAAATACACCCAATCCTCTTTTTCACGGTTTTTTTACACGGTTCTGAAATAATACGGTTCAAGGAAGAAGAACCGATTATTATTTTATACGGTTTTTTTTTCACTTTAACACAGTATATAAAATTTAAAAATATGTATTATCAAGCCACAGTGGTAAGATTCGGTGCAGGCCAGTATACTGTTATAATTATATGTATGTAAATAAAATAAAATAATAATAGTTATTAAATAAAAAAAAATTCAATGTTTTTGATCATTTTACGTGGCGAAAATTTTTCACATTACACATTTTTTTTAAAGTACATTTGAATGGAAGTTTTATCCAAATATATTGATAGAACCTATCTCCAATTTTTATATGATCATCATAAACTTTTTTTTTACACGATAGTCTCTGGATCGTATCCCCCATGTAAAAAGAGGATTGAATGTATAATCATGATATTTTTCTTCAAAAATTTATGTCGAATTTTCAACCTCGCATCACATTTCGCACGAAACAATTTTCTTTCGCGTGTCAATTCCAAAGCCAGTTCAAATTTCGATTCGACGACGGACATCGTCATCACTTTCATATGCTGTATATTTAGACGTTCGTGATCGCCACAATAAAACTCTCCATCTTCACGGCCGATGCGCCGTTTCGAAGACACGCCATCGTCTCCTTTTTACGATCACACCATCACGTATCGGCGATAAGAAAACGACCACAGAATACCATCTGCGAAACGGCTGCGACATATCAATAGATTTTCCTAGACGATTGTCGAGCTTTCGCAGTTGGATACCGCTACGTAGGATTTTCGGTTCTCCGAAGGTCGACCAGGATTAGGTTCTGCTGAATCGGCTGTTATATTATACATTCGTGTCATTTCGGTTCTTTGCATATTTATTATAACCGGTACATTACTGTTAAATGCCGCCTTGTCGATTACAAAACGGAACGAAGCCTGTTCGCCGCATAACGATGACGGGGACGTGATGAATTTTGAACTTTTGGCGTGGTTTTTTTGATGAAAATTTTGAATTGAGTTCGCTTTGGACGGAAGCTGCGGTTTGTCGTGCGGCGATTGTAATTCATGAGATGACTGGTGCTATTTGCATGTGGAAAAGTGAGCATTTTCCTTTTGCGAATGTTCAATGTGAAATATGGATTTATTCTGAGAATTTTCTGTGCGGTTATAAATCAAGTATTTTGTTGTATTGTCAAACGGGTCGTGTGTGCGAAATGATGATAAATGATTCAATATGTGCTTTCGACAAATAAAAATGTTACAATTTTAATGCCGAATCAGTACCGACGACTTTCAAATATTTCAGACCTATTTTTACAACTTTACCGTAATAATAACGTCTTTTATGAAATATGTGTCGATACGTGACATTATTCGCATAATGATCGATTTGAAATGATGTGACATAACGGACAACGATTACGTTTTATTCGAGACCGAATTGATTTAAAATTTAAACCGTTTGATTTATAGCAATGAATAAATTATTTAATATGATACACTTTGCAGTCGTATCACACATGTAACGTAACAGTTTATTATAGAATATTGTCGCAATATTCTTTCGATTCACATTCGATATAAATTCGAATATTATTTTTTTTATATACATGACATCATTTATTAGTTCTTTGTACTGATTTCAATCTAAAACTTTTTTATTAGATGTAACGTATACTTGATGTTTTTTTTTTCAAGATTTATTGAATCATTTTTATATGAATGATTCGAGAATTTCAACTCAAAAAAATTCAAATTATTGAATCTGATCGATAATTATCTTTCAACTTCCTCGACATACAAAAAATCCCTTTACCGACACTATACAAAAATTTCATCATCAATCAAGAAGACCTGAAGCAACATCTCCAGTAAGAGCCACAAGACAACAAAATCTTCGAGTTCAGTGGGCCAATCCGACGAAACCAGCAGGAAGACGTCTCAGAAGAAGCCGCAGCCGACGTCCACGGAGAGTGAAAGTGAATCTTCTTCGACGACCCACGCTTCTTCTTCACCTTATCTCCTTCTAGCAGCACTGACACAATCGACTGCCAGCCAAGTTCCCGATAAACGTATTATGCCGAAAGGTTAGCAGCCACGCTCTTTGTGTATGTCTCGAACGTGCGATGCCGATGAACTTGCGTGTTATGTGAACGAAGTTTATGCTGGTCTCGTGCGTGGATTTACAATTTTAGACGAGGGCATTTATTCGTCAGAGTGCATGTCCTGTTGCAGTTTTCCACGTTTTTTTTCTAATGAATGATTGAATGTGGACGATTTGTTTGTATGTGGTTTGCATAGGTATTTGAGTCTAAATATATCGTCTACTTTATATCCATACAAATGTATGAATTTTTGATTATGAATGATTTTTTTTATAATAGGATATTAATTCAAGTCGTAATATGTACATTTGATCGTTAAATGAAAAAAAAGTTATTGTACATAAAATATTCGAATGTTTATATTTACTATAGCAAAAATTTCAATGCTGAATTTTATTATATGTAGCACAAAGCTTTAAACTATCTGTAGTTAATTATTTGAAATGAGCACGATGGTATTGAAAAAAAAATTGGTATTTGCGAATGTTCATATTTTAAAATTACAGTCCGCTTTACCATTGCTTTAACCTTGATTTCGACTCATACAACTCGTTTGTCGTTGCGGCAATTATTTTATTAATAGATTCGGACATATCAAAACAGTTACACAAACAATTAAATGGCGTGATTCTGTCAGATATCGTTTTCGATTAACGTATGAATTAATCACCGTTTTTTCTCTTCAACATCATCATTTTAGCACCCGCCGAAGTGTGCAATCATTCAACATAATAAACGATTCCGATACGCGCGGGTGGATGTGTTATTTTAAAAATGCCTTGTTTTTTCTTTCGAATCGTAGAACATGGTAATTAGAATTCATTCATTCTCAGAAAAATGAATGCGATTGTTTTCAAACCCGTGTTTTCGCCACGAAATTAATTTGTATTGAGTCATTATTTTAGATGTTTTCTCGATCCAAAGTCAAATGACGATATTTGCCGGATCCGGTTATTGTAATTTATTTTAGATTTTTTATAATGACTCAGATATCAAATATTTATTCTTGGTATTATTAGATCTGTTTACAGCATGTTTTTATGGTTATTTTCACATAAATTCAATGAAGATATTGCTCGAATGTGTTGCCGAACATTGGATGTTTCGAAAACAATAAAATTTGAATATGACGGTATTTTCCTAGCTTACGAAAAATAATCAATTTATTTTTAATGCTTTTATTTATTCATTTTTGTATTCGAAACTATGAATACTGATTGCGCAAAATTGTCAAAATTGACGCATTCGATTTGAATTTATATCCCTTTGCAACATAGAGAAAGATGATAGAGTGAAAAAAGTCGACACTTCGAAGATCATTTCATAATATGCCATCGTTGCTCTTCGCTAATTTATCATCTAACGAAACATTGACTCGAAAAAAAAAAACAAAACCGCTTTGGGCGCATGCTAGAAATGATGTTCACGATATAATCGATCATGTTTTATAATACAGCTTTAAAAAAATATATATATATTTTAAAAATTCACGGTCAACCCATTCACATTTCATCAACGGACATATAATTTAACTCGAATCGCAATATTTGGAATATATTAGGTATTCATTTATCAGAAATTCGATAACGAATGAATTTTCAGAAAACGATTAATTTTCCTTCTCGGTACTTTATTGAAATATTTGTTCTTCCGGCACTTGAAAGGTTGAAACACAATCAATTCGATAATTAAACGAATAGTGACGTTAATTAATGCGACCGATGCGTAGTTTAATGATACATCCGTATTCGGCGAACAACCTTCAAAATAAATACGATTGTTTCGAAATCGACAACAGATATTTGAGATGTTTCATTGTTTACGCACATATCATTACGATTCGATAATGGCAGCTTGATTTACATTTTAAACATATTAGACGAGATCCTTGGAGCGGTTTGTGCATTCGCTTCATTTTAAAACGAAAAGGCGGAGAAATTGTTAATTGTTTTCGATATACGCGAGGCGGTTGTTACCCACACAGTTTATTGCATGCTTGAAATTCCGACTTAACAAATTCTTTCTCGGTGAGGTGTCGCAAAGGCAGTTGGTTGGTTGGTCGTTTTTGCTTGGGCAACGATCGAGTTGCACAATTATCAAAGCGGCTATGTATCCTTTAAAAGCGAAATGTTCGATTAAATCCGAAAAAATCTTATTCAAATCTATGCACTTTTACTGAATAATCCGAACGCAGTTGCACAACGAATACGCTATAATTAATTATTAGAATTCTTGGCTACAGAAGAGGTGAAGATTCGAGAGCTTTTACCGAATAAACGCAGCTCTATTATGCAAAAGTCTCGCGTGCGACAATAGATCTCTGTTTGTATCCGACGTGAAAGCCATCCTCAATGGTAGACGAGGAGAAACCAGAAAAAGAAAGGTCGCATTTTCGAGTGTCAAAGATCACATGCTAGACGATTCTCAATCTTCCATTTATCTAGATTCAATTTGTCGCGCGAGGAATTCGAAAATGCGCGGACAAACGTTGCAAAAGTCGACGCCCTCGTTCACCAATGGGCGGATAATGGCGATGATGAGATGAACGTTTGGGCGGATTTTCGAACACAATTGCATTATTGCAATCGACCTCCGATTCAAGGATTCATTGTTCTTACGTGTGCATAAGCGATCGATGATGTCGCAATTCGGGACGTTGCCGATTAAACTAGTCATCGTTACACTATAACTAAATTTTGTGTATTCTAAATAACTATTGTTTGTAAGATGTTGTATGTTTGTTGGGACCTTAATACATAAATTTTATGACTAGTATAAACCGTAAGTGGGTTCATGAGAAAGTCATTGATCTGTTGTTCTAGTTTCTAGTCATGAAAAATATGACAGCTTCTGAATCATTGAATAAATATTTCGTATGGTAAATACATATATCTTTGTTGAATAATCTAACGTAAATTAATTGGTGTTATTAATTCATTTTCAATTCAAATAGCCATCTCCTTGAATATCTTCCGCGACCATTATCGAGCATAACCGTACCCAATATAACAGCTAATCATAAAATTCAGATTGAAATTCAAATACCTTTGATATACAAGGAAATGAACGCAGAACGCAGTCGTTATACGAACGCATTTTCGCCTATCACCCAATTATAGTAAAAAATATGCCTCGAGCTAACAACGTTCATGTAAAATTATACAGATCTTGACCTTAAGACAACGAACTGTACAGAGGCCACATCATTTTATTTTTTCTCACATTCATTGAATTTTTATTAATTTTTTTTATCCGAACGACCCTGATAAGTCAGAGGGAGGAGTCGTCCCATTGAATTAAAAAAAACGAGCTTTCGAAGCTTTCCTTATATGACAATCGAACCGCCGGCCATGAATTGCCGATATCGGTTAGAATTTATTATTACTCTGAAGGCTTTCAAGGAGAAGACCACAGTAATAGGATGAGGACGCGGTTAATGATTCGCAATCGCTTTTCGTCACGATCCCACGACACGAGTCCCTTCTTCTTACGATTTTATGATTCTGCCGACGAAAGCGTACAATGTTTCGAAACCAAAACGTTTCGTTAAAAAGTGAAATAAAAAAGACTCGATCTTAATAATGATTACAAAATGCGTGTAAGATTCGTGAGTACGTTCACACTTTTGTCTATGTACTCGTGTAATTTGATAGCGATGTTACAAAAGCAATTAAAAGGTTCGGTTATTTTTTTGGGATTATTTATATTTGATTTTATAATATTTAAATATGTCAAAGAGTTGATTATTTCATGTCGTTTCAACTTTGATTTGTGCTTATGTAGACTCACTAATTTTATGGACCATTGTTGAGTACGTGAAAGGCACAAAGTCTCGTAGATTTCATACTTATTCATATCGTTTAACACATAAACGTTCGAGTAAAAGTTTAATTATCTCACAAGTGACTTATGCCACTAATAATAAAGCGTTGCAAACATACATACGATACATTTAATTATCATCGACGCGAAAGGCATAACAAAACATCGCCGTTATTGTGTTGCAAAGGCGTCACCGTTCACAAATACATAATATGATAATACACGTACGACCAAAGTGAAAGCTGTTATGGATGATGAGATCATAATGGCGATGCGCGATCCGTTGACCTTTCTTCGAATGAAAAAAAGCTTTTCGTTCACACTTCGATCTGCGTCGTTTCCCCGAATTCGCATATGTGTCGATAAACCCTTGCGCAACGGAAACATCACTCCAATTGCATCAATATCGAAATCTTATAATATTCAAGGTCGACAAAAGTGAAAATACCATATTACCGATCAGACGTAATATAATATTAACGTGTCGCAACTGCGTAAAAGCCTACATGATGATGTCGATGCGTGAAAAGATTGCATCTCCGAAATGGTAGCGCTCCGTGAAAAGCAGCTAACCTTGGTTATGTTTTATCTACGAACACAAGAACGCGTATAAAATATACATGTTTCGGAACCTGTTACTTCTCGATTGAGAATTCTTGTTTTCTGGACGAGCTCGTGCTGATGATGAGCCTCGATGATGCTGAAAGTGGAGCAAACGCTCGGCTTCATTGATTCGCGTCCACGTTGCGAAATCGAGATCGTATCCACCTGACGATGGGATTATATTCGTATCTCGATTTCTATATCTTGAATGTTATGGTTTTCACTCGTCGAGACGATTTTAATTGGTGGAATCTCTGATGGTGTTCGATGAGTATCTGCGTGTCTGGAGTGCGGTGAGTGATGATGACTTTGCATGAGTTGCGAGTGCTTAATCTTGATTATTGATTTGAGATGTATTTTTAGTATGTTGATTAAATTGAAGATGATGTTTGCTTTTTGAAATACTTTTTTATATATTTGCTTTAAATAAAAGTGATATCATGCTGTTGATAAATGCATCGATGCTGTTTTATTATGATGAGTTTTGATACGTGATATTTAGCTCAGATTTAATTTACAGTGTAATCAAAATATTTTGTTTGCAAATAACTTAACTATTTTAAATCTGAAACTTGAAGATCTCATTTCGATTAATTTTTGTTTAAATATTTAATTGAATTTATCGAAATTTTAATGAAATTAAATAAAATGGTATATAAATTACGATATCAGACTGTTGATTACTTTAGTATCGCATTTACATTTAAATTTCGCTTATCCGCTCGACTGATATTAATTTAATTTAAATATTGAATGTAAAATTAAACGTTCTTCCAAAAAAGATGAAGACTATATAAAACTTAACGGACCAATATCGATTCACTAACACAAATATAATATGCAAGGCCACCAGCTGAATTCATCCAAAAAACATTTTTTTATTCTACTACTTTCATATCACAAAATAAATATTCATAGTTTAGATGCAGTGCCATTTTTTCGTAGAGGTCAACAAGTGTTAGAATTCCAATCCGGAAGGATAATTTTTTTTCACCAAACTTGTCATATACAATTACTGAATTGTTAAACTCTAAAACATTTTATATAACAAAACTTTTCGCTAAATTATCAAGCGTCCTCGTCCAGTTGGTATTTGAAACGCATTGAATTTTCATAAAAGCGATCTATCGACCGTTCGATTTGCATAACAGCACTAAAGGCAATCCAGTGCAGCATAACGAAATTTCCCAACATCGTTTCTGGTCTTTATGTCGAGATTTTCAGAAATATTGCACTACATCTGAAATAGATTAGCCGGGAGGAATTTTCGAACTTTGTGGGCCAATGTCGACCGCATGTCGTAGGCCGATTTTCATTTGTGGAATTCACATGACATTTTGCACCGGTCAACATCCTTCAACCTTTGCCGAAGAGGCCTTCGACGACATCGGCCTGCTTCTTGCGACGTTATTATTATGGCAATAATTGCAATGGTGTTACATATACGCATCCGTTTCAGTTCGGGTTTTTCGTTTCGCTAATTGGTGTAGGTGAAAATGCAGCCTGTTTTCAATTTTAAATTGTCAATCAAATATTTTTCGTTTAATTGAATCGTGTGCGTTTTTGGTATTTATTGCTTGCGTTGTTTTAAAATGAAATGCATGCATTTCGGTTTTTTTGGACTTCAAACGTAAAATTCGTACCGAATCAGTTTCCGTTGCGGATGTCATTTCATTGTTCTTTATATGGATCTGGAGGATATTGTTATATTTTTGCATTAAAGGATATTTCCGAAAAGGAAGGATGATATGCTTTTTAATAAATCCGCAACGTCGATTCGAATTTTAGAGTTGAAGGTCTCATATTTGAATAATATATTTGTGGAATTTATAATATTATATCAATCATATATAACATATTTCTCAATCATTCATGCGTGAAATGATTGATTCATAATCAATTTGTCGATGAATCAATCGATTGGTCATTAAATTTGACACGTTAATTTGTAAAATAATTAATTTCGAATCGTTTTTATATTATATTTAATTTAGTCATTTTAAAAATAATATTCCAAAATGATAAATGATATTTTAAAAATGATTTCAATATGAACTCCTGACTAAAATTAATCTATCATAAATTAAAAATCAAATCACTTCGAATTATTTAACTGTGCCAATGACAACAATATCAATTGAAAAAATATATGTAAATCGAAAACTGTCAATTATCTCAATGCACAACACACACATCAAAAGTAAGGAAGCATTTTTTTTTAACTTTCAATCATCGGACAAGACCTTCTACTTTGTCATCAAGCATTCGGAATTGTGGCAAGGTCTTGTCCTGCCGAGAGACCAGATCCTCGAAGGTGATCGCCTCCTTAAATTATTTTTACACAGACCGCAACAACAGTACATCGTCTTCGAAGCATACTCAGACGCCGCCATTGTATGTAAATGCGACACATGCGGAGCACCTGTCCCATCGTGCTCTCTTACACCGACGCATCCATTAACATGTTAAAATAAGTGAGATTCAGTGAAAGTCGAAAGCAGAGTGAAAATTGAATGGCGTGCGCGTTACGTGCTCCTCTGTAGTCCTTTCGCGCAAGGATATTTCTCGTTTATTTTTTAGATACGATTTAGTATGGATTTGGTTCAAAGTCGAATCTACTTTTTTTTACATTTACGTGGATACAATTTTTATTCGATATTTATTCCCTAAACTTTCGAAAAATTTCAAAATTCTTCCGCGTCTATATAAAACATAATCAACAGATGTTCGGCAAGTTATACAAATTATAAAATCGAGTTTATAGTTTATTTATTGCCTGCCTAATGATGGTTTTAATATGAGTTTGGTGAATAATTCATTTCGGCTTAAGTTCTCACAACAAAAGACAAAAATCGTCGCCAAGGTTGCACATTTGAAAAATATGCGAATCTGTTAATTTATTCGCATAATTCGAAACGAAGGCCGTTTTATAATAATACGACGATACATTTCTAGTGAAACGAATAGTGATTTTTCACGTGTTCAACTTCGTTTTGTATTCAGATATTACAATGTCCGTTTATGCTTCACCGAATTTATTCCAGACGTTTCTCAACACTGATGATTATGATTGTGTGAAACTATTGACGTTTGTTCTGATCGATTCTGTAGATAGCTGTGCATTTAAAAGCGAGTTTGTATTAAGTGTCCTATCGGGCTTGAATCCATTAGCATAAGTCGTATGAGATTGTGAACACGACATTTTCCTGACTTGCATTCGATTAAAATCATTATATGAGTTTTTATATTATATTATGTAGTGCTTTGGTAATTTACATAAATGCATCGTAAAATCGTGAGATTCAATCTCAATGTGAATTTTCCGGTATGGCATTGAAAGTTTCATGTCGATATTGAACCTCATAAACATCAATGTGGATTAAAAAAATACAGACGTTTTAAAATTAACTATGGCACTTTTTAAATGTGAGAAACTCGTTTGCAAAATTAACTCGTAAACCGCGATAATAAATTATCCATTATAAAAAAAACGACTACAATTCGGTGGATTCGAATGAATATTCAAGATCATCAATCACATTAGAAAGATATTAATGACGACATATGTTGACTGAAAAAAATAAATTGATCATTCATTCTAATTCTTAATTACCTGTGAAAAACCAACGATAGTCCGCGTAATCTATCGCGTCGGATGATTTGTAAGATTGACACAAGAATTTCGCAAAATTTTTGCTTTCTTCTTCTTTTGATTATTTTCCTTTTCACCGTTCGGCTGCTCTTCGTTTGCTCAGATTTGTAATCTCTCCGAGAAAATTCGCTTCTAGACACGCCTTGTTGTGTTTGCATGAAAATTATGACGGCAATTGTCACTCGAGCCTATCGGTTTTGCATAACATTTTCTTTGGCCCGTAAATCAATTATATAATATTTTTGTAACGCGATTCTGGATTCGGAGGTATCAGAGCGAGTCATTCCGTTGTGTTTTACAAATATCGAATTTCAGTACGTTTTACTATGAATACGAGGAATAAATAGACCATAATCACAATATTATTGTTTCACATATACTCGTATGCAAGCAGACCAGGCGCCGTATATGTTTCGCGAAATATATCATTACGCATTATGTAAAAGCCTGAATATGCATGTTTGTATATCGAAACGATTACCCTTGGTGATTTATCGCAATTTTCAATTGTGTTTCTGTATATTTTTGTGAAAATAATAATTATTATGTTTCGTAAATGTTTCGTCGTCACAGAAAAACTATTGTACGTTTCGTCGTATGCACAATTCGTGTAATGAAAATATATGGCGCGAAAAGTAACACAAAAGAATTAAAAGCTCCTTTTCCGTTTAGATAACCGTCGTTGTATATGAGAATATTTTAAATTGGATGTATATTAATTAAAACGATCCGTACGAATGCAACTTTGGTCTATTGAATCGTGTTTATTTATTTTTTTATTATCTTGTCCCCGTTTCGTCTGTATTTATTGAAAAAAACAATGGCGTTTGGCTGCTTATCTTAAATATTTATCTACATTATGTTACTTGCGCGTGTAGTAAATTTTTAATTTTTATTTGTGGTATTGAAAAAAATGCATTCTTAACTGTTGCTTTCTTCAACGTCGACGGAGTTAAACCTGTCCATTTTATGCTTCATATGAAAATTTCGAAATTTCGATACCGATCTATACGCATTGAACAATGCAGCTATTCGTCTTTCATCGTCTATCAATTTGCCAATATCCAACAAGTATGAACCGATCAAAGAAAACTGTGATCGAAATGTGTGTCAAGACACGTCGTAAATTATCTAAACCATTACTTACGTGCTAGTGATTAGTATTGAATTTATATGCTTGAACTTAATAGCGTTTGATTTTCCAATTTTGGACGTTTCGGATCCACAAGTGGAAATCTTAATAGGTTCATCGACCTCAATCGCACCGCAGACAATATTCCATTTTCATTTATATGTACGAATTTTCCATCGTGATGACCTAAAATCCAATATAACAGACCCTCTTATGAATGGGCCAATAAAATTTCTTGTTACTATAATAAAGTTGAATTTCCGGTACTTTCCAATATCACAGTATACCTTTCAAACACGATTAATTTTAAATACATATATATGTTATTTTTTTTAAATAATATGTGAAAAATTTGAGAGCATGCCATCTTGCGATCGCTTCACTGAACCAATGCTGCATCCCCCGATTTCTCAAATTTCCATGAAAAAATTATCATTTACTTATCGATTTAGAAATTCATAAAGTAAATATGCAGTCTAACAAGATAAATGTCACGTTTGCTTGCATATATCATACGTAGTCGCAAAATGCGACCGCCATTAGGCATAAGACAATGACCGCAAAAGTCGAGCAAAAAACCGGACGGCCCGACGTCGTTTCAGCGCTTTGGAGGTGACTTACTTTCAATGCTATGTATCCAGAAGCCATACTGTAAGAAGGTGATTAATATGAGGTTCTGAGGTGACCGACCAGTTAGTCACATTGGTGGGCGCGGCCCTGATCTGAAAGGTCGGGTTTAATTTATGAAAACTGATCGTCGAATTATTGGCGATATTATTCGTTTTTTTTTTTTCGATTTCATGATGTAAATTTTAAATTTGAATAGTCATTCTTGATTTGGGAAATACTTGAAATTTTTATGATTGTTTTTTTTTTTTTTGCAGTTTTAGTTTTTTTTGTTGTTGTCGATTGAAATACAATTGAAATTATCACTTCGATAAAAATGATGATCTTTTATTTAAAGTATAGTTAAATGCCAATTTTTTTATTTCAGAAATCAACTTTCAAATACCTATTCATAATATATTTTTCATAACCATTTTTAAAGAACATAGTTCAATTGTACTTTTCATAGTCAATAAATGTAAAACGATTATATGACATTCTAGTATTTACATAAATTACCTCGTACATTAATATTGTTGTTTTTTTTTTATTTTAGGCATAATCTATTTCATAACTTTTATATTAAGATTTCGATGAACGCTAAAAAAAATTCCATTTCCAACGAAATTTCCCTTTTTTCGATCAACACGCATCCAAGGACATCCGAAATTAATACACCCTTTTGACAATGAACAACGTGAAAGTCACAACGTCGACCAAAAAAAAAGAAAGACTTTTCCGTTTAACAAATTGCAACGATTTCGACTCAGAAACGCAATTCAAATCTGGTTCGAGCAGGAACGACGAAATTTTGAAACGAGTTGACTGACGCTCGTTGGTTTCGCATTTTGACATTTTGCATTAATCATAAAGCAATTTTTCCCTCCGTTTATTTTTTCTTTTATCCTCCTAATATATATTGTAAACTAAACGTTAAACGTTTCAAGGTTTCGGTCGATCTGTGAATGTTCTTCTAAACACGATGCTCAATTTTGACTCAGGAGGCGGAACTCGTTACTTCTGCACCAAATGATGCATGCACTTCTGACTCATGAAAATGATTGTTTTCGACCTCTCACTAAAATTTACCTCCGGATTTGTTAACCATCGACGTGTATCATTATAGGAAATCTCGAAAATTAATGGTGTCTTCATGGAATTTACGGCGTCTGGAAACAGCCGAAGGGCAAAGATATCTCTTTTCAAAAGTTCAACGTTTTTGTATTTTGTTTATGGTATTAAAATCAAGGATTTCATTTGTCACGTTTTATATACGCGCAGAAATTTTCGTTTATTTTGCATGCGTATATACTAGCCGGATCGTACAAACGGTAATTATTTACCAAAAGAAACAAAGAAACTGTGAAATTTACGTTCTTCGCTTTATCAAGTATAAGTGTCAAGTACATGTTAGTTGATAAAAATCGCATTCTCATAATGAACTTTTTTGAAAACATTTCGCTTCAGATCGTTCACACAGAGTTGGAAGATGACGGTTGGTAAACCAGGCGTTAAATATATTTTGATAAAACTTATCTCTTTGGAAATATCTCGATACGACAATCAGATATTGAAATAATTTAAAGTATAAAAAAATACGTTCGTTTGAGATGCAAGATGATATAAAAAAAATAATAAATTCATAAACGAATTTCAACTATTCAATTTGAACGTCAATCAATCATTGGTGGAAGAGAGGGGAAAGAAAAAACAACCATCAAATAGGAAGAAGTTAATGTTGTAAAATTGTAACTATGTCAAGTGTAAGGTTAATATAACACACAAAGTCCATTGAAAATAAAGCGTGAAAGGAGAAGACCGTGAAAAAATGGAGAGCACTCGCCGACGTTTTCAACGACACCAGTTGTCGACTCTCTTTCCAACAAAAAATATACAAAATCCGAATAAAAATAAATAAAAAAGATAAACAGATTTCACAATGATGAATAATGTTCGAATTAATACCGGAAAATAAGCTTTTATTATGCAAAATATCAAATGAATTTCATACAATGATAATGATTATTTACAAAACACCCATTACATTTATCATTACGAAAATGCTACAAATATTAAAGTAGAACTAGTGATACAAGTGCATGCGTAATTCCTACCAGACTTCTGAAATTTTCAATAAAACATTTCAACACATTAATAAATTTTAAGATACAAGGCTTAACGATGATCTCACCTATTTTCTATGAAATTAAATCGCTCACATTGCATTATCCATATCCATGTTATTTAGATCGGATTACGCTTAATTGTAAACGACAACACAATGGCGACTTTGACCGCCATGGAAACAATATATCGATGACAATAAATCGTTTGAACATGGTACGAAACGGTTTGGATGCCTTTTCAC
This sequence comes from Hydropsyche tenuis, assembly GCA_009617725.1. Taxonomy (NCBI): domain Eukaryota; kingdom Metazoa; phylum Arthropoda; class Insecta; order Trichoptera; family Hydropsychidae; genus Hydropsyche; species Hydropsyche tenuis. The sequence continues at coordinate 730,747 of VTON01000011.1, read as the reverse complement.
TTCTGAATGCTTTCAAATGTTATATATTTGATCGAATACCGATTTACGGTTACTTTTTCTGTTTCAGGACCGCTTAAATGGGTTTCCGCGAAAAGCGGACGTCGCGAGTCCCGAAATGGAGTCGTGAACATTTTTATAATTCGGGTTTATCGGTGGGTCTCGATCGGTCTTTTACGAAGTTCATACTTTAACGGTCTTCTACATTTCCAAGTGTTTCGTTGCTCGTGTAAGAACTCGTTAGATTGTCCTTCCGTTGAATATTAATGCTGAAAATTCAAATGCAGAGATGCGATGTTATGAATATTATAAAAGGCGGCGACGTCGACATAGCTTAGTTCGTAAAAATTGCGATAATTTTTTCCACATAAAATGAGACATGACTGAAATATCAAACGATAGCATTCCATCATTTTGATACTATATTTAAAAGTTTATTTTATATTTAGTTGAATTTAAAATGTACATCCTGTATTCTTCGAATATGTTTCATAACGAAGCGCAAATATATTTAAATATTCATAAATATTCTACGCTTAATTTTATCTAATACTTCATGCTTTAATTTGTTACTTGAGATACATAATTACGCACGTATTTTCCTGAATTTCCTTTCGGAAAAATACACATTTTATTGTATAACCATATTTAAATTATAGAAAAACACATTTTATCAATAAATAGAAATACAATATTTTCAAATTCCACAATAATTTTTTTTATAATACTTATATTTAAAATACAAATATCACATCAAATGAGCTGATTCAACTCTAATAAAAAGCTTGAAAAAATACTCAAGCTTCGAACTTAAACTCCTAAAACCCTAATCTCAAACAAGCAACAAAACCTTCCAGAATACAGAGATACATCATAAAATCCCAATAAGCAATCACAGAGCATTTTATCGGAGAGAAAAGAGCCACGCGACGTGTTGGCGAGCGCGCCTTTTCACCGGTCACGTGACCGCCGAGTATAAGACGCCGTCGACGCGGGCGCCGCGCACAGTTGCCCGTAGTGTCACACGTTAACAGCACACACTTTGTATTGTTTTTTTGTAATTTTGGAAAATTTTAGTGGTTGACATGTATTCAAGACAGTGCTTAGTGGTTTTGGCCCTCTTCGGAGCCGGTATGTACCATGTTTTTATTGATTTTTACGCCCTTTTTACCCTTTTAGATTTGGTGGATTTGTGTTGTGTTGTATTCGATGAAAATGAAATAATTTTCGATATAATATAAATATGTTTTTTTTATTATTATTTAATTTCAAAATGAATTGAAAGAAAAATATAGTGCATGCAGTGATTTTTCTAGATGCACGCGCTGTTTGTGAAACGTTTTCTTTTAGAAATTTCCTTTCTCCATTTTTTGTTTAAAGTGTTTTTAAACTGTTGAAAACATTATTATTATTTAAAAAAACATTAAGCCTCGTTCGTTTTGCTTTAGCCTACATTACAACGCAAATTTCATGTGTCAAATATCGATTGTAATGGGTTTTTTATGGGTTTTTAGCTTCACTGCTCGTTGAAGTTTCTTTGATGAATTTTCACGTGCATTGTTTTTCTCGGTTTATTGTGGAGCATTGAACTTTACACGCTGACAAATTTACTTTTCACCAGTTTTTATATATTAACAAATAGAAAAATCTTCATTTATAGAAAGTAAATGCGTGAAAAAAATTTATCGTGTACAATTGACTTCATGAAAAAAATGATACTGAATTTTTCGAAATTTCTTTTTATAAAAAACATGATTAATCCATCTGAATGTTTATAACAGACAGGTTGATAATTATAATTACAGTAAATTATCTTATTATATATTACAGAAGATTATACAACAATTTCCATAAATTTCGTATGGTACGTCCTTGTTAAAAACATAAAACCGATGCTACAGAAAAGTGACTTTACATTGAATCAGCTTTCTCTCGCGGCACCTTCGCAATACCGCAGATGTTCGAACAATTAATATATTATACATACATATTGATATTACTGCTTCCCAGAGAAAAATCTTTTAATCTAACGATTTATTTCGAATACTTAAAAATTTCACGCATAATTGCACTTGTTTTTTCATATACGCACAAAACAATCAGCGCGTAAACAATCACGATACGATAATGGCTGCACTGAGCCGATTTGTCCTCCTTTTTTTAATAAAGTTTTTACTCGATAACACGTAGAAATTTACGTGCTTGAATTGGCTCGAAATCGACTTTCTCTGGCATCTTGCGATGCGGATTAACGTCTTAAAGATTTTATCAAAACACCTCTATGTATATCTCGACGATCTCAAGTCGCTTGAAAAAGGATCGAGTTTTTCCTCATGACTACATTTTATTTTTAGTGTGTATGTAAGCCTATTTGAATCCCTTTAATGTTGAGACGTTTTCGTCTTGGCGGATCTGGCGTTTCATGGCCAACTACTATTTAATTGCATTCGAAGTTTGTAAAAAAATTCACGAAATGCGTCTCTCGTGATGAACTCGTCCAATTCTCAGAAGCAGAATTTATTTATGGCTAGACGATTCTATTATATTTTAAAAGGATATGAAGCTTTATGTTTTATTCTTACAAAAAAATTGAATACTAAAATGAATTATATTGTAATTCGATTTATGCGTATTGTCTGATTGACAGACTGAGTTGACACGTACCAAATATTGATGAGGAAACGAACGTTTTGGGTGACTTCGAAACAAGCACTTCCTGCAAATGAATGTGTCCCGAAATTGAAAAAAAATTGTCGCTGCACTGCAAAAAAAGAAAAACCGTTCGTTTTTACGCTTAGGAATGCAAAGTGCGCTATGACCATGACAGTTTCTCGAACTGGAAACGTGCTTCGATTCGTTATTGGCGTCGATTTACGGACCCACGAAAAACTTATTTACCGACAGTAATAAAATATACCATCGACAGTATATTTCGACAGTTTTTTTCACAATTCATTTTCGACTTTTCACCAGTCTATCGGTCGGTTGGCGGTTTCAAATCGTAGTCGGGCGACATTACGCGCGTTACGCAATGAGCGGTTATGATAGCGACTAACTGGTCAGTTTCGAAGACAGTATTTTGCCTTATATATATTTACAGGAAACGCAAACTCTTGGCATGCGGAAGTTATTTTTTTGATTTCATACACACGTACGAGACACATTTTCAATTATACAGAAACTCTGCGGTCGTTTCTTTCGCGTTGACATTATATGCGACATTGATTGGCGCCGCTTATACGTTTCTATGTATCGATTTTTTTTAAATATTTTTTAAGCTTTATTTTTATATAGTTGTTTATTAATATTTTATATTTTTTGGATTGAACTTGAATACAAAATTTATTGAACATGATTTTGCAAAAAAAAGGTTTTTTTTATTATAATTTGGATTCACAAATTACTAAATCGTGTGGGTTTAACTATAGTTAATTATTTCTATAGGTGCAATCATGCATTTTGCAAATAATTACATACTTTCAATTCAAAAAAATAACAAAAGTCCGTGACTGAATGGTTGAATCAACCTTGCACAGAAGATGCGGTTTTCCACGCGCGTACTTACACATTTCCGAGATGCTATCTGAAAAGTGAAGGCTGCAATTTCACGTATGATTTATGCAGACATCTTGATGGCATAAAAAACAGGCGGTATACAACAATGAAAAAATCGAAGAAGAATCCAACGTAGGACGTCGTTTGGGGAAAGCATTGTACGTGCGACAAAAACGTATGCAAATGCCCTCTGCCTTAAGGTGTTGCGCCACACAAATGCTGAATCGCATCTATGGCAAATAGACACGTTTTTCTATACCATGCTTGGTTAAAATTCTAATCGCGTTTCCTTTCTGACTCAAAGGACAAAATCAGGCGTGGCTAATTTCGTACGCCTACGTAAGAAAAATATACATCCGAAAAACAAGCATGGTTTCTTCCTAGACGCTGCTTGCATACTAACACTAATTCGATCTCAAGCGTATTTGGAGAAGACTCGTTTTTATGTAATCGTTAATTTTATTTTATTTTCTCGACATAAGACCGTTTCGCATTTGCATGTTTTTGCATATCGCCGCGGTGACATTTCGCGAAAAAATTTTACGCATACGTAATTCAGCGCGCTTTAATGATTCACGTGTCGGAATTTTTTACGATCAAGTTACGCATCTACATGATATTGAATGATTAGAAATCAAAAGTCATCGTGTCATTTCATCATCGGAAATTGATACGTATAATCAACTTTTTACGCACATATTATGCAACGAACGGACACTTTATTTGATTGACTAGTAATTCAAATCAATTACAATATTAAAATCAAATTAACGTTACACAATGCTCTGTATTATCATCATTGATTTATTCATAATTTAAGCTACTGTATAATTGATTTATTAATAAATAATTTATATTATTTATAATAAATTGTTGATACCTTGAACACGACATTATATTTAAACCGTTATTACTTTTAGCATACATTTGAATGATTGTACGTTTCATAATCGGAAATAAAATAAATAAGAATCCATTACACCTTTCATATGAATAAATCGAGTTTTTTTGTAATAAATATTCGAAAATTTCACATTGTTGGCATTGAAAACGGACTGCGTTCCATAGATTCTTCGATGAGCCACTTTAGCCACAACTTTCGTTCTCGTCGACAACGACTTCGAAGACCTACATGCACGTATTCGTATATACGGACAAATACGTGAAGTTTCGTAATGCGAAACGACGACGACGCGGCCATTTCGTAAAATTCATTATATAAATGCTAATTATGGCCGTATTCAATGTGCGGGTTACCTACGGCCCCAATCGAACGTGATCCGGTTACAAAATCGGTAAACTTTCGATGGAAAATTCATAAATTAGTAGAAATTTTGATTGTTCAATGTCATGTTTGATTTTTAAATAGACGAATTTTTTAAAAGAAAATATCGCATATATAAAAAAAACCTTTTTCAATATTGAACTTTCGACCTGATGAATTTTAATTTTATATTTTTTTTATCATAAACTGATTTATTGACGTTGTTTTTTATGTTTTGCAAGATCAATTTACAAAAATGAATATCGCTTTAATGAGTGAAATGACAAATCTCGCGTTCATAAAATTTCATCCGATTAAATTGGGAAATGTAAGTTTCAAAATATATCGTGTCATTTTGAAATTAAAATTTGAATGAAACATATAAATACTTCAGCATTTACACAACCCAATTTCTAAATGGCGTTTCTTTTCGGTCCGTTTGTGAAATGTCAAAAATTCCTCCGCGACAACGATGGAAAACTCTTACGGAACCCGGTCCGAAAAGTTCAGAAACCCACACATTCGATAAAGATCGCTTTTAATTACGCAAAATTAAGTACCATTAGAAATTCACACCCGAATACGAATTACGTACAACAATATGCAACGCCAACGTTGCGATATGGAAATTCTCATGTGTTTTTAGAGCTTTTCCCCACAAGCCTTTTTATCGGCGACTTTTTGCGACCTGCTGTCGTCGTTATGTTTGGGAAACGTAATAATAAACGTCAGGCCAGCATAGCAAAGTAGAGAAATTGCGTGAGTACCGTTGTTTGTGTGTGAAACGAAAGTTGTCGTTGAATTCGTTTAATATTAAAATGAATGGCGTGCGCCCATGTGTCGCAACGAGTACACATTATGTTATATTATTTGTTACCGAGAAATTTGCTCCTACGCAATATTTATCGACTGTTACGAGACAGTCGGCAAACATTTTCAGGGTAAAGGCTATTTCGTTTAGAAATCGAACTATTTTTTTTTAATTTTAGAATGATCTCACCTTTTTCGAGTATCTCAGTACAAATGCGCAATAGACCAAATCGGTGCATCACTAAAAAACTCGAATGTCTTTATTTGTTTTGTTTTTTATGCTATAATAAGCTTAACAAATGTTCAACTTTTTATACGTTTCCTTTTCGAGAATTCAATGTCAAATGATCTTTTTATTTCGTTTTGTCACCATTGTACTAAATAGGAATATAATTAATTAGTCTATTAGTCTGCAAAAATATAAAATATATAAATCAAATTAACCTACATCACGAGTCAATTATTATAACTATAATATTTTTTACAACCATATTTTCTTAATAGAGTACAATTGAACAATAGCTCAAGATTTCTACGGATTTCCACTCATGTGAAAATCGCTGCACTAATTCTACGATGAAAATATTATTACTGCGGGTAAAAGCTCTTCATGTGTGTCTAATAAAGCGGTTCTACTTCCACAAACAATGGACTAAAACATTGTGCTCAATTATTCAATATGTATGGCATGGGAACCGAGGTGTCATAGTCATCTGGCACGATGACCGATAATGACGTTTTCCTTACATTTGAGAGATAGATTATCTTCACTCTCAAGGCCGTTGATGAAACAATGGACCGTTTGTTTCTTTTGCAGAACGCCGTAATGTTTTTCGCACGAATGGAAAACGCCGAGGAAAATTCGCGTCTTCGGAAACGATTGTTCTTAACGAGCTATGCATTACGATTGTAAATATTTTCTGCGTAATGAAATGCAGTGGATTTTTTCTTCTCTGTAAAATTATATCTGTGTGAAAAGTTCGGCTTCGTAACAAATACCACGCCTTAGAGATTGACGCGCATATTTTTTTATAGTAAGTGTTCCATCTGTGGAAAACTAGTTTAAAGCTTTACATAATAGTTAAAACGGTCAAAGTATGCTTCTATTGCCAATTACATAACTGTTATTTGTACTGGAATATGTGTTTTATTGAGCACGTGTTGATACTTTTAGAGCGAGTTAAATAATTAATTAATGAAAATGGCCGAGAGTCGATTAGGTCACCTAATTCCTCAGCTTTCTTCGTAGTTATTCGAAATTAACTTATCTTTTATAGTGGTATATAAAAACGTGTGCACATAAGGAAAAACATGTGTTATAAATATAAAAGTTAAATTCCTAATTAAATCCTACAGCTTGCAATTTGATAATGCCAAGTGAGATTTATCGCTTTGAAAATTCGAATATTTTATTATATCGGTTCGTTTGAATCAATCAAATAACTTATGAACTTTTGCAGAATTAGCATTAACAACTAGTAGGATTGAATTGTATCCTTGTTAGTGTAATAATTTACAACAAAGTTCAAATAACTCATCGGTGAATGGCCGCACATCTACAAGGAAGTAATCGACCCTCGTTACTTTCGCGCAATCGCCTAAAAGGTTAAACGTGCTTGAAGACAAACCTTGACATTTCTCTAACCGTTACCAAGTTTTTCCACCAAAACGATAAAACTGATTTATTTATAGAATACAAAAAAAATCAAATCCAACACCTGTTACATAAATCTTTCAATTTTTGTCAAGGAACGCGGAAACAGTGAAAGTTCGTGCATATTTTTGTGGTTGAGCGTTTCTCATTTTGAACCCACAAAAGCTCGCCAACGTTTCGAAATTAACCATCAAATCAAACAGCGGAGACATTCCTATAAAAACTTCCTAGAAATTTATAATAATGTCCGCGTTGCACCGCGAGAAAGAGATGTGCCAACGGTTGCCTAATGCCTAATGGATATGCACTCGAGTTCCTCGACCAGAGAGCTTTCTAAGCCTCGGAAGAACATTGAAAATGTTTGTTTTTTCCATGCTTTGATTGATCGACCTCCTTGACGTCCAGCGTCATCGTTGTCCGTTTCGTCACTCGCCATTGTTGTATAATGTGCGTTTTGTAAACGGCCATTGCGATAATTCGCGGACGTTGTCCGAGAAGATGCTAGAAAACGTACAAAGTAAACACGCGCGTTGTTTGGAAACCGGATAGTAAGTAGAAAGTACGTGAAAGATGCGAAAAAAATCCGTTTCGTCTCGTCAAATGTGAAATAATATGTATATGTACTCGCATTGACAAATTATCGCAATACCCCGTGTCGGACACATGTAACATACGATAATGTTGACTCAATACGGAGGAGTCGATTACATCGGTGAAATTTGACTAATGGCCTACCTGTTGTAATAATATTTTTTTGACATTCATCTTTATATGTAGATTTCCAATATATTTTTCTTTAATTTCTGCGTTTTCGAGTAGATAAATTATATTTAATATAACGATTCATATTATTTTGGAAAGTCGCTGAAATACGCTATTGAATTGGATCAAATTAGCTTCGAGTCGTGCTCTTGAAACTTCCAAGAATTATACACATTTTAGAAAATGACGATTAAATCATGGCTTACTGTTACAAATTCCTGACTTTAACTGGAATCGTATGAAAATTTCTCTCGGGCCAGTCGACATGCCGCGTTTTCCAACAGATCTGCGCGAAAGCGGAGAGATATCGGCTAAATTAACAGTGCATTTGTTCTCTGGGTGTTTTACTTTCTATTGACACTGTATAATATTATTTATATATACACGTAACGATATAATTTATCGGGGCCCGGAGAAACTGGGCCCGAACCACACCCGGTCCAGACTGCCTACGCTTGACGCATAACGAAATCTCGTTAATCGCGTTACGTTATTTATAACGCACGTATTGTATACCGAAAACGATTGTATAATATCGCCAATGACATTCCGATGTATGAACAATTGCTCTGGCACAGTACGAAATCTGAACGTGAACAAATGCGGCGCTAATTGCTCGTTAGCGATTTCTCTGTTTGCTTGCAATTAAATGCATTCGTTTTCAAATACGAGGAAGTGACGCTTTATGAAGAGAGATTGGCACTTTTCACCGATATTATGTGTGTTTTTTGGCAACGTTTTCATAATTAATAACGAATGAAAGTGAATTTCGCGAAGCGGTGAATTAGATACATGTTTATAATGTGGCAACAATTAGTTTGCTGTTAATTACTTAACTATCGCTTAATTTAGACGCGTACGAAAGTTAAGCTGGATCATAATGAATGGCGTAGATGGATATAATCGTTTTCTAATACGTTAAAGCGATTCACAATGAAAGTGTGTCAATTTTATTTAATGTTTAATTGATTTCCATTCGATACTTTTCGTTTGACATTACAAAAGAGTTAAAAATAAAGTTGTGCATTTGATATTTAATAAAATGTCAATATTGCACTATAAATAACTTCAATAAATATCGACTGCATTTGACATTGCCAACAAAAAAAATCAATAATTTTTTTTCAATGTTATAATTTGTCAACATTGCGATTACGTATTTTGTACATAAACCACAAAGAAAAAGTAACGTTCGTCCATCGGTACGAAAAATTTCATAATCACGACAAGAAATTGCGTAGGACATTATTATCACATTACGTCAATTACGACTTTTCTTTCGTTACTTGTTCTCCACCAACTGTTAGCGTCTGCGTAACGAAAGCACCCAGCCAGAGGCTAAATATCGAAAGTGAAATTTTCGGGTGTGGTCGGAGACAGGTGAAAATACACACTTATCAGTCGAAGCAATTGTGCTAAATGACGCCAGTCAAAAAAAAGCGATACAGTTCATCGTCATGGTTCTTGGTAACGGCGAGAAGGTCGCACCTGTTGACACGAAATATCCGCATAATATACATTTTTATAAATAATCGGAATTATTTATAATGAAAAAAACGACAGATAAAATAATAAAGTGGACGTCGAAAACCAGTTTCATTCTCGTATGACTTTCATTTTCCTTATTCCGCTAACCGCTCATAGTACGTTCGATTTCTTGCGGCCTTCGATCGGTTCTTGTCAAGGTAAAAAAAAAATTATACAAATATTCAACATAATCGGACGGAATATTTTATCGATCCGTCGTTTCGTAACACCAAATCCGGCACATGGATCTCATATCAGATGACGTTTCTCAACATGTCTATTTTTTATCTTTACAGCTTTCGCCCAAGAAAGCTTCAAATGCCCAGACGACTTCGGCTTCTACCCCCATCACAGCAGCTGTGACAAATACTGGAAATGCGACAACAACATCGCTGAATTGAAGACTTGTGGAAATGGTTTAGCTTTCGATGCTTCCGACTCTAAATTCCTCACAGAAAATTGCGATTACCTCCACAACGTCGACTGCGGTGACAGAGCACAACTCGGTAAGCACACAATGATCAGATACATGAATTGCTAACCTCCTTTTACTTCGACTAAGTTCACTGACTTGTACTTGAAACTTACACCCGATTTCAAATATGATTTTTGCTTTCAGAACCTGCTATCTCTACTCCTCATTGCACTCGTCTTTACGGTATCTTCGCCGATGAAGCCAAATGCGACGTTTTCTGGAACTGCTGGAACGGAGAAGCCTCCCGTTACCAATGCTCTCCTGGACTTGCTTACGATCGTGAAGCTCGTGTGTGCATGTGGGCTGATCAAGTACCAGAATGCAAAAACGAAGGTAAATTTAATCTAAAATTACTGCATTATTGATAGATAGAATAGATTTAATGCGGAATATATTGCCGTTTTCAGAAGTTGCTGGAGGTTTCGGTTGCCCCGCTGCCGGAGAAGTTGCTAACGCTGGATCTTTCAGCCGTCACGCTCACCCTGAAGATTGCCGCAAATACTACATTTGCTTAGAAGGAGTCGCCAGAGAATACGGATGCCCAATTGGAACTGTATTCAAAATCGGCAGCGATGAAGGAACTGGAAACTGCGAAGACCCCGAAGATGTTCCCGGATGGTGAGCTAAATATTTCATTGTTGAATCAAATCGTGTATTCATTATTTATGTCTATTTTACTAAATTTTCCGACTTTAAGTGCGAAATTGACTAACCTTAACAATGCATTAAGCACAACTAATATTTTCTAATGAGACAGGTCGCATGGGTTTGACACACACAGTGCGTGGATATCTCTCGTGTTGTCATGCTGCAAATATTTTCCATAAATTTTTTTATTTAAAATAAATATTTTTTTAAATTCAGATTTTAACGCGACCATAAAATAGTTTGATATTATAATGATATAACTGTGAATCTATCTATGCAAAAATTAACATATGATTAGTATGCAAAATACAACATGCTATAGAAATTTAAGAAATCAAAGTCGATTTATGGCATTGTTTCGAACAAACAGATGTACAATCCTTGACATTTATAAATAGCATTTATAGAAGAATCTTTTAGCGTATCATTTAAAAATCTCTATTTTACGGTTCGATTGTTCACAAAATATGCGAAGTGATTTACATTTCCCATTAGCTGTTAAAAAAAATATTTAATGGATTCAATTAAAGGATTCTTGATTTATTTTAAAAAAGATCATCTATTTGGTTTGAATATAATTAATATAGCTATATGTGTTGACAACCTTGCTCTGATTTTAAGTAGATTTACCTTCAAAAACAGTTTTCTTTATTTATTTATTAAAATATACGCATTTGGATGAAGTTAAGTGATCAATCATTCACGCATATGAATCAAATAAACTGTATTGCAAATCATGTTCATTAACCTATTATTCTATATTTATCAATGATAATATTAAATTAATGAATGCAGCAAATTTAAAAATAAATTATTCTTCATATCTAGCTTGATTTAACATTTAAAGCTTGAAATTTCCATTTTAACAATTCAAACATGTCGAATTCTTTGGATGACTAACTCTTACCTATTTTATTTTCTAATCTTTCGTTTTGGTGTTAGCATGTTTTTACTCTTATTTTATAAATCTTCTGTTCCAATTTTAACTCATTCATTTTTAATTTTAATTAACAAGACGCTTAAAACGAAAAAAATATGCACACCAAATCGAAACAAAATAATGTAAAACATCGTCGATTCATCTCACTGCTCAATTCAGAAAACACAACATACACATAGAGATATTATTAATCGATTATTACAAAGACTTTCGTGATTCTAAAAACGGCAATGAGATGAAACCTCGAAGCGCTTCCAAAAAACATAATAAACGTTTGGTGGCGATTTTTATGAAAACCAAAAAGTATGAAAGTGTTTGACGGTGGGTTATTGCGGCCTTACAGCGAGGACTACTACGGAGACTTGGATCTGAAGGCAATTCGCAAGAGTGAATTATTGGCCGGTCTCAACCAGGACGGACCCAAGACACAACATAAGGCCTCCAAACCCAGACCCTCAACAAAGGCGGCCCAAGAATCAAACTAGACTTTAAATTTCACCCTCAAATAGAAATTAAATGAATGAACACAAGAATTGAAATAACTATCGCGGTTAAATGTTAAGTTTGTGTTTTGTTTTCGGACGTCGCGTCTCGTGGCAAAATCTTAATTTGTGCAAATCGGGTTCCTTTTTTGTGTTTTATTTAAGTTTAATTTTTTTTTCACATTCACATATCCCGAATATTTATTGAAATAACATATTTAAATTAAAAGTGTAATGAACAAAAAAAAACCTCTAGACTGATGTACTGACGTATTCAATATGATCGAGCAAACTTAATGTATGTTTAATTTACATGTATGATTTGCTAGCGTGATCAGTTACGATTGAAATTATGAAAATACTCTGTAAATAGAAATATCCACATTTAAATTAAATATTTTCTTTAAAAGAATACTCGTTTATATGTATTTTCATCGGATAAGTATATTTTCGCGTGTACTTGTTCTTAATATATATATCCGTTGCATTTTGTACATTGCTAGGTTAAAATTAGTTTTACTGTCCGAAAAATCCTGTAATATTACATGTATCTTCGAAAAAAAATTTAAAAATAAAAAAATCTTTTAAAATAAAATGTTTATCATTCCTGACAAACAATTTTAGAATATAAATACTCAATGTACAAATCAATGTAAGGTGTGCAAAAGACGCTTTCAATGTTCACTCTTTCCAACTATTTCACATACTTTTTGCCGAGCACTCTAAGACTGTTGCTGCGTCTCTTATCTGTCCAAAATTTGTATATTAATATTTTTTTAAATGTGCGAAGATGAAACACTACTCTGAACTGTGGTGTTTGGACAATTTAATTCATAACAATAATAAGAATGTCTTGTACTCACACTTATTATGTGGCATGTGACTGAATGGAGGTGATATTGAAGTTAACAAAAATATATTTAAGGTGTGTATGACAACTTTTGACAACTATTCTTCTACGTTCCTCAAATTATTGTATAACATCTGTAACTTAATTAATTACATACCAGTGTATTTAGTTGACATAAATATTTTTGTCTGGAAAATTTAGTACAAATTTAATCTTTTCTTTTAATTTTGATTATATAGCGAAGACTACTACGGAGAAGTGGATTTGAAAGCATTGAAGAAGCTCGGATTTAGAAAGTGAAGAAGTTCAGGGTGATAATTGCCAAATGCTGGAGGCTATCCCAGTCACAGTCTTTAGATAAGCATTTAATTTAAGTTAATTAATTATGGACTCTTTTTAATTTCAAAACTGTTTCAGATTGTAAACTCTTCGACTATTTATTGTTTTCTTTTACATATATATTTGTAGACTTTCTAGCTTTACTTAATAACCAAATATTCAAAGTTTGTTGTATGTATGTATGTAAAATTGTGAATTGGAACATTTTCAGGTATATTATTTCATATGTTTTCAATATTCATCCCTTTTCTTTTTCATAATTACGAATGAAATGTGAACATAATGTGAAACCTGTAAATATATTTTTTTTATTTTACATCGTTGTTTTATTTAAATAAGTTTTAAATTTTACAGTTCACAGCACAATGAATACATATTATATAAAAACAAAATATAAAATTCTGCAGCAATATTCGTATGATATCGAACTTTTTTTTATCTTGAATTTGATTATTTCGGAAAATGTTCGACTATTTAAAGTTTGTGATATTCGTAGTTATAAGCGTTCTTTCATTCAATAATTGATAGATTATTCTTCGCTAAAACGATCATTTTGAAAAATAAACATGAGTAGTCAAAATAATTGCAATAATATTTGAATTCGATATAACAATAATTTACCATTCAACATCAGATGGAGAATCCACACCCGAATTAACACAAGGAACAACTTTTGATTCTGTGACTGGTTCTATGACTGATTCTGAAGCTGTTTCTATTTCTTCTTCTTCCATGAAATAAAAAAATAATGATTAATATAAATTCAAATTAGCATAAAAAAAGAGAGAAAATTCAATTACCATCAACTTCTTTCTTATATCTTGGTCGAACATCACAAGCAACATTGTATTTATAGTCACAAACTTTCAATTTCTAAAAGAATTTTATGAAATTAATCACCTATTTAATTTTTTATCAATTCAAAAAAGTTATTTTTTACCAAATTGTAGTATAAACTTGAACCACATGTAAACAACCTCGGTTTATGATCGACACAAACAAAATATTCACTGCAATTTGTAGGATTTCTGTACGTCGAATAGTCCACACTACAATCACTGGGAATTCCACTATCCGAGGCTGAAAGCCATCAAAAAAATATATAAATATCATAAAAACCATTATAAAACATGATTGTAAAAAAATAAATATCGAGAACTGACAAGAGAATATACAGCATAATCCCTGCACGCATTAACGAATCGAATCCCTTTGAAAAAACCCTTACTAATTTATGTTTAACATTTGCATATGAAATCGCTTTTTGTATATGGAAAAAGGCTCATGTTGGTTTTAAAATGTCGAAAAAATCGACCGAAACTAACCTTGAATTCCTTATGACCCAAAAGTTTATTTTTATTAAAAGAATGTTTTTTCATTTGAATGCCCAACGATTGACCATTTAGATATACATTTATTTATTATATACCCTTGTATTCTTTGTCATGATGAATCGATTGAGAATTTAAAAAAAAAGACTCAAAATGTTAAAACATTTATTTTAATTAACTAAATTTTCAAAATGTTTTAAAAGGGTGCATTAGAATCTTTTAGAGTGCGATTTAATTTTTTTTAATTAAGTCCCAGAGTTCGAGAAACGCAAAACTAATATAAGTATATATAAAAAAACGTTAAAATATCCGTCCAAAATTTCTTTATGTATCCATGTCCTGTTTTCGACAGGTGGTTATAAATCTGATCGAAACTTAAACTGAGACCGGCTGTAAATATGATATATGAACACGAACCGAGTGCGAATCAAATAAGATTAAAAAATAATTTGTATTAAACTGCCCGCTTCGTCCTTTAAATGACTCAGAAATTTTTTAGCAGATAGAAAAATGAAAAAATAGTATAAATCCGTTTTTCGGGATATGTTTCTAAAAAGGGACGCGATTGATTTCGCATTCGTTTTGTATGCCAAGTTTTAATCCGATTACACTATTAATCCGTACATTTATTTTTGTTTGTTTGGACACAAGTTACGTTTATATTATATTTTAGTTTTTTTTTTTTTGCAAAATTATACTTACTGTATAAAGGTCTTTGTCCGCAGTTGACGTTTTCGGGGAAATCGCAATATCCTGTACGATCGTTGAAGAGAGTTCCGGGACCACACTCTTGTTCAATAGCAACACCATCCCAACAGTTGATAAAATTTTTGCAAGAATTCGCTGAAGGAAATTCTCCGCGGGCTAGCCAGCAATACTTCAAGAGTTCTGTAAAATGAAATAGATCTATTGAAAAATTGCACCTTTACATTTCGGTGACAAAAACTATATCTTGCCTGACGTAGACGTATCGATATTATTACTTTCACTTGTACTAGGTATACTTGTTTCATCTAAAGTTTCTTCATTATTTATTTCGATATTTACTACAGAATTTTCCTCAAGATTTTCTTCGAATGTGGAAGTTTCTCTAAAATCAGTCGTTGTTTCTGCTGATTCAGTTGAATGTTCAACAGTTTCTGTAGTTTCAAATAACTCATCAGTAACTGTGGCTTTTTCAGTTGAACTTTCATAGAAATCAGTAACTGTAGTTTCTTTAGTTGAAATTTCATATAAACCATCATCCATTGAAGTTGTACTTTGTATGTTATTTTCTGCATCAGAATAATCATCTGTTGCTGGATTCCAAGAATCTCTTTCAATTATTGGTTGATACGAAGTATAAAACGAAACTTGCTGCTGAGGATAATATCCAGGAACTTGAGACGAATAAGTTTGATGCTTTTCTTCACTAAACTATCAAAAAAACTGGACTTTTAATATTATTTATCTTAAAAAAATTTTTATGATCCATAATGTTTAACCTCAGAAAGGTATGGAATTCCTCCCGTATGTTGAATATTCGGAGTGAATGCAACGGCATTGCTTTTATCAACAAATCTTCGACTTCCGTCACGACGAGCTATCAACAAAGATCTTCCAATATGATTCATTGATATAAATTTAAATCCAGATCCAAACATGCTCTTTTCCATGGTATAATACATTGTTGCGTGCACACATTCAACAAATAATCAGGTTAATCGCATGCATTGTATAAGTGATTATTTTCGTACACGGAAAACAATGTTAATATAATACGAAAATTCATTCCACGAGGGCGATCACCCTGCACTTTTTTTTGCATATTTGTGGTTTTGCCCAAAACGTATTATCGATGCTGCATACCGATGAATGTTTGTTCCGATGAGGCCATCTTTCAAGTGCGCGGAACACTTCAATAATCTTCCTAATGTGGGCCGCAAATATAAAAATGGACGTGAAAGGTTTACAAACAATTCAATTTGGTTGTTAACTGTTATTTTATCTCAAAGGAGGTTTTTTGCATGCATAATAAATGAAGCTTTTCCACGCCTCTCACGATGTAAAGTACTTTATAGAGATGAGCTAGTTTTCATTTTTGGATGATAAAATCGCAATAACGATGTTGTTTATGATGTCATGCGCCAAAAAATTGTCTTTGATCAATTTTATTTAGTATTTTTCAATTTAAAAAAAAAACATTTTTTTCAGATCTTCTTGTTTTTGATGACATGCATATTTATATTCGAAAACATAAATTATCAATTGTTCAAATTTTCATGCTTTTTCCATGCAATGCGTTTAGTAACAAATTAAATATAATATTTATATTTCGTTGTATACATATTATTTAAATCGAAATTTTTCAATCTGAATGCACAACCCGCGATTTAATTTTTGGGAGCCCAATCAAAAAATTTATTAGTTATTTTTTTACGATATATGATCAATACAATTGTCAACCTTTTTATTTCATCTTCCAAACAAGTTTTATTTCGGTTGATTTTTTTTTTCTTTAACGACAAAGTAATTTAAAATACAATTTATTGGAAATAATTTTCATATCCATAAAAATATTTATGAAACAAATACCGCCAATTTAAAAATAATATCTTAAATACATTTAATATAGGTATTCTATTATCAATCACAATATAAATGCAATCAAACAACGAAAAAAAAACACATAATATATAATAGAACCGATTATGATATTGTATAATTATCACGCTTCAACGGCGATAATTTCAAATATCATTGTGAATCAAACGACATAACTTTCACCGAAGTAACGAAAGTTGCACAACAGAAAAACTATTACACGAAATTCAACCGACGCATGAATATAAAAAAAGCACAATTACAAGAACTTACCATTATTTCTAGTCGCAGCTTGCATATTAGTCTGTGGCCATCTAAAGTACGTTGGCACATACGCGTCATACTGTTCTTCATAAGGAATTCTGACGTAGGGAGCATTCATAAGGCCTTCAGCAAAAGCACAAACGGCAAACAGGACCAAGAAGGACATAGCGAAAGACTTCATCTTGCTTAAAAACTTACAATTGGATACTCGGAGGACCGTGGGATGGTTTTTTCGCGGCGATTGTTGGCGCTTTTGGGGTTTTGCCCGCAATGTAGCCACGACCCGTTGCAACATCGGCTTATATACGTCCCAAAGGATTCGAATTTTTGCGGTTTTTTTCGTTCCGTTTTAATTAGCAGGTATGTGAGTGAGATTCGCGTATGGGATAAAAAAGGATAACGAATCGGCGTTAGGTTTTCGGGATATAATGTTCTGTAAATGATATTTTCGATCAGAATCTTCGATTGTTTCATTAATAAAATTGAATGACTAAAAGGATATGTTTGATAAAAGGTACACGGAAAATGTTTCAAGTTTGTACAAATTGATATTTTGTAGATTATGACAGTCTTTTCATAATATTAAATATACAATATAAGTATGTATATCATCTTTATCTCGTTTGTATGTTCTGAATATCGTTGATTAATTGTTGAGAAAAAGTATTTTTTTTCTAAATACATTCCAAATATTATTCGTAAAAGATAGATTACATTTAGAATTTTGCATTTGAAAATATTTTAAAAAATAGCTTAGTTTTTATCTTGAAACTTTATACCCGCTATATGTGGTGATGATTCACTTTTTCGTGAGAAGAAATGTTCGCGTTTCCAAAATAATAACAAAACCACTATCCAAAAAGACATCTTGATCCGTGTCTTAGAGCAAAATTATGATTTTAAAGTCAGCGTAAATATACCCCGAACAAAATTCTAAAAGGTAAATTGTTGAATATATTAACAAATGTGAGAAATTTATAGACTTTGATTCGAATAATTGCACAAAAGGTCGTTTCGCGTTCATCGAACTCATGTTTCGAGGGCTTGTTTTGTCCCACGCTGCCTCCTTTTGCAAATATTTTTTGCAGGAAAACCTACTCTAAAAAATCGCATAAATGAAAAGAAAAAGTGACATCCACTTGTCCGATCCTTTTTTTATTTAACTGAAAAAGGCACCATACCATTCATCAACCCGACGAAAGAAAAACTCAGTAATGCCGTAGAAACTTTTTTTATATCATACTTTTTTGGCGAAAACAAAACAATACGTTGGATCCTGGTTAATTTTCGCATCGAATTTTAATTAAGCTACTTTAATTATTTCGTTTACATTACGTCATTGCGCGCTAATTACGTGTTTTACATACATATATGCATTGGGGTGTTTTTTAGTTTTTGTGTTAGTCAGAACATCGGATCGGAATCGGTTTCAGATAAATCGTTTCGAGATTAAATATGATAAAGATTATCTCGTAAAAATTTTATGTGTTTATAATTATATCGGTGATGAACAAAAAATGTGTTTTATGCGGAACGAACGAATTGAAATTTCGACATAATGTTTTCTAGATTTTGTTTCGCACTTCAGTGCAAACAATGAAGGGAAGTCGATGTCTTAATTATAATACGAAAAAATTGGTATTCATATGAATTTATAGCTTCTTACTCTACAATAAATCTCAGTTTCAAATTTCATTCCGTATAACCCTCTATCCGTATCAACTCATCAGTTTATAAATCATTCGAGAACATGAAATATAATTGAAAAATAAAATAAAGTAAATATGCGAGGTGCCCTCATGTCGTTTCCGAATATTTATATTATTAATTCAAAATATTTTTTTTTATCTTCGTTCTATAAACTTTGAATTATAAAGATACATACCTAAATAAGATTGGAATCCCAACACAGTATTATTATTTTATATGAATAAAATAGGCTGTCGAAATACATTTTCAAAATGCTAAGAAAACCAAAAAGATTAAGCCTCTTTCATTTTTTACAGAGATTGTCAAAGTATATTTTCATGTACACTCGACATAAAATTTATTTTGATATCTCAAATTCTTTTATTACAAAATTCTGTTTATTCCTTTTGTTGATACATATATAAATACATCCATATTATAAAATCTTATGCAAATATATAAATCAAAAGAATTTTCATTTCTTATAAATTATTATTATTATTAAATTTTTAATAGTTAACTTTAACAAATGTATGTATCCGTATCTTCTATTCGACGAAAAAAACAAATTATATTAATGGATAAAATCAAAAATCTTAATAAATTTTTAAAACTGAAATATCCTAATATAGCTTCGAGTCTCTGCGTTTTTTTTGGAAACATTCAAGTGGTGACATCAGTGTAAGGTAAGGTTATCATTTACTGAATATACGAGATATTATTTTAGTTTCAGGATAAATTTCTGTATAATTTGTTCAATTTTTTATGAATCTGATCAAGTACTAAAACTGAATTTTCAAGAACTAAAACACAAAATTTTCCAAGAATTAACATATATATATAATGTATATAAATAACTTTTAACCCTCGATTACTCGCGTGGCGTTTTGTGACACCGTTACTCGCATGGCGTCTACTGGACACCAGTACACATAATTTCAGTGATATATATTATTAAATAATTTCAAGTGATAAAATATGGATTAATAATGGGCATATTTCTTAAACTAAGCATTGCAAAAAATTCAAATGCTGTTTTTTTTAAATTTTCAACAAAATTTGGTGTTCTTGCGCCGCTTATCTTTGTAATCGCATAGGTAAAAATACGGTAGGACAAAATCGGTCATAAAATAAAAACAAATGCATCCTACAAATTTCTTGCAAACTAATTGTAAGTTATGAAGATTAACTTACAATTAATAGAAAACTGAAAAAAAATAATCTATAATACTTACTATATGTAATATTTCAGCTATAAAACTTCTATCCGTTTTTAGTTTGATCAAATTTTCATATTGCTGTAAATTCCACAAATATCATTCAAGACTAGTGAAAACCACTAAAAACCAAAATTTTTGCCGGGACGAAAACCGGAAAAAAATATCGGTTGATTTCGGTTCAGCAAAAAATATTGTGTTTTGAATATAATATTTTTGAAAAGTTTTGTCGTTTTTATTTAGAAAATATTTTTTGAAATTTTAGGAAAAGTCAGTTTTTTTTTAAACTGAGCTTAACCGAAAATCGGAAACGAATCTAAATGTATTTTTTGGTGGCCAGAAGCTAACTCACACGAAGCAAATGCACACGAAGTAAACTCACATGAAGCAAGCTCACACGAAGCGAGCTCACACGAAGCAAGCTCAAACGAGGCAAGCTCACAGGAAGCAAGCTCACACGAAGTAAGCTCACACGAAGCAAGCTCACATGCTTTCGAAAATTTTCAAATTTTCAAATTAAAGTAAAAAACGTTTAACACGAAACTAAAATCACCAAAATGCGTTTTTACCAAAGAGAGATTTTTAACTTTTATGGTTCTAAAAATATTATTGTTTTTTCACCCAATGGTGTCTCACAGACGCCACGCGAGTAGCGGAGAGTAAAAAAAAAATAAATGTCAAAATAAATATGGTCGTATATCCTAATGTTATGTTCTGTCATGTTTGCCGGCGTCAGTTGAGGTTAGGTTTTCTATTCGTCAGTTTTCGACACTTGGCGCCGTACACATTATTGTTTATCAAGTTCGTTTGACTCCGAAAACCTACAAATTTATCTAAAGTGTGCCAAATATCTAACCTTTCGTTCGGTTTTAGCGGCATTGGCCTTTTAGAACTTCCAAAATGGATGGCGAATTGTATGATGAGTTCGGAAACTATGTGGGGCCAGAGCTGGAATCGGATTCAGATGAAGAAATGGGTATGGGAGGAGGTATGGGTGGATCTGAAGCCAGAGACGGTGATGATGAACCGTTAGATGAAGACGAAGATGCCGAGACGGAACCCGCTCCTCAACCCGTTGTGTTACATGAAGATAAAAGGTGTGCATGTGGTTTTTGTTAACTATTCATATTTCATACTCAAGTAACATAATTGACGTGTTTTTTAGATATTATCCTCAAGCGATGGAAGTATATGGTCCGGATGTTGAAACTATAGTACAAGAAGAAGACGCTCAAGCTTTAGATCAACCTCTGGTAGAACCTGTGAGAAGGAAAAAATTCCAAGTTCGCGAACAGCAATTACCAGATACAACGTACGATATGGAATATTTAGCTGATATGATGGACAATACAGACTTAATCAGGAACGTAGCGCTTTTGGGTCACTTGCACAACGGTATAAATAATTTTAAAATTTTTTTTTTTTTATAAAAAAAATTGTTATTACATCTTTCTTTATCTATAGGTAAAACTTCTTTTGTGGATTGTTTAATTCGACAAACACATCCGGCACTAAACACGGTCGACCACGGATTACGCTATACAGATACATTATTGGTAGAACAAGAAAGAGGCGTTTCGGTTAAATCAATACCAGTCTCACTCTTACTGAAAGATATTCGCTCCAAATCATATTTGATGAACATTATTGACACTCCAGGACATGTCAATTTCAGCGATGAAGCTACGGCTGCTATGAGAATAGTAGATGGTTGGTCACATCTCTATATTTTATTCAAATTCAAAATAATTTTCTTTTCAATGTCAGTAATATCGTAATTGCGTTTATTAAAACAGGTGTTGTATTATTCGTGGATGCTGCGGAAGGAGTTATGCTCAATACCGAAAGACTTCTTACACATGCAGTTCAAGAACAATTGCCAGTAACTCTTTGTATAAATAAGGTAAATTTTCTTATAACTTTCTTTGATCAATTTTGACATAAAATAATATTCTAACGTTATTTAATTTTTTAGTTGGATCGCTTGATACTAGAACTCAAATTACCACCTCAAGATGCTTATTATAAACTGAAACATATTGTCGATGAAGTAAATGCTCTCTTAGATTCGGCAAACACTGGAGAAGGAACAGCGCCTGTTGTTTCTCCTCTTTTAGGTATTAATTCAAAATGTTTATCAAATTGCTTATGTTGATTTTGTTCAGTGTTACAATCGGTTTTTTTTAACAGGAAACGTTTGTTTTGCATCTTCGCAGTATGATGTGTGCTTTACTTTAGAATCTTTTGCTTCAATCTATAGAAAATTTTATGAAGCTCCAGAAGTACCTACTGGGGATTTTGCAAAACTATTGTGGGGAGACATATTTTTCAATCCCAAAACCCGAAAATTTACTAAAAAATCGCCTCATAGTTCAGCACAAAGGAGTTTCGTTGAATTTATATTGGAACCTTTATACAAAATATTCGCTCAGGTAAAAGATCTAACACTTTCATAATACTGTAATTTGAGTTTATTTAATTTTCTATTTTATTTATAAAGGTTGTAGGTGATGTAGATGGTACATTACCAGATGTTTTGTATGAATTAGGAATTAAATTGACAAAGGAAGAATCAAAATTAAACATAAGACCACTCCTTCGATTAATTTGCAGCAGATTTTTCGGCGATTTCAGGTAATTATTACTTTTTTCCTTTCTGTTACATGTATATGTTGATTATTAAAATCAAAACTTATGTTTCAATAATCTTTTCAGTGGATTTGTCAGCATGTGTGTAAACCATATCAAGTCTCCTGTTCAAAATGCACCAATTAAAATAGCACATACGTACACTGGACCATCGGAAAGTACACTATTTAGAGATATGGCTTCTTGTGACCAAAGTGGAAAGCTTGTTGCACATTCCACAAAAATGTATCCAAATGACGATTGTACATTTTTCCAAGTATGTCAACACATTTAATAATAATTGATTAATTTCTTAAACATTCAAAATAGGTATATTTTTATTGTATTCTAATATTTTACTAGGTTCTGGCCAGAGTAATGTCAGGAACACTCCATGCAGGACAGCAAGTCCGTATACTTGGAGAAAATTATTCATTGCAAGATGAAGAAGATTCAAGAATCATGACCATTGGAAGATTATGGGTGTATGAGGCTAGATATAAGGTACTTTTATCATTTAATATTGAAAAATGTACTTTATATTATGTAAAATATAAGCATACATATATATATATTTTTTAGATTGAACTTAATCGTGTGCCTGCTGGAAATTGGGTTTTGATTGAAGGAATTGATCAGCCCATTGTTAAAACATCCACAATTGTCGGTCTCACTGATGATGACGAAGATTTGCATATATTTAGACCTCTAAAATTCAACACTCAGAGTGTTGTAAAAATTGCTGTAGAACCAGTTAACCCATCAGAATTACCAAAAATGCTTGACGGTTTAAGAAAAGTATGCAAGAAAACCTTAATTGAAAACACATTTTTTAAATCATAATTATATAATAACATTTTTTTTTTCAGGTAAATAAAAGCTATCCTCTTTTATCAACAAGAGTTGAAGAGTCTGGAGAACACATTGTTCTTGGAACTGGTGAACTTTATTTAGATTGTGTGATGCACGATCTAAGAAAAATGTATTCTGAAATTGATATCAAAGGTAGGTTTTCCGAAGTAGTGTATTGAAATTTATTAAAAAAAGAATTTATTTCAATGTTGAATTTTCAGTTGCTGATCCAGTTGTTTCGTTTTGCGAAACCGTAGTTGAAACATCTTCCTTAAAATGTTTTGCCGAGACACCTAATCGTCGCAATAAATTAACAATGATAGCAGAACCTTTGGAACGAGGTTTAGCTGAAGATATAGAATCTGGAAATGTCTCCATAGCTTGGAATAAAAAGAGATTGGGAGAATTCTTCCAAACTAGGTTAATTATAGATTTCTTTAACTTTTCTATTTTTCCTTGAAAAATATACATATTAATTTTTATTTTGTTTTCGTTTTAAAGGTATGACTGGGATTTATTAGCGGCTCGTTCCATTTGGGCTTTTGGTCCTGATGCAACTGGGCCTAACATCCTTGTTGATGATACTCTACCATCTGAAGTTGACAAATCACTCTTATCGTCTGTAAAAGACAGCATAGTACAAGGTAAAAATCTGGTATAATTTTTGTATAGTGAGTTTGAGGTAAATGTGATATTATAACCATTTTTACTCTTATAATAGGCTTTCAATGGGGAACTAGAGAAGGCCCACTTTGTGAAGAACCTATAAGAAATGTGAAATTCAAAATATTAGATGCTGTAATAGCTAATGAACCTCTTCATAGAGGAGGTGGACAAATTATACCTACAGCCCGAAGAGTAAGTTTTTTTTTTCACTATTTTTGCATTTTAGTTTTACAAACTATAATAACTTCTTATTCAACAGGTAGCATATTCCGCATTCCTTATGGCAACACCACGTCTAATGGAACCATACTTATTTGTTGAAGTCCAAGCTCCTGCTGATTGTGTATCAGCAGTATACACAGTTCTTGCCAAAAGAAGAGGTAATAATTGTATGCAATGTATATGAATTCGTTGTGTGAATAGATAATACAGTATTGATATTTCTAGGACACGTTACGCAAGATGCGCCAGTAGCTGGTTCTCCACTATACACAATCAAAGCTTTTGTACCTGCTATTGATTCATTTGGTTTTGAAACAGATTTACGTACACATACGCAAGGTCAAGCATTCTGTTTACAAGTATTCCATCATTGGCAAATTGTCCCTGGTGATCCCTTAGACAAGAGTATAGTGATAAGGTCTGTTTAAAATATGCTTTACAAAGATGTTACCAATATTGCAAATATCTAAAATTTCTCTACTTCATTTACAGACCACTAGAACCTCAGCCAGCCACTCATTTAGCTAGAGAATTCATGATCAAAACTCGTCGACGAAAAGGACTCAGTGAAGATGTTTCTATCAATAAATTCTTTGATGATCCTATGTTGTTGGAGTTGGCTCGACAAGATGTGTTATTCAATTATCCTCTCTAATCTAGTTTTTTCGAATATATAAAATTCATATACATTTGTTTGCTATTAAGTCCATATTTCATAAGTTTCAATGTAATTAATTATTTGAATGTGAAATGTACAAATTTATCTATGTATTTTTTATACGATGATAATAAAAAAGTTCAACATATTTTCTTTTTTCAAAGAATTTTTTTATTGAAATTATCTTACAATTAGTCGATTTTTTATTTATTTAATTTATATGCTTAACTAAAATTAAATTATTTTGAAACATATACATACATGATAATTCATCTTTTGCATAATTTATAATATAAATATTTCCTTAGTTATTAATTTTACTAGTATTATTTGATGTGTTTAACTTATCTTGTGTTTTTCCAAAGTTTTCTGCTTCTTCTAAAGTATTAGGCAGTACTTTTCCATGAGTCTCTGGTAAGAAAATTGTGAGTATAGCCGCAAGAAGTGGCATTCCTCCCAAAACAAGTGGAGGCAACCAATAGTTAATGGTATCTAAACCAGCAATAAATGGAGCTATCATGGATCCACATCTCGCTAACACTGAGCATAGTCCCATCCCAGTGTTTCTCAAAATTGTTGGGAATATTTCACCAGAGAATAAATATATCGTTGGAAATGATAAACTCATACCCAAAATACCAATAAGTGAGAATATTACCCTTTGTATTTTCCATGTTTCCGGAATCATAGCAATACCCACTAATGGTAATGCTGATAAGAAATAAGCTCCTATCAATGTTTTCTTCCTTCCAAAGTAGTTGTTCAGATAAATCACAACAATTGTACCAGGAATTTGGATTAATGCCGATATAACGACATTGATGTATATATTTCCAACTAATTGACCTACATATTGGGAAACTCCAAAAAAGCAGACCCCACACGACAACCATCCAAAGCAAAGAAAAAGGGTTTTTTGACGCATATTAGGCGTTTTTAATAGACCAACTACAGTTTCGTTGGATTTTTCTTTTTCATTCTTCATTTCTTTTTGATACTCTTCAACATGACTGGCTATATTTTCTGTGGGCATTCCATTTCTGAAACAATATTTTATCATAATAATCACATCTGTTCAACAAAAAAAAATTATTGCAATACTCACACTTCTGCTCCTTTTTTTAAAATTTGAATGGCTTTATTTGTTTTTCCCATCACTAATAACCATCTAGGAGATTCTGGAATCAACCAATAATACCCCAATAAAATTATAGTTGGTATCGACATCCAGAGTTGAAACGAACTCCAAGAATCGCTAGTCAAATACGCTATTCCAACCATTATAGCATGTCCCGAATTGAAAGGAATCTAAAAAAACAATCTTTTACCATTTTTACATATTAAAAAGTTGATAATAATGGGAAAAAAATGTAAACATACATGGAAGATCATACTGAAAAGCTGCCTATATTTTATGCCAACCATTTCCATAGTCAAAACAAAACTCGTAATCATCGTACCTCCAATGGATATAGCCAAGATGAATCGTATTACAGTAAAAGTATACCAATCGGGTGCAAATGACGAAGCCACTCCTGTTAACACTTGAACAAACACAGCTAAAAGCAAAGGCCTCCGTCTCCCGTATCTGAAAATTTCCAAAACGTCTACTATTAATCTCAGTTAATGGTTATACGACATATACTAATCAAGCACTGCAATTAAATTATGAAGAATGCAAATAAAACGTAATAAAATAAGAATGTGATAAGGCTTCACTCACCGATCGGCGAAAAACCCGAAAATCATATTCCCCAACAGCACTCCGAACATAAATATCGTCTGGGTCATATTTTTCATCCATTCTTTTTTACAGATCAGATCCCATTCCATGACAATGGTGTTTTTGAATACAGATGTGTCGTATTCGTATTTTGTGCAATTCGCTACGCAAACACCGTTTGCATCTTCTTGAGGAATTACACATCTGAATGAGGCCGGAGGAGCTAGAAAAATGATGCCTAGTTGATGGAAAGCAATGGGTACTTTCAGCAATGCTATGGCGAGACATATAACAGTTTGCCATCGACCCACTTCTCCTACTGCTGATTCCACAGGATCAGGACTTTGGGATTGTTGAGATTCGTCGATTGTTGTCGTAACGTTCGTCTTGTTTTTGCCATTTTCTTCGTCTTCTGAAATCGAAAAATATCCATATATAATTATAATTATAGATACATATCGATCATATATAATTTTCAGAATTATATTTATATAAAGTTTATCGAAATATCTATTGTTTCATTGATATTTTGTAAATATTAATAACTCATTATATGTAAATGTTATTCACTCTTTTTCTTATTCAGTTCCATTGAAATATTATTAACATAAAATTATCACAATGAAAATAATAATAAAATAAATTGATATGATATTAAAATCAACAGTAATTTTAATAGTTTGCATCGAATTATGTATACAAAGTGTCATCGAAAAATTTTCGATTTAACCCTAATAAACTACAAACTTAACAATTATATGTATCTTCTACTTTGCGATAAATTTTAACTAATTAAATTTTACAGTTATATTGTTGAAATAATCGAAAACGGGTTTTTTGCCTATACTTGTAATGTGTATACCCGTGAATATAGTGTTGCGTAAAATCGTGTCATCATTGTTTAACATTTTAAAAAATCATTCGGAATACAACTATCACGTTTGACAAACAAAATATATCGTAAAAAAATTATGTAAATAAAACATTTCTGAAAGAATCATTTAAGTAAACGTCAAACAGATAAAATTCGACAATTTTCAACATAATCATATCACTTCTGATAAACCGTGGTCTAAAATTGAATGATTAACAAAATTACCATAAATTATCTTATACCATATTAATTTAGCATGCAGTCTACTCGATTTTTACATATATTACGTTTTTTCATAATTTAAAATTCTTAATGATTTTTTATTCATACGAGAAACAAATAAATTTTTCCAAATTTTGATTCCGAAACCAGTCTATACATACATTCTAAATTATTTATGGCTATAAAACCAAAATTTGTTCTCAATTCAACTTATAATTGATCATTTTCAATGATTTTTAATAGAAATTATCGAGCAATATTTTCTACGACTCAAAAAATAATAAAAATTTTAATCATAAATAATGAGTCGAACACATTAAACTACATACTATAATATGAATCACGTTTACCCGCAGATATATGCATATTTAGTTATTTAGATTTACCTTGAATATCAAGAATGTTAGATAAGTAATATTAGGATTATTCAACTGAAAAAAAAACGAAATCGAAAAACTTAAAAAAGTATTATTTCGCATTGTAAATTTGCTCACATAAACAAACCCAATCAATTTCCCATAACAATAAGTTGTAGATAACATTTTTGTTTCTCAAAAAAATGAGATACCAGTTTTCGTCTTAAACAATTTATTTTTTGTTGGCATGTTTCGTTTTTTAGTATGCCGAGCTAAAAATTTCGAAAGATTTTTCAATAAACTAAAAACATTTGAAAATATATTTACCCTGCAGGAATGTTGTATTTAAAAAAACCAAACATAGAATAAAAGTAGTAGTACAAAAAATTTTTAAACGATGTTATAAATATAACTTACTGGATAAATTTTGCAATTGATTTTGAGTAGAAGAAATAAAGTCGTTATTAGCCATATTATAAAATTACATAAATAAATTTAAAACACTTAATCGATTTTAAATCTTCACAGTGCCTTGTTACGCGGATAACACGTCGAGAAAGACTGAAGCTTGATCGACAATCGCGGGAAAACTCATTATCTAAATTATATTTAAACCTTTCGAAATGCTAACCATTTAATTAGACGAAAGATTTTGTCGATAATTCCAATTACCTCTGTCTAATAATTAGAATTCAAAAGAACGATATGATTTTAGTTATTTTGGTGCTATAAAAATGATGTTTTTAAATGATCGCATACACGATCACCTTGTCACTATAATACGAAAAACCTTCAAATTTTCTTTAACTTTCTAAGAAACTAGATGATTAAACTAGTTTTTTTTTTTTAAAAACTCGTGAACCGTAATAGTAACCAATATTATCAAAATTGACTACATATATTTTTAATTTCCAGGTGTATATTTTTTTTAATATTAACAAAATCAATAAAAAATATATTTATATTATTCTTCTCACTTTTATAGTACTATAATTACACTAAATAAATCGATATCATAGTAATTTTCAAAAACTAAGATGATCGTACAAATTGATATTATGCTCAAAAGAAGTATACGTCGATTCGAAAGCATGGACAACCTCAGTTAGGTTAGGTTGGCGCTGCGGACTGTCACGATTCGTTGATCATCATGCCTGTTATACAAAGAATCAAGTATGTTTCGTGATATTATGTTTCATTTGAATATTAAATTCGATATTTAATGTTTACACTGCATATCGCTTCATAGTTCACATATATAATTATTGTTTATTGTTTTACAGGAAAGCGTCTACCCGTAAAGGGAAAAAGGCTCTTTTAGCGCTAGAGCCTAAATTAATAGAAGAAGCCAAGCAATGTTTTTTGATGCAAGGACGAAAGAGTTCAGATATCACTAAAGGAATACTGAAAGATCTGTACACACTGAAAAAGCCTAATGTTGTTATGTTCAGAAGAAAGAATGATATATCGCCATTCGAAGATGCGTCTTTATTAGAAAAGTAATTATCTTACTTTTCATGTTTTAATTTTAAATATTGTGTATTATATTAGTTAATACGTTATTAAATTTCTACAGATTCTCTAGATCTAAAAACGCTGCCCTCTTCGCGCTTGTATCGCATACCAAGAAGAGACCACATAATTTGATTTTAGGCAGAACTTTTGATTTCACATTATTAGATATGATTGAATTAGGAGTGGATAACTTTAAGAAACTAGACGACTTCAAAGTCGATAAAATTTCTGCCTTGATCAAACCCTGCTTGATATTCAACGGGCCAGCATGGGAACAAAGCGAAGACTTAATAAGATTGAAATCTCTACTCATAGATATGTTTCAATGGGAAAAGGTAAATAATACTTTTAGTTTAAATATATGATCCCAAAACTTCGTATTTAATTACTCTTTTTAATACAGGCTACAGTGATAAGACTTCAAGGTCTTGAACACGTTTTGAGTTTCACTGCTACCCAAGATTCTAAAATATACTTAAGATCATACAGAACAACTCTTAAAAAAAGTGGCGAAGTGACTCCAAGAGTAGAACTTGAAGAAATAGGTAATGTTCACGTCTTATAAGTGTTTTCATTTTTTTTTTGTGTTACATGAATCAAAAAATTTGAGCTTAAATGAGATATTTCCTTTTTTTAAATATAAAATTGGTTTTCTTTTCAGGACCTTCGATTGATATGACCTTAAGACGTACACAATTGGCTGCTGACGATTTAATGACTCAAGCTTGTCGCAAACCTAAAGAACTTCGCATAGTTAAAAAGAAGAACATTTCTCGAGATGTCTTCGGTGCTAAACACGGAAGAATCCATATGGGCAAACAAGATGTTTCGAGATTACAAACTAGAAAAATGAAAGGTCTCAAGAAAACTCCAGAAGAAAAGAAAAAATTAAGAATGGAAAAGAAAAAAGCTGCCAGAGCTGCTGCGGAAAATGGAATACCTGTAGAAGCGTAATTTTGTAATCTTGAATAAATTTATTTATGTTTAAACTGAATTTTCTTTAATATTTGTAGTATTAAATTTAAGAGATAACTTTTAGGATTTCGTATAGATGTCGTTTGAAAAAAAAATTCGTTTCAATATTTTAAATTTAATTTCACTAAAAATTTCAGACATCGAAACTATTTGAAAAAGCAATAATTAGGAAAAATGTTAAATTCCAAATTGTATTATAGTATTATGAGATTTAGATCAAAGAATACTAAATTAGTTTTAAATTTTGATCATTTTTTTTCAAAAATGATCAAAAAAACATGAACAACATCATTTTTACACTAATATATGCAAAGTCACAAAAAATCGACCCAATTCTGTATACGCGTTAAAAGCAAAAACATAAACAAAATTCTAAGTACACTTACTCAATAATAGAAATACAAAAATAGAGTGCCGACATATTTTTTCCTTAAGAAATTTCGAACGTATGGCAACAATTAATGGTGGAAAACGTCTTGTAAATAAATCATGCGAAAACTAACAGCAGTATGTTTTACATATGTGACCTCGTCACAATAGGAATATTGTTCCGAAAGAGAAGAGACGAAAACAAAAAAAAACACGCATTCGAAAAGATGAGAATATATTTCGTAGTGAGTAAAAACGCTGACGAAATTCACGACGGACTGCTTTTATTTTTCACGAGCCCCTCATTGTGTTGCGGAATGACTTCTTCCGCGTGCGCTTCACACAAGCCACGGCCGTCTCTTCAAAGGCTTTTTGCTTTTCACCATGAGAGACACCTGAAAAAGAGCCGTTCGTTTGCCGAAGATTCGAGGAGTTGTGGAACGCGCGCGTGTACCAGAATGGTGTTCGCGACCGATTAGCCTACGGTGAGGAGTTTTCTTGTACATGCGAAGAATGTACAAAACGGTTGCATGTTCGTATGTGTGTCAATGTAAATTAAATTTTTGGGGCTTGTGGCTTTGTTTGTTTATTATTATGATTGTATGATTCGTGTTTTGTTGACCTGAAATCGTTTCAAATACGCCTAATCCTTTCTTTACCCGGGGGATACGTTCCAGAGACTACCTTGTAAAAAAATGTATGGTGACCACAAAAAAATTGAAGATAGGTTCCGTCAGTATATTTGGATGAAACTTCCATCCAAATATACATTTGCTTTGTTTGTTTATTATTATTATTGTATGATTCGTGTTCTGTTGACCTGAAATCGTTTTCAAGATGGTCTTGTTTCAAATACGCCTAATTCTTTTTTTATACGGGGGATACGTTCCAGAGATTACCGTGTAAAAAAATATGGTGACCATATAAAAATTG
The DNA here is from genome assembly GCA_009617725.1 of Hydropsyche tenuis. Taxonomy (NCBI): domain Eukaryota; kingdom Metazoa; phylum Arthropoda; class Insecta; order Trichoptera; family Hydropsychidae; genus Hydropsyche; species Hydropsyche tenuis. Next base: position 698,367 of record VTON01000011.1, on the reverse strand, counting down.
GAGATAGGTTCCATCAGTATATTTGGATGAAACTTCCATCCAAATATACATTATAAGATATGTGTAATGTGGAAAAATTTTGTCTTATGAAATCATTAAAAGACATCGATAATTTGATTTAATAAGTATAATTGTATACTGGGATGCTCCGGATCTTACCGTTGTGGGATAATAATGCCTTTTTTTAATTTTTAAAGTGAAAAACAGTGTAAAAAAATAATCGGTTATTTTTTTGAACCGTGATATTTCGGAACCAAGTAAAAAGAGTTTTGGGTGAACTTTCCTTTGCAATTAGGAAAAATTTTAATCGTGTCAAACTGTACATAATAAAATTGTATTGTTTCGAATAATTCCCTTAAAAAAAAGTTTAAAAGCTTAACCCCAAACGAAAATATAACAAATCAACATCCCGACTTGACATCGTTAATTTATTTAGCCGACCCGATGATGTTCGAATAAATTGAAAAGCTTACCCTGACAAGATAATGAATTTCTTTTTGTTAAAAATTTGTTTTGGCCCAGTCAATGCTTATCCTTTTAATAGACACGATAATCTCAACACCCCATCGTTAATCAAGAAACCGAACGTCCCGCTCACGCATAAATCATCGATAAAACTGGAACATCTAAAAAATTAAAATAACAAAACAAATCTAAATCGAACTCAGTTTCGAAACTAGTCATCCGACAATAAATAGGTTACGCATTTTGTTCGCTTTATTTTTCGGGCGCGGCGCAAAAATTTTAATCCGATCACGCTTGTTTTTCCCGAACATGCCGAGAGAGATGGTCGTAAATTTCGAAATTGGCTCGGAAAACTGAGCGAAATATAACAGTGGCGCGATTATACCGACATTTGTCATATGTCAGAGTTGCCTGTGGGAAAAATTGATAATTCTATTCACACATTGCGTCGCGTTTGCATAACAACGGATGGACGCACGTGTTGGCGCCCATAAATATTACCCGCGAGACAACACGCACTATCGTTTTCGCGAATGGGCACGTTGTAAGATGGGTTCTGTGTTTGATTATGATTGTTGATGTTTGCTTTGGGTGGTTTGTGCTTTGGGCGAAGGGTGGTTGTTGTATGATGGCAAGGTTTTGCGGTAATGAGCGCGGTGTTTTCGCTGGAGGGTATGTAAAAATGTTTAGTGAGGAATTTTTCAATTAAAAGTTACGGGTGTCCTTGTAATATAAAGTTTTACGCTTGAAATATTAATTTTGAATTCGCTGTATCGGAAATTGAGCTTTTGAAAAATATGTAGCTTTTTTTCGAATCAATCAAAACTTCTTCACCGAAAAAATGCCAGAATAATTATTTTCGCATAAAAAAAATGATTAATACCGTGTGTAAATATTTGTCGAGAAATAACTTTTAACATTTGGAAGCCGTCAAAATTATATTTTTCAAACTATTACATAAGCAATATTAATAAGCTGTCACTCTTTGAGCTAAATATTTTTTACTCTGCAACAGATACTGCGTTTAATTGATTTTTTTTTATGAAATACGCATCAGATGATCGTCAACATAAAAACCAATCAACATTTACAACCATTCGATCAAAAAACAAAACAGAACCGAACCGATTTTTCACTCGGACACGACCCAGATTGAAAACCCGAAAAATAATCAACCCGACGACAACCAAATGTACCGATGACGAAAAGCGGCTCTCATCACCGATCGATCGGAATTTTCCAATCGATTTTTCTCCATTCTTCAGACAGTCAAACAAAGAAGCAGCCGAGTCGGTTAGCTCACTTCGCGTTTCAGGATAAATTGGATCGTCAATCAGCGTCAAGAAAACGCAGCCACGACGCCATGATTTATCTCGAGATCTATCGATCGTCAGACATGGATTCGTTTCGTTCGTTTCCTCCGACTTTTCGCCGGACAGTTGGATTGCTGATTGGTATCTTTGCACTTGAGTCGAGGAAGTGCATCATCTCGATCTTGAAATCGTGACCTTCACTTGATTTATGGGTGTTAATTGTCGATGGACACCTATGCGAGATGAAATTAAAAAAATGTTTCCCTCTTCGTTCAATCGCGAGTGCATAGTTCATTTCGTTTAGTGACAAAGTTTTTTTTTATATGTGACATTGATTGACCATAAAGGTATCTAGGACAAAATGTTGATGTTTATGAAAATAAAATCGATTAGATGTTTTATCCATTTTTGGTTTAAATTTGTGAATATTTTATATTGATATAGCGTGTGAAATACTGATTTTGATAGCGACGTAAATTCATGATATATTAAAGGTTTGATCTTGATATTTTTATATATCATTATTAATTGAATTGTAATATGAAAATTATTGTTATTTTAAATTGAAATGTTCTGATAAATACCCTTTCGGTGGATCCAAACGTGCACTTGTAAGAATTAGTGCGTGCGTCGACAATCCTTGCAAAAAACCGATTTTTCCACGATTTGATTAATCTGACGATAAATTAGAATGACAATGTATGAGATCCGAAGTCCCGTGGACGTAGTATAATTATTAATAGCTGTCCTGGGAACGACACGACAGACACAACAATTGTTAAATATGAATAATTTGCATAGCGTAGAAGACACGTCACGAGCTCGCTTCTGCCTAGACACGACGGACGCATAAACATCCACAAACGTTCTATTTATAATAATATGAATATTGTTTATGTTATATTATATTGTATTTATTTGTTTATTTTTCGGTGGTAGCAGACTCGAGACGACCTTTCATTTATTTTTTTTTTCTTTCATTCGCGCTTTTTTACGACCATCCTTGCTCTATTCTCGTATTTTATATTGAAAAACTACGGACGTAAAATCGGCACGTTTTGTCTGTGAAGTTTTAACTACTGTGAGACTGTTTAGATCTTCGGAATGTACTTGTGTTATTTATGAATCAAACGCTTATTACGTTTGTGAAACGTAATATATTTGCATCACATTTCGTAATCGTTTGGTATGATAATAAAACGTACATATGAATAGAATGATAAAAAAACTTTTAATTATAATATAACAATGTAAATATGTAAATTACGTTATGTAATTTGTCATTTTGATTTATTACTGAATTTTTTATTTATGGCGATTAAATCACTTTCTTAATGCTTGAAGTATAATTGAATACTTAATCACGTATTCTATCGAGTTTGCACTTCAAACTTTTTAGATATAAAACATTGAATAGGAAACGTGACGCTAAAAAGTACCTTGAAAATGTATGTCAACTTAACTGCGATTTTTCGCTGATCACAATAGATTTTCCGGACTCAAAAATATATACAAAAAACACTATAAATACAAAACTTAATCCGAAACTGACCAAATCTGAATAAACCATATCCAAGCGCAGTCGTCCAAGGAAAACCCTTGAATTTTCCGGCCAAATCAAAGCCATAAAAAAACGTAAGCTTTCACAAACAAAATTTTCAATTACCTTAAGCATTCCGAATCGATTTTCGTATATTTTAAGACACTTTTAGTGCATTAACCGAAACGAACTTTGGGGTGAAGAAGCGGCCTCTCTTTTCGGAGCGTTACCGAAAATGTATGCGAGAGCGTCATCATTGTCGTCTTCGTCTTCGTCGTCATCGTCACACCGTATATTCAAAAATATGATAATAAATGTAAATGTTTAATTTACCCAAATCGACTTAGCGTACGCGAGACACGCGCATACGCGTGCGTACGTGAAGAAGCGGCAAAAGCCTTTCGCAAAAAATATATACCCGAGGAAGCATCCTTTCAATTGAACCCCCTCTTGAAAATTAATTTATATATACTCGTGGTAGTTCAAAATTTATTTAGTTACTTGATTGAAATCATCATGTTGCAGAAGATTGGGAGAAATTTGTTTTTGTGAGTGGCGTTTGTTGCGATATTCGCTTTTAGTGTTTTTGTAAGTAGTTAATAAGTTTTGTAATCAGCATTAAAATTACTTGTATTTAAAATGCTTACTTAAGCATAATTGCATAGTTAAATACGTGTTTTATGTATTTCGTATTAAAATCGCAATTTTTATGATGATTTCTTACGATGTTTATTTTCAAACGATGTTCAGTGATATGTTAGCTGAAACTATTATAGATTTGTATTGGAAATCGTTTATTATTTTAACACGCTGGCAGAACATTAAAACTGATTTTAAGCTTTCGAAACAAAACATAAATTACGGTCATACCAATAAAACAAAACAAAATCAAAACCTTGAACTGCTTTCTGACCATCTGTACAAGTTAAAAAGAAAACTCGCCGATTGCGCACCAATTACTGCTCTTGTACATTACATCGTACATTTATCAGGGAAAGTAGACTAACAACAATCCAATAACAAAGTGCAGCTTTAAAACCCCCATAAAAAATCAATTAATAAATATAGATATATAAAATATTTTTTTGAAAGAAAAAAATATAAACTCCACGACACACGAGCCTCCAAAATGTCAGCAAATGAACCAGTCTAATTACAATACTCGAACGATATTTCATAGATATTTTCAATTAAACGTGTTTATCTGGATCATATCCTGAAAAAAATGAATTAGATTCGGCTTTGTGACGTCCATAACAGCCTTGTTTAGCATATTTTTGAGTATTTAAAGCGTCGCTGCCATTGCAACAGCAAAATACCCAACCGAAACTGGTTATAAGAAAATCAAACAAGAGACCGTGCGTAATTGGACAATTCGTAAACGGGCATGTATGTATTATTGTATATTACCCGACTATTTTTTCTGATATATAGAATACTGGTATGTTATAAATTGTAACGTTTATAGGTTCGATGCCATCAAAATGTAAATGTTTCGGGCCGCGAAAGCCTTCGACCGCGTTCGTTGATCCAATTAAGTGCTTGATGAATAAAATTACGAAATTTCAATTCGAAATCCTATTAATCCGAATCGTTATCGTGCTTTTTGTAGTCGTGAAATGTTATATCGAATATATTATTTGTATTCAAATTGATTTTATTCAATTTTTTATATGAGCTTTCAAAAAATAATTCGTAGACGTATGAAAAATTGAGATGTCTCAATATTATTTTGAACGTTTTACAAACTTAACCATTTACATCTCAACTAATGTACAAAAATTAATAACGCTTATTGTGGTTTTGACATATTTTGAAATCTTTATCTTTTCTTAGGGTTATTGCGCGTAAGAGCGGCAAAAGGTTATTTGAAATCGTACGTGAAGATTATTTCGGTTGAATGTGCGCTTTGACAAATAGAGCCGCATGTATGTTTCACAAGATGTTATCGTATTAATTTTTTTTTGTGAAAAAAATATTTATATATTTTTCGGCAAATATTATAAATCAAAAGATGAGGTCGCGAACACTTGCAAAACCACGGCAAAGAACCAAACGACGATAAATCGCTTGTCGTTAATTTTTCGCGCGTTATTTTTATAAAAATACGTTTAAAACTCGGACAGAAACTTTGCCAAAAAACCATATGTAATATATAATGCGTATGAATAATGTTGGAATTCGAATCTGTAACTCGTGATCATTGAAATGATCCATTCTATATATAAAGATAATTGAAATGAGAAATAGTACACGTGTACTCTTGATGCGTTCATCTTTGCAATTTGTTCCAAGTTAATTGATAAACAAAAATAATTTGAAACTCTTGATTCACTTACATATTCATATGCTTATTATGAATCAGCTTTTAACTTTAAAAAAAAACTAATTTTGAACTTCTTTTCCCACGTCTTTTGCAGAACTGCAAATTCGCTGTTTACACTTCCCGCCTGCACTCGTTTGAACAAATAAACCATCAGATTGCACATTATAATATAATATAATACAAATATTTTCATCACGAAAATAAATTAAAAATAATTTTTAATTATTTAAATATAATAATTAATAAAACCGATAAAATCTGATCGAAATGATAAAATTTTCACTATATAGTTCTAAAAAAAAATCTATGAAATTAGTAATTGCAATTGGAATCGCACGGTCAGAAAAGGTTAATTAATGCCATGAAAAGTAATTAGAATACATAAAACGAGCAATCCTCTTCCAAATATAAATCGGCGTAAACCTATGAACCGAAACCCAACGACCGAATCACCGTCGTTTTCAGCACCTGAAAATCGGCACGTTCAACCACCGCACACGTCACCGACGCCGCGAAACCACGCAAAAATGAATCGGTCATTATTGGTCCATTGTTGGACAACATCAGGTGGGAGGAATTTTTACAACGGATTTCTGGTTTTGTCAGGCCAGTGGCGCTTCGGAGTCCGACGCGGCCGGACCGCTCGCAATTTTCACGTTGCGGAAAAGCGGCCGCGGAAAATGTCGATGTGGGAAAAGTGCTCGAGCAAAGTCGACAACGAAAGCTTTTCCGTCAGTTAGTCTAGTGCGGGAAATCCGGCAGGTCGCCGGGTTCATCATGTAGACCAGTCAGTTCGATTGGTGAGGCTCTTTGTGATGGCTTTCATATAAAATTATTGATGTCGCTATCGAAAATTATATTGATGATTAATAGATTGACTTGTTAAATAATTTAAAAATATTATTTTTTCAGTTGAAAATCGCAGATGAGACGTCAACACGTAAACCTTCGGTTCAGTACAAAGAATAAAGTATTCAATTTATTTAAGTCGATAAAACTAAATTAGAGTTAGTACTTTTGTGATAGTGCGTAAAAGTGAAGTGTACAAATAACATATAGTGACTGATAATTGGACGCAATTTGATTCGATTTCAAGATGGATCGGAAGACTGTGGATGAGCTCGAGTCTCCGGAAGCTGAACGGCAGGAGTTGCTTTCGATTTCTCCTGAACATGGAAAACAAGATGCGAACCGAAAGATTCCTCAAAGTGAGTCATTTAATGGTATTTTTAAATAATGATCGATTCGGGGGTGGATTTTTTTTTTGTAATTTAATCGAATTTATTCTGAAAGTTTGACCTGGATTCAAGAATTTTGTTTACTCTCCTTGTAAAATATTGATATATCAAAATGTTATATGAAACTTAAAAACTTTCGCCGATTTGCGAATATGCGTGAGTTTCCGCAATATTTTAGAGATTTTTTTTGCAATATACCTAGGATTTTGAAATCTGTTTATTAATTCATTTTTTTATGATATTCCGTCATGTTAATAATTTTGTTGATAGTCGAATTATACTATTTATGATACAAACCCGTTTTGGAACGACATTGCTGTTTTTTTACTTCAATTTGTAATTATGCAAGTGAACAATACTCGTATGCGAAATTTAATTTGTCGAATATTTCAATTCGATTATAGATTTTAGCATTGAATAATAATTTTTCGTTTATTTTTAATGGACGATAATTATATATTTTAGCCCGTGTATAATTTTATAAATGAAAATATTTTGGCTCGTGAATAATCAATGAAAATTTTCTTGACATATTTTTTTAATTTTATGAGTCGTTGCTAAATCCGTTTTTACGATATTAAAGACAGTAAATATACTTATCAGTGTACAAAAAATAGATAAATAATGTTTACTCAATTAAAAACATAAATAGAATTATCTAATTATGCGTAGTGAAAATTCATTGAGATTTTTTATTTTACACGAGCGAAATTCTTTTTACAGTATTGATTTAGTACGAAAACATTAACCCATTGATCTTTTGGATATTATTATAAATTATCGTGAACTTTGGAACTATTATTATATTATACAATATTTAATTAAAACTAACACTAATTTATGTAAATTAAAACGCACATACTTTACGAATCATAATAAGGATTCGATTTCGAATTATTAATAAATAATTTATGTTACACAAAATTTCACAATAATCTCAAAAAACTAAATACATATACAAAACGCATGAAAAATTACACTTTTATCAGCCATTCATAAAAAAATCTGAAATATTCACCAGAATGCAATCCTCGAGATCGCACACAGTTTTGACCCTTTCTGTGAGTGATGACGGTTCGCACATCTTAACAATTAATTGTTGTTTAGTACGTACCAGTCGCCTTTATTAATCGCACTTAAGAAACGATAAATCGAGTCAAGTTTACGAGGTCATATACGTTTTCTGTACGATGTGTTTACAGGTTGTATTGTTATGTCGCTTTGTAGATTTCGTCCTTCAACCCCTTCTATACGACTAGGATTTTTGTTGTTTAAGAAAATCAGAATAATTTATTATTACATGTTGTTTATGATTTGCAATATATCAAGCAAGAATATGACTTCGAATCTATTATCGATGTTTTTAAAATGACTTGGTTATTGTCAAATCGATGTTTCAAGCATGGGATTGTTATTTAATTCTAAAGATTAAAAAAATACACGAAACTATTTGAATTTTTCTTTTATTAAAAAAATGTTTTGTACATAAAAATCGACTAGTTAAATCTTTTTTATACCTAAAATGCCGGAAGTTCTTATCACAATATTTTTTTGACATATCAAAAATACTAATTATTCAGGAACCATTCGCACTAATCAATTCGCATAAGCGTGAATATTGTAAAATTTCAAAACAAATAATTTTCACTTTTCGCGTTGTGAATCACATCTTTCACACACTATTTTCAAACTTAACTCGCTAAATTTACAGACAATTTCCCTAAAATAAATACTTATAAATATCTTAAATCATTTCAAAACCAATCATAATTAAAGTCTGCTTCACTTCGCACTCCCAATTCCCAATAGTTACTTCTTCTTTGACGTGGTTCAATCGAACGTTCCAACGGTGTTTCTATTTTTTCCTCTATCGATAACACTGCCTCTTCAGTAGTTTCAGTGATAGGAGTTTTAATTTCAATTGTTTTAACAGTAGTTTCATTTTCTACTGTAATAGTTAAATCACGGACAGATTTATTTTCATCATCAACACCTTTTCTAGACTCTAATTTAACATCAACTTCGTCCTTGGATAACCGATTTTCCGAACTTCCGACGTTCATTCTGAAATCGTTCAGCAACTCGAGGACATCCTTATTATATAAAGATCCGGCATAAAGAGGGCTGGAGATTTGAGAAACATCCTGAACTTCGGGCTTTTCCGATTCAGATGCTGAAGAAGACGTCAAAGGTATATTTTCATCGAAAAGTTCCATCGCATTGTCGAAAACAGTGTTGATCATTTCGGCCACAGTGACTTTTTTCATTTTTTTGACGTACGCATCTTTAATTTTCACAATAGCCATCTTGATGTTTGTCATTGTCGAACGTAGCATTTCTTCGGCTGCTTTTTCGATTTTCGAATCATCTATTGATGAGGTTGTATTTTTTTCGGTAGTTTGAGGTTCTGATTCGTTCTTGTGTTCGTATTTTTGATTTGTTGGTGAAAATGAGTATATTTTCGGAGGCGTGTCTGCTCTGCATTCTGCTTGACGCATTGAAATCGAAACCATAAGTATGGTCGATAACACAATGATTTTTTCCTGAAATAGTAATTTAATAATTAGATAAATGTTCAAGGTTTTTCGTAATTTAAATAAGGCGTTATCTAAATTGATTAGTTATGAATTTTACATCTAATTTATATTCATAAAGATTATTGAAATTATTTTGCACACGAATGGTTATTAATGTCAAATAAATAAAGTATTCATAGTTTTTATTAACTTATTTGCTTGAAATTTGAATATTGTGATTGAAATTTTGAATATTCATAAGTTGGAAAAAAATACAAATAAACTTACCCGCAACATTGTTCCTTTAGGCAGATTCGTTGTCTTCACTGAACGATAAACACTCAAATGATATTAAAATTTGTAATTTATTTTATTTTATGTAGGTCTACCGATTTAGCAATTCGGAAATGAGTAATATAATACTAGCGAAAGTTTTATTATTCGTATACTTTCTATTTCGTGTACTCAATCTAGAATATAATCTATAAAGATTTCTAGAATATAAACAGCCTATACGTATTTCGATTTCTAATGTGCTTTCGGTTTATTACAGCTGAAATAATATTTTGATGCATTAACTTTTCAAAGAAGCTCCATATAAATATCATTCAACACTTAGAATCTACGTCAATCGACTTCAAAACAGAACAAACGTAGATTTGAAAAATATATCGATCTGATTCGTTAAATAATAAATATTATGATCATCTCCTATAGCATAAATTATAACGAAATTACAGTGTGCGCATCACTGATTAAAAAAAATTCATTCACATATACAAAACACTTAAAAAAACGTATACGCAAAACATTGAACTTTTGATATTTAACACTTGAACATTTCATGTGAACAAATATTTTTAATCAGTTTAATTTTACAATAAACAGTCAACACACGTACAAACAACAAGCAGTAAACATTCAATCCAAAGATCGATACCGTGTTTTAACGCATGTTTATATTACTAATTTAACCAATTCATCGATTTTTATCTCGCATCAACAATGTATGTAATCATTTAAATGCTTGTAATGCGCCCTAAGCTTATGCAAAGGAATTTCTATTGATTTAAAAATAGCTCACGAAATCAAACGCAAAATTTGCAAACGTGATTCACATACTGAAGTTTCAAATAATATTTTTCGTCGAGACGTTCATAAATTTTTTTATATTTTTTTTCTAGTTGATCTCTCATGAACATCATTAAAAATAATCGCCTCGATTTAACCCTTTGCTCTCGTATTACGTTTTAAGAAAAATGACAGCACGTTTTAATATTAATGTGTTTATCATAATGAAAAATTACTTAGAAAACGAGACATAGTAATTAATAATATTAAGTAAAGTCTGAATCATTATTACAGTTAGCGAATATTTTATAGAAAGTTTGTTTCAGTAATCAAATAATTCAATGTTTTGACATAAATAGTAATCGGAAAAATCAAATTATTGAATGATTTATTATAGAAAATATAATATTTATCAATATATATAAGATTTCAAAGTGTTGAGTTTCCTTATTCAAGAAATATCAAATATGCCCTAAGGCGCTTTTTTGAAAATTTCACATACTTAATCACGCCTCTCGTTGATCTTAATCGATCCTCTTACGTTGCTAACTTCACACTTAAACGTTTCATAAAACTTTCAAAACATATAATTATGTGTTGCGAACATATAATTTTATATTATGGTCGATTTTTATCGATCACGACCTGTTGAATCATTATGTTTCTTAAAATGGAACAAAACATTCAAAGTAGCCGAAAAAGAAGCAATTCGAATAATTTAATATTGCACATGTTCGTAATTGACGATGATTATATTTGTAGTGTGTATGTTGATAATGAAAAAAATTTGAATTTTCCAACATATGAGAAAATCAGTTTGTTTATTTTTTACTGCCATCTGTTTACTATTTATTCGATTTATTTTGTTATGCAAATTACGATCGATAATTTGTTGTTGGGATTTTCTTCGGTAGAGGCGTTATAAAAAAGTTGAATAATATTTTCCGGAGTTTTCTTTTTGTACATTTGAATAAATAATGTTTTATTAATATGGAAATAACCTATGTACTTTTTTAGTATGTAATAAAATGTTTTTTTTTTAATTCAAGACTGGATGCACGTAAAATATTAAATCACGTTTATTCCGACCTTTTTTTCATAAGAAAACCTACCTAGTATCATAAAATTCAATAACAAAGAATTACGTGATCACCGATATAAATTTCCGTGAATAATTTTAATTTTCCGACGTTTTTCCTTACCCTTGGTTTAATCATGCATTTATAACATAAAAAAAAGTTATCAAAAAAATCGATAACTATTTCCGCAAATAATTCAAATTCGAAAAAAACCATATTTAGGTCACATCCATATTCAATTGATAAAACATATACTCGTTCTAGAAATATTCAATATTCATATTTTTTTTAATTTCGCACAAAAAAGGCGCCAGCATTGTGTACAAATTCACAAATGATTGCACATCGAGGCCGTTCACACTGCACCGCAAATGCACCAATCTAACAAAATATTCAACTCGCGCAATTATCGAATTTTCACATATCATTGAGCACAAGTTCGAAGCTGATAATCTTGCAATTCTTTAATGCATAGTATTTAAACTATTCAGGTCGATTACGTGTGTAGAAAAAAATCTTCGAAGTCGTCTGTCAGTTGTTTCGAAAGTGGAAGTGAAATGTTGGTTCGTTATTGATAATGTCCGATTAAGGAATATGTTTGTATCAAGGTAGTCGAGAATAATAGAAAAAAAAACTATTTTGAATGTTTAAAGTACATGAAAAAGTTCTATAAATATCAAATTACTGGTCAACTGCTTTTTTATATATTCTAATTAAAAAAATCTCAAAGAGATAAACGTTGTTATTATTTTCATTATATTATACTTATGGTTATGAGATAAAAAAATATAAGAGAACAACGTGTAAATTTTAATAAAAAAATTAATACATTTTATGATTTTATTCCTGTCATCATGTCGTCTCTCGAATTGACTAACTTGAATATTTTATTTGACAGTCACGTTACAAAGTAATATTTTTAAAGTTGAAAAATTTTATTAGATCGCAACCAAAAAAAAAACGAAATTAAGTATTCAAGATCATACAAAATTATGTTTTGAAAATATCTTCTTTTCGAATGCCATAAATAACCATGCCAAATTCTCAAACAAAAAAAAAACAAACAATTTTCCCTCTTAAAAACCCCAACTAATTCACAATTATCTACAAAACCATCAATCCAAAAACCCAAACGCTCCGACGCACACGTCGAAATATTTAATCACTCCATAAGCGAACCGATTCAAGCACAATCTTGAAACGGATCAAACATGCCCCGATGACTCCGCATCCATCATCGGCACTGAAATGCGCCATCGTTCGCTGAAAACTCGGTCCGGAACTGACAAATTCGCGTGATCAATAGTTTGACGCGATTAACGTTCGTCCTACATATTATTGAATAATATGTTTGCGTCGATCACCACTAACGGCCTTTGTCGACCAGCAAGGCTAATTGTTGACGTTTCCAACTACCATGATGAGACGTGGTGCATCTGGATCGCCCTGAAGGGATTCGGGATATGTTGTTGTTGTTATTGGAGAAGGTGTCGATGTGTGTTGTTTTCGTTAATGATTGTTGTTTGATGGGTATGTAATCGGGTTTTGGTGATGGTATTTGCATATGGTTTTGTATTGGGAAATTTGTTGATGATTTGCAAATGTTAAATTAAATTTGAATATAATTGAATGAGTTTTTTGTTCGAATGGTATACGTGCTCGTAGGAACGATGTCTATGATGTGCTTATTTATAGTTCTGTACCTGGAATCGTTTTAAATTTAATTTTGAAATTTGTCCTCTTAGTTTTCCTTGAATTTTTATTCATATGTTTCTCGATAGAATGATTAGCGAGATAATCAAGAGACAAGGAAACTGTAAAACCTGTTCAATAACTCATTGTCAGATTATCATCCTTGATTAATAAATTAATTGCATATACGTGAAATATATTCATTAATATTTTTAAACGAACAAAATTATTATTAGCAATAGTAGTTTGCATTGCCTTTCTTTAAAATTCATTAAAAAATATCAAAATTTTTGTCCATGAAATACTAAATGATTCAAAATTCATATTTTCGCATCAATATTCAAAGAACCGAATCTATAATATATTCAAACCTCCCAATTCTTTCACTCTTACATTATAACTAATTCAAATCGATACAACCCAAAATTGGCAACCCAAAACGAATCCCTATTAAACCCCACATCGCAAACAACCATCCCAAAACACACATACACAAACGTCCCACACAACCAACAACAAACCAATACAATCGCACCCGAAAGAAGACATAGTACCGCCGAATGTCCGAATACGATATTATGAATGAAATTACAAATTGACCCGACAAATTGAGAGATATGTTTATTTTATGAGCCGGCGGCGTCAAGAGCGACCGACTTCCCCTACCATGGCCACCGTCGGCAGACCGCTGGACTCCAGGACGAGGAGTGACCCAGCCCGAGGACGACCATCCTCGGCCATCGTGTACATACACACGTATTGGTGTTAGGAAATGTGGGTCAATCGTATAGCGCCTGTCGCGTGCCCCCCGGACACCAAATCGTGACTAATTTCGCTCCTGGACACCGCTGATGATGGTCATGATGATGGTCTTTTTGTCTTCGGGGCGTTCAACTTATCTCGGAATTAAGCGCGGGATTTGGGCGGATTGCGAAAGTGTTGTTGTTGGGATGCCGCCCGACGGGATGTGCCGCCATAAGGATTTCGACGATTAAGTGTGTTTGATTTTTTTTTAATGTGAATTTGGAAAATATTCGAATGTCTGGTTTTGGAAAATTTTCGTGTAAGTCGGGCGTTTGACGTGTAAATGGAAAATTTTGGATAAACATATCGATATAAGTGGAAACTGGGATTGAAAATTCGGAATAAATTGCATTATTTTGACAATGGAATAAATGGTTTTTTTAATGTGAATTCAGAAAATGTTCTTCTAAATTGTTCAAATTTCATCATGCTGCTGGAAAATTTTAAATATAAATTGAAAATTTCAATAAAAAATAAAAAAAACTATACAATTTACGTTTGAACTTGTTCAAAATTTTATATAATAGACGTAAAAATAAGTATCTACAATAAAGGTAAGATCCATGTGAGTATCAACATTAGCATATAATATGCTTATTTTCAAAGGATAAATACCCAAAACATATAAATTTTCCTCTCAAAAATATCAATACAGTCAAAATAGTTTGACATGAAAACCCTAAACGCGAAAAATCAATTAAAATGAAATAATACTGTGATCTGTAGTCTTGACAAAATTCTATGTACAAATACTATGACGCTTAACATGAAATTCTTTTAACGCGATGAAGTATTTCAATCTCTCTAATTACATATTAAGTGTTTTCCACTGTATTTGAAAATCAAGATGCGCAAAAGATCCGGAAAATCGAATCAAATCATGAAAAACTCGTATGTACATCTACTTGTTTTCTTTACAACTTTTATGATGATACGATTTCCATATAATCCGTTTCTGATTTGTCTGTATTATAAATGCATATAAATGGCCCTCGTTTATGCAAATAACTTGTTCAACTCGTGTAGGGTGTCTATAAAAAATAAATGTATTGTGCGTAGTAGATCTGATACAAATCTTGAATCGGGTGAAGGTTTTCTATAGAATCCTTTCAAGTTTTGAAAACGTGTCAAATACGATGAACACGATTTGAAATTTATCAGAATGATTCGAATAATAAAATGTTTACTAAGCAAGTTAAGTGTCGTAAATGCTTTTTCCATATTCCGTAAGAAAAATCTTTTAGAAAAAAATATTGTGTTCGAAAATGGATTAAAGAAAAAAAAATGTTATTTGAGATGTAGAAATGATTGAAGAAATCTGTTTTTCCGTAAAATTGGACTAAATACATAATTGTCTTATTTGTGTTATTGAAATTAAATGGAATAAGATATTCAGGAAAGATGAAATTATTAATTACGCATATGAATCAAAAATATTCAAATAATAATACACGCACTTCCTAAAATTATAACATAATATTATACAATATTCTCGATGTTAATATTCAACCTTTGAAAGGGCTTCATTTGCAATTTGTACATATTTGATTCAAATTTCAGAATTATCAATTTTTTTTATAGCCGACTAAAAATTTCAAGGAAAATTCACGATCGATAAATATTTTTCGTGCAATTTATCATTCGTTAACCTAATTTTAAAATTATTTTCTTTTATTCCAATTTAATTACGTATAAACATTCGCAAACTCACATACGAATTCCCATGTGATTCAAAATGATCAAATTTAGAATCGATAAATATGCTCAATTGCGAAATATACCCCAATCAATTTTTTACAGTAGCAATAGATAATTTATAAAACGTAATTATTTTACGATTTGTAAATAAAGATAAAATCTGTTATCTTCAAAAAATTCCGATTACTTCAATATGTAATCATTGCACTGAAGTTCAACATACTTTCACGGAAAAACAAAAAGAAAATATCGAATTTTCCGTCTATATATATATATATATATATATATATGTATATAAAACTCAAATGATGTATGTATATATGTCTCCAATAAACTCCTAAACCGGTGGACAAATCTTCACTAAATATGGCAAGAATGAACTTTGAAATCCAGAAAAACTAAGTAAGCATTAAATTTTTTAACATCGTTTCGCATTTCAGTTTTTTTCAGTTTTTTATTTCGATTGTCATACAAATTATAATACAATGAGCCAGCGTCGCGATTTATTGTGACAATAATTACAATCATCCGTGTCGACAATCGATACACGATTTATTTTCACGAATCCCGAGCACGCTGGGTTCAATCTGCTAGTATAATACAAATACGACTAAATCAAATTCGAAAGTGTATCATATACATACATTCAACTATACTACCACAATTGAATGATCATCAAAACCACACCACAAAACCATCGAAACCCATCAAATCCCGATCCAAAACGTCGAACCCCTTTCCGCGAACCCCTCTCCATCTTCAGCACCCACCAAGAGGACCTCCTCGGAGGAGATGGTCCATCCACGACGACGACCGCGATCGCAAGCACAAGCGCACCAGTCAGTAGCGGCCCGACGCCGACGACCCTCCGACGTCGACGCCAACCGACGCTCCGACCCCATCGAAGCCTCCTTACACCGATCCTTTGACGATCAACGATCAAGTGGTGGTCCCATGGGATGCGATCGATCGTCGATCCATGGATCGTCGGTTGGCGAAGAAGTGCAACAATAATCCGGGGCCGTGTGATGTGATCGGGGGTGACGAGTCTGAGGATTGTCGACGGTTTTGGTGACGGTTAGTCGGGGGTTTTGTGGTGTTTTTGAGGATTTTTGGTGTTTTAAGTGCTTTTGTATTGTCGATGGCTTTGTGCGGTTCGTATCGAATCGGTTGTGAGATAAATTTGTTGTATTCGATGATAAAATCGAAGTGGATAAAAATTTTTGTATAATGTATGATCGTGATGTATTATTTTAATTTGATCGTATTCGGGATATTTGACTCACACGTTTCGTTAGCCGATGTGTACGTAAAGGATACGGACAATTATTCGTTCATCCTTTCTCGCATACTCTGACCTTATATTATAAAAAATTATGATATTGTAACAACCTTTTCGTGCTTGATCTCGATATCGTTTCTGAATGGTGTGTTTACAAACTTGCGGTTTACTCTAATTACAAAAAACCTCAAGATTATCCCTTTTCGAATAGTTGTTGTGGAAAATTGTGAATAAAAACTTACCTTGGCTGCTGATCATGTTATGTATGTTTATATCCACGAAGATGTTCCTTTCACTATCCGAGTCTGATGATTACTAAATTGTTGAGTTTCGATCAGCATTTTTTTGGTGTACTCCTCCACCCAGATATTCGTTCAATTGCGACATTTGTAACTATTAGATTAGTTGTACGACTAAAAAATTGCGTAGAACGAATCTAATAAAAAACTGGTCGTTCTTATTAAAGTTAATAAATTCGACATTTAATTTATATACTGAGCATTTTTTGTTTGGGTTTTTTTCACAAATTGTATATTAAAAAAATAAAAATAAATGCGAATCCTAATATGAACAGGTCGAAAATTTAAATTTTTCATACATATTTTAATGCACAATGTCATAGTATTTTGCAATTTAAATTACAATTTGTTGAAAAAAAAAATACTTCCGTAATTATCGAAATGACATATGTATGTACGAAGTCACCATCAATTTACAGGTGACAATACTATTGTTGAAAATTATTTTTATTACTTCATTCTGGCTTTTGAAACAAATTGTACAATTATTCCCATCTTTTCGATTTGTCGAATCTCCCGTTATTTTTTTAAATTATTTTTAACTCTTAAAAATATTATGTTTTTGTCGCAAGTCTGTTACCTATTGTATTGTTTTTTCATCGTTGTTCTTTTTTTCAGTTTTGACACCAATAATCACGTATCGTGAGAATTTAGTTGTCACGCTTATTTAACAGTTTTTCAATAATTTTCTTCAAGTTGTACAAATTGTTCTAAAGATAAATTTACATTTATCTGAAATCACAAATCTTTAATTTTTAATCGAATTTTATTAATATATGTTAATGTTCTTACCTTAATTATGACCGATATTTTTTATATAAAAATATTGATAACAGTCAGTTTGTAATTCAGTCATGATGATTTTTTTTAAGATCATATCTCATTTTAGTTATCAAATATAGATTGTTAAAATATTTCCATTATAAAACAAAATTTTATAAAAAAAAATGCAAAGTAACTATCTTCCATTTTTATATTCGATGAACTGATCTATAATATTTGAATAACAACATTTTTATTTATTTATTATTCATTGAAAACCTGTGAAAATTTCATTACACAATTTGCTCCTTCATTGTTCTATTCAAACCCATATCTTTCGCAAAATCAAATCTAATTTTGCAACAGCAAAATAAATAACGTGAACAAAAAAAATAATGAAAGTCACGCAATTAATTAACACACCGATTTACGCAAAAATTGTTAATGTAAATGATACATTAAATAATTTTTTTTCTAAACAATAGTATTCAAAATCAATTGACAATGAATTATTCATACACCACAAAAACGTTCAAGCGTTTCAACGCATTTACCTTCACACATTTCCAATTACAGATATATTTACGCTTACGCTCACCACGGATTTAATCATAAACCCTCATCAATCCTAAAATCATAATCCAAACAAAAAAATGTATCTTATATCCATCGGTATCCACTTTACTTTCACACATTTCCAATCACCGACATATTAACGCTCAATCATCTTAAAATCATTCCAAACAAAAAAACAATCGAATTTATCTATCGGTATCCAAACACATTTCTCCAATCATCAATCCTAAAATCATAATCCAAACAAAAAAACAATCGATCTTATATCTATCGGTATCCACTTTACCTTCATAAATTTCCAATCACCGACATATTAACGCTCGTGCTTACGCTCACCATGGATTTCATCATAAATCCTCCAATCATCAATCCTAAAATCATAATCCAATAACCAATCGATCTTATATCCATCATCATCCACCCATCTTCCGCACCGCGAAGAAACCCATCCACCACACCGGAGGGGTTTCCCCGTCATGAGTCCCCACAGATCGTTGGGGGCCCCAGGCCCAGGATGTGTCTCCGAGAGGGGCACACCAGCCAATGGTGTTCGTAGAACAATGACACGAATCACTGTCGTCATTACGGCGCGGTGCAAAGTAGCCCTTCACCAATTGCCCCTCGTGATGGCCGACACGCAAACGCGGGCCACGCTCTCGTCACACACGCTTAGACACTGGATACCGGCATTATGATAATTTGATATCGCGATTTGTATATTGTAATAGCCGGGTCGTGCGTCTTTTTTCGTCGATTGATTGTTGACGTGCGTCGTCTTTGTTCCTGTCGGCCGTTGATGGACGCGGACGCGGCGCGAGTCCGGCCTGGATGTTGTAATGGATATGTGCTGTTGACTATTGTATTGGGTTTTAGAGGATTATTGAATTGTTTAATATATTGTGTATGCGATGTGTTGGAAATTTGTACGTTTCACTTCATCTTTTTGCATTAAATATGTTGAAATTGGATGGAACATCACTTGAAAATTACGCAAGCTTTAGTGGATTTATACCAATTGAACCGATGTGAATTTGCAATATGAAAAATCTTATGTTTAGTTTTTTTTTAATTTACAATTTATTGCAATATTTCTTATGTTCCAAATGTAGTTTTTCCGGTTTAATATTGTGCAATAATAACTGTTAATCTAAATAAATTTAAATAATAATTGTTTTACGTCAAATATTGCAATATCTTGCGTTTATCTCATTATGTACTCGTGGAATTTAATGGATATAATTAATTTAATATTATGAACTTCCTAATTATGTCCTATCGAATAAGTATAAATACAATAGCTTGTATACAGTGAAAATTCGATAAACAAAGTTTTAACGACTGGCGGTGATTGGAACTTTTATGGATGAAAAGAGTGAATGACGTACATATACAATATTGACACTGCAAAATAAATTTTGAGATGAAAAATAAACAGTCAAAATTAATTTCTTGAAATCTACATAAATAAACATCACTTGCATAATATTAAACGATCCTGGTTGATTTACGTTTTAAAATTTATGATATTATAACTTGATCTATCCTTGAAAATTTTTATTCCTTGTTAATGTTTTATAAATAATTATCGCAAGAAATCATAATCATTTTTAACATAAAATTACCTTGACACATTTAGCTATATGAAAAAGTAATCTTGTTGACGAAAATTAGAAGAAAAAACGATGATAACTTCATAATGTATTGTGTAAGAGGTCGTATATAGTTATCTTTACAACAAAATAGACAAGTTCGTTCATTGTTGTACTTTAATATTTACAATTAAACGTATACGTTTAATAGCGAAAGTAACAAAATATAAATTGTTTATCACAGTAATTTGTTTAATGAAATCTAAAAATCAATAGAGCATAAATCGTACGCAATATAAATAAAATAGATAAAATTTTCAAAATATCACTATATTGAAACGAAATGAAATTATTACGTAATATGACGAAAACGCAAGAATTTCAACATTTTCCGAAATAAATCGACATAAATTTTCTTATTCGGACATTTCGGTGAAAAACAATCGACTCAATAATCTACAATTCCTAAACAAAAACGATGTATATTTCACCAGCATATTCCTGGAACCACCAAACCACAAAACATGACCTCAATATCTACCAATATTTCAGCAATTGAATTTCCCCAAAATCCACGCTACATATAGTTTATGTCCATCAAAATTGAATAACGACTCGAATGTTGAACTATGCAAAGTGCAAACCGACACGTGCATTTAAGCGCGCACTAGTTTCCCGTCGCTTTTCAATTTCGCAAATGTGCAAATTGCGAGGGCGCCGTCTCGTCCAGGGACTGCAAAATTCTCTTTGTGTCGAGAGGGGAGCTCTTTGTTTCGGTTCGTATTAATAAATAAAAAGATTCAGCCCTTTCAGAGAGGCCAGCTCTCTGAAAATGAATAATTACGATGACCGAGCCCGAGCTTTGTACGCCTACGGTTCAAAAACAAGACGGAAACATGATGGCGGACATTGCGAGTGTAAATGATGTTTTTTTTCATGCTGGAAGTTCGCAATGCGGTCTCATTTTTATTGGTCTAGTAATGTAACGTGGTAATAAAATTTTAGTGCGCGTAAAACTGAATGTTTTTAAGCGAATATCAATTTATATGACCGATATACGCATGTCGGACTTTCATCATATTTCCAACCCTTAAATATGATTCGGGTTGCCATATATACGAAATAATAGCAGAAAATGCAAAAATTTAAATCCTATTTCGATATTATTACCACTCAAACCAACCAATGTAAGTGCTCCATTTAGCGATCACGTGACCAAATAAAATTTTACATACCTTCCATTTTAAATATTGTCCAAATACTTTGATTTCGACACGTTATCGATTCTTTTGTTTTGAAAACTCACAAAACATATCGCCGAAATTAAAAAACCTGGTATCGCACTCAACGAAACACATCAACTCATCAACCATGAACATCAAACGAATCGCCAACCAGCTCATACACATAAACGTTTGAACATTTACCGAAATTGTTCTTGGCGGCCGACATGTTCACGGGGGATTGCTTTCGCCATATGACAACCTCTGATCGAATTGTCGTTCGAATTGAACGGTCGTGTATCCGGAAACGTATGCAATGCAACTGCATCAAGCGCTTGATTAATAGCCGCGAGGACGGATGGACGAGTGCGAATTGCATTCGAGCATTGCGGTTCGTCAAACCCTGCGGCCTACGTTTGTTTGTTTCGAGTGTGAAATTCGAATTTGGGTTCGTTTTTTTATTGTTGTGATCTGTTTTTTTGCAGTCATGTCGAAGCGGTCGGCGGGCAGTCAGGACAAGCATCAGGAGGAGCGCGATCCTATAGCTGAAGTGATCGGAAACTATGGACTCTATCAACTCAAGATCACTTTTTTGCTGTCGCTATGCTCTTTTCCTTGCACTTTCCATATATTTTCACCTACGTTCGTGGTGAGTTTTTTTTTATATAATTAAAAAAATTATTATATTAGGGCCTCGTGTAACACGGTTATATGTTTCTACAAAAACGTCGTGTAATACAAATCTGTGCTATACGAGGTTCATGGAAAATTAGGGGTTTCATTCCAAGAAAATATTGAAATTTGTTGTAACCCTTTTTGTTGTAACAATTCAAAAAATATACATTTACATGTTTAGATAAAATGCAATGAGTGTGCGTGTTGTGGGGAAGTTATATTTGACAATTTTTACGAATCATTCTCCTTTAGATCGCCTAAATTTGCACATGCTAACAGTTTTGGATGGCAAAACATATATGTATGTAGACCCGAAACTCGTTAAGATAAAAAAATGGTTGTAGTTAAAAATTGATAAATATAACTTCCAAACTATGTACATGTGAAATTCGTTAAAAAATAATAATAATTTGCGCATTACGCAATATAATGCATAAATTACGCGTGAAATTCGTTAAGAATCTCAATTTAAGCACTTATAATGCATTTTTATTCATGTTAAAATGCAAATTTGTCAATAAATATTTTATGCACCTAAGTAAAGCATTACCTAATTCATTTTTAATTGTTATTTTTTTTTTCAAAAACCGTGTTGTACAATAGGTCATAATTCATTAAACGTGTTATATGAAACCCGAGTGTATTCATTGTTGATTTTGGATTTTGCAGGCCGCTCCAGCCGAGTTTTGGTGCGCACGACCCAATTCTCTCAGCGCAGTCGATGTGAATATGTGGAAAAACTACAGCCAACCCAAAGGGAGTTGCTGGATATTAGATTTGGACTGGTCTAAAATAGACAAAGAAACAATAGAGTCTGGACAAACCCCTCCTGATGCAGAGTTAAAGTCGTGCACCTCGTGGGAGTGGGATAAAAGTGTGTTCGGTAAAACAATAATATCGGAATGGGATCTGGTATGCGACCGCAACTACCTCAACACCATAGCCGAGATGCTCTTCTTGTTCGGTATTGCCGTCGGAGGAGTGGTCAGTGGAATGATCTCCGACAGGTTCGGGAGGAAAAAGACATTGATCGCCTCGCTTATTATGCAGACGCTACTCGGAATTTCGATAACGTTCTGCCCATGGTACGAGTTGTACTTAGCGCAAAGGGTGCTGCTCGGGTTCTTCTCCGTTTCTGTGGTTTTTGCCGGGTTTGTGTTGATCGTTGAGCTTGTCGGTGGAAAATGGAGGACTGCGGCTGGAGTTTGCAATTTCTTCCCGCTGCCCGTCTCTTACATACTCGTCGCTGCTATATCCATCGCTTTACCTGATTGGAGGCATTTGCAGTTGGCGCTATCGTTACCTGGAATATTACTTATATCACTTTGGTAATACGCGTATGATATACTCTCTGAAATCGCTGTATTTAAAGTTAAAACAGATAACTTATTTTGCTTGTACAGTATAATTAATGCGTAGATTGTAAATTTTGCAGGTGGATTGTCCCAGAATCTCCCCATTGGTTGTTAACAATGGGACGAATATCTGAAACGAAAGAGATCCTCATAAAAGCGGCGGCCTTCAACAAGAGAAAACTGCCACCTTCGTTAGATAAGATTTTGCAACCAGACGGAAAACCGGCTACTGAAGAGCACGCAGCCGGAGTACTCGATCTATTCAGAGGCTCCATGAGAAAAATAACTATATCCATTTTCATGATCTGGTTTGCCACGACGATAGTCTATTATGGGCTGGTGTTGAACATCAGCAGCTTCGGGGGCGACCTGCACCAAACTTCAATGTTGTCAGGCGTCGTCGAACTCCCGGCCATCGCCCTGAGCATTCCGATCTTACTGAAAATGGGTAGAAGGTACCCTATATCATTGTCTCTCATATTGGCTGGAGTATGTGCCATCGCCGTGCCCTTGGCTGAGTCGTTGAGCGGAAAGCGATGGATCAAAATCACGCTCGTGATGATAAGCAAGTTCTCGATTAGTGCCACGAACGGAGTCCTGCCCATGTTCACTGCTGAATTGTATCCGACACTCATGAGGAACTTGGGAGTGGGAGCGAGTCAAGTGTCAGCTGGCATCGGTCTTGTTTGCATACCTTATCTATGGACGTTAGTAAGTATACGATTGTTTTATGTTACTGTCTATTTTAGCCATATTTCAAAGTGAAATTCATATATTCCCGTCCATGTCAAAACTGCGATTTGATTCTCATTATAATAATCAAGCTTCCAAATATAGAAATGTATCGGAACGGGAACAATTTCTAATTTAATAGTTTATCAATGATGTGTCAATCCTTTGTATATTATTATATATTAATATAATATGTCAAGATCGTTCGGTTTCTTTCAATCGACCACTTTAACTGCTTCAAAAATAAACAAATAAACTAAAGAGAAAATTTCTCATTATGAAAAGTGACTCATGTCTAAAATAATTTGTAATACTGATTGTGAGATGATAATTAAATACATTCATTATTTTTATTAATTTCAAGTTAAAACTTTTTCAAAGAATACAGTTTTAAATATAATATAATTAATTACTGAAATTCACCTGGTAATTACACATTACACATAGTAAATAAATATCAATTTGGTATTACTGAAGCAAAAACTTTTGTTTTGAATGCAGAGTAACTTTTTTTGTATAATTTTCATGTTTTCAGCAATAATCGTATAGTGTTTCAATGTATTTCAAATATGTATGTTCATCATATTTATATTTGAATATAATTTTCAGGCAACAGCTACAACAATGGTATCAATGGGATGCATAGGAATTATTGGAGGCCTTTGTGTTCTTCTTTTGCCAGAAACTGCAAACAAATCATTGACAAGCGTAAAATATGACGAGGAGAGGTAATAAATATTTTTATGTGTTATTCAAATGTTACTTCCTTACATAAAATCATAAAAATAATATCTAAATAATTTGAATAAAACTATTATATTGTATTTTACTATTTGAAGGTCACCAGCAGATAATACCATAAGCAATGGCCCGTTTACGATAACAGAATTGAAAACCAGTTAGTGCGATTACTTACACAATGCGAAAATGGATGTTTTTGAAAGTAATGTGCAGAACGATTATTCGACAAATTTCAACTGGTCGATTGATCAGTCTGTGAATTATTTGTCACTAATTTATATATGTTCTCGTCCAGGATTTAGATACTAATATCTGTCGTTTTTTTAGTTAGAAATCGTACTTATTTAGAAATGGAATCAAATTTGTACTTACATAAAATTGGTAATAAGTTATGATTTATTCGATAATTAACCATCTTCTTTCTGCATGTAAAGATAAATTTTATTTTTTTCAAATGAAATTAATCGAAATTTTTTTAATCAATTAATTCTAGTCTATTTCGTAATACTTTTTTTATCGAAAATGTGTAATATAATTAATCTATGCAATTTACAAATAAATCAGTACAACTTCAAATGCGTAACTTCAATTTTGACATGGTAGAATTAATCTATGTGCATTTTTAATAATAAATTGTTATTATTTAGATCTGCATTCCAAATCGTGCATGTGTTATCATAAAATATACCGAGCAGGATCTTGGTATTTTCACAGATCTAAACTTAGACCAATGCTGAAAAATACTTACTTATATATTATACAATAAAATACATATTTATTTTTAGTTGGTACTGGTACCGTTTTCACAGTGCAATGGCTAACTTACTTACCTTTCTGCCATAAGGTTTTATTTGCAGTATGTTTAAGCTATTACTAGATTTAATTGTGACAAACGCACATAGTTGTAAGAAAATATAAGTATTGTTTGTAAATTTCTACTAAAGCAAATCATTTTGAATTCAATGTGGTTTTAAAGTAATAAAATATGAATTCAGAAAGTAAATTATGTAAAAATCATATTATATATTCTATATGTGAAAAATAAAAATAATTATTAATGACTTCTTCCTTAATTTCAATATATGACAAAATTGTGATAAAATATAATGAAAATAAAATTTAATCAGTTAAATGTTTTTAATAAAGCTGAATTAATTTGATAATTTTGTGCATACATTAGTACTGTAACAATAAATATAAATATAATTTAACAAAAATACAACTTCATATATAAATAAATGTTTTTCAAGAGCTGCAATTGATATATTTTAATAATATTAGCAAAATGCTTTAAAAATGCAAAAGCTTGATAAATGCTTATAATATAATTTCAAAACGAGTGTTTCATTTTAATTAAGAGCAGTGCTCGTAAGCAATGCAACTCCTCTTTCTAAGAACCGATGGTGCTCAGATCCAGGGGCAACACCCAACTTGACAGTGAATAATAATTCAGTACGATGAGAATTCAAATAAACGGGCAATACTAGTCCACTGGAATCCATATCATCGCGTCCTCTGGAAAATAAAAAATACAAAATGTTTGAAATGTGATCCAATTATTCTTAATACTAGTGTCAATATTTAAAGCAAATTGTTTACCTAATCCATGTAATGACAGTTGCTGGAAGATCAAGCATAATGGTAGAGGTTAAAAGCAATTGATTGTTTCGAACATGTGCGCCTTGCAATTTAAGACCCACAACACAGAACGAGCTGCCATCTATCTCAGTCATAAGTTTAACAGGATCAACGTTTTGCCCAGGATCTGGTATAGTTACCTGAAAATATGAATGAAAAATATTATTAGATATTCATTTTGTATTTGATGTATTATAATTGTATTCAATACTAACTTTAAGATGCAATTCTTCAAGTGACCAACTATTTGCTTGAGCAACACATTGACGTGTAGCTGTAATATAGGCTTCTGGGTTCAACAGACCTCCAAGCCATACGGGTAAAGTCTATACAAAAATAAAATAAATATCAAAAATTATAATTTACCAAAATATTACTAATGAGTTAAATATTACCAAAATGTTACTAATGAGTAACAAAAAAATACCTGAAGTTCTTTAGCACCCCCAGAAGCTACAAGTTCAGAAACTTGATGAAGCTGTTTCACACGTTGAGCAAAATCAGTGATCCACTAAAAATTGAATTAATTAGAACATTTTAAGTCATAACAAATTTACTTTATATAAAAATAAAATAAAATAATAATTAATAATACCTGTATTACTGTACAAGCAGGTGCTACAGTATAACGCCTCCATGTGCTCGGTAATAATCCTCTGACTAAATCGGCAACCATTGCTCTGCTAGCATTTGTTTGTTTCATTTCCGCCTAAAATTTTTTTTTATTAATGCAGTTGATAAGATACACCTAAAGACAAAAAAAAGTTCCGGTCCCGATGCGTTGCATTCAAACCAATTTTTTTCCTAGAAATATGCTCCGATTTTTGACCTTTTTTTTTTGTATTATGAGGAAATGCAATATGCACACATGTGAACAACTTTCGTTATTTTTGAAATCCCGGCGGTGTTTTGCCAACCGTCTTCGTGTAAACGTCCAGTGAACTATGGAAAGAACAAAACAAATGTCCGTTGCGACAAAATCGAAAATCGTCGTTTTGTTGGAAGAAAAAAAATCTTCGCAAAATTTCTAGAAGAGTTGGATATTCTTCACGTGCTGTGAGTAATTTTGTCAGGAAATTCAGAAAAGTGGCTCTTTAGAGCGAAAAAAAGGAAGCGGAAGAGGAAGATCGACAACTGCTCGCGATGACCGTCGATTAAAAAATATTTTGATGAAGGATCGATTTCAAACTTCACAAGAAATTTATCAGGAATTTGCGTCAACCAGTGAAGTAAAAATTTCGAGCAAAACAGTACATAGGAGGCTCCAAGAATATGGATTCCGATCAAGACGATCGGCGAAAAAACTCTATTGACCCCTAAAATGAGGAAAACTCGATTAAATGGGCCAAAGAATATCAAAACTGGTCTTTAAATGACTGGAGGAGTGTAATCTATTCAGATGAATCAAAGATTAATTTATTTGCTCGGGATGGACAGAGATGTGTGCGTCGAAAGTCTGGTGAAAGATTCCACGCACATTGTGTCACACCGACGGTGAAGTTTTCCCTTCGGTGATGATATGGGGCTGCATGACGCGTTCGGTTTGGGGCCTTAAATAATTGTCGAAGGTACAGTGAATGCAAAAAATATAAAAAAAAAAAATCATAAAAGAAAACGTTTTGCGGCAATTGAGGATATTACTCAATATACCGATCACCGATTTTCCAAAACGACTCTGCGCCTTGTCATCGAGCTCAAGCCGTTTGATAAATCCTTATTATTATTTTTTTATATTTTTATAAAGCGATTCCTGATACTATATTTTAATTACAAATTACAAAATACAAGGACAAAATCGAATTTCGTCTTTAAAATGGCCTGGGAACAGTCCGGACCTCAATCCCATCGAGCATTTGTGGGCCATTATAAAAGACGAAATTAGCTAGAAAACAGTCGAAAAATATTTTCCAATTGAAAAAAAAAAAAAAACATCGAAGAGATTTGGAGTAATGAAATAAATGAAGATATTATTAATAATTTGTATAAATCAATTCCAAATAGAATATTAGAAATAATTAAAAATAAGGGTGGTAATACCAAATATTAAATAGATTTAACACTTTTTTTTTGTTTTATTTACTAAATTCTTAAACCATAATATAAACAAGAGTCTATAATTCTGAAACATGCAAAAAAAACCGTCACATTAATAAATCATGGACATTTCACGCTTTTGTATCATCATTGTAATTCGATACGGATGCCTTTCATCCCTTGTGGTCGAAGGTTCCCGACATATTTGTCTTTTTTTTTTAATGTTAAATGAAAGATCAGTTGTCTAGCTTCGTAAATTTATGAACTTTGAAAAATTTCGTCGTAAATTAGTGACTAAACGGAACATCAAAGGCGCGTATTAGGGACCCGGAACTTTTTTTTGTCTTTAGGTGTATAACAAAATTCAAAATGGTGACTGAAATTATTTTCATACTTGACAAATAAGAACAACATGCTGCAAATCACGAACAACATCGTTCAGAAGTGCTGAGCCTGAAGCAACTTCTCTTTCAAAGAATCTATATAAGGGATCTTTAATGTTTTCCACAGTTCGTTTGAGAGTCTAAAATTAATCGAAAAATAATGAAAATTAAAAAAAAATCCAAATACAACAAATGCAATAATAAAATAAACTTACTGCCAGATTCTTAGGCAACAAATCTAACCAAATAGTGGCAGATTGGTGCAATGTTTTCATCCAAGCTGGACGTCCATCACCTAGCACAGATAGTTCTGCTGGAATACCTGTGGGGAAAAAAATTATTTATTCATATACAATTATTTTTCATTATAACTATTATGATCTTACCTGGATCTTGTTGGGAAGAACTGTAGGCCAATTCTTCTTCATCTTCTAGTTGTTGCATATTCAATAATTTTGATACTAGATCGGTACCTTGTGTTGTCAATAATACCTAAAAAAAAAACACCAATTACAAAATATTTATATGAAATATTATAAACATTCACAAAAAAAAAATACTATACCTTTTCAGCATTATTAGGTAAGCCTAACCAAGATGGTGTCTGCCGATCTGACAAATTCTCAATCCATTTAAGAAAATGATCACGCCTTGTACCATCTGGCATAATAATATGCCTTTGACCATCAGCTCCCTATATAAAATAATTAGATGTTCAAAAATAACAGTGAAAATAAAATTGAAAAATACTTCTAAAATAAAACTTACACCATCAACATTAGCAACGAGAGGGAAATCTGGTTCGAAACTCTTCGGAGTGAAAAGTTTACACAAAAATGAATGAAGTAAACGTTGATCAAATGTGTTATCAATTTTACCACCATAAATGCACTGTGATAACAATGTAACCAAAGCATCCCATGGAACTTTTTCTGGAGGAAGATTAGTACGACCCTAAAAATAAACAAGTTTTAAAATGGTTATGAAAATTTTACCGATACAATTTTATTTACTAAATCATTAAAACATACCATAGCTGTAGCCTCAATCCATGTATCTAAAGTATCACAAGCAACACGGAGATCACTTTCATTAAATTCGTAATGTTTGGCCCATCCAAGAGGAACGTAACGCAAACGCTCTTGTACAATTCCTAAAATATAAAATTCCAAGTAAATAAATATCTTTTTTAGAAAATTATTTACCAAATATTCAATGATTCATACCGTGGAACCAGGCAAGCAAGAAATATAATCGAGCCCTTTCAGATGGAGCTTTCATCATCCTAGCAGCAGGTACCTATAGTTAAATTAATGGTGTATTAGTTGACACATTTTATATAAAAAAACATTAATAGATTATATAAATATGAAAATACATACGGTGGTGAAAGTTCGCATAAGATTGGCTTTAATACCGGGCGGAGGTTCAAATACAAAGATACGACCAGCTCTCAAAAGATTGACTGGAAGTTTCGGACTGATCTCTGTGGTCAAGAATAGTCTAAATCCTGGATGAGGTTGCAGTGAATGTAATTTCTTTTCCAGTTGCACAAGCCAAGATGGTGCCAAATGAACATTTTTCAACATGACCCATCTATAAAAAAATTACAATAAATATTGTTTCTATACGTAAAATATAAATTGTAAAAGTATAGACTTTTCATATTATACCTGCCAGTCTTACAAGCCATATTAATAGCTCTATCTGCTTGGTTAAAACCTTCAGCTGAACCGATTGCTATACTTGATATTTGCTTATTTAATTCAGTTGCCAAATCATCGACCCGGCCTAAAAATTATTAAAATTCATCAATAAAATTTTATTAATTTCATAATATTTCCGAAAAATTGTTAAGTCTAAGGATATATTACCACTGGCATCATATCCAGTAACAGAACAGAGTATAGCAGGTGTAGCAGCAGAAATGTCACGATCAACAATAGAAGCCAAATCTAATTCCCTTTCCGCACGCGGCATAAATGTAGGGCCTAGAACAGCTGCCACTAATTGTTGTGCTGCAGCTATGACTCTGTCAGGTCTGAAAGCTTGAATTATCAGAAGTTGATACATATTTGCAGCTGTTGGTGATGGATTGTCCCACAATACTGGCACACACTGTTCAGGAGAAGCTTGACCTAACCATGTCATGAAATCAGTTTTATTTTCTGTAACTTTTTCGGGAAGTTTCCTCAATGCTGGCAATCTAAAAAATAATAGCGTATGTAGATTTGCAAAAAAATTTATAGAAAAATTAATAAAAGTTAAGTTTCTACCTCATACTGAGTCTCATCATTGCTTCGTGTTGTTCGAGTGTCAAACCTTCCATTGCAGAGGATACAGAAACAACACCTTCCTTACCCCTGAGGAATACTTGGAATTCCTTCATCGGATGCGAAAACAATTAAATATTTAGTTTTTAAGCTGAGAATTCTTTTAAAATATTATTAAAATAAATATGCAAACCTGTTCTAAGTGCTCATCTTGAGTACGACCCTTCAAATGAATTTTACATAATAATAAGGCGAATGTTAAACGATCCGTGTGCAACATTCCCCGAGCGACTCTTTCATAACAAACCTAAAACAAAATAAAATAAATTTTGAAAATTTCTTTAATATCGAGTATAAGCTAATATTGAATTGGAAAAAAGTAATAACCGAAAATAAATCTGCAGTTATTACACTAAGTCTCTTTCCATAATCAGTAATTTGTTGAAGAGCAGGGTTGGAATACAAAACAGATCCAAACATATCCAAGAACATTTTCAATGAATATTGGTACAAGAAATGTACTTGGTTTAATGATTCCATTGTGAAATACATACTGCTGCAAGCCTGAAAAACAATTACATATAATTAAAGAAACAAATAAAAGTAAAACCTTGGTAGTTTGAAAAATATATTTACTTGAGAGAGTGGAAGATATTGTTGACTGACAGTTTCAATTTCACCAATAACCTTATCAGTTTCTTCAACCTGAAAATATAAACATGTACATAATTATATAGATCTTCAAATTTTTACATTCCAAGTATTACAATTATTGATTTTTACTTTTTGTCCAATATCAGCAGCTTCTTTTTTGAGTGTTTCTAATGTAGCTATAATAGAATCATCATCCAAAATCTTGCCCTTTGCATCATTAAGAGCTTGCAATAAGGATTTTTCCAACTGACGTAACCGCAAGTGGAATTCACCTATGAAATTCAAATAGTAAAAAACCAAATATTACAATGATATAAAAATTATAAATTCAATAAAAAACCTTGTAGTTTCAAAAGATCTGATCGTTTTTCATCAATATCTGGACGCTCTGCTTTAAGGACCTGGTTCAAACACTGACTTTGCAAAGAAGATCTAGTAACGGTGAAATTCACAAATGTGACACGTGAGCAAATATCTGGAGGAAATTCGACAGTCGGATCTCTGAAAAGCACAGAAAAAAAATAATAACACCGATGCAATTTGATGGATATCCTAGTTGAAATATATTTACCTTGTGCTCAAGAAAATAACAAATGAAGGACTAAGATCAATATCTTGATCTCCCAAAGTAATAAGGACACGACCACCAGTCCTTCTCAATTCTCTATTAAGAACTGGATTTAATATTGGATCGTAATTTTCAACATCCTGTAATAAATCATAAAAAATAAAATATCAAATAGAAATACTTTGAAATATAATAGGGATTATTGAGAATACTACCTGAACCAATAATGGATTTCCGAAACGCAAAGCAGACTCAAGGTTCTTTCTAAATGAATCATCCAAAAATGATGTCTTAGTAATTTTGCGATCTTTGAATTCATTCATGATAAATTCTGTAGCTTGACCAGAAGGATCAATGATAAGAGGATATCTATTGAAACGCTGAAAAGAGAAATAAAGGTTACACAAAGAATATTTCAAAGCAATAAATAAAAATTGTTGTAACATACTTTAAGCATAATTGCATTTTCAACACAAAGGTCATCAGCTGGTAAAGCATTTGCTTGCCAACGTAATCTTTCATCTGGATTTGATAAATATTCGGTACGTGCTATATCTTGCCTATAACGAAGACCAGCTTTTTGGAGATGAGATAACCAAGTAGAGAAGAGACTTTGTCGATACTAATAAGAAATACACATATATAGGAAAACAATCAAGTATAAATTTCAAAATATAGAGAAAAGCACAAACATGTTGATCAAAATATCCTCCATAGGCAATGAAAGCTGCAGAGAGAAGTACATCTCCTACTATAGTACTCATTTGAGAACGGAAAGTTTCAGAGCTACCTTCCCATCTTTCCCTTTCAATAACAAGTGACTTGAGCAAAGCAATTGATCGATCGACCTGAAATCAATTCAGCAATATTTGGTATTATTACAACAAACATAAAAAAAAAATGTTAACTAATTGAAATTTATAATTTTACCTTAGCTTGAACATTTTCTAAATCTGTTTTGATCGCTTGTGCCTGAGCAATTAATTGTGCATATTCTTCTTTATATGCTGCAATACTTCGCTCTAATTGTCCGATAAGTTGTGTGACTTCTTCTCCCGATTTAACGTTTGTCTCTGCTTGTACTTCCAATCCGCGGAGTTCTTGTCTTAATGGCTCTACCCGTTTAAGCATGTCAGCATACTCAATCTAGAGGAATTTTGTTTTCCAAATTATTCAGCAAAAAAACACTTTTAAAAAATCAATAAGTACAACGCACCTGAGCAATTGCCCATTTCACCATAGGTCCACAAGCCATACTGGCTCTGTTCACTTTCTCAAAGTTATAATCAGGATTACTTAAATATCTTGTTTTCATTTTTTCACGTACGTCATCCCTGAAAAAAAATTATTAATATTAATAAAATTATAGCAATAAATTATGAAAAAGGATTATTAAAAAAGATTAATAAAAATAATGCAAAGTATTAGTAATTATTTTTAAAACATGTTTTTCTGAACAAAAATATTTTATTATAATTATTTTATATTTTATGATGCAAAATAAATTGAAAAATACTTACCTTACCTTTTGTAAAAAATCTGATTTTTACCAATGCGTTTTTTTAATTAATAAAAGCTAGTTTAAGAATCAAAAAGAAGAGTATTTTATATATCTCACAAATGAAATTCAAGCATTGTGTGTGTAAAAACATCCGAATGTACACGTTTATAAAACCAAGCAAGTTTGCATTTATATATCAATTTGACATTATCGTAAGCTCAAGCTACATTTCAAAACATATAACGTTTTGAAACTATTATATATAGTATAGATTTTTTGTAAATATCTGATGAACACATAAATACAAATGGAGAAAAAATACTGACACAAACACACAAGCGTTATATACAAAAATTACAACAATTCTTACGTTATGTCTTCAGTTGAGAAATTGGAAACAATAGAGTTGATAAAGTTTTCCCTCATAATAACAGCACGAATAGCTTTCCAGTCGGTAGCATTTTCCCCAAGTAAGAGACATATGGATTCCAAAGCAACTTTTACTATAGCTGGAGGATTGGCCATAGATCTAACTTCTACTAAATGTTGTTTTTTTATAGACTTGACAGCTATACAAATTTATGAAATATTGTCAATTGGTAAATCAGATTTTCACGATCCAATAATGTTAAATTCCACATTGAATGTCCATTAATGTTGAGTAATTTTTTCACCAACAGTGATGAGGCGTCACAGTGCAGCAGGCAGCCAATTGCAGTGCAGAGGGAGCATACGAGAGCGGGAAAAGAAAATAGAAAGAAACAAATGCTTAAGAATAGAATTTAAAGTACACATACTTAAATATCATGCAAATTACATTTAGTTTATATTACTTTGGCTTAATTCACATAATGAAATATGACAAGAAAATTTAATTCGACATTTTTATCTACTAATGTAAACTGAAAAAAATATTAACTAAGAACTTATACATATTATACGATAATATACAATTAAAAATTAGCATATAATTGTTAGACACATTATCTAGAGAAAAATTTGCAACATTCAATAGCAGCTGAAAAATACAAACGTACTTAAAGAAAAATGAGCATCACAAGTTAATATTTTATATACAAGTATGATAAAACACATATTTTATACATAACCATCGCCACAATGATTATATGAAGTGTATATAGATTACACCTGTGAAATATTTATTTTCTTTAAAAAAAAAACCACAAACCATTTTATACACACTAGTTGAAAAACAATGGTTTATTTTTAAAGACTATAAATAATAATATCCCATAATTTATAAAATCCTAACGTTATCATATTTGTCTGCAAGTTGATTATAGTTGGTATAAAGTTGTCACGCATCAGGATAGTTCGGATGGAACGCCAATCAGATGCTCGTTCTCCCAATAGCAGACAAATAGATTCCATTGCCAATTTAACAGTAGCTGGTGGATTTGCCATTGTACGCACTTCAACCAATTGTTGCTTCTTTATTGACTTAACAGCTTTATATAATTAAATAAAATATTATCGTAATAATGTCGAAACATATGAACTAAAAATAGTCTCAAGTCGATTAAAATAAATGATCCTATTAAATATTAGGATAATGTGTCTTTACATGAAGTTTTTTTTTCATAAACATATTTAAAAATCTAAACAATGAATAGTTAATTAAATTTTATACTTAAAATTTAAATTGATAATAGGACAAAATAGTACGAACCAGTTTGAGCGTCTATCACAGCTGGCTCTACCAACGCTAAGTCAGCCATGACATCCTTTCTTTTAGCTTCAATTTGAATAGTTTGTTTGCTCAAAGCCACCTGCAGGATAAGGACAATACATTATAAATGCATAAATAAATTTTACTTGTGTTTATTACAAATTTAGTCTATGTTTTCATACCTGAATTTCTTGCGATTCGACTTTCTTCTTTTCAGCCTCTTGTTGATCTTTAACCATTTGTCGAAGTTTAGCATTTGCAGCTTCATTTTTAGCTTGCAATTCCTATCAAGTGAAGAAACAATAAAAATCTAGTATGTGAACAAATGCATGCATGAAAATGTAATGATTACACACTTGAGATTTCACAGCCAAACTTCTTTGCATATCTTCCACTTGTTCAACAGTTTCAGCAATTTTAGAGAGACCTACATTCAAATGGAGTTGTTGCTCTTCTAAATCTGTACGCTTTTCACCATATAGTCTTACCAAATGCTGGATAAAATCTAAATAATGCCTGAAATACCAAAAATATTAGGAAAAAAACCAAAGTAAAATTTATTAATAGCTTTATGATTATATAAAAAAACAAATAAAAACCTGGGAGTAATTGCCATAGTACGTCCTCCACGTTTAGCTAATCGACTATTAGCCGTTCTTAAGGTTTGATGGACGTATACACAAGCATTTATGACAGCATCGCGATGATGAGGCCTGGCTGGTACTTTACCGCAAGCAGCGGGGAAATTATCAGGAGCAATATAATCGGAAGCATCCAAATCAACTCGAGAAGTGAATTCTTTTCCAACTTGATACAAAGCTCCATCACTCCAGTCTCCAAACCAGTTCAAAACACATCTGTTGAATAATGCAGGAGAAGTCGCTGCCCTATCTTTAAGTCCCTGAGATGAGGGATTCATAGTGAATACTACGTGGAGATTTCTCATTACTTGACCAGTAAACCTAAAATTATATATTCTTTGTAATTGAAGTGTCTATTTCTGTGAAAAACAAAAAAAAATTAAAAATACCATTTATATAATTCGTCATTACTATCCAACATCAATCCTTCTCGCTGTGCTCCTTCTTTGCATTGAGTCATTAATGTAGCAAAATCATCACCTTCGAAAAGACCTGGTACCTAAAGTACATTGATAATTAAACCAGTTAAAATTCATTGCTCAACATAGAAATTTAAAAGAAAAAATTATAATTTTACTTCTCCGTTGGCTAATAATGTATTCATTCTTTCAAGGAAACCACTGTCTAAGACGTTAGATTCATCTAATATAAATGCCACTTTTTCATCACGGCAACCAGTACGCCTCAAAACACTACGAAGATCTTCATCAAAGTCTAAGCCTGTATATTTGTTGTGTACCTGTATAATATAAAAAATGATGTATACATAAGTCAAATAAAAATAATTAAAATTCGTATATCACAAATTAATATACCTTTATTTGGAAAATACTTAAACCATTCATCCAGGCAACGAATCGACTCAAGGTGGTTTTTCCAGCACCCGATACTCCAATCAACAATAAATGACCTGAAAAAGAAAATTCAAATAAAATTGGCTAAAAAAAACTCAAATAGTAAATAAAAATATTTACCTTGAGGTTGTCGGAAAATTCGATCAATTCTAAGAACATGATCAAGAACTTCATCGAACAATACTAATGGGACATCTAATTCTTCTTCATAGAAGACCTAAATAGACAAAAAAAATCATTAAATTTAATGTCAACGTATAAATTAAAAATAACTTTAAATAATGCACCTTCAATCGAGCTTTAACATAATCCCTGAGTTGATCTCTTTGAACAGGACTGTAATCTTTGCTAAGCCAATTGCTGTATAAAATAGGTCTGGTGAGCGCAGCTTCCTGATCAATACCAGGGAAGAATTGAACTGCAACAGCATCGATATTATCATTTGTCCATTTTCTCTCAGTATCGTCTACCAAACGATCTTGGAAAAGTCTCAAAGCTTCATGTGCCCACAATCTTACAAGACCTTCAACTGAAAGATTGTCTAATGGTCTGATAGCTTCACATATGCCCCTGACCCATCGGGTCATTTCTCTTGGACTGTATACATAATGGGGTTGCATATCCTGAGTAAATCTTTCTTGGGATGCCAAATAGAGTTTCACCATTGCACTAGTTAATGGTTCGGAGTGTGATCTTAGGGAAGGCATCATTCTCAACATAGCCCGAGTAAATGTGCCATAAATCTAGAAGAAAAAAAAAATTATACAAATGTACAAATCAAATATGTTTAAATAAATGTATTTATTTACCTGTTTCAATGAAGTTTCACCAGGATAATCAACATATATGACAGGAACATGTCGCAGCAGTCGGTGACTAAGAGGTTTCCTACCAGGGTCAGTAGGAGGATTGCAAGCGCCAACAAACTGAATTCGCTCAAGACAAACCCATGAGTGATCTGAAAATAATTTGAAATTAATATTTAAATATCTGCGTTGATAAAAAAAATCTATTTGAATTGAAACATATGTAATGAATTTATATTACCTGATGCTCGGTAAAAACCTTTATGTTCTAAAAGTTGTCGCAAAAATGAAATAACTCTTTGTGTTCCATACTGGTCCATATCAGGTAAATTAATTTCATCACAAAACAGCACCAACCATTTACCAAGCTATAAATAATAAAATAAAATCATTAATTTTCTTGAAAAGAAGAATAAAAGAATAAATAAAAATCTTAATTGACCTGCACAGGAGCAAGAACAACACCATTGGGAGTTTTCCTATATTCACAATAATGATCGAATGTTTTTAGAAGCAATTCAGGAGTTG
This sequence comes from Hydropsyche tenuis, assembly GCA_009617725.1. NCBI lineage: Eukaryota > Metazoa > Arthropoda > Insecta > Trichoptera > Hydropsychidae > Hydropsyche > Hydropsyche tenuis. The sequence goes on along the minus strand of VTON01000011.1, from coordinate 659,821 downwards.
TAGCTGATGAAAAATTAAGACCAACAACTTCCATATCTGGCAAAGCACGTAAAGCCGAAAACAATGTCATGGTTTTTCCTGAACCGGGTGGACCGCAAAGTACTGTAAAAGATTTTAAAAATTCGATTAAATATATTATGAACGAAATTTATTACAGAAATAATGATAGAAAAACAACACACCTAAAGGTTTGTGCTCTGCAAGCCAAGTATAAAGTAAAGCTTCATGACGAACTGTATCAAGAGTCGGTACTACCACATCAGGAGCAGCAACTTTATGCGTTTCTACTTCAATTTGTGGTACTTTCGCAGACCAAGGTACCCATTCTCCAGTGATTGAAACTTCAAAATCAATAATGGGTTGATTAGCATTTGCAGGGGGTAGTGGGACAGTACTAATAGATCTAATAAAATCTCCAAGTTCACAGCGACCCTGAAAAATTCAATGATGTAGGATCATAAAATAATATACTAGAATAATTTTTGATGCTCACCTTGAGTTTTGAATCACCAGCAAATGACCACAGAAGAGAATATACTAGTACTTTAGGAATATAAGCATCCATCTGTTCTGGTGTTATAGGAAAATCTGGATGTTGTCTATTATAAGCTAGTACATTTCTGAAATAAAAAAAAAACAGTAAAATAAAAAGTATTTCAAACAGAAAATTGTATATAATTATAGTCACCTAACGCCTTGATTAAGCATAGAAAACAGAGAACCAAGAGCACGATGTCTTGTGAAATCCATAACATGATCAAGTGTTGCAGCATGTTCAACACAACGAACTACTAAGCCATCAGCTGAAAATAGAGGACCTAATAAGGCAGCGACAGATCTTTGTGTCTGAAAAAATAATTATTTCTCATGTAAAGTAGATAGAAAATAAAAAATATTAGTATTAATAATGAATATAAAAAAACCTGTAGTGCTGGAGATAATATTTCATCTGGAGTGATTTGATCGGTAGACTGAGAAGCATTTTTTCCAGGAATAGCTAAAATACTCAAAGAATCTTCTTCTCCGTCTTCCAAAGGATTACTTTTCAATCTGTATGAAAAAAAATACATGAAAAAATGAAACATCTGAGAAAATTTATAAAAATATTTGTAAAAATACCTCATGAGATAATTTTCGAATATCATTTCAGTTGTAAGAACATCCTGAGAGAACCAAACCATTCCACAACGAGAAACAGTAGCTAAAGTAGCATATTTAAGGTCTTGAACCTGAAAAGTCGCATATTTGAAATTGATTTACATAAAAATTATTGGAATAAAATGATAAAAATAATTTAGTCTGACCTCAAACATAACTCGAACATTTGGTGGTAAACTAAGGCGCTCTCCATTCGGTAATGTCAATAATTTATTGTCATCGAGTACTGAATTAAGATTTTCTACCCACTCGGGATCTACATCACCATCGAAAATAATCCATTGGCGTTTATTTATTTCTCCTCTCACGTTATCAATAATTTTTCTGAAAAGTTTCATTATAAGTTATTTGAAATTTAATAAAAATTAAATAAGTAAAAAAATGACCTCAGTATATGAGTGAATAATCCATCAGTCCATTCTCGAGTGTTGGGATCCAAAACACCATATAAGGCTTCCTTGGACATAGCTTTCGGATCAATGACATGAGCTACACCTTCAACTCCTTCAAATCTAAATTTCAATGAATTTTGATGTATTTAAAAATGTTAAAATTTCATTATTTTAAAAAGTTTATTAAATGTACTGACCTTTCTAATGCTTTTAACAAAACTCTCCAAGCTGTTGATTTTCCGCTTCCTGAAGGTCCCACCATCATCAATCCATGATTTAAGTTGCAAATTTGATACAGTTGTAATACCTAAAGATATATTTAATTTGTAATTTAAGAATAAAATTTTTTGAAAAAATAAATAAAATAACAATAATGTACTATGTAACATAAATTGATTTAAAAATATCAATAAAATAACTGCTTCAATGATATTAAAATACAAATTAAACATTCATATTTTTGTTGAATTTTTACAACTGACCTTTTCCACCCATGTACAATCTCTAATGAAGACCTTATATCCGGAAAGCATTTAAAGAAAATCATATTAATGCCATATTTACTACCTTTTTTTGTCCAAATACAAAGTTATTTTTATGGTCATAACACAGCTGATACTTTTATATTAAAAAACCGTTTAAATTGAGTAAGTCTTTCAGTTACCTTCTCCATCCAAGCACCTCCTTGTTCGTCACCTTCTCCACAAACTAGGAACTCTTCAGCGCAAACTTTTCTTATTTCATTCTTGAGTCCTGTGATCATAAAATAAATTCTGATATTGTTCAATATGCAAATAAATTACACCATACACCAATGATGACAAACCTGTCATTTCTGCTCTAGTATAACCCACATTGGGGAACACATCACTCAACAAAGAGAACAGAAGAGGTATATCTTCTGCAACCAATTTTGGTACCATAGTTTCACAAACGCTTTGAATAAGAATGTCCTGCTCTGGCAATGACTCAGCAATTGATGCTTCATCGACTGATTTGTCTCCTCTGCTTATCATGGTCTCCTAAAATAATATGAAAATAACAATTAATACGAATATAAAAATTATGAGATAATATAATAATTATTAAAAAAAATCAAACCTTAATTTTCATTATTCTGTCTCTCTTGACATTTCCTGCAGACACTAGTACCGATTTCAAAGCTCTCAAACCAAAGTCATAATGAGATTGATTAGATAATTGTTCATCGCATAATCTAAATAATAATAATATGATCAAAATAAAAATAGATGTTTTCTAAAAAGTTAAAAAAAAGAAAAACATACTTAAAGAATGGCACGATTTTACAAGCAAGTTTTTCTGCTGTTCTAAATCCTTGGCTGAAAAGCATGACTTCAGCAATAAGTTGACGATCTGGAGAAGTCATAGCCAAACTTCTAAAAAGTTTTTTAAGATTGTCGGGAAGATTTGATCTGCCTGCGTATCCAGGATTCATGGTAATGAAAATTGCCATATCGCAAGAAACTCTAACTTGCTTTCCCACCAGTTCAACATTTATAGAAGCTAGAATAATATAACAAAATAAATGTTATAGAGTTGAAACAGACTTATTTATTATAAAGTTTATGACATACATGAATTATTATCGCCTTCTTGATGTAATTTTAAAGCTTCTTGAATAGTTTGAACTTGTTGAGATACTGCAGATAACATTCTTTCTTCCAATCTATTAAACTCGTCAAAACATCCCCATGCACCGACCTACAAAAAAATTTTCAGTTGTAAATAAAACAACAATTTATGAAAATTATTTAGAATATAAAAAAAATTACAAACCTGACAGAGACCAACAAAAATTCTTCCCATAGCTTGGAAATCGAATGTTTCATCACAATTGAAAACAAGAACAAAACGACCCAGTTGATTTCCGAGGGCCTTGACTGATTCAGTTTTTCCAGTTCCAGCTGGTCCGAATGGAGATCCTCCAAGACGAGCTTCGAGAGCTTGAGTCATAGTAAGATAACAACGATCGGTTAAAGGTGTTTGTACCAAGCGATCTTGAACACCAAGGTATTCAAATCCATAAAGGAATTTAGCATTTGCCATATGAATAGTCAATTGTTGAAGAACCTAAATCATATAAATGATTAGATGTAATATGAGATTGATGACTTTTGAGTAAATGAATAGTATGTAAACCTACATCTGGATTTCTAGGGTCGAAATAACATCTCATTTCACAAAGCCATTCAAAGCTACGTGGACCTGAAACCTCTGATGCAATGAGTCTACGAGTTACAGTTCGTTTGTGTACATATTCATTAATCTATAAAAAAATATTTAATATATAACAATTGTTTATGTCTGAAATGGTGAAGTATATGTATATAAAATTGACTGTTTTAAAAATTACCAAGTGTTCTAATTTTCGGCGGCGAAGGGGAGGTTGTTCCTGCAATACACTATCTGCTAAAACATTTAAAGTGTTTTCAACTTGTCGCAATGCTGGTTGCAATGCTTTAACACCAGCTTTTGGTTCTCCTGATGAAGCAGCAGATTGTAGAGCTGCTTCTACTTCTTCAGACCACATAATTTGAACAGCTAGAACCACTATTTGAGCCTTTTAATGAAAATATAAAAATTATGAAATTCATGTCATATATTAAAATCATGATACAAAAAAAAAATATTACTTGATATTTATCACACCAAGCCATAAATGCAGCAGGATCTATACCACCTTCACGGAATTGCTTGACATCAGAGACAGCTTCCTTCAAACGACTTGCTAGCGTTACACGCATTTCTTTTTCTACTAAAGTCAACCATTCGTTTATCTTTGGATGTTCAACTGTATTCACAGGAGTTATAAATTCAACTTCTTCTCCTTCTCTCGAAGCGATGCCTTGAATTATAGTGTTATCTTCGTTAAGTAATATCGCAGCTACACCGGCAAACATTTTCTTGAAATGCTTTTGAAGGCGGGCAACATTTTTACTATTTCCAATAATTTCTAACAAATCTTCATCACCAACAAAGTAGAATCTTGGGAAGCTTGTTCGTTCTCTTTCTAAATACTCCCCAAGAGCTTTTTGAATTTTTCCTAAAAGGTCAGCTAGACGCTCTAGAGAACGTTGAACTCCAGGAATATTAAGTACATCCATGACCATGGGAGATTTAGAGACTTTTTTCATGAGACCCAAAAATTCCGAACTAACAAAATGACAGGAAATAATTAATATGAAATAAATAATAATAATAATCAATATTAAACAAAATAATTATAAAAATACCTGATGCTCTGGAAACGCGATGTTTCGACTGGCAAAAGCGCTTTGATGTCAGCAGAACCAGAGAATATTCCTTCAAGGTAAACCCATCTTCTTTGAACATCAATCCATACATCAAAAAGACCATTGATGCGATTTAGTTTTTCTTCCCATGTTAAAGCTTCCTCTTCGAAAACCTTCAAATAACATTTAAATAAATTTCAATATTCATATTAAAAAAAAAATGTTTTTTTTTCTTACTTTATAATATGGTGACAGTTTCATTGCAGCGACAGAATTTATATGTTCTTTAACTTTATTGAATAAATCATCCCATCCCCGTATAATTTTACATTTGTTTTGATAATTGATTAGATCCAATTCATAGCTTTGCCATGATTCCCGAACCTATAAATAATTAATTTTATAAATTTGCAAATTAAATTTCATATTTAATAATTAGTAAATAAATTGCCTGTTTTAAGAATTCTTCAAGCGCCATTTCACCTTGCGCAACTAATATGACATCCTTGACAATGTGCTCATTTTTAATAAGATCTGCATCCCAAACCTGACCCAAAGTAAGATCTGCAAGTGTCCAATCGACGCGTAATTGTCTACATAATTGCTTCCAATGACGTTCTTTTAAGGCGTCAGATTTTAATTCAACTATAGTCATGTTCACCTGCCAATAATATCCATTAAAAAAACATATTCAAACAATGTATCTTATAACCTTCAAATTGGCAAAAACAAACCTTAGTATAAGAATGTAACAATTTACGAACATATTCAAAACTATCATACATTCTTAATCGAGCTGGCAACTCTTTTAATTCAGTAAGCATTGACTCCAATTGTTGTCTGTAATCAAAGTTTTATTATGATACAATTTAATCATAAAAAATATGACAAATAAAATTAATACCTCAATTTTCGGGGTTGCACAGATAACCATGGGCGTTCACGAGTATCATCAATCTGAGTCCAAACTTTGCTGAGTGAAGACCAAACACCTCTTAAGTCTTGCAACTCTTCCAATGCAACAACCATTCTTTCAGATGAAGCACTGCTGACTATAATGTATTAAAGGTAGCATATAAAATCTAGATAAAATTAAAAACACAATGAAAACATATCATAATTTATATACCACTGTCATGCAGTTCCAAAGCTTCTTTTGCTTTTGCAACATTGTCACGTTCATCTTTAAGACGTGCATATCGAGACTCAGCAATTTGGAGACGTTGCAAAGCATCTTCAGGTCTGGTGGAACCACCTGTTGGTTTACTGCGTTCCCACTCTGCCAAGAATTCTGTAGTTCGTTGTTCAACAGCTTTATCTTCAGCAACAATTTTTTGTTGTAAGGAAGCGACCTTAAAATTAATGTTTATATGAAAATACATTTAAAATTGACATCTAGAATTTAAATAATTAACAAAAAAAACCTGAGTTTGAATTGATGAATCCTTGCGTCTCATTATTTCATTGAAAGCGCTCCATTCTCCTTCAATATTATCAACATGAAGCCAAGCAGTTGGAAACTGGAAGCTACAATTTTAATGGAATGAAATAGTACTGAAAAAATAAATAAATTACATTTAAAATCTATGCCAAAATTACCGTTGTCGCTCCAAAATACGTTGAGCCTCTCTATATGTATCAACTTGTTTTTCCCAAGCTAGTACTTCTCTTTTAAGCTGTTGAACATATGTAATCAAACCAACAGCATCGCTTGTAGATGCAGCTTCTGTAAATATTAAAATGAAAATTAATATAAATCTACTAAATAAAACATTAGATGAAAAAAAAGATTACCAAGAGACTGATTCTCTAATTGAGATCTAGATTTCGCTAACTGCGCGTGGAAGGTGGTCATTTCAGAACCTAACAACATTCCGAATTTTCCCAAAGCTTCTTTATGCCAAGCATCATATTTCAATGTAACTTTTGATTGCACTTTAGCAAAATCAATAACAATAGGACCATATTCACGACGTGTATCAGAAGTGTCGAAAGTAGTACGAGATTTTCTAAAAGCAAAGTTTTCAAATTTTTTATATAAATTAAGAAAAACATTTTTGCTTGAATACAATTAGTATCTGACTGACTTGATATCATTGAGACATTTGATCCATAATGTAACATTGTCTCCCAATTTTCCATACAAGTTATCAGCTTGCAGATCCCAAAGAGCTTGATAGCTATAAGAAAAAAATCATACTTACATTCTTTAACAAATGAGAATACAAGAATATTTGTAATGTAATAAATACCGAAGCCATTCATCCACATATGCTCTAACTTCAGATATCTTTGTATCAATTGCTTCATAGGCATCTTCTAGAGTAGCAGACCCATTTGGTAGTTTTGTCAATAAATTTCTGTATGTTTGAGCTTGAGGTCTAGCCAATCCAACCTGATATCTGTGAATTAATGATGTTTTTATATTTCAAAGCATAACAGATTGTATAATACATATTATATTAAAAATCAATATTATGTACCGAGAACTTTGCAATCGGTGTTGAGATGTAACAACAGCTTGCCATGCAAAAAGTTGTTGCATTATTTGGAACCGAGCTTCCTCCAAAGATGGAAACAGATACATTTGTTGGTTGGTAATTCTAACTTCATGAACAACACGAGCAATCTAAAAACACATTTATAAATTAATTTACAGTAGAAAATACAATGAAAATAGTGAATTTAAAATATATTATAATGACCTTAGGATCACCACCTAGTTTGTGAGTAGGCTTTGATGGAGCATCAGTATCCATAGACAAATCAATTTCTTTTGCCTCCCCACGTAAAGCTTCGGTCCACGCTTTCACACCAGCTTGCAAACGAACACCAAGACTTTTTTCGACCTAAAAAATTCATATTTATGTAACAAAAAATAAATAATTTGAAAATTTGAAGACTTAAGATAGAAATAAATACTTCTTCATCAAGACGTTGAACCCACAAGTGAAGATTTGAATATTGCCTGAGGGACAAATCATCAACAGCATGTTGTATTTTACTCAATATATCAGCTAATGTAGCTGCACTGTATGGACAAGTCTCAATAGAACGAACATCCACTTCAAGTTGTTCCTCTACGACAACCAGATCTTCAACCTAAAAAATAGAATATGAAAAATTGTAATGAAAAAATTTATAGCTAATTGAAAGGTATTTAGTAAACAAATATTACTTTTTCTTGGAAAGACACAACAACTTCGCTAAGTTTTTGCACATATGGATCTAGTTTATAAGATTCCCATACGAGTCCCATGCCCTCAGATATAAGAGATAATACGTCTCGTCTAAGTCCAGCAACCAGTGGAACAATTGAAGCCTTATCATCAATCTGTAAATGCAAAAAATCATCAATATTTCAATTTGAAAAAAATTTGAAGACATGATAAAAATATAAGCCAAGGCACTTAAAATGAGAATTATTAAATATGAAAATTAAAATAAGAAATTAAAATATTCAGTCACATTTTCATATCATTTCACTTCAAAATAATAATAGAGGCAGCCTAAAATATCTTCAAATTCGGAAAATAAAAAAATAAATATAAAGTAACTAAATGATGATGATGATATGATGGTCGATGAAATATAAATAAAATACGTATTACTATTTTTTTCCATTTATAAATAAGATTTTTTTTAAACATATACTTACCGAAAAGGTAAAATATTTCAGGGAAGTAATTAAAAGATGGTAAAATTTGTGTGAAAGCTAAAGCAAACAAAAAAAATCTACCATCATGCAAAAATTCTCTGAATCAGTTTTATTTCTACCTTATTAACGTTCCTATTGGTGAGCTTGATAAAAAAGATAAAAATTTCAGAATTATAACACTAATTTGCAACTAGTTTACATCAAAATGTGTTTATCTGTGCATAAAATTCTATGAAAATAAAGTAAAAAATCAAATATTGAGTTGATTACCTGTTTTAAGAAAAGTATGTAAAAACCCGATACTGTAATAAATGTTTCGAAATTTGAAAAATTTCATATTGGTTTACAAAATTACATTTCCAACATGAAAATTTGTTAAATCTAAAATATATTCTAAGCCTTAAAATCTTATGCATCAAGAGTGCTCATAAATAAAAACATTACCGATATAAACATATATGATTAAAAATATTATTTATATTCAGTAATTATTTTTTAGCTATGTTATACAAATGTGAACAAAAAGTGTAAAACATGTGAAAAATAATAATTCTAATTATATTTCCCAAAAAATAGATATTTTAATAAAACCAAAATATTACCTTTTCTAGAGTCCTTTCGTAAGTCCGAACACTTTCGATCAATGAGATTGCGAAGGGATAAAGTTGATTAGCTTGGTGTGCCTTATTCACTATAGCCAAAGGTACTCTAAAAATAAAAATAAAATTAGTTCAATATTCCAAAAATAAAATTAACAATAAGTCAGGTTAAATTATATTACCTAAATCCAAGATTTTTCAAGTTACGAACTTCTTTATATAATGTGATGATTTCAGGCAAAAAGTTCACCTTTAATTTCAAAACATTTCCACCACGTCCGGAACGAGCCCGTACAGATTCAATGGCAAATATTCTTCCAGAAACACCAAGGTTACGTTGTTGAACCTAAATAAATATAAATTTTAACAAGTTCTTTAATTATTAATCATACATAAATACATAAACTTAAAAAAAAATTACTTTTCTAGCCCAATCATCAAATACTTCTTGAGTGTTCAATTTTAAACGGAAACTGTCTCCATCGCCTTTCAATTTCTGACCTTCAATATGGTTCTCCCAACCTTTCCCTAAAAAAAAATTATACATTTAAAATTACCCCAATTACTCAGCTATGACTACAATTATTTATATATTCAAAGTTAAGTAACAAATATTTACCTAAAACGTCTTCAACTCTTTTTAGATAAGTAGTCAATTGATGATCAATTTGTTTTGCCCAAATGATTGAGCCTGAAACTGGAGGAAGATCTCTGACCAGTGAAAGTCGACAACATTTGCTTTGAGGATATTGAACCTATATAAATACAAAACATTTCAAAATTAAAAAGAGTCAAAATAAAACATATTTGGAGAAGTATATAATATTACTTTGAATTTCTCATGTAATGCTTCAATATCATCTTTTACTCGTTGTATTAATTGAGTCTGATATTCACGAATAGCACCTCTAATATGAGGACGTACAAACAAAGCATTAAATCTGGAAAATATGCGGAACATTTCATTTGCATTTTTTGCAGTTCCTAACTGGTCTCGCAAATGAGCAGTAATACGAGTTTCAACGCGATCTAAAAGAAATTATAGATTTAAATATTTATTTGATTATTCGATGAACTGTAAAAAGTGTTATTTATTTACCAATTCTATCTTCATATCGCTTAACAGCTGCATCCCAAGCATCGCATCCTTCACGGGAAATATCTAAGCATTCCACTTCTTTGACATTTTCATACGCCAAATTGACCTTAAATTTTTAAACGTTAAAAACAGAAGATCATATAGAAATTATAATACATAATAATATTATTACTTCAGCTATAGCATTCGCATCAGCTGCATCCATTGGTAAAGCGTGTGAAGAACCATTTTGTTCACTTCCAGCACCAGGCTGAGTTACTGGAACAATAGCACGAGGCCTCAAAACCTATAAATTAATATTGAATTATAAATTCGGCAAATTGAATAATTAATTAAGAATAAATTAAATAAATAGTTATACTCTTAGCATAACAGTTCTTAGTTGCTCATGTTGACGACGGAATCTACGCATGTGCTCCATTCGGCCTTGAAGTTTTTTGTGAGAGGGTGCTACACGCCAAACCATTTTCAAGTGCTCGTCGCGCTTCTTCTTAACTATATCTCTGTAAATAAATTTTTTTTACTATAATGTATTCAACAAATGCATAAAATAATACTACCTAATAATAATTACCTAAGGAGACCTTGCAGTTTTTCAAATTCATCATCCCAACAGGAGAAAACTTCAAAGCATTGACCCATAACACGTTCGAAATCTTCAAACGGAATATGCATCAACCGACGTGTGCCTAATACCTAAAATAAAAATAAAAAAATCATTAATTTCCGAGTGTTTTTCTTATACCGTCCGTTTCACAAAAAATATAAATGAAAAACCTTTAGAAGCTGTTGACCTAAATCTCGAGAAATAGCCTCTACCAATCTAAGACCTCTTTGTATAGGGTACTTGGTGGAACGAATCTTTTTCAAGTGAGAAAATATTTGCTGGACAGCAGTCCTATAATAAAGTAATAATTATTAATAAAATTTAACCATTACATACAAATTAATAGTATATTAGAACTCTATAATTACCTGATACGATCAAGTTCTGTGGCACTTAATAAGTCATTAATTGGGAAATCTTTCATTAAAGGGTTGTAGTCAGATACTAGAGCAAGCGCTTGCTTCAATCCAGTATCTGTATCGAAAGATACTGTTGCATGGAATCGTTTGCCATATTTCAAAATCTCAAGAGTGAGAGCGACCTGCAATTTAATGGTAAATCGTAAATAAATAAAAATTTTACAAGTTTGAAATTCACGCTTGAATAAAAATTGGTTTGGAAAAAAATTTACCTCAACACTCTCTCTTTTTTCTTGAATACGATGTAAAGCTCTTTCCAGATTGAGCCAAAATGAGATTTCTTGTAAAGCAGTTCCATTGGAAGGGTCACGATCCAATTTGGTTACCTAAATAAAATTAAAATATTGAGGCGTAAAAAAAATATGATATATGAAAACCAAAATTGGTGAATGAAATACCTTTTGGATTTCTTTGATCCAACGGTTGACACCATTTTGTAACTGATTAAGGAAGCTGGAATCTTCGACGCGATCACCAAAATCGGCCACGCGTGGTTTACGATTTTCATCAGCACATCTTGATGAATTATGAAAAATGCAGTGATAAAAAATTTACAAAACTCTAAATAAGTAGCACAATAAAAAAATACCCTACCTTTTTATGATACTAGCCACAGTTTGGTGAACGGGCAAAGTAATTTCGGGTATGTCAATATTTTGTTGCAGATGTAAAAGTCCCATTTCCAATTCTGCCATTTTTTTTTCCACCGAAGGTGCCATTTTATCTCCATCTCTGCGATCGAATTAAAAACAAGAACATAAATAAATGCAAACATTTGAGACGGGTAAAAGCCGATTCCGAGTATGACTCACCGGTCTGCGCGTCCGCTCTCCTTGACGTAGCTTTTGAAGAACGGAGCCATGGCCTTGCTGATGTAAGAGTGCAAAGTTTCATAAGGCGACCCTTCAGAAAAATTTAAAAGTCTCAACTGCGAATGTATCGATTTGTCGGCTTCGATGACGGTCCCGCGTTTGACGCAAACCAAGGCCGAAATCCGCGCGCTGGTGAAATGGACTTCGTTGGAAACCGTGTAGACGACATGTTCCTTTTCGTCGTCCCCCTCAGAGGGTTGATCATTTTCATCATCTGTTGAATTGCACAATAAAAAAAAATGTATACATTATTAAAGGTGATTATTTTGTCGATACTCAAGATCAGGACGTTTAAAAAAAAGGATATACAGATACATATATTAAATTACTAGTGGTAGTACCCAGCGTTGTCCAGGTTTTTTTTGGGTTTTTTTTATGTTTTTTTTGTGAAAAGTCACGATGATAGATAAATGTAAACTGAAAAAGCGAAACCAATCGATATTTTTATGAAGAATAGGCTGGTATGCCCTTTGGACCTACTGACTCGGCCCTACAGATAGGCTGACCATACGTCCCATTTTCGCCGAGACAGTCCCGTTTTCGTCGTGTCTGGTGTTTGTCCCGTCGTTTTCGAAAAACTGTTTAATTTGTCCCGGTGGGCAAATATATTTCACCAGTAGTGTATTTTCTTAAAGAAATTAATCGAGGAAAATTTTTTGAACGTGTAACAATTTTTTTTACAGATGGGAGGGGCATTTTTTTTCTGAGAGTCCCGTTTTGGGTCCTGGAAAATATGGTCACCCTATGCAGAAACCTTCCTGGATGCATAACCAACATATTTACAAAATTTTGTCGTGATCGGATGAGCGATAAAGGCGTGCATAGGACGAATACATTTGGACACAGACATACATCCATACATACATACATTCATTTTTATTTATATAGATTAAAAATATAAGACAATCGTAGACATACTAAAAAAATTACAAATAAACTGTGGTGTCAATAATCTACATTTTAATTTTGTTTTTTTATATTTTTGAGATGAGTGAATTGACTTTAATAATAGTTCGTTTTCTTGAATTTGTTTATGAAATTCCACATAAGAATGGCTCAAATTATATTTAGTTATTAGTAAACAATATAATATTTCAATTTTTAATTGCGTTTTATCACTGGACCAAATATTTGTCATTAAAGAAAAAAGACGTCCCAGGTAAACAAAAACAATATTCTACTAATTTGCCAATATTTTTACAATGTACATACATCATTGTCGATGAGAGCTTGGAACATTCCAACTGGAATGTCAACTATCACTTTAAATCCGTCTGAAAAAAAGTGCACAGATTAAACCTAAATTTTTTTCAGCTCACCCGTCCAGATTCCCTGAAAATCAACACAGTCCCGATAAATCCAATACGAACGGTCACCTTGTCATAATTGTTACGATAACGGTACACGACAAACCTTTGGGCGTGGCGCGCTGCAGATAGAGACAGGGCACTTGGGGCTCCGAGATGAACTTCCTGACGCACTCCGAAGCCGCGCGGTCCTGCAAAGCAGACAGCAGAGCCCCTCTAGCAGAGTCTTCGTCGCCGGTCAAAAGTAGTCCACCCGCACGGGACAAATACCGGCAAAAGTCCGACACGTCCGTGACGGCCACGGCGACGGCCTCAGCCCCCCCAGCGCCTCCGCCCCCGGCGCCTCCGCCACTGTCCGCAGTCACGCTGTCCAGCGAATCGCTCATCGCGAGGTGATGGGTTTCCACCCGACACCGACGACGACTGACAGCCGACAGCCGACTTTTCGCTCGGTGAGTCAGCCGATCGATGTCATCGCGGGCTGCCACACGCATGTAGTGCGTTTGTGCAATTTTGGGGGAATTGTGCAAATGTGAAATTGTGCAAATGTAAATGGAATGTTGCTGAAATGTCGGGGTGGTTGTATCTAGGTGTTGATTTTAATGATGAGTTTTAAATAAATGTTTGAAATGTAAGGGGAAATTGATAAATAGTACTCGAGTCTGTTGGGATTTTTGAATGTATCAGTTCGCATCGATGTTGGAAGTTTAAATTTGGTGTAATCTTATGGATATATTATCTTATGATCGTTTGGTAAGGGATGGTTTTTAATGTTAAAATTCATCAAGAGGGTTATGTGTTAATCTAAATGTTCTCGTTCAATATAGATGATTACTTCATTATTATATTTTTATTGGTGATATAAATTGAAAAATTGATTACAAATGCTAAATATTTAAAATTTGATAAACTTATATTAGAAAAGAATGGACTTTGAACGATTTTGGCCATTCCATAAAGGCGGGAGCGAAAAGATTCTTCCGACTTTAGACGTCAGTTGTTTCGCGTTTCTTAACGGTTGCAGTTTATTCTGCTAATAAATAAGTAATTGGATTCTCGCCAGATTCTTAATGTATTTTTCATATTCACTTAATTTTTTGTGATAAAATTGAGTTGACGTGCATAAATATATATAGAGATGACTAGTTTGGTTCTTCCCGATCTGGATAGATCAAAACGTCAGTTGATGCAAATTTTCGAAGATCCACTTCTCAAAGGAGTGGTGCAACACGTTTTTGCTATCATATCTGAATTGAACGGTTGTTGTACTAAATTTTTAGTACTTATTTTCCGAATTTTTTGTTAATAAATATTTTCATTTTTCTTAGAAATATCGACACGATTGCATCGAGTTACTCGAGAAAAAAATATTTTTGAAAAAAAATATTTCACATTGTATCGGGAACACGTTAAGTAATAAAATTATAGGTTTCATAGCCTTCATTCAGATTTTATTTTCATATATTAATATATTAATGTATTTTTTTTTTTTTTTTTTTTTAGATTAAAAACATCCAAAAGTGATAAACAGTTACATGAACTTGACGAAAATAAAATCGACGTAGAAAATGGTATAAAACTTTAATATTTTTCAGTTTTTATAGTGGTATGTAGTTGATTTTATATATCGACTAATATTTATTATTTAAGAAATATGCAATACATTTTCAATAACTTTGAAAGTATGCAAGATACAAATACACATGGTCAAATATTTATACAATTGCAAACTGTATTTCAAACATGTCTAATTCTCGATACTTTCCAGGGCTTTCACATGCTGAAAATTTTCCAATTGTTAAAACTTCTCCAAAAACTGAAAACAATTCCAACTCAGAAGAAAATACAGATTTCACAGTTGACATACAGGAGACCTTATTGGATATTCCAGCCAGTCCAATTTTACGTAAATCAAAGAATAAAACTTCTAAGAATAACTCTTCTAATGAAACTTTTGTATCACCTAATAAGTAATGATCTTCATTTTCAAGATTTGGATTTTTTTAATATTATCTTTTATCGATTTTTCATTTTCGCTATTTTAGATTGAAATTGATCGATAAAGAAAATAGTCATGTGATTGCAAAATCATATACCAATGTATCAGACAGTTTTATGGTAATTGACGAATTGAAAGAAGAATGTTCTAAAAAACATATAACTCCTACCATATCAAAGTTAAAGAAGCAATCTCGTAAACTCTTAAACTCTTCTGTGAATAGAAAATCTATCATTAACTTAAAACAATCTAGAATCCATTTCAAGAATACAAAATTAAAAAATACAATAGATATATCGAAGAGTAACAGTTTCCTTGGAGGAGTCAGAAACTTGACGAGGGAAATTTCAAAGAAAGATTCTGAAAAAAAACCTGTCCCTTTATTAAAGGTAAAAAATTAAAGACAATCTTATATTTTTCAAGATTTAAATTATATATTAAATTTGAATTAATTTATAAATACTTATGTTATTTTCAGTTTGAAAACTATAGCGAAGAAAATATAGATTGTATCGAAGAAAGTCCTTCTTGTATATCTCATAAGCAAACAAGAATACAAAAGCATAAGTTTCCAGAGTAAATTTTATTCCATCATTTTTTTTATTATACATGTAAAATGTAAAAAAAATATTTTTAGTTTTACAAAATAAAAATTTCAGATTATTAATAATCCCTAAAGTTGAAGAAAACATTTTTGATGAAGATGAAACTATTTTAATTATACCACCAAAGAATATTAAAAAAAATAGCGAAAATTCTATTGCTCCTTGTGAACAAGAATCTAACCAAAAACAGAAATCGTTGAAAAATAATGAATCGTAAGTGATTTTTTTTTTTATTGATCAAAACTGTTTTAAAGTTTTTTTTATCTAGAAGTCTGAATCAAAACTAATGTCTAATTTTTTGTCACATACTTACAAAAAATCAAAATACTAAGGACCCTAAATTGTAGTCACGCTCGACCCAAGAGGCAGGCTGCACAGGTGACGCTTGTGCAATCTGTGCCCGACCTAGCTTTGTCAGACCTCCCACTTGTTTTATATAAAATATAATAGTATAGATAATATAAAAATAGATCTGTTACTACTTTTTTTAAAAGTTCATTTATTTTGTTCCAGATTATTATGTGGTTTTCCTATTAAAGATACATCAGATGAAATAATGTCAAATCGCAAAAAAGCTAATAAAAATAAATTACCCGGATGGAGTTGTAAAAAATGTAGCGATGTAAATATAATTTTTTTTATATTTTTATTTATCTTCATGTTTTTTTTTTATTTTTACACAGAGATTTGCTTTTAGTTTTATTCAGTAGCCTTTAAAGGTAATGAAGAAATGATCAGAAAGAAAATGAATGAATGTTCTAAGCATAGAGGTAAAGTCAATCCTGAAAGAAACAATACCCCACCTGGATTTTGGGATGTAAATATGCCTCAAACCCCAACCGATAATGAGAATAACTAAAAATACAATATAAAGCATGGATTTATTTTAAAACTTATAGTTTATACATTCTTTTCATCGAAAAATATTAAACATTGTGAAATATTTTTTTATTTTAATAGATTTATTATATTTGATTTACTTATATTTTTTTACTGGAATCTTACAAATTTCCTCTCTTTTGCTGATCCGCCTCAATAGCTTCGAAGAGAGACTTAAAGTTACCTGCTCCGAAACCCTGATGAAAAATCACATTTTCTATAGAACATTCGTCAACAAAATATAATACATATACAATACAATACAATACTGACATTGTGGTTATTTCGTTGTATTACTTCCAAGAATAATGTTGGTTTATCTTGCATGTTTTTTGTGAATATTTGCAGCAAGTATCCGTCATCATCATAATCGATTAAAATATTCAATTCTTGCAAAACATCGATACTTTCATTGACTCTAACTGGACTCAATTTCAACTTTTCCCTTATGATATCATAATAAGTATGTGGTATCGTAAGGAATTCCACTCCGCGTGCTTTCAAATTCTTGATCTTTAATTTTGATAATAATATTATTCATTAATTGATTTTATCAATATTGATAAAAATTTATTGATAATACTCACACTGCTTATTATGTCTTTAGTGTTGAGAGCAATATGCTGAACACCGGGTCCACCATGGTATTCAACATATTCTTGAATTTGGCTTTTCTTTTTCCCTTCGGCTGGTTCGTTAATCGGCAACTGAAAATTATATCTTATATCATCATCATCATCACTGGTTTAGTTTCAAAACGATATATTGAATAATTATAAATCACCTTCACTGTTTCTTCCCAATTACTCATTACAATCGACCTCAGAGCAGAGTATTCAGTGAACACTTGTTTATCATCAACTGACCAAAATCTTTTTTAAATACAATAAATATAAATAAATTTTATGAAATTGTTATATTTAATCCTTACAATTTCAATTATACTAACCTATGGAATTGCAAGTTTTTTTCGTACCAACTGGCCGTATCTTCCATCTCTCCATCTGGCATATTACTCACTACATGATCAACAAAATTAAGCTTCCCCTCAGGTCTGAAATCCAAAGTTTTCAACTCAAATTTACTTCGCATTATTAAATTTAAAAATCGATTCTTACAGATTTCGAATTAAAGGATCTTCAGGTGAACTGGTGAAACCAGGCAAAAAATCTCCATGATATTTCGATCTATCGATCAGCGTGTGAGTGTTTTTACGATACTAAAATACAAGAGAAGCTCGATAAAATTTTCGATATGCGTAGCATTTCTCATGATAAATTTTTCAATACCGTTTTCAAGACAGCCATGCGAACGACTCCATATTTGTCCTTTTCTTCCCAAATATCCTTGACGATAACGGCTCCCTTTTTTTTTGCATGTTGAATGATGTGGTCCAAATCTTCAACTTCAAATGCAACATCCTTCACGGCATCTCCATGAATCGCAACACTTTCCGATATTTCATTGTCGTTGGTTTCATAAGAAGATTCAAACACGAAAACGACCTTAAGCAGCGTTAACAGGTAAGTAGGACTTTCCAAATTTTAAATGAAAATTCTCGATCAGATTATTTTAAAAAATACCTTGTCCTGTCGTACTACATGGGCAGCAGTTTTTCTAGAACCTGTTTCTAAGCCACGATATGCTAATGGCTGAAAACCCATCCTGGTGACATAATAACTTGCTGCCTGTGTAGAAAAATCATGAAATTTTTCATGAGAGAATTTAAAAAGTTCGTTACATAATCGTTTAATGATGTGTTCGTTGATGAAAAACCACAAGTTTCTCGTACAAATTTCAAGCAATCATCAAAAATTGTTAAGAAATCAACGATACGGTATAAAATCGATGAAAACTCAATTTGCATTTTCAACAAAAGCATCGAGATAAATAAGAACTGGTTTATAGGAATTCGAAAATGTAAACATGTTGATTCCTTAAAGTTATTTGTTTGTTTACTTGTTCGGACGAGCATTTTGAATTATAATTACAAACTACGAAAGGTTACCCAGTTCTTATGTGTTTGTTTCTATAGTTCCTCTGAATTCAAATTATAATTTTTAATGTAAACATATATGTATGTATGTATGTATGTATGTATTAAATTTTGTGCAATAAACATAAACGTCCACTTAATAATTCGAATAATGCAGTTTCCATTTATTATACAAAATCTATTCCAAATTGCAGTTTTCGAATCAAACGGCAACTAAATTTTTATTTTTAAATATAGAAATTATTTTTAAATAGATATATCAAAAAGCATTATTAATTGTAAATCGAAAATACTGATAAAAAAATTCAACGCTCTAAATGTCTAAAAGTTATAGAATCTACTTTTTTTCCGAAAATCATTAAAAAATACCAATTTTTTGCATGTGAAAAAATATTTATGTTAAATAAACTCATAGAAATCAAAAATTTCGAAATAACATATTCGATTGAAAAAATATTTATTGTAAGGTAATAATTCGACACAAGTGATTTTACTGTAGTCAAAATGGCAACCAATTGTAAGTGTCTAAACAAATTATTAAATTTCAAAATTACCGTAAAACGACTGAAATTTTATTTTTCAGGAATCATCAATTTGATAAAATTAAATTTAAAAAAAAATCGAACCACTCACCTGTTTAGCGTTCGACACCCAAAAGGTAAGATGATCGAAACTCAAAAACCTCCCACCGGTGGGCTTTTGACCCTTATCCGTATAAGTCGTCTAAAAAATAATAAGTTAATAAAAAGCTTGGAAAATCAGAAAAACGTTTTTAACCATCATTATCAATTTCAATCTAATTAAAATCGATCGAAACATACCATATTGTACTGTGTTGTCTTTCAGTTGCGCTCTCGGAAGAATGCTCAGAAAACACGATCCGATTATTGTTGGTCGTCCACTTTTATACATCCATAAATGATTAGAATATCTCATGATTGTGTGTCGTCATCGGGAGGCTTGTCCTGCTGATTTGCCTGTTTGCCGCCTAACAACACAAAAACGAGTTTTCTCATTGAAAATGTCACATGGCGATATGAATTTATGAAAAACCAACCCGTTCTCGCATTCTAATTTATTCCCGCCTTATGTTTGTTTCATGATTATCTACGATTTTTAAATTGTCGTTTTTTAAATAGTATATTGAAATATGCATATTTTTTAAATTAGGATGATCTCTCTTGAATTTACAGTTGATATTGTTTTTAATGGACTTAAAATCTAACAATAAGTGATCAAATTTCTCATGGGGTTTGGGATGTAATGTTCATTTTTATGGTTATAATGATCAAAATTTTCTATAATAATGATGATATTTAAACTAAACATAACGTTGTAAATTAATAAATCATAAAAATATATCGAAAAAATTTATTACTTATCCAAATTCATCACTATGCTTCCATTTTGATTTTTTTCGCGAACAATCGCCGATTATTCTGCATATGTTTGATGAGTATTTTATTAAAATATCTAACGTTTTTTATTTCATATTTACATATTTATATTTTTTATAACAATATATAGAGCGAAACTCGTATCTTCGTATATATAAGAAGGCTATTCATCGATCTTTATTCAAATTTTCGTTTATTTTTTTAATATTCTCGACTAAAGAAAATTCCACAAAATTTGCTTTTTATAGTTTTTTTTATTATATGTTACTTATGTACGTATGGTATGTTATTTGTAAAATCTAGCTGCTTTCTTACAAGAAAGTAGCGATGATGACTTACAAGTCATCATCACCAATAACCCATACAACGTCCACTGCTGGACAAGGTCTCTTCAATTGCGTCGAAGAGTCGAACAATATCCTATTGGCGAATGGCGACCCACTACATAGGTATTAAAAACTAAAAGCTATCCTTTGCCAGTTTCTTGTATTTACAACACGCTATAATTAACACTAAAAATAAAAACTAATTTATCACTTTAAAAACTCATTAATTCACAGCAAATTGATATGATTTAATTTTTTTATATTTTTGACCAACTACTTTTTAAAAGATCAAAAAAGAGAAAATCTTGATAATAAACTGTATTTATTTCGTGACACTGCTGAACAGGGACTGATCCAGCGTGGGGGGCGGTAGGGGCAACCGCCCTCCTTGCGGATGGAAGAAAATTTTTCTAAAATCACGCGTTTTCGACTAGAAAATGATTATCGACAATAAAAACATAATTTTTTGCAAAATAAACACGAAAAACGCATTTTCAAAAAAAAAATTTTCAGATTGTAACCCTGATTTTCCAAAAAAGATGGAAAAACTTCTATATTTATACATTAGCTTATCCAATACTTACTCTTCAGATCTTACACCATCAGATTACCAAATTTTCGGGTCATTACAAAATTATTAAGATATGAAAATTCAAAAAATGCAGAGGTGATGAAATAGGGACATTCAGAATATTTTAATTCATAACCGACATAATTATACAAAAAATTTATCAAAAATTTAATAAAAAGGTGTACAGAAATGTTCTATAACGGTAGAAATTATATTTTAAATTATTAATTAATAAATAAAGTTTTTATTAAAAATTTTATCGGAAATATATTTGCCAATCTCTCACTAAACGTAAGCCAACCTGTCGTCGCAATTTGAATAAACTCGCGTAAACCTAACCCAAGTATCGGAAATATTTTTGCGAATTTCTCACCCAACCTAACCCAACTTATCGTTGTATGATGAATAAATTCACGTTTACCTAACCCAAGTATCGGAAATATATTTGCGAATTTCTCGTTAAACGTAACCCAACCTGTTGTCGCAATTTGAATAAATTAGCGTGAACCTCACCCAAGTATCGGAAATATTTTTGCGAATTTCTCATCCAACCTAACCCATCTTGTCGTTGTAATTTTAAACCAATCGGTTTTTTATTTTTCATTTAGGCCCAGAATTATTTGGAAATAAGAAAATTATTGGCATATTAAGCAAAAACTTTATGAACCATTGTTATAGATTTATAAAGATTTTGTATTTAATGAAAAAAATCTTAAAAATTTAATAAATAAAAACTGCATAAATGTGCTTGAAAAAATATATTCATTTTAGCAGACTAATAAGTTATTACAATTTTTAAATTAAATAACATCATCAATACAAATTTAATATTATAATTTAACGAAAATCTATTGTCATATATAACACAAATTTTGTACATAATGGATTAACTGTCCCAAATATGAAATTCATTTTAATTAATACATATGAAAGATTAAAACAGTTTTTGTCAGATTTATTTAATTGTTCATCACATTTTTTTCGATAACTAAAAAATAAATAATAATGTTTAATATATATGTTAAATTATATATAAAAACTTCCCACAAAAGTGAAATGCAATCATCTTGGTTTCCTGAAAATACTGAGTCTTTTTCCTTTAGGGGTACCAAAAGTGTTCTGAAAATTTTAATTTTAAGTATTTAATTAAATAAATACATAAAGTACAGGTGAAATTTATCAAAATATAATATTTACCTCATCTCTCAAAGTAGATCTTGAGGAATTTCCCATAAATAATGATCTTATACGTGATGGAGTGGTGGCTTTTTTAGATACTACGTCATTTTGCTCTTTTAAAGGTTCTCTCGTATCATTTCCCTGATAAAAAAAAAAATTGTTAAATATAATATCTTTTTTATCACATCTCTGATTTTCATAGAAAATACCGACAAAACAAACTATGTAAAAATAATAACCTGTATTGATAAACGACCTCCTTTCTTGCTGGGTGTAGGGGGGCCAGGTTTTTTATATGTTGTTTGCCCAACTTCTTTTTTTGGGCGAGAAGCTTTCTCATCATCTATACTTGCAGCACCCAACTAAAATCAAAAGCAACTAATGTGAAAGTGGAATCTTTACAAATAGAAAATCAAAAATTTAATATGTACTTTGATATCTTCTTCCTTGAATTTTTGTAACTGGGTTTCTGCCGGATAAGAACTTTTCAAGTGTGGCAAGCACAAAGAATTACGCCATTGCAGCTCAGAAAGACGATTGGGTTGTAAGTCCATATTTTTATCACAATTTGATTTTCTAGGAAAACGAGGCTCACATATTCCAGATTTTAAATCTGCAAGATATGTATTATCAAATATTTCGCCTTCTTCATCTGACATGTGTAAACCACCCGATTCTGTGAAATAAAAATATGTGTAAGTAACAAGTATTTATTTGTATGTATTATTTTATTTTTTTTTTTAAGAAAAACTACCAGCTTGTATTCGTTTAGGTACATTTTTCCCAATACTTTCATTAATTATATCCTTAACACTATCATCAAATACTTTGAGAACTGAACTAGTTTGTCGCAATTTAATATCCACCTGTAACAAAAATAAGATATCAATCGATTATTCATAGTAAAATTTCTAAATTGTTTAACCATTTTCATTAAAATAAAGCAAGTCAATGAAAAATTTAAATTCAACTAACAGTAGACGAAGCAAACTGTAAAGATTGACGGGAACCAAATCTTTCTTTAAGTTGATGTTTCAACCAGTCTTTTTCATTTCTTTCCATTAGAAGTTTTTCTCCAACTTTCCAAAGTTCCGAACTTAACTGATTTACATGTGATTCGTAACTCTTTATTTTGTCTGCATACTTTTTGCATAAGAGTTCAGAGCGTGTTAATTCTTCTTTTTGTTTTTCAACATATACAGATATTTGTTCTTGGTATAGCTGTTTCTGTAAAACAAACATTACATCCATAAATTGATGATAACCTTTGAGCTCAAAATAGTATTACTTTTATATGTATGGTTTCAAAATAGATTCAAAATTTTATGGGGAGGATAAAAAAAAAAATATTTTTCAGATACTTTTATTAGACCGACTATACACTTTGGTGTTTTTATATTTGTTATATTTTAAGATATTTATACATTATTCAAAAATATTTCTTTATTTTAATAAATATATCTCTATTAAGTGTTTGTTTGACTACAACAATAAAATTTTCTTTTTTCATTTTATACTATGGAGACTAGTTAAGATGACAAAATTACCATCCAATATAATTGATACAAGAAAATAAAAATTATTATAGGGCATGCACTAACCATTTTAATTTTCATTCTGCTAAGTTTATCTTCGTACTCATTTCTTAAATCAATGATCAAACTGTTCACATTTTCTTGTGTACCATTTGTTTTGAGATTTTTATGTTCAATAACGAGCTGATTATATATATTTTTAATGGAAGCATATTCAGTTTCTATTTGCCGTTTTTCTGATTCAATTTGCTTCAACATATCAACAAGTTTCAAGTTTTCTTGCAACATATTATCAAAATCTATCAAAGGCTTCACATTTTCTGAATACATTCTCATATTCACATCGTTCAGTTTTACAGTCAACATCTCATTGTCTTCTTTTAATTTGGTGTTTTCCATTACCAATTTGATATTAATTGAGGATAAAGCTTCCTTAGATTCAATTACAGACTGCATGTTAGCGTTATCTGCTGCTAAACTGTCAACTTGAGATTCTTTATCTTGAAGATTTTTCTGCAGTTTATTGCTTTCCATTAACAACTTCTGATTTGCTTGGATCAAAACATTATAATCTTCTTTAATTTTGCGAACATTATCTTCAGAAATTTTTTCCTTCTTTTTGAAATGTACAATATCATTTTGAAGAGTTTTATAGTTGGTTGATATGCTATGAATTTGTTCATACATAGACATATCTCTTCCTGCATTGAAAATTGTGTCATTTTTATTAATAACATTCTTTGTTCTCGATGAATATATTTTGTATTCTTTTAATAATATATCAGCATCACAGAATTTTTTCTTAATAGAATTCAAAATCTCAAAGTTGTGAGAGTTTGATTCTAAACTTTTATTTTTGATTTTTTTAGGACTATTTATATTGAAGTCACTTGAAGTCAAAATTTCAAATTGACAATAAAGCCAATTTTTGAAAGATGTAAAATCGAAAATTTGTTGGTTCAAATTATTCAGATCATTTTTGATGTATTGACATATATTCTTTAATTTCAAATGGTAATCACTAATATTTTTCAAAATATTTTCATCTTCAAAACACAATAACATTTCTGATTTAATTTGTTTTAGAAATTGGTTTAAATTTGTATATTTGTTATTCATTTCTGTCTGAGAAGATATAATTGCAACAGAATCTGCTTCATATCGACCAATTTCTTCTTTCATATTTTTCATTACTTGCGAAATATTGTAAAATTGCTGTTTAAAAACAGTGTTTTCATTTTCACATGATTTTAATTTGTTTTTCAAGTTAGTACATTCATCTACAACTGATTCAAAACTATCATAGATATGGATTATACTTTTATGTAGAGATTCTGTAGTCAAAAATTCTTTATCACTAATCAGGTTCTCAATATTTAAATTTACATCATTAATAGAACAATTTTCTTTTTCAGGATTATTCTTGTTCGATGATTCCAATGAAGAGTAATCAGTAATGTCTTTTTCAGATTTTATTAGTAAATCCACTTCAACTTTAGAAATCAAATGGAAAATCTTTTTCAAAATAGTTTTCGTATGACCTTCGTCTTTAACAAGGGTATTTGGAAAATCGAAATATAACTTTAAATTTTCAGAATTCATATGACTTAAATCTGTCGTAGTTGAAGTAATCAATTCTTTTGTCAAACCATTTTGTTCACAATTTTCTAAATAATTTGCATCTCTTGAACAACATGCGTTCGAACATTTAAATAAGCAATACTTGCAGGTTATTGTTTTTTGAAACTCATCAGAATTTAAAACAGATATATCAGTATTATCATCCTTTCTTGAAATGAACAATGTTTCGTTTTCAATTCTAAGTTTTTCATTATCACTAGATAAATTACTTATTTCTTTATTTAACATTTCACATTTATTTTTAAGATTCAGTATTAAATCATCTTTTATAAGAATGTTTTGAGCACATGTTTTAGCAATGAGTTCAGTTGAATGACTTTGCAATGGAATAGTTTTTTCCATCATTTTTAAATTATCTATATATTCATTACTCGCATCATCACAAAGTAAATAGTCTTCAAATTCGTCGAAACGTGTAAATGTCTTATTATTATCATGATACTGTAGTATATCAGTGTCAAATAATTCAAAACTTAAATTTTCATCTTCAGATGTAAACGAAATATCAGATTTACCTATTTTTGAAGATTTAAATGATTCATTAGAATGATTACAATTATTTTCACAATCTATCGATTGCTTCATTATTTTCCTTACTAGATTTTCCATATCTAATTTATGGTGACAAGAAAATAGCGGTTTGGTAACGTTTATTGAATTTTCACAATATTTTGTTGAAATACTCAATGTTTCATCTAGTTGTCTGTTTTTCGAAATTTCCTTGCTTAAGAAATCACACAATTTTTGAGTAAGTTTTTTCCCCAATTTAGGTTTAATAGTTACATCATTACTGTCAACATTTTCTTTATTTTCTGTCTGATTTTCAAATAAATAATTTTTGTGATTTTTCCGTTCAATGAGAACATTACATTCATGTGTTTTTATTTTTAAATCCGATTCTACGCTATCTAATTTAAGCTCCATAGCACGATTTACATCCAATAAAGAAACAATTTTTTTAGAATTTTCCGAAGATTGAGCATCAATGCTACTTATTTGTTTATCTTTGACATTTAATAAGTCATGCAACTTTGAATTTTCTGTTCTCAAATGAACTACTTCAGTGCTTATTTCATTCAATTCATGCCTCGTTTCTGTAATTTCGATTATTTTCAAATTTAAGTTAGATTCAGTTTCTTCTAGTTTAGTTTCTAGATCACGTTTTATATTTGAGAGTTCGATTAATTTATTATTCAGCACTACAAACTCGGCTATGTTTTTCTCCATTTCAACTTTTTGACCATTTACAATATTAATTAGTTCCAAATTTCCACTCCTTATTTGATCAGAATTATTATCTTTTTCAGTGATTTCCTCTTTAAGTTTCATCAATTCTTTCTTTGTATTTTCATATGATTCGTTAGAAGAAATGGTTTCAGAGACTAAAATATCTTTTTCCTTTGTCGTTTTTTCAATGGTATTTTCTAGTGTTTCTATAAGATTCTTCAATGAGACAGACTCATCTACTATCTTCATATAATCTGCAGAACAATTATTTAGCTCTTGAATTTTTATTTTCAGGTTGTTTTCAGCGACAGATAATTTTTCCGACATACAGCAGTTATCATCGGAAATTTCCTTCAGTTTTTCTTCTTTGATTTGTAAATTAGCTTGGCATACGTTAATTTGATCTTCCTGACGACATATAATATTGTCCAACTTCAATTTTTCATCGGTCAAATCAGTAATCGCTGTGGATGATGAATTTACTTTATCTTGTAACTCGTTACATTTTTTATTCAGATCATTTAATTGAGATTCCTTATTGTTCATTTCATGCTTGTAATCATCAATTTGAATTTTATAATCGTTGACTAATTTTTCATGTAATGAAATTTCTTTTGTCAATGATTCCATTTCCTTGATTTTATTTTTACATGTTTCTTTCAGATTATTGTTTTCATCTAAAATTTGATCTTGTGATATTTCCAAATCGTTACATTTTTGTTCAAGGTTGTTAATGGATTCATTCAATTTATCAATGCACGAATTTTCTATTTTTAAATGAGCTATTTCAATACTCATTTCTTTCAATTCATGCCTAGTTTCTGTTATTTCCATTATTCTCAAGTTTAAGTAAGATTCAGTTTCTTCTAGTTTAGTTTCTAGATCACGCTTTATATTTGAGACATCGATTAATTTATTATTCAACACTGCAAGCTCGGCTCTGTATTTCTCCATTTCTATTTTTTGACTGTTTATAATATCAGTTAGTTCCAAATTTTCACTCCTTACTAGCTCAGTATTATTATCATTTTCAGTGATTTCCTCTTTAAGTTTCATCAATTCTAGCTTTGTTTTTTCATATGATTCGGTTGAAGAAATGGTTTCAGAGACCAAAATATCTTTTTCCTTTGTCATTTTTTCAATGGTATTTTCTTGTGTTTCTGTAAGATTCTTCAGTGAGACAGACTCCTCTAATATCTTCATATAGTCTGCAGAGCGATCATTTAGCTCTTGAATTTTTATTTTCAGGTTGTTTTCAGCGTCAGATAATTTTTTCGACATACTGCAGTTATCATCGGAAATTTCCTTCAGTTTTTCTTCTTTGATTTGTAAATTAGCTTGGCATACGTTAATTTGATCTTCCTGAAGACATATAATATTGTCCAACTTCAATTTTTCATCGGTCAAATCAGTAATCGCTGTGGATGATGAATTTACTTTATCTTCTAACTCGTTGCATTTTGTATTCAGATCGTTTAATTGAGATTTCTTATTGTTAATTTCATGCCTATAATCATCAATTTGAATTTTATAATCGTTGACTAATTTTTCATGTGATGTAATTTCTATCATCAATGTTTCGTTTTCCTTGATTTTATTTTCATAAGCTTCTTTGAGATTATCCTTCTCATCAGAAATTCGATCTTGTAATATTTCCAAATCGTTACATTTTTGTTTAAGTTTGTTAATGGATTCATTCAATTTATCAATGCATGAATTTTCTATTTTTAAATGAGCTATTTCAATACTCATTTCTTTCAATTCATGCCTAGTTTCTGTTATTTCCATTATTCTCAAGTTTAAGTAAGATTCAGTTTCTTCTAGTTTAGTTTCTAGATCACGCTTTATATTTGAGACATCGATTAATTTATTATTCAACACTGCAAGCTCGGCTCTGTATTTCTCCATTTCTATTTTTTGACCGTTTATAATATCAGTTAGTTCCAAATTTTCACTTCTTACTAGCTCAGTATTATTATCATTTTCAGTGATTTCCTCTTTAAGTTTCATCAATTCTAGCTTTGTTTTTTCATATGAATCATTTGTAATACTGTTTTCAGAAACTAAAATATCTTTTTCCTTTGTCATTTTTTCAATGGTATTTTCTTGTGTTTCTATAAGATTCTTCAATGAGACAGACTCCTCTATTATCTTCATATAATCTGCAGAACGATTATTTAGCTCTTGAATTTTTATTTTCAGGTTGTTTTCAGTGTCAGATAATTTTTTTGACATACAGCAGTTATCATCAGAAATTGTTTTCAATTTCACTTCTTCTACATGGAAGTTAGTTTTGTATTCGTTAATTTGATCTTCCTGAAGACATATAATATTGTCCAACTTCAATTTTTCATCGGTCAAATCAGTAATCGCTGTGGATGATGAATTTACTTTATCTTCTAACTCGTTGCATTTTGTATTCAGATCGTTTAATTGAGATTCCTTATTGTTAATTTCATGCCTGTAATCATCAATTTGAATTTTATAATCGTTGACTAATTTTTCATGTGATGTAATTTCTATCATCAATGTTTCGTTTTCCTTGATTTTATTTTCATAAGCTTCTTTGAGATTATCCTTCTCATCAGAAATTCGATCTTGTAATATTTCCAAATCGTTACATTTTTGTTTAAGTTTGTTAATGGATTCATTCAATTTATCAATGCATGAATTTTCTATTTTTAAATGAGCTATTTCAATACTCATTTCTTTCAATTCATGCCTAGTTTCTGTTATTTCCATTATTCTCAAGTTTAAGTAAGATTCAGTTTCTTCTAGTTTAGTTTCTAGATCACGTTTTATATTTGAGACATCGATTAATTTATTATTCAACACTGCAAGCTCGGCTCTGTATTTCTCCATTTCTATTTTTTGACTGTTTATAATATCAGTTAGTTCCAAATTTTCACTCCTTACTAGCTCAGTATTATTATCATTTTCAGTGATTTCCTCTTTAAGTTTCATCAATTCTAGCTTTGTTTTTTCATATGATTCGGTTGAAGAAATGGTTTCAGAGACCAAAATATCTTTTTCCATTTAGCTTTGTCATTTTTTCAATGGTAATTTTTTTTCGACTTGTGTTTCTGTAAGATTCTTCATTTGTAAATTAGACAGACTCCTCTAATATCTTCATATAGTCTGCAGAGCGATCATTTAGCTCTTGAATTTTTATTTTCAGGTTGTTTTCAGCGTCAGATAATTTTTTCGACATACTGCAGTTATCATCGGAAATTTCCTTCAGTTTTTCTTCTTTGATTCTTCTTTGATTTTCAGTTTTTAAATGTAAATTTAGTTCTTGGCATACGTTAATTTGATCTTCCTGAAGACATATAATATTGTCCAACTTCAATTTTTCATCGGTCAAATCAGTAATCGCTGTGGATGATGAATTTACTTTATCTTCTAACTCGTTGCATTTTTTATTCAGATCATTAAATTGTGATTCCTTATTGTTCATTTCTTGTATATGATCACCAATTTGAATTTTATAATCGCTGACTAATTTTTCATATGATATAATTTCTTTTGTCAATGATTCCATTTCCCTGATTTTATTTTTACATGTTTCTTTGAGATTATTGTTCTCATCAGAAATTTGATCCTGTGATATTTCCAAATCTCTACATTTTTGTGTAAGATTTTTAATGGATTCATTCAATATCTCAATGCGTGAATTTTCAGTTTTTAAATGAGCTACTTCAATACTCAGTTCTTTCAATTCGTGCCTCGTTTCTGAAATTTCCATTATTTTCAAGTTCAAGTTAGATTCAGTTTCTTCTAGTTTTTCTTCTTTGACTTGTAAGATAGCTTGGCATTCGTTAATCTGGTCTTCCTGAAGACATACAAATTTATCCAACTTCAATTTTTCATGAGTCAAATCAGTAATCGCAGTGGATAATGAATTTACTTTATCTTCTAACTCATTGCATTTTTTATTCAGATGATTTAATTGAGATTCTTTATTGTTCATTTTATGTTTATAATCATCAATTTGAATTTTATAATCGCTGAATAATTTTTCATATGATGTAATTTCTCTAGTCAATGATTCAATTTCTTTGCATTTATTTTCACATGTTTCTTTGAGATTATTATTTTCATCTGAATATCGAACTTGTAGTATTTTCATATCATCACATTTTTGCATAAAATTTTTGTTGGATTCATTCAATTTCTTAATGGTTTCATTTAGAATGCATATGTTTGACTCGCTTTTTTCAATCTCGTATCGTAAACTGTTATTTCCTTTTGAAAGTGTTTCTATTTGAGTATTTAGTTCTTCAATAACACCAATGTTGCTTTCATAATTTACTTTACACTCTTTATATTGCACTTCCAGTTCATCCATGTATTGCAACTGAAAAAATTATAATAAAATAATTCAAAATTCAAATTTAAAAATAAAGTTAAAACATACTGAAATCATACTTTGAATGAAAATTTTTCATTTTCTTCTTTCAATGATTGATTAATATCCATCATGTTGGTATTCAAGGTTTCCAATTTTTGAAATTCATTTTTTAATCTTTCATTTTCTTTTAAGGTTTTATCTAAATGGAAACTCATAGCCTCATTTTTTGTAATTTCTTCTTTCAGTTGAACATCAATAACTGTTTCACCTAAGTTCTCAGAAGAAGACATCAAAGCTGGAAATTTGTATTAAAAAAAAATTAAAATGAGAAATTCCCAATAATAAATTTATGCAATGAAAAAATATTACAATAATTTAATTTCTTTTTAATAATTGGAGAATCATAATCGCATTCAATACTGCAGTTCAAATTCCGGTCTTTGTTATACTCTTTTAAACACTGTTTAGTGTATGATAATTCTATTTCTAAATCAGATATTTTACACCCCATTTCACTGATTTGGGTCCTAAGAGAAGATTCTGCATTCTCTAGATAAATTGCTTGAGAACTCCATACAGATACAGCATTTTCAGCTTCTTTTAACTAAAACATACACATTTATATATGTAGACATTTACATATCGATCAAAACAATAATTTTAAATATAACATCTGTGAACAGTTTTTATTAAAACCTTCATATTAAGTGAGTCTTTTTGTTCTTCCAAGTTATGAATGTTAGATAATAATCGTAAAACTTCAAGTTCATGTGATCGTAGCTCATCTTGTAGAATTTTATCTTTATATTTACAGTGGTCACAAGACACTGATTCTAGTAAATATTCTTTATTAACATCTTGGGTGACAGATAATTCTCCACGTAATCGTTGCATTTCATGTTCATATGACTTTTCAAGTTTTTCTATAATGAAATAAAAATCACTTATTATTTTGATGCAAACTATTTTGTGAATCTAAAAATAATTCAATGAACCTAATTCAGATATTCTTCTGTGGAGCCTGTCTACTTCTTCTTGTAAAAAATTTCTATCAAATCTTTCAGCACCTAACTCTGCCTCTAAATGGAAAACTTTCCTAGATTTTCGTAAAGGCGTTTGTAATAATGGGGACATTAAGTTAGGTTTTGAGCCAGGTAACTCAAAAGGATCTTTTTTCATTTGCAATGGTGTTGACGTTTCATCAAATGATTCTTCATATTTATTTTCAACAGAAATAGCTGTAAAACAATTTTTAATTATAATTAAGTACTTATATAAAATATTTTTTAATTTAAATATTCTATACACTCATATTTCTAACATTTTACTATAATAAATTAATAATTAGTTAACAACAAAGATAAAAACTTACCTTTTATGGCATTTAACAAATTTCTTTCAGTTATATTTTCATGTCGCATGAGATTATTTGCAAATATTGCTATTGCTTTTTGATCTATCACATCAAGGCTTTTACACATATTCCCACGGATAGTGATATCTTTACTCTTAACACAAGAATAATGCAACAACAATGATATTATCAAAATTACATCTTCAGGGCAAACAGTCACATCTGCCAGAT
This sequence comes from Hydropsyche tenuis, assembly GCA_009617725.1. NCBI lineage: Eukaryota > Metazoa > Arthropoda > Insecta > Trichoptera > Hydropsychidae > Hydropsyche > Hydropsyche tenuis. The sequence continues at coordinate 627,165 of VTON01000011.1, read as the reverse complement.
TTCCATATCTGAAATAAGGATACTCCTTTTTCAAGAAACGAAAAACCAATTCATCGGAACACTCGTCCGACTTGCCTCCGTTGACATTTTCAAAATGCTTTATTAAAGCATACAAAGCTTCACTAGATAGAGAAGTGAACGAATCGGGCCCCAGGATACATTTGACCTAAAATTACAATGCAAAATTGAAAAAAGCTCAAAGCAAGCTCGAATCAAAATGACGCTAAAAAGTACCCAATTCAGAAGACTAGTATCCCATTTTCTCTGATGTTTTGACTTAACTTCAGGAGTAGAAGGTAAAGGAGTGGCTTCATTTCGAGTGTCTTTAAAGGCTCCGTCCATCGTCGACATCCATTCGACCCGATTTTCGGGTTTCGGAAAGACCGTTGAAACTTAAACAAACGCGTTAACTGTCACACTTGAACTGAGCGGCGCGGCGCCAACCGTTATTTCAAGTGATTCGTTGATCAGTGTTGCCACTAATCTCAATGTTGCCGCTTGGAAGAAATTGTGTTTGCCCCCACTACTTTTTCGACAATGTTTTTAAATAACGCAAATCATTAAATTATTTTTCTGCTGACTATTCTATTAATGAATAATAATACGTTTATAATTTTAGGTGATCAGACGTTTGCAAAAATTACACTAGCGCAGACGACACTGGCGAATAGTGACAGTAGCACACGCAACACGTTTTAGAACAACTGGATTGTTAAATGATCCAATTATTGCTTTATAATTTATTTTAATTGTACTATTTCAAATTTTTTTGCGGTTTGTGTTCTACGCTCGATGTTGTAGCATCGTGTGAGCTAGTGTAATTTTCGCAAACGTCTGGGAAGCATTAATTCATTATACTTATCCAACCTTTTTATTTGATTATTAGTTTGGATATAAAAAATTATATTGTTATGTACATACGTAACAACGGATATTAGCTTGGCTTGAATAAGTTTTTTAGCTTTCATAATAATTTTTTTGATTGCATTTTATTTTTAGTTTCCACATCATGTTATTGAATGTCTTAACAAAACCAAACATTTTATTTATATGGATAATCGAAACATCGAATTACACTTTTATCGAAAACTGTAAGTCTCCATCAGGTGTTTTGTTGTTTCAAATTATTCTTCAAAGGTGTCTCTAGTAAAATGCTATTCATTGCTTTGTAAGCATTATTTGGCCAGAAATACAGATTCGATTTTAAAATAAAGAAAAAGAATACAATTTAGGTTTTACATTAGCTACGAGACTTATAATACTGAATACATAGAATTCCAATAAATATTTAAAAAAAAAAACCAAAACAAACGATTTTAATAAATGTATTTAGTCGATTGTTACATTATTTGATACAAAATATGCAATAGAAATACTAATAACCAAAATTTTATCTATTAATGTATTAGTAAATTTGAACACAAGAAAATGTAATGGTTAAAACAGAAAAACAGAAATAGTAAATTGGATATTATTTATTGAAAAAATTAACTTTTATAACGTTTAGATGATTACAAAAGTCTCATCCAAACTATATGCAACAAAATTTAACTTCAATCCGACAATCTCGACAAATTCAGTAGTGAAAAAGACACGCATAGACCAACGCGGAAGATATACCATAATAATTACACTCGGGGCTCGATCGTCGGAAATTTTATCGACATATTAAAATATATAGTTCGTACAGTTTGTATTTTCACATTATTATCTCTATGAGAGTTTTTTAGCCTTTTGATATAACGTATCCACCACTTTGCTCATGTGGTGAATAGTTTCCAGCGCGGTTTCGTACATCTTGTCGAGCGTCGTCTCTTCGAACACGATCAGAACGCCTTCTCCTTGATCTAAGATTCCGTGGAATTTTTTATCGAGGATCATCTGGGAGAGTTTCTTTTCGACTTGGGGGACGGGCAGTTTGATACGTTCGCTCACGTATTCCACCTGAACGCGGCTGTACGGTTCGATGATGCGGCACAGATTCTGCTCCAGCATGGTGTCGTAGAGCGTACCTAGATGAGCGCGGACGATGACGTCGTCCTCCAACTGCTTTTTGAATTCGGTGAGAGTCTCTTGGAAGTCGGCGAGCGAGCGTTTGTGCGAAGCCTTCGCGATGCTCTTCATCGCTTCGATGTCGGGTCCGGCATACTTGAGAGCGAGTTTTCCCCCGGTAATCTGATGCACGTCTTCGGGCTGATTGAGCATGATCTTGGACAGGAGCATATATTTGAGAGCCGTGAGCGCCTTTCCGCTCTCCACACTATCGTACCCCTCGAACGCTTCATAAAAGTAAGAATAGGCAGTTTTGAAATCTTTCTCATCGGCCGCATGAAGGACCCCGGCCTGAAGATCGAGAGCGGCCTGCAGTTTCGGAGGACAATAGATAGCGTTCGCAGTCGTGCGAGCCGAAGTGAGAGCGGCCCGGGCTTTGCTCAAATTAGTCAAAGCATGATACGTTTTACTTTCGAGCAACTGCACTTCGACCAAGAGATTCTTATCGTCGAGCTTCTTCAACTCTTTCAACAGAGTACCGGCTAGTTGCAAAGACTCCGCGAACATCCCAGTATCGAAATACAGAGCTATGAGCCTAGCTTCCAGCGACTGGCGCAAGAACGTGCGTTTCTCCGTCTTGGCCCACTCGATGCACTCCTTGCACAACTGCACTTCGATTCCGATGCCAGCCTCGAGATCGAGGAAGCAGTCTACCAGGTGGCGGACGATCTTGGCGGCCTTCGCCTTGCTGACCTCGCCGAGGAAAGGCCGCACGGAGCGGATGAGGGCCGCCAGCTCCTCGGCGTTGCGGTCGCGCCGCAGCCGGTCGGCCACCTCGAAAATGCGCGCCTCCCTTTCACGCACGGCATCCTCTTTGGACACCTCGACGGGGGGCTCCGGCGGCAGGTCGACGACGCTCGGGAGCTTCGCCTTGTTAGACAGCGACTGCAGTTCGCGTCGCGAATCCATCGTCACTGCGCCCGCCATAGCGAACCGCCAGTCATGCACTGACAACGCAAACCGTGAGTCGTTCGCCAAACGCCATGTAGAACACGACCATGACTCTGTTCTAAATTATGTTTTTATTGCGTTCAAAATTTTGATTTAATCGGTTTTTGGAGTTTTTTTTACTTTTTTCGCTCGTTTGTTTCGTTTTGTAAATTTTTTTTGTGATGTTTATCTATAGACGTGTTTTGGTCTGTTATGGTCGTGGACGTTTTGACGTTTCGATGTTTGACGTTTGACAGTCGTCATTCGTCGGTTATGTCATATCTTTTGTCGAATATCGTTTTTTAGATTAGATGAGGTCGTTTAGGTTATCTATTTAATGATTTTTTTTTCTAATTTTCTAAATTTTTAGACATACAGAGATGTTTTGGTGCAGTAGAAAGTTTTTTTCTACTAAAGTTAAGAAGGAATTGAAGGTTTGGCATTTATTACTTTGTCTAAATGTTCATTTAGGTAAACTATACTGTCACCCCACACTAAGTTATATTAGCGACATCTAGACGTGTTTCCCTTCCACTTTCCTTTCAGAAAAATTGAACGTAGGAGGGCAGTCGGGCAAAGACTGAATGTCTCACAATCAGTCAGTTAAAAGTGTGAACGTTTTTATTACTTGAACGCATCGATGGGTTAAGCTGAATGTATTTTATTCGATCAGGTATTCAGATCGAGAATTTTTTTTTTTAAGTGTCACTATATTGACATGGTGTGGGATGATAGCATAGTGCACCTGTTCATTTTCGTTTTGCTACATTTATATAAATTTTCAATCGCTCATAGATATGTTACAACATTCTCAACGTTGACGAAAACTGCGATTACGATACTGTTCATAAAGCTTACCTTAGTTTAGTGAAAATATACCATCCCGACTCCAAATCTCCGGAATCCAATGCCGAAAAATTCCAAGAAGTAGACGAAGCGTATCGGAAAATATGTAAAAGGATTTCGGAAGATAAGCAAGCCGAGCATGTTGAGCAACAAAAAATATTCGACATTAAGGTGTTTATTTTTTTGATTTTTCAATAACGTTCTCTGTTTGCGGTAGTCATTTAATTTTTTGAACATCATTAGCATACAGCACCTCAGCACCGACAGTATTTAAGTTACGAGGGAACGGGAACGGGAACCCCGATGCAAAGAGAAAAACAATGGATCAAATCTAGAGCGACTAAAGCCGCTCAAAATGTCATGGAACATCGAATCAATAAAGCAGCGGCTACCGATCATGCACTTATAGATAAAAATAAACCCAAAAATAAGCACGATATTAAAACACAGTAAATCATGCTTCATATAAAATTCAAAATCCTAAAAATTATTCAAATACACTTATTACATATTCTTATAATAGGTATGGATTTGATCGATTAGTTGAAGATCTCATTCAAGAAGCTATGTCCAAAGGTGAATTTGATAACTTGCGCGGTACAGGAAAGCCTCTTTCTTCCCATCAAAACACTAATCCATATGTGGATTTTGTGACCCACAAAATGAATCAGGTTGTTCAATGAACTAATTAAAAATTAATAGTTGGAACTTTGCAATAACAAATTCTAATATGGATTGAGTGTTGTAGGTTTTAATAGATAATGGGTTTACACCAGAATGGATCACTCTTCAAAAAGAAATTAGACAACAAATTGATTTTTTGCGATCTAGTTTACTCGCAGAACGTAGTAAACTCGGTCCCCTCCCACTCACCCCCTTTAACGAAAACAAGTGGTTAAATTGTATAAACAAACACGTTGAATTAACCAAAAAAATTAATTCTAAAATCACCCACTACAATCTTGTTGTTCCAATACTAAAAAATCAAATGATATTTCTTTCTTTAGATAAAGAAGCAGAGAAAATATTGAAAACTGAAATTTGTATCATATCACCAAACAACGAAGATAGTGAAAAATCTAAGAATTCTACTGAATCAGATTTTTTCGGCTTATTATTTTCATTATTTAAAAATCGAAATCATTGAACTTAACAATACAATATCTTCTTCTATTATTAGCTTGTCTATTCCAATATTTCACATCAATCATGTTTATATAATGATAAGACATATATCAAATACATAAATGCTATTCATTATGAAGCTTCATACTATGTTGTTCAATTAAATAGTCATGACACACTGCCGTGTATCGGGAATTATATAATGGTTTTTATTATCAGGAATGCAATATTCATTTATTTAAATTAGCTCGCTCGGAAAGTTTTGCGACTGACAATGTCAGAATCAAACAGCGATTTCAATCTCTTGTCCCCCACGTTTATTGAAAATACTTAAATCATCATCAGTATTCAATTTTTTTATTTGTAATATAAATCATACATTGAAACAGTGATTTTTATAATTTTATATAATTGAAATTACTAATTTCCATATTCTTTTGAATTTTATTTTTCATATTATTTAACTCATGAAAGTAATTTATTTTCGGAACAGACTTAAGTTATTTGTTATGAAAATGTAAATATGATTTTACACATTTGTGTAAATTGAACCAAGTACATATATGATGTGTAATAATTATTTTTAACAATATCGAAATATATTTTGATGATTTAGAGAATTTTTTCCATTTCGTTTAATGAACACAGTGTTTACATATATGTATAATTCTAAATACAAAGCTCATATAGTTAATCTATGTATAAGACATGGTAAACACGATAACATCAATATTTGTCTCCCATTATGTTCGTTAAACAACATCCATTCGACCTCCAAAAATTCGAAGAGTGGTAATTTCGAAGGTCTTCTAGTCGCACAAACAACAAAAAAAAGACCAAATGCGTTTAGAAATATGATTAGCATCAACAATACGTGTTTGAAAACGTATCATCGTTCGATGATGGATAAATACACGATGTGCACCAAGAGAAACAAATACGTTAATTCTATTTCAGCCATACAATGTATCTCATGACTGTTGTACGTTTATCGCTTCTTTTTATCGTGCATGTTAAAATAACGCTACGTGACCGAATAGAAAAATAATATCGCCTTTAATTATTCAATTGTGTGAAAATGGCGCGTTGAGAAAACATCGTACATATGTACATTGTAGACACGGATTTATATAAAGTTTTCCATTTGAGAACTCTTACGTGACCCGTTATTTTCGAAAGCAGTGTAAATCGAGTTTTTTTCGTATTTCTTTTGAGATTATTCGATTGTGCGTGTGTGATACATATATATTTTTTTAATGCTTCGGATGATTCCGATTCGAACAAAAGGTTCTTATCTTTTCGGAATTAAAATTTAGCTACGATTGTTTTAATTAAAATTGAGCTTGTATCACTTTCGAAAACATCAGCTATGTTTCGTGTTGTTCAAGGTTGGCTCTCTTTTCGATAGTCAGATGTTTCGATTTTTTTAACGTTCAATTGTAATATAATGTAAGCATAATTGTATTATATTAATAAATACTCTTCGATGTTATCTGTTTTGTATGCGTCTGTTTATTCGAGTGTCCGATTATTTTGATTTAAGAAATAAACAGAACAATCATATCGATTGCAACATAGATATACTATAATAACGTCTAGCCAACATTATCGCGAACTCATGACACTTTCATTTTTTTTGAACTCGCTCACATCGAATCGCTTAAAAAAACGCTCGAATTGAGGTCACGAGATAAGTAAATCCTCGCGAAAGCTCATTCGTGTAATCTATCATTCTACGACAAATAATACAAAAATTTGATTTACAATATTTATTTCATTCCGATAATTTCTTATCAGAATCACGTTTCAAATTTTTTCAAATCTGAAAACTCTGAAAATAGGATAATTTCGCGTAAATGAATACGCTCAAGTCTCTTTTTACAAGGGAGATGCGTTCCAGAGACTAGAGTATAAAAAAATGTATGATAAACATATACAAATTGAAGATAGGTTCAATCAGTGTATTTGGATGAAACTTCTATCCAAATATACTTTACAAAAAAAAGTGTAATGTGACCAAATATCGTCATATGAAATCATCAAAAAATATCGAAATTTTTATTTAACAATTACACTATTCCCCGATTTATGCAGTATTCGTTTTAGGCAGTTTCACTTTAACGCGATCAAGCAAAATGTATTTTTTTTTTTAATATGCGTATTTTGAATCTTTTAACGACAAATATAAAAAAATAATCATCGATCACGAAATTCCTAAATAAAAACAACTATCCATATCCAAACATAGTGTTCTCCTCAAAATGTAAAAGAATTCATTATTTCTAATGATTTCGAAATAATGAATTCATATAATAATGAATATCATATGAATTCATATTCAATCCATAATGAATAATAAATGATTTAGAAAACAGAAGCAATAATAAAGAAGAATGAACGTTATTTTAAAATAAATTCTTATACGAATAAACTCCTTTTTTTCTAATATATTTTACAATTAGACTCTACGCAAATTTTTCTGAACCGATCTCCCTATTTAGTACGGATTTAAAGTACAATTTATTTACACGAATTTTCCGGAACCAATCTCCTTCTTTAAGGACTTAAAGTCTCTATTTACTCGGTTTTACTCAAGAACCCATCTCTTGTCAAGTTCAAAGTCTTTTTACGGCCTCTTCAATTCATTTTATTTTTCCATCCGCGATTCATCACAGAACGCACCTACCACATAAACCACACACAACCATACACTACCCTACCCCTTACCCTTATCACAATACATTTTTACCCCAAAACAAAACCGATAATCCCCTCATTATTTCAAAACCATACAAAACCAATTTCGGGCCCACACAAAACCAAAAACCGAGGTCTTTGACCGCATGCGAACCGGGAATGCATCAGCTCTGGAGCCGGAGCGGGGGGCAGGAGGCGGGGTGGGGGCCCGGCAGAGGGGGCCCGCTGAGCTCTGTGTGCGCTAGTCCGTCGAGGGGCAACTCGTGCCGCGGCCGCATGGCCTCGTCGCGGGAGGCTGCGCCCCCGCTCAAGGTCGCCGTCGCCCCCAAGGCCGCCGCTGGCCCCATCCGCTGCCTGTTCCTGTGCGAGTTCCATCCCAGGGCCGGCAGGAGGATTACGTGCCAGGTGCCCGACGGTTACGTCTCCAAAGATACCTTCGATACCGTCAGCCACTATATCATCCCGAAGGTTCAGCTGCAGAGGTGTATTCTTACTGTGTGAGTTTTTTTTTTTTTGGTATCGTGATTTATTATTTTGTTTATGTTGGCGCGTTATCGGTCATGGCCCGCCTTTGTGCGGTATACGCCCCCTCCGTTCGCGCCTTTATTTTCGAATGCGGTTTATTTTCGGGAAAGTATTTCGGGTGTTTTTAAATTGTGGAAATAATGTCGCAGACGGATTTGTTTATTCGAATGTGTGTCGTTTCGAAATATTCATCGCTTTATGAATATTTATTAGGTGCGTCATATGGTTTGCATTTTCGATCTTGAAGGATTTATTTTTTGTGAAAAACTTACATAACTTATCCGATAAGAATAAAGATACGAGTTTGTGTGAGAAACAGGTTTTCGATACTGAACTTTTTGTTTGCTCAATTGGACTCGATTGATTATTTTATTTTTTCAGAACACTTTTGGATTCGAAAATACTCGGCTTCCCGGTGCAGATTGAAAATAAGAAATATCCTCGAAATGCGTTTTATTTTAATTTGTGTTTCGTCTGCGACGCTTGGGCTAGAACGGTTCATTATGAACCCGTCGTTAAAAAGCTGACTGAATATTTGGTATTATATTTTCCCTAGATATTTTTAACCTTTCGATTGCTTCGAAAATAGTAATGCCTCTTTTTGGATTGTAGCTTTCTATGGAGTTGGAAAATGAGTGGTTGTCGAAACAGTCGCAGTCGGGAGATTCCGGTTCTCTCGGGATGCTCATGAGACAAGTAATGCAAGATTTAAATTCAAAAAAGATGTGCACTTTGTCTGGTGAGTTATTATTATTGTTGTACTAGTTTCAATTATACTTTTGTCTACATTTTTTTTGTTATTTTAGAAGGAACAACCACCACACATTTGACTGTCGTACAAATAAGTTCTGATCCTGATCCAGTTCAGGATCATCAAGTACCTGTGTTTATATTCAATCGTGATACTTTTGTGCCTGATCAATGGGATCTAACTACAAATCAAGTAATTTTCTGATTATTTTTAATTGTTTTATTCAACCATAATAAAAAGTAAGAGAATGAGAGTGTGCATGTAGCTTATTGATTTCTGGCGTTTTGATTTTAGATTTTACCGTATATCGATGGATTCAATCATATTTCTAAAATAGCAGCTCTAGCAGATGTGGACTCTAATCTAGTGAAATCGTGTCTCCAAAATTTAGTGTATTACGGAGTCGTCACTCTCATACCAATATTTCAATATTGTGCTGTTTATTGTGCAACTCCAAAATTGAGACAACTCGCTATGTGTAAAGGATTGCAGAAAAATTGTGTTGAATATTGTTCGCGATCAGGCATGTTTATTTCAAATAATTTTTTTTGTTTCTTTTTCTGAAAGCCATTCATTTTGTCTATCATTTTTAGATTATATTTTATTTCCTTTTCGTTTCATATAAGTAATGTATATAATTTACAATAATTGTATTCAACAGCTCGACAACCTGCTAGTTTGAAAAGTATTATTTGCATGTATGCTGGAATGACCTATGGAACGACAATTAGAGATTTATGCATCCGATTTAATCCCCAAGCGCTCGGAATTAATGAAAGAAAACTGGTGCAATTCGGTGTGATAGAAGGTTTGATACGACGGATTCAAAAGGTAGATAACATAATAGAAATTAGCTTTCATATATTTTTTCTGTATTTATCAAATATACTTGAATTTTCAGTACCCAGTCACGGTTAATAATGATGGATCTGATAATGATAGCAGTAGTAGTATTTCTAATAAATTGTATACTGGATTAATCTCACTAGATGAGTTGTGTTGTCAAAACGGTGTGACCATGGCTTTCCTTGAAGAGCAACTGGAAAGAGATCGTAATATTTCTATGTTATGGAAATGATTTCAACAAGTCCTCGAGATTCATCAATATATATTGCGAAAACCTTGAGATATTTTTTACTCTATTGAGAAATACTAAAGACCATTGCCTTTTTCATATTTTCGCCACTGAAGTGATTCTTGTTAAACAAAAAAATCTTAGTCATAATCAACATAGCTTGTTTATTTTTCATAAAACATTATATAAATATTCATTATGGAAACGGGTCTTATATGACATGTCGACATTGTTAAATGTTTTATAGATTTATAGTATTTTTAATGATAAATGATAAAATTCTTGAAATTAAAATCCAGGTGCCATATTTAAACATTAAAGCAGTGATCAGCAGCCTGTAACTCACAGGTCATCGACTAACATAAAACAACATTTGACTGAAAAATGAATAACTTTTAAATGATTTGCAAAGCAGACAAAAAATTGAAATTCATGACTGAAGTTGGTAATATATTGACCAAAAACTACTAAAATAAATTCTAAGTCAAGAAAATTGATAAATAGATGACTGAAGTGTTTTTAAATTTTGTGTATTGAAAATAAAGTATTCTACTCAATCTAAGGTTGCTGACCATTATGTTAAAATAAGCTCAGAGTATATTTGTATAAATTAACCCCATTTTTTTTGTTAATATTATATACAATTTTTCTGTATTAAGTGTTGGTCTTGTTATATATTTTTGAAATATTTAATGTAATAATTATGTAAATATTTGACAAAGCTTTGTAATTTTCAGTTTTAAAATCTAGCTCTAACATTTTGTTGATATTAAGGTACAACTCACAGAAAAGTACCATGAGTAAATTGAGTTCTAGTCTTAAATCAGTCAAAAGTATTTTATTCAATTATTCCGCCTTTAATAATTCTTATTGAATTTTCTTTTCCAAATTTATGTATTTTTTTTTCAGTGTTAAATTCTAATAAATTTTATGAGACATATTGCTCACCAATTAGTAACTCTTTATTCAGTGTGAATTTGGCATATTTTTAATAATTGTTATTTGTATCCAATTTAGGTAATCTACAAAATAATGTGTTCATTAATTTTAATCTTTGTAATTATCGTTAATCTTGAAAATATATTTTTCTACATTTTTCAATTTTTTCTTGCCTTTAAAAATATTTTTATCGATCCAATCAAAATATGAAAAAATATTTGTTATATTATCCACAAAAATCTATTTTACTAGCAGTGGGGAAAAAAACAAATATATGGATTTTGCATTTTATTTCATAATTTATTGTATTATAAATCATGCATATACACGCTACATATGTATAAATGCTTGAATATACCAAACAAAACAATTAATTACTTTTAGATTTACATATATACAAAAACTAGAACATTCTGAGAAATTAATTTAAAATATACATATCACAGTCTTATAGAATAAATCCACACATGTATATATTAACATCAGCGAACAAATAGGAAAATGTCAATTGATGGTGGCACACACTTCTTCAATTCATTAAATATAATTTTCATCAGATATTTGTAAAAATAAATATTTTCAGCGAAGATTTGTAAAATTATGCATATGTGAGCATCTTGAAATGGAATGTCTTTAAAATGCCTCCAGTATATACAATCTCTATGGTGTATATTGCCATCTGGTATTGTAAGGAGGCTCTGGCAAGCAGAGCCAAAGCCCGTGCTAGGCAGGTAAAACATCTGGTCGAGCAACCGGCGACGGCACAGACGGCGCTGCTCCCTCCTGTTGTTCGCGTTGCTGACGCCTTCGCTGTTTGCTCCACAATTCATGACAATCCTGCCAGGTGGGTAGCTCGGGGGCTGGCATTCTTAATGAAAAAATATTTATTAATTATTCGGAATACTCTAATTGAGCTAATTGCAATTACTGTATAATAAAATAAAACTTACTGTTCTGGGACAATATTTTTCAGCCAAGAGCTTTTCAAAGCTTCTTCTGCAGTTATTCTACGATCAGGGTCCAATTCTAACATTTTATCTAATAAATCAAGAGCTGGAGTAGGCATAAAGCTAAATTCTTCTCGTACGCGCCTACGATGAATTTTCTTTGGTTTTAGTGTATGCCATAGAGGCAACTTAATTACTGAAGGCCATGCGGCTGGTGTAGGAGTGCCACAAAGCCTCGATATTAATTCTAATTGCATTAACTCAACCCCCGCCTATGTATTATAAAAAAATCACAATTAGTTGATATAATTGACAGGTCCATATTTTATGTTTATGATATATTTTTATAAATTACCTGAAACAAGGGATGTTTGAGAAATAATTCTCCTAAAATACAACCACAACTCCAAACATCTATAGCAGGTCCATATCGTTCTTCACCCAGTAAAAGCTCTGGTGGACGATACCAAAGTGTTATCACTTTATTAGTATATTGACGCTCCCGATCATCAGCATTGTATAATCGTGCCAAGCCAAAATCAGCTAATTTCACTTCACCTCTATAATATAGTAAAAATTAAGAAATTAGTTAATTAATTAGTTAAAAATGTACATATTAAAAAAGTAAACCATACCTGTTATTCATTAATATGTTGCTGCATTTAATGTCTCGATGTAAGAAATTTTTTTTGTGGCAATAGTTCAAACCATCTAATAACTGTCGCATAATGCTTGCATTATGTGATTCATTGAAATCCACCATCTTGGATTCCAACAGACCCATCAAGTCGTGGTCCATATATTCAAATACCAAATAAAACGAACCTTTATCCTAGAAATACATTATTATTAGTACCAACCTTCATATTATAAATAATGGTTATTTTTAAGACAAAAATTATCATCAATACCTTTCTAAAATCTAATGCATCTTGCTTGTCAGTAACTATTTCTCGCAGATTGACAATATTTTTATGATTAAGTTGCCTCAATATTTTAATTTCCCTTACAGCAGTTATGGGAAAGCCTTCTTTCTCATGCTCCAAACGAACTTTTTTGAGAGCCACAAGTTGTCCGATTCGTTTATCTCGTGCTTTGTACACTTGTCCATAAGTACCTTCTCCAATTTGAGCAATAACCTGATAACATAATAATAGAATATAAATGTAATGTGTGTAACTAACGAGAAAATAATAGACAACTGACTAAAATGAAAAATAAATTACTTCAAAAACGTCAACACATCTCTCTCCCCAATCTTTTCCAACTGTGTTGATGGTAGATCTAGAGCTGCGGCGTTTTAAAATCCGTGGCCTTCTAAATCGTTTGATAGGAGACGAAGGTTTTGTAGGCGAAGATGATGATTTTGTAGGTGAAGACATTGATTTAGAAGTGGAAGCAGTAGACCTTATATTATTGGATTGTGGAGGTGTCCTAATGGAATCTTCATCTCCACTCAAATCTTCAGATCCTGGTATAACTGCACATAAATTATATATTAATCAAAATTTTGATACTGACAATTTATATTTCTGTATAATAAAAAAGTACCTGGAGGCATTGGTAAAGTCATAATCCCCGATTTACGTTGAGGTTTAGCTTGTACTGGAGAAGAAGGAGATCCACTCCCTGGACTTCGTAATAAATCAGCTGCACTTAAATTAGGTGGCATTGGCAATCCGGCCAAGCCTCTAGGGCGAGAATTAGAGTTTGTACTTCCTCCAGTACGACTTCTGTAAACACCTTCAACAACACTACCATCAACCTGAAATAAATTATATGTTGAATAAAAATAAAAATAACAAAAACAGTTTCACATATGATAAATAAAATACTAGTATAAATTTTGATTGATCAAAATACAAGCTTTTTACAATAATGAGAAAAAAATTTAAAGGGACCAGTCACAAACAGTAAATGCATAGACTGGCTGAAAATTTGCATACATGCAGTCGATTCATTTAAATATTTCAAATGTAAAAATTTTCAAAGGAAATATGTCTTAAATTTCAGAATTTATTAATGGAAAATTAGAGAAAGAAAAAAAACTCATGAAAAAGTGAAATACGTATGCTGATTAATTTTCTAGTTTCAACGATTATGTTTTATTAATAAAAAAAAAATCACATATTAATTCCTATTCTTATAAATCAACGTTAACACGTTCATTTTATTTTAACTATAATAAAATAACATTCTTAATAACACAATTGCATGTAACAAGCATAAAAATTACCTTGACTATGGGTGGTAAAGGTGTTCCTCCGATGTGTATCAAATTGTTGACATCAGCTCCTTTTTTATTTTCAATTACACCATTACTAGTATCTTTCATAAGAAAATTGGATTGTTCCACACCAATTTTGACCGAATCAAAATCTGGCGGCGGTCGCAAAGGAAGAGTATTATTTGAAGTATTGGGCATTGGAATATCAACAACATCTAAATTTGGAATTTTAGGATATGTATCACCATTTTCGTTCATTGCTCCAGGTACACCTGACATTGAATTACTTTCCGACGTATCTTCAACAGAGAGTACTGTAACTTGGTCATTGTTTTGTTCTTCTTTTTTATCAAGGATTTCTCGCAGTTTCTGTTCAAAATAAATAACTTTAACATTAATGGAAATAAAAAAAATGTACACAAATAGAAACTCAACTAAAATACATATTCTTAAACCATCATAAGAATATAAAAATAAAAAATATAACGACAGAATAAATTAAACAAACAGTACAGGAAATTCTGGTCGTAATATAATAGTGAAATATATTTGCTGTACATGATATACAGAATTATATTAGGAACTCTCATTATAGAGAACGAGTTTTCATGAACAAATAATATTTGAACAAAATCAATTTCAAATCAAGTATATTTTGAATTACTTACTGTTGACTATTTTACAGCAAACGTTGATTAGAATTGCAAAATGTTTGATTTTCACAAAATATATATTGAATAATGGTTAATTATTAGTACAAATCGTGCATATTTCAAACATGAAAACCCAACACGAATGAATAGTTTATAATTGAAAACTCACTTGATCTCGTTTTCGTTTGTCTTTGATAAGTTCTGCAAATAAGCTAGTGTCATTTATTTTTTCTTCCAAATCAATCCTTCTGTGTAATACAGGGGGGGGTATAGAGTCTACTCTGTTTCTAGATGTGCTAAAGTTTAAAAAAAAAAGGTCATAGTAAAATATCAGAATCAGAAATTACAATAATTTTAATAATAAAAATCATTTATTCACTATTAAATAAATAATAAATAAAAAAATTCACAAACTCAGTACCTGTTAGATGGACTGCGATGTCTCGGACGATGTCGAACAGGACTGCAGACGGATGAACGCCGCCTAGATCGAGATCGTCTATCATCTGAATGCCGACGTTTTGATCCGCGACTTCCACTGTGTGATCTATCATCATAATTTACATTTTTATATAGAATAGTTTTATTTAGTTTATAAACGTAAATTTGTAAAAACCATTTCAATACATGAAATTCATTAACAATACCTTCTAGAATGCCTATTTCTATCTCGGTCCCGGAGAGATCGATGCCGTCGACGCTCCTTTTCGCCTCCTCTATGTGAACGTTCAGATCGATTACGACGAGGACTCGAATGCGACGGAGAATCTAAAACGATCAAATTTAAAGTTAATCAGTTATGAGATGTCTAGTATGTTCGGATATTATTGAGAAAATTAATAACTGACAACTGAGTAAAAATTATTCTGCAACAAGACAGAATAAGGATCGGAAACGAATAATTGTGAAGTGAATAAAGAAAAGAAAAGCTTACCGTTGATCACCATTGGAATAGGACTCGCGTTTCGTTGTCTCCAATAATCTCTCGAGCTGTGAGTGGAATCTTTGCCCCCAGAATAAGCGTCGTCGCAGTCGATCTGCGGCAAGTAATTGCTCGGCGGCTGTTGCGGGGTGTGCGGAGACAGAGGCGTGATTCTTCTACGAATACCGAAACACACAAGATTCGTCCGTTATTCACAACAGTCCACAGACAAAACACGTAAAGAAAACGAAGGTACAATTGAAATTACCTGGGAGACAACTCGATGGGGGGCGACTTGGGCGGCGAATAACTGTTGTGACTGATGTCGCTGGCGATCGTCAGCCTCCGGGGCGGAGGTGAGCGCTTGATCGGAGGCGGGGTGGACGAAGAGATGGGCGAGCACGAACCGTTCTTCTGAGCGTGTCTCGGGGAACGAACCTTGCTCCAGTCGGAAGGCACTTTGTTATAGTTAGCGTTCGTCGCGGAAAGCGCGCGATTGCGATCGCGATCGTCACTATTGTGCACTCGGTCTACCTCGGGCGACAGGATGATGTCGTCCGCGGACACGCTGTCCAAACTAGCCGTCCTCGAGCGATGCTTGGACTTTTTCTTGTGCTTCTTCTTATCTCTCTTGCGCTTATCTTTCTTCTTCCTAGACTTCATATCTTCGTTGTAGTCGTCCAGCGAGGATAAGGGAATGCGCGAAACGGTCCTGTCCGCCTTCCTGGCGGCGTCGCGCTTCTTCCTGGGGCAGCGTTCGGCGTTCGCGTACTCGTCCCTCCTTTCGGCATAGGAATGAACGTGGTCCCTCCTGTACGTGGAGCCGGAGTCGGAGCGGCCGCTCGCCTCGCTCTGGATCTCCCCCGCCTCCGGAGCGGAGAGGTCCTCCGAGCTGACGTCCGAGTACTCGACCAGCGGTTTGACAGCCGAGCTGGACCTGTCCAAACTGTCGCTGTCGGCCCTCGAGCGGCGCTTCCTGCGGGACCTCTTGGCCTCCCGGTACTTGGCGCCGTGTCGGGAGTGCCGCCTGTCCCTGGAGCGCTCCATCGCTCACGTTCCGGAGCGGAGCATGTCGGTCTGGAGGCGAGGCTGCCGTTGAAACACGCGTCGGGGGGTCAAAATGGGGGTCGCTCACCTGGGGTCGCTGCGAGGGGCGAGGGGCGGAGGCGCTCGCCAAGGGCGTCCGCCGAGGGGCTCCGGAGGGGGCCCCGAGTCTCCGCCGAGGCGATCGCCGGTCGGCCGCGAGATATCGACGGTCTTTTTATTCTGAGGGTTCTTTCGATCGTTAGACGGCTTTCGAGTGCGGATCACCACCGCCCTCGCACCCTCATTCGGATTCAAGCCCGGCCAAAAACGCCGCTATTCATTATCATCCGCCATTTGCTTTTTCATCATAGCGATGCGCGATCGCATATGAGGACGGCTTCCGTCAGGCTGGCCAACCGACCGCCGCCTACGTCGGACCGGCGTTTCGCGTACATCTTTTTTTTTTTTTGTGAAACGTGACTAAATTTTCGCCAATACCGCGACTTAAAAATATTATTACTCTGTTAAAATAACGAAACGATGGCGGCGAGTGGAAAAATATTGCCGTTCGTACCAATTTTATCGCGACGTAATAAAAATCGTCTGACTTTTCCATTTTTTTTATTTTATTTAGTTTCATCGTCATATATCATGCCATATTATAATTTTACAATTACAATCAAATATCGGTCGCCTCGAAACGAGATAAATATGCAGACCAGCTCAATTACGATGACTAATTAAGACTGCATTTTTCAAAAATACTACACGTCGAGACGACCGAGATCACTATAAATAAACATACAAAATATAGGTAACGAATAATATGACTAGTTCAGAGTTAAATATTTAAACGAGGAACTTAATTACAGTATATCGCCGAAGTGTACGAAAAGTAATGTGTAGTGATATTGCCGTTTGCATAAACGGCATTTAAATATAACGCTCAAACGCATCTTTTTTTCGCAAAAGTAATAATAAAATTATCATTTTGACTTTGTAGCTAGAAATTTTATGCATTTTTATAAAATAATATGTAAACAAAATTACATACCCTCTTACAAAATTTGCTTTATTATCCTAATTAAAATGGAATAATCGTTACTGAACACTTTCATAAATGTATAAAATAAATTTATACCACATAAATATGTACAAATTCCAAGCATATAAAACATTACATATTCAAATTTGAGTGATTACATTTAAAGATTAAAATGTAAACTGTATCGAACAAGATGACAAAAATAAATATTATATTAATAAGATCTATAAAACGATAATAAATCAAAAATATACAAAAACTCGTAAAAAAGAAAAACACAAACATGAAGAAATAAACAAATAATCATAAAATTAGTCGAACAATCACTATAGATTCTTTTTATGAATTGAGAATACGAATGATAATTGTGTAATTATTATAAGTAGATTACACGATGGATTAAAATATCTTTTAATCTAATCCAAAACAAGTTAACCTGGTACTTTTGTTCATAAGTAGTTCTGTTCCATGTTCATAAATTACAATATTTTGGACATTCAACCAGTACAAACTTCCGAATGTTCATCCCACGCTGAAACCTAAAAGAATAAAATATTAAATCTCACGGCAAATAAAAATAAGATCGAGTTAAGTTACAAATATATTTCGAAAAAAGCATTTACTTGACATTCTCTACTGCAATACCATTGGTTTGCACAACCGGCACAAACAAATTGGGCTTCTCGTTTACGACAGCCCTGACATTCAGGAACTTCACTTTCATTCAATTCTAAAGAACTATTTGCTAATTCTTTGTTATTGGTGGGATTATCCCTACCACCTTCGTCGATTACAAGGGGTCGATCAGCACTATCCTCTTCTGGTTCGGTTTCATCAAATTCATCCTGAAATTATTTAATAGTATTTCTATACTGAAGTTTTTTATTCAAATTCAAAATCTACAACATAAAAACAATACAGCTACAAAGAATCACACACCAGCTGTAATATTTCTGTTTGACTTTGATTCATTGTATTGTTGGAAGTTGTGGGTTGTACAGCAGTTATAGTAATTTCACTTGATGTCTAAAATCATATAAATGTTTAATTTAATTAGTATATGAATATAATATAATAATTATGATAAATAACACCTGTATACCTTTTGTTGAACATAATTGTTTGTAGTACTAACGGAGTTGACTGATCGTCCAACATTTCCCGGAGTATTTTTTTCGGGAGCAGTGAGTAATTGTGCTAGTGTGGGGGAAAATGTTGAAAAACGATTTTCTTGTCGAGGTTGTGACTGAAAATTACATAAAAGTTTTGCATAATGCATTTTTTCTATAAATCGTTACATCATATTTTATAACTATAAAACCTTAGTTAATATTCCATGAAGTAATGAATTTGTTTGTTGCTGCTGCTGTTGTTGTGAGATTTTTGAAGGAAAAGATGAACCACTAACATTACCCCCAACAGGATGTAACGTTACATCTGGATATGGCGGTGGTGGATGCAATTTTGTGTTCATGCAATTTGCTTGTTGTCCGGTAATATTAGCAAATCGAACTAGAACATCTTTAAAACTCATGCCATTTGGTAGACCTCCAGCTTGGTTCAAAACAGCATTTTGTTGAAGAGACATGCTATCGACTGGTGACAAATGTTGAGTCTAGAAAAACCAAATAAATTTAAAGTTAATTACAAAACTGATATTACAAAAAATTTATGTTAAAATCCTTCTCACGATTTCAACATTAACTTACATTATCTAAATTTCCAAACAACAACCCGAGGTCTGCAGCGTTGTGATCGGAATGTGGCATCGGTAAACGATTACTAGAAATCTGTGGGTTGAGAACAGACTTCATTCTACGTCCTCTTCTAGGTACTGTATCAGGATACCTTTGCCGATGATCAGCAATAATAGATTGAACATCTTTCACAGCACCCTGACGACCTTTCTGAGAATTGTATCTATTCGATTGTCCATTTAATTCAGGAATATGAAACCCTGGCAATCTGTGATTAGGAATCATCACAGGTTTGGGCAAAATGTTCGGTTTATTATTGTATATATGTGGATTCAGATGACCGTCGAAATTAGAATTATTCATATTGGATTGACAATACACACTCGAACTAACGGGAACCATCATTAGACCACTACTGTTTAATTGAACCGCATTCCCACTCACAGAAGACACATTTTTATTTTTAAGTCTACGAACTTCATCATTTTTATCTTCCACACAAGTTTTATTTAATTCAAATATTTGTTTATTTAACAGGTCTTTATTCAAATCGGTTGAATTTAATACTTTTTCGGCAGACATAATATTTCTTTTTCTCAAAAGACGTAACAAGATTTCTTCCTTAACCTTGCGCAAATGTATCAATTGATTCCATTCGACTTCTTTAGAGTTGGCTAATTCACGCAACATTTCAATTTCTGCAGCGAGATTTTCCGTGTGCTTATTAATTTCTTCTTCGTTGGAACACGAAATATTAGATAAATATTCAGACAACAGTATGTCATGTTTAGGAAAAGTGTCTTGAAGTTCTTGACAAAGTTTTTTCGATGGACAATGATCAGTCTTGTTGTCTGAAATCCCCCGTTTTACCGCATTGTGCTAAAAAATAAAACATACATAAAAAACGAATGATGTTATTTATATTTAATTTTATTTTAATTATTTTATACATGGGATAAGTAAACAGGAACCGATTAAAAAGACCAGTTCAAACATAAGATTTATGTGATAATGTTATGTAATGATAATAAAGTTAAACATTTCATTGACTGATTAGAACGACAAATAAATAATTGTGTCTAATAAGTCAGAATTGGAAATTGATAGTACCTTATTTTTTCCTTCATCAGGTACTACATGGTTACTTTCATTTTCAGATTCCCCAGACAGACAACCTTCATCTTTGAGGCATAAATTTTCATCACAAGAAGGAACAAATTCGTTAAGATTTATAGCAGAATCATCATTTTGTTCAGGTTTATCTATCACTATGAATTCGGCTTTTTCTTCTGGTTGCGTTTCTTTTCTTGCGCAAGTTTCCTGAATAGCATCTTCGCCATTTTTAACACTCTCCTTCTGAGCGTCTGTATCTTTTTCTGACTCGATTGGCTGATCGCTTCTTTCATCTAAAGTAACCTGAACGGTTGGCTCTTCACAATTATCTATAATCAATGTTTCCTCGCATTTTTCATTAGTTTTATCTGAAACTGAAATATATACTTATAAAATAGTTAAAATAACACAATTGATGAAATAAGAACTGAGAGCTTTAAAGAAGTGTGTAACGATAAAATAAAAGATTTAACGAATATGAGTAAATCATTTATACCGTGTTTTTCCAACTATAAAACTGCTCCCAAAATAAGCCCTACCACGATTTGTTAGATTCATGTAATATAAGTCCTACTGACAAACCGAACAGCTGATCGTAGGTAAGGTGCCCTTTTTTTTAACCAATCAGAAAATCACATATCAATCGATCAAAAATTAATTTTGCGACGGTAATAAACTTGAGACAAATTGCTAGAAGAATTCAAAAACTCAAATTGTGGGTTAGATAGATTTCTTCAGACAGAAATTGGTCTAAGAAAATTGACAACATTATTCAAGTCAGATGATACTTTGATAATGAAACGTGCGCTCCAATTTGAAATTTTTGTTCAAAATATGAACTTTTTTACATTATTGCAATGGACAAAACCGCTGGGTTTATGAGTAATGCACCTCAAACAACAATCGGCCAGAAAGTTGCCATGTCAATTTAAAATTTTTCTAATACAATATAATCTTTATTTGAATTTCATAATATTTTGAATAAATGTAAACGATTTGTATACAAATACATAAGTATTTAAAAGTACCTGTGTGAAATTTTATATTAATAATAATACTAATACATTAATACAGAATTTTAAATTAATAATGCAATACTAATAAAGCGATACATTTTATTTTCTTAAATAAATATGTAAGTATTAAATGTTATGTATGAAAAAATTATGGCTACCTCTGAAAATAAGTCCTGGGGCGTTTTTTGGTACAAAATTAATATAAGACCTGTCTTGTAGTTAGAAAAACACGGTGGTAATACTCTAATGTTTAAACTGAATAGTTTTGAAAGTTTACCCATAACCATTTCAAAGAACGTATATATTACAGAAGTAAGCAATAGATAAATTTCACGACAAAAATTAGTATTAAATAGAAAAACATGAACACTATTAGAACACTATTTCCCTACAATAACAGAAACTATTACGAAGAACTCGGCGGGATAAATTAAAAAACAGACCTGTAACGAACGGTGCAATTTCGACATTCACAGTCGCCAACGAAGACGAAGGTTCCGGAGAAGGCGACAGAGGACCAGAAGCGTCCTCGTCCGGGGGCGCAGCCGCGGCCTCCGTCACGGGAGGCTCCCGGGGGTCGGGAGAGGCGGGCGGGGGCGCGGGGGCGAGGGGCCCGCGCCTCCTTCCGGGGCCGAGAGGGCGGAGTCGGGGGCGCCGGGAGCGGAGTGGCCTCCGCATCCTCGCGCGGGGGGGGGGCTCCCGCGGGGTCGGAGGGGTCGGCCTCGGGCTCGGCGGGGGCGCAGCCCGGAGTCAGGAGGTCGTCCGCGGGGGGCCCAGCGGCGGCGCAGGCCATGTCGCGCGCCGCCTAAACATTCCCCGCACGTCTGCCCCTTCGCCAGCTAGCTGTCTCTTTCTCGTGTTGGAGCGGGTTAGAAAGACGAGCATGATGTGGGTGTTTGAAGTTTTACGCAGGTTTCGAATTGTGAACGGAAAACCGGGGAAAACTGATTTTTTTAGAAACTGGGAAAAATGTCGGTTTATTTAGGTTCTGCGGAAGGTATTTGGATATTTAAATATTCGTAAGTTTGAATCTTTTTGAAAAGGTTATCGTTTCTTTTATGAAACATTTTTTGGAATTTGTGAAATAGTCGATTTTTGTAAATGTATGGTTTTTTTTGAAAATTCAAAGCCGAACCAAAAACTAGAATCGTACTTAAATATATTTTTTGTAACCTTTTTGTCGGGCCACCGTTTTTTGCTGAACCGTATCGTAAATTACGGTTTGAAGTCCTAGTTTTACGTAGACGTTTGCCCAAAGGGCAAGTGAACTCACAACAATAGAACTCACCGATAGGAGAACACACGATACTAAAACCCAAATAAGAGAACTCACTGATAGTTGTGTGTTTTACTATCGTTTGGACAAATGTATGGTCACGGAAGTTTTCGGATTTTTTGTGGCTCTTTTAAGTTTCATTTTTTTTTTATCGTTTCTGAAATGTTTAAAATATGTATATCAATATGAGATATTAAAGTATAAGTGTTAATTAAAAGGTATATTTCATTTTATCATATTTTGACGGATAAAAATAAAGTTATCGAGTTATAAGTACTTATACTTATAAGAAAAATTTATACATACAATGAAGAAACAAAAGGTGTTTAGAAGGATAGACGGACCAAATAAAAAGAATAAGAGTCAACAGTACGAAGGTCGCACAAATAAGCAAGAAAAAATAGGAAAAAAAAACCTCTTTATTCAAGCTTTTTATTTATCCTTAGCCGTGAAACAATAAAGAACACCATATTATGATTTTGAAATTCAAAATTTTTAAACAAGAACAAAAAATAAAATAACACATTAGGAAATATTAATTTATTTTTTAAATATTACATGTACATTTCCTTAGCTTTTAATTGCACAAAATAAATCATTTTCACTTTTGAAATCTGAAAAATTATCTGTTCATTGATTTTATAAATATATGTATACTAAATACTTATTTATAGAAATATATTAATTTTTAATACAATTATTAAACAAATTAATTGAACTGTGTACAAACATATAAATCTAGTTATTTAGGATAAGTAAGTCAATAGATATATGGCAATTTCACAAGAATTTTATTATCAATTAAGGTGATGCGACCACGAGCAGATTGCCACTTTTCGCTTTCGCTATGTTCGGATTTGGTCCCGTAGTCACTTCGATTGTTCCCGCTTGTTTTCCGCTGACTAGGTTGTGGGAAATTCTGAAACAGAATAAAATTAAGTAAAAGGATTTTAAATTCATATGTCAAAACTTTTTTGTAAAAAAAATTAATATAAAACACTTACGATCCAGTATCAACGATGACCAGAGACTTAGGTTTATTAGTAATTTCTATAATCTTCATCACGCACTCTATTACGTGAGAGACAGACAAAATAAGGTCACCCTTAAAATTAGATAAAAAGTATTAATTGGAAATGTTTAAATAAATAAGATACTTAATTGTGTTTAATGTTTTTCATAATTACTTTGTCTTTTTTAAGTTCTGCTGGAATTTTGATCAGTAACAAACCATCGTTTTCACTAGTGACGACAAATTCTAAAACGTTAATGGGTAACTTGTGTTTCACTTTAAAAGTTTTTTTGACTTCGAGTAAATAAATAGCCTTATTGGTGACTATCATTACTCTATCGCGGGGTTTATATTGTTTACGATCATATTTTATGGCTGATGTTGTATATTTCACTGTTTCGTCTTTTGTTAGAGTAGTCGTTTTGAATTCTTGCATCAAAGGGAATTGTTCTTGTGTTAATCTTTGTTCTTTGTACCATGGACCAACACTCTTCTGATAACTCTTCTTTTTACCTAACATTTAAATTAAATTTTTACTAAAAATATCTTATTATAATTATGTTTGAACTTATAATAGATCGATTACCTTTGAATATTGATTCAGCCAATATTTTCAGTTCGATTTGTTTCTTTTTTGCTGGATCCAATTTCACACGATATATGCGTGCCAAATGATTACGATGCATCTTATGTAAATGTTCGGATGCTTCTTTGCATGCAAATGGGCATGGTGGCCAGGATTTATCAAGAATGTGTTTCGGTAAACTTTTCGATAGTTTTTTGAGCCAATGAGACTTAGCAATTTCGATAAAGTTCAGGTTATCCTCATTGGGAGGCCCGTTTCTGGTAATGAAACCTTTAATAAATCTTCTTATGGTTTCAGCAGCTTTCTTTCTTTTTTCCCTTTCTAACTGAGCTAAATATCGTCTCACCCATTTTTGAATCACAATAGCCGCTCTTCTCATTTTTATAAATCTACGACGCTGCATCAACCCCTTCCAATGCGATTGTATTATTGAAGCAATATCATTTTTCTTTTCTTGGAAAGAATCTTCTGTATTGAATAATGTCTTAGGAAACCGAATGAATAACTTTGTTCTGTAATAAAATATTTAGTGAATTTTTATTTAAATTTGTTATTTTCATATGTTTCATTGAATTACATACATTCCCAATCTATATTCATCTTCTCCATAGTTAAGGGCTTTTATTAATTCTTTGACTCCTTCTTTGGGAACACCTTTGTAGTTAGGCCAAGTGCTTTTGGAAAGACATTTATATCTTTGTAAAAATAGTTCATAAGGTCGGCGATAAGCAAATCCTGCGCGTCTAACTCGTAAATTTTCCATCAAACCTAAATATTTCACTTGATGAGAAACTATTTGATCATCAAAACGACCTAAAGCAAAGAAAAATAAATAAATTGAATCTCAAAATCTAGTAAGAATGAAAATTTT
This sequence comes from Hydropsyche tenuis, assembly GCA_009617725.1. Lineage (NCBI taxonomy): Eukaryota > Metazoa > Arthropoda > Insecta > Trichoptera > Hydropsychidae > Hydropsyche > Hydropsyche tenuis. The sequence continues at coordinate 601,834 of VTON01000011.1, read as the reverse complement.
TATCATATTCAATTTTACCTTCGGTCTGTAAGTCATTGGGTTTGATACATCTCACATATGATGGCTCTTTTCCCATCAAGATTTTTATTAAGTCGTTGAGTGAATTTTTAAATTGCGTAACAGCAGTTTCTGGTCTCTTTTTGCTGTGGTCATTAGTTTTAAAACAAGAAACAATTATTGAATTACTTGAAGAAGACATGACCTCACGAAGATCTCTAAATAGTAAATCATTATTCTTTTCAAGAAAACCGTTGACATTGTATGTTACTTCTCCAGCATAGTGCAATAAACAAAACTCCTGAAAAAAGAAAATTAGAAAAAATCCAATATTATCAATGATCATTTAAGTTAAAATTTTTAAAAAATAATGAAAATAATTACATCTCTTCCCATAGTTTTTTGAGTTTTTATATCTGCTTTCATATGTCCAATAAAATGAGGATGAGTTGTAAGTTGATTATTCATTTTGGCAAGAAAACTCAAATCAGTCGGGTCACCAGGGCGTACACATTCTTCATCCATAAAAGCTATGATACCTAAAAAATAATTTTGAATTATAAACATAGCTAGATCAAAATAATATTTATTCATAATTTTAAATATAGACGATGAATACCTTTATGTTTCTCTTCAATCAAATCGCAGATAACTTGGTTATTAAAGTATGCAACAGGTTCCCATACAATACCTTCTTTTAAATATTCTTCTTGTTCAGATTTTAATGTTAGGTGAATGAATAATTGTTGAAGCTTTTCATTACAAAAATTAATGCAAAATTGTTCAAAGCTACAATATATCGAAGAATTTTATGAATATATATATTTATATCAAAATAAAAATCATTAAATTATTGACAAAAACTTTACCTATTTTTTTTGAAAACTTCAAATCCGTAAATATCCAAGATTCCAATTACTGGGTTTACACTCCTTTCTATCGGTTGCAATGAATTATTAAGTCTAGATACAAGCCATGTAAATAAACGATCGTAAATGGCCTTTGCAAGTGCGTTACGGGCAAATTGAGCCAAATCTCCAGTGAGAGGACTAGTAACAACATCGCCCCGTGCCTCAATAGTTCGATGAGTTAATGCATCACGCAAAGCTGACAGATTACATCCCAAAAGCTAAATGATATAATAAGACAAATAAAAATTATTGTTGAATTATTATGTTTAGAAATAATCATTAATGTTGCATACCTTGGAAATAGATTCAGTATAACTATCTTGATTTGATACTTCAGCATTTCCTTTATCGTTTTCTACAAATTTTACATTTCCTACATGAAGTATGCTAGCAATAATATCAAATATTTCATTTTGATGCTCTTTACTAATCTCTATAGTGTCCATTGCTTTCATAACAGTTTTGAATTGAATAGCATCTTTGTTTTTTAAATTTGCATCGATTGCCTGAAAATTAATGAAAGATTAAATTGGTTTGCTCTAAAGTACATAATTACAAAAATTAAAATAATAAAAACTTACAGCTTCCTTGGTGTAATTGTACAATTCTGGTTTCCCTTCAAGCATCAAACGATTAAGCGTACTTGGATCTGCACCAGCCAGAAGTTGGTAAAATACATGAAAATTTCTTTCACCCTGAATCTGACCAACAACTCTAGATTTTTCTAATAAATAATTTATTATATTTCCTCCCACTGGTCCTCCTTCATAATTGAATTGTATATCCATATATTTTCCAAATCGACTAGAGTTTTCATTTCTGTTGGTTTTGGCATTTCCAAATGATTCAAGCACTGGATTACTTTGAACTAACTTTTCTTTGACAGTTTCTACATTTTTTAAATGTCCTGTCCTAGCAGCGATATATTCAATAATTTTCTTAGATGATTCAGTTTTACCTGAACCCGATTCACCTAAATAATAATAATTGTTATTAATATCTTTGTTTTGTATAATGTGAAAATTTATAGAATACAAATTTGACAACAACCTGATATAAGTATACATTGTTCTCTATGCTCATCTTTCAAAGATCGGTAAGCATTATCAGCAATGGCATATCTGCCGTAGTTGAAAATTTAATTAGTCAAAAGAAAAATAAATTATATAAATAAATCAATAGTTAATAATTACATGTGCGGAGGAGCTTCAAAGAAATGACTCCTTGAATATTCTTTAACTTGAACATCTCCATATATTGATAAAGTTTTGTAAGGATTTACAGCAAGAAGTACTTGCCCAATGTAAGTCTATAAAATAAAAACGTAAATAAGCATATAGTTCAATTCGAAAATTAAATATAAGTAAATTATGTTATAAAATTTTATGAACCAACTAACATAAATCAAGTTCTCTTTGTAACGTTTTCTCAAGTTATCAATAAATGCCTCCTCACTTTGAAAATTTTCTAATAAGATAAAATCTTGCACACCAACTAGGTCACGATTGTGCAAATTTTTTTCCATGTCTGGTCTGGGCCGTCTGAAAAAAGATTAAAAACATATATCGACTTAAGCTAATTTAAATTATTGTATTATATTTACACCAATGTGAAGGACTAATAATTCGCTATACATAAAAATCAGATAACACAAAATTTTTATCACGTAATACGAAAAACCACACACGATAACGTGCAAATATATGAATTAAGTTAGATTTCGAAATATATTAAATAACAATCAAATTACACCCCGAACGTATTCGACGATCAATCACAAAAGCTCAACATTTGTCCGAGTTTCATCAATTTACGATAATATCAAATCTTATAAATGATATCATCCATTTTTACACGCACTCAATGCAAGTTACCCATAATAATCAGCGGAAAAAAAATCGATTTATCATACGATATTGAGATGTGACCCGATCCTGATAAAATACACGAAGTCAGATACCATTGACATATTTTTCGTAGGCACTCAACATGCAACCACTTAAATATAATTGCTTCTATTCGAAACAGAAAGTGAATCGATTCACCCGATTAATTTTATAATTAGCGGAAAATCAATATCAATATATGTAAATAATTTCTAATACACTTTTCATTCGAATAAAAAACAGATTAACATCTGCGAATTTTCAATTGATTTTCACTGTTATTATAATAGTATATAGAACATTATACAAAAACCGTTTATGGTAATGCACGACTCATCATCGTCAGCAGGCCGGTGACTCACGAAAGCATGAACTCACCTAGGTAACCTTCGAGGAGATCCTTGGCGGCCACCGTTCGCAACGAGCACCGCTCAACTTCTGGCGACCGATATCGCTATCGGCTGATACCAGCTTCTGGTATCGGCGGTCTTTGCCGATATTTCCCGCCTCTTTGTGTTATTATTTTGGGCTTTTGGAGTATGTGACAGACAGGACGAGTGGTCGTGCAAACCGTCTGCGATGGCAACGAACGCTCGAAAGCCGGGTTCGCGCCGACCGGTGGGTCAGGTGGGCGAAGTGGGAGGTGTTTCCACTTCTTTCTTTTTTGGAAGTCGGTTAGGAAGTGCTATAGTGAGCTTCCGTCGTCTTTTGGGATCAAAGTTTGAACGGGATCGAGCGGTTCGAAAAGAATTTTGGTTCGGTTTGTGAAAGGAAAGGTATTTTTCAAGCTTTTTATTTTAGGTCTAATTACATTATCGAAATGGGTGGGATCGTAATTCGTACGGAAGAAATTTATTTTTGTTGTATGATCTAATTCTTTGTGTATGGGCAAATTGAGTTGATAAAAAAATATATGTTGCGATAGAGTGAATAAAATATTATATTTTTAATAAAAATCATCCTAATGATGCATGCTTGTTCATAATGATAAGATTTTGCAATTACGAATCGTCGGTTTTCAGTTGGTATTGAGTTCATTTGAAAATAGTGATTATTATATCATAAAATATTATGAATATTATGATTGGATATTATAGAATGAACTCGTTGTATTTTAAAGTAAAATTTTATTTCTAAGAAATTTGAACCAACGAATGTTTAGAAATAAATATCGAAATATTTTTTAATGTAAAAATGTGAAATGAATTGCATCGATGAAATTATATATTTATTCTTATAAGATTCTTGTGACATTTTTATTGTTAGCTGGTAAAGAAGTTGATTATTCAAAATGTGGCATTATGATAATCACGCAAGCTACATGTAAATAAGCTGAGATTAGTGATATCTGATTTGAATAAAAGAACGATTTCAAAAGTTAAACACAAAAAATTGTACAATTCACATACGTAAATACATATTATATTAAACTGACTAAAATACTTTTTAACACATTTGTACAGTTTGCGGAAAAAGTTAATTAAATATAACGTTGGATTCTAAGAAACTATGTATAATATTAGTTTTTCCAATAAAAGTACCAGGAATAAATATTTCTTTATCTTGAAAACTTTCGATAACTCTCCATATGATTTTTTTATACTCGAATCTATCAATAATTTACAATTAGATCAAATTCGGATATGTATTTCGAAAGTAAAGAACACACATCGGAACATTAAAAACATTCACAAAGTAGAAAACATCTCTAGCACAATTAAACCGAATCAACATAGCAAACAAACAATCGAAGACCACTCGATCATCAACACGAAAAAAACACTATGAACACATCAGAAACCATCTTCACACTGATACGAGGCCGAATACCAAATTCAAACTGCATCTGTCCCACTGAATGATTCAAATTTAGCGTCACCGAATTCCCCCACGTAGCAACAAAAAAACGTAAACACTCCCCGAATTACGCATCGATTCGCGAATTTTTCGGCTCTTCGGCGTTTGAAAACGCGATATTTTTTTCGAGAATCCTAAAAGCATAATGTCTGAGCAGAAAATGCGTATTTTAGATTTTTTTAATAATTGAAATAAACGGGTGTTGTCTCCGGTTCAAGTCCACCGTCAGCCGACGATTCGTCACGGCTCCGCGCAAAATGTCGTCTTGCACAATAATGAGACGTCCGTGAAAAATAATTATTGCTTTTGTTTACGGCACACGCTCATTTACCAATTTTAATTATCGTATGCGTTTGAGCGTCCCGCTAAGTTGTCCCGCGGTCCCGTTTTTCGAAAAGGTTCGGAGTCGCTGCAGTTTCGCGATGATGATTTACCGAAAATGTTTGTTGATTGTTATTGTGGTGTTTCGTGAAGTGGAAAAATTAATTTTAATTATCACGGATCGTAGAGTGGTTTATGCTTTAGAAAAAATATGATACACATGTAATTAAAAGAAAAAAGTTGGGGAATAATGTACGGTAATGGCGACCTAATTAGTAAGTGTTAATTAGAGAAGAGGTACGTTATTTTCGACACGTGTCAAAGGTCTATAATCTATTTTTCATGTATTCTGCTGAATGGATATATATATGAGAACATATATTATCAGCAAATGTTTATCGTATCAATAATATTATCTATGTGCTGTACTGCTGTGCTAATCGAGAATTCTAGGATGTTAGTTGTCTATTCGATTTTCACACGTACGTCAAAACGTTGTTTTTGTGCATTTATTTTCAAAATGAAAATTATTCACTTCCATAGAATTTAAAATGTTCAGATTAAATGCATTTTTTAAACTAATTTCAAATTATCACGAAATGAGTAACATCCATTGTTCTAATTGATAAAATACTTTAAAATTTTTGATCCATATTCAAATGCTTTGCATGTTTTCGACAAAATATATCAATTATATCTAAAATCATTGTCAGTATACAGATTAAAATATTTTATAGATACGCGCTATGATTCTTACATAAATTCAAAAATAATCGCCACAAAGTAATTGGTTATTTTCAGTTACACTTACGTATCTGATTTATCGATTTCATAATCTAATTAGCCTTGTTTTTCTTTCAATAAAATATTTTTATTGCTTACGAGATGATTACCTTTAATGATAACGATATCATTTGAATTTATCAAAAAATTTTGATACTGAAGATAATGTTGACGCAAATCAATTTTTACGGGGACTTTTTTCTTGAAATCTATCGATTACGAGAAGTCATATGTACATTGAGATCAAATATTTTTTCAATGAATCAATACTGATTACTGATTACAATAATACACTTGATTGTTTAAAATGTATTAAGTGCCATCGTGATAATTGAAAATAAGGAATTGTAGAACACTTACGCCCTATCCAGTTGAACGCCCTCCATTTTCTGCCAACCACCACCACTTTTCTGCAAACAAAACATTAAATGTTTATAAGAATATTTAAGAAAAGATATATAATGAAATATACAATATGTATATCTTATTTAGGAAATTCAAATCTTATATCTTTATTTCATTTCCTTCGATTAAAAAATTTTGTCCTAAAAATATCTAAAACAAAACTTCATAAAAAATACCTTTCAAATATCGTCCAATACGACTTCCAAACTCAACAATCTTCATAAAACTGATGAACTAATTGATACAAATTGAACATAGAAAAATTTTATCGCTGTTTAATCTAAAGTCTTTGACGTTATAACAATCGCATTCATTAGATAATTATTTATTGATAAGCAATAAAATCATCAACCTTAGCTCTAGTTATAATCAACGAGATTTAGATGAATAATTATAAGAGTAAATCTACGAACGTATTTTCTATAATAATTATTCGATGATTAATAAGTTTGAATTCCAAATATGTATCTTTATGTTGCAACTGAATTTTGATTTCAAAATGTTCCGATAATAATTTTGATACATGGAATGTAAATTATTTTGCGATTCTTATAATATTTTTCGATTAGACAAAATTAAAATGCTAAAAGTGTACTAAACTTCCGCACGTCTATAATTGTACGTTTATTACTCTTCCTGTTAAAATCGTATAAAATATGTATGTTGTAGAAAACAGTTAACTTTTAATTCATATGGTAGGCTGATTCCAAAAAAATACATAAAAATCGACAACGAAATAACATCAGATTTCAAAATAACAAGTTTTTACTTTTTGCGAAAACAAACATAATATTAATTTGCTATACTTCTATTTTTTTTTAAATTCACATTAAATGAAAATGATTACATTTGTTTATAAAAAAATCGGTCGATTAGTTATTTATTAGTATTTCGAGATGCATCACTGGATTTGCATATAAGTAACAGTGGATTATATTTTAGTCATTCGAATACATAATTAAAATTTTATTACGAAGTTAAATGCTTCATAATTTATTGAAACGTATTTCCATATATGTGCAGCAACATCCATAATGAGTGTATCCGAAGATTAAATTATAATATTCATTAATTTCACAAACCTAAATACATATATTATAATATGATGAATTTTTGAGTAATGGAGTAATACAATTTTGCTTGATCGATTTGTTTATCATTTTATTCCGCTATTTGAAAATAAATAGATTATAAAAAAATATTTAAAGCATTACCTCATGAATCAATGGAATTTATTTACTCAAAACACGATATAGTGCTAACTTCAGTAACAGAATCATATCATACGCATCTAAAGAACGCTTTATGACTTTTTTAATTTAAGGTTTATTTTATATTTTAAAAAGATTTACAATCAGAATGTATGTAAAAACATGTAAATTCGAATAATATGAAAGGAGTATTATAAAACAAGCTTTCAGTGCTTGTTTTTAATTATAAACTTTTCATAAGGAAGAGAAATTTTGTTAAATAACAAGAAGAGAAGAATAAAAAAAATTGTAATTTATAAATCATCACAAGAATAAGAGAAAATAGCATAATATAATTTTTTTAATGAGACAGGTAAATATGATGTTTTTTCAAAATACAATATCAATAAACTCGTTTAAAATAAGAGCTATGAATTCTAAATGAAAAAGAAAGGCAGTAAATATAATTGAACAATAATGAAATTTCGAGATAGATATTTTGCATTATATTTATCCTATAAAATTGCGAAATTTCCTGGCGATTTTCCTGAAATTATTTATGGCAGATATGTTCATAGATTAGATAAACTAATCTACACACGCTTAAAATTAAATATTAATCCCATACATATGTTTGAATGAAAAAGCTTCGTATAAAATAGATATTAGTAATTCTTTCGTGATATCGCACACGTATGACCAATACAAGAAAATTTTTATATCAACAAACTGACTCCGAGTATAAAAATACTCCTAATATTCTTTATGTAAATTTATATTTATAGCAATCGGTCAAAAATTAGCTTTATCGCTTCCGCCGAATAGATACGGGCTCATGGATGTTCGCATACGATAAGTCGTGTGTGGGTATTTTTCTAATAACCACTACTTTGTTTGCATCGGTAATTCTTTTTTATTCGCGACTATAAAATTTAACAATCAAAACGATTATCCGAATTCGGAATGATGGTGACTCACTTTGTACATCTTCTTGAACAAGTGCAACTCGGGTCTATTCGAATGTAAACATGCTCGATTTCATTTTCACATTTCACTTGTCACAACACTGAAAATTTTCATACACATTGATGATGATTCATCGAAAACACTACTGGAAATTTAGCCGCTTTTAAAAATAGGTATTAGATTCCAAAACGCAAATAGAAATTTGTGACAAGTTTAATAGACGACTTCCGAAGACTTCACCGAAAGTGTATTTTACTTATAGAATCTTCTTAAGACATTCGTTCGAATTGAGCATAGATAAAGTCACGTATAACACTAGTATTTCTATTATTGAAAAACTGGAAAAATCTGAACTATCTGGTGTCGAAGAACCCTGAGGAACGGAGCCACTTTCACGTTTCGGCTCCACCGCGGTCGTTCTAGTACTGAACATTTTCATAGTCAGTCAACGAAACTGCGTTCACGTATACGTGTGTATGTAAATGTGTTATTTCATGCAAATTTTCCAAAGACTGGCTGCTGATGATTATGTTATGAAGATACGGGCGGAATCGTTCGTTAAACTCGTTGAAACCCGTCCAGGTTATAATTGCGTATGGTTTAATGAGACCTATTATTTTAATCATAAGTATAATCTGTCCCTTAAAATTTTTAATCATTTTCAAGATCAGAAAATTTGATGTTACGTAAATTTAAGAATTTTTCTCAGAATGGCGGATGTACGCAAGAGAAGGATATGATATAATTTATCAATTAATCTAAGCCGTGATGTGGAGACTGATTTGCAAATTACTCCAAGTGTAGATGACCTGGATTATAGCCAAGTACGTGAAGAATATGATATGAAAAGAAGGGAGTTGAGTGAAAAGAGAAATTGTACAGTATCATTAATCGTTTATGATTCATGTCATTCTATATGTAAATTAATTAGTTTAATCAGTTGGCTACGATCTATTCACATTAATATGATTATTTTTTTCGAATAAGTTGATACAGTTTTTTGTTCGTGCAATTGAGATTATAAGTTGTGTACAAATTTGAGCATAAAATAAAAATATTGTTAAATGAGAGTATTGAGTTAATATCAATTTAGATTGTTGATAACGAGAAACTTTTTCTACGGACATTTAAAAACTGCGCATTGCAAAAGACGGAAATTCGAAACACCTTTAGCTAGATAACATTTTTATATACATATTTTTATATACGTTGACCGAATTAATAGCCCGAACACAAAATTTAGGAAAGGTTACAAACAAAAAAAAAAGAAGACAACATAAATGTCAGCAAGTGGCTCATATTATAACATCCTTGTGAAATGTTCACATTTCGAATGAAATTTATACGTGCGTATGTTTTAAATATTAATTTTGACATTTAAAGTTAAATTCTAACACATATGCAAATCAGCATGCATAAATTATCACTCATTCATTTTCGCCGTTCGGATATGAATTTAGCGATAATCTTGCTGCTATTTTGTTTCTATGTAATCATTCAACTGATTCATATAATTAACAAAGTTTTTTTTGCAAAATCGGGTCAATTTAGAGACTTCGCACATTCAAAGCATCCTCAACATCATTTCAATCGATAAACAGAATTCAACGAACGTGTGATTGATGACCTTTTTGAATGCGTTCAGTAAACTTCCAAAGCAACACTTCTACTTCTATTCTTATCAGGAAACGAGCGCACGACCGACTGTCGGAATATTATACGCGCGTTAACTTCACATAATTCACGTGTCGTGCCCAGGCGAAAAAACGTATTAAAAAAAACCTATAATTTGGTATGAAACAATGATCCGTTCTCTGTTTTTCGATTTACATATTCGACTTTGGCGAAGTGCGTCGAATCGGTCACTTGTTCCGTTCGGCGGACGATTTCGCCGCGAACGGTGAATTTTCATAAATATGAAAACGCTCTTACATTAGACGATGATTTTTCAGTAAAAACGTACGGTTAGACCAGTTCACGTGTGAGTCTGTCTTTCACTTTCCATCGTCTACTTCCCGTGGTTTCATTCCACTTTCACTGTCTCGAATGCATCTGTTTACTATGTGTGTGTATGGGTCATGTAAATGGCACGGCTGTATTATGGAAATATTGGGTTAAATGCTTTTAATTTCTTGTTAGAATTTTCCCATGTTGCTTGTAAGGCTAATCAAAGCTGTACAAAGGATTTTTCTTCGCTGGTGTGCCTATACAAATATAATGTTGGAAGCACAAAAGAGCCACCGGTACCAACTTCTATTGTGTTGGACAGCTAAACACTTAGATACTAGGCGTAGTAGCGCAAAAAGTAATAAAAAACATCAATTCTTCAACTTTTAGCTGCCGGAAAATATTTTTTTATTAATAATTCAGTTGTTTTATTGTTTCCATTACTGCATAAGGTATGTGGTAATAATTTGTTAACACTCATTTCGTTACACGAAAGATTGAGCATTCAATGAAAGATTGCGTATCAGTATTCCCACAGTTAAAACGTACAGTTAGCCTACATATAGCTTTGTATTCGACACAAAGAAAAATCAGAGCCAAAGTTCATGCTATGGTTTGCATAACGTTTATGTAATTTAAACGTGTTGCTGAATCCCATTGAAAAATAAATCTGAATAACAAATCGAATTTCGCTGCAAACGCGAGGTCAATGCGTTCAGCGAAGAAGATATTTATTAATCCTCATACTTTCAAATTATTCAAAATCGAATACTATTATAAATTTTATTCGACGAAATTTGGGAACATCTCGAATGTTTCATATGCACAAACGAAACGATATTTGCATCTTCGGAGGAGTGTTGCAAACACTTTCGCGTGTGCCAAAAGCCGATCCAAAAGTGGGGTTATAACATGTGATGGCGCGTGCTAAAGGTTGAGGACTTTGCCCTTGTGTGTGGGTTGTACCCGGTTGGCATGGCAGCAACCAGCCCCATATGAAAACCACCACTTTTCAACAGTCGAACGAGGGCTGTCGACCAACACGACGTCCTCAACATACGAGCCTCCGGGTTAACAATCTGGAAACTTTTTGATGATCTCATGGCACTCAAGAGCCTCCAGCTTCTCAGATCCCTCAGTCCTGATCGCTTGAAAAAGTCTTCTAGGGGTCCGGTTAAGGCTTCCCATTCTGTTGTGGCCCGCTCTGGGGAAATTAACGGAAATTTGACGAACGGGGGAGGAAAGATGTTGGCTAAAAGAATGCCCACGCCTTCCACAAGGTCTATGTCTAAGTCTGTTGAGAATTTGTCGTCGATTAAAAGAAGACAAGTCTCGAGGGAAGGTTCTAGAGAATCAAAGATAGTGTTGGAAGAGGAAAGGAAAAGGTCTGGTTCAATGGTGCGGGGAGCCAGTTGGCAAACTTTAGCTTCTAGTTCAAGAAGTAGTAGTCCTGTGAGGAGTTCTGCTGGTGGACATAGTTATACGAGAAGATCAGCTGGAGGATGGTATATCTTTAAAAATAATATTTTACTGTTTAATTTTGTTCTTATCTCACAATCAGTTCGATGGTGCAATCGTGGATTAAATTAACCAATCGTAACTATCACGGATTTTGATATTGTAATATTATAGATTTTCCAAATCAATGATTATCGATATCTTATGCGCAAAACGATTTGTCATTCATTTCTAATGTAACTATTTTAATCCGGATCGATGGAAATGTGACATTACGAAAATGTACATATATTTTACGTAATTGACGAATTTTCATACTATATGTGTACTGTGTATAAAAAATTAAATTATCCAAGTTGCTACGCGAAAAAATTTCTACACGGTCAGTAACCTTTTTCATACCTTCATTTAGCAAGCTTCAACCCCTTCAAAAATGTCACCATGAAAATAAAAGACTGATGGGGTGATTGATAGACATGTATTGTAATATTTTATATATACATACTTATATGAAAATTTGTATATCGTTTTTCCCTTCGTGGCTAATGTTTTGAAAATTTTAATGGAACGTAATGATGCATCGATTAGCTCTTTTTTTATTGTTTTGCAAATCGTTCATTTATCATTCAATTTCCCATTTGTCTACCATTAAAAGAATGCAAAAGCTCCAGAATAAATATTCAATTACATCCGATGGAAAAAGGCCAAGTTCGCCAATATGTCAATCAACGATCACGATTAGTGATTTAAAATTTAAGCATCAATCGTTCTCCAATTTGCTTACTGCATTCAATGAATATTCGCGACTAAACGATTATTCAACATTACAGTACACAAAAAACATACATCGCCATTCAAATACATTAATATATACATCAAATCGATTTAGGACAAATCGAAAATTTACACCTACATAACTCACATACTCGCATAAGTGTGTTAACATTTTTTTTTCGCGTGGCACAAGTCATTTACGATAATGATTCGCAATTTTCACCAAAAGCCGAGCTTTCTTGGAACGAACCATTCGTCTTGGAAGTGTTTAGCTTCCATCGACCTATTGTACCCCGACTGTTAACCTGTGATTCATTAAATAAGAAATGGCCACGACCGTGACAATGAGTGTACATTCCGCCACATTTCCATACACACGCGAAACGAAACACGATTAATTATTGGTAAACGCCACCATCAAAAGTTCTCGGAATGAGAATCGATTTCAGCTTTTCAGCTGAATTATTTTATGAGAAAACTTGACATGAGAGCTGTCGAGTGTTTGCTCGGTCGTATGTATGTATGTGAAAGTGTACTCGTTTTGTAAGAACATCTAGTCTTTTATTACGGTCTGTATTGTCTGTTGAAACTGGTATTGGGAACGTTAACTTTATATTTTATTCACTTTTGAGGTGGTTGTATTGTGTTATTCTGAATTTAATTAAAATGTTTACTAATTTTTAGTACAAAGCTATACAAATCGATTGATGGCGTGTGAAAAAAAAAAGTTTGGTGAAACGTACTTTTGATTTGATGCCCTATGAAACTTTGTTATTATCAAATGTGAAGAAATAAGTCAAAGTCCTCGTTTTTTTCGTATACGTTCTATGTTTATATTAAACATATTTTGAGAATCTATAAATTAATTAAAAACGAAACTTTTCATGTTAGTGGGAGGGGCAAAGCCTATTCTGAAAAAGGTTACTGCAATCAAATCAATTTGCTCGAAATCAGAATTTAAGTACCAATCGCGTTAATGGTCTCCAACTTTTTTTTCACACCATATAGATTATATCGACAATTTTCTATCAAACTAGGCCGGAGCTTAACGTAAGTCCCATCCAGCTAAAATTCACCTCTGAAATATTAATATATACGAAAACGAAGATAATTCCGGTTTACAAACCGATAACGACAGTCATTATGAAGTACAACGCTTCATCATCACTTTTTAAAAAACAAACCAATAAAATAAGCTGGGATACCGTTTCCGGTGCTATATTTTGCTAATGATGCTGACCTCGTCAACCGAACGATAATCAATAACTTTTAAATGACCACAGGTTAAAATGAATCACATACAAAAAGTGAACGCTCCTGAAATAGAACTAACAATTTGGACATAAATTACACGAATCCGAATGCAAAAAAAACCCCATCGATTTCCCCTCACACGACGCATCTACGCCATGAATTTTTCATAAACAACGTTCTTACGCCCGATCGTTCGGCGTCCATAATGAAAGCCCAAAAATCAAATTATGTATTTTTAAAAAGCCGTGACAGGATACGGCAGTGGACACGACAAATTGTTTGATTTTACTTTCGACTGAGGTCGCATTGGCCGGTGAATTATAAATGAAACGTTCCATCGGTCACGCACACCTCGGGTTTGTTTAGCTGCACCCAATATTCCCAATGCGAAAATTTTCTATTTTTCCAATTTTCCCTCTTTTGAGTTGGGTCGGATGGTGTTTGTTCTGGAATTGTTCCGGTCTAATGCTTCTGTCGCCCTACATTCGGATATCCTACGTATTAGATATTTATGTGGATGAAATAATGTATGAGTTCTTATGGTTCTTTCGAATATCTTCAATGTACATATATATTGGATGGAAAATATTATGTTTAAATTTGAATGAATAGTACTGGAATTAATCACTTCGTATAAGTTCATTAATCATATCAATAGTAAACATTAATTTATATAGGCCAGTAAATCGTTGTAAAATAATAATGAGTTAATTTCATTCATATGAAGCAATATTTTATTTTAATGGAGTATCATAATGGATTATTTAGGTCGAACGAATGGTTTGGTTCCTATCGGTTACTAATGTTAGGCAGTGAGCGGTATGATCAGAAGATGAATGTTAATCAATAGATAATAGATGATTTCCAGCATTTAATTTTTTTGAAAAGTCACCTCAATGATAAGAATCATTAGATAGATTCAGAAAAATATCAAAATTACCGATAATATCGGAAAGACCTTGTCATGCAGAAAATTTTATATAACCTGTTTATGATGATGGCAAATATATGTAGTTGTGATTACCATTCACTTAATTTTGAAAAAATATAAAATTTAATAATTTCCATTATGAACACCGTAACTAAACAAAGAATTTACCATAAACATATTTACATAGAACAAATCGATATTGCAAATATATAAATAATTCATAGACCAACCACAATTCACTTTCGGTTGAAATCGACAACCATGGCACACTTCAAAATCTCACGAGTCGATATCCAAATTGACATCGACGTCCCGTCCTTCTGAAAAATCGGCCTTTTTTAATATACGAAATTGAACGCCCCCACGTTAGGCTTGATTGATATACTAGATTGTGGTGTTTGCATGTTTGAAAGCCCATATAGTCGTGTGTGACCCAATTGCTCGCCATCATTGATTGTAGATAGAAATTATTGGCGTCGTGTGACAGTAAAAAAAATACGCAATGTCCGTGCAAACGATTTTACAACTTCGTTTCAGCAAAGCGCTTAATGCAACGGATAAAAAATGACGTATGAAATCGTGCAAAGTTCAAAGTCAACGGTGTTTACTCGCTTTTCGAACTTGGTCGATTTTATAATGGGCGGCTGTTGAGCGAATAAAATTTTCAAGATGTCCCAATCGTTGGAGATCGATTGGACAAATAAAATGGGACGTGACCGTTATGTGGCGAACTCGTGTTTATTATGAGTTCATCGTTTGTTTGTTATTTCAAGAAGAAACTGTCATTTTTCGCCGATGATGGACGAATATGCCCGCTGATTCTTCTAGTGTAGGTGGCGTTCTAGATATTTTATTCTGATTTTTTATTGATGAAAAAAATGTGTCAATGTATTAAAAATTTTAGTACATTCAAATATTTTGATATAAGCTTTTTCGAACAATGATCTATAATGATATTTTTCTATAAAAAATCATATATACAAGTATAATATTAATGTGCATTATTTTTAATTAATATTTACAACATATACCTAGTAATTTGTATATTTGAGTAATAAATTTGTATCATTAGACAGTTCGCTCAAATCATAATATAACATAAACGTTTACACCTATTTACACGTATAGGAAAAATTCAACGATTACGTACACGTATTATTGTAATATCGAACTGCGCAATTTGTCGAATTTCCACATCATTCTATAAAAAAACATAAGCGTAATGGAGAAGTTGGAAAAGTCAAAAAAATTCTAATTTTCCTGGGCATCAATCAAAAAATTGTATTTTGTTTTCGTCCGATACGAATCGGACGGTAACGCGCGTTATCGTAATACAATTTTATTGACAGCGTTTACACGATGTGCTCATGTTCAACGGCTCCATAAACACTTCGGACACCCCATTATCGTTTTTATATTTTTTTGTGTTTTGACAATCGACCCCCGAAAGTTCAAAACCATTATGGAGTTCGACGTCGTCGAAAGCGCTTTGTTGCGAGTGAAAAATGTCTACGTTCGAATCGAATCGACGTCGGTCATTTGTTAAATAAATTATCGTTTTTTGTTTTCAATTCTGTTTTTGTTTTTGGTAGCTCGACTGGAAGCGGGATGAGTAGCTCCGATGGATTGGATCGAAGTATTGGTTCTAGAAGCAATTCGAGTTTACAAGGAGAAGATAATATCAATGTCGTTGTGAGGTAAATGTTATATTATACTATCTTATCTCCCCAAAAAACCGAGGCAATTTTCCTCAAGGGGAAATTGAAACGTCCTCCGCGCCTACGATTCAATGATTTTTTACTTCCTTACCGTTCTAGAGTCCTCCATCTGGGCGTCCTCTTGGACGGTAAATTTAAATTTAAGGATCATGTTGTGTATATCTTACAATTAGACAGAGCACGAAAGTCTTTTTATAGAATCAGTCGCTTGGCGGGCAGACAGTGGGGCCTTAAATTCGGCCACCTTAAGTGTATGTATGTGGCCATTTTTGTATCTATTGTCTCTTATGCTGTGTCTGTGTGGAATTGTAAGTTCACCGGAGCCGTTCGCCTTGCGCTTCTCCGAGGCCAACGTGCTCCGTTGATATTGTTAACAAGATCCTATCGAACCGCGTCTAACTCGGCGTTACCGGTGGTGGCCGGCGTCCTTCCTCTGGATCTTCAGGTTTAGGTGAGGGCTGCCGGTTACTGTTTTCGGAAAAATATTGAATTAATAGTGGGTAACGTCCCTATCCGAAGAGGAGAAGACGAAACCTTCAAAGAATTTAAAAAACGCGCGTTTGAGAAAACCCTGGACGTCTGGCAGGAGAGATGGGATGTGGCTGTGACTGGTCGGCACACTTACTCTTTCTTTCCGGATATCAGGCGGCGTCTGAGTTACACGTGGGTCGTGCCCGATCACTTTGTTTCGCAATATTTGACGGGTCACGGCGCGTTCGCTGCCAAGCTCACGTATCTTGGTTTGCGGAATGACCCCCACTGTGCCTGCGGAGAGATCCAGGACCCGGATCATATCCTGTGGTCTTGCTCTCTGGCAGAAAATGAAAGAAAGGACTTGTTTTCTGGGTTCCCCGACCGCTTGCCTACTTACAATATAGACCTAGTTTCCTCGAAATTCGCCTTTCGTGCATTCTGCACCTTCGCTAAGAGGGTCAGTTCGCGGAAAGACATATTTCGTTAAATTTTCCTCGCCTGGCATTCCGTATGCCCCCCGGAAAGCAGTCCTTCGCGATTGCTTAGTTAAAATTAAATGTAAAGTTCCCAATAAATGTAAATGTGGCGCCCGTAGTTTCGCCTAGTGTTGCTGGTACCCAGCTAATTGTAAGCCGGCTCAGGAAGCTGGCATAGAGTGGGGTGCATGTAACAGGCGGGATGGTGGGCTCTTATCGATATCTTATAATATTAAAATATAATATCACAGATTTTTCGTCGATATCTTCAATATCAAATCTTAGAATTAATGAAAAAATTGACGTATTAAATTCTTGTATGATCTATATACGATTGAATTGTACTCGAAAATATTGTCTAAACCTCGTTTTCAGAATTTATAGACGATTATATACTGATATAGATTATATTTGATTCAAGACTAAAGATATCGATCGATATTCATTATTCGAGTACATGTTTAATAATAGATCTAAATTATACAATTTTCCTTATGATTTATTCAATTATATTCTCGACACGAAAGAAAAAGCGTCTTAGTATCACAGACAACAATATAAACTTAACAATTTCTTATATAATGACTGCACATCACTTTCACAATATACGCAAAAAATAATGCACTGTCACAATAAAACGAGATATCTCAGCATCTTAATGGCTTCTAGATATGATTATAAATGGTATTTTTATGATTCAACCATCGTTTATAGGGTGAGACCGTTAAGCACCAAGGAAAGGAAAAGTGGAGACAAATCCGTGGTGGAATTTCCCGGCAATGGGCAAATAATGTGTGATAGCTCGGTCTTGGGCCAGAAAGCCAAATTATTCAGTTATAATGTAGTCTTTGAACCTGGTTCCACTCAGGACGATGTCTTGGAACACTCTGGAGTTCAAAGATTACTTGAGATGGCCGTTGAAGGCTTTTCTTGCACGGCTTTTTGCTATGGACAAACAGGAAGTGGAAAAACGCATACACTCACTGGACCTCCTGGATTGGTATGAAATTTTAATTTTATTCAGTGATATTTTGTATAAACAATGGATAATTTATAACACAAAAACGTTCGAAATCCGATTCATCAATTTTTAGATTCATATGATTTCGCGCAACCATCAAAATTTTCATTTGACAAAATTACGGAAATATTAAAACATTTTTTAAATTTAAATAATAAAAATAATGTATAAATTTGTAATGAACGAATAAAAAGTTGCGTATTTTACTTTATTATGATTGTATAGGAAATTTGGTAAACCCACGAAATGGCTCCGCTTCGACGAAGTATGAATAATGAATGGTGTCACGTCCATAAATTGATATCGATGTTTTACTAATATGCATTGTTGTTTTGGGTTGAAAATTGATAAACCGAATATCAAAATGGCACATTAATTGCAATAAGTTTGTAATATCTATAAGAATGAATAAGTTTATTTGACATCAATAAACGATGAAAGTTAATATTGTGTTAAAAATACTTTCAATGTTTCTTCTGAAAAATAATTATAATAAAAACATTTACGATTATTTTTACGGAAAATAAAGAATTGTCCATGTTTATTTTCTAGTTTGAAAACAGATCTAAATCCTTTTCAAGTGATCATGGATTGGTTATAAGATCATTTGTCTACTTATTCAAGTTACTTCAGATGAGGCAAGAATTTCATTTTGTTATTAAAGCTTCATTTTTAGAAATTTATAATGAAAAGGTTTGTATTTTACTTTATTCACATAATGCAATATTTGACATAGCCTTATTTGATTTGCTTTTACAGGTAATAGATTTATTGAATCCAGGCAGTGCAAGGAAACCACTAGCAGTTCGGTGGTCGAAAAAAGCTAGAGGTTTTTTTGTTGAAAATCTTTTCACAGTGGATT
Source organism: Hydropsyche tenuis (assembly GCA_009617725.1). NCBI lineage: Eukaryota > Metazoa > Arthropoda > Insecta > Trichoptera > Hydropsychidae > Hydropsyche > Hydropsyche tenuis. Next base: position 582,603 of record VTON01000011.1, on the reverse strand, counting down.
GTGAAGAACTGGATGATCTTTTTGCTGTTTTAGAAGAAGGTTAAAATTTTCTTAATGATTTTTTTACTAAACAATTTTCTATATTTTAATTAAAATAACTTAAATATCCAATTAAGGTATGAGAAATCGTAAAGTAGGAGCTCACAGTATGAATGACTACTCATCTCGCAGTCATACAATCTTGACGGTATATATTACATCTGAGCAGCAGGCAGAAAACGGCGTTTTTCTCAGTAAGCAAGGTAAAATGAACTTTGTTGACCTTGCTGGAAGTGAAATGACGAAAAAAACTCAAAGCGAAGGGAAAACATTGGAAGAAGCAAATAATATAAATAAAAGTTTAATGGTTCTTGGTAATACATTTCACATTTCTAACACAAGCTATTGTGATTGCTGCTTAAATATTATAATGAAAATAACTGATTATAGGATACTGTATTGCATCACTGAGTGATTCAAAGAAAAAGAATGGTCACATTCCATATAGGGACAGTAAACTCACTAAGTTATTGGCAGACAGTTTGGCTGGGAATGGAGTGACATTAATGGTAAATCTTTCTTATTTTTAAGTTTTACAAAATTTTGAATTAAATATACATATATTGAAAGAATTTGTAACTATGAGAATTTTCTCTCATTTATTTGCTAATATATTTTTCTCGAATACATTTTAGATTGCATGTATTTCTCCATCTCAGTCCAATATAAGTGAAACTTTGAACACGCTGAGATATGCAGCAAGAGCTAAAAAAATAAGAACAAAACCAGTTATCAAAATGGTAATATCTATTATTTTCTATGAATAAATAATTTCATAGAGTTTGTTGTCAGTTCAATTCACAATTTCAAGTGTCATAAAGAATTACTTCAATTTAATGATTTTAGGATCCAAGAGAAGCTCTAATTCTGAAATTAAAAAGGGAAGTCGATGCACTTGCTAATGAAAATGAACATCTTAGATCGGCTTTGCGTTTTCATAGTGAACCAACTGCTCAAAGTACTTTGATGAACAGCGCAATGAGTAAATCTTCTTATTAGTTTCATAAATATTATAAATTAAAAAAAAACTTGTCAACTAAAAATTCATAATTTATAATAGGTCAAAGGTTAATAACGACTCCTCCTCAAGTTGATATTGAAAAACTCACTGAACTTGACGGAAATGAACTAGCAGAATTAGTGAAATTGTATATGACTGAAAACCAGGCATTACGCATTGAAAATGCAGAATTATTTTCGACAAGAGAAATGGTAATGCATGATCAGGAGCTGGTTTGTCGTGAAAATGAGAGATTACTGAAAAAATTAGAAGATGTGAATTCGTAAGTAATAAAAAATATGTCTATTGTCAAAAATAATATGTAAAAACATGCCATAAAGTTAAGAAATATCATTTTTGAAAATGATTGGTGCCTTTTTTATCCTAGTTCAGTATAATAAAAAGCATAAATAATATATTTGATAATTATAAAAAGAAAAGATTTAAAAATATCCAAATACAATATATGATATTATATAAACAAATTACAGACAAAAATACTTGCATTTAAAGTTGATGAATTATTATTATATTATATTTATATAAAATTTACTTCACTTTTTCATTAATTTTGAAAATATACTTGCAAACACAATTCACATAGTAAACATAAACTATAAAAATTTACAGGGTTTGCTGTAGATCACCAATAATCCCCGCACGACCTACATATTCTTCAGAAATGCTTAACATGTCATACAACGGTGAACTAGATGCTTCTACAAATATTTGGACAAATCCACATAGTTCAAGCACAAGTAGTTTTTTAAGCAATTCGAGTAATGTTGGTTGAAAATATAGAAAACACTAATAAAAAATAATATATTTACTAATAAAGAACAATTAATAATCCTGCAGTTTTGATTTAATTACATGGCTAAAAGAATGTATTCATAATGACACTCGAGGTCTAGCAGTATATGTTCATTAAATTTATTTGGACCATTTCAAAGGAAAAAAATGGAAAGAAAAGTAAGATTTATTTTATTGATTTTAAAAATATATGATAAAGAACACTTCAAGGACAAAATACACTCTTTAAACAGACTCAATATAAAAATTAGTATTTATTAATTGCTAAAATACATGACTAAACTTACAGTATATCAGTATTAAATATGTATTTCATGTTTCAAAGGGAAAAAAAAAAAGATGAATATTCATACTAAACTTACATGTTATGAACTTTAAAAAAAATACAGATTATTTAATGTCATAAAAATTAATATTTGTAAGCGATCTTCTATGTATAAGACGATCAACAAACAAACAAACAAACAAACATAAGCCCCCTAATAGAGTCTTTTGAATCCATATTTTTTTCTTTCATAAAATAGATCAGTTTTTGAACTTCCAAGATTAACTATTTTCGGACAGCCATCTCTCTATGGACAAACGTGGTTTTGAAATAATATTCATATTCATTATTAAATAATTACAAAAAAGAAAGACAATTGATAAGAAAACTTACATCTTTTTCCTGAATTGTACATTCCTTACAATAATAAGCGTCAGACACACCTGGTCCACCACATATGACACAGCGACCTTGATAAGATCCATAGTTACATTCATCACAGATTCTAACTAGGGTGCACGGTCTTACGTATGAATCACAAATCACACATTTGCCATCGCATTTTTCACAAAGCCGACCGATCGCTGTAAATATAAATGTAGTTTTAAGTTAAACAGGGTATTTTGTGAAAATCAAGATATAATTTGGTTTGCCGGTGTAAATTATAGGTTAGTTACGCACATTAATGATTTATTACGAAAATAAAAACAGAAAAAGTACATATTTGCATTGACTTACCGACGCCAGGTTGTTTACGACAAAAGATCAAATCTGGATGATGCTTCGCCATTAGTAATTTCTAACGAGAAGTCAAATTTAAACGTGATCGAAACGTTGAATGTCAATTTGACAGCTCAAAAGCGTTAGCAGGGCAACCATCGCATCAGGTAAATAAAAAAAATTTTGGAACAGAAATATTATATATTTTGTACGTAAAATATTTATTTTCAAATATTAAATGTTAGTTTTTACATTTCAATAATTTAAATAAAGTTTATTATTATTTACGGGTCACCAGACGTTTGCCCAAACAACGGTTCCCGGATCTAAGCGCACATGAAAATTTTTTATCTACGGATGAAAATCAGTTACAGTTGATGTTGGGCATTCGTTTCATTTGTTTGGGCATTTTCTTTGTAATTCAAGTCTTTTTTTGTGCGAATTTTTTGAATGTGACTTTCTGCGGAACGCATTTACCGCACAAAAAGAGACAACCTAGTGTAGTATGATTAAAATAAATCATATAGTATTCACCAATTGTCATAAAACATGCCGTGTGTTCTAGTATCATTTGGGAAAATGTCTGGTCTCTATTATTTAGTATTAGGCCAAATATCATGACTTTCATTCTGCGGTTGCACGCCTGGTTGTTATTTCATCTGTCAGTTGTGGAGTGACGACGCGCACGTGGTTTTCGAGATGTCAGATCTCGAAGAACAACGTGGCCCTGTCAGTGAGGAGACTACTCTAACTTGGCCTCAATTGGTATTTTTTGTTTCGCTTGGAGAGTTATACGTTGACAAGCGTCTAATAATTGTGTCGACTCTCAATGAACCTGTATTTTTTTTTTTTACGCTTGTTTCTTAATTTTAGGGCTTAGTTGATGTTTTATGCGATGCCTGTGCGACTTTAAAATGGAGTACTCCGTCGAAGATTCAGAAAGAAGCAATCCCTCTCGCATTACAAGGGAAAGATATCATTGGACTTGCCGAAACTGGTTCTGGAAAAACTGGTGCCTTCGCTTTACCGATTCTACAAGCGCTATTGCAGAATCCTCAACGCTTTTTTGCATTAATTTTAACACCTACAAGAGAGCTTGCATTTCAAATATCTGAACAGTTTGAAGCTCTAGGTAAGAAACTTTTCGTCACTTAAACATGGATACTTCGTGAATCTATGAGATATTTCTTGTACTTTTAATTCTTATATGTGCGTATTTTGTATTTCTTGTAAATTTTCTGATTTATCTACGGATCATTTGTAATAAAAGAGTTTATGGTTGTTATGAAATATGTATTTCTTGCCAATTTTTAAAACGTCCATGTATAGCTGTTTATTACAATTTCATAACAGTTTAATATTATTTTAGGTGCTAGTATTGGTGTAAAATGTACTGTAATTGTTGGTGGAATGGATATGGTGGCCCAAGCACTTATGCTTTCTAAAAAACCTCACATATTAATCGCTACTCCTGGAAGATTGGTCGATCACTTGGAAAATACAAAAGGTTTCAATTTGAAATCTATCAAATATCTGGTTAGTTTGTAGTTATTATTTGTGAAAAATTACTTAACTACATGCTAAAGTATTTTTTTATTTTATTTTAGGTAATGGATGAAGCTGATAGAATACTTAACATGGATTTTGAAGTAGAAGTCGATAAAATCTTGAGAGTCATTCCTAAAGAAAGAAGAACATTCTTATTTTCTGCAACAATGACTAAAAAGGTTCAAAAGTTACAGAGAGCTTCCCTTCAAGATCCCGTAAAAGTTGAAGTTTCAAACAAATATCAAACCGTTGATAAACTTCAGCAATATTACGTTTTTATACCTGTTAAATTTAAGGTGAGTTATTATAGTTAGTAAATCTTCGAAAATTAATTTTCCATCATATATGAAGATGGAATCAATGTTTTGTATATTTTTCTTATTTTAAAATATTACGTCTATTTCAGGATGTTTATCTTATCCACATATTAAATGAAATGGCAGGGAGTTCGTTTATTATCTTTTGTTCCACTTGTAGTAATACGCTACGTACTGCATTGCTTTTAAGAAACCTAGGCTTTTCAGCGGTACCTCTTCATGGCCAAATGTCCCAAAACAAAAGATTAGCGGCTTTAAATAAATTTAAGGCTAAAAATAGATCAATTTTAATATCAACAGATGTTGCATCAAGGTAATTTTCCTTATTTTTTATACAGTTCATATCATCGTTATCATCAATTTGATATTTTCACTGTGATCATTTTTCAAGCTTTTTATTACATTTGCGTAACTATGTGTATTCAATTGATTTTTATTTTAGGGGTTTAGATATTCCTCACGTAGATGTGGTTTTAAATTTTGACATACCTATGCATAGCAAAGATTATATTCATAGAGTAGGACGTACAGCGCGAGCTGGTAGAGCTGGAAAATCTATCACTTTCGTTACTCAGGTTGATATTTATATTATTACTATATTTTTGTAATCGAAAATCTGTATTTATTATTATTTTCAATTATTTTTAGTATGATGTTGAACTATATCAACGTATTGAACAATTGATTGGAAAGCAACTTCCTATTTATAAAACAGAAGAAGCAGAAGTTATGGTTCTGCAAGAAAGAGTATCGGAAGCACAACGATTAACAAAAATAGTGAGATTTTCATATGAAACTTGTACTGAAAAAAAATAACAATTTTAGCAATGTTGCATATCGTAATTAATTTTTAAATTTCAGGAGCTTAAAGAATTGTCAGATAAAAAGGGAAATAAAAAACGGAAGCATGATATGGAATCAGATGATGACACAGAGGAGGCAAATGGGTTCCGTAAACGGATGAAAGGAAAGAAGAAAAATAAAAAGTGAAACTAAATGTATTGTGAAATCAGCCATTTTATTACTTTTTTCCACTGGAACATAATAAAATAAAAATCGATTCTAAATCCTTATTTTTATTTCTAAACGAAATGAACTGTACAAGATATATTTTAAATTAATGTTAACACTGTTTTTCATAACCTTTTTACAAAAGTGAAAACTATCAACAATTATGCAAAATATTTAATTCACTGCTATTTCGAAAAGCAAATGAATGTTTGTACAGTAAATTTATCACTTTGAAACAGATTATCATTCACTCTTTCTTGGCAAAACGATACGCCACTATCACTTAAAAGGAAACGATCACTTAAATAGAAAAGTCAATCAATTGCTGAAATTACACATTCTGAACAGTACTTTTAATTCATACGCCCAGCATATAAAATTAACAGATTAAAATTATTCACACTATCACTTGTAGGTTGTTTAACCCACGTGGAAAAAATGGAAATTTAATTGTGATAACTAGAATTATCAAGATTTTTAATTCAGGTCTCTATCTTCCAGATATTTATATTCAAAAGTAAAACCTTCCTTTTTTCTCTGACCCCATTTTTCATAGTCAAAATAAATATACGTGCCCTACAATATTTCACATTTTTATAGTAATCTATTATTAAAGATAAATTATTACTAAATAAACAAATCATTGTTTACCTGTTCAAATTCTTCATTTATTATCTTTGGCTCTTCGTGTCTTTGGAACCACATCATGTACTTTGTATGAAACCTCCAGCTTTGTTTTTTCAGGGCTTTTGCGGCTAAATATTGAGCTTTTGTGCCTTCCATATAATAGAATATGAAAAATAGTGTTTCCGTTGATAGCCTTTGGTAAAAATCTACATTATCGGAATGCGGAAGTAATACCTGAAACAAATTAAATTATCATTTACCGTGACTATTCTATGGATATAATTTTTAATAAATTTGAAAATAAATAAATAATACCTGATTATAATACAAAGGCGTTGGGCATATAGTTCTAGGTAAATAATTTCTTGTACGTTCTGCATCAGACGGATGGGGTAAATGATAAAATGTTGCCTCTGTCATTTGCAACTGCATTTGATGGTCTTTGTGCAGCGGCTCAGGGCCCAAAGGTGCGACTCCTAATATAGCAGGAACAACTGCGGTAGCTAACGTTTCCGTTGTATGTGAAACTGTACGTTCTAAAGCAGCCTTTTCAACCGCTTCTGCTGCAATGCTTTTGAGCGAATGAAGAGCAGGGGCGTGAGTAGGAGGAGAAGTAGGTGGAGGAGGTGGTGATACTATTGGACCATTCAGACGAGAAGATTGCCTATGTTGCATCCCAGTTGGGGAGGCGGTACGCGGGGGTGAAGCTGCACCAGTATTTGCTTGCATTTCCTCCGCGCCCGCCCCCATATTCATAGATGTTACCTGAATAACAAATTTATATGAAAAAAACAAACTACGATAATGTAAAAGGTAAATATTTTTAAAATACCTGTACGCCTGATACTATTTGCGGCAAACAATGCGTCTGATGATTCTGCGCGCTTTGAAGGTGGTGTTGAGGAACTGGACCGTTTTCCACTACATCTGCAAAATTTATAAATTTGTCATTTTTAAAATAATTCACAATAAAAAAATGTGACCGACAATAACTAAATATTGTAAGTAAGCCAACATGAAATTAGGAAACGGCTGCAATTGGACTTGGCAAACGTTTTGGAATTCAAAACACATATGTATCTTAACCTGATTGAAAAAAATTATCGTACAGTCCGAATCCTCATACGAAAATCGTCCAAACACAAATTGATCACCACACTATTGAGACAAACGTTTGCGAAGGTTGTTTATGACAAGAACGGCAACGAGATCGAAGGCGAGACAACCATAAAAGATGAGCAAAATAAGAGCTGCTACACAATGACAGTTGCTTTGTCAAATGATAAATTTGGAATATGTCCAATGAGACTTGTTGACTGAATTTTTTGGGCAGTTGCCAGATTGCCTCCCCGCGTGTTATTTGGTCGAAAATCAAGATCTCGTTTAAACGCTTCTATACACGCTTTTCAAATTATTTTTTGCCAACTTTAAATTATCTCTGTAATTCGATACACTGAAAATTTTTGTATTTGACACGAATATTTCTAAAAAACAAATGTGAGCGATTTTAATTCATAAATCAATGAACGAAAATTTTATTTTATGATTTTGTTATTTGCCGATCAATTTATTATAAGCATAATATGAAATAATGTAAAATCTACCTACATTTTTTTGCATCAAACGAAGCATAATCACTATTCTGCAAACGGTTATTCGAATCTAACGAATTGTCAAAACAAGAAAAAACACTAATGAAATGAAGCTTATTTATATAACACAATCAAGGATATGAAATGTTTATGATAAAAAAGTTTGAAAAAATATCAGATTGAACACCTTGACATTTATAAAATACTTTTCTATCATAATCATGAGAATTTCGAAACAATAATGACAACAGGGTATATGTGGGTAATAGTGAGCTATAAAATTATTGTTTGTAATAATAGAATATTTATATTAAATATTAAATATAAATATTTTATTTTATGCATAATTACGATGAATATTTAGTAATATAATCCCAAAGGGAATAGTAATAAATATTTTTGGCAAATAAATAAAATTTAAAGAAATGTCAGTCATGGTTTCAAAATTCAGTTAGTATGAATCAAATTGAAGAATACACAAAATATTACAGAAAATATGAGGGAAAGTTTGTATTTTGTTAATTGAAAAAGTGAATGATTAGGAATTGAATATTGTTATGCGAAATAAACGATTCTCTCTAAAGTGATAAAATAAAATTGCTCACCAGAATTAAATTGATGGAGAGAGCCCGCTGGACTCACATTACTAACAGATAGATTATTTTGCTGTGTTTTACTGGGTGTTGAAGAAACTAATGTAGGTTTACTATTCGTAGTCGGTGTAGTTTGATTTGCAGGTAATGAATTTGTTACACTATTTATTAACGAAACTGAACTATTGAGAATTGAACTGTTATTTGATGTTGAGTTGCTAACTGAACTAACATTACTAGTATTATTGCTGCTACTAATTGCTCTTACTGCCATAGGTTTCACGGGCTGAAAATAAAGAAGATTTTATATAATTAATTCAAATGATAAAAATACAGAATAAGCATTAAGCAAACTGGTGTTATAACAGTAATGATTGTCATAAGTATATTGAACAAACTACTTCTTTTTACACAAAAGCATTGTAAACAAATAGTTAATACTATCAATAATTGTATTGCTTTCATAAATGTAAATCAAAGGTTAAGCTGACAAAAGTGGAAAACATAATGCCAATTCAGAGAAAATGACCAGCTTTATAAATTAATATTTAATAGAAAAATAATTAAAAAAAAAGAATATTTCCATATCGAATACAAGATAATATGCACATTGAATACGTTAAAACACTAAATAACGCATTAGTGTTTTTTTTTAAATAACAAATTTAATCGACATTCATCATAAAATAGAAAGCAATAGAAAAAAGATGAATGATTATTAAAAAAAAAAAAAAAAAATTTGATTAATACAACATAAATTGTTTAAAAAAATCAATCAAAGCCAACAGAAATCAAAATTATATTACTAATAATAAAGAAGTTTACCTTTGAAATAATTTCATCAATCTTTTTCTTCTTTTCAAGATTCTCCATTGAATCGGTAGAATGATTATGAAGACCTAACGTAGGAGATGTAATGGGACTTGTTCCTGAAGAGATAAATAAAATGACATTTTACTCAATAATAATTGAAAGTTAATACAAAAATAATTTGATTGCCATTTTTATGAGAATAGACCATAGCTTAATATTTGAATATGTACTGAATTATAAATTGAAAAAAATTACCTGAAGTAATACTCGTCGGTGATGCTCCAGTATCATTACTATTATTGCTGTCCGTCGTAGCAGAAGATGGTAAACCTACACCAGATAATTCAATGTCGTCTAAACCAATAATGTCATCATAGATATATTCGTTCTCATTGAAATCAGGATCTTGAGAAGAATCTATATAATATTCAACGTCGTCTTTGATTCTTCGAATCTGCAACAAAAAACCCTCAATTTACAAGTGACGCATTTATAGAAGGTATAAGAGAGAAGGTTTAACTTACTTTGTCAACTTCTACCGACATGTTATCGAGCATCCTAAGAAGAGTTTCTAGTTTTTTAATATGAAATCTATGTTTTTCAAGTTTATTTTTTAATTCTTCCATACGGTCTTGCTTTTCCTTGTCTAGTTTTTTCTTTTTACTCACAAGCAATGACTCAATTTCTGATTCAAATTGATCTAACTGTAATTTTAGAGAAAACAAACATTTACTATAATAATAAGAACACTTAGAAATTTTGATCGAACGATATTAACCTGTATATTTAAGGACTCGATGGATGAAACGAGCCAACAAGAAATTTCCTCTCGTTCTTTTTGAGCGGGGTCTAGTTTTTGCGCAGCTCCTAAGCCTTCTTTTGAATACGCTTTTGTTTTAGTCTCTCTTTCTACGACTTTGAATCTCTCCATTTGCTGAAATAACCAAAAACATCGGCACAATCAGAGGCTAATCGTTAATTAAACTTTTTAAGAAACATTGGGAAATTTTTGACAGATCCGAGATACCAGTAGATTTTGTTCGTTTAATACAGGCTTGTCCAAAGGGCCACCACGGTGCCAAAGTGGCCCCCACTTTTCACACAAAAACAAACATAACAAACAGCATTTATTCCGAAATGTACTCATCAAAATAGTTTTATAATGGAAATAAATAACTTAATCAACATTTTACTATTTATTACGTTTTGAATTTACAACAAATGAAATTTTAAGATTTGAAATTTGTAAGTGGCCCCCCCGCGTACTGAAATTTAGGACAAGCCTGATTTAAAACATCGATTTTGTCTGGTTTTCTTTTAATTTTTATATTATGCGATATTTCATATTTTTGGATTAAATATTTTCAACTATTGGCCTGACCGGTTGTGGCTAGGGCTTGCAATTTACCGTCAAAATTCGATAACCGGTAAACGGTAAATAACTAACTTCATTACCTGTTATATACCGGTAAAAAAAAAAAAAAAGTTCGTAGATTAGATGATTAAAGTATAACTGCACGTGGCTACCTTTACTAAAAACAGTATTCTTGATTGAAACCTAAATATTTTCAGGTTTGGTGACGTTTGCCCAAATAACGCATGCGACTCAAGCGCACACGACGCAAGCGCAAATTTCAAATACATTATAGATGAATAATGTCATATAAATCCATATACATATATAGAAAAGCAAAACTTCCCATTCCACATACATTTCGTCATAATATACCTGTATCTGTCCTTAATCCATATATATATATATATATATATAGAAAAGCAAAACTTCCCATTCCACATACATATAACAATAAACTTTCGTCATAATATACCTGTATCTGTCCTTAATTCACAATAAAATCATTTCCGGTAATTACCGGTGGCACATTTTGGGCGGTTAACCGATAAACCGGAATTGCAAGCCCTAGTTGTGGCTCTTCGAGCATTTTCGCATTCAACAATTTGTGATCATTTCCAACGTGTAAATATACTGTCATTATATCGCATTTTCAAAATTTCTCCTCAAATCACATGTGGGACGTTATTAACATCGTAGTACTATAATATTCACCGTTTCGATGAGCTTTCTGTAATCATACAGCGTGCTCTTGTCTTTGATTTCTGCGGAGGCAATCCACGACTTGATTTGGTCGCGCAGCCTCTGCAGCTTCTTGATTTCCTTCTTGAGATCCGCCTCGTACTTCTCCTTCTGGTTGTTGTTTGTAGCATTGTGCACCTTCTGCCAGATGTCTTCGAACGTATCGACCCCCTCGGTGACTTTCTTCAGGCAGCGGTCGATTTCGCCTGAAATACGAACGGAGATAATAACTACATGGAAAAGGATTGGATTTCATCCCGGAGTGCCAAAAGTGGAAAGGACGAACCCTGCAGCTTCCTGGTGGCGGCCATCTCCAGAGCGGCGGCAGGCCAGAGCCGATTAGAGGCCGAGCCTCCAGCGCGTCCCGTTCTTCCCGATCCTCCCAGTGCTCCAGATCCTCCCGAACCTCTGGAGCCTCCCGAACCTCCCGCACCTCCACAACCACCCGCATCCGCACACAACACGCATCCAAGATGGCCGGCGCGCAATCGCGCTTCGCAGCGCGGTTTACGGCCAACGACCCGTGCAATGTTTTTCGTGTTGGGTGCGGTTCTGTGGCGGTTTTTAGGTTTTTTGGTGGGTGTTTTGTTTGTTTTTGGGGGGGGTAGGGTTTGGGTTTTGGCGGTTTGGTCGTTTGTGGGAGGTTTTTTGTTGGGGTGTTGGTCGCTTGTATTTTTGGGGATTTTTGTGCGGGTTGCGGGAGTGTTTTGCGAATTTGTGGATTGCGGTTAAGGTCGGTTTGAGGATGGTTTGCGGGTCGGTCGGCGGCGTAATGACAACTGGTAAAGCCATCGACGGGTTATTGGCGCGTGCGCTGATCTCGTTTCTTTTACGAAGACCAGATTTGCACAATTTCAAATGTGTTTATTTTTAAACGGTTTCGACCGATCTTATCTAACCTCTTTCTATGTTAATTTTGATCTCGTTTCTGTCAAACGAAATAGATTTTTCCTCACTTACTAGTTTTCTGTATTTTATTATCTTCAATTTAAATAAAGGAAAACAAATACGAAATAAAACGAGCGTAATCTGTTATTTAATAATTATTTATTTTTTCATACAAACACATAAAACATTACGAAATAATTTCATTAATTTCAATTATAGACTAACTTATATTTCTCTCAAATATGCCGTTCGTGCCACACTTTGAAGCAAGCATACCCATGTGAGTGTTGTTTGTCGGTTGAATCTAGAAATAAACCACTTTGCAAAAATGTGCACACATACAATGTATTTATGCAAAACACAAGTTGTAATGAGAAAATATTTAATTTCAATTAAAATTTAACATAAATGTTTAAGGCATTTTTGTTTGATATAATTTTTTAGGTAAGTGCGAATTGAAAAAAGCTGAAAAAAATTAAGGCAATGTGTAGCGCACGTAAGGAACTTCTACGTCATTGCCGTCCTCATCGTTGCAACATAGCTCAAATACTAGAGCTTTCACGTGGGGCTCGAGCTTACGCTTCGACACTTTAACCACCACTTCAGACATGGGTAGACCTAATCTTTCTTGGCACTTTACTTTTGGCATAAAGAACGAATACAGCATACAAATACCTTGAGAAAGCATAGTTATATCTAGTTTATGTTCTTTCTTGAAGTAATCTAAAAATTGCTGTAGGGTAAGTTCGCCAGTAATTTCAAAACGATCCCAGAGGGTCCACTCTTTTTCGTAATACGATAATTTAGGCGCTGCTATCGGATCAGAAAATCCAAAGAACGGCAAGGCCAGGTTCACAAAACCGTTTTTGAACGAATCCAAAGTGTTGAAACCCTGAGTCAGTTTATATAACTCTAAACACACTAAACCTGCAACGACAGATGTTGTTGTTGCTATTGCGGGTATAATTTTGCCTGCAATAAGCTTAGACTGGTGTCTATCGACTGGGGTAATTTTATAGTTAGTAGCACGCAAATTAGAAGCGGCAACGATGAAGTCCATATGGAAATTTGTATCGTCGTCTTTTTCAAATTCTAAAGGTGTTATAGTTAATCCACCGGAACAATCCAAAGTAGCCAGTTCTGTAATAATATCGCTCATACGGTCCGGATCTAAATCATCGCTGTTTTGCAACAATTGTGCATCAGTTATTGCTATCTTGACTCCACTCATAGGAACGAATTTTGGAACCTGAAAAAAAATTAAGAATATTTATATTGCCTAAGAAATGAAAAATTAAATCATTTACATATCAATAAATTACTAACATTGGTAGCAGAAATCAATCTCGCTACATATTTCCTATCCCTTGATCCTGGTATGGCATAAACTTGAGCTTGCAAATTTGCTGCAGCTATGACATAATCTAAATGCATGTCTTCACCGGTATCGAAATCCAAAGGCGAAGGGCATCTTTTCGGACCAGACCAGAAAGGTTGGCCGCTTGTAGTATCTTTATCCGGGGGAAAATTATAAAGCAGCTGTTTGATTTGATTAGCATACTGATTTTCCCAATGCGTTCGAGCCCACACTACACAATCTTCAAACGAATGTGGTCTATGGATCAGTGCTTTCTGTAAACAAAAAATATACGTATTAAAAGGCTTTTCCATACATTCAAATAAATAAGTTTTTAGCATATTTTTTCTAATATGACAATCATTCAATTTAATGTGGAAAGGCGATAAATAAAATATATAAATAGTTAAAAATGTTACCTTGACACTATCTAAAGCTTCAAGAGGTTGACTTCCAGGTGAAGATGATACACGATTTAAAAATCCAGCCGGATCTGCCAAATACATGGCAGCATGTTCAGCGGCTTGTTTAAATAATCCTTCAAATTCATCGCGAGCCCATTGTAGTGTGTGTTCAATAGCATTAGGGAAATTTCTGAGTGTGCAAATGGGAATACTTTTTTCTGGAGGGTCTTGAGAAGAACTATACGATTCAGTAAGGAAAGGTACAACAACCTGAAAGATATTTTAGGTGAAAAAAAAATAATTAGTAAAACACGAGAGTAAACTTGTAAATGATAAAAAAATTCTATAAAAACCTGAGTGTTTCCTTTTGTCCCTAATGTTCCAGATTCTAGCAGCGGTTTACGGTAATAGATACACCGTCTATCCATATAATTACGAGCGTCTACATTATCTAATGCATTTGCAACACCATCTAAATCTTCGAAAAATGAATCATCATAGAAACTCTCTGTTTCTGCACCGACCCGATAATTTTGCGATACAACATTCATATCAGGATTCATTTGCTTTATAGCCTGTGAGGGGAAAAACAAAATTACTTATTTGAAATATCAAATTTTTAAACGAGTGTCGAAATCAATATCTTACTGCTGCTGCTGTTGCTGATTTTGGTTTTTGAACATCATGAGCTCGAAATAGAAATTGTCGATTCAAATTAGATTTTTCAATGAGATCCATGTCGGTGACAGTAACCCGTCCTCCTTTTGCACCAACACCCATCATGGCAAAATTCTTCAACAGTTCGCACCCAATTGCACCGGAACCTAGAATAACAAGAAACCATGTAGCTAATCACCCAAATTAAAAAATAAGTCATTATTTTTCTCGAAATAATAATAATATGCATAGTGAAATTACATTTTCTCATCAAATGTAAAAAAAAATATTCGTACCAACAACAAAATACCGGAGAGCTCCCAATTTATTCTGAAAATCGTTTCCAAATACTGCAACTTGTCCATCGTAACGATTTCCTCTAGCTATGCAATCGTCTTCAGTCAAGGGTTGGGTCTTGGGTAAACATTCTATGGCGTCGAAGTATAGCCATTGATATATGGGAGTGAATTTGCCGGAGCAAGCTTTCATAACTTCCTGAGCTACGATACCGCCGATGACTGCGTTCATGGGACTCACGTCCCCAGAAGAGATCTAAACGGAAAAAGAAGGTTTCCCTTAGTATCAT
Organism: Hydropsyche tenuis; assembly: GCA_009617725.1. Classification (NCBI taxonomy): domain Eukaryota; kingdom Metazoa; phylum Arthropoda; class Insecta; order Trichoptera; family Hydropsychidae; genus Hydropsyche; species Hydropsyche tenuis. Next base: position 567,278 of record VTON01000011.1, on the reverse strand, counting down.
GTAAAAAAACTAAATTGCAATGCAATAAATTTTTTTTGCACAATTACCTTGGCGAAAGTGTCGAACAACTTTTCATCTATTTCCAAGTCGATCTTGTTGTGTGCTACATATTCGTTAGCCATGTTCAAGAATTCTGCGGCGTCTTCTTGATTCCAGGGTCTGGGAGATCTTCCGTGAGTCTCTTCGAACTTGTGCAGGGTCAAGAAGGCGACGTGCAATTGAGGAGGGTAGTCCATCTTTCCGAAGTCGGTGATTAAGAACTCGGGAGACTTAATCGAATCTTGCATGGACTTGAAGGACATCTTTTTGGGCATTTTGACCTGTGTAACGATTCCGCCGCCGGGTATGTAGTCGGATAGACCAGTAGTGTCGCCGATGCTGAAAGTGTACGGACCTAGCACTCTAATCTTCCTGGGTTCGCAACCGTTCAATTCTGTCATGCCTTTCACCTGAAATAAACGCATCATGAGTCTCCAGCGACGGGGCAAGTATATATACTAATTGGGTACTTCTGGCCTATAAGGGTGCAGCACAATCGGCACCTTAATGCATACAAATCGGGTAGATTTGTATCCAATGTAAAGCTCGCTTTATATAATTTTGAAATTCTTATTACCGATGCGTCCCTTGCATCGGTTGCGTTCCTCCTCTTCTCGGTCTACCTACTGACTTTTATTGTTTTGACTAAATAGTCAGACTGATGTGTGGCAGTCCATAGAATGAACCTTTTACTTGTGTTGGAAAAATAGCCATACAGGTCTGTAGGGCGGCACCATAAGTAGAGTTGCCAACTTAAAACCATAAAACCATGGCGGTACCCAGGGTTTGATTATACTTAAATTATAAGATTTACATTGAAATATAACACTCAATTGTGATATCAATTCTTTGAATGCATTAATTTTTTACACACATACTTCAAATGAAAACAAACTGCATATTTGTATTTGCAATTTCTAATTTTATCTAATTCTTTTCTCTAAATTTCTGGGACAATTTAGCATTCGTCCAGGACAGGGGACGGCGATTCTAATTCTGGCCGCTCCTGGACAGTTGGCAATTTTAACCACAAGGGAGCATAGTGTTTGTGATTGTTGGCTGGTCGTCGGCTATGGGAGGCAATTTAAAAATACTGTAAATGTGCTTTACGATTTCATCATAGCAGGGTTGCGAGGGAGCCAAACTGCTTCCGTATAGAAGGCTAGAAGTACCAAAAACGAAAACGCAACAATAAATACCTCAGAGAAGGTGACGTAGTCGCCGTCTTCGAACCCGTGCCTCGAATCGTCGAGACAGGTGACGATCCCCTCCGCGTCCTTGGAAACGCCGGCGATCATGACGGACAGCGGCTGTTCGCCGTTGGGGTCGAGCACGAGGAAGTCCTCCCCGAAGTCGGCGAACACTTGCGAAAAGAGGCCGCGCGTGTCGGCCGCGAGCACGGCGAGCCCGCGCTCCCTGGCCGCGCGCGCGATCAGCTCCTGCTCCCTCAGGGGCAGCCCGGCCATCACGACAACCCGGAAGTCGTCGAGCCGCAACTCAGACACGGGCCCCTGAGCGACGCGCACCTCCACGTACTTATTGAGGGTGACGACGCGCTCGGCGCACGCGACGGCCCTTCCGACGCCGACGCAACCCTCGTTCAAGTAAAACTGCGAAGAGAGGTCGCGCAAGGAGACGGGGGTGTCGTCGTGCAGGGTGACGGAGCGCACGCCCGCCAGCACCACGTTCTTGGCGATTTCAATGCCGAGCCCGCCGAGGCCGCAGACGAGCACGTCGGAGCGCGCCATGCGCCGCATCGCCTCGTGCCCGAGCACGTACAGCTGCCGGGAGTAGAGGCCCTCGTCAATGTCGTTGGGGTTCATCGCGGAGTTCGAGTTGCCGTTGTTCGAGTTCGCCATGACGCGGCCTGCCGACGTCACGCGACGCCTCTTGGCCGGGAAGTCGGGGCGCGCGCTGTCAGCGCCAGACATGGGCGCGCCGCCCCGCACCGCGACACGCCTCACCTCACCGCTGGAGTGGAGAGCGTCGCCCCTCGCGTTCCTCTGGGCACCGCGCGCTCTGCAGCACGCACCGCACGCGCTCCGTTTCTGCAAATCACTGCGCCGGCCGGCCCCTGCGCGCCACCCCTACGTATCGGGTTTTTTTTCGGGCGCCGAGCGACGAGGCTCTTTCGGTTTAAAGAGAGGGGTTGAGAAGATGTCGCGACGAGTTCGACGGATAGATCGAGCGTCGAGGATCGTCGGTCTGGTCGCATAAATTGCGTTTTTGGACTGTGCGCCGGCGGGAGGGGGAAATTTGAATCGGCGGTGGGTTTTCGGACGTTCGGCTTAACGACAGAAGCGCGCGAGGCACGTCGAATACGATTTGCGAAAAACTTCGAAATAGCACGGTTAAAATAAATTATAAAACGTCGGTTGGATTGTTTAACGGTAAACGTCTGGTCGTCGTTTTGTTTTATTTATGAATGAAATTTTTTCGATCAGATATTCGATTAACATATACTTATGTATTTCGTGTTCACAAATAAAAACTACAAATTTTATTCGACATATTTATTATTCCTACTTATATAAATTTTGATAATGATAACATACAATAAATACCATTTGCATACAAACAATGAACAAGACCATATTGCTTTTTTATTAAACAAACAAAAAAAAATCACTAAAGAATATATAAATTTGCAGTCAAATATAATATATATTATGTGGGAACTACCCCTACACGTTTGACATTGAATAAAATGGATAAAACATCTTCAAAATGAGACCAATCCCATGAAGATGAAAAAATTTTGGATATTTTTCTCAAAAAACAACCATCAAAGACTGCACCGTACAAAAACAAGAAGCATATAAATAAAAATACAACTTTGAAACAAAACTTAAATAAGTTTCTGCATCTAAAACAAAAAATAATAACAATAAAATTGAAACCGTATTGACACACGAAGATTTATTATTTAATAAGTTTCATAAGCAGTAAACGAACCGAACGAATTGTGTTTTACCCTCGACAGCTTCAACAGTGTATGTGTTAACATTTGCAATTTTTTCATCTTTCGCAATTGTGTTATCTGAAATATAAAAATAATCTACATTATTACTTTTGAAAACTTATATGAAAATATACACACTAAAAAAAAAACACCCACTAGCTCGAGAAGTATTTTCTCTATAGTTTGAAATTCTTATCAAAATATTATTGTGTTGTTTTTCAACAAACGAACAATTTTTTTTCATTAAATATAAAAATATTTTCATTTTTATTTTCACATTTCTCATTGCATTATTTACACAATGACAATACATATTTGAAACATGTAAGCAGTTTTTCATGTTGCATATGAGCTTGTTCAAATTTTCTATTTCGTTCTTCAACGATGTACTTTCTTTCACTTTAACTTCCAAATTTTCCATAAGATCGTTGTTTACTTTCTTTTGAATATCGAGCTCATATTCTAACTGAGAAATAGTAAGATGGTTTGACGAACACGAGTCTAATCCATTTTCATGTTCATTGTGATGAACATTAGAATAATCATTCAGAATAATACTCGGAGAAGAAATTTGTAATATATCGTTTGAATTTGTGAAGTTCTGTTCTTCGTGTATGAAAGAATCTATATTATTGAGTTCATGCATTAGTGATTCATTGTTTCGTGGTGTACTGGAAATAAGAGTATATTTTTCTGTAACGGTAGAACTGATAGAATTCTGGAGAGGACTGTCTATAAGGAAAATTGAAAAAAAGTAATGTATCATACAACTATAATAAAAACATCACTTTTATTAAAGTAAAAATATCTTACTGAATTCATTTTTCATTTTTAATTCGACATTTTCAGTAGTTAAATTTTTAATCATAGCTTCTTGTCTAGATATTTCTTCGAAAAGATCCAACACTTGAGATTTCAGAGATTCTATATGATTTTCCGTTTTTGATAATTTGTCCGAATGAAATTTTTTATCGTCTTCTGATTTGGACAAATTTTGTAAAAGTTTATGTTTCTGGAAAATAAAAAAACAATTTAATACACAAAATAAATATTACGAAGGTTGTTATTCATCTTCATCTCGTATTATTTTAAAAATATTGGTATTCAAAAGTTTCTCAGAGAATGGGTAATCCTATTTTTGTACTTACTTCTTCATTCAATACATCAATGTCATTTTGCAAAGAAAAATTTTCAGTCTTTAAGAATTCTATTTTTTCTTCTAGACAAATTTTACTGTCTTTAAGCATTTGAAAAGAGTTTTTCAATTCATCATATTCATCTTTTATATGTAGTAATGAAGTGTGATCACTTTGAGCTCTGCAACAAAATATTGTTTATTATAATCAAACTTTCTAACAAAAATAGGAAAAATTTAAAAATTAAATTAAAAACCTGCTTAATTTTTTTTCTAAATTATGTTTTTCTAATTCAATCATATTATAAGCATCTTCGTGTAATTGTATTTGTTGAAGTACATGTTGTAGTTGGCTTTTTAAGTTAGCTATTACATGTTCTCTATCTGCAAGATCATTTTCCAACATCTCAATGCGTTGGTCTTGAATACCTAAAATAACAAATGTGCAGATCGAAAAATTATTCATATACATCACGAATTGTACATATATTGAAAAATATGAACAAACCTGAGCTGAAATAATTAGTATATGATCTAGGATCAGCATTTTCAGCATTGTTCAAATTTAATTTTACATCAGCCATTGGACTAAAATAATTAATATAAGTGAAAACCAGGAAATAATTTTTGTGAGAATTATATTCTAATTAAAATCTGGATTTTTTCATTGAGAACTTGTTTATTACCATAAATCGTTCACTTTTGTCAGTTTTTCCGTTAACTTGACCAAAGCCAGTTTTGTTTGAGATTCATTAATAAGACCATCAGTTGACATACTATATATGATCTCTTTGAAGGCGACATATTCTACTGTATCTGACTGAATGTAAGAAGCCACAAAATCCATTACACTATTTATAGAAATCCTATCGGAACCCTTATTTATGTTTTCAAATATTTTCGTCGCAACATTTTCGATTCCTTAAACATAACAGAGAAAACGGAGTTAAAAAATGCATAAAACAACAAAATATAATTGAAAATCATCTTACCATGTTCTGTGAAGTCGTCCATTTTTACAGCTGAAAATAAACAAAAGATCTAAAATATATTTAAAAAAAAACAAAAAAATTAATTGCAAAGTGTATTGTAAAGAAAATAAATAAATTTGGTGTAATTTGAGTGTAGCAATGTTTAGAGTATGTATGTATCTAGATTCAAGAGAGTGTAGTAATGTAAGGACAATACTTCAAATATCGAATAAAAAACGTTAACACAAAAACCAAGAATCACAAACGTTAAATCAAATCGGAAAACAAAAATGACGTTAATATTAAACCGATATAATGCGGAATATTTGTATCTCACCGCGAGAAAAATCACACCGCCCTCACATTGAAAAATTCAAACGTCAACTGAAAAATTGCCATATCGAAAAAAAAACACATCAACCTCGAAAAAGACAAAAACCCATCCATAAACCATTTCAACTTTTCTCACGCCGACAACAAAGCAAACGATCAACAACAACCCCGAACGATCAAAAACCCCCATTTCACTAAAAAAAAACCAGTAGTGACAAACCCCGACAGCGGCGGTCTCGCACTGGCAACAACGCCCCGACCACAGTCTGTCGGTCGCTGTCGTCCCGTTCGCGGCGTGCGAGAACATTTGTCACAGCAGAGTGCAGACCGCGAACTTCGCGGTCTCGAAAACGGTGTCTCCAAGATGGCTAAAATGGCGTTTCAGCACCAGGCCGGCACGGCCATGGAGTGCCTCAGCGTGAGTTTCGCTATTTGCCGTTTTGTGCAATGCACAATACACTTGAGACACGGACCCGCCCTCTGACACACTCACTTTTGAGAATACGCGCGTGCTTTCGATTCGAGCGCTGGATTTTCTTCGCTTTTGGGTTTGAAGGCGTTTTGATTTAGGCTTGCTGATTTGTTGGGAAGGATTTTTGAAATTGGTTTCGTGTCCTTTTTTGAATTTTTGAAATTTGGAAAATGTGCTCTGTTTCGATGTTTAATGTTTCTGAAAAGATGTAGTATGAAAAATTGGTAGCGCAATTTTTGAAAATGTTGGTATTCCTGTATTTTGGGTGCGTAAATTGTTTATCGACAAATTTGTATTAATGAATAAAATGCGTTGTGGGTGCTTAAATTAAATTTATTTATGTATTTTGTGTGTGATTTATTTATGCATTATAAATCTGGAGATTAGGTTTCTTAATGAATTTCGCGCGTAGTTTGTACTCGTTTGTGTTCTAGGGAGGTTATGTTTGTTAGTTTACAAATGATTTTCAGTTGAATCGTATAAATTTCCACGTGTTAACAGTTTAGATGACTAAAGGTGCTATAGTACAAGATGTAAGTCCAAAATTATGCTCGAAATTCGTAAAAAAATTACGCACATATAATGAATTTTTACTCAAGTTAAAATGCAAACTTGTCAATAAATAATTTACACACCTAAAGTGCAAGATTACCTATATTAAATACTAATGAATGCATTTTTTATGTTTAATGAGTAGACAAATATTTGTTAAAGCAATACTTTTTCGATTTTTTTATAATGTTTTAAGAAGTTTTTTCGTTCACATAAATATAAGTTCTAAAATTGTATTCTAATAATTTAAAACAATAAAAAAAAATTATAAATATATTTGAAGTATGACTTCATTGTGACACGATAGAATTGACAATTCTAGTCTCATTCTTAAAAATAATGTCTCCATCAAGATGCACGACTATGGAGTGCCTCAGCGCGAGTTTCGCCCATTTACCGTTTTGTGCAATACACAATACTAGTTTGCTTTCAATTCTATGCTGAACTTTATTTACTTCTGTATTGTTTGAAATCGTTAATCATTTTCTTTTTTTCGTTTTCAGATTCCAATCACCTTGCACAAGGAGACTGGTATTGATGCAGAGGGACGAGAAGTTATGAAGTGCGGTTTCAAAATCGGCGGTGGGATCGATCAAGATTTTAGAAAAAGTCCGCAGGGATATACCGATAACGTATTTCACTTTCGTGTTATGACTCGTTAGCGTTGTGGTTTGTTGAAATTAATAATTTTTGTATTTTTAGGGTATATACGTAACCGAAGTTCACGAAGGAAGCCCAGCGGCTAAAGCCGGGTTAAGAATGCACGATAAAATACTGCAGTGCAACGGATACGATTTCACAATGGTCACGCACAAAAAAGCCGTCAGTTATATTAAAAAGCATCCCATACTGAATCTATTGGTTGCTAGAAAAGGTGTAACTTCCACATAAAACTGAACGTGTGAATTCATTGTAAGAGTAGATTTCAAGTATTCAAGAGTGGCCAAATTCTTATACACTTAGTATTTTTATTATTACATTTAGACTTATTTTGTAGCTTTTATGATCAGATTTGTTTTTTTATTATTATTAACTATTTTATTTGGTGAACAAACAAAAAAGCCTTAGTAATCGTGTGAATAGACAGTTTTGAAAAATATAAGATGCAGATAAATATCAGCTAATAAAAAAAAAACATATTTATTATCACCACTTTATGTTACCATCAATATTGATATTGTTTTAACTATTTCTGAAGTCATATTTCTTGAAAAATGCTGCTATTAAATTTAAGAGTTTTGTGATAAGCAACTGGGTTTCTCTGTTCCAAAGACCTTTTTAGTTTTCCACTTTTATACAGTTTTTTATCGACATGGAAAAGTGTAGCTTTTACATTTCTAATATTATCAAAAAATGTATATTTTCTAATAGGTAAAATTTTTATTTTATGTAAATAACAAATGAGGTAAAACGTCTGGGTTTTAAACCGTTTTGGGAACACAAATTCATTTTTGAAAGAAAATTGAATCTACTTGGACATCAATTTTTTGTAATCATATATTTTGTTGAAATAAATGACTCAAAAGTTTTAAGTGTAGCCTTATAAGCAACATAATGTGTGCCATCTGTTTATAAATAAATTTCAGATACTTATTTTGAGTTATTTTCATGGATTTTCGGTTTAATTTAATTTTGTCCATAAAACTAATATTATATGACATGAATTATTGTTAGGTTAAGGAAATTATCCTTAAATTACAATTTGATTCCTTTTATTGTACTATATTATGAGACTAATTATAAAAGAATAGTTTGTGAAATACTAGTAATATTGTAATATTTACTATTTATGTTAATTTTTACAAATATATAATGTGAAAAATGTTTATTTAAATCCATAAGTACTCAATATTAAAGAAATTGTTTTGTTGAAAACTATTTGCTGTTGAATTGTCATCTATCATTTCTTTAGATTAATATATTATGGTGATTGCTGTTGTTTATTTCAACACTAAAATCATTGACCATTACAATGATTTATTTATTATGGGATGTACTACATTGGTCATTCTAATATGTAACTTACCATATTATTGAGTTTATAGCATTTCGATGAAATATATGTACATAACTGAAGATGTTTTATATTGTATGAAAAATATTTTTAATGATCAATAAATTTTTTTCATATTTGAAACTGAGAATATGTAAATTAAATAATGGATAATATTTGCAAATGATTCTAGGATTTTTGTCTAATTTTTTGTTGTGTTATCTTTAAATTTTTGTGATATGGACTACTAAAATATAGCAAATGACATTCAATATGTGTTTATGGTTTGAATTTATTTTGATATGAATGATATTGAATGTTTTCTGACGTTATTGTATTACTTTTTTCTTTTATATTTTTCAAATTAAAATTATTATTTTTTTATGGAAACCTATAATATTGATCTCTAGAAAAAAAACTGAATTTTTTTTGTTATACAAAGCTGATGTTTTTTTTTTATAATTCAGGCGAAAAGTATATGCTTAAACCCAATTGATAAATGATATATTGGATTTCAACATAATATTTATATTCCAAAACTAAATTCAGTATAATCAGCTGTATTAAGGTGCACTTTTACTGTTAGTGAAACGTACAAAATATTCATAAGAATATTTATGAATACTTACAATTAGACATTTTAATGTTATTTCATTGAATCTTTGTGCTCAATGCTGAAAATATATGATTAGTAAAACTAAGACACGTTTAATACGATGGAACTGTTAGCTTATTTTATTTCTCACTTTTGTAATTAATTCTAAAAATTATTGTATTTGTGCATCTTCTGGTTGATTATGATTTTGCTGTATGAAATGTGCAAATGTATAATAATTTTAAAAGTACATGTAAATCTGCCATTACTTCAAAAATGTTTGTTAGACTGCGGACGTATTAGTCCCGACTTTTTGCGACTCGGTTAGCAAAAATGATAAAGTATGTAGGTAGATCGGGAGGAGAAGGAACGCAACGGCCGTGGAAGCAGTGACAGATGAACGATATTCCTCGCATTTTGACCCACCATACATTTATTGTTTTTGCTGACTAGTCGAAAGAAGTCAGACCAATGCATCCAGAACCTTATAGTACGCATTCTTAATCACGTAAATATTAACTCACAAATTCTCTACTTTGTTTTTCAGTAAATTTCCAAATTATGTTAGTTATGTGATTATTGAATATGCAAAATGATAATCTTAATTGAAGTGCAAACGATATTCAATCAATCGCTTAAGTTATATTGATGCATTCCATCTGTATATTTACATATTTGTGTATGTATTTAGATATAAAATGATATAGATTTATCATTTCCTTGTGTTTCTTCTTTTTAAATAAGATTTTATAAGTTGTTTTTTAATCATAAGTAGATCCTAAATTGATATAAATATATATATATGCAAATCATTATATTATTATTGTCATTATGGAAAAGAAATAAATTCTAAACAAGTATTATTTCATTTATTTAACGAGACAAAAGATGACATCTAATTATTCATGATATAAATCACTATATATCCAGTATTACGATCGACATAAGTTTAGCAAGTGGGAGGCCAATCCCATTGGCCCTTAGGTGGTTTAGCGAGGAGGGGCTCCCACGGTTTCCATCCCAACATTTTCCTAGCCAAGACCAGTTCGTTTTCGGCTTGGACTATTAGTTCTTCGATTTGGCCACAGCCTATTTTATTTTCTACGTCCGTCACGACAGTGTTCTGAAGGACGAAATCGAACGTAAATGTAACTTTAAATTAAATATTTCATATGGATATGTTGACAAATATTGAAATTAATAAATGCTACAATGTTTAGTAACGTTAAAAACAAAGAAAATAAAATACCTGTTTCAGTATACCGAATCGTTCTTGAACGATGAGTTCGGTATATTTTCTGTAAGAAGCCGTTTCAGGCATTTTTTGAAGTGTGCGCAATATTTTATTGTATAGAACTGTCAAGTTGTGATGGGGATTCGGACATACGGCTAGTCCGGTCAAGCCGGTCGTCTGAAATAAAGAAACGAATTTCAAATTCGACGAACATAAAAAACATTATTAAAATTGCCTCAAATTTGCTGAAACAATAAACATACCCTTTTAAGAGCCCCTGCCATGGTTAGGTAATCTCCTCAATTTGACAGATGAAAAACTGGCATTGATACGACCATAATTTAAATGTGTTACATTTTTATACAAAAAAATCAATATCAAAATTATTTGTTAGATTTATTCATTTAAACTCAAAAATTCACACAATTTTAATTACGTCAATATAATTTTGATTATTTTGCCGTGAAGAAATACAAATTTGGATTAAAAATACTTAAATTTATTTTTGAAAACTAGGTATATGATCGAACTATAATTTTTTTTGTTCCAGTTTTCAATTTACGGTTTTCGGTTCAGTTTCGAGTTATCAAAAAAAAAAAATACCATAAACTAAAAAACCACCTTTCCCAAAAAATCCAAAAAATATTTTCTTAAAAAACGATAACACTATATTCGAAACCCAATATTTTTCGCTGAACCGAAATAAGCCGATATTTTTTTCCGTATTCCTTTCTGGCTTTCGTTCCTGCAAAAATTTCTATTTTTAATAAATTTACTGTTCGAATCCCTGATCAAAACTACCAACTCGCATCACCACACCGAGTCTATCAAGTTGCTGAAACGTCAGTGAGTGTCAAGATGTCGTCCAAGGTGGACGTCACGACCCCCAAAGGGGCATCCGTAAGTATGCCGTCGTCGAACACCGGCGGCGTGCACCCCATGTCGATCGCCACTCGGCTGATGGACCAACGCGAGAGACTCCTCGGCATGACAGACGAGGAACGCGCCTGGAGGAAACAATGGCTCAAGGACCAGCACCTCTCCCCCAACGAGCCCGTCCACGTTCCTGAATATTACAAACAGCGGTACAACCCCATTCGCCGCTTTTACAGGATGCCGCTCGACAAACTGTTCGCCCCGCTCGTACCCGTCATGGTAATGTCCCATGTCGGATCGCTTACATAACCTGTGTGTTATATTGTGTTGTATATAAACAGCCGCTGTGTTCTTTTCGGTGCAGGGCAACCACGCGCACTTCCTCAGGTACGTGACCGGGAAGATCGTGCTGATGGCGTTCGGAGTGATGGGCGTGCATTATTATTTTAAATATCAAGGAAACGTGAGTTGTTTTTTGTTGTTATCGTCTGGTTAATGCCTCGAGTTAATGTGTTTTTGACGTCTGTGCAGGATTGGACTAAGAAAGGTGGTTGGAGAGTCGTCCTCGGGAGGCCTAGCAGTTTGCCCGGAGATAAGGATTATGGAAATCTGCCCCAAAAGCAGCCTTCAGATTATGCGAACAGGAATTTCAAAAATTCTCCTATTTAATTATTGTTGTTCGATCTTGTAGTATGATTTTTTTAATTTAAAAGTATGTAAATAAACATAATCTATTATATGAAGTTTTTTTTCAGTTGAAAAATAATTGTCATGCATTCACTGCCTTCATTTTAGTTTGCATGAGTAAGTTTTAGTAAATTGTTGAAAATGTGAATTTCTTTTCTGCGATAATCTAAAAATCACAAATAAAGTGTCTTAGGTTTCCACAGGTAATATGGAATGTGAGCTACATTTTTTCACTCATTTTAAGTAAACTTGATTAGTAAAATGAGAGTATGTATTGTGAAATCTCTGAATTTGAGAAATTACAGAAATATTTGTGATGCAAATAAAAAATTTCCTCCTATTTACATCGCTTTGATTTGAATATTACATTTGTATTATATTATTAAAAAAAATTTTGAAATTGTCGAATATTAGATTTGAAAAATTAGATTAATATCTTCAGATTGTTTTATGTTTAATGAGAGAAAATATATTTTTGCTAAAACATCGTTCATCTCCAAACATACTTTTGATTTTGATCATTTTCAGATGAGTCTTTATTTGACAAATTGTGATATTGCCATCCAATTTAATACATTAGAAAATGCAGTGATAAGATTTTTATTTTGCTCGATGGAAATGTTATTGAAAAACGTTTTTCACCCTAATTAATAAAATATGTAGAAGTTGATAAATTACATAGATTTTTCAGAGCAAAATTCAGTACAATTTTAATACAACATAGCCAATTCGAACACGACAATCTCAATAACAGATAAACCCTCAGTAAAGGCTGAAATTACCAGGCGCAAAGTGAAGAATATTAATTCAGAAAGCGAAAAAATTCTACTAAATTTATCGTTTGCTTTTTGATGTTTACGTTCATTTGCAGTTTTTTTAATTTTAAATTGTTTTATACATTTTTACAATTTCAATAGATTTTTTTTCAAGTTTCATTTGTAAATAAAAAAGAACTACGAAGAAAACTTCTAGCACTATCTAATCACTAATCTGGAATCTATGCCAATAAAATGTCGATAAACACAAAAAAAAGAGTATTTTTGAATATTTTTCAAAATCTGGTTTTTTTCTAATTTAAATGTGACGAGATCAGGGACGTTATTTCAGATTTTTCCAAGGGGAAGCAGGCCAAAAGTTATTCAACACTTTTCAAAATTATTCGAACCCCAAAACTTTAGGGGGAGGAAACTGGTCCTCCATTTACCCCCCAAATGACTTCCCTGGATGAGATCCTTTCACACAAACCCCAACCGAACCCTGATCGAATAAGATAACCAGGGGCGTTGAGATGGTGGGGAGGGGTAAATTCCCAGTGTTAGCTCTATTTTAAAGACCCGTGACCGGTTCTGAAAATTTTTGAGTTTTAAATATGTTATTGTTTTTTTGGAAAAGTCAAATTATCATTTTTAAAAATCTTAATTTTAACATTTTTCTGAGAGCTGGTTAACTACAGATTCATGGTCCACCATGGCTGTCATTATCCTATAACTACTTATAAAATTCAAGTCTTATGAAAAGAAAATAAATACTTTTTTGAACGTTTTAAAATGTTGATATAAGTCAAAAAACATTCTGGTATAAAAATTTTTAAAAACCCGATCATAACCGTTCACAATTTCAATTCGATTCAAATGAAACAAGCTATTTTTTAGAACCGCGAACATCTCCAGAATCGCCAAAGAGTAAGTTAATAAAAAGCTTTAAAAATACGTTAAGTGATTTTATAAAAACTAGAAAAAGATCGCATTTGCTTAAAATATTTAGTTTTGGATTTGCATTTCCTACCCAGTTTTTCAAAAAAAAAAAAACAACTGAAAGGACCTTTTTGTGAGAGAGAGAGGGTCCCAACTATGGTTTTGTGAACCTGGAAGAAGGGGTGGTTATCATTTATTTCATTTTGGCCTGTATTTAATTGATCAGTTAAAAGATCCTATTTTGATCAGTAAAAACAAAGTATATGGTTGTTATTCGGTTCTCTGCACGTGGAAACCTGTTTGAACTTCTTGGAACAAGTCTCAATGTAGTCACACGTAGTAGTAACCTAACCTAACCTAACTGATAATTTAACAATTTGTTACTGATCATTTTAGTTATTTTTAACCAGCCAAATAATTAGTTGCCTTTTATTTTCAGCACTGAATATCCGTTTTTAAAAAAAACTAGGACACCTTTAAAAAAAATCGCAATTTCTTCCCAAAGCCCGGAATTTCCCCTGAAAACAACCCATCCAACTAGAATCCAACTAGAATCCAACCCTCCCAAACTAACAATGCCCGTAATTTCCCCCCTTAAAACCCCCAAGATCGGAATGCGAGGGGGCGGCGCTGACGGCCCTGACAGTCTTCGCTGGTGGCAGCAGTGGAAGCGGCCACTCGCGCCGCGGCCGCGGTTCATCACTCACCTCTCTGTCAGCCGGCGCCTGCGCCCCCCTGTCGCCCCCCGCCGCCCCCGCAGCCCGCCCCCCGGCCAGGATGTCGTTCCGGAAGGTGGAGATCAACAAGACGGAGTGGGAGGTGCCGTCGCGATACGAAATGCTCACCCCCGTCGGCTCGGGGGCTTACGGACAAGTGTGGTGAGATGTTCGTCTGGTTGTACCGTCGGGTTAAGTTCGATCGTAAGGGGTCGCGGTTGGATTTCGATTTGCGGTTTGTTTACGCGGTGTTTTTCTCTGTGTTTATTCGGGATGGATTCGTTTGCGCGTTCTTTTGGCACGGGTGTTATCTTTTTTTATCCTAATATCAATTCGGTTTTCGGTGAGTTTTGCGATATATTGTTTCGATTCGGGTTTATCGATTTTGATATGTTTGATGTTTGTTTCGCGTCGATGTCGACACATTTTCATTTGATTTTAATATTTTGTCAATATTTTTTCTTCTTCTTTTTTCAAAATCCAATACACTTTACCGGGGACGTCATTTGGGAGGGGGGGGCAATGGGGGGGTGGCAGTTGACTAAATTTAGGAATAGTATTAATTTAATGATTAATGAAATACTTTGGATTGATGAATGTTATATTTATTTCTTGTTACTTTTGAGTAGCTTATTGTTAGTTACCAATAAAATTATCGCTGCAAAAAGCTTCTTTGAAAAAAAAAAGGTTTCAGCCTGCCCCCCCCTTGTAAAAATCCGAAACGACATCCCTGCACTTGACCATGTTCTTATCGGTTTCACATATTTTTATGAACGGATTCCTTATATATTTTGGCAACAGGTCTAAAAATAATATCTATATATTCTTATTTTAGTATGCAACATATTTTGTTTGCCAAGTTCTCTATTGACATTCAATGTTTCCTCATTATTCTGATTCGAAAGAATTGTGAAATTTCTCTCATGCCTGTGAACACGTTTTACTAGTTTATTAATATTCGTCCACCTTTATAACAGTTCCGCATTCGATACGGTCAGTCAAATAAAAGTGGCGATCAAGAAATTGGCTCGACCCTTCCAGTCTGCAGTTCACGCCAAAAGGACTTACAGAGAATTGCGCATGCTCAAACATATGAAACACGAAAATGTTATCGGTTAGTATTTTCTCTCGACGATCTATCTCTTAACACTTTTTTCTATGAGGATTGAACACATTCGTTTTTTTAAGGTTTACTCGACGTTTTTCATCCCGATTCTCAAAACGGTCTGGAAGGATTTCAACAAGTGTATCTCGTCACTCATTTGATGGGAGCTGATCTCAATAATATACTTCGTACTCAAAGGTTGTCAGACGATCATGTGCAATTTCTTATTTATCAAATACTGCGTGGGCTCAAATATATACACTCCGCCGGAATTATTCATAGGGTTTGTTTTTAATTAGTTTATTGTGTTAAATGTCTAAAAAAAGTATTTTGTTACAATTTGTTAATAACACTCTAGGATTTGAAACCGTCAAATATTGCCGTTAACGAAGATTGTGAACTAAAGATTTTAGATTTCGGTTTAGCTAGACCTACCGAAAATGAAATGACCGGTTATGTGGCTACTAGGTATATGGGCATAAATTTTTTTTACAAATCTATTTTGTTAATTAAATTTAACATTTTTCACCTACGTTTCTTTTCTCAGATGGTACCGTGCTCCAGAAATTATGTTGAATTGGATGCATTATAATCAGACGGTAGATATTTGGTCCGTCGGTTGCATTATGGCAGAGTTACTTACCGGTAGAACTTTATTCCCTGGAACTGATCGTATCCTTTTACCAATGAATACTTCGATGAATACTTCGGGACCGAACTTCTTTTATTTATTTTTTGCATGTTTATTTCCAAATTTCTTATTGTTCAACCCGTATTTTGTTTTAAATAATGAAAAATTATCGTAATTTGCATGATCAATTACAGACTAGAAAATTGTGGGCCAGCATTTTTAGGTTGAAACATGTTTTCTACAGTTATGAATTTATGAATGAAATATTTGATTTCTATATTTCAATTAAACTGAAATACATTTCTAATCCTGCAACACATCCAAACAAACTCCACCTTAAAGTGGTAAAAGTATTTGGAGTATTTTTAAATTTTTATTGTAGAGTGATAGTGTTTCAAACTAATTAATAAATTTGCAAAAAACTAGAATTCATAAAAACTCAATTTTGTTACACCTTAATTGAAAAAATCAGATATCCAGCAGCTGAATTTGATTATGGAAGTGCTTGGAACACCTAGCGTTGAGTTTATGCAGAAAATATCATCCGAATCTGTGAGTAAATTTGAGTAAACTGGGTTTTGGATTGTTTTCGTGTTTGCGTGTTTTTTTGTGCTTATTAATTTTTTTTCAGTGCTATTCGTTTAATTTAAACTGTTGAGATTTTTTTTATTAAAAATTTAAACTATATAATAAATTATTAACATTCACTTTCCAAAACACTACAATGATATATAATTTTCATCCATTATTTTATATCTGGCTCACTCATAATATAGTATATAGTACCAATTACATTTCACAATGTTCGAATTAATTTTAATGCAATTTTTCATATTAATAGATATTATTCTGAGCTATTTTCTCAAATTAATTTAAATGTGTCAAATGAGCGATCAATAATAAATTTAGTTGCTTTTATTTTAATCCCTCTGACATTTTGTCAATTTGAGATTGATAATAAAAATTTTCATTTAATTTTATTGCATTACAAAACTACCAATTTACTTGATTAAGTACATTTGGAGTTATTCATAAATTACTTACGGCTTACGTAACCTTAACTGGCAATTGTTCAGACATTGATCACCTCACCAGGATATTGGTTTTATGTGGTACACCAGAACAAGATACAATAGAAAAAATTACAAGTGAAGAGGTACTGTATATTATTTGAAAGTGTGGTAGGGTTTTGTAAATAGAACCTTTTCTTTATATTTTAACGATTTTATGATAATTTATCAATTATAAATACGTTTTTGTTGACTTTATGGTTTTTTTTTTAAAATTAAGTTTGTTATAATATTTGCTTATTTTTTTATTCTAGGCTCGCAATTACATTCAATCCTTGCCACTTCTCAAGAAAAAAGATTTTAATGACGTTTTTCGTGGTGCTAATCCGTTAGCAATAGATCTTTTGAAACAGATGTTGGAACTAGATGCTGAAAGACGAATTACTGCTACTCAAGCTCTTGCTCATTCTTATGTGGCTGCTTATGCAGATATTACAGATGAACCCATCTCGCCACCTTATGATCAAAGTTTTGAAGATATGGAATTACCAGTCGAGAAATGGAAGGGTTCGTCATAATCCTTGTTTATAATATAAGTTTTCGATTTCGAATTCAACTCAATTTTTACCCAATTTATTGGAGAAAAACTATATTTTAGTAGAAACTGATTTGTCTCATATTATATTGTTTTTTTTTTTTTTCAGAATTGGTATACCAAGAAGTCCAATCTTTTGTTCCGTCACAAACATAAAGTAATTGCTGAGTTCATCATAATATATAGTGTAAATTAAAAAAAGGACTAATTAAACCAGTACAGCATGAACAAATCTGTCATTTGAGCAATGAAAAAAGGAATGACAAAAAATTTCAATTGAAACTTTCTTAATTAAATGGTTAGAGCTTTATTCTACTCCAGTGAGTAATGCACCAAGTACAGTTATAAATGATGCTAATTAGTCACTAATTCACTTTGATAATAATAATTTGGAAACGTGTACTTATTTTATTACACTATATGTTATATACATTTTGTTTACTTTTCAAATTTAGTTTTTGCTGGTACATAAATAGGCATTTAATGTTACTAGATGGCAATATTATGAATACCTTTATTTGCATAACTTGAATGTCATATTGATACTGCCTATGTTTGGAGATTTTGAAGAAAAAAATTTTCGTTGCGATAAATGTGAATTGAAATATATTTTATTTATGTTGTATTAAATATATTAATTTTATATTTAAAATGTTATGTAAATGATTTTATATTACATTTTGTTGCCCTTTTTTTTAATTGTTTTTGTAGCATATTTTGAGACTTTTTTATACTTATTAAGTTTGAATATTTACGAAAACAAATCGATTATAATTTATGGACTGTATATATTTATATATTAGAATTAGAACTACTATGACTTACTTCAGTATACGGATAAATATAAAAATATGGTATGCTTATATTTTTATGACAAAGTCTCGTTTTTTATATGCTTTGCCTTGAGGTTTGAAATGAAGTGGATTTATGTATTTCTTTAAACTTTTATTTTATATTTTTATTTTTCAATTCACTTTTTGTAAATAGAGTTTAAGCAATATCAACTAAACAAAAAGTTAATCATAAATTTTGTAAAATAAAGCATATCACTTAATTTTTTTACTTAATAATATGTAAGTGATCTAATTCAAATCAATAAATTCAATATTGGGATTACAGAAATAAATACATTGTATTATACATCTGTTAGCAATATGGACCGCGTCATCATTTTGACCCACTATAGTGCCTTTATGCATACCCTGTTGTTATACTATGTCTAATTATTGTTAAAATTTATATATTGGTTCTCAAAATACAAGATATAGAATTTTGAATTAAAATCGTGGTTTTTGTGGAAATTAAATATTACTGCTTTTTCACCTTTGCAAAATCGTGCCTTCTAATTCACTAGATATTTAATTTATAACTTGTACGTGTGGTTGCTTGAGGTTTCATTATTTAAATGTTTTAGTGGAATATGCAAAGTACATATATCATGAACATGTACATATATTTATTATTTGCCTGATACATGGATATATGAAATGAAATTTTAAATTTCTACCATGAGTTATTCACATTTTTTGTAATCGAAAATAACTATTGCTCATTTTTTTGTTGATAATGATTTACTTAGCCATTGAAATAACAAATTAATACATAGGTGCTTCTTAGTATTAAATGAATATTATATTTTGTGATTTTTGAAATAAGAAATTTTACTAATTAAATGATTTTTACAAAATTAGAATTTATTATTTGGTCATTTTAAGGTATGGTGATTTGTCTTTGAAGTTCTTCGGCAATTTCTGCTATTAACAGTGTTTCATTGTGAGTTAATTTGGAACTCTCAATCATACCTGCAGGAAACAGGTTGAATATTAATTTGGATATAAAAAATATAATGCTATGTTAATAAAAATGAACACACCTGCTAGTATACATTTCCGACATTCTTCAGCTTCATAGGTGAGTCCTGCACTGTTATGAAAATTGAACCTTTGCTTTGCTTTTGGCAATTGCCATTCGGTTATATCAGCTAGAGAAGTTTGCAAAATTGTCGGCGCCCAAAATGTTCGCAACTATAATTGATCTTGCAATTAGTTAAAGAACTTTTTAATGAGCATGAAGAAGTTGTTTTATTTACCTTAAGTGATCCCTTAGTTCCAACAATTATGGCTTCATTTGGTAACAACACTTTAGAATGTAATGTGAGAGTTGCAATTTTTCCATTGCTATATGCCAAAATACATGACACTGATTCGTCAACATCGGCAACACCCAAATGACCAGCACAAGTAATTTTGATTGGTTTTTCTCTATATACTAGCTGAGCAAATTGTATAGCATAAATTCCTAAATCTAGAATTATACCTCCTCCGAGTTTTTTCATTCTACAAAAAAATATACAATATGATGTGTTAAAAAAAATCCTACTTATGAAAATATTGATTCAAAATTGGATATAATAATTATAATTGTGATATAAAAATACTAACAGTAATCTTTCATCATCACTGATTTGTACACCAAATTGCACGTTAACCACAAATATATCGCCTAAGCCGTTTGTTTGAACGTGTTTATCTAATGCTTCATACACTGGAAAAAATCTTGACCACAATCCCTCCATCAGAAATAATTTTTTAGATTTTGCTAATTCAATTAATTCTTTAGTTTCATTGCAACTTGGGCTTAATGGTTTTTCGCACAAAACATGTTTGCCGTTTTCCAACATTAATTTTACGAGCCTATAGTGATGTGTACTCGGGGCTCCAATGTAGACTATATCTATATTTGATTGTTTCGCATTTTTGGATTTAAAAAATAAGGTATTCTACATAAATTTATTGAAAGTCATATTATATTATACCTATGTCATTATCTGTAGCCAGACTTTCGAAGTTGTCAAAAATAGTGTCGATTTTATGCAATTCAGCAAATTCGTTCAATTTAGTTTTATCCGTCCCTGCTACCGATGTTATTTTATGCTGGCTTCTTGGGAGGGTTTCAAGTGCAGTCACAAAATCATGACTTATAAGACTTATGTCCAATATTCCCCAAGAAATAGCCATTTCAAAAAAATATCAGTAACCTGTACATATTTCAAGATACAGTTGACCATGTGATGTAGGTTTTTGATTTTTCTTAAATAAATTCTAGAAAAATTCTAATACCTGTACTGTGAATGTCACTTTGAGGAGTGAGCATAACTCACACTGTCGTGCCTGCACTATGTGTAAATTAAATGTGATAATAAACAAACAAGACCATTTGACTCAAAACTTATCAGATTCTACCTTAAATCAAAATATATTACAGCACAAACTAAATATAGTTTGGAATAATCAAAGGAAAAGTGAAATATTTACATAGTGGAATTAGAATTTATATTTCTTATATTTTATGTGGATCGTGGATATTTAAAAAAAAAAATATATATATTAATAAGAATAATCTTATTAATCGTATACGTGTGATATAAGTATAGGTGTATGTTTTATAGATAAGAAAAAATTCTATACACATACTAGTGAAAAATAAGACTCATATCATGTGACGATTATTTAAACAGCGTAAACATAACTAACACGCTTTATCCATATTGTTATGTCTTTAATATAGCTATATTGATCATTTGAGGAATTTTTCAGAAATAAACCACTTTTTATTTGATTCACATCGTTTTTTTTCATGAAATAAAGTGGTGAAATTCAGTTGAAAAATTGGAAATAAAAAACTTATCAAATCTATTGAAATGTATTATATAATTTTTTCAAAGTTTTGTATAATGTAAAAAAATTATTCATCTTGTTTATAGCGAACTCCAATTTGTCGTCTTAAAGCATCTTCAAGTTTTGCCAAAGTGAGACTTTCTTCATGAGATATTTTAGGTGATTCAGTCAATCCTAATTATTTGAAAAAAATTTATTTGATAATTAAGTAGTGATTTTTTATAATTAATTATACAAATTAAATAATTTTACATACCACTTTTAATGCATCTTCTACACTCTTCTGCTTCATATTTCAAGCCTGCACTGTTATCAAAATTGAAACTTCCACCTTCTGGTAAAGGAAATTCTTTCACAGTACCATCAGCTAATTGGAGTTGAGTTGGACACCAGAACATGGGTATCTTTACCAAAATCAAAGAATTTTATTATTGAAAAAATGATAAAATCAATTTAAAAAATGTAATGACATACTAACTTTTACAGTTCCTTTCGTACCAATAATAATAGCCTCATTGGGTAATTTAACTTTTGAGTGCGTTGATAAAGTAGCCGTTCCACCTTCAGGGTATGTTAAAACACAAGACATTGACAAATCTATGCCGTCTTCATTGAGATAACCTGCGGAAACTATGGATTTCGGATAACTGCCAAATATTAGTTGAGCAAACTGCAGGCAATAAATGCCTAAATCCAAAATTGTACCACCACCAAGTTCTTTCGTACTGTAACAAATAAATATATTTAAATGAAAACTATAATAAGTATAATAACGTAAGTAAATAAGTATATAGATAAAAGGTGAAAAAAAACATACTTCAACCGTGCAATTTGACTTATTGGTTGTCCAAAAGTAGCATGAACCTGGTAAATATCACCTAATGCTCCAGATTTTATGTACTCTCTCAATGCATCATATACAGGGAAACAGCGGGACCATACAGCTTCCATCAAAAATAATTTTTTACTTCTCGCAAGATCGATGAGACTTTTTGCTTCCTTATAGTTTATACACAGTGGTTTTTCACACAAAACATGCTTGTTGTTTTCCAACATCATCTTTGCAGTTACATAATGTTGAGGATGCAAAGTTCCGACATATACAATATCTAAAAACAATTCAGAAATATGATGATTCATTGTAACATAATAGTTTTAAAATATTATGTAAGTTTTTACCAATATCGGAATTTTTTGCTAAAGCTTCATAACCCTGATAAGCTGTTTTGATATTGTGACGAGTTGCAAATTCTTGAGCTTTCGCTAAGTCTCTGGCAGCTACAGCCACTACTTCATGATCAGTTTTTGGAAGAAATCCCACAGCTGATACGAAATCGTGAGAAATTTTTCCAGCACTAGCAATACCCCAACGAAGAGCCATTTTAATAACTAGATGAAATGAAATAAAAATTTAGAAATTTCAAAAGATTAAAAAAGTTAACAGAACAATTATAAAGTTTCTGTGTACTCAGAAATTGACGACTCTGATAGTGGTAGAAGGTAGACTAACTATACAAACACTCGAGAGGTAGTTTTATCATAATAATTGACCTTGTTTATCGATTGTCAGAGAACATGAAATAATATACTTCAAGCTAACTGATAACACAATTGACTAATTGTAAATCACAATCACACTAAATGGAAACATCCTGATGTTATTTTCGTACCGTTAATTAAACAAAAATAATAAGGTAATCTTTAAAGGTTCACTGGTGTTAAATTACCGTGTACAATTGATGTTTCGAAATCTTCCACTATATATTTTTAGATACTGAATGAATTTGATAAATCGTGACAGATAGATCCTTGTACTCTAAATAAAGATCATCGCGTAAAATGTAAAATACTTAAGATATAAGATATGATGTGATATGTATGTAAAGTAGATACAATTTAGAAAATATAGAGTATTGAAGTTATTTTGTCGTTTTTAAGTACAGATTTCTTTTACGTAAAGAAAAAAATATTTTCACTTTTTAAACTTTTTTGTGCGCCTGTAGTACATTCGCTTTAAATACAATCTTGAAATGTAGTATTTTACAGCAGAATTTGACATTAATTGCTAATTGGAACAGCACATCGTTTCCGGAATTTGTTTGTCGAATTTTTAATATTCATGAATCACTATAAATATACAGTACTTACTTTTTGTACTAACTCAACTAATAATAAATATTTCAACAATACATACCGACAGAAAGGAAGGCCACGTAGCGTGTAGTTGCCGCTCAGTATTTGATACAAATGCCCAAGCGAATATACACTTCGTACATTTGTAGCTAGCTTTACTTTTGATCAGATCAACTCGAAACTCTCGATATATATTTTTCAAATATCACACCAATACAAAAATTTAGAGTCAAAACCGCAACCGTTCAAACTTTTGACTAAACCCAACCTCCGACGACATGGCCGACAAAGCGCTCTCTACGACACATTCCGACAGTAGAGATCAATTGATGTCTAGCCCGACCGTAAATGCGTCAAGTCAACCCCCTCCTCCCCAAAAACGAAACGACCGACCAATGGCGTGCCGAGTTCCGTGACGTTTGCAGTCGTGCCGTCGTGCCGCTCTCCCCAGCGTTCAAATTAAACGGCGCCGGCCGGCTGTATAAAAACCGAAAAACTATTCCGCCCCCGCACAAATTAATCCAAAAAACAACAAAACAATCTTCATTGATTTCGGACATTTAAAAAAAATAATATTAAGATAACAGTCGAGTTTTAAAGCGGCGTCGGAGCGATGTCGTCCACGCGTGCGGCAGCGTCAATCGGGCAGTATGCGCGGGTCGTTCGTGTCGGGTGGTCGTGGCGCTCCGTCGGGGATGAAGGAGTGCGCGTGCGCGCGCCCATCACACTCGCGCCCGCCACCGGTGAGTGTCTCATGAGCTGGACGATCGAATCGTCTCCTCGTTCATCCTTTTATTCATCCTAATCGGCCACAGTTCGCTTTCAATGAGGGACTCGTTTCCGGTGCGGCGCCGTTCGTTCCGCACGTCTGTTTCGAACCTTCCGATGCTGATGGCCGTCTCGGATGTTCGAACGTTTCGCGTGTATTCCGTTTTGTATAATGATTGTTGAATTGTGTGAATATTTCGCTTGACATGTGTCCACGTCAAAACAGCACCGCCCCGCCCGTTGAGCGCGTCGTCCCGCGCACGCTCTTAGAAATCCCCGTTCGCGGGATGGACTTATCAGTTGTTGTTCAGATCGTTGTGTTTTCGTCGCATTTTGCATTGCAGATTCGAGATCGTATCGAAAATCTCATATAGCCTTCGGAAAGAATGTTCGTAGATTTGTAGCTGTCAACCGTTTTTCGTTGGCAACCCTGATTCGTTCAAATTTTCGAGACGGCCGTTGTCACGCCGTAGTTGTTTCGTTTGATTTATTTCGACGATTTTATTTTTGTCGCATAACTTTACGGTCGGTCGTATTTCTGTACGTACATTTTGCATAATTTTACAAAATGCGGTTACAATCACAAACATAACCTCAATTGTTCGAACGATTTCGAATCGTTACGTGTTTATATGTAAACTTTGCTCGTGTGTAACACATATTTACAACCAATCGATATTAATTGAACACATCGAGACGTGCTCGACGTGTCGCAATTTAATCGCAGTTTTTATATTATTGCACGTTATCTTATACAACGTCGCGAATCATAAAACGAATAAATAAATGCATCGTACAATAGCTCGATTCATCGATAATATTTTGTATGGGATTTGAAAACCGTGAAATATCTTATCGCCCCTTAAATGTTGCAACGTTATTTTCAAAGTCGGCCGCGTCTTTTGCAAATAATACCAGTCGGAGATGCGTTTTGTCGTCTGCGTGTTATATTAGTTGTGCGAATCGAAAGTTTTGTCTGTCTGGTGTTATGGGATCGATCGTCACCGTGGACGAAGTCTGCAGTCCATAGGATGTTCTCGTGTGTTCTGATATGTGTTTATAAAGTGTATGCTAGTCGGTTATGGAGTATGAGTCATTTGTGATATGTAATCGTCGGACGATGTTTCAATGCAGTTTGTTTCAATTGAGTTTTATGTGCAAATGACGCATTTTTTGCTTGAAAATGTATAATTTTTCTAGCGTCATCTGTAAAAGAATCGTATTGGGTCAGTTGCGTTTGTGATGATTGATCGTTTTTATTATTCAGGAAGTCGTAACTGAAAATTTTGTAATCCACGTGCTGCAGCACCAAAATTTTTGATAAATGATTATATTTTTCTATACCAATCTAATAGACATTGTGAAATTTGAATCACTTTCTGAAGAAAAATGGCATTCGTTTGCATAAAAGCAAGTTTCATTTTCATCCCATTTATCTATTATTTTATGAAACTTCAACATATTACATGTTAATGATAAACGAAAAATATTGGTCCTCTTCCATTGGTTTTTTAATATATTTTAAAAAATTTTGTGTGTAGGGGGGTAAGTTTGAAACATGGTCCTGTATAAGACCCCTTACGAAGTGAATCTGCCACTGCGTAACGCCCACAATTCTAGAAAAAAAAATTACAAGTTAAATTCAAAATATCAAAAGAATTTATACGAATAAATTTGGACCACCCTAATAACCCACGAGCCACGTATTGTTGACTACTGGAATTATATTACAGAAACCACATCCAATCGATCCCAATATCAATTAGAAACCAAACTAAACAAAATACACACGAACAGTCCAACCGATCCATCACAATCCACTCCACACTTATTAATTTCGGAATTCAAATCTGCCAATCAGTTTCCAAAAGTGGGTGACCTCTTTCTCGACCGCACGAATGTCCATGTCCATTTATAACCGAACAGACGTTTCGAAAGGCGAACCCGATTTTCCAATACATACTTTCTGTTCGGCGGTTGTAAATCGGTCTCGTGGACTCGGTTTTTGTATTGTTCGGTTCCTCTGGTTCGGTTTTCGGTTCGGGCTCGTGTGTGCTTTTGTGGGTGGTGGGCGTTTGTATGGTTTTTTTTTCTTTGGGAGTTTTGTGGGCGCTTCAATTGCATCGATACAGCCTTCGTTTGAAATGTGTTCGATTTTTGTGTGGTGTTGCAGAGTTGTGATTTGAAGTTATGTATATAGGCGTTTGTTATGTTGATTATTTTTTATCGTATTCATTCGATAGAAGTTATCTTGTTTTAAATATGGAAAAAACTTATCGTTTGGTTTTTTCATTGTTTTGTGTGCGTAATTATTTTATGGAACGATCGAATTAATATTGCAACGTTGAGTTTTCGTGGAACGTTTAATCAGTAGTAATATGAAGAAAAACATTGATTTGTCAAAACGAAGATTTGTGTTACTATGGATTGAACTAAAATCGTATCAAAACTAATTAATCATTTATTATCTTATTGAAACATGAGATTCGGTTCTGCGAATTTGAGTAACACGAATCTCGCAAACACGGAAAACGAGCATTCAATTTCCATATTAATTTTTGTCAATCTCAACCCACCAAATTGCACAAACATTACATACATTATCGCGTAAACGGCTCTTTTTAGCTTTCGCTGAAATATAATCTATTTTCATGTACGCGTCTGGTTCGTAATTATGTTGATTAAGTTTTCGACATAATTAACAGCGAACTCGAACGCGTTTGTGGTTTCAGCATTACTCACTCGACGTTTCGAATACACCTTCCATATTTATAATTTTAATTTCCGAACGCTTTTAATTGGATCCCAAGAAACGCTCTTTATAAAATTGCATCGATAATAAATAATCTGAAGAGACAATTCATATTTAATTGTAAATACATTATAAAAAAAATACTCGAAAGGAACCGTTGCCCTAATTACGAAGTATCTCATTTTTATTTTCACGAATCCTTTTCGAGGACTTCAAAGAAATCCTTTGGTACACGACCCAATTACTCCGCTCACCGAACAATTTGCTCTCGCTCGATCGATTCGTAAAACCCTGGAGGCTCTCTTCCAAAACACCGATTTGCGAAAGTGCATTTTGCACGTGCACTTGTCGGCTTTTAGGCCTTTCAATATCGCATCTCCGCATCGGAAAGGTGGCTTTCTTTCGCTTTTTGCAACTTGTTGCTGCACCTCTGCGTCTTTCGTTTAGGGTCTTTCTTACCTGTGTTTTTTTTTTCGTGCCAAATCACTCCTCGGGTTTCGTTCTCGTATCTGGTTTCGTCTCGGATGATTTGAAATTTTATCGTTTCAGAATTTCGTGATCGAGTCGCCGTGTTCTCGGACACCGAAAGCTGAATAAATATTTCATGCGCGAATTGCTCTTTGGATATTCGTTTGCTCATGCTAACGTTCGGGCTTCGAAATCGGAATTTTGATCAGTTCATTCGGCGGTGTTTCGTTTAAATATTTATGTAGGATTTCAAATTTTTGGGTGCGAATTCGAATTCAGATCGGACGATAGTGGCGATTTGATTATTTGTGAATTCTCATTTGATTGATATGTCGATTTTTTTCATTTTATCGGTTCGATTTTTTGATTAAAGTACGCTTGCATTAATCTAGCGCCTTGAGCCAATTCAAATGTTTTAGTGATAGTGTTTTAGCCATTTTTTAAATTTGTATGTATGTTGATTATTTATAACAGTTTAATTTTATCAAAAGATTAGCGTAATTGCTACTGTATACAAAACTTCATTCATTTCTATCTCTCATAATTTAGAAACAGCGTTAATCTTTTCTGTGAACGTAAAATTAACACAAACTTCAAGTGCGATGAGTTAAATCATAACAATTTTTTGATCGATTCCAAAACAACTCAATTTATCTTCTATTTTAATTCATACATGCGAACATGAACAAGCAGTCTCTTTGATTGTTTATATTTGTTCAATATTTTATTTATCCAATTTTTAATTTAACATGATGATTAACAGAAACATTTCTATTAATTTTTACAGGTATAGAGAGATAAACGCATTGCTAAACTAGTGCCAAAACGACAATAAATAACTTAAAAACATAAAAATACGAAAATTCTTGGTGATGGACTGTCATATTATGGGATCATCCCGAGTGCTCGTGGGGACGTCAGCCAGCAGGCCGCAGAGCTGATTGCCGACAGTGCACCATTACAGACAGAAAGGTAAAAAATATATATCATTTATTTCAATTTAAAGGATTTCATCCAGTTTTTTTTTAAATTTAAATTCAGTGATATAATTCGTTCATCATCTTTCTTCATAGTCCTTCAGATTCCATTCTAACACTTCAAGCATCCATCTTGCCATTCACTCGCCACATAACCAACCTAATTTCATTTCAATCTCCTTATTTGGTAAGTTATTTTGATCACTTTGCTTATGCTACTCGTCCATGTATTTTCCTCGTATATACCATTTTACCGAATTTTCCTCAACATTTTTCAATCAAATAATTTCACGTTGATAATTTTTTTCCTCAACCACACAAACGTCATACAAAAAAAAATCAACACTCATCTTATTTCACTTTCGGAACGAGCCTCTCATAACACCGATCGTCCGAATTAGTCATTATTATTTCGAGTACATAATATATTATCGAATTATTTCGGCACGCGAGCCCAAAGTGCGGTGCCGCTGGAATCTCTGACTCACCAGCTCCAGTCAGAAGCCATCGGCCACCGGCGATGGTCGCGTTCAGTTTATTCCTCGTCCAGCAGCGATTCCTCAACTGTTAAAAGTGAACCGTTCGGTGACTGTTCGATGATCGCGAATTATGCCATGTTGGTCGCTCGTGCGGTAACTGAGTTTTTGTGCGGTGCCGTTAGGTGATTTTTCGTTTTGTTGTTTCGGTTTTGTTTCATCGGACGATGATGAATAATTTTTCGCGATATTGTCCGGTTTGCGTAATTTTGTGTGTGTGTGACGGTTCGGTGTGATCGTGCTGTTTATCGTGTTGAGAGGATTTGTCTTTGTAGGCGGTTCGGTGACGGCGGTTATCGAGGTGTAATAACCGTATGTTAAATGATGGAATTTAATGTTCATTAACTAGCTAATGTAATCATATATTTCTATGTTTTAATATGCATGGAACCTCTTTCAATATGAGTGTGTAGACGTTCTACCGAAAATATAATTGTTCATAAGGTTGTTTTCTGAATATTAAAAACTTGAAATGAGTTTATGTTTCAGTATGTTTTCGGTAAACTTTCATTTTGGTGTCATTAAAATAATTGAGGACAATTTGACTTCTAAACGCTGAATATTTCATGCATTTATGTATGAGAAACCAATGATACTACACGACTGTCGGTGGAGCTATTAGAATTTTTATATACATATATTTTTTTCGGCGGGCGGTATATTGAGATGTTTCATTCCTCGATCGAACGAAAGGAAAGGTAAAGTAGTTTCGCAACGTCTATTCGACATTACGGAGTTTCAAATAACGAGTGAAAGTCGACATAGTAATACAATCGAGAAAGCACGTGTTTCATATTTGCAATTTTGAATTTTTCTCAACTCGAATCGGAGCACGATTTTGCACAAGAAAACAGTTCGCGTGCAACGCTGAAATTATACGAACTGATTATGTGTGTCGTCTAACCTAGATACCCAAACAATTGTATAAACACACTCATATATCTAAGAATTGGCAAAGTGAACGACCTCAACGACAAAAAAATCATATCGGCAATAGTGAAAGTGTTAGTCTCACGAGATGATCGATTTCCAGCACCGTTCGCGATTGAGATAATGTTATATTACAATGTGTATAATACGAACCGGATCCTCGGAGTTATTTTACACGTCCGACACGTGAATTATTCAAAGGTCGATGATGTTCGTCAATTTCGGATTCAGACGCTTGCCTTTTCATTTATTTATCGTATGAATCGTTTACGACCGCCCGAAGGAAACGATCTGGCTTTCGGAAAGCGAGTGTGAATCTATGGCACGTGAAATTATAATTTCGTCCATGTGGGGATACAGTGGTGGTGAGAATTTTCCGCTAGATGTGAAAATCTCGTTTAAATTCATAATTTTTAATTATTCATTCTGTTGCTAAGTTGCTCTACCACCGGCGGATTGCCTCTATGAATATTTTCCGTCAGTGGCCGGCACAACTGTGAATGTTTCAAAGTGATACTGTTCGAAAATAGACATCTCGCATAATAATGAAACATTCGATGTTCGTCTGTTGCAGTTCTTGTGCTGTTTTGGTTCAAGTAGTTTGTGGGTCGGATTTGTGAATGTGTACACGAAGAATCTTGGATTTGTTTTATATAATGGTATCGGTCGGTGCAAAGAATATGCAAATATGTGTAGTAAAATCGAATCGGTTTTTGGTCGGTGTATTTTTATTACGTATTCTTGTTTTATTTGATCTGCGTGTACTCGCGGTTTAACTTTGTCGAGTGTTATACTCTTCACGTACGTCATTCAACAGGTCTTCGACATATCTCGGTCTGGAATGACAATTGGTTTAAATTTCTCTCAATTGCTCTTTTGTATCATCCATTTTGGCTTATTAGTTTCGAAACGAAAAATATATTTTGTCTAGTGTTTGGAACAAAGATACATATTTGACAGAGCGATTCGCACGCTATTTTGAACTTCGTCTCTTCCGTTTTCCATTGTTTGAAATTGGCATTCGAATTCATGTGATATTTATAACGCGCTGTGTAAATATTTCATGCATAGCATAACGTTTATTATCGACGACAGAAAAATCCAATAAGAGACATCGTTATATTTACCATATCACGCGTATATAATTGTTAGAGTTTGTAATGATACTTAAAAGTTTTATTATTTTTTATTGATATTTACGTATTATAAATAGTCATTACCTATGCTAATTTCAAATACCATACTTGACGTTGAAGTAATTCGAGGAAAATCTTGTGAAATATTGAAATTATTTCAATATACCGTTTGTTTTTTTTTCATGTATTTAAATTACCCTTTTTACGGCTTCGTACTTAATTTCGGATGTTAATTATATTCACGCATTTTTTGCGCAAAACCAGATCCGTAAACGACCGCTCATCGTTGCATTATAAATTCCACAAATGCAGCCGTTTTTGCAGCTACACCATTCATATAATTTCCCAACAATAGCCGTATCCATAACACATTACAAACCGTGTAACTTTTCGCCACGTGTTTCCATTTTTTACCAACACCTATTTACACACTCGCACTTTTTCCACAACTACTCGATAATTTCGAATGAATCACACCACACATGTCTGTCATGAAAATTGAACGCATTTCCGACACCGTGGTTGTCTTTATATAGAGTTGCAATCTATGACGATATTTAAACAAGAGTGTTATTTTTACAAAATACGTCATTCAAATTATTATTAGATTGTGTTTGAATGCATTGATTCTATATTTGAGTGATGTTTAAGCTTCTCTGTGTATGAAAGTATGAGGTATTTTTAACTGTGTACAATAATATATAGGGTGCATATGATGATGAATTGTTTCGTATGTAAATTTGGATATTCAATGTCGAGTACACCACTGTAGATCGACCTTCGTATTTTGGTGACGTCACCGATTGGAATACGCCCGTCGGTTGTGCGCGAGCGTGCACGTGCGAAAATTTCTGCACGCAACTCGCAACTGTACGTGCATCGATTCATATGCACCGCGTGTGTGTGTGCTTTTTTTTCTTACAATTCGTATAAAAGACGAGTAGATTGTCTTCGTTGTTACTTGTGTGATTCGATTGCCGATGCGCTGTCCCTTGGTCAACGTCTCGTACGAGTGTTTTGATTTTTGTTCGGATATTGATGGAATTTCAATCGGTTGCCTTTTGTCGATGTGTGTTTTCGCTGAATTTTTAACGTATATATTCTTTAGGGAAGGTCGCTGTTGATTCTGCATGATTGAATTTATTCCGGACGGGGTTGTCTTTGCGGAGCTTTCGCGATCTTATCGTCAAGATTTCGCGACGACCCGGAAAGTTGAAGGACTCGATTTTAAGAATCACGCGATATCATCGAAAAAAAAAAAGCATGCCGTTTTGTAACTTTGATTTATTCGATTTTTTCCGGCACGTGCTGCGAGCGAGTCTTTCGTTTTTTAATCGTCTAATGGAGCTATTAGTTAAAATCCGGGTTTAAAATTTGAACTTCCGACTGGGGTCTTTATTTTATGTTTAAATCCTCTCGCAGATATTTTCTGGTTTAACTGCGAAACTGGTGATAACGACTTTCGGCGTTTTGTGACTAGACTTTTATTCATACTCATACTAGGAATCACGGTTTTTATTTTATTTCCCGACCGCTATAATTAAAGCCTCACCCTGTCTGCAAACAAACGACCGAATTTTCAAGGGGTGTGCTTTCCTGTTGTCGATAGGGATTACACGTGCTCCGCACTAATTGCCGTATTTTAATATCACGAATCTACGTATATTCGCATCGGATAGCCTTTCCGTTATTGCACGAAATAAACGAGTTTCTAGAACTGAATAAATTAGACAGAACCCTGTTTTTATATCACGATCCATGTTTATCTTAAGGTCAGATGACTCGATGACTTACTACGTACATACACGATGATTTCAGATATAAGATTTTATCAATAGATATAAACGTAAATGCAAAGTATCTTTTAATCTTTGAATGAAACGATGCACCTGTGCGATATTTTCAATTTGAATACAATTTTCGAGTATATATTTCAATATGTTTGTATGCTCGATTCTTTGTTATTAATTGAAATACTATTGTATATTTTATTAACAATAAAAGGTTTGATAACACATGGAGTGGACGTTTAGTTGTCAGTAAAACGGTCTCGTTCAGTTACCAGAATTATGAGTATGCGCGACATGTCTCGTACGAGCGACCTCAGCTCCGACTCGTCACGCAACATTCCCCAACCGCACAAACACCATAGCCATAACCATAGCCACATCCATATCCATATCCATGGCCCTTCGTCGCACACATTATCGCTCAGGCTCATTATCGATACGTCGGCTTTCCAACCTGTCTCTCTGTCAATAAGAGGCGAAAAGAAGAAATTCATAGACCCGGCGCCGGAGAGAAAGGAGTCCGGTTCGATCGGGTGACTCATGTCGCCGGAACGTGGTGGATTCGCGAAAAACCGAAATTGCGTACGTAAAAACGTTTCCGGGTACGTTTACGTGTGCAAGGGGTTGCCTCGAGGGCAATTAGCGTCGGAGCGTTTCGAATGTCCCTATGTTTAGGTTTTTTTTAAAATGGAATCACGATTTCGTTGGGTCGTTTGCGTGGATTCTACGTATGAAAAGTGTTTTGGGATTTGACAATCGTCTCGTTAAAATGCCACGGCCGATGGCGTCTCTCCTCAGACGGCGTCCATCTTCGCGATTGTCTTCTTGTTCTCGGATTTCGACGTTCCGCCGATGGCCGGAAATTAAACCTGAGCCTGTCACGAATACTATCTCCTGGATTTCGATATAAGTCCGTTATTAAATATATCGGTGAACTTATTGGAAACCCGAGGGATCGCGTTCCCGCTCAAATGTCTGACCCGCGAAGAATAGTTTATTTTTCGTGTCGGCGACCGAAAATTTTAATTATTTCACGGAAACGAGACAACGAACTCATTTTCGTAAATTGTCTATGTAAATCATGGAAATGGAATCTTTTAAAAATGGAGTTGCGTGTCGTTTTTGACACGGTCTTCGTATATTTAACACCGCAATCTTAAACGTTCTTGAACCAGTTGAGTCTCGCTGACAGGTAAAATTATGACGCGATGTCAAGGCGATGACATTGTCGAGATATATACGCGTTCATCTAGCGTTCAGCAACCCTTCATTATTGGCATTCAGCTTATTTTTAGTTCGCATTGTTTGCGTACACGGCTACCGTCGTATGAGTGCGTTCTATAGAAAACCACAGTTCGGAGACGCACAGCCCACGAAGATGCAAGGAAAGAAGAATGGGTTCTCATCGTAAAGGTCGTCTACCGGGTCCCATTGTCTTATTGCGTTCATTTAGTCCGTAATAGATATGTATTATATATCGTGATTGGAATTTATTATAACTCGGTCCTTAATCGTTCATTGTTTTCCGGGAACCTCTTCGTGATTCCTCCTACGCTTCTTCAATCAATACGGAGGGTCTTCGGATCGTTCCTGTTTGTTTAATTTTGAAATTTTATTCGTTCGATTATTCGGTATTAAAATATGGTTATCGGCAATCGTATTATGTGACCGTGAGTTTTCGATATACCTATTAGTTTAATACTTCATTTGGATCGATATCGACTGATAAGTGGTATTGTCGAGATACGTTAATCTGTGAAAATTAAATTATATGACGCCAGTTTCTGAGTATTTAAACAATGTGGGAGTGGGACACAATACCGAAAAAATATATATCGAAAAAATTTTATATCAAAATTGTAAATAAAATAAAATGGTAAATAATCATTTATTCGTAACGTGACGTGAAAAACGAGTAATAAAGAGAGTCAGCTTGACTCCAGTTAACCCTACCTTGTTTTCTTCAATAATTCGTGATAAATTCTACAACCTACTCATTTCCTTAACTCCTTCGGTGAAAGTGAGAGTAATATTTTTTCCAGAATAGGACATTAACGAAGCGTTTAATAGCAATTTGACGTACCGTAATTATCGTACACGAACGGACACTTAACCTTTTTCCATATTGTATTTTGATTCGCTCGCTTGTCACGTGTTTCGCTTTTTTGTGTACAGGTAGTTTTTTATCATCATGCTCGTCATCGGTTAGGAATCTCGTATATATGTGTTACCGAGAGGAAAAACGCTATCCTCGCTCATTATAAGCAAAAGAGCGACTCTGACAATGAGTCGACAAATTATCATGCTCCTAGTGAACTCGAGATAACCCCACAAATATTCTTTGAATTCATCTGCAAAATGATGAACTTTTGTTGTGGAATGGAACGCTCTATGTTTCAGAGCCGATTTTTATTTTTACGTGATTCATTATTCACCATATCACGTATGAATGACGTGAATATTGTTGAATGTGTTACTTTATCGCGTTTTGTTCAGTTGATGGTCTGTTCTTAGCGTTTATCGGCGGATGTTTGTGAGATCCAATTTTGTTTTTATTTTTTGTGACCTGTGCTAATCAATAGCTATAGGAAGCGATGCATTTCCGTTCAGAATGTAAATTGTCATACATTAATTATTAAATATTATGGTTCGTACATTTATGTACGATAACTGTGTTCGAGTTTCGAATGCTCATTTGAATAATTCGCAATAAAAAATGATTTTACGATATCACAGTGTTTTATGAGTTGTTTATATTTTCAAATGCGAGTGCATCTAGCGGTTTGTAACTCGATAATATCAGTGGCCTGATCTAGTTCAACCTGCTGTGTTTCCTGATGGTGTTGACAGTTACGAAGAGTACAATTTTGTGCTTAAGAGTAATCGTGTTATGTTCATGGATCTTTCTGCCTTGTAATATGACGAATATAACTCGTTTTAGGAGCACATTTGATTCGTAAAAGGTTCTAAAATTGTTTCACTACCAATTTTCGAATAGGCATCTGGAAATTATGTTATCTTGTGTGATGTGATTAATGTGAATGTAAATATTGCTCTTGTGTAGCCTTGCATGAACAATTACGTAAGTTGTGTATGCAATATTTATATTTAAAATTGGATATCCATGTGTTTCATATACATTTTATTTTTATTCAGCCTTACGCAAAGTCGTTATGTAGTATTACATTTCGCGAGTGTTTTCTTCTCTTTCGATATTTGAATGTCGGTTCCGGGAAAGCAAAATAGCATTTCAGATATTTTCATGTGCCGATGATTTCTATTTTCGTTAGTCGCCTTCAGATTCGATAATAAAACGTCTGAAACAGGTCAATCACAAATGTATCAACTTGGATTCATTGAAGTCGACGCAAACAAAAACAAAGGAAAATGAAGGAATATTTGCGTTTTCGCTTTCTATCTTACCGAAATCGACCTCAAAATATGTACATAGTCAGAAATAACCGTTAAATTAATATTTAAGGATCCGAATCGGATTCGGGTTCTTTCATTTCTCGCAATTCAGATTTATTTCTGTATCTTATTATATTTCTGGCATTGTCAACTTGTATGAATTTTATATGAAGGATCGGATACGTTTCATTCGGAATGTTCCCTACATTCTTAACTTTTCAAGTGTACCTGAACCACATCCATTGTGATGCACTTACAATACCTCACTCCGATTTCTTTAGTGGCCGGCAAGAACAGGTGCTTTTCATTCTTTCGTCCTTTTTCCCTCGAGCTTTTAGAATCCATTAGCTTGCAAATTTTGATTTTGTAGAATTTTGTCGTGGTTGATATTCAGATTTTCTTATTAAAAAAAAACATTCCACTAATTTTCATTACGAGTTTTATTCGAAAGTGTATTTCGACTCAAGATATTTCAGTTTATCTTCAGACTCGCTCGCGCTAATTCAGATTCACTTGTTAATTTGCATAAATGACGTACGCGTTCAAATACACTTTTCAGATTAATCCACTCCGCAACTCGATATATCCGCATCTTCGCCGGCATTAACATATTCAACATAATCGAATGAATCGTTAGCGTTTAGAACCCGCTAAATATCCCTCCACTATACAGTCCGTTTCCTTTCCGACCAACGTTTGCACAACGAGCCGACTTTGTCGTTAGCCGAGGATGAATTGTAGTTTCCTGCCTTTCGCAATTCTGCACACCAATGGTAGGGAACAGTCTTTTTGCCGACCGCAAGAGTCGCCTTGTCAAACGAGAACGAACTCGGTCCAGAAGTGAACGTCATTCTGCATAATTTCCAGCCCCGATCACGAAATTATGCAAGAAAACGGCTCTGCTCCCATTTTCTTCTGGATGTTATTGGCTATTTTCGGCTCGCCGACGTCTTATGGCGTGTTATTATATTTCGTTCGGCATATGATTAGTCGTAGTTATAGATAACGGTGCCGTTCTCATTGATAATTGTACGTTACGAATCGGGGCGTGTGTTATAATATGGAATTCGGCACGTGTACGTTCCGGAAGTTTTATTTAAAATATCTATCGAGTTTTATCGTCAAGTAAGGAAATTTTATGTCGTTTCGCGTTTTTTTACGATGCGGATTTTCTGAGTTTCGGTCGTATTCGGGACAATCGATCTATGGCGAATTTAGAACGTCGTGAGTTGTCAATCTGACGACGTTGATTCGGAATGCTTTTCGGCCGGGTTGCGAAATATTGTTTCTAATTTTCGATTTGCATGTGCTGGCTGAATATAGAATCGGCGGATTTTCTGTTGGTGGTATAATATGTTTTGTTGTTACGAGAGTTTCCGGGTTGTAAAATTAAATGACATTAGATTGTGATAGGGTTCTTTAATTTTTATGTTATTATGCAATTTGTATTAATCAGAAATTAGTTT
This sequence comes from Hydropsyche tenuis, assembly GCA_009617725.1. NCBI lineage: Eukaryota > Metazoa > Arthropoda > Insecta > Trichoptera > Hydropsychidae > Hydropsyche > Hydropsyche tenuis. The sequence goes on along the minus strand of VTON01000011.1, from coordinate 529,634 downwards.
TCAACTTGTGTAGTGTATTCATGACGTCATGGCAGAGGCTTTCGGGGTGAAGTACACAGTGACGTCATTGCGCTTTAGGCCCGTGAAATATAATTTCGTTATTTAAAATCCGACTGTCTCTTTGTAGATTCTAAAGTTTTATATAATTTATTGCGTGAGACGAAATTTGCTCAAACGCTCTATTTACTAAGTAATTATACTTTATAAGAAATTTTTCATTTTCAATTCCCAATATAGAATTTCAAAATTAATTATTCCACTCATTATATTCTAAATTTTCCACAACACAAACCAACAACTTACCTAGACTTTTAATAGGAAAACATAGAGCAGCAAACTAAAAGTATCCAATTAAAACTTTTAAACAAACCCTTTTCACATTCAAAACGACTACCTCATATTTCAGCACGAGCTTCCGCTTCAACCGTACAATCAAAAGCGAACCACCGAACAAACATCCAGCCCACCTTTCAAAAACCACTCAACACCCACACGACGAACAACCTCAACATCGAAACATCCAAATCGACTTTGATCCACGCGAAAACGCGACAACGACCTCCGGCACTCGTTTTTGCGCCAACCTGAAACGTATACGTCAACCGGGCGTCGAAGGGGAGGGTCGTCCATAATGGCGCCCTTGGCCGTCGTCCAAGTCGCCACCCTGAATTTACTACCCCTGAGTTTGCCACCCCTGAATTGGTGGTTCTGCTCACACCACGGTTTTCCGGGTTGTGTATAAAGTCCGCCGCCTCTATTTCTGTACGCGACAATACGCGTTTTCGTACATGCGAAATAAGCTTTTATAAAGTATAAAGTATAGCTCGATCGAATGTTTTGTTTAATTTTTGTTTTGGAAATTTGTGAAATTAATTAATTTTGTATATAAATACTTAGAATTGACCTCCTCGGTCCCAACTCAGACTTTGTTGCCTTTTTTTAAAAAATATTTTAGATTTATTTTCATCGGGATTTTTTGTAAATTATAGTGTAAACCAGGCTTGTCGTTTCCACTTTTTATACAGCATTTTGAGTTTTATCTCGAATTTTGCTGTAATTCGAGGAAAATTAGTATTCTTTTTTTGAATTATTGAAGAATCTATTTTTTCAAGTACATTCTAATCAAAATTTATGTATTTTATCGTTAAATAAAAAAAAAAATCAAATCGACTACGCCAGTGAATGACCGTTTTTCGGCCAAAGTGGCCCTCGCATACCGAAATGTTGGACAAGGCTGGTGTAAACTATGTTGTTTCGTTTAATTTTGTCTGTTTTGCCATATAGGGCGCGAAATTTTTGTTATATGGCAGTTTTGCTTGACATCTTACAATTGACGACGTCGCAATAAGTCACGTTTTATTTTCAATTTGTTATTAAAAATTCACTCACATAACATTATTATGGTACAATCTTAATAAAAAGGAAGACTGCTTTTAACGATTGAAACCAAAATTTCGTTGTATGTTGTTCATATCATAATTTGACATCAAACATAAATGTCATTAGAACATAAATTTGGTCTGAAGGGTCGTTTTTGTCAGTTTAGTAGTATTTGTTATTTTCAAATAATTAGTTGTTATTTTGTGATTTAGAGAGATAAAAAAAGTCATAAAAAAATCTTTTCGTTTTTCAATACTAGAAATATGAAATTAAAAAAATAATTTTTTTTATGAAAAAAAAGTCAGAATTGAGAAGGTTAAAAAAAACTCGAAATAAACTTTCTCATTTATTAATTTTTTCAGTTATATTCGATGCACCTGTGAACCTTTTACTCATTAGGGCAACATTATACAATCCGCCCCTTATAACAGACTCAACAAGGGGATAAATTCACGTTTCGAATTTTCCGAGCAACAAAGCGCGCCGATTACGCAACGGCCGACCTTTCAAGAGTCGATTGCTTTTTCGCAAATTCCGATCAGGTGGCGCGGGCTCGTTTTCGCTATTTATCGTCGTGCTTTTTTTCAGGCCATTGTTTTAATTGAACACATGTGCTCCGCGGCCATAATATGAGTCACGGCCGTATTCATTCAACCTTCGTCAGCTGTCCGGTCCGTAGTTTCCGTTGTAGCCAAGAACGCGGCAGCGGTTCTGTAACTTTTGTTGACGCAATCGCAATTACGTGTAATGCCGGTTATTATTGTGTGATATTCAATTCGGTGGGTTTTTTTTTGTGTCTGGGTGTGAGGGAAATTCGTCGATGTTCTCGCGTTTTGTGTAGAATGTGTTGGATTTGTGTGAGAGGTCGTCGATTTTGTGTAGGAGAATTGGGTTTTCTAGTTTGAGAATTTTGTTTATGTTCGAATAGTGTATCTTTCGTGAGTCTTGAAGAATGTTTTCTTGGAGCGAATTAAATCGTTTGGCACGACTCCACCGCGTTTGTAATTTGCGATTACGTACTTTTGTTTGATTTAGTCTCGGCATAATCGTGTAAACTTACTTAGTTACAGTTTCCACCGCGTAGGGATTGCATATCACTCGATAAAGTGTCTCGTTTATTAATTTTATCATCATCATTATGTTCCTTGTGCTCTTATTTACCTTTCTATACGAAGGCTTCTACGAACAAATCTTCTTGATTTGATATTACTTTCGAAGTCTCTCGAGTATGTAACATACCTTTCCACTAACTACACATATCCATCTTCCATCCTTCTTTCATTAATACCGAAAATAAATCATGATTATGAAACACATCGCTCGATCCATTTCCATCAATTTCGATTAAGAACAACGCATAACACCAAAATTCCCTCTATCGTAACATCTCAATCATGTAAATGTAACCGAAAAATTAATCACAAGGAAAGCGCATGCACACACGCTCGTTACGCCATATTTTCGAAATGCGTCGTACGATTTTTTTTATGTGTTCGATCACGCGACCGTTCGTTCTTTCGCCATTTTTTCACCGGGGGTCCTCGAGCGTTTGCCAGATTTGTCAAATTCTGGCAAGTGACAATGGTCCGAATCTGGCAAGCGATGTCAAGTGTCGACGAATGTGCACAATGGCCGTCGCATAAACGGGACACGCACCGAGCGGGTCAACAACTTTGCATTTTTTCGCGTCTTTCCTCTTTTATGTCCGTTTTTTTTATTATTTTATTCGGTCTCGCGATGGACGCTTATCGAGAATTTTTTTTTTCGGCGGACGTGTCCCGTTATTCGGACGAGTTTTCTTACGAATCTTGGAATATTCTAAATAATAAGTTCGACACAATTATGTGTTAACGTGCTCGCGCTTATATGTCGAGGGCGTTTGTGAGTGACGTTGGAAAACTGGGATCAGTCGTCTTTAGATAAATGTCTTCTAACGTGGGTGGGTGTTAACGTACGTCCCTATGTACATGTAGATATACGAATTCGTCAAACCTACGCCCTTACGTAAGCAAAGAAGGAATAGGATATTTGGGTGTATATTAATAGAAATAGAAAGTTATCATCGATATGCTTCCATCGGATGCATCGCCACATGTGTCCGTTTCATGAAAATTGATTATGACCGCGGTATTAACGGTATAATGTCGGAGGCAGGTCGTTTGTATTAATTAGCATATCTTGATTTATGCAGCAGAGAATAGACTACGTAAACCTATCGCTTTGATATAGTATCGTTCAGATTTTTTTTAACGCTAATTGCGAGTTTGGCGAATCTTCGCTGGGTTTTAATTCAATCAAGCTAAATCGTTCGATGGGTTGGACGTCCTTGATACATGCACATGGTACATCTCGATGGAACTAAAAGCTTTTCAATGTAATCGATCTTTTATCGTAATATATTTCAAACAAATATTATGTATGTGTATGTCGAAACATGTTTGTTTCGTGGGAAAAGTTGTTAATTTTCCCCATCAACTTTGTACACGCGCCAACGTGGGCGAATTAAGCCGTTCTTAAAAATGTCCTGGTTGGATATTTTGCGTGAAATTGTTTACGTTCGGAACGTTTAGCTGTTTTCGTATAGGTTCGTGAAATTTTTGTTTTGCTATTTTTGTTATAAAACGCAATTCCATATGCGTGCTTTTATTATTTCTCACAAATGAAGGCTTTCACGTTAGCCACAATCGCCGTATCGTTCTACACGTAAAGGTACGTTCGATTCAACATTGAACCGAACTAGAAAATTGACTTTCTGTTTTTCCAACAACAAAGGGCATGAATGAATCATCGAGCCGCAAGTGTGGAAAATGATCGAGTGAATTATTCACATTTCGACCCCGTTTCCGCAACGTTTGTGCTAAAGATGTGCCAAATCTTTTGTGCTTTGTTTTGCGTGACTAAAAGTTGAATTTTCGCACACGTGGAACATCGATACGAAATGTACGAATTTTTCCTTTTTGGCTTCCCATTTCGTTGTCATTGTTTCGTTCGTAAGTCTGACGTTTTCTTAATTAAATATTGTTAAGTCAGATGGGTGCGACCCACTTGGGGGCGCCTCGTTTTCAAAATTCCAATTAGGGTAACTTGATAGACACTCCATGATTTTCAATGCTATGTGGCTGCTTTCTAATCATTTTTTTTTCTTATTGCTGAGAGTGCAGCCATCGATTTTTTGCCAGTCGAATTAAAAACGGTCCTCGATGTTTTAATTTGTAAAGGAAACTGGAAAAACGGAGGTTTTGTTTCGGCCGAAAGCCTGGGGTGAACGAGTCGATTCTGCGGGTCATAAATCGTAGTGTAACCGCTGCGAAGATATACGAGGTCATGACAAAAACCCGCGGTTTTTTTTTGACTTATTCATTTCGGTCAGCTTAACAGTATTAAAAGTAGGTCTAATGCCTTTACGTCACCTCGGTATTATATTACGGGTGATGAGACTTGCGAAAATTGATGTTTTTCATTCCAAAACGTTATTTTGAACCGCTGATATAATATTTTATCCACATTTCACCCCCTTACGTACGAACTATAATCACAGCCAAAACGCGTGCTGAAAATAGAAACGTTTCGCAACAATTTCGACTTAAAACAAGATCGAGCAATTAACAATCGAAATAAACAATCAGATATGACCTCTAGAGTCAAGCTTATTGACTAAGCGTTTGCAAACAATATTTTTTATCGCCGCTTCAAAAACAGCAAACACTTACATAAGACAATCCACACAAACACATCACACCTAACAATTTAAAAACACCCATATCCCCCGAATACCGGAAAGCACTAATTTATGCGTCTCGATAATTACCGTCCCCAGGGGTCCTTTCGTAAATATTTTAACGTGTGATTAAACGCGGCAAACATGCACAACAGTTTGCCCGAACAAGTGGGGGATGGCCGCAACCCCAAGCCCGCTGGCAGCCCCCTTTTCATTAATTCACACCGGTTGTCCTTTTGGCGGTAAAAACGTGTTGCGAAATTTTTCGCACGGCTCGTCTCCAGCGGTCCGCGTCCGTTGGCGGTCGAGGTCGCAATTGTGGTAATGACTTTGGATTCCATTTTGGTTAGTTTCGTTTGCTGGCGGTCTTTGGAAATTTTTGTGTGTGTGGATCGGGGCTTAAGTCATTAGTGTCGTGTGGATGGGTGTCGTAAAACTTTTAATGCGTTTTATCCGATATCTTTTCGATTCGATTGTAAATGTGAATTTTTGTTTGTTTTCAGTTGATCCCTTCGGGGCTACGCTGCAAAGATGGGAAAGTTGTTGTCAAAGATTTTTGGCAACAAGGAGATGCGAATTCTCATGCTGGGACTTGATGCTGCTGGGAAGACTAGTATCCTTAAAAAAAAAGAAAATTAATTAATTAATCATTTTATGTTGAATATTTTCCTTAATCGATACTTTCACAGCCATATTGTACAAATTAAAGCTTGGTCAATCTGTGACTACGATCCCAACTGTAGGGTTTAATGTTGAAACAGTGACATATAAGAATGTCAAATTTAATGTATGGGATGTTGGAGGACAAGACAAAATAAGACCGTTATGGAGGCATTATTATACGGGTAAATAATTTTGTTTGTGAGATTTTGTTGATAATCTTGAATGAAATCATTTTTATTAATCTATAATATTGAAATTATTTCAGGTACTCAAGGCCTTATTTTTGTTGTGGATTGTGCTGATCGAGATCGTATAGATGAAGCTCGACAAGAATTACATCGAATAATCAACGATCGGGAAATGCGAGATGCAATTATCCTTATTTTCGCTAATAAGCAAGACTTGCCTGATGGTATTTTTGATGAAAAAAAAATAACATTTCCTATTATATTAATATGTCTTCTAATGTTTATGTATCATTTTTAGCTATGAAACCTCATGAGATCCAAGAAAAATTGGGATTGACCCGCATTAGAGATCGTAATTGGTATGTTCAACCATCATGTGCCACAACTGGAGATGGTCTTTATGAGGGACTTACATGGCTCACAAGTAATCATAAATTATGAGCCCCCGAGTAATGGCCTTCACGGTCAATTTGCTTTTTGTCAAAAGGTATCGATTGCCATTTTTATTTTGATTTTATATTTTGTCTACAAATACTCATTTTTTCGATTATTTCAGGTTGACAATATTTTTTAGTGCGATGAACGGATCGAACGAGTTGGTTAATTTTTCAGAAGGTTAATTAGTCAAACAAATCAGTGTGTGTTGTGGGACAGTGATAGTTGAAAGTGTTTTTATTTAAATAATATATAACTGAAGAGACAATTAGGAAAAATCAAAACATTTATAGTGACTTGAGTGAATTAAATATAAATTGTTATGACATGCCATTTATGTTTAGCAATATTTAAAAACTTTCATTTTATAAAACATAATTTCATAAGATAAAGTATCTGATACTTTCTACATGCCAATAGCTTATTAAAATATTTATGAAAAATTACAATAAAGTCAAATGTGAAGAATATAGTTGCTACTGCTGTGTTTTAAAAATGTGTATAAAATATACGGTTGATGCAGTTGTGTGCAAGAAAGAGTATTAGGTGTGACACAGTTAACAAATGTAGTGTGTATCACGCAAATAAATTTATACATGGTCCAATTCAAACCAAAATAATAAATTTTGGTTAATTTATAAAATATAGTTTTTTAGTGTTCCTACTTCTTCAAAAGTTGCTTGAATTCTTGATAGCTATGTGAGTCTTTGATTTCGGCTTAGAAAATTATTTGGTATATGTATTATAACAATACATGAATATTAAATATATCTAAATATGAAATGCATTTATATAAAAAAACGAATAAGCCATTTTTGTTTCCAAAACTTTTTGAAATTTTGGATAAAATGTGTAATAACATTATTCATAAATTTAATGCAATATAACAATTGCAATACAAGTTAATTAGCATACTGTATCATTTTTGAATATATGCTTACTTATATTCTGGTGCCCGTATTGTTGCTTGATATTATAAGATTTAATGTTATCTTATTTTCAAAATGTGAATTGTCTTATCGAAAATGTAAATGAGAAGATTTTGAATTCACATGTATATTCATGCTACAAATATGTATATTGATCTTAAATATAGGTTTAATATGGAGGTAAAGAGATTAGTGTGCAATTATTAATTGACTTTATAAACATTCGATACCCATATTTCACGGTAACTCGTATACATTTTGATAACCTACATGTTTTACATAAAAAATTAATTCCCAAAGGAGAGTATATTCAATGACTTAAACCCATTTTTGTAAATTTATGTACTCACTTATATCCTAACCATCATCATAGCTTATGCACTTTTTAAAGTAGTCATTTATTGCTGAACCCATAGTACTTAAATTTTATCACAGATTATTTTCTCATTATGTCGAACTATAAATATCTTCATAAATAGCTCTCCTCTATTATGTGTTTGTAACATGAACGAAAAGCAATATTTTGATTTATAGAACTCAATTTTATAATATTACATTATTTAATTGATATTATTTATGTATATGTTAATATCAATTGTTATATTGTTTGGTTACGTTCTTCATTCAGTTCTTTTTTCATTTTTGCCGAAGTGGCTTAGTCTCTGATTTTCTTCAGATATAAAATTACTGTTTTATTTACCGTTAATATTGTGTTACTGTTTTCATTACTCATATTAAATTAAGTATTTTTCATATCATCAATTTCTCAGATGTATAGAAATACTTGATTAGTCTTAAAGTGCACTTTTTCGGACAATTATTTAGCGAGAAATTGAAAAGTTATAGACTGAGAATTTGAGTAATGTATTTTAAATTTTCTTGTTGCAGTCAACAAATAACGAACATTTTATTTTATATATATTATATATTATTATTATTATTATTATTTATAGTGTTGATTTTTCTATGCCACGGAATATTTGTAGTGCCCAGTTTATATGTTTCGAAAAACTATCAATGACTTCTAGAAAAGATGTGCTATGTCAATTTTAGATATATTTTTGTTATTTAATTTTTAGTACACTCCATAAACATAAATTGGTGTAAATTCGAGCAGTATTTATATTCATAAATGTTACGTGTAAACGTAAATAATGTTAAAGTATAGTGCTCCTATGAAAAATTACGAAGCCATTGCATGGTGACAGTACAATAAAATATTTTGAAAATTTGTTTTTGATTATTTTTATTGAATATTTCAATTTCAATGAGTAGCACGTTTTTTCGACATGATTAGTTTGATTTTCAACACATAAGTATGATTTGAAATCGTTAAAAAAAGTATTTCATTTAACATGAAAAATATTAAATCTTTTCTTTGAAAATCTTTAATAAAAAAATAACTGATTTTTTTTATATGTAAAGCTGTATCTGTTTGTAGCGTTTCTGTATTGAATTTTTTTTCGAAGAAATATTTTGTCTTTGAAAAAACGTGCTTCAAATAAATACTTCGTAGTGTTGATTATTTCCAACCATATTTTGCATATTGAATGTTATATATTTTTGCTTTTAAATTATTTAATATGCTAGTAATTATTTATTTGTATGAAAAGTAAATATTATATTAGTAATGATATAATACTCATCACAGTAAAATGTAACAATGATTTATTATGAGTATTTAAAGTCATCTTATGGATATACTTATGTCTTAAAATTTCATTGCTGTTGAGCAAATTGGTAAAATTTTATTAGTAGTTCAAATTCTCAAAGGATAATTAATTTAAACACTATATTTGTAAATTTTATAGTTTCGTGATAATTCTACGATCATGTTTATATATATATATATATTATCAAAAGTGTTGAATTCATATTTTTTGATGAACAAATAATTCGTTAATCGAGCATAAACATCCACAAATTAAAGTGAATTTTTTATTTTAAGTTTATTCTCATAAATTAAAAACTAATACAATTTAGATGTATTCGATATTTTGTATAATACGAAATTATTCCTCTTTCTTATTAATAACATACCATTCTAATCTAGAAAATTCACATTCCGTTTTTATGTAAAATAATATGTGTTAATTCTTTTTTGAGTTTGATTTTCGAGACAAATTCACTTTCATTGAAATGAAAATTAGTCATCATATTATACGTGAGACAGGTTGAAGGATGACGTGGCATGTATCATTTTTATGCAATTTGTTATTAGTTGAATTTTTGCTTATAATGCCAGCCTTATGTATTAATCACACAAGAGTTCTAATATCATTCATTGTATGTCAAAAAATATGCGATAAAATAAAATTGTATTGAAAGTGAGAAATCTTTATTTTACTAAGTTTTCCATCAAATTTGAACAGTGTTGGAATCATTTTGTTCCTAATAATTTTTTATCCTGAAAGCTTATTTAGCAACCTGCCACTGCTCATATCTGGAAATTCGACCATTAAATTTTGAGTGCATGAAAATTGGGGAAAATTTATATGCGGTTTGTGTCTTCGATTAAGTGGAAATGTTAGGAAAAAACAATAAGGTGGCGCTTTTATTAAACGTTAATATGTAATTGCGAGTTTTGAAAATTGCACATTTTGTATTGTTTTGTAGAAATCGAAAAAATATTTTATGATAAATAGTTTTTCATATTTTTGTTCAACTTGAATTTGAAAACTAAAAAAATTATCTTTTTCGACATATTAAGATTTTTTTTATTCCGTGATATCGATTGTTTATCTGAATATCGAAAATAGTATTTGTATAATTTTAAATACGATGAAGTACAGAATTTGAATTCTCATCTTTATAAGATCACACTATCAATTAGCAACCGTAATTTATTTGAGTTAATTACGTAGTTTTTACGACAAAAAAGCATTATTTTAATTGAACCAAAAATTAAAATTGTCAATTAAGTTTTACGCAGTGATTTCGAATTAAAGGAATTTTATTGTATTGCTTTTTTGCGATCAAATATTAAAATCATTTGAAATAATAAAACAGTTAAATTTCTTTTCTCAGCAATAAAATATTTTATGAGTTGCAAATCATATTAAAAACGACGCCGTTTTCATGAAAACGATATCGTCAGAATCAGTAGAAAATATATGATACATATGTTCTTTTGTTTATTCGTATTCTGTATAACGTGAAAAATAACTTTTTTCAGAAAATCTAGGAACTCTTATTTATCATATAAAAAAAGAAAACTGTCAATTGGGGAAAATAGTTTTTTTTTTAAGTTAAATTTTCCTTGATCTGATAAAGAAATTTTCCCGAATGCTTGATTGCTTCCAAGATATAATGTATTTTCCTGTTGTTTTATACGATGTTCGGATATTTCGATGTAGTGGTCATATTCGGAAACAATCATTAGTGATAATTAAAATTGATCAATATTAAGTGACGTCATAGACTAATATTGGATGGGTGATTTCATTTTTAGTTTACCGCGAACTAAATAATTAGTCATTAGTTGTCTATAATTATTTTCTTTTCGTTAACGATAATATCTTTTGTGACCTTTCAATAAATTTTCGCAATTTTGTATTTGTCAAATCGTTCAATTTTCACATTTCACTAAATGTTCCGTTAATAATATGTTATCATGAAACAATACTTGAAAAATTATATTTGGTATGTTCGAATATTTCCGTACAATTAGTTTTATGACACATTGTGTCTATTTTTGAAATTGTTTTTCTTTTATATATTATATTTCTGATAAATTTTTCCTAGAAAATTATTAATACAGATTTATTCCAGCAAGAAGTATTTTCGTTATTCATAAAAATTAAGATTTTTTTCCTTGTATTTTCACTTATTTTAAAAATCATTGCGAATCAAAACGAATTTTTATGAAAACGTAATAGTGAAATTTTTCAATAAATATGCATTTTCAATTAGAAGAACATGCATATTCAAATTATTATATCAATAGTTTGTTTTATCAAACGCATTGAAGCTAAGCAGTAAGCGTCGTGGCCAATTAACGGATATATGCGATTACGTATCTAATCTGAAGGTATTCAGTATGAAAAGATTTTCAGGATTATATCTCGTATCGAAATTGTTCTCATCGACTACGTTATCATAGCGGTACATACAGGGTGTTATAAAGTTCTCCTTAAAGCCTTAAAGAGGTAATAGATCATGTTATTTGGAACATTTTAAACCAAACCTACCTTAAAATTAGTAAAAGAGAAATTAGAGTTTTTCGGTATTTCTTGTTTAAAAAAAAACCGATATTCAAAGTATTCAAGTATTTAAAAAAAATCTTTATTTAAAGCTTTTTCGATTGATGATTCGAACATTAAGGTATCTAATTGATTTTCAAAATTAGGGTACAAAAACGAAATCGAAGGACGAATTTTTGAGCTCTCTACGTGTACGAATTCCGTCGAGGGTTGCATTGCTGCATACAAAATAGTAGCAATTCTGTAAATATAATATAATAGAATTATCTTCAAAGCGGTCACTTTTACGAATAGGTATCTTTTTTGTAGGAAATTTTCTAAGCTACAAATTAGATTATCAATATTTTTCTGTTAAAGTGACAGTTAACGAAATATTCATGAATTTCATTTCATTTCAAAACCGTTTTCAGTGATCTCTGCCCCACGTAAAATTTTATACTAACCTCAAATCGACATGGATTTTTTGTTATATTTTTAAGAACCACAATATTCAGCTTCATACTAAAATTCAGGACGTCACCGATTTCCACTTTCAATTAGACAGGGCATTTTTAGTCTTTATTCCCTGAATGGCCATTGTTTGGTGCGTCCTTCGGTTTCGTTTTTGTACCCTAATTTTGAAAATCGGTAATATAGATTTTTAAACAAACTATTAAATTAATAAAAAAAATAAATAACAAGACCTATCGCCTCTTTAAGGCTTTACAGAGACTTTTGTGACACCTGTATAATGAAAATGATAATTAAAATACGAAATTTGAAATCGGAAGCCTTTTCATTTTTTTCAGAAATCTTTGTATATTTTCTAAAATTTTCTTTCTAGAATTAATTTAATTCGAATAAACTAGTTAAAATATTAAAATATGAACACGAACAAATTACGACGAATATATAAAAGTTCCTGAATCTCGGCCGTAAGTCCAATCCATATAAAAAAAATCAATCAATTTTAGTTATATCAAAATTTTCATTTTTAATATGATAATTTGAATAAGTTCATATTTTCACCGAAATCTATTGGCCATAGGTGACGGTAGCTAGTGATTTAGCAAATAATTGTTGAAAATAATTGATTAGAAAAATATATATTTTTACTATTTTCCTTCGGTCGTAAGTGAGAATCGTCGTAAATCGAGGACTATTGTTTTTATGTTACAAGTTGACGATAATTTAGATATTTTTTTAGTATTGCAAAATAAAAAAAGCTGATGTAATATAAAATATAATAATACAAGCAAGGACGTCATTTGAGGGGGGCATGGGGAGGAGGTAGTTGCCTCCCCTAAATTTTTGGGGTTCAAATAATTTTGAGAAGTGTCGAATAATTTTTGGCGTGCCCCACTTGGAAAAATCTAAAATGACGTCCCTGAATACAAGTAATTCTTGACTTACGACGGTTCGTATTTACGACCGAAAATTTTTTTTTAATCGAGTATTTTAAAAAAAATATTTGCTTAACCACGAACAAATCGAAACTGAACCGTAAAAAATATCGGTTTATTTCGGTACAGCAAAAAAACAACAATTCTGTGTTTCGAATATTTTTGAAGTGTTGTTTTTTTAGAAAATACATATGTTTTGGAATTTTTTGGAAAGTCTTTTAGTTTAAAAATTTATCACTCATTGTCAGATCTGAACCGAACTTCCTTCGTGTTGTCATTGGTTGGTGGTATTTGGAACCAGGTCCAATTGCCACATGGCAAGGAACATAAGGAAACAACGGGCGCCATGAGGGACAAAAACTAGAATGTGACAATCTGAAGGAACCGAAAACCGTAAACCGAACTGCAATAATAATGCAATTCAAATGCACTAAACCTGTATTTATGCATTCTACAATATTTATTTGAATTTATATTATAAAGAGAATTTTAAAAAACAATGAACATTGTTTCATTGATTTTCTCAACTTTTGTTTTATGGAGTTAGTCATTGTGTTCACTGAACGGCTCAATTCGTAGTCCATAAAGCGCAATATTGTATTGGGAACAATTTAAACGTGCATACATAAAAAATAATTGTGCATTAAACTTGAGCATTAAATAAAACGAATGTGCATTCAAAAAAAAATAATGTGTGCATTTAACACGAGCATTAAAATGTGTGCATTCGAAAAATTATCTGTACCTTAAAATAAATAAACGTGCATTAAAATGAATGTAAGTAAATGACGGCAACGTAACAAATGTGACCAGGACAAAAAATACCAACCGCACGACCATCATTCATAACTTTCATAATAGAATCTATTGGCAACAAACCGAATTCAAACAAAATCGACATTGATTCAAAAATGGACCAAATTGTTAAAATGTATAACGTTCTATCGTTCTGTTTATACAAATGTAAACATTGACAGTTGACAGCTATAGAGAAAGGTGACGTTGCCACCTACTGTCACTTTAATGCGCAAAATATTCATTCTATTGCACATTTCATATTTTTTAATGCTTACATTATACTGCACAAACATTTTTTTCTATTGCACACTATGAATAAAATAATACGCAATACGATATTCTATAATGCACCAGAAATAATACACATCGTATATTTTTCTAATGTACAAATGATTCGTTTTAAGGCGCAATTTATTTATTTTTAATGCACAGTTAAATCGCACCCTATTGTATTTGTATTGAGCTCGAAAAAAGGCAGCCCTCGCGTGGTTCAGTGGGCGACATCCTTTTCGTTCCTCGGAAAATTTCGGTTACGGTTTTCGGTCGTAACCGAAAACCGTAACCGTAACCGAAACCGTAGTTCAGTTCCACTTTAGTTCCCGCTCCAACCGCCTAATGCTGGCCATAAACGCTACGAGAAATCGTACGATAAAACTGGACAGTTCAAACGGTTTGATTTATCGTACATGGCATACAAGCCATACACGCTACGATAAATCGTTCGAAATCGGTCAGACGGTACAATAAACGGTGCCGACGCACACGTGTCAGCGATTTTATGTTGGATTAATATTCGCCCTGAAGGAAAAAAAAGTGAAGCTGAAAAATCGTAGCATCTGGTGTAAAGAATGGCTAATGAAAAGAAAAGTTCATTCTCATGTCAATTTGTTGGGGGAATTAAAGATGTTTCCAAAAGACTGGCATAATTTTTAAGATGATAAGATTTTTTAAGGATGTGCGCACGTCCACCCGAACTGCGACTGACGACAAGACCGGACACGAAAACTGACAAGCGCATACACGTTACGATAAGTCGGCATAGTTCATCCGATTCCGATAAATCAATCGAAATTTTCATATTGTTCCGTTCGACTGAACAGTCTTAAAAAACTGGACGAAACTGGACGGTTTTATAACATACACGTAGCGATAAATCGTACCCCAGTTTTTCCGGAACGATTTACCGTAGCGTGTATGGCCAGCATAATGCTGGCCATACACGCCACGATAAATCGTACGATAAAACTGAACACTTCGAACGGTTCGATTTATCGTACATGGCATTCAAGCCATACACGCTTTGATAAATCGTTCGAAATCGGTCAGACGATATAATAAACGGTGCCGACGCACACGTGTCAGCGATGGCTTCGACGGACGACTTTTTTATGTTGGATTAATATTCGCCCTGAAGGAAAAAAAAGTGAAGCTGAAAAATCGTAGCATCTGGTGCAAAGAATGGCTAATGAATAGAAGAGTTCATTCTCATGTCAATTTGTTGGCGGAATTAAAGATATTTCCAAAAGACTGGCATAATTTTTAAGATGATAAAATTTTTGATAAGATGATAGGATTATAAGATTTTTTAACCTCCTCAAGCCCTGTGCACATTACAATGTACATAGACTTTGTTACCGTTTTTTGAAGCTATTTTAGATTTATTTTTATCGGGGCTTTTTGTAAATTATTGTATAAACTATGTTATTTCGTTTAATTTTGTCTGTTTTGAAATATAGGGCGCGAAATTTTTGTTATATGCCAGTTTTGCTTGACATCTCAACGACGTTGCGATAAGTCATGTTTTATTTTCAATATTTTGTTATTAAAAATCCACTCACATAACATTATTATGGTGTGATATTTAAAAAGAAGACTGCTTTTATCGATTGAAACCAAAATTTTATTGTATGTTGTAATGTATCATATCATAATTTGACATCAAACACGAATGTACATTAGAACGTAAATTTGGTCTGAAGGGTCATTTTTGTCACTTCAGCAGTATTTTTTATTTTCAAATAATTAGTCATTATTATGTGATTTAGATAGATAAACAATTCATAAAAGAAAAAAAATCTTTTTATGCATCGTCAATGCTATAAAAACGAAATGAAAAAAAAAATTATTTTGATGAAAAAAAGTCAGGCCTGAGGAGGTTAAGGATGTGCGCACGTCCACCCGAACTGCGACTGACGACAAGACCGGACACGAAAACTGACAAGCGCATACACGTTACGATAAGTCGGCATCGTTCATCCGATTCCGATAAATCAATCGAAATTTTCATATTGTTCCGTTCGACTGAACAGTCTTAAAAAACCGGACGAAACTGGACGGTTTTATAATGCTGGCCATACACGCCACGATATATCGTTCCGAAAAAACTGAGGTACGATTTTTCGCTACGTGTATGTTATAAAACCGTTCAGTTTCGTCCGGTTTTTTATACATACACGTAGCGAAAAATCGTACCTCAGTTTTTCCGAAACGATATATCGTGGCGAGTATGGCCAGCATAACATACACGTAGCGAAAAATCGTACCTCAGTTTTTCCGGAACGATATATCATGGCGTGTATGGCCAGCATAACATACACGTATCGAAAAATCGTACCCCAGTTTTTCCGGAACGATATATCATGGCGTGTATGGCCAGCATAACATACACGTTGCGAAAAATCGTACCTCAGTTTTTCCGGAACGATATATCGTGGCGAGTATGGCCAGCATAACATACACGTAGCGAAAAATCGTACCTCAGTTTTTCCGGGACGATTTACCGTAGCGTGTATGGCCAGCATGCCGAAAAAGCGCTCCGCCGTCCCTTTGCGCCGTCTGTTGGCAGCCCTGCGCGCTAACCGGCCCGAACTCGAACCGCGAGTGTAGCGGCGGCGGGCGCGCGGTGAGGCCGCATCCCTCCGCCACCGCCACGCCGCTCGCGACGCCGCGTGCCCAACTTTGCCGGACGCGACGCCCATCTCCGACGCCGACGCCATTTTCGACGCGCCTGCCGGGACGCGATGTGATCGTTTCTCCCGCCATAAGCACGCGTGTGATTCGACATGTCCGAGAGGTTTAAGGTGACCAAGTCCGAGGAGATGAAGTCGGGGACGTACAAGAATTATGGGGCGACGGGGGCGCAGCAGGGGTCGCCGAGCGAGGGCAGCGGCGCCGGGGGCAGTGGCAGCGGAGAGGCTTCTGGGGCCCTCGGGAGGCTTTTGCCAGGTCGGTTCTGTTTCAGTTTTCAGAAGGTTTTCAGGAGGTGCGTCGTTGCAGCGTTCGGCGAACAGCTGATTCGGGCGGTGTTGGAGTTTGGTGTTGTTTTGGTGTTTGGTTGCAGCGGTGTTTAGATGGTGGGTTTGGGTTTCGGTTTATGGGGTCTTGGAAATTGGATGTGATTGTTGGGTTTTTGTCTTGTGTTGTGCAATTCGATATCGACGTTTTTGAAGGTCTTATCTGTATATTAGTCATAGGTAATCAGCATATGGTATTGCGCAATTTTTTATTGTAAAATTTTATTTGTTTTAAAATATAATGAATCTTTCCGCTTCGATATCAGATGAAAGTTATGCCGTCTTGTTTATATACGAACACGTAAACGTATTCGGTATAAATTTTACAACGTCTATTTACTTTTCTACGGTTAGGTTGTTCACGTTTTAATCTCGTTTTATCTCTTGTTCTGAAACTGCACATCTGTTATACGCTTTGTATGTTATTTTTTTTATAAATATAATTTTGATTTTCAGCACCGAACGAGCCACCTGTCGCTTCTAATATTCGGCCATCATCATTATCGAACTTCTTACGAAATTCGCCCGATTCGCTATATATTATTATTCGGTAGTTTTTTCCTTTCATACTTTTCCGTCCTTCCCTTAAAACTTCGCGTCCAATTTTCGTTCGGTTCGAAATCCCCGAAGAATGGGGTCGACTTTTCAGCTTCAGTTTAAGATTCGTACGTGGCTTATTAGGTCTTTGAAGGCGCTCTGGGTAAAGTGAGTACGTCGACAAAAGGGTTTATTTTTGTTTCGTGTAAATAAAACGGACTAATCTATGGCACGACGTAGATTTTTTCGATTCGGCGTATTTTTGTTTAAGATAATATTTATAGGGCAAAGCTTATGCGAAAAATTGGGTTAAGTGTGAGATTTCCACACACGGATTCGATTCGGTTAGAATGTCGCTATTTTATTATTTTTATTGTGAAAAAATCGCTCGCGTGCGTACTATCGTCGTTTTCTTTGATATTTTTATGACATACGATACAAATAAACGATTCATTCATGTATTAAACGACGCCAATTTCTTATTTGCATTATTTATACGTTTTCCACTGCTTTCGATCGAGTTTCACATACCGACATATTCATATAGTGATCGGAAATAATAAGCTTTCTTGGGAACGTCGTTAAATTTGAAGGTGCTGAAAATTTTCGCGAAAGTTTAAATTAGTCTCATTTATTAGTCGAAAAGGAAACGTATAATATTAAACTTTTCGACGCGATTGATAAAGTTTTATCAAAAGAACATTCAGCTTAGAGCGTAGAAAAAATATTGATGTAATTACAGAAATATATTTACGCGTAACATATGCATTCCAGATGTGGGAATCTGTCCGTTGAGGAATAATTTACATTTCAATATTCTAGGAACTGGGTCTTATCTCGTGCGTTAAGGCCAGTCGTGTTTTGGTTATAAATGGTTATTCCATTTCCTATCTATGAGTTAATAATTGGATTAGTTTCATGTACTTATGCGAAATCGTACGTTAACCATATATTATTTAAATGAAATCACATAAGTCTACAATTATGAGATGAAAGCCCTAAGTCGTTCAGAGTATGATCATTTTAGTATAAATTTCACTTTGCAAACGCAACCAATATGTAGTTCTTTATTATAAAATTTAGCATACTCGGCGATCAATAATATGGTTTTTAACGATATTTTTAAACGCAACAGTCATAAACCATATTAGTGCACGAAATTTACAAATATCGTTGGTATTGTTTAAAATTTAGTGTTCATGTATTGACCGCGTCTATAAACTCATCGAGTGATTCAATCTTGTTGTTTGTCTCGTATTATGTTCTGTGATGGTTGATTATCTGGATTCGTGCCGGGAATGCTTCGTTTGATGGGAAACTTTTAAGTAATTCAACCCTTTGACCGGTTCGAGGACTAGTACCTTTGCGGTCGTTTGTTTCACGGGATTTTCCCGAAACGAAGACGAACCACGAAGACTTGATTCGTTTTATTTAGTGTTGTCGTATTTGTTCTCGCTGTTGACGCTTCTGAGATTTGACGTTTCAATTAGGTTTATTAAGCTCGAATGCGATAACTTTTCTCAGTAAATAATTAAAAGACATCTCTCAGTTTTATTTTTACGACCGTCGACGGCGAAAAATAATATTTGTGGCGTATTCGATATTGCTTCTAAACGATATTAATTTTGATTGTAGGTGATTAATTTGATTTCGCGTTCAACTATTGTATCATTAAAATTGTGCTTTTTCAAATCAAAAGAAATTCGTATAATTTTCATGTATACAGTATTAATCGGTCATTTTTTTAATATCGAATTTGCGGATCATTGTTCGGGCTATTATTGGAATACGTGATTGATGATACGCGCAGAAATGTATAATTGATTTGACGTGAAATATGATTGATGCAAATTTATTATTGTTTCATAATTACTTCCGAAGTACACACGTAGCGACCGCGCTCTTTCGGCAAACCCTTTTTCGTTTCACTCTCGTAAATATGCAATAATTTATTCACATCCTTTATGTATTATGTATCACACAAATCTCATCGAAAATCTATGACCATTTCGAGACAGAAGACGACACGAATAAATTATCCCCGTGTGATTTCCCCAACAAAAACACCACTATAATTCGGATCAAAGAAAATTCGCGAAAAGAGCGTGATTTTGGCCAGCCATAAAGAGTTTTGCCAGTACGTGTCGCGTCACCGCATACGATAATTTTCATTTTACGTCTTTTGTATGAAAATAACCATGAGTCACATTTGCAGCTCACCCTACATGCGCCGGTTCTGTCCGATAATAGCCCGTTTCTGTTGTTGTTTTCGCGGTTTCGATCCGTTTGGCAGCTCCAGATGATGTCTATCGGGATGAATTGGACCCGCGAAAATGGTTGGTGACCTGTGACCATTGTGGTTTCGGTTATAATTGACGCATTTTCGCGACAATGCTCTATTCAAGTCGGGCCGTCTGTCTTTACATTGTTTTCTTCGGGTGTATATATTTTTTTTAATGGGAGAAAATTGTTTTTTTTTAATTATTTTCTAAGGTGAAAATTTGATTTTTTTTTCATCTCGTTTCTTGCGTTAATTTAGTTCGGACGCTGTGAAAGATGGAACGTGGACGTGAATAAATTTTACGAGATGGTTCTTACGTTATTGAACGTTACAAGGAAAGATAGGTACGATATTTGATGAATTTTTCGCATAAATTAGCTTGATAATTTGATCGAAAATGAAAAGTATGTATGTTCATTTTTACAAGCAATAATTTATTTCGAAGAAATAGACTTCTTGGAAAGATTCTTCGTATGGGAAGAGGCTAATTTAAAATAAAATTATTTATTGTTCAAGTTTTCCAAAATAATTTTTCATCGATTTTGATACGGATTTGAATTTTATATAAAAAATAAATTGTTCAAATATATTGCACAAAAAAAGAAAATATAATGCATGTTTATGTATAATATTACATTTTTCTATAACATGCTGTTGCGAAAGAATGACTTCATATCCGGGAAACGCTCGGATGTAAATGCGACCGCGAAAGGGTTATAGGAAATCGAACATAAATCCAGTACAAATACATTGAAAACCCCCATCGTTTTCTACTATTTATTTATAGTCCTATATAAATGAACAAATTTTGAACTACATTAGCCATTCGGTCATGTTACGAAAAATAAATCGGATCGAAAGTAAACATAATCTCATCGGAAAATTTATTTGTATTTACTATTTATATTGTATCAGCTTGGCTTTATTTATTGCAAATCTGATTTAGCTTACAATTAGAGTGTTAAAGAACGGTCATTTAAACAGTTCTGTCTTATGACTCAGAAACGATGTTTGTTCAGTGTACGCTATTATTGGCTTATCCACAAGCAAATTTTATCCAGATTTTCCCGTCTACTTATCGAGTTTTATAAATCTGAAATCGACTTTTTGAATAAAATAAAAGTTTTTATGATGAAAATCAGATTTATTAGAAAGATTCTTCCCCCTCGTATTTTAAGCTCATTTTAATTATAAAATCAAAGTTGAGCGAAGCCCTTTAAAATCCTTATATAATTCGATTTTTTCCACACGATCGACGCGTAAACATCATTCCGGTGTACAGAGTTTAAGCAGTATGTTATAATGATCGCGATCGCGTGTTCAGCTGAAACATACATACACACCTGAAAATATTATTTTACAATTAAGGTTTGACGATTCGTTGCATTGCGGACAACCGCGTCACGCGAACCGTCGGCGAACACACACACACATTTTGCACCATTAAATTAAAGCATTTCGGAAAATCGACGTGAATTTCGATCGTCTCGGGGTTAGGAATATTTTTGTTTTATATCTTTTTGTGGGTTTTTCGAGGTGACACGAGGCTCGAATCCCGCGGGGTTGACCCCCTGGACCTCAGACTACGATTCTTAGAATGTGACTTCTGTAATTTATTCAAATATAAACAGTTGTTATGGAAATTGAACTGAGAGCGTTCGATGTAGTTATATTTATGCTTTATATTATTTGGCCGTACGATTTCTGTAAATTTTAATATTGTTGATGTAAAATGGTGAGTGTAATTTACATTGGGCTATGCTTAAATTAAAATACGAATCCCTATTTTTTTTAATATCGTTGAAAAATATTGCTCGGCATAAATTATTTGAAAAAAATTTTTTTTAAAGAAAATTTCATACTTCGGTATATCGTTTTATTTTTCATATTATTTTTAAAGCTCGATTAAAAATCAAAAATTTTATCAATTCTTTGTAAGAATAATTTACGTTTTGTAATAAATTTATCTTGAAGTACCAATATATAATATAATGTTGTAGTCATGAGTTTTTTATATCGGCCATTTAATTTTTATAAGATGTTCTTTATAGCAAAAAAACAACAATTTTTATATCGAGAAAATAACGTTCCTTCGTTAAATGTAATATAAATCGTGTTTCCTTTTATATTTCGATATGACATGTTGTGTGTGTACGTTATAAGGATTCTAGCATCCATTGCGCAATATCGGCTCAATTACTGGGTTTGAAAAGTTACTCAAAGGCCTACTCGGACGGCCGGCCGCAGTTAGAGGTTTTGTCGAGTATGTTTTCTGTTTTCGCCCTGGTTGTCGTCGAAAATCAAACAACCTTTCGTGCCGTGTTTGTGGGCTGTCCCCTTGAACTATAACGAAAATAAACAAAAACGGAGCCCCCGTCTGGATTTCCACCGCTGAGGTCTATTTGCGACAACTTCGCAACCGATACGAATCGATAATAAATAATATAATAATGTTTGCTCTCCTTTTATACACTTACATCCATCCATCCGGTGAACGTTCCCTTTGTTGTTCAACAGAAGGGTTTGCTTTATTCGACCAGGTTGTAGGTAGAGAGATGGCCAATCCATTTGACTCCATTAAACACAGTTTCGGAAGTGAAATTCGCTATACCGTACAAAATTGGTGAATATTAGATTGCTCAATTGTGTATTTGAGAACTAAAATTTACCTTGAACAAGTTTATCTACAAATAAAAGAAAACAAGACGAAACTTTTTCCCTGGTGACTTAAAATGTAGTTTCGTTCGGAAAATGTTATTATACGATCCAGAATTCATTGAACATGAAAATGTTATAAATTTATGATTAATGGAAGTTATCATTGATTGTCATAGATCGTTCAAGTATTTTAGTGATGTTTAAAAATAAATGATAAACGTTTTTAATATCATATAACGATTTTTTTTTTACACAATTCATTCCAACATAGACTAACATAATACCCTGATTAGACCAATCAGAGGCACGCGACAAAATAAGACCGCAGTTAATTCGCAAGCCAAACCGAAATATCTCCAGAATTGTCCATCGCTGAATCGGAATATCCATTTTGAATACACGCCGAGGGACTATTTACCGATACGGCTTTGCTCCCGCTAAGAGGAGTCTGTTTTTCGCAAGATAACAGCTCTTCCTTTCGCTTCTACCCACTCTTTGGCGAACTTTCAATCTTTGTCAAGCTGACAATCGCTATCCGGTGCCGTCCGCGATATCCGATTATGCCGAAGCAATCCAAGCTTTCAGATCATAAAAGGCGTCCGTAAATTTTTTTCGACGTCGGACGGTTAAAACGCCTGAAAAAATTACGACCGATCCGCTAAACCTGTCCAATAAAGCGGCAAAGACGCGCGAAAAATACAATATTGAGTGCTAACCGAGCGGATGGAACGCGCTTCGCGAAAAGTGTATGTGGCATTGGTGTGAAATCGCGTCGAGATTATATGGAATGTGAAACGAGATGTTCGGTTTATTTTATATCGCTATTATGTCGGGAGATTGATAATTCGTCGTTCGTTTCCTTTCGGTCGTAACTTTTCGATAAATTAATCTAATTAGATAACTTAAATTAGAAATGGTTATTTAATTGAAAAGTTTCCTGTCGAATCGAATCCTATTATGAATTTGTGGTTTTAGTGACAGAAGTCGATTTTGAATGTCATAGTGGATTATTTGAAATGAAAATATATGCGAAGGTAATATTGGATCTTGGAAAGGCAACGCTGAGTAAAACATATAAAAAAGTGGTATGATCCAGATGATGAGATAAATAAAAAATATGAATGTTATAAAAAACAATACATTACCTAATGAATAAAAAAAAAAAATTATTATAAGGATAATTGCAAATAACGCATAATTTTTTCACGGTGTTATTTTTTATCTATAACAATTATCGAAATTGGCAAATAAAATTATCAAAGTATTAACGTACATAGGTACATATATCGAATGAATATGTTTAATAGCATTCCGTTATAAACTGAAAGTGACATAGAAGTATTATTATTTTTTGTTATTATAAAATGCAATTATGATAAATGGCCTAATCTGAAATCAATAACAAAATATAAAAAATCAATTTTGCGGCGAATCCGTATCAATTTTGCTAATGCGTTCAATTAATACTCGGCCGAAAGTTTTTTCGAATGGTTAATGAGATGATAAAGTGCGACGAAGGGCGCTATTCGAACTTTTCCTTTAATCAGCACGTTCATTTGAACCGTTCGACGGAGGGTCACCATTAAGCAAAGATATACTTCCCAAATAATACGAAGGCTGAAACAACGCCCTTTCACGGACAAAGCCCTCCGGATCCCTAGCGAGCTCCAGCTCCTCTTTTTTCCCTCCACATTTCCCGGCCCCGTTTACAGTCCGCAATAAAAGCATCATCTGCGAGAGAGTCATTCGTTATTTTCGCATTTAGCTCTGTGTGAAAACATGAATGTTTTTTCGTTAGGTCGTACTACTCGTGTTGCTTGCAAAAAGTTCCATTTGTTGTGCTAGATGTGCGATGGCGGTTGCTGCGATGGGGCATGGCCGCACGCTCTTCTACAATTTATTAACGGATGTGACTACAAATAATTGTTATTCGAATCTGGCTCGGTGTTATATTAAGTCAGCGGAACGGGTGTGAGAAAACGGAGATGATGTATTATATGTGTGTACTATTACGGGTGTATGGAGGAATGCTTTGTTCGAAGCACAATGCATTATGGGGAACAATCTGCGAAAATTTAGTCTCAAATATGACTCCGCATTAGGAAGGTTTAGTAAATTGTACTGCATTATCCACCCTTTGTATCGAAGCCATCGATTATCAAATGCTTATTTATAAACGTAGTTTTGCAATGGTATACATCTCTGAAAAATCGTTTTAGTGGAAAAATTTTCAATTAAAATTAAAATTATATTGTAGTTTGTTCGTTGAACTTCATACATTTCAAAGAATCATTTTATTGACGTGGTTTAATTTTTTAATCAGAATTCGCATAAAAAATACGTTATTTTCAGGAGATGGAGCTATTCATTATCACGAGATGGAATGTGATTCTGAGTAGCAAAATATCAACGTTATATTACCGATAAAATTTTGAGTGATCGTTAAAAATATCATTAAATTAATCTAGAAGTCCTTTGATGTGCTGTGTCGAGCTTCCGATGGCCGTTCGATATTCGCTTTATATTATTTTCGGCGTTATTGTAATAATCGCATAAAACGAATGCGCTCGTAAAACGCTTAAATATCATTTTCGTGATTTATAAAACGTATTCGATCGAAATACAACGTACAGCTACGCGACAAAGCTTTCAATAGCCGATGAATGATTCGAGATTGATGACGAAAAACGTAAACCTCCAAAAGGGTACTCGAAAGGCACCGGTGAAAATCACAAAGTATGTTCGGCTCACCTATTTAACCTGCCTCGCAACATACATTTTTTTTGTTCGTTTAGTCTTTTTTTCGTTCCAAAGCGAAAACCTGCTAAATGAGGAAAGCGCTGACATCGAAACGAAGATTGATATCTCGGGAGATTTTCACTTCATAAATTTAAACCATCAATCATTTATCACGAATGATAGAAACAGAATAGTTTTCAAGACACTATCAAATATAATTGCAAAATATACATATATATTTTATATGATTGAAATATAATTCGGAACGAGACGAATTCAGAGTCGAAAGGGCAAATAACGATTAGATGCACCGTGAGCTTCTAGAAGCCATACGAACGTGATGAAAACAATCACGAACGCTCTTTCTCTAAACGAGGGACGAACGAGGGAACAAAGACAAAAAATCCGACAAGTTAATTATGGTCGCACTTCATTTAATTCAATTACGTGTCGGTGCGTATATGTACGTGTGCTACTTACGAGGGCGAAGGGTTACGGGCGACGGATAAACTTCGGTACATGTGCGTGCCGGAAAATTACTTTCCGACGTGAATGTAACATATTTATAATAAGAATTCGCACACATATAGCATGTAATATTTATAATATCGCTTTGTACGTAACGAGAGTTTATGTGTATGTTCGAGGAACGAATTGCTGAATACATTTATTATTTCATGCCCGACGACAAACAACAATGGGCGTCGTCCTGGAACCTTCTTTGTCCACGAGATTAATCTTTTGCCGTCTAGTTTCATATTGTTTAAAAAATATAATATAAAAGTGATGGCGATGTAGATAAATAATAGGGACGAAGAGAGGTGTCTTTCTCGCCGCGGATGAGTTAAGGTTTACGTAGACGTTGATATTGGCAATTGAATTACACACGGGAAGCGGAAAAACTGCGAAACTTGCGAGAAAGCTCGACGATGCTTCAAGTCTGCTACTTATACTCTTGTTGAAAGAAAATATTTCGTTCCGAGGGATATGCGACGGAAAAATACCACGAGGACCTCATGTGATAAACTCGATACTGGACAAAATTTCACCACTTGTCGTTATTTATTTAGCTATTTTCTGGGAGATATATTTTCGCTGTGTAATGGAAAAACTTATTTCTGTTGAAATTACCAATTATATTAAATATAAATCTATATTACTATATTATAAGTATGAATTATAAACCTAAGTCGATACCCAATTGAAAATGAATTTATCGCGTCCAGTTTGAAATTTAAATCACGTTTTCGATCCGATAGTTTTCGATTACGAACCGTTTATTCATCTGACGTGAATAAGTATCGCTTAGAACCGTAGTAGAAACCTGAATAAAAGGAATTTGCGTCATTGCAGTTGAGTTTTCCGTGGAAAATGTACGTTCGTACACATGTGGTAGAAGCTACGCAATATATAGTGCATACAGAAAATTAAATACGGTTGCATTTCACAAGCGTTTGAATACTTTTCAGTACGTACTCGAGAGATTTTCAGTAATTGCGGAAAAACCTTTTGAAAAAAATATGAGATTTATGATTTTTACATAAATACATTTCTGAAAATAAAATTGCATCAACTATATTTTAATTTTTGCATAACAAGAATTTTTCATAAGTTAATAAAAATGATTTAAAAAACCTCTTTATATATATTATATTAATAACATAAGACGTTACTTTATGACTGCAGATCATAACCGCTCTAAGTACTCTTTGCAGCAAAGTCTTTTGTTATAATTTATATACTTAACGAAATAAATTTTCAAGCATATCGATCTACTTTATACAGAATTTAAAACAACGAATCGACGTCATAAAAGCTTAAGATTTTTTCATCTCGCAAGGAGCAAAGGTTAAACCTGAGCACAACCTGGATTATTTCGCACGCTTTATCACGAAAGCTCCGCATGAATGTTGAATGAACGCATGAAAAATCGTCTTCCGAACAGGGCACCCGTTAAACTCAATACCTCGAACCTACGCACACAAACAAACACCCACACGCACATCCCCCCAAAAAAAAAGCCTATACAAGAAAAGTCACCGTCGACGCGTGTCTGCAAGGCTAAACTCTCTCATTAGGGCTGTCGGAGCAAGAGTGGCAACGCCGACAGCCCGCTAACGGCCCAAACTTAATTAAAAGGCAATGGGCGGGTTGGTGTTGGCAGTACAAAGCCTCCGACCCGGAGGACTCGCTGAAACGACGGCGTCCAATTACTGCTGGGGTCGAGGCGAGTGTGAACGTCGCTCTTATGGGTTTTCAGCGGATCGACGCTCGCGAGCTTTTGCGCGACGTTTAGCTCGTGTTTCGCGGATGGTGGGTGGGCGGGTGGGGGGTGGTGGTTGTCGTCCAGAAGCCGTTCTGTGATCGAATGTGGGTTAGGTCTTTGTTTAGCTGCTGGTTTGGTAGCGCGGTTGTGTTTGCGGGGCGTTGTTCAGGCGGTTCTTGAAAAAGGTTGTGATGGATGTAGCGGTGGGGGGGAATTCCGTTGGCGGTTTTTTGACAAGTTGATTGGTTGTTGGGTGGTGTGGGTTTTATTGCTTTTTGTTTGGTCAGAAATTTGTTTGATTTAAGTGTATAAATAGGGCGAAATTAAATAAGATGGGTGTTCTGATAATGAAAGTATGGTTTTTCTTTATTTTTTTTAAAGATAGTACCTATATATTAGTTTGAAAATAGACAAGAAATCGATTTAAAAGCCTTGGTTTTTTTGTTTTTTGCATTCTAATCATGTACGTGTACTGAGCTAATTTTTTCAACTAACCTAGTTAGTCATGAACAGGCGCTTGAAACAAAGGAGTGTCGGTGAAAATATAATTTATCTAAGAAATATCTTAATAAAAAAGGTTAGTTAATTATTGTATTGCATTTGATATAAATAATATACATGTAACCGATTCGTTTAATTTCATATTTATTTTTTATCATTCTTTACAAGTGTTTGAATAGCATAAATAGGCATGGAAGGTGTTGATAGATATACAATTATTCTTTTTCTCCTCCTTGTTTACCCCCCCTGGGGTAGGAAACGGTAGATCGCCCCAGCTTAATTCTTTCACAGTACGATTAACTCGTTATCAAGTCACGTCACAATGAAAAAATAAATAAAAACCTGTGCGCTTGCTGCAGATGTTAAATGTCAAGGCAGCTTTAGCTCATGTTTAAGTGAAAAAAGTCTTGCTTGAAAAATGTAATTAATACTTGTAATTTAATTTACTGATTCAATTAAATTCGCTTCGTTTCTCATTGTTTAAATTTATGTCAATTAAGGCAGTTTATGCTTTTTAGCGAAAAACTTTCATCCCGTTAGATTCGGCCATCTTTTTGCTTAATATTCAAATGTTTACTATTCTGATGTCTCTATGTGTGTTCATTGACGTTCACTTCGTGTGCAAATTTTTAATAAGGGTTGACTTTAACAAGGTGGCTTTGAATTTTTTTCTGTGGCGTATGTAGTCATGAAAAATTTCGGATTTCATTTTTTCACATCACGATTTTGTAATGGGATTAAAAAGAACTGAAAACGGAATTCGACGTTTTTTCACATCTTTTAAACGAAAATATTTTTAAAAGCTTTTTTGAAAATTTTGATGGTTTTTTATAATATTATTTTTTCCGAATTAAAATTGACGCAATATGGTTTGAATAACCCTTAAAATGGTAAAAAAAAAGTTCAATTATTTCAACGGCTGTGATAACAATTACACGCGATACTAAAAAAATACATTTGAATGAAAATTGTTGACCGTTTAACGATTCAAATCGTTGAAAGATTTTTATACAAATTAAAAAAATACTTTTTAATAATAATTTCATCAAATAAATTTAGGTTGTTATAATTGCTTCCATTAAAGCTCCGATAAAGCTTTCGTACGCTGTTCGTGAGGATCTCATAATTGCCTCATAACGTCCAAGTGGCGTTCTTTAAATGCGGAGGCTTGAAAACCCTTGAAACGATGATTGTTCTCGCATCCAACCGAGTTTTCGTATCTGGCACGAACGTTCGAGAAGCACTGTTTCGTCCCGGTAGGCATTTCGCACGTATCATGTTTTCTCAATAATGTGAATTGTATTACTTCGTCTATTCAAATATACAGTGACATTTCCTTCTCTAAGTCGAATATATAAAATACATTTATTTTTGGACGCATTGAAGGTCGTCGATCAAGAAAGTTAAGCGATAATTAGTCTGGACATTACATGAACGAGTTCACGTATATTTGATCGAAAACTCTTTCTCAAACTTTTAACAATCTACTAGGCATATATCACGAGAAAGCTTCAAAAAGTATTTTCAAAAATTAAAATATTTAAACGATTATGATAGGTATTATAATATTTAACACCGTGTAACTATTCTTGAAAATCTTTGTGACAGTTTGTCGTTAATTTAAATGTAGTGTCCGTAGTTTTAATTAGTGTTATCTAATTAAGCCCGGCTAATTTCGCCGGATCAATGATGAGGGTCATTTAACAGCAGGGACGATGGGTCCCCTTTCTCGTCAGTTTGAGAAGCGCTGCTTTAATCGGTCCTTCGTTACGAACGGTCGGATCATCGCACGCCTTCTTAATTGAAACGTTCGACACGTGGCGTACTGCGTACATGCTTTTGAACCGTCCCTCGTTTAATTGTCAGATTCTGACAATGGTTCGTCGTCGTCGTCTGTCGTCCGCTGATAAATTTATTAATAATGATTTGGGTAGATTTATTAATTCGTCCTGTCTATGTAGGTGTATTTTTTGGGTTGTGTTGTATTCTCGCTTGAAAAGCGCTATATTGTGTTTCGAGAAACAAAATCGCGAGCGTTATTAAATTTTCATTTTGTTGTATGAAATTTGATATTTCATTGAAGCTGTTTAGTTGGTTTCAATCATTGTGTTATTAATATTATAAGGATATTCTAATTTTAATCATAACGCGTGTCTTGTGGTGATGTAATTTGTATTCATTGTTAATCATTATGGTACATGTTGTTTTATTTGATACTCGAATTGCGTCATACTATTCGAATTGTTTAATAGAAATAGAAATATAGATAGAAATATAGTGCTCGCAAAAAACAGATTTTTGATAATAATTATAATGGGACTATTATTAAAGAATGTCGTTTTTTTTGTTGACCATTTTCGGGGACTAGTTGCGATTCGACTGCTGCCCTTTCAAAACGTATTTTATGTTATTTCGGTGACTATACTCATCAAGAGTGAATTGTGATTTGAAAAATTCGAATTTAACATCAAAATTCGAAATGAATCAATTTTTGCCTAGTGAAGAATTTCTTCAATATTTAATGCTTTATCATTTTATGAGAAAAGAGACTGCAACAATTGCCGCTAAAAATATTTGTGATATACTGGGAGATTATTTGGATGTCCGCAAGTGTCAAAGATGGTTCAAAAAATTTCTAGCGGGAAATTTCGATATGAAAAACAGCCCTGAAAGTGAAAGACCTACTAAAGTGGACGATGCCGTACTGGCTGCCGACATCGAGAGTAATCCAACATTATCTATCAAAAAAATTGCGAACAATCTCGGATATTTACAAACAAAAATTGATACGGTGTGGAGGAAGGGAAAATGGTTACCGCACGAACTACGCGAAGAGCACCTTGGCGATCGAGTGAACGCGTGCGAACATATTTTATAAAAATAATCAGAATCAAAATTTTTAGAAAATCTGATTACTGGAGACGAGAAATGGGTTCTTTACTCCAATCGAGGATGCAAGAATCAATGGTTATCAAAGAACCAGATAGCTGTACCGACCTCTAAACCCGGCCTCACGAAACAAAAAATTATTTTGTGTTTGGTGGGACTGCAAGGGTACTATTCATTATGAGATGTTCAAATCTGGACCAACGGTAAATGCGAAGCTGTATTGTGAACAATTGGACCGTTTAGCAGTAGAACTAATAAAATAAAAAGTATCGTCCCTAGTGCATCGAAGACAAGTGTATTATCAGCGTGACAACGTTCACCCGCATACAGCAAAAAGAACGAAAAAAAAATTAAACAACCTCGGAAGAAATGTAATTTGACACCCTCCTTATTCTTCGGATATTGTTCTACCCGAATATCATTTTTTTCGGTCAATACAGTTCTTTTTGAAAGAGAAAAAATTTAAAACTTACGACGAAGTCAAAAACGGACTGGACAAGTGTTTTGCCCCAAAACAGGAAAAATTTTATGAGAAGGGCGTTAAAATGTTGCCAGATGGGTGGAGGAAGGTTATTTCCAATGACGAAAACTATATTTTGTGAAGTATTATTAAAAATTAAAAAAATATGAGAATTCAAATCTTTCATTTAAAAAACGACATTCTTTAATAATAGTCCCAATACTGATTATTTTTCGAATACGATTATTGTTATATATGACTTTATGAACAAATTTTAATTTTTTTATTAAAGTCCATAATGAAACACTATTAATTATGAGTATTAATTTGCATAATGTTCTACAGTGAATGGAAAATTACACCCATTATATTTTTCAGTTGAAAGCTTTTATTATCATTTCCATTATAAAAAGCTAAATGCACTGACTCTCGCTGATATATTTTATAATATTTTGAATCGCAGCGTGCATTAATAATTAAACAGCTTGAAAAATGCATTTGCATTTCAGCAGCGCTTTTCTTGGAACCTCGCAGTATATTTTAATACATTAAAAAATTCGACACGACGTCGTATTTAGAGCTGAAACTCAAAGGCGTTTTCCTCTGAAAAACCACACGGTCTTTGAAGGCGCTCGCGAGTTTCCAGACTTTGCGTTGAAATTCTTGACTCAGTTCCTCTTGTTGAAAACGTTAATAGTTCGGGTGTCGATTTTCAACACGATTGCGGTCGTTTTTCAGCAAACGCCACATTTTATTGCGACACCTGAGGCTTTAATCCGGGGACACTTAATCCGTTAATTGGATCGCTGGGGTGGGTGCGACTTCCAACGACAGTACCAGAAGATCGACCGGTTTTTTCCATCAGTTTTTCTTTGCGGTGGTTTTTTTTTCATTAGAGTTTTTCATTGTTTTAATTCAGTGTTGTCGGCGGGTCAGATGTGGGTCAGGTGTGGTCGGCCGTAAACCAATTATCGAATGCGCGATGATCGGTTTGCTCTATATGGGACGGTGCTATAGCAACAATGAAAACTGTTTAAACAAAGGGTCGTGATAATGGTGGAGTTTGTGTCGTTTTATTTTAGATTTTGCGGTTTGCATAAAATCGGAAAAGTGTTGGAGTTTTTGTGCAATTGCTTTTTAAAATTTTTTGAAAGGTTGTTAAAGTGCATTTAAAAGTTTTAAGATTTAAAATTAATTAAATCATATGTACTTTAGAGAAATTATAACGGGCACTATAAGTTCAAATTACATCTTTTAAATGCGGCCTATGGGGGCAATTTACGCCGTAAATTTTTCTTTGCAGATTCATTAAAATTAATTAGAACACGTACTAAGTATTACGTGAAATTGTATGATTCTTTTTGAGAATACAATATAGTTCGTCATCCATATTCATTTTGCGTGTATCCGATAAAAAAAAATTTAATTTAAATTTTCAGTTGATTCGTATTGAAAACTACGTGAAATGAAATTGCTCGATACAAAATAATAGCTTGTAGCGAACTGCGCTTCACTGATATTGTGCTTTCCCATTTAACTCGACTTTTGTTATTTTTTATTTACAGTATCTATTTTGTTCAAAAAATTCAATAAAATTTATGGGAATCGAAGTAAAATTGTTTTCATTAAAAATAAAAAAATAAACCGTACCGTACTCTAAATTTATATAATACATTCGCCTAACTAAAAGTGACTAAAACTTGCATGTATTACTTTGTATGGTGAGATTTTGCGGTTAGACCGTTTGTTGAACAAACAGTGATCAATGTGCGGTCTGATATGATAACGCATTATCTCGTTTGAACAATCGGCTGCTAATCGCGTAAATCTGAAATCGAAAAAAAAAATACATTATTTTTTTCGTATAATAAATAGTAACTGAAAATTTTTTATTCACTCCATGAAAATATTTGCAATTCAAAATGATAATCCTACAAACGTAGGGACTATTCCTCGTGGGAATATTCTCTTAACAAACGACCAAGAAAACGTCCTAGGCGGTGTATTTTTCACTCGCACTTTATCCCAAGATTTCGAAAGGTTTATCTCGTATCTATCGTAGAAGAGATTTTTTTCTTTCCCTTTTGTATAATACGCCTGTATGCAGGCTGTCTGTTTTTGTCGGTCTTTTTATACGTCCCGTAAAACAGACAGACCCATCGGTTCGATAGGTCGTGATTGATTCGCAAGAAGGAAACGTTCGCTAGATTCTTAGATATTTCCTCGTTTATCGTCTATTATATTGGACCTGATAATATCATATCGCAAAAATGAGAGCGATCCTTTTAATTAAACGCCTTATTTTGGCACGGATCGGCCGTGTAATATGCGAGTAATTGGTATCTTCCTGCCTCCAAATTTCGCAAAAAAGGATATGATTTTCCGCGAGGAAAATTCGGGGCGTCTTATGAGGTTATCAAGTCGAAGCTTCGAGGATTCCTACGCTTAACCGCGTTATTCATTCAAATTTATGCTAAGCATCCGGATTGAAACTTGCCAGCGCACTCTCTCTTAGACGAGGTGCGAATTCTGGTTCCCTTTGATGGCGGATTCTTTCTTCCGTTTCGTGAATGGGCTGTGTGCTAGATTGTCGTATGTCAGCTGTATATTCGTCGCGTGTTTTGCGTATTGAAAGCCAAATAAGGATGATAAAAATGTCAAAACATGTGAAGAGGATGCGGGAGTGTGGCCGCGGGGCGATCGTCTGATTGGGGATAACGAGGCGTTTTGTTTTATTTCGTGTAGAGAATATATTTCGATGAACGTATGCGCTTATCAGTATTGCGAAATTTCATAAATGTATAGAATGTGTATTTCCATTGTCAACGGTTTAAGTTTTATATTTGTTCATAATGCTAAATTGAATTCAGTATAGCGAGTAAAATATCAAAATTTATGAAGCTATGAGTAGAATGTGTACGTTATATAATATATTATAAATGCCACGTTTTATTGTCTTTCATATGAAAAATATTTATATGTATTTGAAATTTTTTTTCTGAGAAAATATTTTGCTTCACATAAAATTTTTGAGATGAAACATTTGAATATTAACAAAAAAGTTTCTTTGATGTTTGCGTTATAAACTTCAAAATATTAAAATATAATATATTAATTTAATTTAATTTAAAAGCTTTGATACATTTTCCGTTTTCTCAAAGTAGCAAAAAGTCAAAAGTTAAATAATATTTTGATCTCATGTAGCTGTATGAATACATAATTCTTATGAAAAAACATTTTGTATCGCGAAACATTTTACAGCAACTCATTTCCCCAGAGAAGAGACAAAGAACCAGAATTCAGCTTAATTACTATTTGGGAAATGTTAGAAATTCTTCGGGCGTCTGCGGCTATTGCAACTTGTAACAACCAATTTCTCTGGCGGGCACACAACGGACATCGGTCATACCCTTTTTCGTCGTCCGCAAGAAGATGAATTATCCTCGGACACTTGGCGGCACTAATGCTAATTAATGCGTCGCTTAAAAATTAAACGCTCTGGCGACGTCTTTACTTTTAATTAAAAAAATAAACATTAACCGAGGTCGTTTGGGTGTCGAGTTTTAATTCACGAGCGAATTAAGAGCGGCCTCATGAAAAATTTCGACTATCGATTTCGTCATTGTGTTCGCTCTCGATTATTTATGTGACGTTTCGAATTTGCTTTGCTGTTTGTTGTTGCGTTCCACAAACGTGTGTTGAATATTCCGCGAGATTCAATTAATGATGAGCTCGCGGGAGATTCAGATAAAATGACAGCGCTACGTTATTAATGGAACGACTTTAATATGAATTTTTCCGCCGTAGAAGTGTTTTCTTGGCGTGTAAAAAAAACATCGAATTGGCGGGTTAATATTGTTTTTATTCGGATCGTATACGATTGACGGGATTCGGTGAATTCTCGACGAACAAATCCTGGATTTTTTCACTGTATTTTCCAGTTTCAGCGATCGTTTCTCGAAACGAGATTACGTCTCCAATATCAATCCAGTTTTATTTGTTTTACGTTTTTCATTTCGCATCGGCGTAAAATATCTATGCGCTGCGACAATATTGAATGTCTCTCTTTATGTGCAAAAGGGGCTTTAGGGACGATGCGGTTCGAATGAATTTCATACAAATCTTATTTTTTGGCATGGTGATGACGGTCGATGATCTCGATGAATATTGAGACATCCACAGACGAGACATCTGCCACGGCAACTATATTTAGTTGTTATTATTACTTTTGATTGGTATTGATTGTCAATAAGCAGCAGTAAGTGAAATACGAGTTGTGTTGGTTGCCGTTGACGTCAACCCGACAGTGACTGCGTTTCAATGTTTTAACATTTGAGAAGCTCGTGTTGAACGATCGAATAATTAAAGCACATTTTCCAAATAGTAATTTATATATATCAACCGCACACCTTATCTCTACGTAACTGATTTTTCATACTCTAGATAAGAGCGGAAAATACTAATATATGACCGTAATTTTCGATAAGTATAATGTGAAAGGATCAATAATGTTGTCAGATATGAACAATTTTGCACGCGTAATAGAAATTTTATCTATATTTAAGTAAAAATGAATTTGAATCAGTTTTTTTTAGAAAAATCCCTTTAAATTGCATTAAGGAAAATGAAAAAAGTGTTGAGTGTAAGCTCGTGCGCAAGATCAAATTTATTTGATGAGAATAAAATTTGATTTATTTCCGCAATAAAGGAGATTAATAACGGCAAACGTAATCGAGTGGGAAAATTGCATTTCGCGAGACTGGAACGCGTAAGCAAATTTTAATACGACTCGAGCTCGAGAAACTTACGGACCTTTGAGTTTTCACGCTTCAATATGTTTTTGCGATTCTTGGTGTGTTTTTATTCCTTTTTGAGAGCGCGCGCGTTTTTTGTGCAGATTCCACTGTTGTTTCTGAAAATCCAGAAAAGAAAACTGTTTGCGTAGTGAATCCCGGCGCGCAAACAAGGGTTCGCAGGTTTTAGTGGGAAATTTCGTTTTCATCGGCTCCACATTTATTATTATATAGCCGGTGAACGTCGTTAAAGGTACCATGTGAAACTCGATTCGCCAAGAATGCTCATTATCCTTGGGAAAATTCGGCCCAGCTAGGGCTCGAAATTTATAATGAGCTTATTATGGGGTGTCTCGTGAATTAACATACTCTACTGCTTGACTGCAAATATTTTCAAAGTTTACCTACTCGTGTTCAGTGAGAGTACTTTAGTTCAAAGTTGACGGAATTGCTTGCATTGTAGAATATTAAATATTAAATTTTAAAATTATAATAAGGTGATAAAAAAATACATTATATATTTCAGATTTTAATTATTTGATATAGAAAATATCGAATATTTTTAGTGAGGAAATTTCATTGAAATTCGTTGAATAATATCAATCTTTTGATATAATCGATTCATCAATATCTAATTTTGTATTTTGAAATGAAGACAATGTGTTTCACGTTGCTGTCATATCAATATATGATATTGTATTTATCGTATTGTTAAATTTCCTAGAATATTCATATTTTATACTTCTTTTTTATGTATCACAGAAGGAAAATATGTAATATAAGAGATATTTTTTCTTTTTACGTTCTGAAAATTAATTTTCATAATGTGATGTTTGTTTCACGTTCGCTTTCAGTTCTGTCTTTACATCTTGTTTTTTCAAAAGAAATATTATATAAATGGACATAAGGGACACCGGCAGACGACACCTGTCATGATTAATTCCAAATTTTCGTTTTGATACCCATCTGGAGCCATGGACAAAAAATTGATAGCAAATTTTTTTGTTCCATCTCGTTGCTATTGCTTTTCTTAAACATTCGATTGAAAAACACGTCTTCGTTCTCACACGATATAAGTAATATAAACGAGAAAAAAATCACCGGACTCGACTATTAATTAAAAAATAAATATCGTAATACAATAAATATTGATGAGCGTTTCAGATACAAAATAATATCATCTCCACCACTGTTTATCGTTGGTTATTTACACAGCGGAATTTGTTATATGTGAACGATGAAATATGTTGACATTAAATCGACATCGTATTGTATATCGGCCCGTTTTTTTTATAGTATGTAAGATAAACGATTATAGGATAAGGGTCTCAGCGATTTTATTCCGTACTCGAGCATTGAATTTAATCGGTATGAAGGTTTCGCAGCACGTCCAACCAGCTTACCAGATTTAACCGGCGCGCATCGTCGGGAGGACTACACCCCCTTCGGGTAAATCTCCACCATAAATTTCATTGTTTTATTAAGGAAATAAAGTGTTTTCGCCGCGATCCTTTTAGTTTTACACAAGTGACCGGGTTCATTGTCGGGCCTCGCACCGATTCGCATTAAGATAAGGAGGCGAGCCGTCGACAAAAGACCGCAGACTCCGCCGATTGCCATGCTCCGTTAATTATTCATCGTTAAATGTAAGCAAAGAACTTTGCACCGTTTCCTGAGCGCGTCCTCCGGAAGGGAGGAAAGCGGCCCGCGCAAAATATTATGACGGATTTCACCTGCGGAGTCGCAAAATGAATTTTTAGCGAGCGGCCCCTAAATATTTGATTGGAGTTCGGGCCGTGTTACATAACCGATTCGTCACAAATTAAAGTTGAAGTGAAAAAAGAATCGATATTCAATTCAATTCTTGCGCGTTCCCCTCCATTGAGTTTTTCTTGTACAAACTCGAGCGTACATTGAAGGTTCTAAAAAATAATTGAAAAGATCTCCCCTGTGAATACGTTAAGCTTACTTTGTAAAAAGGGAAAAAATGGAAAACCAAGTTTTAATAATCTGCGCGAGAGATACTGTCTTTAAAATTTTGCATAATAACATGAGAAAAACATTATCATATCATAAAAATTCATACCGT
Organism: Hydropsyche tenuis; assembly: GCA_009617725.1. Classification (NCBI taxonomy): domain Eukaryota; kingdom Metazoa; phylum Arthropoda; class Insecta; order Trichoptera; family Hydropsychidae; genus Hydropsyche; species Hydropsyche tenuis. The sequence goes on along the minus strand of VTON01000011.1, from coordinate 491,433 downwards.
TTTTTTCGAAACAAATTTCCAACGCACACAATTTCTTTTTATTGAAAAATTAAATTATTTTTTAATTTTTCCTATTTTCGTTTTACGCCTTTCGAATTTCAGCATATTTACCCTATTTTCAATTCGCTTGATTTAAATATCAAATTATGCTAATTCCATATTAAGGCGTTTCGATACATACGCAACCCAAAAGAAATATTTTCAAAAGGTCATCACGATAAGGAAGCGATACGTATTGTTTGATTATTTTTCGAACGAAACTGATTCGGCACATTTTTTGCTGGTTTTGTAAGAAATTTATCGGGAATTTCGTTTCTGTTCCGATCAGGCAAACAGGCGCATATTTTTGTAGATTTCCCCCCAGTAAATATGACCTCGCTTTTCCTTTATATTTATACTAAACACCCTTTGGTTTTTCCCCAAGGGAATTAAAAGCTCTTAATTACCCATTTCTGAATTTATTCGTGAGGTTTAATTCTCTGTGTTCGTGTGCCGAATGATTAATGTACAAAAGTATTTTTATATATACCTTTACCTTAATTGAATGTGATCTTAAAATAATTATTTTCGTTGTATATGCTACCAAGGAAATGCTATCATATTTTTGCAGAGAATCGTTCAGCGAGCTTTACATTTAAGTATGCGAGTTGCCATTTCGGTTTATGCAAGCTTATCTTGGCCTAAAAATTTGAAAGATAAATGTTATGCTTTTTTCGAGGAAATTTCCATGCGAAGGTCTTGTGTTGTGAGGGCTTATGAAATTATCGTCGTTGCGGTAGGCTAATTCGCACTTTGAACATCATAAATCTTCGCAAAAGTCAAACGTCATATTAACGTTTTCATTTGTTTAAAAGGAATCCGATTTGAGTCAAATGAACAGAAGCATAATTATATTTTGATGCCATTTTATGTCGTCGGATTAAAAGAAAAATATGACGTATAATAAAATGCGAAACGATATGATAAAAATTCAATTTCGTACTTCATGCGACTGCTCCGAATGTTTTTCTCCTGCAAACATTGTCATTTTACGAAAGCGTTTTTTTTTTAACGTTGAACCCAAGCATGCCTCTCTGGATTATAATGCTGTTGCGTTAGGTCCAGAGAGGGTAGCAATTTTTTACGTATTACTTTTTTTTTTAATTAATTTAATGTATACAGAAGACGGGAGTGTTTTGAAATTTTCATAGAAAAAGATTTATGAAACTTCTCCTTTAGTTTTCTAAATCAGGTTTTTCATGGTTTTCATTTTTAATTTATGAACGGAAATTTGAAAAGATTTTCATAGTAGCTGGTCAGTTATCTGGTATTTGAGAATTGAACCATCAATCGTTGTCAATTACGGCCACCATTCGTAGTCTTTCAGTGAGTCTGATGGTCGCTCTTGCCATTTTTCACAATCTTTCTTCCTAATGGGAAACATCGATTTTCACGCACGAACCCCGGTATGGAATATGCTAACGTTACGATTTTCCGAACGATTCTTAGAACCTTTTTATGAAATTATTATGAATGATGATGATCCGCGGTTTAGTTTTCTTTGTATAAAATATATGCATTTTATTATTGCAATTTGATAGACGTCACGGGATGATACGGATTTTACGATACTATAATTCAAACAGATTGTCGTTCTGTTTAAGGTGAAGAAGATATGCACATTTTGATCGACTATAAAAGGAAAGCTTATCAGAATATAATATAAATCAAAACGTTTCCATGTCACGCGTATTATAAAATGAAAGGAAAAGTTTTCGGATGTTTCGTAGAAATGCCAATCGAACACTAAAGTTGGTTGTTTCGTTCCGATTTTGTTATTCATATCAAAGTTGGGTTTAATATACATATTTGAATACACATAGATGGATATATTTATAGCTTGAACGTGTCATCTATTCAAGCCGGATTATCCCGTCTGTCTGGACGGACAAATGGACGTATAATATCATTTCATTCTGCATTCATGACTATTTGTCTACTTTTCACGCAACAAGAAACTCCAAAGGGTCTATTATGGAAGAACAAAATATGTGAAAATTTATCTTATTTTTTTCATGTAGAATTAGATAAAAATACCATCCATTTTATCAACTAGATACTACAATTTTTGTATCTAAATTAAATTAATGTTAACAAGTTTATCTATTGATTGAAGGTTTTGAAATGTTGATTGCTTTTTTGCGGCTATCGTTGTGTTATTATTCAAGTACACGCTACAACTTTTATATTTTCATTTACCAGTCACGCGAAACACAAAATTTAGCATGTTAACAAGGTGTCACTAGAAAAAAATAAAGATAAAACTATACGAGAGAAAATGCAAAACAACCTCAAATATATATGGCGTTATATCCGTTTTTCGTATATTATATTTAGCGTAAGTGAAAACGATCATGGAATTCTTATTATAAATGTTATACGATATATTTGCGCGCACCGTAAGGTTGTTTCGAACGTGAAACCAAGAATTTCAACGTCCCCATGTTTCTCCGGCGGTTGAAATAAAGAACCTTCCGGGAAAATATAGAATAGTGAATATTGTTGTTATGTAAACAAAATTTTCTTTTGGGAAAATAGAAAGAAATCGGAAAATCGTGGTTCTCGTGATCGAAACCAGTTTCCCTCGGTTTTATTTGTCGAAAGCTCGTTCGATTATTTCTGTTTTCAAAGCTACCGAACTGAAAATATGCAATCATATTAAGCGATATCTCGAACGCTTTCCTCAAATACGCATGCATATATGAATAACTGATTCCAACGATTTATCAAAAAGTTAATAGGTAAATACTAGAAGCCTTCGCGTGGAAACGAACACACTCATTTATTTTTCGCGTTCGGCTGTATATGTTTTATAATATTGCCCGTATATATCTTGTATGAATAAAAATAAAATAGAAAAACATTTTTTTCCGTATTACTGGGAAGTTTTCGTAGAAATTTTTCATTCTTTGACACGGGCGCGGAAGATAAAAGCGTTTCCTTGCGTACGTGAAAATATCATTATTCTCTTTTTCTCTCGGATTATTGTTAAATTTTGCGCATATTTGCGAATGAGCGTTCAAAATATGTGCATATACACGGAAAATAAGTATTCGTTAATACAATTTAGAATCGATTCATTTTTCAAGATTTTTATTAACTTGCTTTGTTTGAAATAAAAATATTCATAATACGTTCTTCTGATGCTCTAAAAATTTATTTCGTACAATGTCCAATATTTAAAAACTATAACTATACATAAACTAAAAACCACTTTATCCAAACCACCATGGTGAAATTCCAGTTGAAAATTTCAATCGGAATCGTTCAAATTAGGCACAGTCCACCACATTTCGAAACCCGGTTTATTTTTCACCCGAGAATTTTAATGAATCGCCCTGAAAGCAGGCAGTCGGCAGTCGTTCCTTCAACCCTTAATGGCTGAGAAAGGGGTGCTTTTGAACCCCCGGTACAATTGTTTTCGGGCTCGAGGAGTTCCTCGGTTTTTGATGGGATTTAGCGTGGTCGCAATGTGCGAAATGCGGAACGCTTGCGATTGCGGATTTAAAACGCTTCGTTTCGGAATTTGTGCGCGTGTCGGTTCCGTTGCGATGCGCTCGTTTTATGCGTTCCGATGAATCCGTTGTTTTTTTTGTCGTTTTATGTATTGTGTTGGGTTTTGATTACGAATATTTTCGTGGTTGTTGGGCGGGTGATAATTTCGTTGTGTGTTGGAGAAAAGATCGTTGAGTTTGTTCGAAGAGGTTTTTTATTAAATTCGTATTAATAAATTAGTATTATACTTGAATTGTGGAAAAATTATCGTTGTGTTGGTTGAAATTTATTTTACAAAATTTATACGTGAATTTTTTAATGTTTATATTCACATAGTCGTTTTCTTCCAGTTGAAAAATTAAAGTGCTTCAAGTTTCATGAAACTTTCAACTTAGAGAGTAATTTATTTTAAGTAAGAGTACGAGCGAGTTAAATATAATAAATTCGTAATTTCAAACTGAAATAAATTTTTGAAATATAAAAAAAAAACAATCGCGTGTATTCAAATCCAACTAATAATACTGAGATAACATCCGAAAATTTACGCAAATTCCATATCTTTAAACAATGAAAATAATCATTACCCACCGAAAAAACAAACAACGCTATTTATACATCGAGAGGGTGTAAAATACACACGGCAAACATCGCCCCGAATTTATACAGTATAACAAGAAGGCGAACTTCTTATTATACGAAGACAATTTTCTTAGCCCCGGTGCGTATAAATCGTTCGCAGAATGGCGAGCCACCTTCGAAAAAGGGAAAATTGCGAGTGTTTCGAATGCGAGACCCACTACATCCTCACAGCCGCGTATAAATCGTCCATGTGAACCGCGTCCCGACCTACGTCCTCAACCCTATTCCCACCACCTCCGAGGGTGGGCAGACGGGAATGTAAGGGTAGGAAATGGGGCGTCGAATACGTATAATACTAACGCGGAGACGGTACAACTGGTTAAGCCCGTAACGGTGTCACGTTCGGAGACGAGGCCTTCGCCATCCGTTACGGGCTGTTGCTTTGGCTGGCTGCGAATTTCAACGTTCAGTTTGCTCGATGATGGATGTCATGGGATGTACGGTTTTGTCTTTGTGTCGCGGGCGTTTGTTGGTGCTGATTGTTGGTGGAGTTCGCCGAATTTCGACGGTGTTTCTGTTATGAAGTCGTGAGTTTGGGTTCATTGAATGTTGGTGGAATGAATTCGGTGGTATTGAATCGAATCGTTTTATTTTGTTTTGATTGGGTTGGTTTGGAATATGCAAATGTTGCTGTTTCGGTGCTGCTTAAGTAGATTCGATGTTTGAACTGTTTGGATGTTGATGGCATAGGATGTGTGGTTTTGCGCTTGGAGTCGTTTGTGAAAATTTGTTTGTTGAGGACATTCGATGAATATACGTTGAAGTTTCTTCATGAAGGTCGAAAATTTTTAGTTATTTATTCGATGTTGTTTCCGTTTTGAAATTTTAGTAAAAATATTTTTATTATTTTTGAAATTGAAGCACAATTTATTCATGTTGTAAAAGCAATTCAGGTATATGCATTCAAGCCTCGATCACTTGTATGCAGCTTCAGTTATTTCATAAATATTTATTTCAATTTCATTATATTTTTCGTTGTGAAAATTTTCCGCTAAATAAACCAAATACTTTTAGATTAAATTCCACAGTCAAATGTCATTTTGTGATATCTGTGAATTGTAGTGTTTGCAAAATAGTTGTCGCAGTTTACACAACACTTCAACAGTGAAATGCATTTCGATTTAAAGCTCTTTGCATATGTAGACAAGCTCGATATATTTAAATTGTAGTTCAGATTTCCTGATATATGTAGAAAAAATATTCGAATTATACGACCGATTTTTATCGTTGTTTGCCGTAGTAAAGAGCCCCTGTTTCGTCACCTCGGATGTTATTGCCGTTTGTTCAGCTTCAGGTTATTCTGACGACATACTTAAGCTTTTATGTCCATACAACCTCTCAAACCCGTGTTCCTACGCCGGTATGAATTCTCAATATATTTTTACGACCTTCGAAAGTCCTTGAACAGATGTTCTTCGCCAGGCATGCGAGTCTTTTTTTTAATATTTCTTCAAGATAACGTATCGACGGACGCACAAAGTGCTGCTCGAGAAAAAGAGATTTTGCCGTATAAATTCGCAGAGACGAAGAGAAAAGCATACGTCAAAGGTTGTGATGGAAAAACCGTCATGGAAACACGTATGATTTTCGAATCGTTAAATTATTTATAGTGCCGCTTCTTCATCTTTGGAAAAACGCAAGCATGATTCGTATGAGTACAATATTAGATATGGTTTAATGGTCGAAATAAGTGGATATTTTCCGTTTGATAAAACTTTCATGAAAATAAATTTAACCTTTTGCTGAAATTTATTTATGAATAAATATCGAATAATGAATGAAGAATGATCTCGAATAAAATAGCCTTTAAAAAAAAAAAAACTTGCCGGCATCGGATACGTTGCGCATTTCATTACAGTTTTGAGAAACTAGCATAAATCACTGCGTGCTCAATATGCGGGGTTATTTATTGTCTCTGGTTGTGAACAGTGTTTGTTTTCCTTAAAAACAACCTAAGTTTTTTTCGGTGTAGCATAACGGTTTAGCTTCTCCTTGGTAGACACGCACAATGTTGTGATTTTGATTAATAGTATGCGGTTAAGGGAAATCTGCGGGCAACGGACCCTTTGTGCACATTCTATCGGTTAAATTTAAGGTGACCAACTTAACAAGATGCCATCCTTAAATTTTGGATTAAAATATCGAAAATAAATGAAGCATGCATGAAACGATTTAGATTTTACAATTAGTGTAATTAAAATTTGTATATATTTTCGTTGAGGATAACCATATTTCTCAGGACTCAGAATGGTTGATAAATACTTGGCAGGTAGTTGCAGTTTTTAAAAATAAATCTGGATTGTAAACCGTAATAATTTAATTGACATATCATGTATAGAACTTTCATAGTAATATAATACAGTGCAGCTTCTTTATATACGCTAGGTCAAGTTTTTCAAACCTTTAGGGACCTTACTTCCGAAGCACTTGCCCTACTTCCATGGTGATTGGATCGAAGGCTTTAAGTGGCTGTAGAGAATTTATGAGCTCATGAGAAGAATTCAAAAGTTACATGAAGTGATTTTGAATACACGTTCAAACATAGAACGAACTTTCAAACACTTTTTTTAGAACTTCGAGCAATTTATGCACACGATCATATTTCCTGAGTTTAAAAATTCGATCCAACTTTCATAAAATTTATATTTTCCATATTTACGAACAACACCGAGTTGAACGCCCGACATTAATACGACAGGGTATTTTCACGCCATTTGGTGCAACTCGTTAGCCGCTGCTGCGAAAGACCGAAAAGTTTCAGCATCCAGCTCTTTTGTACGATCTGAAAACGAGATAAATACGTCGTTACGACGCGATCACAACGAAAACGGGACGTTCGGTCGCGAGTTTTAATGAAAACGGCAACATAAAGCTACCTTTTGTCGAGCGCTGTGCGAAACGGTCGCGTTTTCGCTTCGCGCGAAAATTTATGCGCGCTTTTAAAAAGCCTCTGGCGAGTTTTCCGCGGGCTTTTCGCTTTTAGAGAATGCCCATTGGAAGGTGGCCAGCCGACGATAGGAAAATCGGGAAAGTCAGAAAAGCCGAGCGGTTGACCGCTGGCGGGGTGCATTGACACCATTGCAGTGTTCGGGCAATGGTGTCAACATACACCTGCAATTCGAGGCTCTGCATGCCGTTCAATTATTATTTATTCAGAGTTGTGATTGGAATTGAATTTGTATTCGATTACGTATCGAATGGATGTTTCTTGTCATATAAATTAAAATATGTAGAGTTATTTATGTTTATAAGTACAATTGAAAAAAAAGTACTATTATTACTTCATTTTCATGAATCTCATATGATTAATAATGTTTCGTATATACTTAGTGAGTTTCAATATTATTACATTTGTTATATTATTTATTTTAGCGCAGTCTATGAAACTGAATTCAAATCTATTTCGAGACAGCGAATAAAATTCTCGTTGAAATTAAATTAGATTTGAGTAGATCAAATCAAGAATATTACTAATGAATGTTCTGCGTTCGTCTCCATTGAAAGCTATGATCGTGGAAGTTGCCTCTTCATCAGATTACGTTTATTTAAATTAAAAGCTCTTCGGGGGGAATTAAAGTAACTTCGGTTCGTTTTCAAATATTGACGTTTGTCTTTGAGAAGTGATTTTGTTTCGATTAAAATATGATTTTAATATCGAGCTTGTATCAAAATGTGAACATGAAGCGTATCAATGTAATAGTTAATTTTGCGCTCACAGATAAGCGTCATGCGTGAAACTCAAAAGGGTTGAGGTTGGTCAAACGTTTCATAGACCATTAATGTTTACTTACGTGTACGGTATACGTGAAATGGAGTAGTTATCTTATGCTTAGTTTCCTGAAACTTTTGATGAGGATCTACCCGTTTTGAAAGTGCCAAGCTTTGTTGAAATCGGTCAAAGTTTTCGGCCTCAGTCTCATTAAAGACGCACCTAAATAATATTTTAGTAAACATGTTGGATTTTCAAAAAGTTTTATTTTGGCGATTCACAAAAAAGGAAAAAAAATCCTATCGATTGACGGCTTAATATAGCCTAAAATAAATGATCATTTTCAGAGTTAACACGATAAAGTAACGTTGGTTGCTCGCACCTAACTTCAACTTTGTTCGTACCCTGCTTCATTTGATCAAATAAAGTCCTTTTTTTCGGGGTTGATCCTTTAAGAAGATTACATATATACGTATGATTATAAATAGTATATAGTAGAAGAGTGGTACGTGTGATAGATAACGTTGTCGTGTTGACCCGAGGCGAAACAACGACCGTTTTTGTTTACGGAGCAGATCCTCGCGATGCGGTAGTCCTCTGGCCTCTGCCGAGTTCGTTATTAGTTTTCTTCGAGATGGATAAGAAGTCTACGGTACGGTCGCGATGCTAAGTCTTCGATTTGTTTGTGATTCGCGTAATTGAAAAGTTTCTGTACGGAGAGCTTTAATCGAGTTAAGATAGTGGAAGATGGCGGAGACGAGCACTTGTTTTGAAATGATTTCCGTCTGAAGTGTCCTTTGTTGAATTTGTATTTTGTTTAAAAGTATTGTTTTTTTTGTGAAGTCAAAACGAGTGTAATTTGAGAAAATAAATTGTGAATCAGCCTCGCATTGTTGTGCCATTCCATGTCTCAGTTATAGCATACCGTGCAGATCTTGTTCGCACATGACACGGACGTCATATAAATATTTTCCATTTTCGGGATTCGCGTCCTTTCAATTTCATCGCTAGATTTTTTTCGCCCGAGTTTATTGAATATTTCATGGCTTCGATGTGTAGGCAATGGTATTCTACTTTCGCATATTTCCAAAGGAACACGACCAGACGTATTACGGGACATACCGGATTGTCGAGAGAGACCGTAGAGATATTTTGACAAAATGCACTCTACATATTATCCGTATATAGGTATTTTCACATGAATAATAAACCAGATAAAAATTAATATCTATCAAGTCTTTTTGATGGTTTTGATTATTTTTTTATACTCACAATCAGACCTATATCAGATTTCGAATAAAAAGTCAATTAAAAATGTCATTTGGTCAACGAATTCTGGCTTGGTAATTTTCACGAAAATTTCCAATCGTTCGCATAAATGAAAGGTTCATGCGAAGCGTGAAATTTGAATTCAACAAATATTTGAATGGACTAACGGCAACCGTCCGGATTGGACGCACATTTTTTCTGCAAACATGTTCGAATGACGTTTTATGTTAAAAAGCCTACAAAATTAAATTACGAAATGAATTAATAAATCCTCCGTTCGACCGCTCGTTATAATTAATATGGGCGAATTAAGCGTAGCATTAATCTCGGGATAAATCAAGCGTCCCTTTGCGGAAGCTTCACACGCCAAAGTAAAATAATGAATTTCTTTTTGGAAGCTGGAGGCTTTTTTAATTTAACAGCGTCTGTAATTTTGTTCGCAGCGAGTTCATCGGGCAAAGAATGCCCATCGGGAGAAAATCGAGTTTTCTTTGTCTTTTGGGCGAAAGCGCTGCACACTCAAAGTCCTTTTGCCGAAGAAAACGGGCAAGAGACTAGGGGTGTGGAAAACTGTAATAAGTCGGCGATTTTATCTCGTCCAGACTGAACGGTAGGTCAAGTGTGAACATTATCCGAAAGTTGCTCTTTCTCGAGATGACTTATCTCGGACAAAATCGATACAACAACACCTTATTGTGTGTGTATGTGCAAAAAACCGCTGCGTGAAAACAGTCGAAAGAAACACAATTTAATGGGAGATCGATTCAACTTTTGCGTCAAGAAACGTATTTCCGACGTCGGATATGAAACACGTACCTAATGGATGTACGTACATATATTCGGGCTCAATTTGGACAATAAAAAATTCAGACAAAGGGGACCAAAAACTCGCCCGTCTCGATTGTTAGAACTTTTGTCTCGCTCAAAATCTACGTGAAATGAAAAACTTCGCGGTTGTCAGCCAATTTTCATTTTACGGATTTTTGTTGAAAATTTTCGTGATTTCTATCAATTGTTAACGAGCAATTAAAGAGTCCTACTATTGTTCGTTTTGTATAGCTCGATGATTTTTCTCAACATATTTATCCGTCTGCAAAAGCTTAAAGAATAACCGTAAGACATTCGATATATGTATACGGTCTCAGATCAAGCGACGAGACAAATTAATTAATCGAAGTAGACATAGAGATAGAAGGAAATATAAAAATAACTCGACGATATGGTCATATACGTTCGTTTATTTTATATTGTGCCCGTGAAGCGAATTCGCATTCAATATGGAAAAGGGAAACGAGAGTCGTTGCCGTAACATGCAAAGGAGAAATATTCTGAGGAAAAAATCTATTGAAATACCCATTCAACGTACTAGAAGACCGCTTTTCGATTATCATGCTAATATTTCGTTTTTGTGGAAAATTATGTTAATGGTATTCATTCACAAAACTTTATAAAATATCGCCACTATTAATAAAATCGACGGCCCTCGTTATTATATCTGATTCGGATGGCGGCAGGAAAGAATAAACAATGTGAAAGATGAGACAAAAATAAACAAATATTATATTGTTGAGGACTTCGATAGTTTGTGTAGTAGCGAAAGGTGAAAGCCTTCCTTTATGAATAAACAATCAGCTTTCGTCGAGGTCTGACACAATCACAGGCGACAAGATTGGTAAAAGTTTTGCTGACAAAGGAATAATTAGAACTTTTCGAAACCAATACGTATCAAGTATTCAATAGCAAAATTAACTTCCCAAGAAAATCGATTCAGCGAAAATTAAATTAAGTACTATACTTTTTTTGCTTATACTTTATTAATTACATATTGCAAACTACTTCGTGGAAGCCTAGCAATTTTTTTTATTTTTTATAATAGAAAATTACACCGGTATTATTAATTAGATTTTCTGAAGGAATTTCATCAAAATTTAAATTTGGTACGTACATATTTTTTAATTTATAAACTTATTTGAAGTTTTCGCCGTTTTTGATGTTTCCAATCACTTGTCTATTTAGATATTAATCGAAAATTTAATTTAATCAAAATAAAATTTCAACATTTTTAAAACAGCTAATACATTTAAGTTCGGAACACTATAAAACATCAATAAAAATCAACAACACACGGCATCAAACGAGCGAAACTTGAAAATTGAATTGCGAACTAGGACGTAATATTTCGCAAATATTAACCGAGTTTGCCGAAAATTTCCCCGACGAATGGAGCATCGTTTCGCCGGCAGCCAAAGTTCGTGCACAATCCTCAGACGACGTTGCATATTCAGCGACAGAACTCTTCCTCGACAGCCTCAGCAAAACGGTCGGCCGTTATATTGCTTGATTGTCGTCTAGACCTGGCCCCAGTTGGTCGGTGTGTGTGTGTTCATCCGGTGTTATGAATATTCACGCGATTACGCATGCAAATATTCATCGATCAAATGTACGCCGGTAGTGGGCTAATCAATCATGTTTCAATTTCGCGCGTGAATTTTGCGATAATTGGGCGTGTCTAATGATTGGGTTCTCTGAAAAATTGTTTGCGATTTAATTTCGGAGGCGGTTCGCTTTGATGGCTTCTCATTGTTGACAAGTTGGGATGACGTTCAAATGCGTTGGATAGAAATTGTAAAAAAATTGAATTGGAAAACTTTTTTTTGCGAAGTTATAATTGAAACGGGGTCGAAATTTTGAGTTCTAGGAAAATTATTCAGTTATTAAAATTTATATTTAGTCGTTTGACTGAAATTGACTCTAGTGCTGATATTCGTTGAGAAAAAAATTGACTTCGTAGACAAACGTATTTGTTTATTGAAAATTTGAACAAAGTAAAATTGAGCGAAGAACATTAATTAACTATGTTTTTCGTTACTGTATTTTTTAATTAATTGCGTCGAGTCACTTTATTAAAAGTTCAATGTGGAAACGTCTCGTTCTTGCTCACTTGAATCGAGCACACTACTAATTGTTATAATTTACTTTTCACAAAGAGTACCACAGTACAAATTGGCACAACAGAACCATTTAAATTAACAACTTCATCGTGTACAATTATTGCACTACAATACTACATTCATATTAAGCTTAAAACTTTTCGTTTTTATTATAGGTATATTAACTAAGCTTGATTTTGTTTGTTATTTAAATTTCAAATTAATTTTATGCTTAATTTTGTGAAACCATTTTAACAATATAATTTTTAAAAGCCGTTCACTCTTCCATCATACCGAATCGTCCGGCTGAAACAACCCATGCTTTTATCCGCTCGGAATAATTTAAAACCGTTTACGAAAACGAGCACAATTCTGTTCAGCTTTTAAAGGGTGACCGTCGTTTACGCCCACACTCAGAAACAGCTTATTATAATATATAGAAATAATTACTCGAGACTAAAACATTTCCATTTACACTTATCGTACTATTTTAACAACCTTGCTTTACATACATACATATATACAATCTGTTTTTTAGAGCAACCCACTGTTACAACACATCGAATCACCTGACCACAAAAACCCGTGCTTTTTCAATTTTTAATTTCTTATTTTCTTATTGTTTATGAAAATAGTTATGACATTTAAAGTAAGGACGCCAAATGGAATCAGATTATTGTTCTGAAAGAAGGTAGATTTTTTTGAAATATTTGCAACAGGTTTCATTTGAGAAAAAAATTATAGATTTCGAAGAAATAAAAAACCGTGTAAAAAAATTTATCGTAACCATACAAAAATTGGAGATAGGTTCTATCACTATATTTGGATAGAACTTCTATCCAAATGTACTTTATAAAAAATATGCAATGTGAAAAATTTTCGCCAAGTAAAATCATCAAAAAACATCGAAATTTTTTATTTAATAACTATAATTAACATACATATAATTATATCAGTATACTGACCTGTATCGAATCTTACCATTGTGGCATAATAATACATATTTGTATTATTTTTATACCGTCTCAAAGTGAAAAATCCGTGTAAAAAAAGTATTCGGTTCATCTTCCTTGAACCGTATAAAAAAAAACGCACTAAAAATCGTCACTTTCCAAATAATCTTTTGTAATAACCGTTATAAAACTCATTATCGTTTATGCACACAGATAGATATTATAGAATCGGCTCATTGCGTTCGAACAATTATTCGAAACAATAACGTCTTCATACACACATCCGATCCGTTCATAAAAACCATTTACGCTTCAACTCACCGAACTGTCCCGACGAAACAACCCGCACCTCCATTCGCTCGGAATAATTTCAAATCGTTTAACGAGAACGAGCACAGTTTTATTCAGCCCTTAAAGGGTCACCGTCGCTTACGGCGGATTACTTTCCTCTCGAGCCAGAGCCGGCTCTGTGCTTTGGACAGGCTCGATGCACAACAATGGCCCCACGTTTTCAGCGACGACAATACACGGGATTACTGGGACACTCGTTCCATTCAACGTGTAATAACGCAGCTTTTCAGCGCGGCTGAACGTGTGTATCGTCTGCCCGTTTACTGTCGGGGTGTGTGCCGATTGGGACTGTTACTTTATTTGCTGGGTGTGTTGTGTGCTGAGTGGGGCTGTTAGGGTTTCTAGGTGGTTGTTCTGGGTGTGTTGGGTTGTTGCATTGAGCTTGTCGCTGAGGGAATGTGAGATTTTTTTTGTTTTGTGGAAGATTGAACTGGGGTGTAGGGGAAAATAGGCGAATGGGTTTGTTATGAATATTTTATGTTGAAACGATAATTGGATAGTTAAGAATTTAATTTTCTATGTTTTTGAGACCATTTAAAACTAGAAGGATTATAGTTTTTAAATTCTATAAAAGTTATATTTTCTTCATCGATATCTTATTTTGGATGCAAATCATTAAAATTCTATGTTCATCGAATTATTTAGATTCTTCATCAACACAACAATCTGTTAACCTACAAAGATATTGATAGTTGTTATAAATGAAATATATTATATTACGTGAAATTAATTTTGTTCAATATATTCACCAAATTGTGTAATATAATAATCTAATTACCCGAGTCTAAAATTCATAAGTCAGGGATATTCATTTTAGAGTTGCATTTATTTGTTAAATATTCATGTTTATTCATATGACGCGTATCACATTGAAACGGCAATAAATAAGGTTTATGTATAATACGACTCACTAATTTACGTAACATGGGCTTTTATTCATTTATTTTAGTCTAGTGTAGTAATTGCGGCAATCGGCGTAAGTAATAACCATAACATAAATAATCTTATACGTACATGACGAGAAAGCAAGCTTTTGCTTCCCTTGTGCCGAATTATACAAGAAAATGCTGTATTATGTACTACATACCTAGGTCCATGACGTATGTGGTTTTCCGATTGAACGACTTATAAATTTTAAACACTACCCAAAATCAATATGTTCCCTGTCAAATCCATCTGCGATTTTTTTTTTCGTAAAAAATTTATCCGCTTACTACTTTATTCTTTCCCAAAACAGGTTTTCGGTATAAAGTTGTGTTTTGAAATGTGTAGATAATGGTTTTTCTTTCACATAAATTAAGATGAACATTATATTTATTTATCAAGGGATTTCAAGATTTCGTAGAATTTCTTGATAAGATATTTGACAATACGGGTGGTTGTGCGGTAGTGTAACCCTAACAAATTACTTTGCAAACATTCTGCGAACAACTTCCTATTCCCCCTTAGACCTGCTTTTGGAGGCGTTTACGTCTGTGCCTTCACATATAAACGCGAATTAATTAATAACTCGCGAGGGGGATGTTGCATATTAAGCCATAAATTATTTCATATTAAAATCAAATAAACTGTCCAATTGTCGAATAACGCGCGTGTTTCAATTACAACACAGAACAATTTTTCGACGGTGTGAAAAGCGTTTCATATTACAATGATATACGTACTTTCAAAATTACTCCATCAAATTCAATTACAATATTAATGTGTTTTTACTAATCCCCGCGAGTTTTTATTTCGCACTCTTAGCGGTAATTTATAGCTTAATCTCGGAATAAATAAAAGCAGAGAGAGCCGAACAATGGAAGCGTACTGAGCGTTTCTTTTTCCCGGGCAAAAACGCCGAAGCCCGGCTCCGCGTGGCTTACATTTAATTTATAAATGAGGCCGGTAATTTTTTCAGTTGTTCCGTTTTTAACGGTCGTTAGTGAAAAAGCGCGCGAAACGACCTACGCACAAGAACTCCCCAACGTCTTCGGGTCGGTCCTCAGAAGGCGTTCTTTTCCCTGCAACGCTTTTTCGCTTTTCTTTACGACTGCTTTTGCTCAGGGTCCTCGAGGACTTGTCACGTGCGAAGCGTTGAGTACTGGAATATACCGCATTTTATATGAGGACTCCTTTTATACGTCTGTTTTCCCACTTAAAGGTCCGCCGTGAGGATTTTAACGAGCGTCGATTTCCAGGAAGGCACGTGACTTCGGTACATTCATCGATCGGCGATAGCGAAGGTCCCTTTTATAGGTTCCCTTTGCTCTTATGATGGTCCTAGATCCTGACTTTCGTCGGAAATGAGATATTTTTTGGGGAAATTCCGTCGAGTTCAAGTGCTCTAGGTTGCCGAAGAATAATCCTTAATTCGTTTTGCGTAATGGGATACTTAAAATTTAATCTAAATATTTCGACGTTGAGAGGATTGAGAAAAAATTAAAAACTGTATAAACGGCTATGTCTAAGGCTGGTATGTACGTAAAAAGTTGTAGACTTAATTAAAATTTGATTATTCAAACACATTTTGTAATGTAAACGAGAGGCCTTTTTCGATTTACAAGTGGATCAATAACTTTTTGTATTACTTTCAATGTTCAAATTATTTTTTGTAAAACACTTGTTTGTAAATTTTTTGAGCTATATTTTCCACAAAATAATTAAGTTTAAATATAAAGAAAAATGGTATCGAAAAAGGACCATATTTAAAATAAGCGTTAATTAGATTTCTGTTTGTTTATTTTTCATTTAGGCTGAAAATTTATTGATGAAATTTAGAATTATTCTGAATATAAAATAATATTAAAAAAGGATTGAAAAAGTTGTATTAAGTTATAATTAGTTGATTTTTTTTACAATAAAAATTATTTTCTAATAAATTTATAAATAATAGTAAAAATAAAACTAAATATTATGTTTCATATTAATTTTGAGAATTTATCAATACCGAATAAGCTTTCAGTGCATTTATAAAATGCATATTTTCAATAACAAATTTCACTTAATGGAAAACAAGTACTTGGAATTTTCATGAATTCCATTTAAAAAGCAAATGCAGAAACTCGAGTACTCACCCGTATACATACATATTATAAAATACGAATGATAGCGTAATAAAATGCATCGAAGTAAAAGCCAGTCGAGCTTTTTCGCATCGATGCACTTTGATGAAGGCAGATACGATGGAAAATTTTCGAGGAAAATGCATCTAATTAGCTTCCGTTCGAGGATAACCGTAAATAACTGTCAAATATACGTATCCGTTTCTACGAATTTCACTTCCACTTTGTAATTTCATATATAATATAATGGTACCCGAATAAAAAAAAGAAATGCAACTTTGTGCATCTATGACGGGAAATTGTCGAGGTCCCTCAGGTGCAGGTACATCTAGCCAATTTCCGTTTTGCGAGTGGAAATTTAGCGACATGTTCGATTTCGTGTCGATGGTTGTTTTTCTGAAAATC
This sequence comes from Hydropsyche tenuis, assembly GCA_009617725.1. Taxonomy (NCBI): domain Eukaryota; kingdom Metazoa; phylum Arthropoda; class Insecta; order Trichoptera; family Hydropsychidae; genus Hydropsyche; species Hydropsyche tenuis. The sequence goes on along the minus strand of VTON01000011.1, from coordinate 474,599 downwards.
CCGGGATGAAAGGTTCGTCTCGGTTCTGGTGCTGTACGATTCGTTAGAAACGAAACGATTAATAAAAATGGGTTTTTCATGTGCCATTTTTTTTTATTGAAGGAATAAACGTATTACCGATCGATGCCCATGTACGTGTCGTGAATTTGAAAAGAGTTTTTACTCAATTACATTTTAAATGTAATGTTCATTGCTTTTTTACGATTCAAAAATTAAATTTTCTCGTAGGAAACATGAAAATGGTTGTTATGAAAAATATTTTTTTTCCATGTACATATATTTACAACATTTCCGATAAATTCTATATACATATGTATAATATGATTTTTTTTAGCCGAAAAGAAGTAGAAATGAACGCGTACCTCTCCTGAATTCAAATACCCGTATGGAATTGATTTACAACGAAATATAATTCGGAATTTATGGAATAAAGTTATAAAGTTCGAGTCGTGTTAATGTTATAGACGTAATGAACTGAAAACTCGATCCTCTTCCTTTTTAGGTATGGATAGGTAGAATTGTGATTTGTTTAAGTAATTTAATGATTGTAAATAATTCGATAATTTTAATAATACATACAAAAAATTTACACGATGTTTAAAATTTAGAATAAATTAATTATTTATATAATTTAGATACCAATTGTACAACGTTGATTATAAATTGATTTTGTAAGCATAGTGTTGTTTTCATGGACTTTAAAAACTGTTTCATAGAAAACTATAAAATAAATGGCCGATGAACGACAGGTCTGTGCGAAAATTTTAAATTCACAGTACGGCTTCGACGACTTCCCTTTTAACTGGTTTGCTTTGAGTTCCGATTTGCGCCGAGGTCCTTTGTTGCCTCCTCCATTTTCACATAGAATGAAGTTTCAGTGTACAGCAGGATGCAATAAAAGGGTAGCTTTGGTGGAAGTTCCCCTTCAGTGAGGATCCACTTTTCAATATGCTTCATGATTTGCCTTGAAAAATTTTCGTTCAATGGTTATTGATGTTTGCGTTGCGCACAACTTCACAATTGCAAATTATTCTACTAATCGATTTGATAATTAAAGTTCTCTATTCATTAATTATATTATGGTATTTGTACGCTTTTCATACATCAATTTGCTCGGAGCTTTTAATAATTAATTGAAAGGAGGAATTTTAGATTTAAATTAACGTTTTGACAGGATTTAAATTAAAACAATATTCATGTCGTGTTTCAACTGCCTATATATTCAATATGTATTTTGAAATATTTTTTATCAACGAATAAAATATTCTTTGATACGGGTGTTTTTCGAAATCATTGTTCATTATGTTTCTGTCCACGTCTACGATGGTTATCTGACTTTTTTATACCTGGCATAGTCGACTCTTTGAATATTCGCATCGGTGAATTTCAACACACACCTGCTTTTTCTTTATATACCTCTAGTTATTTTTCGCAGAAGAAAACAAGAAGGAAAATTGAAAGTAAAAATCCTCTAACCTTTTACTCGTAGAGTATGCTTCTAGAATTAAAACTCAGCTGAAATATGAAGTAGTTCATGTGGCAAACACCTTTTATGTTCGAGCGTATCTAAAGTTTTGTACAATAATAAAGCACGTGTGTTTGGGCATTTACCGAGTGACCTCTGCAGAGGAATTCGCCGGTTCAAATTGAATAGAGTTAACGATATTTGAACACCATGTTTGGCTTCGATGGATGCACTCAGCTTCACCATGAATATGGCGAATATTCAGTGATTGATCTAATAACAGGCTGAACGTCCTGGAAAATCTAATTTACGTCTCGATAACGAAAATTGATTTTGGTTGGTGTATTAATTTGTGTCACACCAAAATGTTTGTAGATCGGTCGAGTTGAAGATTTATTTTGTAGATAAATTGTATAATTTTTTTAATTTGCATACTGATTCCGAGTTTTTTTCCTGGATCATAAATTTCCAACTTTCTAACTAAGGTTCTTTTAATGATAATTGTTTTTTTTTATGAAAAAGTTTCGTAGTGATTAAAAAAATGGAAATTATTTCTACATTTTTTTTATTATACTGTCTGCTTGCAATGCACTTTATATAAAAAACCTATGAAATTTCTTTATGAGGACGTCGACTGAGCACTCTCTTAATTCAATAAAAGTTTTAAGTACAATTTGAATTTAACGTATAGAAGTTTTGGAACATCCATAAAAATATGAAAAGACCACGAACGATGAATAGTAACAATTTTTCAACACGTGAACTGGAAACTAAACCCTCATTTGAATTCAGATACTTTTAATTAAAAAAAGTACCAACCATGAAAAAAAAAACAATTTGATTTAATTAATGAGCACCGTCATTAGAGGTGTTTCGTATCATGCAGATCGTTTTCGGGTTTTGGGTTTGTTGCGGCAACCTTCAACCCGCCAAGGATCAATGGACGTTTGGCGAGTCCGTCCAGTCGACAAATTGTTTTGTACCAACGCAGGATTAAATGGTCGAAAGGGTTGAAACTGTTCATTTCCCTCGACGATGAGATGCTCGTCGCTGGAAAATCCAGAACGAAAACCGATTCTGGCGCTCATTTCGGTCGTGAAATTGATGCGAAATGAAAGTTTGATATCGGAGTAAAATATTGCTTGTATATTGTATATTATATAATATAATAATATTTGAGCGAAGGATATTCGTTGCTATGTGTGTATTATGTTCGCATCCTTTGCGTGGCATTTTATGTGTGAAATCGATGTCGATATCGTTATATTGATGCTCGAAATACATTCGGAAATAATTCAACTTGTTATTGAAATCTCGTATGTGATACAGAAAACTAAATTGTTGATCACTCATAATACGGTGACGATTTCAAAGAAATAAATATATTGTATATCTTCTTACCTGAAATCTTAATATATAAACATGATTGTATTTGTGTATATGTGCACAAATGAATTAAAAAAAATGACATAAATTATATATCGAAAATTATTTAATCTGAAAAATAAGTATCACGAGAATTATCCAGTGAAATCCAAGTTCTCCTTCAGTGGTCAGATAGTACCGTAATAACGTTAAGGATATTAGACCCTCGAAATAATTATGTCTTCCTAGCTGCGTTATATATTAGATACCCTTTTTGTCTTAGATTGGTCATTATTTGTGTTGAAATAGAAAATTAGATAGTACCTTTTTTGCAATATACGATGACGTTTATCGATATGAGTATACATTATATAAGAAAGTAGGTTTCGAATGGAAGGGTTAGAAGGCTTCGTGCAGTCTTTCACCTGGCACTGATTCGTTTATCGAATCTTTGGCATTTCTCTACATGAGAAATTGTTCCGAAAGGCGTTAACTTTCGATGTGACATCTGTTACGAGTTAGTGTTGTCAACTTCTTTGCATTTCGAATTTTTGTTTAGGATCTTGGCCCTGAAATATTTTCGATCCCATGTACTTGTAAACGGGGACCCCTACCAACGTTTTTCCCGGAGGCTGTTCCGTGTCGTTTATATGTACTTCTTTTGTCAACGACCAAAGCGGTGAACGATTTCTTTCATCGTGAGTTTTAAGCAAAAAAGGTGAAGAATAGTTGTTGGTCGATAAGTTTCCGCCAGAAAAATTTATATAAAGATATGTATGACGTTGTCTCTCAGGACTATGGAATTTGACCTATTCACACTAGAAAAGTTTCAATATATTATTTGCATGTCAAAGTAAATCAAGGTTTTATCTGTTTCATTTGAAAGTATATACATACATATATATTTAAAAGTGTTTATGAAAATATTTTGAAACTCGCAAAATTTTCAGCGTTGTTCTCTGTTTGAGTATTCAAGGTTAGCTTCAAGTTTTGAGTGCTCAATCATCGATTTGCATTATAATTTATATTCGAATTCAAAACGCGTTTTCACTCCCTACATCATCTAAAAAGTGCTTATTTCAGTAAATTAAATTCGTGCCAAATAGGAAATCGAGTTATGCAAAACCGGATACGCTTTTATTGGCATAAAGGGGTACTTTGTTTGTCGTGATAGCCGAGCTACGGGTTTTATTTAACTTGGTTTAACTAATGCGGAGCTCACACATAATTTCATAATAACCGCGGTTAATAGTTAAAACAAACCGTATCGGCTTTGCTGGGGCGTTAACGAACCTGGTTACCTACGCTCTGTACGCTTGAAATTATGGAGTGTGCCCAGAATCCCGATATGTGCGAGAACATCCGAAAAGATGGTCACAATCCCTTAGGTGTCACCATCAATAACCGCACGAGAGTAATTTAATATGAAAGTATCCCCAATGGGTACTTTTTGCTTAGCGTTTCACTTGAATCGATCGAGACGAGTTCGTGTTGAGACGTACGTGTTTTTTTGGAGCGGTTTGTTGGGGAAAAAAACTTACAACTCGGGAAATTTTATTTAATTTATACAACAATTAATAAACAAAACGCACGACACAAACGAAAACAAATAAGCGATGGAAAAACTCAATCCGAAACGCCCCTATTTTACTTTCGAATATAAATTTCCACCCGACAAACCACCTAAAAAAAATCCTGCAAAATCCAGCACACACAGCAAAGCACAGAGGCGCACTCGGGGTCGAACATGCAAATGGGCGTGCGCAAATATATTCGCCGTGTTTCGGCCATGTTCCGCCGATAAATTTTGCCGGCCAGGACAAAATGGCCACAGGAAGGGCCAGTGGGGCACACCTGGCCCTTACGTGCCGGTCAGTCAAACGGTTCAAATCGGACGTTAAGTCAGAGGATGAGGGCGGTTTGCGCTAAATTATCCACGTGTGTTGCCGGGTGGTTATGGCCGTCGATGGCGCTTTATTCGAAGTTTGATTGATCGGAAATTTATTATTATTATTTTATTTTATTTTTTTATTTATGGGTTTGGTTTGAATGGATGTTGTGTTGAATGATAGGGTGGTTATGTATTTGTAGTTGTGTGCTGCGTTTATTGATTGAAAGGATTTAAAAAAAAATTTTTTTTTTATAAGTTTGTTTTTTATTTCGATGTTAATCAATGTTTTGATTGAATAAAATTTTAATTAATGTGTTTTTATTTTGATTTTCAGGTAGGAGTCGGCAGTTTCTTTGTTTGAAATTTCGAATTTTATTTTCTGCAAAAAGGATGTCGCTTCTGAATCGAAATTTGTATGTACGTGACAAGATATACAAAGTCGGACAGAAACACAACGAGGTATTTTATTTTGTAAGACTTACAACATAATTTTCGACAAACTAGGCAAACAACACAGACCGCCTTCGAAACCCCGCATTTTTTCCCCGACGATAACTGACAACGGCACGGTAACGAACGTCGTCTACTCTTTGCCATCACGAAAAAGAGAGAGATTTCAGTATATTTTTTTTACACCGCTTTCACTTCACAAAACAAAACAAAACATAGCTTTCGTCGGCGAGCGGCAAAAGTCGAAGAGACCCGTCCGTTGTGCGGACTCGCATTTATTCAGTTAACGAACGCGCCTTTGTTCCATTTCGCGAATCGAATCAATCGCACCACTAACGGCCATTTTCCGCGAAAAGCCCGACGGTGGACGGAGCGAATTCTATTTTTTAAAAATGACTTTTCCGTAACGAGAGAGAATCGCTTTTGCGCGTAATTAACGCCGAGGTGTTGATGTGCGGATTTCGGTCCGTACTGTCGTTCGCGTAATGTGTTTTCGCGAAAATTCATCGAGCGCAAAAAAAGGCCACGCGTTAGCTTAAAATTAAGGTTTTAATTTAACACGTCAAACATACGCCGCTGTAATACAATGGCCGGGCATCAACTCGTTTCAACTTGGATGTAAATTAAAAAAGGTGCTTGCATATGCAAAACGATGTCGAAAACGAGTGCGATGCGGCACCTTTGCTTCACGCCAAAATATATAATAAAATAACCCTCTGAATTAATTAAATATGTTTGCGTAGATTTTGCGCATTCAGAACGGACCGTAGATATGAAATTTTCTCTTTGCGCATTTAATTAATGATTGCAAATTGAAGTACGGGTGTCCCTTCAAGTGTCCAGATACACAAAGTTGGACATCTTTTCATACATAATGAAGTGATTTATCTTTTACCTAAAATGAACTTTTCAAATAGTAGTTGTGACCTATAATATATTACTTTTCAGTAGACGGGTCAAGTTTACAGGTTGATTTGACTATTTATTATGTTGACAGATTCGATTCGGCCCCGAAAAACTGGTCGAGAAGTGTTAAATATATAAGCTGTTCTGAATTGATTAGCTACTGGCAATCGAACTATAATGGAAAATTCGGCATTGAAACGTCGCCCGAATATTCATAATTGACGCGATCATCCTGCCTGAACGATTATTATTCAGCAGGTAGAAGGTCTATTTATCTCGATTTCAAATTTATGCAGACAAGTTAGCGGACAATTATATATTAAGTTAGACTCGAAAACGTGAATGTTGCTTATATCGATTGTGCTTATGTGCCGCATGTTCGTACTTTAAGTCCGTTGAAAACGTTTTACAGATCGTCGTACGTATACTGTATTTAAATTCGAATGAAACTTTTGCTACACGAAATTTAATCTTAAATTACTCAAGTTTCTTGTAATGTATCGAGTAGACGGCTCTTGAATTTTTATTGTGTTGAATCTCGGCGTTTGGATGTTGAACGTAAACTTCGAGACGTTTTAATTGTAGGATAAATAAAATTAATCAAGTTTTTTGTTGGATGTTTTCTCCGATTTTTTCGTTGCTGTAAATCAAAATAAGTTTATATACAAGTACATGTTATGAATATCATTATATCATTTACATGGAAGATGTTTTTTTTTGACATGCGAATCTCGAGCTGAATGTAGCAGGCGTTTCTTTCATCAACGTATAAAATTTATCTTTTAAATTTGTTGACGGACGCGGTTACGATGTTGAAAATATGATTACCGCGAATAAAGAAAGGAAAATATTATATTTCGTTTGCTTGTGACAAAGCACTTGATGACAATTTGTATGAAGGTACACAAGATTTAAACACGATACGCCGCTTTCCCGAACACCTATAAATTTCGCATTTGTATTTCTCATTTACAAAAACGCCACATTGAAAATATCGAGACAAAATTCGACGGGAAATCAATCACAAAATATAAATTTTCATTCAAATAAAATCGCATACATTTTGCATAGATAACGACGAAATATTCAAATGATATAATTTACATGCTATATTGCGCAGAATCAAACTCGACAGTACGAACCACCTACAATGTATCGAATACATACGTACGATAGTTTCCTATTAAAGTGATATCCGAAGTTTCATCCCGAGATTCGGCACGTTTAGATTAGAAATTTCTACAAAAACCGATAGAAACCCTCGGTAATGGCTTGATACCTTTTTTCAGTCACATTCCGCTCATCCCTTCATCCCCTAAATAACCGTACCGAATTCCGAGCGCGTACATTATATTCGTCCGCCGGATTGGACCGATTAATTTCTTCGCGTATACGTGGCAAACTTTCGAGAGGAGTTCCCATTATCGTTTCGAGACTTCTCCTTTACCACGCATCGACAAAGTTTCATTAAACCTCGGCCGGGGATGAAACCACGTGCGAGATTTGTTTCTAACGCGTCGTCACCGAAATGAGTTATATGTAGTACTTCTTTTCTGTTTCGCGATTATCGCAAACCGTATGAGGAGAGGTCGTAAAGGTCGTCTTCCGGGGTGTGAGATGTGTGGCCATATTTTTTCAGCATAAAGGGCGCTCTTTCAGTTTTTTATCATATTGTGGAAATTTTGGTTAACGGGTGATATCAAAATAGAATACGGTTATGTTGTGGGGCCAGTAATCAATCATCTTTAATGTTATTGGCGGTAGGAAGCTTCGTGATATACGCCAGTTTTATACACCGATCTCGTGTGCTCATGCAACTTAATGCGATTTTGAGATTATTTAATTTCGGTGGTTATTTTTTTATGTGGAAAAAATGGATGATCAGTTGTTTTTATACGGAACGAATTGAGCAACCGACGAAAATGAAATAATGTTACGTTTCTTTTAACAATAATAATGTTAGGTATAATTGATAGGCGTTTCAGAATAAGTGACAATTTGAAGTCGTATCACGTTTTCCGTTATATTTTTTTCTTTCTTTCTACGTATACGGGAATAAGCCACAGAATATCGAGTACTTAGATCTAGACTTTTAGAGAGAAATTCTTAAAATATTTTATGAGACGTCTCGCTTGCTTTTCTGTAATATTTTTAAATTAGCGTGATTTATAGAATGAAGTACTTATTTTGAGGAAAAAACGTAGCCAAATATAACTTATATTAAAATTTAGTCAAAGAATAAAGAGTTTTTTTAGTATCACAACTGTGTTAAATTTTGTATTTCGTTCTGATTTTGATAAATTAAGTCACATTCTGTGAAATTATTTTTTATAGTTTTTTGCGCATTTTCTACTAGCAAAATTTAAAAGTGAAATGTTTGCAATTCATCAAATTAATTTTAATCAAAACTCGTTAGTAAAATATGGAAAAATTATACAAAATACATAGTAAAAAAATTGCATTCTAAAATTGCAAATTTCTTCTTCGTAAAATAAAAATTTACCATATAAAATTCAACCCATACTAGCTTTACCGCGGTAGCTTATTGACAGATGAAGCTGCAACCACATTCAATTAATAACACCAAACGATACGAAATCCACCAAACATAATCATACCACATCAAAGCGAACCCACGAAACCGCGACAGCGCATTACACCCATGAGACTGTCCTTTTGTTATTCTATACAAATCCGAGATCCAATGCACATTCACACGTAGCGAAATCCGAGTGTTGCGGACCCCGAGTGCAGGGGTCAAGTGGCCTAGACTTAACAGTGGCAAGAACGAACTCGACAACCACATGCTGTTGTACGTAAACACATTGTGCCCCTCGACGACTTTTCCGACATAATCACACGAGGGGCTTCTTTCTCGCCCCTCGGTCCTCCCCGTCCATATCGCAAATCAAATTAGATGGCGATCGATCAAGAGGATCTATGGATCGGTGTTTTGTATCCGTTTCCGTCATGGTTTTAATCGATGGCTCGACTGGAATGTCCGGGGGGTGGAATCTGGGAGGTATTATAAATCGGTGCGCTTGGCTAGATGAACGAGGCGCGGTTTGTTTGGATTGTGGGTACGAAGGCTTCGAATAGATTTTCTTCGGTTCTATGTATGCGTTACTGTGAATAATTTTTCGATTTTATATTATGCGGGTCGGCGGTGGGACTTGTAGAATTAGCTCGGGTTGATCTATGGTCCGGTTCGGACAGAGTCCGTGTTTTTCAACCCTTTTTTTTTTTTCAGATTAAGCTGATTTGACCGTTGGTTTTGTATTGTGGAAAATTTAAAATTAGTTTTTTTTCGGGTGAAATTTTGAATAAAAAAAACGAAGGAAATGTTTTTTTCACAGTTTCTATCGTTGATTCGATAAACTGTTAAATTTATTTATGTTATAGAATGCTTCAATTTTATTTAATTTCACAAAAAATGCATTTTTTTTAATTTTAAAGAAAAGAAAAATTAATTATAAAATTATCTGAGACGTTCTTTCATGTTTATTTAAAGATTTTGTTCTGCGAAAGAAAAGTGAGGAATCGTAAAACGTAACATCGAGAAAATTGACTTTCCTTCATATTCAATTATTTGAGACGAGATATTTTGTATTTGCTAGGTGTATTGTTTCATTATTTTTGAAAATATGACCCTAATACTTTTTTCTTATACAATTTCCGAGAACTAAATAAAAAAATCTTGTTATATAAAAGTAACTGTGTAACACATTAATTAGGTATCAAGAAATCGATTTTCGTGAGGATATTAATTCGTTTTTTACTAATCTTTATATATATATAATAGATATATAAACTATATACTAACATGTGGTGGAAAATGCAGGGAAGTGTGTCAATGTTTCTTGAGCTTAGAAGCCATATGTTTGTTTAATGAAAGCAAATGTATAATACTTAATTTTGTAACATTTTAAAATATATGGAGAATTTATTTTGATTTAATCTCGGGTTTTTTAAAATTCGTATATTATTTGACATTAAGAAAGTATTATTTTTTTAACTAAAAATAATTTAGAGTATGGTTATTTTCCATATTTTCTTTAATTCGGTCAAGAAAAATCTTCTGTAGAAATGGTTCAGATCTTCGGAAGATGTTTCATTTTATCCATATCAAATACCTTACCATATTCTACAATTCATTTTTCGCTATTATATTAGATGGCACTAAATTCAAACGATTTTTTGTATAAAGTAAACCTATCCTTAATGAAGACTAATTATTATTAAATGGTTAAAATATAAAATTATTTATTTCCTTCAAACTTTATTTAAATAAATTTTTCTAGCTATTTACTATATTTTATTATTTTACCATTATTATCATTATAATCTATTTTGATAAGTTATTTCAAATTTTTTTTCTATATCTTACTCGGAAAATTTCGGGAAATTCAAAGAGAGACATCTATTGGAAAATTTATATACAAAATTTGCTAGAGTTTTCCCAAGCTCGAGAAGATGTCACTAAAATTAATCATGGTTTCAAGAATTTTATTTTATGTTTTCTTTTGTCATTTATTTTATGAATGTTTTATTAACCTATATATGTAATTCGATAAGAAATTAAAATAATATATTTTAAGGAACTTCAAACGTAGTTAAATATCATCTTGTTAAGGAATAAAAAAATACTTATCACTGAAAGCCTTTTAAATTATGACTCTTATTTCCAAGAAGACGAGATTTAATTCAGTTATATCAAGTTATAAAGGAAAAACTCGGTTTATTTGTCGGAAGAGACCTAACCATGTTTTATCCGAAGTTTGCGGAGCACTCAATATTGGAAAACTCCATTATGTTCTAGAATTTTTTCATTATTCATTATACATCAAGTTTTGAAGTATGTGAAATTTTATATGAAATTTTCGCTCCGACGACGATGAGGTTTTCGAATTATACTACAGAATATTCTTTTCCATTATATAAATTCGAATATGCTTGTTATATCGCACAATCATTTACAGACCACGCAGAAAAACATTAAATCCAGATTATTATTCGAAAAAAAGTTTCCCCAAGATCTTTGTGCATGACATATATACGGTATTTCGAGGACAAGTGGACAATAAGCTTTGTAAAGTGAGGACGGACAAATTTTATGTTATGCGAGAAAAGAAAATCAAGATCGAAACCGGAAAGACGAGTGGCCCTCCTATTTTCCTTTGAGAGTTCAAATTCTCGAGACACCCTCTTGACGTATCGATCGCCTTATTTAGAAAATCGCTGCGGTTTTATTCATATTATAAAATCCAACAAAAAAAAATCATAATCTCATCGAAAATCCATTCTATTTTCATTACAAAACCAAATAAGCTACTTAAACAACAATTAAAAAAATTCTAATCAAAAGAACCCTCTAACGTTATCAGATCAACCGCATTCACGATAAACAATTCCCCACACAAAAACCCGCATAGAACCAGCCTTCCCTCACGAGACCATCGATTACCCCTTACATAGAGTCCTCATTAGCTTTCGCACCTACCCGAAATTCGCTTCCGACACAGAACCCAGGGATTAAGCCCGTTCGCGTTATTAAAGGGAAACCCCCGGGCCGGGGTGAGGCCGGCCAAGGAGACACGCCGGCGGGTCGATAAGTCCTTGGGAAGTGAGCCGACGCTGCTGATGCTGCTTCCCATACCCTCGGGAAGGTCTCCTGGTCTGGATGGAGGGTGTCGACGTCGGGTCGTTGGCGGTTTTTCGGGGTTTTATGTATTTTTTTATTTTGAATTTTGTTCGATTCGTGTCGTGTTGGGGATATCGGAGATGTGATTTGATTTCGGGAAAAAAGTATATGGGGGGTTGATGTGGTTTTTTTTTTGATTCGTTGGGATTTTGGATGTTTTGTTTTAAAATTAAAGAAAATACAATGTCGTTTTAGTTTGAGAAATTATGGTTTCAAACAAATATAAATAACATTGAAATTGTTGGTATGTTATACATAGTATTGCTTTAAAGACTTCTGTATATCCATAAATCATATGGATTCACAAATGTTAGATATTATCTATTTATATAGTATTTATCAAGAAATATTTATTTTACTTTATATGTAAGTCATATTATACATAGTGTATGTCAGAAGTAGGTGAAAATGATTTTATTTTTATTAATAACTTTATTTTCGCTCAGCGTTGCTTGCAGTTTTGCATTTTTAAGTAGTGATTTACAGTATATTATTTTTTACTCGTATTACGTTTTCTAAAATACCATAACTTAATCGTCCATGGAATAATGCAAATAAAATAAGATAGAGTCAAGAATATGTATCCAGCGGTGTGACTACCTGTGTAATTTCGTAGTTTACCTGTATAAAAACCATAAATTTATTTTGTAGAAAGCGTATTTAATTAATTTATATGATAATTTTGATATTATATTTGACTTACCGATAAGAAGTAAACATGGGACGCTTATGATTCCACATGTTAACATTCCTAATCCTAAGGCTGCCGGAAATTTTTCAGGAGTGTAATCTACATATACCAATGGATACGCACATATTATTAAAGCTCTTAAAAACCCGATCGGGAGGATAACCGCTATGAGTGCAGTGTATGTTTTACAAAAGAAGAAACCTAGTTAAAAAAATGTGAGTTTCAATTTATGTTCAATAAGAGCCAAAGATGAAACGTTAAACTTACAAAATCTGAAAATAGTTATTACTACAATAGCGTAGTAAAATATTAGTTCACTTCGAATTTTGCAATATTTACTGAATACAACGAGAAACGCTCGTCCACCTAAATCTGCACCACCCAAAACTGATAACAGTACCGCGATTTTTTCCTGGAAGTTAAGCCTCACTAAGTAATTATAAATTGATATTCAGATACATTTTTTGTAAAAAATATGTATACTGTATCAAATCCTAGATCATACAAATAAGATGGAAATATAGAAAAGAAAAAAGCATCCATCATCAATCCAATGGTTAACCCAATCATTATATTTACGAAAATTATATCTTTTAATAATGTTAAATCCAAAAATTCTGCAATAATTGATCTGAAAAAAAAAACTTTCTTGTATTATATTATATTATATGGAAAAAAATATAATTCATTTATTTATAATTATTTCGTGAACTATATAAAACATACAATTTTCCAGTACGACTTTTTTGTTTAGTGCCTGAATTTTCAAGTGATTCATCATTGACTTTTTTCACTATGAATTTGGGTTTAATTTTATACGCTTCTTCTATATTTCCGTCCAATTTAGTTTCATGGTCTAAATAAAAATGGCAATAGTTAATTATTAATTTTACAATTTTCGAAAAATTGCGTTTTCCCTCTATTTCTCACATACATAGATTGATTGTTGTATATAGGAGTTTTTTCTCAGAATGCCATTCCACTGGATGCATACAAGCTACAGCAAATACGCAATGCGCAACACAACCAGACAAAATAAGAATGGTTCCTCTGTAACCGTATTCGTCAAATAATTTTTTCAACAACAATGGAAACAGCATCGTCGATAAGCTAATAATTATTTGACAAAAACTCATAACTGTCACTTTCTTATGTGATACAAAATACTTGCCAAAAATTGCGAATGTTATCGTGAAAAGCATACCGTTACCGACACCTTGCATTAGACTGTACGTGATAATCAACTGTGGCATTGATTGTACAAATGATGTTAAAAACCACCCTGTTGTATATAAAAACGCCCCAAAAAATCCCACTTTTCGTAATGCGACTTTTTTCAACAAGGCATTGGTTATAATTCCTGAAAAAAAAAATACCTCGAATTATTCCAGTTTCGTAAAGCTGAAAAGAATGTTGTGTGGTATTTTTTTTACCAGTAACTGACATGAAACTCATGTAAAGTCCAATGACTAATGATAGTCCTTCGACTCCAGATCCAATATCTTCTAATAAATCATTAAATATTAATCCAATAGAATTCGCGTATGAAAATAATACAATCTATTGAAAAAATTATATTGAGTGTATTTTTAAGTAAATATTATTTTATATAATTTATAGTTAAATTTAACGAATCTTACATTTACGATACATAGAATGGCGCAAATTAAATAGCCATATCCTCTTTCTGTCGGTATGATTTCGTATGTTGCATTACCAATAACTTTCTTAGTCCCAGTTATTTCTTTTTTCTCCATCTTATTATTATATTATATCACAGTAAGTCTAATCACCAAGAAGTCACAATATAAACTGAACGATTTGAGCAGGTTTTTTTAAAGTAAATACTGTTATCAAAATTATTCGCACTATTTGCACTTTATTATTATTGTTATGATGACCATGAAAATTTTTGAATTCATCACATTTCATTGTGAGTCTTTGTTATCAATTGAATGCGTGCCGCGAATAACGTGGTTTCTGACAAAAGTTGTATTTTACAGTATTTAAGAAAAACGTTTTTTATTGTGTCGATATTTTATTGTTTTTTTTTTTAATTTTTAAATTTTCAAAAGATTTCTTATGTATGTTATGTATGTATACAAGTTCATATATTCATATATAAGTTTTACTTGAAATTCAAAAATTGCCAAATTTTATACAAAACAACCAAAAAATCATGAAAAACACTATGCATTTGTGGAATAACGTAGTCTACGAATGCACTTTCCACATTATTCCAAATGTTCATATAAAAGTAGGGTGACCATACGTTCCGTTTTTGCCGGGACAGTCCCGTTTTCGTTGCGTCTTGCGTTCGTCCCGTCGTTTTCGTAAAATAGTTTGATTTTTCCCGTTTTGCCGGTTCACATATTTTGATGGATGACTGAGTTTTTTTATATTTATCAAAATTATATTTTTTAATGCGTTTTTCATGGATCTTTTTTTCTCAAAAATTTAATTGAGGTCTTATTTTTATGTTTTTATTTGTATTATTGTTAGATTTTTTAAAGAATCGCTCTAAAATTCAACCGAAATAACAAATATTTTCAAAAATTTCATTTGAAAATAGCTTACATTTTTTTAAAACCGAAAAACGCATTATTTTTTTCACTATTAATACATATCGTGTAATTAAAAAAATTCACTGTTTTTCGTTGAAAACTTTTCCAAAAATAAAAATTATAGATAAAGACATGATGCAATAAGTGCGAAACTCGAACGCTGTTATTTTTTTAATGAAAGCTAAAAGTAAAATAAATATTCAATGTATTTTTGAATTAAGTATTATTTCGTCAATAGAAAATAATTAAAGAATTCGATTAACTGAAAATAAAAAATGGATTTTTCTATAGTTCTATTCTTATTAAAAAAAAAATGGTAAAAATATTTTCTGTCACTTCTGATTGTGGCTATTTCTCTAAATATATTTAAAATGATACTATATATTGTTTGAAAGTTATTTTGAGTAATAAATTCGTTAATAAATGTATGATATTGAAAAAAATATGGGTGGGATAATAAATTTCATCGGTAGTGTACTTCCTTAACGATATTAATTGAGGGAAAATTTTTGAACATGCAACACATTTTTTTGGGGAGCGTCCCGTTTTGGGTCCTGGGAAATATGGTCACCCTATATAAAAGCCACAATCTAGGGATGTCATTACCGGTGATTCCGTTTACCGGTTTATCGATAAATTACTCAATATACATATATAGAAAATAATTTATTTAATCTTTGATAAATCCAGAGTTTGTCAGTGGCGTCGACTGGGAGCACACAGTTGTATTTGTTGTCCATTTTTCAATAATTTCCCGCCCTCCTTTCAACAGTAATAACCTTTAACTACCAGTGTGTAATATAGCCCTCGCCTAATTTATTCGCGAAATCACAATTCTGTGGCTTAATTCGATCGCGCGTGTCTATTTTTTTGTGTTCATAACATCTGTGCGAGCCTTAATAATATTTCCTAGAAACGCTCAAAAAGCCTTTTTTTTTTCGACATCCGTTCGGTTTTTCCCTACACTTTTTTTACTCATCCGTTTCGACATGGAAAGTAATTATAATTACACTTGCATTATTAGTGACATCTCACTCGGTAAATACATATTTAACTTTAACATGGTCTGCTATAATTTGTTCGCGGGATTCATCCGATGTGTATTAATCAAAGTGCGTATATCTCATTCCACGCGTGATGAGTGTGTGCTTATACTGTTCATGATCGCTCCGGCTTCTGAAGAGTGGTAACTATTCAAAAAAAAAAAAATGTTTTTCTCATTTCTATGATTTTTCAGTATAATTGAAATTTAAACTCTTCTCATTAGTTGTTTTATTTTCACTCCGCGGCCGAGTTTTATTAAACGTACGAATTTTCGCTTGTAAGCTACACGCATATTTATTACTTTAAGAAGTAGAAAGAGAGAACACATTTAAAATCGATTTTTTGTTTCGTTATTTGCCATCGGGCCGAGTGGCAAGATCGACGTCGAGACCACATCGATATAGAAATTGGCGGGGACGGTAGAAACGTGGCCGCGTTCATTTCGTTGCACATATAATATAACATACTTTTTCTTACGTGTGTAAATCGATTTATTTCGACCGTTAAATTGATCGAATATTTTATTTTTATTTATATGTACATATATTTTTCTGCTATACTTCGTCGTATTAAGCTCAATAGTTCAATATACTTATTCGTACTCTGCCATTTTTTCTTTTCATTTAATGCAATATATAATTCATATTATAATTTTGTTCAAAGTCTATCGCTTAAACAATAATTACAAGAAGTATATATTTTATTTTAATTCCATTAATTAAAATTGATTATCATTTTTTAAAATACTTATTCGCCCCCCTTCCATAATTTCATTATATTCCATATTACGTACCTATATTTTGTACTTATTATAAAAGATTGTCATCATTAACTTGTTATACGTAATATACGAGTACACGACGATGCTGACGTTACGAATAAATAACGACCGCTTTTTCTTTAATTCACGATCAACCATTCGCCAGTTTACTACAATCTTATCTCTCAGGTGAACTCGGGTAGATGCTCAGTTCAAAATATTATAAAACCTTACTGTGACCCCTTTATCTTGAAAAAGTGTCACCAATACTATTTTATTTATAAGCCCTTTTATCATTACTATATCTAATAGTAGAATAATATATTGCATACTAACTCAGTTATTTTATAACCCTAAACAATTACATAATATAATATTAACCATCACAGGACTGGAGTAATTACTCAACCATGATTCTATTGTAAAGTAAGGAATGGTACACTCAATGCAAACCAACATACTAACCATTTAAGTAACGAACCAGCCAATCCCATCTAAATTTTAGATAATCTCCACTTATTTTTAAATCGACTAACATCAACTAACATATTTGGTTATTGTCATGCCTTAAGTCAAACTAATTAAAATTAATCGCATGCTCTTTTTGATTAATCTCAATTGAAATAGTTGCGACATGTATACGAATCAACTAACAATAACTAACTCACTTTCGAATGAAATACAGGGATATACCTAGTAGGATGAACGCATGAACAAATTAAGAAAGAGAATAACTTGCATGTCATATTTAGTTAATTTGAAAATTCTTTGGTAACCGTAAAGACCAATGATGTGTGTTCTATCGAAGTCTGAGCCATGTAGGACCGACGGTCTCGCCTCGTCTGTCAAACTGGTGGTCATTAAGATCGCAAAGTGGTCAGCGAGGGCGTAGTCTGCTCAGTCTTTAACTCGTCTGTTCCGCTGGTGGTCATTGCGTTCCGCTCAGAAGACAGCGACCACAAAGTCTAGCACATAGACGTGCGTACCCTTGGTCTGAGAACCTCCTTCGCTGGCATGGGCGGACTGGTTCTTATGGTACATACATGTCCCTTACCGAAATATGACTTGGGCTAGCGCGGTAAGGTATAGCCTCGTCTGCTGCATTTGTCTGGTAAGGCCTTGTCCTGCAGTGGATAACTAATAGGCTGCTAATGATGATGATGATGATGATAAATCCAAATAAATAAATATTTAAAGTCTGCGACGGAATTTTTTGTTGTACAAAATAATACCGAGTATATAAATAAATTAAGCGATTCTGTTATTTATTTTCATGTCGCAAATCTCAGACAATTTGAACGGGAAAATTTTCATTTCGTAATTTCGCTTTCGGATATAATATTTTTCGGTGTAGGGAGAAATTCGCCTGTCGTTTGAAATTTAATATCCAAATTTAACGTTTCAGTAACTTTGTTTGAATGTGCGTGGACTGAAATTTACGTACGCGTGAGAGCTTATGACGATTACTTTTAATAAATGGTAATAAAATTAAAAAAATTATTATTTTATAATACATACGTCAATAATTAATAATTCACTTTGATATATTTAACATACATATTTATTTTAAAAATATTTCTTGTTTTGAAGAAAATATCTAATTGTAAGTTTGAAATTGAAATTTTGAAACATAAGGGAGACTCGTCTAATTCCAAGACACATCTAATTCGGTGATAGTCGGAATAAATTTGATTTTTTTAAATAATGCCAACGTATTTTAGAGAACTATATTTACTAAAAGTTTGCCACTACAATAATTTCAAGAAAATATTATAAATAAAAACCATATATTACTTAGGTGCTTTTATATATACTTTTTTATTTATGTACTTTTATATATTAGGTAGGTGCTTTTCTTGGTTTTTTTGAGACAAAATTTTTTTAGTAAGTTAGAATTTTTATTAAATCAAATTAAACAATATAAAAGCTTTCAATCATTAAGTATAATATTATAATATATTTACTAATATACTAATGAAACGGATTTTTCTTACAATAGGTACCATATATTAATAATAACATATACTCCAAAATCTTCTGTCATGTTTCTATTTCACTATTACGATTTTTTCTTAAATACCACAGTTTAATTGTCCATGGGACAATAAAAATTATATTAGATAATGTTAAGACTGTATATCCAATGACGTGACTACCCATTTGATTACGCAATTCACCTGCATAAAAATTATAACACAAATTTATTATAATTATGATATTATTTTAAGAACTAAAACTTTTACTTACCAATTAGAAGTAAAAATGGTAAACTTAGTGATCCGTATGATAACATTCCTAATGCTAGTGCTGCTGGAAATTTTTTAGGATTGTAGTCTGCGTATACTAGTGCATATGGACATTGTATCAAAGCTCTTAGAAATCCAAGTATAGTTATGATTATCAAAAATGATACGTATGATTTGCAGAATAAAAAAACTGAATATACAGGAGCAAGGTTTTCAATTACAATAATTTCAAAATTACAAAATTTAATTAACGAAAATCTACTTACATAGTCTGAAAAACGTTGTAAATAAAATTCCATAATAAAATATTAGTTCACTTCTGGCTTTGCAATATTTACTAAATACAAAGAGGAATGCCCGTCCACCCAAATCGGCACCGCCCAGGACTGATAAAAGTATTGCGATTTTTTCCTACAATTTAAGTTTCATAAATGAATAACAGGATTACATTTTCACATTTTACATTTGCCGAGAAAAATACCGTATCAAATCCTAAATCAAATAGATGAGATGGAAATATAGAGAAGAAAAAAACATCTACCATAAGTCCTAAAGTTAACCCGATCATCATGTTTATAAAAAGTATATCTTTTAATAGTGTCAGATCTAAAAACTCTGCTATACTTGCTCTGAAAAAACACCATATTCCTATGTAGAAAAATATCCCATGTAATTATGCAGAGAAATACTATGCAATTATTTTTTATCATTTAATTGAAGTATATCAAGATACTTACAATTTTCCAATATGATTTTTTTGTTTTGTATCTAAACTTTCAAGTATCGCATCGTTAACTTTTTTCACGGAGAATTTGGAAATGGCTTCGTAAGATTTTTCCACTTTTTCGTCTGATTTAATTTCACTAACTTGTTACAAAAGGTAATAAGAAGTAAAACTTCAATTATTATTTTCGAAGCTAATAATATTCATATTATATAAGTAATTAATTTTTCACGTAACTCACATTGATCGATCGTTTTGTAGAGCAACTTTTTTTCAGAATGCCATTCTACTGGTTGCATACAACCTATAGCAAATATACTATGTGCCACGAAGGCAGACAAAATTAGAATAGTTCCTCTATAACCATATTCTTTAAGTAGTTTTTCTACCAACAATGGAAGAAACATTGTCGATAAACTGATGAATATTTGGCAAAAACTCATAACTGTCACTTTTTTGTGCGACACGAAATACGTGCCGAATGATGCGAAAGCTGTGGTGTAAAGAACACCACCACTGATGCCAAGCATAAAACCATATGTGATAATCATTTGTGCCATTGATTGAACAAACGACGTTAAAAACCATCCAAAAGTATATAAAAATGCTCCGAATAAGCCAACTTGTCGTAGTGTGAATTTTTTTAATGCGACATTTGTTAGAATTCCTGAAATATTTTTGATCAAAATAATTACTTTTGAATTGATAAAAGTATTAATTACTTTAAATATTTTGCTTACCAGAAAATGACATAAAACTATTATTAACTCCGATAGCTAAAGTTAATCCCCCGACTCCAGCTCCGATATCTTCTAAAAAATCATTGAACAATAATCCGACGCTATTCATATATGCATATAATGCTATCTATTGAAAAATAAATATTATTAAAAATAATACTACTTTTTATATGTGTATTGTAATATATTTTTGGATTAAATGTATTTTACAGTCACAATGCTGAGAGCGACACATATTAAATATCCATATCCTTTTTCTGTTGGTAGTATTTCGTATGTGGCATTACCAATCACTTTAATATTTGAGTTCACTTCACTTTTTACCATTTTATATCAATTTGAATTGCGTTGTTAAGGTGTAGTCTCTAAGAAATCTGAACATGGAATGAAAATTCAGTGATACCTTCGAAGAATTATCTGTTGAAAAATGTTTATCGTGACAATGCGTTTATCACAATTTACCAAGTAAACTTAATAGTTTATGATTCATAGGATAAATAAAAGAAGAAAATTATTACAATGACGTAATAAATCATTAAATTTTTTTAATATAATTTTTCTAAAAAAAGAAATACAATTTTTTGTAAGCTAATGTCATTCACTATACCTATTATAAAAATACAAATAATAATTAAATTAATACAATTTTTTATATCAATAACAGTGTTATATCATAATATTTTTAAGTTTTTTCGCTAAAACTTTTTGATTCGATTAATCTTTTTCAGTGAAAGTAAAAATTATAATTTACTAAAGCATTTGTAAATAAAAATGTTTGATTTAAAAATTATAGGTATATTATTATTATAGGTACTTTAGAATTTTGTAAGTAGGTGAGGTGTATTAAGAAATCGAGAAATTCTATTGTTTATTTTTACAACACAAATCTCAGACAATTTGAAAGAGAGAATTTTCATTTCATAATTTCGCTTTCGCGTATAATCTTTTTCGGTGACGAGATGGAATATCTCTGTCGTTTAAAATTTAATATCCCAATTTCACGTTCGAATAACTTTATTTGAATGTGAGAGAACAGAAGTTCACGAGCAGGTAAGCTTACGAAGATTATATCTAACAAATATAAATAATTAATAAATATTAATAAAATATTAAAAATAACGATTATACCTACAAATTTATCATATTTGTTTTCAACTGTTTGAAGAAATCAACAAACACAGACATTTGTTAAGTCATAATTAATCATGTCAAGATTTGTTATAAATAGTCAAACATTCTGAATAATTTTCCATTATTATATTACATAATTGTATATCTGTCTAAAATAGATATGTTCTTGATTACATTTTTCACACTAAATTCAATTGAAAAAGGAATCACCCATTTAAAATTAAAATGAAAAAAACAACACCGAATCCTATTCAAGCACACACAATATTTGCAAGGGATAACATTGCTCTAGAGCCGATATACCGAGATCGAAATTGAATTGTCTTGTAGCGAGCAAATTAGATTATACGCCACGGTTCGTCCGCATTAAGCAGCGCATATAAAGGAGCACACGCCCAACGAAACACCATAACAAAACCCTGTTCGGCACGTACCGAAGTTGCCCTAAGAACGGACCGTTCCGATGGGAAAAGTGTCGAAGGAGTCCGGGAGACGTGGGGAACAATGCGCGGGACTTCCGGGAAAGTCGGATTTGCTCTTTCTAGGATGGGATGATGCAACTTCATCGAGTGGCGGTCTTGTTATTTATGAATGTTGTCGATGGGATTTGATATTTTGCTGCATTGATTTTGTGTATAATAATATTTTATGGATGCTTGTTTGATTTTTGTTGTTAAAATAAACGATTAGGTTAAGTATCGTATTATTATATTAATTTAATTTAAAGTACTATATAATTCATCTTGTGCATAATATATTTATGTGTTAAATCATTCGAAAAATCAAGAATATTTTTAATTTGAAATTTATATTTTTTATCGAATGTAATTATTATGTTTGTGATCATAATTAAGTAATAATTTATCAAGTTCAGTTTATATATTTTGCAAAAAAGGTGAATGTATTTGTGAAAATAATTTCTATTTAGGATGAGAAAATTACTAGTGATTCATATAACAAAGATTTCTAATTAAGATAATAGTAATTATACAAATTCGGGCGTAATATTTGGTTATATTGATCTCTATTAGAATCTCAAGTGGGTCAAATGTAGATAATATTTCAATATGTTCAAATTGCAGTTGGGGCTGCATAGAAGTCACATTGTTCGAGAACACAGAAATCGCACATCGATTCATACTCGATTTCGCAAAGCCCTATGCGACATTCTAGAAATGGATCGTCGCCGTCTTCCTTTCGGATTACTAGCATTGCCGAGTCGGCACGGAGAACAATGTTTGAACTAATAAAACGAATTTCTCACACGTGCCCTCGCAGAGCAAAAAATTACAATAAATTTCCCTTTTGTTCGCGCGAGCGGATTTTCCCCTCGCGTGCACTTCGCACGCGCCAAAATTCTTTTGCGAATTCGGCGTCCTCCTCATCTTCCACTTTTATTTTCGTCGAGTGGGATCCGAACATGCCTGGGGCTAGTTTTCCTTTGTCATCTCGAATAAACACACACCCGCCAGGCCAAGCCTCGAATCAATACCTGGCTATTAGAGCACCTGCCACCCACCAGGCTTGTATGCGAATGAATCATTGAATGCTGGTCGTGTGTGTCAATGTCGACTTTCGTATTGAAAACTATTTGAAGCGCGGCGTTCGTAAATTTACGACGATTAGTGCGTGTGTGGTGCCGAATAATAAATTTTACGATTTTTCGTAATTGATACTGCCGCGCGCATGATGTATGGTCGTCCTTTGAAAATGAATTTCATGAATTTTGTACGTGGTTGGGACTAAAATTGGACAGAGCATGTTTCTGTATTTCGATCGGTTTTTAATTATGGCTCTCGATATCGCGTGGTTTTTATTTACGAAAATTGTATAATGGAAACGTTCGCAGACAACATAAACAAACATTTTCCATTGCACGAATATCGAATTATTTACAAGAGGGTTTCTCAAATTTTATCACGCAATTCGGAAACGGAAACTTCTCGCTTCGCCGATAGCCAAATTAACGCGAACAAGCGAGCGCGCCATCGACATTAAACGTTTCCTTTTTGCTCGATTTTTTTTCGGCATATCGACAACGGAAGGAATTTTCTTCGTAAAAATTCCAAATTATTGAGATACGCCGGAAATTTTTTTTCGCCACGTATGCATTATACATATACAGCGAGATGGCGGATTTTGTACATTTGATAGAAGACACTCGACTTGACATATTTTCCATTCCGATCCACGAACGCTCTGAAAAGGAAACGGAATATCGCGATTCAGACCCTCACTTGACCCATTTTCACCCCGGTGCCGGCAAGCAGCAGCACCAGCCAGACGTCGAGTTATTTTCTTACCGGGTTGGGAAGTGAAAAAATCTGAATTTGTCAGTATGAAAGGCGAGCACTTTCGAAAGTTTGCCGATATTTTAAATACACAAAGCCATCGCTTTTTCCGAGGGGCGGAAAACTCTTTCTAGATAGTTCGATGCGATGGCTATTTCCTATCGACGACGTTTGCTGTTTGCGACGTTCCGATGCAATATAGTTTTTTCAAATATTAATAACGAAAAAAGTGCAAGAAGAAACGTTTTGCGATAAAATTTTTCCAATAAAAAATTTCATCTATCGAATATTTTCGCTTTTACCGTTTTAAATACGGTTGATATTCATATACTTTATTGTATTAGGTATTTCTCGTTTCTTCAAAAATATAGCATTCAGAGATACTTTGTATTAGTTCAAGTTCTCGATTCCGTGACGGTATGTACAGAGGGTGTGCCCTTCGTCGAGACGACCTTCTCCCTTCTATGAGGGACAGACGTGACCTTAGTTACTAACATACGTGAGTTTCAAACAATCGATATCTCATAAATAACAACACGCAATCGTTCGGTATTCATTGTTGTACTTGTCGTACCAGAATGCCGCTGCAACACAAGAAAGCTTTTCAGTGAAGCGACGTCTATCGGCCCGCGTACCCGCCTATCGAGTATTACCAAGTGAACTTTCCGATAAAGCTTTTAGTAAACTGTAATTGAAAATTCGCCGCAATTTTCCCCTACCATGTCGAATATGTATTCAAAGTTTATCGAAATAAATTACTTTCCATTGCGTTACTGAATCAGGGTCGGATAATTTGTTTTATGCGTATTTAAAATATCCGATATTTATTCGGAAAGTTTCGGTTTCACGCTAATATTATTGTAAAATAGGTCGTAAACTTGGCAGTATATTTAACGCCGTCGTTTCTTTTCGTCGTTTCCGTCTCGTAATATAAATTGTTTACGGGCCTTGGCACTTGCGTTTCGTAAATATTTCCCACGGGGACATCAAAACGAAATGGGAAAATTTGGAAAACTCGAATCTCTTCCCAGCAATAGGTACAACAATTTAAAAGGTCAAGGCCTGAACGTATGAACGAACATATCCGCTAGTGCTTTTCGCCGGGAAAAGGTACTCTCTAATTTTGATCCCGAGGGACTACGGCTATGGAACGTTTCTCTGTATGCATATGCTCGATATTCAGATGAAAAAACAGCTGATATATTTTTATTAATATATAAATAAATAAATAAATATAATAAATATTGTCGACATGCAAAATATTAAATGAATGCATGTTTATTGTTGAATTCAGTGCTTTTCTGATTGGAACTAGGCCTCTGTGTTCATTCGTGCATATTTAGGACGTGATATAACCTAATTGTTATTAATTCGGTATTTAAGAAGCCCAGGTCAGGGTTGATTACTGACCATCGTTGGAAAAAAATGCGCATGTCGATAATTAGTGGAGTTAAATGAAAACTGGATCAATGACGTGACTAAATATAATATGTACGATTCTTTTCGTCTTTTATAAAATTTTATTTTACTGTATATAACTTGTTAGAATGATCAATCAATTAAATTCATACAAATTTTTTTGATTTATATTTTCGTTCACAGGATTATATTTTTGTACTGTCATTTTGATTGCAATCGAAAGGAAAACATTCTCCTTTATTGGTACTATTCTCGCACAGTATGTAGTAGTTAACTTTGATTACAGAGTTATTTGCGGAAGTTCAAGGCAAAACTTCGTACCATATGCAACATGTCCCTATAACCAATCGATCCTGCCACAAAACTCTAAAATAAAAAAGCGACCGAACAAAACAAACATCTCGTTAAAAATGCGTGTAATCATTCAGATTGACGCGTGTCACGTAACGTTGTCAATTTTAACGACGTCCGGCGACTTTCCCATAAAAAAATTTCGACTATATTTCAAAGCCCACTTTTCCAACGAAAAACCCATATCGAAACCGTCGTAGTTGTCCATCGAAATGATGATGACGACGCCGAGTCATTGTCAATTGAAATCCAGATTAAACTGACGCATTGGCGGATCGAACACGATTACAAACGAGTCGTTCGCACGACAATTTTTATCGTCGAAGACGTTTTTCAATTGAATCCCGTCCCAACCACTGGGCCGCTTTGATGATGATGATGTTTTTGCATCGCCGCTAATTGAAATCGTCAATTCGACGAAAGGGAACAGTGCTAGATGTGGTGACTGGTTCGCGATTAGTCAGTACGTGTACGTTCCGTAATGAGCTTATAATAACGTGGGCTTTTTGGTGTTGATTGAATATAAAATTTATTGTGGAATTCACGAGATTGGTAAATATGTGAATTATGGCACGTATGAAAATTTATTTGGACGTATTGCTGCTATTTCGATATATCGTTTTATTATGCGATAAAACGAGCTAGTGCAGAAATAGTTGATGTAAAATTTAGAAATTTCATATGTGCTTCGCATACAAAAGAACGCGTAAAATTATGCTGGATTGTTAACTTATTCATATTACAATGTTTTCGGATATGCTTTCAACACGCGCTGATATTATTTTTATCGGGATACATTTCTTTTTGTTATTGAATCATATTTAATTTTGTTTTGACATACTTGGAAGTAATGAAATAAATGGAAATGGGAAGAATGATAAATAATATTATGGTAATTAACTAATTGACCATATAATGAAGGTTTTTTTACGTCGTTTATAGTGACTTATTAAATAATTTTATAAATTGGTTTTTAATTATGTCATGTGTTTCATTATAATCAAAAGATGAAATCAAATAAAAATATTATAGAAATATGTGATTTGAAGTGATGTAACTAATAAATTTTAAAATAAAATATAAATTAAAGTTCAAAAGTTCGCATGTAAACAAAAGATTTAATATGAAAAACATAAAATATACAATTTTAATATTCCAATAAATTGAAACGTCGTTTACTTTGTTTCAATCAAGTCATGCGACGTTTTCAAGATCGAAAATGTTTTAATGTACTTCTGTGAAATTGATTGAAGCTGATTCAAATGCGCGTTTGTGTGAAAAGCTCAAAGAAAGGTCACGATACAGATTGAATGGTAGAAATGACGATCAATTCAAGATTAAAGACGTGTCAGACGTGACTTAAAATGATATACATTAGCTAATGGCGAAATATAGGTGTAGTTTTCATAATACAGAGTTATTTCTGTATATCGAGGAAAATACGACTGTCACGATTTTATTTATACAATTCGATCTACATCTGAAACACATTTGATGGATCATTCAGAGTTTAAATTTTTATCGAAAGATCTTTTCAATAGAAAATTGCACATAATGTACATAATAACTTTATTAATAACATAATCCGGACTATTTTCAAAAATATTACATTAATCGCCGAGCGATTATAAACAATCAATACAACCGCGTATTCGAAATACTTACGAGTCACGCATATCTCATGCATATGCAAATACTCTTACCGATCTAACAACCAACCTCAAATTAAAATTCAAACGACCAACTCGACAACCCCCACTTAGCAAATTCCTATCCTCAATCACACCCAAGATCTCCAACATCCACCTCAACAACCGATGACGCATCACCCTTCATTGCACTTCCCCCTCGACGGACGCATCCTTGATACCTCAACCAACACATCCTCGGGTCCGTGACCACCGCCAGACCCTAACCTGGGCCACACATTCCATCATCGGTCAAAATTTTGGTTGTTAAGGGGGCGCGTCCACGTCACTTGGCGACGGCAAGGGCGCCGCCCCAAGAGCGTCGCGACGCCAACAGTACGACGCGCGCGCGCACTCCAATAGCACGAACGCGCTAGCACGAACCACTTTTCGTGATTTTCCGATTTGTTTAATATTCGGGTGGTGGTTCGAGGGGAGGAAATCGGCGGATCTGGGTCGCTGCGATAAAAAGCGAAATAAACGCATCGGAATCGACAGCTCTGATGAATTATGGTCTGAGTCGCTCGGACGTGTGTCCGCTCGTAGTCGTTGCGGTTTTTCTTTATGTTTTTGCTTTTATGGCATCGGATTTTCCGCTTGTGCGTTCATGTGTGCGGGCTAGGTCAGTGCTCTTCGAGTTTTGTTGGGTTTCGATAAAAAGTTAATCGTTTTTGTGCAGCGATAGCGGTTTTCATTATATGATAAATCGCTAATTATGCGTTATCTGGATTTTTCTCATTAGATATGATTATTTTGATTGAAATGTATTGTTTTTGTGATATGCATATTTTGATATGAAATGAAACTTTTGATTTGAATGGAATAGTTGATGAAAAGATGTATTGGACCGAGAGCAATTAGTTGATTGAAACCGCCAATGTAGTTTGTATTAATTGGTACGAGAGAATTCTTTGATTATGCTTTTCAGTTCGAATGTCAACCGAACCATTTACCCAATATATCAAACACGAAAGACAAATTATCGTATTTATGTACGATTCGGCAAACACCATTTTAATATTTAGCACGATGTTTATTCATAATACGTCCGATCAGATCCGCGCACACGAAACAATGACACGACATGGCGTCGACAAACAATCTACATACCCTTCTGAAAGCAATGCGTAAAAATCGATTAACAATATCAACAGTTGTACACGCCCACCCCATTGTAAATACGACACATTTATTTCGTAGACTGACTTCGCGGGCGTGTCATCGACCGATCGACCGTCAAATCACCTACAAATGTCAAAGAACAAACCGTTTACGTCCGTCTTTATTTTCATTTGTTTAGTTTTTCCTTTGGCTCTCTCTATTTTCTCCGACGGTGATCGATCCGTCGGTTTTCCAGTCGATTCGAGCGGACCCGTTCATTGTTTGCGGGACTCATTACTGTACGGTAATTTGCTCTTAATTATTGTCGTTTTGTCCCTGTTGTGTTCGCGATACGCGTTTATTACTGTCAAAGCACTTGTCGATAATTTTCAAGGCCGACCCCGGGGAAATTTGCCATGTATCGTTTTCAGTATTGATGAGGAACTGATGGTATGCGCGCTTATGGTGAAGCTTCAAGCGATTACTTTTAATTAATGTCATTAAAATCGACCCTTTTTTATAAATAAGTCTATATCGTGTGCAATCCAATATTGAACAATTGTTGGAAAAGGTATTTCCGATACCATTGAATTTTTTTTCGCATCGCGTGATACGGAGAAGATAAATCTAGAAGTTGGATACTAAAACAAACCATTAATGGTTTAAAGACAATTTTATTCACTCCCATCAACAGTCTGTTTTAATTCCGATAAGAATTAGTATGTTTAAAAATACTAGATCAATTACATTTAAAATTATTTCATTCATAACATAAGATTTTCATCAATCATAATTGACTCCACATTAATCATCATTATGAATTTCAATCAAGATTCGATCGATTTTCGATTAAAAGCGTTTAAAATAAGCTGAATGCCACATTTGGCTTTCAGTATTTCTAATATTTGATTTGATATCGCTCCTTGATATATTATTTTATATAATAGCAGAACTATTTATGCGTATAATCTCTCGATGAACGTTCATTACCCTAATTGATCGTATAATCATAGTCCTCATAATTACGCTCATCAATTTGCAATTCTCGCTAATGTAGCGAAACATAATAAACGCGTGTATATATCGACCGAAATTTCGCTCGTTTGAATATGCATCAAATTTTTGTCGAAACGTCTGCCGAAGGCCCTGAAAATTCATAAATTAATTTGGAAATCTCGAACAATACCGCATTCAATGAAGTGGTACTGTACAGTTGTTTCGGGGTGCTAAGATCGAGAGAATAATTAATCAAACTAAATAACAGCGAGCGGTTTCTATCATTAACGGTAACATTAATTCTGTCTTTTATGAAGAGTGTCATTTATGATGCTGGAATATAATTTTATTATTATTTAATTGAAATTAAAACCGTATTGATTTTCTGTAACAATATTAATAGTTAGCTGCGAGCAATGCTATTAACTAAAGTGGCAATTCGTTATAACGGAACGGTATGCAATAAAACTATGGAGTTTTTATTACGTCACGTTGCAAACAGAGGTGTCGGCTGGAGTGAATATTACACTATGAAACGTTGACGTTTCATAAAGCAAGAAAGATTCGTTTATATTAAAGTCTATCTTTGTGCGTGGCGCGAACAATCTGACTCTTTGTATAAAAGGTGACGTCTGAAAAGGCATTTTTTTCTCCCGATTCATATTACTTTCTGGAAAAATACAGAAAAACGGCACGTCAATCGGATCGTTTGTTTAGAAACGTATCATTTTCACGTTCATTTCGGTTCGTTTAGTGTTTATTGTTTCGCGTGCGTATTATTGCGGCGTTCCTTCGCAATACGAGCGGGCATACATAATGTATGAAAAAGGTACCACAATGTGGAGGGACACGTGTGTACAAAGCGAATGGAAACAAATTTAACTTTTCACGAGGCACAATGACAAAAATCCATTACGGTAAATTTATTCAAATTGGCTTTACTTTCGCGAAAATTTCAGTTAGTTTTTCCGAAGCTATCTCCGCGGACTTATTTTTTATTGCATAAACTTTTTCGCCGTTTGTCCCTTATGAATTTGGATTCAGATGAGGTACTGGTCTGTTTACGGAGTTTGTTTTTTTTTTCTGTGCAGGCGCGATGATTTTATTTTATTCTTCAGTATCAGAAATCATATAATGCCAGAAGACGAAAATAGTAATTTTACTCTTATTATTTTACGATAGGTCATTAGGAAATGAAATATTCGAAGTAGCTCTCGCTCTAGTCTATTTATTGATGAAAAGTGGAAAAGAAAACGTAGAACCATTGACCGCACCTTAATTTGAAAAAAGGTATTGAATTCGAACACGCTATTCACAGTATTACATATTTAATATGTATATTATTTTTAATTTATATTATTTTCTTATCAAACTTACTTTAAGTAACGATGTGTGTTCTATTTTTCTACGAATTAATCTGTTAATCTTTTTATTTTTTTTTACAACCAAAAATTATTATGTTGAAAAATACAGCATCGACTAAACTAGCGAATTTTCAATGTTTGCGTGATATTGGAGCGCATTAACATATTAGACGAGCTTTCGAGTTAGTGAATATTTGTACCATATTTACCTCCCTCACCTCTTTACACATGCTTATACGAATTCGTAAATTTGAGATTCAACTCAGCCAATCTCCCACCAAAACGTAACCGGAATAACTTGCGATCCACGCGGTTTGAATAATTCACCAGTGACGCTCGTTCGGCTTGAGCTTTCGATATAACGAACGGAAATCTTTGAGTTATACTTATTTTTTATTATCAAACGGGATTACGCCTAGCAGCCGAGTAATTGTCGTTTCGACTATAGAAAGGGGACGGATCTAAATCCGTATTGCGCAACGAGTTTTCCTCTAGTGCGACATCGAATGGGTATCGTTTCTTTTATTTAGTTTTGGCATGTGTTGACTTTCGGCTTTGCCACCGAGAAGTAAACTATGCTTTTATTGCATATGAACCGTTTTATTGCGACAATAACAATTGTTCAATCGGAAAAGCCCAACATAAATTATTTAATCTTTACACGCGTGTTGAGATCTATAATAGTTGAGGAGAGATTGCAAATTGTACGGAAACTGAGCGAATATCCGACGTTACACTACTGTATTTGTTACGTTCCGAAGCGGCCATTTTTCCGGTCTCGTTATGAAAATACGATTTCGCATTTTTTTTCCTTGTCAATACAAATTATGTGACGAGAAGGTCGGAAATAAAAAAAAATGTATCCCACTTTTCCGCGAGCGTTACTCATCCGCCACCCCTTCGTTCGGTGCATAATAAAATGAAAAATTGAGGAAAACGGGGAAAATTACTCCCGGAAAAATTACTTTTCCGATGGGGCGGAGAGTGCAAATCGATCGATCGGGAGAAAACAGACATGTTTACGCGACAAGGGGGAGAATTTTTCAGGGAAAATGAGCTTCACGCTCTATCGCCGATCACAAAAATATACGCGAACACTAGAATTGTTTTCAAATCAGATAAATATCTCATTAACGGGAAAAAATATATGAGAATATTTAATTGTTATTTTTCCTCATAAATTTATTAACAGATTTTTATCACAATGAAGATCTCAGCATAAACTAGGCCACGATGACGTATACTCTTTAAACGAGCTGATAGCGACAATTGGCAATTTGGAACAAATCAAACGAAAATACCGCATATAAAATTATCACATCACAATTCACACGCTATGTGCCGCCTCCGCGTTT
This sequence comes from Hydropsyche tenuis, assembly GCA_009617725.1. Lineage (NCBI taxonomy): Eukaryota > Metazoa > Arthropoda > Insecta > Trichoptera > Hydropsychidae > Hydropsyche > Hydropsyche tenuis. The sequence continues at coordinate 442,356 of VTON01000011.1, read as the reverse complement.
ACGTTTTACTCCATGTAGCTTGTCGGCAAATTCGAAAGGGTAAAATCGGGATGTTACCGGTTCTAATATATATATCAATGAGCGCAAATGACGATTTGTACCACTTCTAGGTACTAATTGTCACCGACGATCTCAAAACATCGAAAAGCCATAGTGGCGTCGGTCGCGTCTCTAGCTGGTACTTTGTTCGGAAAATATACGATTTGTAACCGAGTATTATTACGTGACTGCTTCATCTCGCATTCGGTTATAGTTGATGGGTATACGCTTATGTTCCGCTATAAAAAATCAGCTAAACACTAATAAATCTCGGGTAACAGCCTTACGACTTTGCGGTCTCTTACGAGTGGAGTATGGTTGGGTACCAGCTGTTCTTGAAAACTTCTACGAATTATCGGAGAAGAGCTCGTACCACCTTCGTACCCCATTTCAGTTCCTTTGAAGCCATTGCCAGAGGCCAAGACCTACATTATTGCCGTCCTATTGCTGTAAAACGTCGAGTTTCTCCCCTGGAAAAAATGCCAGCACATTTTCCATTACCGTGACCTCCCCGAGACGAATCAAATGTTGCGTGTTTGCGCTAATAATATATCATTTGGAATTTTCATCGATTGCGCATCGATTCATGTGATTTTATGAATTCGCTCAATCAACTTTTCATCGGGTTCGAATTTTAGATGTACGCCGCGCGATTCTATTGTCAAAAATATCATATGCGGATACATTATTCCGTATTGAATTGTATTGAATTTGTCATGAATGACATGCGTAATCGGATTTACGCTTCAGCGGGGGACCGAATTAATAATTCGGAACGAAATTCAATTTGACCATTCATACATTATTAACGAACGTGTTTGAAAATAACCTCCCTTTTGTGAAATTCGAATAATAATACGGCATTTTTTTTATTAATTTCATAAATTTTAATTATTTGGAAAATGATTCGATTTAAACTATAATCAAAAAGCATTCGATTCAAATATTTTTTGGACCGATTATAATTGCTAGGTAGACCCTTTCTTCGGATGAATTCCGAATGACGAACTCGGCGCATAGTTTCGAGAACAGCACGGATTCGATTCAAAGCTCTATTGTTTATAATATTAATTCTGGCAGACGAACTGTTCTTCGCAGGGGCCGGCATGCAATATTTAGCCCGTAAAGCGGCAACTCGGTCCGAATAATGGAGAGTCGGGCCATAAATTTCAGGCGTCTTCTGGCTTTTCAGGCCCGACGGAGCTTTCGTCGACTTTTACGGCGGAACTTTATCATTTCGAAAGCCTCCTCCGCTCGCGATTCCGCGTCGAATCTCCCTTCTTCGCTGCGAACTTTTTTGCCCGCGTTTGTGCCGTGTCGTCGCTCAAAACCCATGAAACTGGGTCCCTTTTCGACGTTTTGCTGCCTAGGATGTGTGTGTATGTGTGTGTGTGCTTTTATATGTATGTGTGTGTCTTTTTCTGGTACATGTGCAACCCAGTTTCACGACGCTTGTTTACGTAGCTGACTTCATCGTATTATGTGATCGAATATAATAGTTGTGCTAAATTATGTCGCGAAGGATCGTGGTGCATATTTATCTTGTTTACTGGGCGATGGGGTCATGTGAAAAATAATAATTGTACCATAAAAAAATGTGGGCTCAATTTAGTTTGACGGTCATGGATGTGTTTATGGATGTTATGTTTTTATAGAAAAAATATTTTTATATATAATATTTGTGTATTTCGTACTCTTTTTTACGTATTTGTGAGTAGCATTACATAAACTTATGCGGAAAAAATGTTTCATTTGTGAAATACTGAATGCCGTATTATGTTATCTTTCGTGTGAATGATAAAAATATTTTCACGTACAAAAAATATAATTTTAAAATTTTTATGCATTTAAATTTCTGCATATCATCATGAAAATCAGAAATGACAAAAAAAAATCTTTATTAAAGTTGAATTCAAAAATTTGAAAATACTTTAATTGCGTATGAAACAAGTTTTGATGAAAATTATTATTTCACCTAAATGAACTCAATGATTGATTGAATTATAGCTCCCGTTATAGAAACAATTCCAATTTGGCGATGTAACCGATTAGTGTAGTAATTCGAAATTGAAATGTTCACGTGAACGTTGTTGTTTGCAAAACTGCTAATTCTCGTTTCGTGCCACAAATGACTGCCGAAAATAATCGATCTTAATATATTTTGGAAATAGTGAAAAAGTGAAATTTAGTTGTTTTCTCGTCAACATGGTCGGAAATTGCGGAAAAATGACCAACGATGGAAGGGAGGGCAGCACGCCTCTCATGTCAATGGAACCAGCCGAGGCTTTCGAAAAATATTGTGGTGAGAAAATTTATATTTATTCGAAAAATAATTATTTAAGTTTCGTTCGGCACGTTTACTATTTGAATCGGAAATTTAACTCGTTTCCTCTGAAAGAAAATTTCATTGGAAAAACGAACGAATCGTTTATAAATAAGTTTGAAAAACGAACAAACAGAACAAATAAAGCGAACCTGTCGATTCAGTCTCGACGAAAATCGCTCTTTTTTTCCTCACATACAGACACAGCCGATTCGTTACGGTTTACGCTTCCTTCGTTCCTTTTGTTTCATAGACGCACAACGGATAGAGTAGACTTCCAATCACCGACCGCCCTTTGATCAGTCCGGGACAAAACCGAGACGAAAAACAACCGAGACGACCGAAAAAAATTATATTCCCAAAGCGAAATAATAAGAGAGAGCCGAAGTGCGCCACTCGAACAAATTTACAAAGTAAATAACGCGCCGCGTAATCTGCGGCAGCGCTCCTTTGCCGACGGAACATATGCCCGGAGATAAGGCCGACAATCATCTGGCGCTTTTTTCGGCCCTTTTTTCCATATCTTTTCGCCGTCTTCCCTTGAAAGGTTAATAACGTAATAGGGGAAAGTTCGCCCGGGGCCTGTGCGAAACCGCGCGCGAGTAACGGCCCTTTGTTGTCTGTTGCCGCGTTTTCGGGATGGGAATTTTCGCGCTCGTCATAATTATGATTGTGCCGTCGAACGCGTGTGTTTGCGGAAAGAATTCCGCGTGAAATTTTCGTTGTATTTTGCTTAAAATTGTTTTAATTAAAATTTACGACCGCGTCGGAGTGTGCTATCTCGGCCGCTGAGAAATTTTAACTTGTGCGGTAAAGGAAATGTTTTTACACTTATGTGTATATTAACGCGAGAAATTCCGGCGGGATGTTTTGAAAAATTAGTGAAATATTATGTTCATTTAAAATGTCGACGAAATCTGAAAACCGCCGCCTTTTCGAGCGAAGTTGAAGTCGTTGACGTCGTGAGTTATGAGTTGCTTGTTTATATTGACGTAGTTTTTACAACGTCGTTGTATTTGAGGAAAATAAGTAAGTACATGATAAATCAAATGAACATGTATTTGATCTTCTGTATCTTATCATTATTGTAAATATTATTATCTTAATGCATAACAGTGAATGTTAAATATTAATTGTTAATTATATCAACAAATAAAATATTCATCGAAGCAGTAAGATAGAAAGCTTAATGAGACACTTAAAAAAGGAATTATCACATAAATCTACTACTGGATAATACTTAATAAAACTAAATAACATTCGAATACACTCATAAAAAATACGTCCGAGAGGGAATTTAATGGTTGTACCCAATGTTACATACGACTCATCGTCATCGTAATAAAGTCATGTTTATGGCGAAATTATTTTTTTTATGGGAATATAGAAATAATATTTAATTCAAATTAATTATGTTCACTTTAAATTCCAAAATTTTGTGAAATAATAATAATAATTATAATTGTCGTTTGAGATGAGAAAATGATGTTTATTTATTGCACGATTTAAACAAGACTCATGTCATTCACACCGCTATTTAATCTTCTTACATAAATAATTATAAATTTCATTATAACCACACAAAATGAAAATTAATATAAGGGCAAAATTATTGATATTAATCGCTAATTATTATACGAAATATCAATTACTAACACATTAGAAAGCGGGCATTTTTTAATCGCAACCGTTTACGCGTTACGCTTATATACGCCGAATTCACCCTGCCAATTAAGATAACGGGCACATTTTCGCACACAATACGGCCAAAAATGCGAATTTCGGTACGAATTGAATTCGTATTTTATTATTATTATGTCGTGTATGAAAACGGCGGCGCTTTTTTGCACCGCCACGTACGCGCGAGCGTATGTATGTAATCGATGACCTCGCGTGTGTTTCGTTTCAGATAAACAGCTGAAATAAACTGCCGTCGGCCGTAATTTATAACAGATAAAACAATATATACCCGTAATGGCCGCGGAGTTTCGTTTTGCGCCATGTCGGCGTTCGATATTCTCGTTTAATGTGGCGATTTGTCGATGTTCCGGCGTAAGGTGCGTCGCCCACTCCGGAGGTCCTGTGCGGCGAAAATTCGTGTTTTACATCAATGTCGTTGCGGTTGTGATTATCGAGGGGATGATGGTAATATTTGTAGTCGTGTTCCGAATCGGGAAACCGCATCTTGAGGGGCGGATCTTGGAGGCGCTCCGACGGTGTTTCTGATCAGAGCAAATATTTGTACATATATAAATTAATTATGTGTATGGAATAGATAGAATGGTAATTAAGGTGTTTTGTGACCCTCGTCAACGGTGGCCGTTTTAGCAGCTGACGGACCGTTAATAAATTACTCGTTAAAGTCTTCAAAATGTAAAATTGTAATTTTGAGACTTAAGTATCGATACTATCCTTTAGATTTCATAAACAAGTTGATTTTCGACCGAAATTTAATTTTAAATACGTCAGAGTTTTCCGGCTGAAATTTTTGATGCTGTACAAACAAGACGTATTTCTGAAAATTTAACGTAATATAAGCCACTGTCGAAATTTTATTTAATAATGACTATACAAAATTTTCGTTTAAAACATACACGGGTTTTCACTTCGCGTTGTTAATATGATCCAAATGGATCTAAAACGAAGAAAATAACGAGTTATATTATTGTTTATTATAGTTAGACTTTGAACATGTTCAAAGTAACCTGATTTTCACATATACACTATCCATAACATTTAATGACATATACACAATATTATATGTGAAAAGGGAAAGGTCGTGAGTGCATGGAAGGTAACTAAAGCTTAACAAGTATTATGTATGTATAATAGCATAGGCCTATCAGCATATTATTAAATAAACGTCGTCTAAATAAAGCTTCCCATCGACCGATCGATATTTCAACACGTAATTGAGTTCTCTCAGAAATCCAGTCAGATTTTTTTCCATCGAAAAGTTGCTCAATAGGAGGGTATTGTCTGGGTTCGACTTTGTTTAGCAGCAAAGCCTTTTTCGATCCGGTCCCTAACATTACGTTGATTGATGCGGTGAAAACTTTCAACTGTTGAAATGGCCCACGCAGCAAAACCAATAAATTCTTCACCTGAAACGGTCTGGTTAAGTCCGTGGGGTGTAAACCCGAAACCGGGTTTACACCTCTAGGGTTAAATGGGATGTGAAGATCCTGATCATTTATTGCTATCGAAGAAATTCGTTCGAAACCCTGACACAACGATTTGATCTAGTTATTCTCAAATTTTTTAGGTTTTGCATATTTCGGGATACATATTGAATATGTAAATCAATCTGTACATTAGAATCGCTATTAAATTCATTTTTGTCTCTTCATTAGATTTTGATTGATTCGATGCATGGGAATTGAAAAAATGTCCATAAGCGTACGTTTTTGACCTTTTTATCGAGTCGATAATTTCTCAGAAGGTTCGTATCGAACTTTCAATACTGTCGAGAGGTTTCCAAGAAATTGACCTTTAATGCGACGTTGAATTTTTAGCGTTAATTAAATTTTCGATCTTCTTCAAACATCTTTATATCAAGACGTTGTTACAGGAATTTTCATTAGGATGTTTAATCTATATACTTTTGGATAATAGATTTATTTTTTAATGGAATTTTTTTTGTCAAAAAGCATGATCGAAATTTTTTGATATCACGAACGAGTTAAGGACACGCTACTATTATTATATGTCGGTTGCCCTTGATCTAATGGATACTTGTTGATATTTCTGACACGATAATATTGTAGTTCAAACACAACATGCTGAAATGGGGCTTTAATGCATGTCATGTTCATAAAAATAGATATGTATTTGAAACATTCGTTTTCATATATACCAAAAGCCATACAATTTAATTTCAACAATGTATCAGACAATTTCTAAGATTATTACAAATATTCAAAGCATTTACGGAGCAACTGGATATATTTTGACTCACCAGTAATTTAATATACAATACATTGTAGTTCATTAGGTGCAAAGTGGCGGATACGAGGGCCGTTAGTTCCGTCCGAGCCCAGCTTGCACTACGTAATCGTGAATATTTGAAGATCGCTTTCATATTTTACCAAGATCGTACGATTTTGTGGGTCATGTCATTATTTCGGGTCATTGTTGGTGCTAGATCGGCGGCTGGATCAATGTCGAGGTTTTACCTATTCCATTGAAAAGCCAAATGTCATCGAATGTCACTGACCGAGTTCTTCATTATGCGAAATCGCAGCTATATGTTTGTTCTTTGATTTTTGCTCACTTGCGTGGGCGTTGTGCAGAATTATATATGTGCATTTTTTACTGGAGCTTTTGTTCGCGGATTTAGTGCTTTTGCTCATGCGCGTGGTTCACAGTCGTTGCACGCTAACGGGGAATGTAAACACAGCATCATCCGATTTCGGCTTTGTCGCTTCGGATTAGGATTATGTATATCATATAGGTGTACCTAAAATAGTCGATATTATGAATGAAGAATGTAATTTTATACATGAGTTACCTCTAACAATGTTCAGTAACTAAAATTTAAATAATTACGGATTAATATAATTTTGAAATTAATCCTTCGAAACCTTTCGCTTCTAAATATTTCAAAACACTAATTGGCAGAACGGCACAGGAAAAGGGAAGTTTAAAAATTTGCATCGAAATGTTGAACTTTCATAATTTTTATAACTGGCAAAATATATGTATAATATCGAACTCCAAGTACGAGCGGTCCGCCGACAAAATTGTTGCGGCTTTCTCGCATTATTGCGTTATTTATCACTTTTAATTACGTTTTGGCTCGGCTGATGAACGGTTAGCGCGAGGCGAAACTTTTGAAGCGGGACTAAATTTCCAACGATCGCCATTAGACGCATTTAAAAACTTATCCGTTAACCGGTTAGCACTCGAGCGACACAAAAAACGGAACCCGATATTTTTTCCGGCCGAGACGACGACGCGAACTAATCGACGCCATACTTCAGAAGACTTCGAAAAGTTTTCCACTCCATCGGAAAATAGATTTTCCATAGAGTTTTTCAATGGCCAGTTGTTTCCGGGCGCGCGCACGTAAACGAGACGTCTTCATTGCGAAAATCGATCGTTTTGTGCACACGTTCGCCCGGATTGAGCCGTTTGCAAATTCCAGCGAAACTGCCATTGATACTGAAACAGAACAGTGGATCTGCATTGTTCTCGGGGATGTCAAATGTCGGGTTTTGTATTGGTGGTTGTTATCTGGAGGCTGTTGTGCGTGTGACGGACGCTCCACGATTAACTACATATATATAATAGTTAAAACGGTTGGCGGTTAGTTTAACTAGAATATGCTAATTCCAGGTGGCCGTAATGTATGCTAAACCATGTCCGGTGCTGTGCCCGTTTCGACGAATGCTGTTTATTTTGCCCCGCGGCTTTTAATTGTGGAGGGTTCCCGGATAATTTTGTATTCGCATAATTAAAATTTATCGCGAATTTCGCCATTTTTTTCGGCCTGTGCGTATAAATTTCAGTGAAAACGGAGAGCACCGCTTGTTCCCGAGGCGACGACGGGTATTTATGGCATAATATGACTGGCGATTTATCTCCCACTTTGGATAAAAGCATTCACATTATTTCGTTTTGCTGAGCTGTTGCGGATTTTTTTTTAAATCCATTGTATGCACGTTTCGTGCTTTCAATTTTCATTTTATCAAAATATAAAATCTTTATGCTTCTGTTGTTATAAAATTGATTCTTGCATATCTGGGACATTAAATATTTTGTGCGGTTGACGAAAGATGGCAGTGATTATTTTGTCGATAATGTATTTTCTTTTTTCAATACAATGAATATTCGAAAAAAATTGTGATGTAACGATTGATAATACAAAACGAATTTCTTTCCTCCAATAAAAGATCTTCGAGTTTATAAATATATCGTTAAATATAAATATGATTAATGTATTTTTTTTATTTTATGAGAATTAAACGATCTACTATGTAGCTTGGTTTATTTATTGAAAACAATTATTTAGAATTGTCTCGTTTATTTGAATAATTTGTCATATTGTTTTGTCACTTCAAGGTTTCCACGAACCGAATTTCCCTTCTAAGCAAAACAGTTTCAATTAAAACATACAAAAACAAACCGTTTGCAGTCAGGAAAATTACCAAACTCGTCAGATTATTTCGAAACGTAATCTAACTACGCTATTAGTTCCATTAAAAATGCAAAAGCGAATACGTCACAAAGTAACTCTAATGAATACGAAAAGCTTCCCGATTGAATTTATTACTTCTGTGCAGCTTTTATGAATGATTCAACGTGCGCAATTCAATTATGTATATTGCGTTTTGAACTTGCTAAACTCAATTTTGCACGTACATGCCGTCGAACGGTATTCGGTAGCGATTTTTCAGCACACACACATACAAAACGATGAAATCGTAGAAAATTCGACTCGGACGTTAATAAAATAACTCGGCGACCCCGAATATTGTATTCCAAGGATTTACGATTCGTCCTTTGTCGAAAACGTTCGGAAAATCGTTCCGCATAACCATAGATGCAAAAGGGCCAGATTTTATTATTGATATATCAGCAGTGGGAACGTGCGCGATTAAGTTTTCAATACTATTTCGATATTTTCAAATTAAATTTGAACAGTATTTATAAAACGTCAATTGCAGTAGAACATTTTACTTTTTTCCTTTGAATAATGTTACCATTTATTTTCAAATGTTCTGAAGCCGATTATTACACAAATATTTTTACCGCACCATTCTGTTTATAGATAAAACGTAAAATATTTCCTATGAAGAAAATGAAATTGTTAAGTCAACAAAAATATCAAAATCGAGATCCTCATTGATAAAAAATCGCCGACGCAAACTTTCCATTCACATAAAAGCATCTTCCTCAACAGTATACACGCACTCGATTAATTGGCCCGATCAACTACTGTGGAGGTCTTCGTCGTCTTTTGACACGTCAACCGTCGGTTTGTCACGGCCTTTGTGCGCCACGCACGACACACACACCCCGTATTGTATTACAGTAGCATATTAGAGGGCCGGGACGTCCCGGGACAGGACAATGGCTTCCTCCTGGGACGAATTAGTCGACCTGAGGAGGGAGCGTCCGCCGCGCGCAACGGGACCATGATAATTTAACGGGGCGCTTAACGGCCGTTCGACTTATTGACGCCATAAGGAAGACCCGAAAATTGTTTAAGGCCGCCTCCGCGATACGTCGGAGGTGCTTTCGGCTGCGTGTAAACGATAACGATTCAATTTATTTTGTGTAATTAAACGGGATGGCGTCGTTGATGCTTTCGATAAGTGCGCGCTGCTGGTTGCGCGATATTGATTTTGTTGTGCTTGTTGTGTTTAATTATGATTTGTTGTGATTAATTTTTATTATCGTTTCATTCTATGATTTTCCTTTTGTATGTTATTCATTATATACACTTGGGTCTGTTTTTATGCGATTTTCAAAAATAATGGAACCTATCCCTCATTGTTCTACAGAGGACAAAGCTTTTTTCATGCGAATGCGTATGAAAAAAATCTAAAATTAACACTAGTGCAAGTTACAACCGTTAAAATGTGAGTGTATAGGGCGATGGGCGAACGGAATTGTTTTTAAATCATTACTTTGGCAAATCAACTTGGTGGAAAAGGCTTTGATACTTTTTCTCAAAATGATGACGATGAATTGCTTGATGGTACTCCCTTGAATTGCGATGATATTATGGGTTTGATTTTACATACATAGCAGCGAAGAAACAGAAAACGATATTGAAGTAAAAGAAACTCCTGCCCCCCTTACTGTAAAGATTATACATACATGAAGCTAGTCAACTTTGCAATAAATTCGAAATCCTATTTATTGTACATGACTCAAATTCTGTCAAATTCAAATTTAATAAAGCAATTCTAAGATAAATATTTATTGTTTTTATTTATATGATTTTTTTATAAACTTGTTTTATGCGACTTTTGGTACATTCTATCACATTGATTTGAAGTTATGCGATTTCTAAAAATAATGGAACCTAACCGTCAGTTTTCTATATAGTTTAAGTCTTTTTTTATGCGACTCCTCGTGGAACGTATCTATCGCATAAAAACAGACCCAAGTGTACTTACATAAAATCTTGAATGTATAAATTTATAATTTTTGCGTTAGGTTCATGAAAATAATGAAATTATCGTATTCATGACATGGTTGCATTTGAAATACGCGAATTTGAGAACAACGGAATAAAATTTAATCTTCTTAAAGGGATTTTCACTCATAAAAATGAAAACGCTCACATACTCGACTACATAGCATGCGAATGACGTAGCAGCATTGCGTTATTACAAATATGACAATTCATACACAAATAAAACCCGCCGAACTAAAACTTTCGAATAAAAATATTTTTATATATTACGTAAAAAACATAAAACGTCGCATAAAACATAGATAGCACGTGTATACATGATGTATGAGGTCGGTCGTACGGATAAGCAAATCTGGCTTCTGAGCGAAATCTCTCGTACGTAATTCCCCGGGGAGTCTGACCACATGCCGCAAGAACACTATTGGGCAAATAAGCACGAATTGAAATTCGGATCGAGCCCTTAATAATACACTCGAACCGCATTTTAGCCGAAAGTCATGAATCAGTAATGCGTAGGCACGCGTGTACTCCCTACGAATTGCCGCGAACTTCCCGGTTGGTTAATACAACGTGAAAAATTGTCCTTTTGTACGGTTCGTTATGGGGAGTCTTAGAATTAGGTTTTTCTTTAAATTTGTCCAATTTCCGCTCAGTGATAAATCATCCGTGTCCGAATGATTTTTTTGTCACCTACATGCTCGGTCGCACCGTATTCAATTTTCCGTCGGGTTTGTGTTGTTCGCTCGGTTCTATCTGTGATTTTTTTCTTGTGTTCCCGTGCGAATTTTCTCTGTTATTTCATTCGTCGTAAATAAAAGAGGGTTGCGAAATATGACAGAAAAATAGGACCGCGAAGCACCTTTTGTGTCGAAGGGTGTTATTGTTCTTCGAAGAAATAATCGGATGCGATGACCCGTCTTCCATGTTACAGCGCTATTATTACTATCGAGCGAAAATATTTTTGTTTATCCGAATGTATCGTCAATAATACGAAATTTAATATTTCGATTCAAACAATATGACGCTATTAACCAGATTAATTAACGTCATAATATAATACACGAGATATTCAGCAATAAATTTCACAATTAAGCCACGGTAGTTAAGCGAAATATATGCGTAGAGTTGTTTCGTTATACTTATACGTACATATAAATTTTGATAGTGGATTATATCATCATGTGGGTTCGTTTATTAAATTCGTAATTTATATATATTAAATTTTCACATTTTTCCTCGGGCTTTAATGCTCGTATCACATGAGCGAATTTGAGATAAATTTGAGCATTACATCGTCATATGTTCGTGAGTATAAAAAATATGTTAAATACGTTCGTGGTTTTGGCATTTAAAACGTTTCGTTATTTTTCCTCGAAAAGCAAAAGCTGTGACGTTTGAAATGTTGTTATCACGTGTACAACGAAAATTACGATTTCATCGGGAAATGAAATTTGTAATTTGAGATCCTCTCGTGCGTGCTTTTTCATATGTATCGATCTTATTTCCTAAACGCGTTAGGTTTGCATCCGGAACAAGATATCTTCATGTACATATAATATAAATATCTATAAATCTTTAATTTATGTGCACAACAGTACATGTTTTGAAGAGCACAGAATATTTTATACGAATCATACATCGGAATATGAAAAATCAAGCTATACGTTGAACAAAGCTTCGGAGAACAATCGTCATGAAAAGTTCGCAAAATATTCGAATTTCATTACGATAAACAAAGGATACGTTTGAGTGTGGAAAACATACGTACCTCGTGAACAAAAAAAAGTTCGTTTAGAAACACGGCATGTTCGTATCTAAATGCGAAAAAGGTCGAGCTCGTTTCGCGGAAAACAAAGAGATAAAAAATAGAGGCGAAAAGGAGGAGCTAGACCGAATACGTCGATGCGTACACTTCTGACGATAAATAATATTGTTTTTGCTCGGTCAAAAAAACCGAACGTGTACTATTTATATGGCGGATTTTCGTTCGCTGTGTTACTACCATCCAGTTGTTCGTCATTAGGTGTGAACCCTCCAGCAGACGGTGTCGAACGGGTTGAACTAATTACTTGTCAGAGTTTCAGATAGTTCTGGCCTCTTCGTGTAATTGCGAACGAGGTATGTCCGAGGAATTCGTGTATTGTCCGAGTTTTTCCGGAAGAACTGTACATTGCCAGATTCTTTCGGGCTTATATAAATTGCTATTAGACTCGGCTCGATGTCCCCTTTTTCAATTAGAACAGGCTAATTTCATTATAATTTCTTTATGACGAACTCGAAATAAACTCCAACAAATCCTTTGCAATTGAGCGGTATGCTTTGAACGGAACGCAAAGAAAGCAAAGCGTATAATTCAGAAACGTATAAGGTCGTAAAGATAAATGTGCGCATAAAAGCTTCTGTAACGAGTAAGTGGCTTTTTAAGGATAAATAATGTAGCAATTTCTGTTGATGTCATTTAAATATATGTACGTGTGTATGCCGCGTGTACAATTGAATGCCACCGCTTTAATTAAATTGCACGTAAAATTTTGTTGGTATTGTGTGTGTACGCGGAATAATTGATTTTTATGCTTCCATGAAATCTCTATTGGATTTTGCATTTTAATTACTAAAATAACATAAAACAGCCTTTTAATTTGGAATATGTCTCGCGTTTTATCAAGGCTTTGCCAGTTGTTAATTAATTAAATTGTCGGGAACTAGATTTATTTTAAAGTTTACTACCACTAGTTGTGATTAAAACTGTTGAAAGGATCAAAAAGAATATTAAAAAACGCTACTGCATTTATTAAATTATTAAAATCCTGCAGCGTGAAATCGGATGAGTGAAAAGCATAATAGACGGTTAATTATATAAAGTTTATAAAGAGAATTTAGCTTCTCATATTTTAGTCAGCGAAATTTACATAAATAGTTTTATAGATATATTAAAATAAATAATCATAGGTTTAGGTTTGTTGAATTTACCAGTTTTAACCGATAAGCATACGAAAAACGATATGTGGTGTAGTAGGTAAATATCATATTTACACATAATCTTGCATCGTTAGCTTGAGACCATTTGATAAGGAACAATTGCAGTATTTACAATAGCTTTTCAGGAAAATTCTCGAACTTTTTTGATAGCATCAGAAAAGCTTTGTTCCACAATAGATTTTATACAAACTGCATATCGGACAACGATTAAAAAAATCTAATTTCACCCAAAGCAATCAAATAATGGAGCGAAAGTGTTACAGCGCCGTTTTTTTCAACTAACCCTTCAGCACTATTTAATCAGAGGCACTATGCTATGGTCTACATTTTGAGTGAGGTGAGCATGGGGTGCGGGCTTTGGGAAAATTGTGTCAGGATTGTAAGGATCCAGGAGTTACATTGGAGTGGGAAGATAAGCGCAAAAGCGAGCGGTTCATTAGTGCGGGTCGCCATTAAAGCAGGTACCGCAAGTTCTCCGGAACACTGGCAAATAAAACTGTTCAAACTTCGCCGCAAATACGGCGGATCCATATGTACTAATATTTTCTGCAGTTTTTAGCGAACGTGGTGATAATTTCTGCATGGAAATTATTATCATTGAAGGGCGCACAGAGTGATTTGTTCCTTTTGTATGTATAAAGAATTTGTAAATTTCGTTCGTCGTTCGTTCGGTCGAAATCGCAATCCGGAAAAGGGTCTCTTTATCTATATCGTTATCTTTTGTAATTTTTAAGTAGGAATGTTTTATCAATAGTCATTTGGGTATTTGAATTTTTACTTAATAATTTTATAGAAGGTATTTCTAAAAACCCTGAATTTTTCAAAAAAAAATAATTCAAAGAAAACTCGTACGAGTGTGCTTTGACGAAGACGAGTTTGTGTGTTCGTTATCGTACTTTGAATGTAAGAAGATTAACGGATTTAATTCTGTTGATCATCGATTGCTAACGTAAACAAATTTCGTCAAAGTAATCACGTAATTTACAACACAAATAAAATAGAAAAAAGCTCCTGTTTGCACACCACCGTGGAAGCTAAGCTTGTGCTCAAGTCAAACAATGAAATTTCCCCTAATACTTGCGCAAACGAAAATTGTGTTCGCCAAGTTAGTTTTGCTCTCAGTGTACGTCTAGATGTTTAGTTTATCCTCGAGTCTTTAGTATTGGGAAGAATTCGGTTTTCCAGGATCCATATAAGAGCTACATGAAAACGCTCAGTTTTCAGATGCAATCCGTTGGATTCAGATTCTCCTCGGCTTGGTTTAGGTTCGTGATTTATGTGCATTAGTAGCTAGTTGGTTTGTATCAGGTGAGCAAAACAGTTTCCGTCTTGTCCTATAAATAATTAATACAAAACGACTCAGATATACTAAATTTTCAGACAATATATGCAATAGAATAGATAAATCAGTTAAATATACAAGTATTTTATGAACTAAGTAAAAAATAATAAATCTTCCAAATTATGAATAAATATACCATCACTAAAGTAATATGCTTTAACTGTATAATTAATGCGTATACGAGTAAGAATTAAAATACGAAACGACTGTAGTATTTCCACCTTTGTTCTATTTCTTCGCTTATTTAAACGCGGCTTTCCAGACGAGAAAAGTTTCCCAGGAAGAGCGCCAGGTTTATATGGCGCTCCGCCATGATGTATATGCAAAATTTTTCTTGTGAAAAATTCATTTTAATACGTTTGCAGCGATACAAATAAGATTTTCATATATGTATACGTATGCGCACACAAACTTATAAAATACCAAATATGGATGTTATGTTAATCTATATGCATATATACGTCGTTACGATTAAGATTTGGAGACGAAAGCCGTTCGCCAATTAAGCAAGTTTAATTGACCGATTCGTTTCGAACTGTAGACATTCGAGATATTTCAGTGAAAATTGTTTTACGATATCGTGCAGAGTAGACGACGGAGAAAATTTAATTTGGTGAACTTTTTATTATGTTTTCCAGATTCTGGCAATTCGCTCTTTCGAATCGCTTTTTCCAAGTTTATTATGGATTTCGATTACGTCACACATACTAGAATTTTGTCGATGTTGGAATATAAATGCGAATTTTCTAGAAGTATCTGCGATAATTTTAAGTCTTATAATTTATTTATTCTAATAAGCAATTGAAACTTAAATAAAATATCAAAAACATTTCGTACTCAATCATCCGAAATAATGACTTGAAAAAGCATGCTTTATGGTGCTTTATAAGGATTCGCGCATTTTAGATGTTGCCCCAGGCGTTGCACTCTTATTTTTCGCCTTTTTTTTACATTACCGTTTTGTAAGAGTATACTCACCTCTCTCCTGCAAGCAACGGGAAAATGGAAATTCCTAGTTTTTCCGAGAAGAAGGTTTTTCCGGCAGCAGTAGCCCAAGCGAGAAACAATTACCTGCCGACCGAGCGCGGCACCGATTATTATTAAATTGTATTTCCTATCTATGTTTTCCTTAATTACTTGCGAACCTTTTGAATACGAAACAATACGACTTAATTTAAACTTTGTACCACAGCCGTCTTGTATTGCATAGATATGTTGTTCGGGCGGAGGTGTCTCACGCGGTACAAAGGACCGAAGGCTTTCTCATGCGTTGAACACTAGAAAAATCTATTTTGCATAGGTAGCTCGGCAAAATTATTTTTTGCAGTATGTATAATGCGGAAAAAGTACGTTCCCTAGCTAGGGGAAAATTACAAATTCGCGTCGGCATTTCCATTTTAAATGTTGCAGTTATGCTGTTTGCGCGAGATTGTCGCCGACTAGCCGGATAAGCCGGCAGAACTTTTTTTATGCTGAAAAACGGATTGTAGAGGAAAATGTACGTGATCAGCGTGCGGCTGATTCAATCAGTCGCTTTTGTTGATTTAACATAGTTTCTGTTTTTTCATTCTGACAATATCGCCATTTCAGTTTCGAGTGGAAAAAAATCAATGTTTCCAACTAACATATTCATACATATTCCTCGATTGAAACTATATTTTTCGGTGTATATTATATTTTAATGTTGAAACTTTATCAAGTATGTAATGAATATTTTTGTGTGTATTATGCCGGCAGAATTGAAATGCTGTGTATTGCATATAATTTCTCGATTTAAATGCAGAATAAATTACGCATATTAATGGTTTTGTTCATCCAAAGAAAAAAAAAACGCTTCAAATGGTTCGGCTCCAGGGTTTGCGATTATACTGTGACTGAGAATTTTCTTGCCTCGTTATTCATAATTTTCTTTAAATGCGTTCATTATAAAGTGTAATATTTTTTATTTGAAAGCATTTTTTCAATAAACTAACGTGCGTTCACGAGAGGTCAGGAAATGTGATTTCCCTTTTGGTATTCGCCCAGTTTCCGAGCACTTTGGCTTAACGATTTTTCCTCGACTGACTTTTTCCCTTTCCTATGAAAGCCAGCGCGCATCATTGACTATCAATCCGAGGCTCGCGAGAGAAAATCGAGAGCGTTTTTCTGTGAGATTTATGCTCGCATAACATATCAGCACGCGAGATTTATTTTTTCCTATCAGCTTCAGCATATCAACCACACTCCCAATAGCCTCCACGTACAATAGTTACAGATACTATCAATCCCTTAATGTTGTGGTTTTCCAATAAAAAATATTCGTAAATAAAAATATATTGCTTTATCAAATCGATCACGATGACTGAAAATTCTCTATATATGAACCATTTTTTGCGACGAACAATACATTTGGTCGTTCGGTCCGGTCGTACATATTGACGAATAAATCCGGTACGCAATTCGGTTTCGTCGAATTTACGACCTCAAAACAAATTGGAGACGTGATTCACTTGAATTTCATGCAATGTGTTTGTTTTAAAAGTGTAAGCGCCGTTACTTAACGCTCGGCCGTTTAAAGAAAGCCTCCGCTTCGGAATACAAATAGGCTTTGACCGGAGGGCGTGGAGGTCGCATTTTACGATTTAAAATCCTCATAATCCTTTACGATCCGTTTTTGTCACCCAAGGCCGTCCTTTTTTTCCCGGCAATAATGGGGATTAAAATATAATAATATTCACGAGGGCGGAATCAAAGCTGACATATTATTATCTGTTTAATTCCGCATGTATTTTTTATTTGTTTCGGGACTTAGATTGATGCTTAACATTATTAGTAGGGGTTAGTGGTTGTTGGCTTTTCGTGTCAGGGTCGTAGTTGCAAGTATTGAACATTTTCCGATATATAATCGACCTCAGCACACATAATACGCCTTTTGGTAATAATTCACGTAAATCGGTCGTTGGTCAAATGGGGGAAAAAACATGTACATATTGACAGGTTACGTTTGATAAAGTAATCATTCTTGCTTCGAAGTCACGTACTTGTTTTATATTTATGAGCTCGTTTCCTATCTGTAATTTTGGTTCGTTGTGAATTATATTTGATTTTGGATGATGTTTTGAGAATGTCTGCACTTTCATCGCCGAAGGGAAATTTGGTATGGAGGGATTTGTGCATGGGAGCATTTGCATATTCATGACGCGTTATTTACGGAGCACTAGGTGCAATGGCGCACATTGTGCATTCAAATCACCCGCAGAGCTTTCAGCTCTCTTCCTATAAGAATCGCTCATTTAAAAAAATAAATGTGTATTTTTAGAATGAGGCCTCATTTGCCGGAAATAAGCATTATATGAAATAATTCGTTTTTATTTTTAGTTCAATTACTAGATTATATAGTATTTTTTTCTCAGTGTCATTATCTTATGCATTCTGTACTGCATTTCTACTTCAGTTTTCCTTGATTTTCCCCAGTGGTATATTATTTCATTTTTGATTTGATTAGTATCTGCAGAGAGCTTCTCGACACGTAATGATAGCGTTGTATTGTATCTATAACTTGAAATTATGAAAGTCGATCCTCAAAGGAATCGTTTGTTGTTGACTATTTTTCTTTTCCTTTATTTTTATTCTTCCGTCTGATTATTGGCAAGAAAAAGGCTAGAGAGCTCTAATATCACTGAAATTGATCTTGGCGTCTTAAAGCGTATCAAAAAAGGAAAAATAACATATTTTCTACATTTCATACGCCCGGTTAATCTTTGTTGAAAACATAAAGAAAAAGCTCGAGTTGAACCGATTGTTCGTGAAGAACGCGATTTATTACGACGTTGAAAATTTTACAGGTCTTTCACGGTCGCTCGTAAAGAACTGCTCAAATATTTATCAGCTCACGGTATTCAAATTCGTTTTCGGGTATTTTTGGAGAATTTCAAGTTAAAATATAATTTCCTTTCGATCTAACTTTCGACTCGCAAATAATCAATGAAGGATTTGGACGCAAAGTTTGGTAATTTACTTTCCATCAAATAACACAGGTTATTTAAATAAATACAATTTCGTCGTTTCCGTGCTTTATCTAAAAGTTTATATTATTTACTAAAAAAAAATCATTTATTGATTTTGGTGAATATGTGAACGTATCTTACCACTATTTTGTAACTGGAGATTTGTTGTTCATTTTATACAAATCACAATTAAAAAATGCAAAATATAAAAAAATAAAGGTATTCAAATGCAAATGAATTGTAAATAATAAACAAATATAAATTTCAGAAAAAAAACAGTTAAACCAATACTGTTGAAAAAAAAAAGAAACTGGAAAAACCCAAGAAGGGTGTATTTATTTGCTACTAGGAAATTTCATTAGAAGAGTACAGATAAGAATAAGGCGCAATATAAATAAGATCCTTTCAGACGAAAAATAAAACACGGTTTTTAATTATTAAAGCTTTCTGGTAAAAGCTCTCAAGTCCTATGAGAACGCTTTGCTTTCAGTGTATGGCTTCATTGTTTTAGTGACTTAGTTCTCAAGCGAATCGTTCGCAACTTCAAAGAAGCCTCGATGTTCGAAGTAATTCCAAAGAGAAACAATTTTACAGCATTCATTGATTCGTTCTAATATTATTTATTAAGCAGCTTCATTATAATTTTATAAGTGATCGACGTTTACTTCGATAATGTTTATTTTGAATAACTCCCTTGAGCTGTTACATACAAAGCAACGTAAAGCCGAACCAATTCAAATGAACATTCGTTTGCCATAAAGAGCTCTAAATTGCAATTAATGGTACATTGATCAAAGAGAACGCCGCAACACGGTCAGCACAGTTTCAAATTAAAGCGTTGTATTGTGTGACGCAATACGGCATCTATCTGCGTATCTTGTTCATTATAGAATACCAATTTATATTGTCTTTATCAGGAATAATAATATGTAGATTAAAAAAATCACTGATAACAATGTACAACTCACTTGACTTGCTGAAGTAGCTTATTTTCTTTACGTGTAAATAAATTTTAATGGTTATTTTTCGCATGAATTGTTTATGTATGTGGTTACAGTAGTCGATTGAAGACAAATCGAGGGGAATGAAAGAAAGTGTCCATTTCGAATTTGAGGCACGGATTTTCACCAACGTTTGTATCTACCCTTTATATGTCGGTTTCGTTCTATATACACACGGACCAATATTCGACCGTGCGAATAGTACAAGGACACGTTTCTAGGACACCAGAGGTTTCCAAAAAATATATTTCTCTTATTGAAAAACTTTTTTTTATATCGAAAAAATAATAATTTAAGTAATTGGAATTCCGATCGTAGTATTCAATAAAAATAAATAATAACCATCGTGCTATTGTTATCGATCGAATATATCGCATCTGCCAAAAGAAAATATCTGATGAATGACATATAAATATTCAATCGAGACGAAGGTCGTCCCCCGAAATAAGAATGGGATTTGTCAGTTGGCTTTCATCGTAATGTATTATATTTTATTCACATATACGATATAATAATAACATATTCGAGGAGAGTTCGATGCGGCATTCTGTTGGAAATAAATATATCTTGACCACCTTTGCCTTGGGGCTATCAGGTAAAAAGGCCAAAAATTTCCACAAAACTTGTCACGAAAAATCGTGAGAAAATAGAAGCTTATTCCTTTCGCATATACACACTAGTTTGAAATAATAAATATACGAAGCGAACTTTTTCAATTTGCTTGCGGCAAATTTTCCTATTGAAAATAGAAAAAAGTTCAGTATTGAATTTTTTGCATACTGTGCTTATTTGTACATTCAGACGTGACTATATATTTTTTTTAGAAAGAAACAAACAGGTGACTCTAGAGTCAAACGCTTTGTCTGAAAATGACGTCTCTGTTATGCATGCGCTGCATTTCGCATGGTAATTGTCAAAAGGATTCTTTTCTATGCTGTGAACGTCAATTTAAATATTTTCCACAATTTTATATAGAACACAAAATATTAAAATACGAGAAAATGTCATGTTTTTACTTTGTCTAAATTTTTTTAATGATACAAACGACTCGTCTCTGAAACACTGACCATTGTTCCGATTTATTTTTCAAATAACCTTACACAAAACCAACTACAAACTGTGCAAGCATCAATTACTTCACAAACAAAACAAAACAAAACAAAATAAAACGAACAAGAGCCTTCGCGCTCCGCGGGTAATACACGGATTAATCGCAGCTCGCGAAAGCCTTCTACCCGTCCTGAGTTGCATTAATTGTGGAGCCATTCATTAGAGGTTGTCAAGTGGTACCCTCTCATCCTGACCGGCTTCCAAAGTGCTTCCATAATTACAAGAGACACATACACACACCGCAACCTTGCTACATATCCGCGAATGGTACTTTTGCTATATCTATGATGCACTTCACGTTGCACTCTCGATTGCTTCGATGCATCGATACACCGTATATTCCTCGGTGGATTCCACGTAGAACTTGCACCGATAGGGATTCTCATGAATCTGTTGTTGAAAACATGGATCGGTTGTATAGGGTTAGGTTTGGAATTTTCGAATTGAAATTTTTTCAATCTTTCTTCATACAATGCATATAACTATTATAATATACTGTTTTGTTTTTTTTCGATTTCGTTTTTCATTATTTTTCAGTAATGTAATATGTATTTATCTATAAAAAATAAGCTTTGAAATACCTGACATGTTGAGATATCCATCTGAATATAAATTGAACAATTTTTTTTTTCTTTAAGAAACCGATGTCTTAACTCAATTTGGTTTATCTATTGTTACCTAAGTAGACTGATTGTTATATACTAGAACGTATATGTAATACTTGTAACGGTGAGTTACCTTCTCTGTAGTATAAATATTTTTAAGGATTCCGTCGCGTAAAAGGAATTCGTAGAAATTTTATGCGACTTTTTTTCACATTCGTTCCA
The DNA here is from genome assembly GCA_009617725.1 of Hydropsyche tenuis. Classification (NCBI taxonomy): domain Eukaryota; kingdom Metazoa; phylum Arthropoda; class Insecta; order Trichoptera; family Hydropsychidae; genus Hydropsyche; species Hydropsyche tenuis. The sequence continues at coordinate 420,600 of VTON01000011.1, read as the reverse complement.
ATGAATGGACGTGCAAATATAAAAATGCGGTTCGTATAGCGACCGTATTGAGTGCAAAGAGTGTTTTGAGTGCATGTACATTAGCGTAAATCGCGTATTGTGTTTCCTTAAAATAGGTCAAACAAATGTTTTTTCAGAACATATACACGTACATATACTGAAAGAAACAAAAACTGCAAGCTCTGAAAACATAATGCTGAAACGTGACGACTCACCGACTAGTTCGACGAAGAAAATATCCTCATTAAACCGAAGATCGTTAAAATAATTGTTATGAGACGATAATTTGAAATCAAGAGTGTTTTGACCTGATTTCATAACGGCGAACACGTCGCATGCTTTCATTTAGCGCCCAATGATATTGAGCTCTCTTTATAGTTGTTTTGATGTTTGTAATATCGTGTATCGTTAAAAAATAACTATCGTTTTATTAGTAATATAAAATCTCAACGTGGAAAAAGGAATATCTCGCGCCAATAAATGCTTTCTACCTCGGGAAAATTTCAACTTTTCCCGCGGGAAAAATTCGAAGAACGACGCGCACAATAAAACGAATACAATATTCCGCGATAAAACGTAGTAAATGTAGTGGATATTTCGGGATAGGGGGCTGTTATATCACTTAGGCTTTTAATACTGTCGTTATCGTCCTAGTACTCAAAGGGATGATTTATTTTATTGGATTCTTCCGCGGCAATAAGTCATCATATCTGACTTGACCGAGATTTTCCCATGGATTGGCGGTGAAATTTCTAGCTCTACGTGTAATATACATAGAACATTATTTCAGAGATATTATATTATTAAATAATTTCTACATAAATAATTATTTTATTGATAATATAATATGATCGAAAATATTTCGAATATTAATATTTATAAACTTGCTTTATTGGGAAAATTATAACTTGATTACATCAAATCAAATAATATTGGATACGAATATCGTGTTAAATATATTCTGAATGTAGGCTCTTAATATATCTTAATGTGAATGATGATGGATATCGAACAATAAACGCCTATAACGATTATATTATATTTAGCGAGCAACGAAAATATATTGGTTTTTCTTCGCGCAATTAATCTTTTGCGGGTGGAAAAATCTGAATCGTTAAATTCTTTTCTTTTTTTTCGGTCGGTCTTTCCAATTATTCTCGACAATTCGCGGCAATTACATTCAATCCCGCCTCCCCAGCACCGCAGGGACGAAGAATGGCTCACAACAATAAAAAATATCGCACACTTATACACACAACACAAACGACTTTGTTGTTTTGTCAAATTCAGAAATTGTTTCGCCGTTTGCGGGGCGGGGAGGCCGGTGTTTTAATGCGAAATTCCGTTTTTAACGAACGGCCTCGTCGCGCGAAACCTTACACTCGGAAGGCTTTGGCGCCGACGGTAGGTTCGTTTTAAAATTTAAATTTAATCTGTGCGAAGCTTTGTTATTGTCGCCGTTGTAAATTTTATCGGATTTTGTTGTCTTCGTCGTATACGCACGACTGACGGGCGCCTTTAAAATCAACGCGGTGTCTTCGTGTGTGTTTCGAAGATTTTATCCTTTCATACGCGCAAAAGTATTGTACGATAAATAAAAACATCGGCGAAAACAGTCCGCGTTGCCGCAATATTGAATAAAAATTGAACGGGCGTAGTAAAAACATCCGCAAAAGAAAATAAATGTTCGACCTCACATTATACGAAGTCGATGGATTAAAGTTTTTGCCTCGACAACGGTGACGTACTGGATCTGAATATAATATTTATTCGTGCGAAAAAATCCATCCCTAACTTTCAGCAAGATTGTATTTTTATTACATATATACCGCGAATGCGTATTTATATTCTTTTGCTATTTTATTTCTTTATTACGTTTAGATTTTGCGGCCGGGTACGAATACGCTATACATACGTTGACGCAAGTTCTTGTAAGGGTTTTCCTTTTGTCTTAATTAAGGTTATTATTCGGCGAACGTAATTACGTAGCGGCTGGGCTGTTGGGCATTTTTTTTTCGAAACGCGAGCTTTGAGGCCAACGAATCTTAGCATCCGGAATAATTAAAACAAAGGGGGCTAATCTTATCACGTGTATATATACACCGGCCGACACTAACCCGACTTTTCTCAGATTAAGCGAGATGTTCCCGAAGGATAAGCCGAAGAAAGCAAAGGAAAATTGCAATTATCCTTACGGTGGAAAAATTCGCACGACACGTCTGATATACATTGCGATTAAAACGAAACTCTATTTCAATATTATTCAACAGGCAAAATTACATGAATTTAATCGCGTGAAAATAGATGATTTAGTTTTTTTATCTCTTTGCTTTATATATATTTTTGTGATATTGTAAACAAAAAAATATTAAGCAATTTGAGGAAAATGAAATCATGGGCGGGTTCACGCAAGCTAAACCTCCGAGGCCAACTCAATAAAAATATAGCAGTGTTATTATAGAATAAACTGCTAACATGGTTGTTTTCCGCAAACGCGTAAACATTGCTAGGACTCTGGGGCAACTGCTCTACGGTCAAATTTATAAGTAAAAATATTCGGCGCCAAAACACAACAACCGCAAAATCCCTTGGGAATGACCGAGCTAGCAAAGTTTCCCCAGAAACTACAAAGTTCCCTCTCGTATCGTAATAATTTCACATTGATCGATATGAGCTCTCACCCTCGTATCCCTTTCTCTTGTTTCGACAAAGACCCGAAATCTATTTATCATATAAAGATACGCGAGTTTTCGTCATTGTGTCGATCGATCAAATTACTCAAGCCGAACTTTTAATAAGAGTTTGTTGGAAAGCTTGAAACTTTTTTCGCAGTATTATGACGATGGATAAATATGAACTTAATTAAATGAACATGATATTATAAACTTTTGAAATGTAGACGATTTGTTTTATCGAATTACATAATCTGTATTTCTATATTTATTTACCGTAAAAGAACTTTTATCCGGAAAGTTAAATATGAAATATGTTTTTCTTGATGTTCAATGATTTTTTTTTTGTTGCAGGTAAGAGTTTCAAAATTTTCTCATTTGATTCATCGGTAACATAGAGGTAACTTATAATTCATTTTTATATCATATGATTTAAATGAAAAATTTTCGTTTGAAGCTCTAAGCGAATTCAAAGTGTCATCAAAAATGATTGACACAAAAAAGGTCTCACCAATTAAAATGATAAAGTGGTGTTTGTACAGTGTGCCTGATTGGATTTCTGTACGAAAGTTACTCTTGTCCTCTAATGATCGATGAGCTTAGAACATCTTGTTTGACTTATTTTATTACCGTCCATCCTGTAACCATTTCATAGTGAAACACTCTCCCAAAAGAACTGTCATTTATGAATATAATAGTCAACTTTCGTATACGATAAAGCCTTTCACATTAAGGTTACATTTAATTTTTGTGTCGTCAAGGTTTTTATGTGCGCTAATAACGGTAACGAGTCGGATGCGGTAATAATACTAGTAGAAAACCGTATTATGTCGTGTAAAGCTTTCACCAATATTTCGCCCACTCGTCAAAGCTCTCTCCTTTATTGGGTTTTCCTTTATAAAATTATCGCATGCGTATATATATACACGATAAATATATATAGGAGTGCTGAGATTGAATTCATTCATTCCGTTAATGAATGGGAGCCGAACTTTATGGTGTTGTGTGTTTCGTTAACGCGATTCCCGCTACGCGTTCGTAGATAGATATTACCAAATTGATGAACTCCATTTGGAAAGCGATAAAACTGTTATGTTTTTGTTCATTCGCGAATGTAATAAAGTATATATTTTTCTCGGTGGGTTTTTTTCTTTGGATTACATTATTTCAATAATTTCAGGTATATTCCAGTTTCAGTAACATAAAAACGCATTAGCCTTAGTAAAGGGTCTTCGTTAGGTCGGCCGAGTAGCTCGTTCGTGTATAAAGTTTCGACTCGTTGCCTGAGTTCGGGGGTCTTCATTTTGTGTCCAAAGTTGAAGTTCGTTTGTCTCGATGCTGTAGTTTCTCAATCACTATCTGGAAACTGTGGTCGCTAGGACCTCGAGGGCCATTCGGTGCTCAAAACGAGCGTGCCGGCAAATAAAATACTACGTCTGATAGAAACTTTTGCCGACATTTCGTGTACATTTGAAATTCGCATTGATTTGTATTTTTTTCCTTTCAACATATTTTTTTTAAGAAAAGTTCCCCTTAGGCGATTGAATATTTAATATACTTGGAATCTGGAATATTGAAGAAAGTACGTATATTTTTGAATATATTTTTTTATCTTATAAAAATTACTATGTAATTAAAAACCTTTTTATTTTTTTTCTGAAAATCTTCCAGATATTAAACAAACTCTAAAGAATATTAAATACTTGCACTAACCAATGTATATTTCAATATTTTTGTAAGTAGACCTAAAGTGGTTTAATTTCCTGTCGTTTTTTTTTTTAACGCTGACCTCTATCTATTCTTTCGAGCTTTGTTATGATAATGTTTCGCCATCTCATTTAAATTTAAATTTTACTCTTTCATCTTACGAAAATGAATATACAGTTGTATTATAAAATATGAATAAAAAATTATCAAACGTATAAATTAATGTAAAGAGTTCATTGCATACAAAATATCTATATTATTCAGAAAAGGAAAAAGTCTACGTTTGCACATTAGCTATTCAAATACTAAACACTTTGCGTTTATTTTCTAACAATACATACATATAAAAGTTTAGTTTTTATATACTTTATTATTTAGTTGAATATAAATTGGTTTTATTATTATTATACGCTATATTTATTTTCATTGATATTAAAAGTTACTATTATATTGATTTCATCTAAAATAAATTTTTATAATCTAACAGCATATCAAATGAATTAACAGTACGTGATTAAGTCTATAATAGATTAACGGATACATTGAAAGGACAAACTCATTGGATTTCCCATGAAATTTATTAACCATTATGATATAGGATATCGCATTTAGATCACGGTCCTGTCCGAGAATCCGCATTAGTTACCATCTCAAGTATGCGCACTTTGTCGGACGTTCAAAGTGTTAATTCAGGCGCCGAACGGAATCCTAAGCAAATACCAATGGAGGTTTTGAGAAACGCTCAATCAACAAAGTTTTCGTGCAAAATTCAACCGGATCGTCGTCTCCGCTAATTTTAAACCCTTCTCTAAATATAATGAACGCCGAACCTCGCTCCGCTTAATCCGCGTTTGACGGCCACTATTACACTCTACGCACTGGCACTCATCATTAATAATAGACGAAGTGTGCAATTCTCGCGCGGAAAATCTCTCGTTTGCCAGAAATCGCGAAAGAGGCCGACTTTTGGCGAACGCGGCGTGCACTTGCCAAGTGCATCGTTCGGTGCAACGGTCGTCGGTCGCGTACCGAATCCATGCCGATTTCGATTATCGAAGTTGTGCGGTTTGCGGTGTGTATGTGCGTTGTTGAAGCAATTTCGATTTTGTTGAACGTGCTTTGTTTCGATTTATCAGCGTGTTTGCGAATGTATCACATCACCGCGAATTTTGTGTAATCAGTTTTTAACGCAACGCTAGAGTTTTTAATGAGTTATGTGGCTGTTTCAAATTTATCCGAAGCTTTTCACGTACATTTTGTTTGTTCGACGTGAAATTTAAAATTGATGCAACTAAGTAATAATTGGAATTTTCATTGTGAAAATTTCATCGAATTTTATATAAACTATTTAATCAAGGTTAGGTGCAGATTACAGATTTTTTGTCGGCCAATAGTTTGGTCGGGTTCTTAATCAGTATGGAGATGTGTGCAAGTGCAAAAATTATAAAGATTCGGTAACGACCGATAAATAATTTTGATAGGCTACACGATTGTCTTCAAACTAATCTATCGGTAAATTATTGGCTGACTTAGTATGGCACTCTATCACGCATGCACACCAGCCGATTGTTTAATCAGTCGACTCGACAATTTTGTACTGACTGCTTACAAACTAGCAGTCGAGAACTCTATCGTTCGAAAGCAAACTTTTGGTTGACTTGCGCATTCACCACCAACCCGACTTTTTGGTTAGCCCAGTGTGCGCGTTAGCAGCCCTACCCGACCAAACTGTCAGACAGACAAAAAAATCTGTAGTCTGCGCCCAACCTAAATGTAACAATATATATAAACTTTGACAACTCAAAACAAAATCGCAAATCATCCCCCGCTTAAACTTCCAATTACAATCGGCTTTTTGTAAAAAAGAGCACACTTCGCAGGAGCCTCCGGTACATACATGACCTATCCGGAAAGCGAGCGGTGAATGGAGGAGTTTCCGCGGCCTACCCACCCCCTCTTCTACGGGGGTTCCACCCCAGCACCCCCGAGGGGGCGGAGGCTCTTTTCGGGGGCTTCCCGCCACCCGCGGCCCGGGCCCCCGGCGCATGCGCGCCCCCGTCCAGGTACTCGCGCGCACGCAGCCTCCGGAGGCTGCAGTGGTGCCCGCCGGGCGCGCCCCGACCCGGGCCCCCGCCCCACCCTGGCGCTACGCCCCCGGGCCCCCTTTCGGTGTGGGGCGCGCACACGCGGACGTCCGCGTACATGTACTCAGGGCTGCGGAGACGGAGTCGTGGGTTCGGAGGGAATGGAGTTATGTCGTCGGAGTCGGTGTCGGATGTCTGATAAGCGGGGAAAGTTGGGAATTTTATGTTATGATGTTTATGTTCCGGTAAATCTGGGAATTTGATATTTGTGTAGTGTGAAAAGTATTAGAGATTGAGTTGTATTTAGTTTTGAATGGCAACAAATTATTTGGTCAGAATTTAATTCATAGTCTGAATAAAATTGAGTAAACGGTCAGAATAAAATGTTAAATTGTCAGAATAAAATGTTAAATGGTCAGAATAAAATGTTAAATGGTCAGAATAAAATGTTAAATGGTCAGAATGTGACAGTCGATAAATGGTCAAAATTACAATCCTTACAGAAAAACTGAACGTGGGGGTTGGGCCAAACGCCGCATTTCTCAGTCAGGGAAAACTAAACGCACTTATTTAATGCCGCACGTCTCAGTCAAAAGTCTGAACGTATTTATTACTAAACGCGTGTTTAGGTTAGGTTAGGTTAGGCTAGCGTTTTTTGGGTCACATTTACTGAACGTATCTTATTCAATCAGATATTCAGATCGAAAATATTTTATAAGTCTCTATCGTAAAAGTTTCCAACCAGCTATCAAACTGTGAATAAGTATTGGTGCATGTACGTGTATAAACATGTTTCTGAGGTGCCAACTTAAATTCGTATGTATGCTAAAGATCACCTTTATCAAATTCTGACCCATGTATTCTGACCAATATAATATAAATTCTGACCAATGTAATAAAAATTCTGACCATTTAATATTTATTCCGACCACAAAATTCTGACCCATGTATTCTGACCAATATAATATAAATTCTGACCAATATAATATAAATTCTGACCAATGTAATAAAAATTCTGATAAATGAATTAAATATTCTGACCAAAACGTATTAAAATTCTGACCCGAAAAATACACGCCGTTTTGAATCATTAGGGAATGAGAGGGTTGCAATTTGAAGAATTAGAGAAGGATATTTGAAACTTTTGAAAAGTCTCTTAAACTTTTTTGTTGACTTTGTTCTAATTAGTTTTGAATTCAGAACGGGAATTAGTTATTTTTTAATTCACATCGAAATAAAATTGTTTCAAATTTAGAAAAAAAAAATTAAAAGTTTCATAAATTTAAATAAATTGTTTTATTAATTTGAATTTCAACAGGATTCGTGTCATATATTTGAATGATATATTGAAATAATTATAAGAAGTTGTTTTTATGAGTTCTATAATTCCATTAAATTTTTGGAAAATTTTAGCCAAAATTAGAATTTTGCGTGTAAAGACTACAGCCCTGAAGAATACCCCGTTCTGGGCGTAACAATAATTTTGACGTGTGGAAAGCGATTGTATCAGACGCCGGGGACGTGGGAATCCCGCTGAAGGTTTTCTTCGTGTGTGTGTGTGTTCGTTATATTATGCGCGAGTATTATACGTTTTTTTTTTTGCTTTTTTCAGCTCTGCCGGGGGGTACACGTGTAAAATAGTGAGGGTTTTTTCGCCGGCTTTGCTCCGTATGACCTGTGACCTGAATCAGAGGCGCTCAACTTTTTTGTCGGTTTTGCAATGATAGATGTATGAAAACGAGTTGAGGTATGAACAGTTGAAAGTACTCGAAAAATATTGTTTCGCTGCTCTTCGCACTTTTTTGTAGAATCAGCGAAGTTTCTTAATAGAAATTTCGGTCTTTCTTCGACGTCGAAGAGAAAGTTCGATGCTTGTTTACTTTGTTATAAGTATAAAATTATAAAGGAATGTGCCATTGAAACTTTGCAACATACCGAGTCATATATGTATAATATATCCGATCAAACTACTTATATTTCAAAACATTTTTTTAAAACAAATCAACGTACAAATTTCAATATTTATAACATACAAAAAAATCGATTTTCCCAAAAAAATCTAATATTAAATTTTAATTTCCACCCTCAAACAACATTATTCCCAGCATCGCTTTAATAAGAACTCAAACAACCTTCCACCCTTTACAACCGACCCTCGCTTCTAACCCAACATCCAACTAAACCGAATCCTAGAAACGCCCCCATCAAAATTCCGCGGCCTTCTACCACCCAAGACGACACCATAAAAGAATTTTCACAAACCACCCCCTTACACTCGAGGACGTCCCGTTAAGCCGCTAGTTGGCTCCCCGCGGTACATTTTGGCGGGCGGCCGTTTAACCCCGCGGTACATTTTGGCGGGCGGCCGTTTAACCCCGCGGAGTGGGTGGCCACGCACCCCCCCGGAGGCTGCCGGCACATAATGGCCGAGTATTGTTGTATTAATAAACGGGGTGTGTGTTCGTGCTGGTCAGGTGCTCGGGGATGTTAAGGGATCGGGGATGTTGAGGGATTGGGTGTTTCGGGAAGTTAATGCGGCTGTGTATATTGATGCGGTCGTGATCGGAAGTTTTTGTGGTTTGACTAAGTAGTGATTTTGTTTGGGTTATATTTTTGAAATTGTGTGTTCGTGCTGGTCAGGTGTTCGGGGATGTTGAGGGATTGGGTGTTTCGGGAAGTTAACGCGGCTGTGTATATTGATGCGGTCGTGATCGGAAGTTTTTGTGTTTTGACTAACAAGGAGAAGCTCCTAGATGGGAATTGAATTTATTAATGAAAATTTTTTTTTTCAATAGATTACCTTTATTGTATCGATATGGCATAGTATAAAAGCGCGCTATCGAGCCAATTTAATTATAAACGGCATTAAAGTTTTGATGTTTCGCTTGTAAGTAGTGATTTTATTTGTGTTATATTTTTTTAAATGGTCTATTTTGGGTTTTGTTGAATGATACAATAAAAGTTGAGCGGGTTGTGGGGTGTTCAGTGGATAGATGAGATCACGTATTGTAGGTCTGAGGTCGTTTAGCTAGGGGTAGTTCCAGTGTGCATTTGCTTGATAATTACCTTTCTCTTATCTTTACGTAGTGGACACACATTTGTGGAAATGTCCTAGTTTCTAATGGTTTTTAATGGAAGGTCTTGTCCTAGGTTGGACGTTATGGTTGCATATTATCATTATATCTATACTATTATAAAACTGAAAGTCCCCCTGTCTGTCTGTCTGAGACGCTTTTTTTTTAATTAAAGTTTGTCCTTTATACAAACTGTGACGAAACCACCTAGAACGTCGAAACCTTCTCAAATACCTTAAAAAATAATCCTTTAGTGACTGGCGTACTTTAGAATCTCGAAAAAGGCCGAATTAAATTACGCAAAAAATGAATTAATTGAAAATTTTTCGGAAATTAGTAGGCGCCCCTTTGATTTTTTTTCCGATATTTTTTCACTATTGGGGTTATTTCAATGGCGGAATATCTTGCTATGGATCCCTAAGCGACGATCTATTTCGTGTTTCGGACGGGAATGCGATATTCATCGAAATATTTGAGATCCAATGAAATGAAATACGCGAAAAATTCGTTTTGTACGCCAAAAACGGTCTTTCGGCCAAATCTGCCAAATAAGGCCCGACGCCATTTAATTTTGTTCAAATATAAATTAGTATGGAAAAATATGGTGAGCGAAAAATGTATCTATCGACATATAAATAAGTCATAGAATCCTAACCAATAGTTTTTTCACATTAATTTATCGCGTCGATTTATCGATTTACCGAATCATACGAATGTCAAACTGTGTAGTTGATTTTTTTTATTTATTTTTTTTTTTTCAATTTTTTTCAAACTTTTTTTATAAAGTTTTAATGATTTTTTTTTTCAATATTACTATATTTAAGCGTGCGATTCTCAAACTTTTTTATAAAGTTTTAATGATTTTTTTTTTATTTCAATATTTTCGCAATACGAAGTCAAATATCGATTTCTTTTTAGATTTCGATTAAATAAATAATATTAAAATAATAAATATTTTCAAGATACGTTTTTTTCGATAAATAATTTTTTTTCGTTTTAACAAAAAGCCTGCGATCCTCAAACTTTTTTTATGAAGTTTAGTGGATTTGGGTGTGTAGCCAGGGCGAGCCGGTACGCCCGAAGGGCTTACCCACTAGCGTTGAGGTATAATATAAAATCGTGCAATCCTCAAACTTTTTATAAAGTTATAATGATTTTTTTTCATTTCTATATTTAAGCGTGCGGTTCTCAAACTTTTTTATAAATTTTTATAATTTTTTTTTAGGTTTCGTTTCAATAAATGATAATAAAATAATAAATGTTTTCAAAATACGTTTTTTTCGATAAATCATTTTTTTCAAATTTTAAATCGATATTAATTTCTACAACTCAATATTAGTGGGTGTGGAGTGTAGCCAGGGGCGCCAAGGTCCTAGCGTGAGGACTGGCGCAGCCAGTCCGAATACGCTAGTTGTATAATAAAAATACACTAAAACTTATACGATAATACTCATACTTAACGTATTTAGTATACTTTGAAATAGTATAGAAACTTTTTGATTATATTAGAAAAAAAATGTTTGAATATTTTATGATATGTAAAAGATTCATTTTAACTGTGTAAATATTTTTTGTTTTCATATTATGTAAATAATATACTTATTTGAAATTTGAATATGGATCAAATTTTCTTAGTATTAAAACTACACTCTAATACTTAAAAGTCAAACACAAAATAAAATATGAATTAGAAATGGATTTTTTACGCAAAAATAAATATAACTACAAATTAATATTTTTCACGTAACAACGTTTCAAAAAGCCAAAATTTTCCCAACATTGACCACCTCTGTCACAAATCCTCACATCACTCCGAAAAAATAATTCGATTTAATACACCGCTTTAAATCAAACTAATCTTCGATTCCGTCCAATAAAAAAACTTTCGTTTCACTTAAAAAACCCGAAAAAAGTTCTCAGCTCTCCCTAGCCTCCGCGGCCCGAATCCAATCCGGGGATTGTCTCGGCCGTTCGCCAAGATTGGCAACCTGACAATCGTCAATATTCAGATGATTTTTTCAGCCCAGGTCACTCGAAATCGGCCGTTTCCGAGATAAAAATTGAGAATCGGCCCGCACGTGGGGGCCAAAGGGTGGGCCTATAAAAAGAGCGCTCTCTCGCCTTTCGGATTCGTTCGCTCTTTTTTGCCGCCTTTTTTTTATTTTTAATATACATTTTTTATCCGCGTTAGCGAAATCGTATAAGCGAATTTTTCGATGCGATTTCGGGCCGTCGAATATGGGGGTTCGTTCTGATTTTTGATTTTATTAAATGTGATTTTTTTGTATGTGTATTGTCGATTTTTTTTCGTAATTTGGGTATTGAATATGGATATTTCGTTTGAATATCAATTTCGGTAATTGGAAAATGTATCAAAAAAATGAAAGGAAATCGTTCGGATTGGGTGGAATTTCTTCGAATTTTATTTATAATAATATCCGACGAATTTGTGATTCGATATATTTTGTGTTATATCATCGATTCACTTAAACTATTAACATTACGTACTGATATTTAATTTTATTCTTATGAAAATTATAAAGGTAAATTTTTTAATAAAATTAATTTTATGAAAAGTTGAAATCAATAATTAACATCGAACGTTTCGAAAAAGATCCGACCAAAGCTTAGTTTAAGATCTTTGAAAAAGAAAAAAATTAAAGAAATTTTCATATTCTCCCTGATATGATAAAGCTTACGTTGTTCATTTTTGAGCTATAAAATTTTAAAAGCCAATTAAACTTTCAAGTTATCGTTTTCAAAATTTAAAATTGAAATATTTTCACGTCGATAAGTTTTCTTCAATGAATAAAAGTCCATTAGGAAATAAATTTTAATGTATATATAAGTTGAGTCTGAAAATTTTCAGTACGATTTCAATTGTAATTTTAGCCATCTTTTTTAATGTAATCCATCAACACGAAAATCCCTTTCTTTAAGAAGCTTTTGCTCTTTTTTTTTCAATAATTACCGCGAATTTCATGAACATTACGTAATTCGAAAAAGGTATATGTATATTATAAATATATACATAGTTGTATCTTATATTTTATTCATTACTTTAATTCAAATTATTCTTCTCATTCAAGGCTTTTTCTTGAGCTTTTCGCTTCAAATAAAAATTCATTAATGAATGATACGAGATGGTTTTTAAGATATCATTTATTGAATTGTAGAAATAAATAATTTAAATAAAAGTTTTAGATTATTTAATTTATGGTATTTTATAATATAAAGCTGAATTGGAACGTTGGTAATAAAATTGAAAAAAATGACATAACATGATATAAAATAATGCCAGGAAAATTCGGAAAATTGCACTAATATTACGTGAAATGATTGTATTATTTTTCGGGTAGAGTTATATAGAAAACATAAATGAAACCCAATATTAGATATCCCGCGGTGTACAAAGATTTTTTTAATACGCTTCATATTGGATTCTTCTCTATAATATTTTCCAACCATCCATTACGATCATAAACGCTTTCCCCCATCAATACTTCCCAAAACCCAAAACAAAAAAAATCAACCAACTGACCTACAAAAAATTCAACCCCCCCTCAACCCCCCAATCACCATTTATTTATAACTCAATTTGCATCCCCACGTAAAAAGAGCACGTGCGAAAATTTTGACGTACGCACATCGCAGGTTACGTAAACAAGGGGCGGCCACCCGCCCACCACCCCCAGCACCGAGACTTCGCCCCCCCAGAACCCCAACCCCCGCGGCCCCCTAGCGCTGCGCCCCGCCGTCGGCGACTCGCGACCGTCGGCCCCGCGCCCCCCTGGGGGGGGGGCGCGCCGGGCGGGCAGGGCGCGCGGGAGGAGCGCACTGGCAGTCGCAGGGATGCTGCTCCGTGGACCACTCTCCGCACGGGCACGTTTGAGGTTAGGTCTCGGCGGGTGCTCCGCTGCGCCCCCATCGCCCCCGGGCGGCGCCGCCCCCCCTCGGCGCGCAGACGGCCCCGTCACCAGTCCGGCGTGACGGGCCGCTGGAGCCGGACCCGCGCTCGCCACCTGTCCGTCCCGGGCGCTAATTGTCCCCGAGTCCGGCCCTGTGATTAATCGCAGCACACGCGCGCGCTCGATCCCGTGGCCGCTTCGCGATTATCGATCGCTTCGATTGGTAGTGGTGGGTTTTTTGTGTCTTGTTTGGTGCCGGATACGTCTTGCGGATACACCCCCAACACGCCTACGTTTACGTCAAACGCGCGTTTGTATGGCCGCGGTTTCAGCTGTCATTTCGCTTTCGGGGCGGGTTTTCGGTTTTGAATTTTCGTTTGCGGTTATGTAATTTTTTGGAAATTGTATTCGTATTGTTGCTTTTTTATGTATGATTTATGTGTTTGGTTAGGGTTGGCCCTTTGCGAATGTGTAGATTTGTCGGGCGAGATTTTCGCCCTGGAAGCGGAATGAAGATTGGGCGTAAACGAAATGGGTTAATAAACATCCTATGGTGTCTCGGCAATTTGGGAAAATTTATCCAGCTCCGCTGGGAGTAAACGGCTCATTATTAGTGATGGAAATCCTTATCGCACTGAAACGTGTTTTAGCGAGAAAACTTATATTTTATTTCATACCCGACAAGATTATACGTAATTTTTCTTAATTAAAGAATATATTTGAAATTTTCAGAAAGTTTTCACAAATTAGAATTTAAAAAAACACTATAGACACATGTACTAATAATTAATTAACGATATTTAAAAAAAAATTAAAGTAAAATATGTATTTTATTTATATTGTACAAATAATTTTTCAATGAATAGGAAACATTCCAAAAATTTACATAGAAAAATAGCCATAATCTGTCTAATTACAGAAAGATAATGTTTAATGACTTAATTATCAGTACATTTCTGTCGAATATTACTCATCGACAAATGAATGAACCCATAAAGAATTTCTGTGAATTTCCACAAAGGAAATCGAACCACTTTTTAACCCGCCGCTTTGCAGCGTTAACGTGGTTTTCCGCGCCGATTCGAATTTTGTCCATTTTCGCGCGCTCGAAATAAATTATAAATATTTTAAAAGCGGCCACGTTCCGCTCCTTTGTCGTGAATCGTACGAATTATTAATAAAATATTATGAAACATCGATTCGTATAGTATTTGTCCGGTACGTGTGCTGCGACGGTCTGACGAAACTAGTTTGCAAAACTAACCGACAATTCTTGTTAAAGTTTAATTTTTAAGGACTGGTGAACTGTATATAAACTTATATATATGTAAATAAAAGTATTATAATATAAACGAAAGTTTTCAATCGAGAGACAGCGTTAAATAAAACGCAAGATGTCGACTGGAAACGCTGCGAAGAAAGGCAGCCCGTTGCCCGCTGCGAAAGCTGAAAATCATAGCTCTCCCGGTAAAAAGGGTAAGTTTTTCAGCATTAAAACTAATTTTATTCTATTCAATTTTTTATATGATATTTTTAGCATTTATTTGAAAAATAAATTTTTCTGAATATTTTTTAGTAAGTAAAAATTTTCTTTATATTTAATAGAGTATACCGTAGAAATTTTACACAAATATTATTAAATGCCATGTTCATTTAAAAAAAAAAAACCAAGTAAAATTTTTCATTATTGATATTTCTTTTGGCAATATTCTGAGTTTCGAGAAAATCCATTTCTATATTTTCTGTGGCAATAAACTTGTCTCTACCAGACAATTTTAAGATAACTTTTGGCTTTAGTCCAAACGTTCCACTGAAATAATCAATTTCAGTTTTCAAATCAAATCAATAGATAAAATTTAATTGACCGAAATAATATTTGTACGTATAATTAGGTCAAATGACACATTAAACTTAAATGTGTATTCAATTGCGATGCTGTTTCCCGACGGGACGCTTCAATTGAGAATAGGGTGGTTGATTTTCCAGGAATTTTTCATTAATTTACATTAATATTTTCTTATATTATTTTAATAGAAAGATATATAGAATTTGTTTAGTAGAATTTTCCGATTGATTTATTTAGATTTTAGTTATATCTAATTTAGAATTATTAAAATACAACATGATTTATTATATTTTGAAACAATCCCCTTTATTATTAGAACGTGATAAAATTATTTAACACATCTTCGAACGTTTTATTAATATCAAGCTTAATCCGAAAATTCTCACATGAATAAATTTCCTACGAACACAATACAAGCCGCTAATAATTTTTGTTTTGAATTCACACAAGTACATCAAACATCCACATCCATACAAACAACCTAGCCGGTCAGAAACGTACGCAACATTAATTTTTACGACGAAATCTCGACCCACCCGCCCCTCCCACGACCACGACCGGCAAGAAATTGTTCCTCGACCCCCCAAAATTATATTCGAATCATATTTCCCGCCGACAACGAAGCGGACTCGGGCCCCAAATGCAAATTTTTCCTCGTCGGCCGTTTCGGCCGCCTTTACGACTCGGGCCCTCGCGAGGGCATAAAACACTCGACCGCGTACGCGGAAAATTAAATCGGCGAAATACGACCGGGGCCCTGGAGGATTCCGCGGAAAACTCCGACGCCTCCGTGTCTGGGTTTTTCCGCGATTTTCCGACGTTTTCCAAAGCGTGGAGGCCTCTCGAGGACGCCGGCGACGAGGAAAAGCGCCCCTCGAAGCTGTGGAGGAAGCGATGCGTGGAACGTGTGTGTAATTTCGGAAAAGGGCGCGAATTAGTCGTTTCGAGGGTGCTTCGCATTCGACGATGGTTTCGTGTCGATTGGCTCGAGTTAAGATGTTGCTAATTGGAGAAGTGTGAGATTTTGGTCTATTTTTGGATGTTTTGTATGTTTCGTGCAATATTTGTGTATTGTTTCATTAAATATTCAAAATTGTTTCAACGACAACAATGAAAAATTTGAAATATGTACCAATAAAAGTTACCGCGCAAATGAAAATATGAATTTTTAACAATCAAAACTTTTTTTTTACTGTGATGGCAAAAATTTATTATTTATCTACCTTATTTCAGATAGAAAATTCAGATGAATTCACAAAAAGTATAAAAAAAAAATACTAGTACAAAACGATAAAACATTTTTTATTTATTGATATCAGTTTCATATAAACGTACCGAATAAAACAAATAAAAGCTACAAACAAATATTTGTCCCTTGTACAAAAAACGACCCATCAAAGAGTCCCTCATGCAAGATTAATTTCGTAACCTTATTTATTTATCCCTTCGCATATTTATCAATCGTTTCAATATCGGATCGACAAACACGCTTCAATTAACACACAGCAATAATCCTTATACGGGAACACGCATGCGGAACAACAGGACCCCATCGCAAAGAGGACATCGATCTACAACACGACAGACGATAACAGCATAACACAAACAAACAATCGGCCGAAATTATTTCTGACCGGATGGGAAACTCGAAGTCGAATCATTTTCTCTCGCCGCGTCGTTAAATGGCGAACGGCAACGCGATAAGTCTTCATCAATCTTTCTGTCATCTCGCCGACCTCTGCCGTGTTCTGGTCGGGGGTGGAAAAGCGGGGAAAACGCGGAAAATCCTCCTTTAATGTCGGCCCGTAACCGTAAATTTTGTATGCTGCAGACGAATATAGTCGAATCGTAATGACTCATCTAGTTAAGTGCTTACATGCGGGCTTACTCCGTGTATTATGAATGGCTTTGTCATAATTTTTGGCGATATTCTTTGGAAATTTTGTCGGAGTAACGAGTGCTCTTCGGTGTGCGCAGAATGGTTTTTGATTAATGAATTTCGCTTTTTACGTGATGGATTTTGGAAGTGGTTGTGTGTAGTTTTTGCGTGTTTTGAAGTTGCGTCGTGTTGGTCGACAATGACAATGGAAAGCAATGAAACTGTATTTTTAGTGCTGACTTAAATTTCCGAGTGATTTTATTACTTTTTCTGGGAAATGTGAGTTTTAGTTTGATCCCATCGGAATACGATTCAATCGAAGCGAATTCACAGTTTGGTTATATTTTTTTGTTTTAAAATTTCTATTGAAGTCAACTCATTTTTTTCACGTGAAAAATATTTATTTAGTTTCTAAAAGCGATTTTATCTCATTTTGTTCCCAAAATTATGAAAGGAAAAGATTATTTAGGACAAAAGTATTTTTACACTCGCTTGGTTCCGTCCCCCGTTCCAAGCTACGATCGTTATTTCTATACCGACTTTTTTATTCTCATTTTACAACAATGTAGAAAGTCTGAATTATTTTGCAAAAATAAACGTTCATGTTACATTGTGAACGTGCCAAATTTCCTTACACATTTCTAACGGCTTCTGTAAAAAGAAAAGTAAAACAACATTAATTTTGCAACATGCGAAATCCATGTAAATACATGAAAATTTTCGATATTGTAGTCTCGCATGAAAGGTTTTGAAACAACTGAAGCGTCGCCGCCGGAATATTTCACCGGAACCGTTCACTGTGAAATTGCGTATATATTTGATCTTCTTTTGTCGGTGCGGTTTGCGTTTCTATTATTTTCCTCTAACTAAATTTGATTTTCGGCTTGCGATAAACATTCCTTTCCCGGAGTGAGCAAATTTTCCAACATCCGTTTTATTGAAGTGAAACATATTTCGTGCGGCGACTTGAGCTCGCTAAACCTTTTTGTCTTCGTACTTATATGTGGTAAAAAAACATGAATTTTCCCAGAAGATTTATTTTTTCTAGAATATTTTATATGCAATTTTTAGAATAAAATTTTTGAATGAAAGAGTATTGAAAAGAAAATCTCACTTCAATATCGACTTATTATCATACATATCATTTAGGTTTTTTTTCAACGAGTTACATAAACAAAGTCAATTTCTGTGAGATTTGAAATATAACATAGCAATTCGATTTTATCAGCTATTTTTTACGACGACTCGTACATGAAAGTGGAAGAGAGCGATTTTCCTCGTTTGCGATTTTACTGTTGACTCATTTCCGCCTTTGATTCGATTCGAATTCGTATCGGCTTCGACGGTAAATATTTGACGAGTCTCAAAGGCGACCTCCGGCTACGACTTAATTGAAAACACCGTTTGACAACCTTAAACTGCAACTTATAGACTTTTCTCGGCCTTGGCTCACATCGGCACGAGGCGCTGTTAAATTTAAACTTCGTCATAATCTCCAGAACGACGCTCTCAAAGGGACTTTCGAATGGTATAGTTGGATTATCGCTCTAATCTCATTATACGATCTTTACGTAATGATATGTGAAACGTCTTAGTTTGCATTTTCGGAACCTTCAAGTTAATTTTTGTAACTCGATTTTTCTTTTATATAATATTTAACAGATAAAAACATAATTTATACAGCATATTAAAAAATATGGGTTTTTTGTATGAATTTTTATTGAAAATTGGATTTTTTTGTTTCATTGTTTAAATTTATCTATTTGTGTTTTATTATGACATTAAACTTTTAACTTGTCACATCAATGCCATATTATATTATAGAATTACGAATTTTTTCAAAGTTTTCATTGAGTTTTCTATACATGAAAATGGATGAAAGTGATATATAATATTAGAATAGTTTTAATCAAGTAACATCATAATCTTATATACTCTTTATAACTTTCACTTCTTAACAAGACTTTTCCGATAATATTATAAGTTTGGACTTTTTTATCTCGTGTAACAACTACATGGGGTTATAAAGGAAAATTAACTTTCCAAGACTTAAATACAAAAACTATCTCTTGTAAAATGATCTCAAGTTAGCAAAACACATCCAGTTCATTTGATAATTTACTATCGGCACCAGGTGAACTATATTGAATTCAATGAAAATTTAATCAAATATACTTTAAAATTTGATCAAACACAAAACTGAATACATCAAACTGTAAAAACAGAAAATTGCACCTTCACTTCAAACACAAACTTTCTATCATAACCAGCTACCCCATCATAAGAATACACGACGACAAAATAATTCATGCAAATCGCTTGCGAACGATAAAGTTTCCGTTGACATTTGAACAAGTATTTGCCGTGTGCCTCGACCCGTCCAATAAAAGCTCGCTCTCACCTTGGCAGTGAATCAATTAAAGGGCTGCAAACAGTGCACATGCGGCCTTCCCATGCTAAATCGATACTCCGAAGCATGCAACAGTATGTTAATGTTCGCGGAAGGTGAAGGCGAACTGAAGACGTTGCACAACTGTGCACGCTAGCATACCGCGGCGCATCGGGGTCGCGGATTAGAATAAATAGTGCAGTAGGGTGTTAATTTCAAGGTTCGAGACGATTTAGTTATTCAATGCAGGTAGTTTTTGAGTTGTTGGGTTTTTGAAGGTAATGGAGGGTTGTGTGTGTCCGTGAAAGTGGATATATTTTGATGCGGTTGGTGTCCGAGGCGGATTGTTTGGTCTTTGACAACGATGATGGATTGTGGGAATTTCGGTTTTTTATGTAATATTCTTTTATAAAATATCGACAAAATTGTATTCATATATCGTTTGAACATTTTATTGTATCGATTGAACGATAGTTAAAGATGCTGTTAGTTTTGTGACTTTTGCCATATTATTACACAATTTAATTAGAATAAAAAAAATAAAAAAATTTATATTAAAAAAACAACCTTTGAACATCTTTTCATTAACAGCCTTTTACAAAAAAAATCCCCCGAATCAAAAATTTTCATAACAATATGCAAATTTGTGTCTACGAACCGGCGGATTTATTAGATGTCGCCGAATCAAACGCTTTAATTAATAATAAATGCGAATTTTCAATCTTTTTTAGTATTTGGCCTATTCCGTCAAAGGGACTATTGATATTGCGAAACATCCTCGAGGGAGTTCGCCCATCGGAATTTTCCTTTGAAGAGGAAAGAACATTGGGTATTTCGCAACAAAAGAGCCGATTCAATTTCCACTCCGTCTCGGTGCCCGCTCTTTTGACCGGATTAAAAATCTGTCGATGGGCGGGGTTTTTTTAAATACGTATTATGCGGTGAAATGGTAGATAATCATCGCGTCCGCTGATGGACCGGGAAATTGAATTTTATTGCAGAACGCAAAGTTTCATAATTGGATGCGAGAGTTGGAAATGCTATATCCGGAACAATCGCTCCAAAAACTTTTGCATAAATATTTCATTTCAATGTTCACTTATTCGACAGAACAAAGAGTCAGTGAAAACCAATTTGGTTTAAATAAATAAAACTTGATTCGATGTGGTTTTAATCCGGAAATGTATGTTGGGAAGTTGATATAATTAATTTTCATTTTTCACTACCACAAGACTTAACGATAAATTTCAAATTAAATAACTTTTACAAAGTCAAAGATATTATTAATTAAATTCTTTTCACTTGTTTTTTCATAATGAATTAATTATTTTATTAATAGTGACATCTTTATAAATTTTTTTTCTATTTTTATGCTTGAATATTTAAATTTCAATCGAATTAAAATGCTAATGAATTTTTATTACAAAAATAATATTTCAAGATCATATTATACATGATAAATTTCTCCTTTTGATCATAAAATAAAATAAAAGCGACCGGACTCCCCGCACCAAATTTACATGTAATATATTCAATTCCATTTTTGACGGGCCACCCTAGCAAAGGTCAAGCGAAAATTGCTCATTTCCTTGCAGATGTCCAATTTTCATTGGCTTTTCGCCGCCCGAAATTCGCCGTCATCGCGACACGAAGATTATAAATTAGGACACGTAGACGTCTTCGGTGTAAGCGTCGCTTCATCTTGTATTCCGACAATGTAGCAATAAAGACGTTGCCCGGGCCAGGGCAAAAACTTGTGGAAATAAGAGCCCACTTTCGAGCCGAGTCACTCTTGCCGAACCCTTTCCCGCTAAGAGGATCAGGATCAGGGATTAGGATTACGTAAAACGCCGTATTCCCGCGACCTGAGCCTGCTGGATCGATAATGGACGTTACGCGGATGTGAGGTGTTTATTCCACTCGGATATATATTATTTACAATAAAATATCGGGTTTCCGTGTCGGGCCGATCCCGAAGGTTCCTCTGGAAAATTCCCGAAATGGGCTCCTCGCCGCACGTGCGTATCTGCCATTGCCGATCGTGTTTGATATTGGTGTTTGGCGATCGATTTTTTCGCTTGTTCCATGGGCGCTGGGGCATAAACGGTCCTTTTGTTTGTGTTAACTTTACAAAGTATGGCGTCTTTTATGGAGCGATCTTGTCGCCGGATGAAAGGGTATTTTTCTTTATTACGAAAATATCGTGTCCTTTATGTCCGCGTTCGGAGCGAGCTAAATTTTATCGACGTCGTCTCATCTTCGTGTCGTTCCAATGGCCTACATCGATGTGTTATGATACGTTCTATTTTTTGATCTTAAATTCTGTGTGTTTTGACATAAAATTGAAGCGTTCTCGTTTTATTCGTACGAATTTTTATTTATCAACCCTCGCATGTTCCTCCTGCGGGAGTTATCCGCGAAATCTGACAGTTTATTTTACTGCGAAAATGTTGGAAATGTTTTTTTCTGATATTTCATCGTTTTGCGTATCTACTCTTTTTACATAACACATTTTATACATCTAGTTTATAATCTTTTTTATTCGATAATAAATCAAAATCGACTTCATTGCGAACGAGAGTATTAAAAGGCATTTCTTCTGTGAACACGTCATCATTATAAATTATCCAAACGAACGGGGCAAAAATAGTGGTGTTTTTCTACCTATTTCGGTTCTCGCCTCGCATAAATTCGGATCGTAATGGCGGGAGCCGTGAGCCAAGAGCCGGCAAAGAAAATGGAATAAGGGAAAAAGACGTCTTTTCGATTCCAACGGCTCTGTCAACCGAGCTCTGATGTACGATTGCACAGAGTTTACTATCCGCTCCCAGAAGGAGAATATATTATAGTGTAGTTTAGCATCGGGGGATGAGAAGAAGGCGTGTCGCGTGTATGTCACTACTAGTTTTCCCTCACATCCTGCGAAAGGAAAGGAAATTTATCGGACCGGAACGACAGCCGGAGATTCGAAGCTTTCCGAAAACGAGACGATTGTCGAATGATAAAATGCACTTGGCGAGCTGTCGTGCACTTTGTACACGCGCTAGAAAAGTTTGCTCGCGATCGTGTGCTTCGCGGTTTCCAGAGCGATTGTCTCCCGAGGGAGAGGCGCCCGCATGTCATAAATCACGCTGGCGAACCGGGAATTTCGCGAATTATGCGCGGTTAGAACTTGGACTATTAACATAACTCCGCGTCAAAACTTTGATTTTGCGCACACTTAGAGTCCAATCCGCAATCTCGGATGTGACTTTGTTCAAATTAATTAAAACGCGCTGATGACGTTGTCAAAAGTGAACGAGGTCTGATGGATTGCTCATACCGAGCAGATTCATTATTTATCACGTTTTTCAATTCATTAGATTCAGTCCTATGATTTGGATTCGAGTACCCTGAATTAGTCCCAAAATTCCTAAACTAAACACTAACGAGAACCAGAAATATCGGAATTCTGAAATTTGAATCTAAAGATTGTATTTCCAGGATCAGAATTTCGGAATCTCAGAATCTCAGGTGAAAATTTAATCCCAAAATAACTGGATTGATTAGCTTGAATGAAATATCGATATGACCAATTTAGTATAAATTTTCCATTCAGAATTTTTAAATTGAAGAATATCACATAGAATCTAATAAAGCAACAAAAATAATATTTTCAATATATATTCTAATATTAATTCCCACCATTAAATGTATAAATATATTATTGTTATGTAAAAGGATTGGCAACGATTTACGTTCCGTATAATAGTCGGCTCCTTATTTATTCATGTACGCGAATTATACAGTTGTGTATGTTTCGCATTTTCATCGTGTAACCGAGACGCGGTTCAGAACGTCCAAGTTGTAGCGCAAATAAAAGTGGTAAGTTTCGTTCGCGAATTTTCGGTATCGCGAAACGTTGAAGATAATCTGAGGCGTGTATAATGCGAAGTTGTTGTGTAGAAACAGGAGTACCGCGAACTTTGTCATCAAGCCGCTCAACTTGGAACATTAATAAATATGCGTGTTTGCACAACAATACCTGTGTTAAATGCGTACACGGCGCTAATTAACGAAACGAGTCCGCCGCGGTGTACATGCCTGAAACACGAATTTTTATAATGATAATGATTAAAAAAATGTATGCCCATTATATTATACCACATTTGAATATTTAATGCTGAAAATGCGCTTTTAAATACATGAAAATTAAAATAATATTTAATGTTATTGCAAAATTTATAAATACATCATCTTCCATGAATAAACTAACTATTGCATTAAAATGAACAATTCTAAATATTAAGTAATCATCGAAATTTATGATATTTAGAAATAACAGACCTGTCATTTCCAAGTGCATTTGGCACATACGGTTTGACGCAAAGTAAATGTTATAAATAAATTTGCGCCATACTCAAAACGAAATTGCCAGTCGAGCTAAATATCTCGCAAATTTCAACCAATTTTCAGAGTTCAAACGCGTAAATTTAAAAACGTCAAATAATCTTGTACGCCGGTTCCGGTGTACGAGTTCATACGATAACGCGTACGTGTGTCGCGTTTCACTTCTAAAGCACGCAGTCAATTTCCACGCGAGGAAATGAAAATCTGGGAGAGTTTTCCGAATCCACCAGCCGCGACCTTGTTGTGCCTCTAAATCAGAGTTCTTCAACCATTTTGCCTCCAAAATCTAGTTACGGGATGAAACTTAACATAATCCCTCTACTATATTTTTTGATTGCAGTTAAGCCTCGTTTAAAACCCGCATAATAATGAAAAGTTTTTTATGCACATTTTCTTAAAATGGAAGGATCAGTTTTGTGCTTCTTCGAGAAAAAAAGGAACCATTTTTATGAATAAATGGAGAAAATATTTTCAATATATATGGGTGATATTTATAAGATTATTAACATGGTTGTATGATAGTAATTTTATCGGTTTTTTTTTTACGGGAATATTAATTCAATACAAATATGTTAAAACTCTCATTAAAAAAGTTGAATGTCTGAATTATATTACACGTATTTTTTATTTATTTTTCGTTAAATTTTTTGAGTTTGGTATATTATTGAACCAAAATTTCTACCAAATTTGTAATAGGTTCTATGATGTTTCTTTATAAATCTCATAACAGCCCCAAAATCACATTTATCATATTCAAACCTTATTAAAATAAGGGTATATGTAAGGGAATATGGGTAGATCCATTACAACAATTACGTTTTTCGATACTATTATTATCACATCAATTTCGTACACATAGTTCACATCAAAAAAGATTGAAGATCACTGCATTTCAGTAGCAGTGTGGGAAAAAGGCATGAAGGTATGAGTATGGACTCCCCGTTGTCAGATAAGGGAGGTAGAAAAGGGATGAGAATTTAGGTCACGCCGTTACACTGCCAAACATCGAGCCGGGTGAGGGGCATGGATGAGGCGGAGGCTCCGGGGGGGAGGTTATAGGGGGCGGTGCCCTGCATTAACGGCTTCTGGAAGCACACGAGCCAGCTCCTGGTTCGACGATTCAAACCGGCGGTTGTTATTGCTGCTGGTGCTGCTTCTGCTTCTGCTAAAAACGACTTAATTTACGCTCATTGCTGTAGCTCCGTAGACGATCGGGGATTAGGGATTGGTGCGTTTGTGTGTGTGTTCGTTTTGATTAAATTTTGCATGAGAACTATACAATTTGACGTTTGAGAATATTCAAATTAACTGCATCGGAATTCATCCGGTTCGTCAGGCGAAACTTTTCAAATATTCAATATAATTCGTAGTTTCCATTTTCATGAATTTCTGTTTTAATTTTTGCAAAATATTAAAATTTATTCATTACTTTGAACGTCGCCTAGTTGAATTTTTTTCCGATTCGTTAAAATTCTATGAATTTTATTTCACGTACAAAATAAATGAAAACAAAACGAAACTCCCGTACCAAAACTGAAAAACTATGCACTCCATTTTCCCGCGCAGAACTGGCAAACTTCGTACGAATGCAATATTCATATGACACGCCGCTCTCGTGGGCCGGAAAACGTGTGGAAAATCGTCGGAAAAGTCATACCCGGAACACTGGACACGATACCGCCCTATATTTATTTATATATTACGAAACGTACATACGTGTAGCAGAAGCGACCAGAATAAATCACCCCGTGAGCGTGCGGTTTAAAGAGAACAGGAACGAAGCCATCCAGGAGCGACTCGAAGGCGTCAAAGGCTTCAGATGTTAGATACGACGATAATAATAACAGTAATCGGAGACAACGATCCGACGACAAAGCGAGGAGTCATCATCCGGTGCAGCGACGTCGTTAATCATCATTTGCGGGGAGGCGTTAAATTGATAGGATTATAATTACTCGGTGTTAACTTCGTAGCGGGAAGGCGACGTTCGACGTATCCATTTACGGATGTCGATACGGTTGCGATGTATTATATCAATCTAGTGTATCCCTTCGGTTAAATTTAACCATCGATGTCGGAGCTAACGATCGCATGACGGCTACGTTCCGTCTCACACTCGACGCTCGTAATTAACTCGTTTAGATAAGCGGTTGGTATAATAGACTATTGGATTTGTAAATATTTTGAAGAGTGACGTGTTTATCGATCAAAGTTGTAAAATTTGTGTGTTGGTTAGTTAAAGTTGGTTGGGTGTAATTAAAAAAATAATTTTTAAAGGTGATTTATCGTTTTTGTATACGGTATGTGAGTTCAGTTTGGGTCTGGAAGTGGTGGAAAATATTGTGGAGATTTTGAATCGTATTTACCATTAATTTTTGAAAAAAAAGTTGAGTTCGAGGAAACGACTTCATGAAAGTGTTTTGTAAGTCGACTTAATAATTTTATGTACTTAAAAAACGTTTAAACAAATATTAAAACACACATTAAAAGAAAGGAAAAATACATTGAACCCAGAAAATTTTCAACATTATTTTCGAATGTTCTTTTATAAAAATAACTGAATTAATTCCAATTTGAATTTTTCATACACATTTTCGTTTCAAAAAAATCTTTTTCAACACCACGCATATAAACCTATATAATATACAAAAAACCCCAACATATCGAACCCAATATTAACTCTTAACATCCACCCTGTCAAACAACGTCCTGATCGTTTCCAAACACGTCGAAAGTCAGTGTCGCCGAAACGGCCACCGTCTGGAATGGGGCCGGGGTTTCGCGCGAACAAAGGCAGTTGACGCTTCATAAATCACAAATTTTGAATATAGGGCAAGGGAAGGATACCGTGAATTACAACCGGGCCGCGTACAGCCTTATTAAGGACGTTTCGCCTGTTTATGAACAGTGCCCGTCGCAATTTCGCGACCCGCTCTCCTCTGCCAATTTATGGCCGACGGGTGAAAAACGCCTAAATTTGCATGAATCGACGGACTGGAGCGGGGTCGGTTGGGAAAAAATCCATTGCTAAATATTAAATTGACGGCTCGTCGTTTGTAATGAAAACGGGCCGATATCAATCATGGCCTTTTGCGTCGACAATTTGTGAAAAATGTGGCGTGTGTTTTGGGGCGATTTGTTTAAATATTGAATTTCAAACGAAGCGGAATATTAAAGATTAATCGCGGCGTTTAGATTGAGGCAAATATATTGATTGATGTTTCGTATCGGAAATGACAATGAATGTGAAAATTGGAGAGTTTTTTGTTTTATCGTTTGGTTTGCAATAAAAAGAAATCGATAATGTATGTAGGTTAATTTGATAATAAATTAATCTTCATATCAACATTTATGTCGTTAATCTACTTCGGGAAAATTTTCAATGCGTGCTTTGATCGAGCAGTGAATATTTGAAATTACCTTGTTATTAACGTTCTAACGAACTAATTATATATTGGTTTTCGATAATTAATCAATGCTTTAGATTAATTAATTTTCTGGTATTTTGAAAACCATTTATATTATATAAATTGTACGTTCAAATTCTATAATTGTAAATTAACCATTAGTAATATAATAGTTGAACGTTATTAACCTATTTCAATTCGATTTGATACTTCAAATTCTGTTCTTTACAAAAAAATTCAAAATATGTAAAAATTGTGAATATACCTGTTTATATGTATATCCACTAAATGCTAAATAAAAAACTTTCTCTTGTTACACACAAAGGATTTGAATATAATATATGGAATCATATAATGGGCAGGGCATGTATCCTTTGTAGAGTTGACTTTTTTTACCCGGGTCGACTTTGTGTAGCCCATTCATTTCGTGATAATATTGCATTTCTTTGCTGAAAAACGGGAGGACATATATCTGTGGAAAATGTCAAGACACGCCGTGATGTTTGTCCTTCTCGTTTTTGTTTTCATGTTTGTCGCTCATTTTTTTCCTGTACCATACGAGCGACCATTATATTTCCAACTAACTTTTTACGTGAACTAATTTAGTTAAAAAATAACCCTTCGACTTTTCTCATAGCGAAATACATGAATGATGGAACTCGATTACTTATACGTACTTATCTACTATATGTTTCCAGATTTTCATTCGATTTTCCCTCCCAAATCGCACCATTAGATTTTTCTCGGATTAGCTTTTAATTATTTGCTCGAACGATCACAGAGCGATACGTAGTTTCTTACGAGCTTTCAGTGCGTTAATCCTTCTATCTACAACCAGCAATGAAGGTTTGAGTGTTGGGCCCTATATTAATGAGCCTCTTACCCCAAGGTGACAACACAAGTACGAAACACGTGAAGGGAGATTAAGTTCAGGCCTTCGGGAGCTCAAGCCGACTTAACGGCTTGTGTGTCACGTCCGATACCGACTGACGATAATTATTACCAGGAAAAAATTGAAAGCCTTACGACTCTCCTGCGTCGAATCGGAAATATAAGTTCGTTAGTTGGAGAAAAGCTGGTCACGGAGGTATTCTTGGAAAAATCGAGCTCGTTAGGGGACTTTTTAGGTCCGTCGTACAACATTGTTGTTACCTGAACGCGGATAAAAATCCTACGAAAACGAAAGTTCATTCAATTAAAAGTTTCGTCTTTGCGCTAATTTGTTCGGCCGCTTTTCGGAAAAGCTTAATTTCCCGGGACGCGACGAAAAAGCGATTCGAGAAAAACTTCATTTTTTATACATTAATAGGTGCGTTTTTCTCTCTGTTATATTACGAGTATGCTTTTCATCTCGTTTGTCGTTTTGTTCCTTTTAATTCTTGTTTTTGAGCGATTTGCGACCTTGCAAAAAATGCGAAAATATTTACGAAACTTCAACCTGCTCGTTTGTCTCGTTGGCTTAAAATTAAATTAAGCTTTCGTTTTGTGTAAAAGTTTCTTGTTCGTTCCTTTTTTAAATAAATATTCATAAAAAAACAATAACCGAAATTTAATAACTCTGACAATGCTTTTAATTAATACATTTTAACTGAATAAAAAATTAATTTCTCTTAAAAGATTCAACTTATACATTTTTCATCGTGAACAAAAAAAACTCGTTACATAATTTCAGTTTCTAGAACAGAATAAGTGAAGCGGCACAATTCTCGATACGCATGAAAATCGAATTATAAAAACATGATATTCCCATCGATTTTCCTGTCGAGTTTGCGATTGCGGGAAAAAATTGCTATCGCGCGCGTAACATTTTCCGATTTTCCGAAGAGCGAGATTAACCGGAAACGGACGGGAAATTTTTCCACCATATTAGTGTAATGTCGTCGGGGCAAATTGCTTTTGCCGCGACGCAAACTCGATGCTGGCTCACGTACATACACGTGCAGATTTTCCGACGGTTTTCCATGCGATTTTTCTGCGATGCATCGCTATGGCGAGTTCCATTAGTGGCACTCCCCGTATTTGAAATTTATTGCGACCATATGCATCCTCGATGATCGTAAGTGGATTATATTAAAATTGAATATAGGTTGTTAATAATTCGTTTCCATTTTATAGTGTCTGAGTATATAATATTATGATTTTTAAATAATTTTTTTCAAAGTTGTGAAGTAATAAATTGTTAGGAAAGTGACTGTAAAAGTAGTTTTAGAGTTGGTCAAACAGTTTTAACTACTCAGAAGAGGCTTGAAAAAAAATCTTTTTAAAACTTTTTACTGGTATTTTTTTCAATTGGTAGCTTTTCAATGGCATCTAAAGCTTTTAATACCTTTTCCTCGAAAAATAATTAAATTAACTCTAGTTAGTTTTTTTCGGTTTTCAAACTTAGCATTAAGCATTCTAGATTTGTCTGAAATATGGACTTTTTGCGTACCTTTTTATAAAAAAATATTGCAAATTCTAATATTTTTTATTTCAATTATATGCATACGTAATACTATTTTTTTTATTTCTCAATAATCGCACTCAAATTTAAATTATCCGACAACGGTAAATTTCAAAAAAAAATTGCCAACCCTCAAAATCTGAACCTGCCAAACTACTCCATGTAATCTAACTTCTAACACACCAAATTTTTCACATTCCACACTAACCCCCAAATTGAGACATCCCCTATTAAAGACCACCCCGGACATCATCCTCGACCTTGCCCGATCTGAACACGTCCCAGCTTCCCTTTTCCCGTAATTACCTCCGGGCTGTATGCTTCCATTGGCCGTAGCAATGGCGGTTAATGAGCCGTGATCCGACCTCAGACTACAACACCGCGAACGAGTTAACTTTGAACCGTCGAGTTAGGGCCAGCAAGACTAGGGGAACTTCCCGGATCGTCTTCGGTCTCGAATTAAGTTCGGTTCGCTCTGTCGTATTTACGCTCCAATTAGATTAAAGTCTGGTACTAATTCGTGTGATGATGCCGAAGATTCGCGTTTTAAATCGCTCGTTTGCAGATTCGAGGCTCTTTTCGGGCGAAATTATCGGTTTCGTGGCATTTTGAACAAATCGGTAGTTTCTATACTGACGCGGCGAATCTCAATTACATATCTATTATATTTAATTACTGTAATAATAATTTCTATTTCCATTATGAAACTTTAACTACTCGATTAAATGTAATTTCGTTTAATTATTAATGAGTTTCTATATAAAATTGTACGATTTTCTATATTATTATATTTTTCGATTTTCCGAGTTTCAGCACAATACCCATTTATGTTCCGACGAAATTTATTTCTCCATATTTTTCCATATAGACGATAAATTTTGCACTCGGATCTAATCTCAGCCTTTTTCAGATTAAATTTAAAAAATAATCTTTTATCGGTGCAAAAAAAATCGTTCGATTTATCGGAAAAAAATATGATAGATGTTAGAAAATAGCGACATCGGCACGTTTTCTAGGATGCGACCGTGATAAATTCCCATCCACTTAATGTAGCAGTGGCGACCCCAATAGAGCCATTCACGATAAACCCACGAAATTTATTCTGCTCGATCGCCCCCGAGGCGTTCTCGCCGCCTTACCACCATCAATCAAAATCGTTTACAATTTTATTCTTGTCCGAGGACGAAGGCGATGAAATGACGGAGAAGAATGGGCCCGAAATGGTCCTGTCCGTTTTTTTGCGGTCGACCGAACGAGAAAATGCTAAATAAACTAATTGATTGGTTTAATTGAATTGCAAAAACGTTCGTTTCGTTATTTTTTCTGCGAATGGTTTTTCATCCATATACATATAATAAAAGGTCATTGAAATGTCAAATGTAAATTAGATTCGTTTGTTCGCTGTCCCGCGAATCAATTGTTTCCTAGTTAGATGCATCAATTGATTAATTTATAAATTTTAATGAATAGTTTTTTATTCGTTTTTTTTCAGGCGACACTAATTAAAATGTAGCCACAAAAAGCCGGATCGATCAGTTAAGAAAGTATTTGAGAGCAGTACAAGAGAGCCTTTTATTAATTTTTTCAAAAGGGATAAAACTTTTTCAATATCCAGCCAGAAGAGTGACTAGGTACACCTAAGACGAATCAGGTCAAACAATGAATAACTACCATCTCTCATACTTTCGCCGATGCCGGAAAAAACGTATATACATTTTTTTTATTAGAAACTTTTTACGCGAATTTGAACCTCGGGGGATTTATTAAAAACTTCAATCTCATCGGGGCGTATTGTGCGGGATTTTCCGTGGCAATTTTCATTTAGAATAAAACAACCGAAACGAAAAACTTCCAGCAACAAACTACGACCACTGAAAACTTGTGTAATATCGCCCGCGATTGTACGTTTTAAAAGCGGGGCCAACCGTTTCTCTTTGTTTCGAGATTGTTTCTCGGGAAAAATTCAGCTACAAATTGACTGAAGAAGCATCCACTGAGATATTGACAAACGCGAAGCGGAACCGGAAACTTGGCGATTTTCACTTTCGAAAATTAGTTGAAATTTCGAACAAAAAGCGCTCTCGGCTTTCCGGCTCGATTAAGATAACGAGACGAACGAGATTAATTATGTCGAGACATATTAATTTCAACGTATTAATTTAATCCTTGATACGTCCTGAATCGTGACGCTTTCTGGGGATCGTAATCAGCGATATTGCTCATTACTTTTCAGGGATGAAAAAAAAAATAGTTAAAGCTCAATCAATTCGTTTAATGGAAAAGAAAAGACGAATTAGAAAATAAAATAAATCTTTTTTTCTAAGTAAACATACTAAACGAAAACTATAAAAGTTCTATCGGATAAAAATCCGCTGAAAAATCCCGAATCGTTCTTCCTAACCCCAACACTGCAGGGACGTCCGCTTACGACCAAAGTTGACCTTTTACGGTATTCGTACAAAGCGACGGTGAGTAAAAAAAAAGGTTTTTATCTTAAAGGCCGATTTTTTTATAACACTATAAATTTTATGAAAAGGTCTAAGCGGGACAGATAACGGGACGCTCAATTATTTTTATTGACTTTTTCACTCTCCATTGGCCCCGTCCGGGAGCGAGAAATTAAAAATACAAGCGCACTCAAACCGGACCCGATCGTTTCGCAAATGAGGTACGGATTTGCACGGATTCGCCCAAAGGGCCATCCAGGTCACTACGTATACGTACTTTTTCACTTTCACAAGCTTTATCAAAGGCGGGGTTAGGAGCTTTTGAGCCGAAACGAGGACAAATTGGCGTAACGAAGTTTTCGAGTGCGTGGGCGGGTGCGCGCGCGCGGGAACGGGCACATCCGCCCGCGCCTTTAAATTTCGAAAGCTCGCCGGTCAAAAAAGCTCAGGTCGTGTTTGTTCGTCCTTTTCGAATCGAATAAAAGGCGAGTTGTCCTTCTCGCGTCCCCGACACCCTGCGGTCCGCCCACCGGTGGCCTTTGTTGGAAACTCGGGCCCTCCTACGCTTGGGATCGTCCGCACGTGAAAGTGGATACAATTCCGTGACAATGGTGTTAACAATGTTCAATCTATGTGTTATATCGAGATGTATCATGTTCGGGAATTTTCGGATTTAATTTCAATATTCGTGCGTATATAATGTGGTATTTATATTAAAATTTTAATGGTGGATTCTGATTTTTTTTTGGTTTGGAAAGTGGATGTATATTTGTGCGATCGATTTTGCTATTTTAAAACGAACTTTTTATAAATTCGTTTTTCTCTTAGAACGAGCATGTAAATTATTCAAAATCTGAAAATCGATGACGTTTTTTATTATGAAAAATTGAAAATTGGGTATACTTTAATATTCAGCTCGGACGTCCGTCAGTTTATTTATGATAAAAAATGTTTCTCATCATTAATAGAAAAAAATAAGAAATTGTTTATTGTTTGTCATAAAAATATATTTTCGTTTGTAAAATTGTGCTTTGTTACCGATTGAGATGTTTTTCGATGTCTGCTCTCTTGTTTTCGGGCGGCAATCGTTTCGGGCGATAGGGAACGTTATCGTTGTCCCTTTTTTCTGGAGTCGCTTAGCTACGCATTTTCTAAAATAACTTTAAGTGCTTTGATGTCTTTCGACCTCGCAGAAGCCTCCTCTTTTCTTACGTTTTGTTTTTTCTCGCTCGTGTTTATTCGCCGATTTTTCACATGTTTTATGTATGCAGACGAGATTCGCCTAATGTACGCACAACGCAAACTCCCTTCCCAAACAGATTCCCAGAAACGATACAATTTTTTTGTCGGCAGCGAGCTTTCAAAATGAACCTTGCGGCCAAGTTAAATAGGTTTTCCGGCGGTGTTGCGAGATTAAACGTTCCGTTTTGTCTACTCCGACGAGATAAATTGATAATGGCCGCTCGGAAATTCTGTTTACGATTAATCGCCCGTTTTGAGAGTTTTCCGTAACTGCTTTTTTTTCGTTCGGGATACATTTTTTTTGCGATGAGCAAAGTTTGCTTTCGGCACTTTTGGCTCGATTTTTTTCGCGGATTCACTTCCGCTAAAATAAACATCAATCGTTTTGGAGCGGATATCCGAAAATAGGTAATAATTCAAATCTTCAACCTCGCGTAACATTTTTGTTTGCACAAATTTTACTTATCGTTAATTTTGCATTGAGTGGAAGTTTCTAAATAGCGTTTTTATGTGCATAATAATAATAAAGATCCAATTTATTCCTACTGGAAGATTATATTGTGCGAATTCGGCATTGTTCCCGTTACTGAAATGAATAAGAACCCTTTGAAAGGCGAGCTCGCGCTCCCGCGAGATATCTTTTTAATGAAAACGTTCGCGTCTCTCGTCTGAAAAATGACCGCAACACAAAAACTGATGCTGCGGTTTAATTTCGCGGTGATAAATAAATTTCACTCGTATTTTTGTATTTTTTTCCCGACATTTTCCTGTTGAAACGGAATTGTGCCGTTTGTACGACTAGAGTGCAAACTGAAATAGGGCAACGACAAACTGAGAAAAAAACGGCATTTTTAATTTATTACATTTTATGAATTGTGGAAAATGTAAAGCACAACTTAAATTAGATGAGAAAATATGATATAAATAAAATTGATTACTTCTATTTTGAATTTTCTCCGCTTAAGAAAAATATATTAAAATTTGAATTTGTTACGAAAGCAATTTTTCATATTCGGTAGACATTTCGCGACGTGTTTATGGAAATGTTTTAGTAAACCATTCAAACTTTTCTGTGTCGAGTTTCTATCGTGTTCGCAAGTTTTTCGACGTGCTCTAACTTAAAAAAAGATTTTTTTCCGTATTGAATTATTGAAAAAATCAACATAATACGATTTTCCAAGTGTCAAACAGAATATTCCATGTTTACGAACATATCTGGCCACGGCAGACGCTAAAGTTATATTAGT
This sequence comes from Hydropsyche tenuis, assembly GCA_009617725.1. Classification (NCBI taxonomy): domain Eukaryota; kingdom Metazoa; phylum Arthropoda; class Insecta; order Trichoptera; family Hydropsychidae; genus Hydropsyche; species Hydropsyche tenuis. Next base: position 385,866 of record VTON01000011.1, on the reverse strand, counting down.
TCATTCATATCTAATTAGACAAACGTACCTCCAGCCGGCTCGTGTAGGTACTACTTCGTATGTATGGCTGCATAAATACATATGATATTTAATACGTTCGCATAAGTATGTCGGTATCGGATTCGTGGCTGTCGGATCGTAAATTCGCGTTTGTAATTTCGTTTGACAGCGTTTCGAAACTGCGATTTCCCCAGAGCCTCAGGAAAAGCTTGACAAGCACACCTTGCAATCGCGCCTGTATACAGACATATACAGATATTGCTCGGCCTGCGGAAAAACTAGAGCGACAAACAATAAATATTTATGGGACGACGTCGCAACACGTTTTTCGCGCATGAAACAAAGTATGGTTCGCTGGGATAGTGCTTATTGACGTTGCCGTCTTTCGAAAAATCTCTACCGACGTCTGAGATTTGGATAAATCAAAATATAGTATTTTTCCTTTTTGCCGCTTATTATAACGATGATAGATATAAATCTGATTGTTTTTATTTGTATATTTTGAATAAAGAAAATGAATGGATGATTTAGTGACATCTATCGCATATTCTTAAAACTAATTTTGTTTTGAAAAATTGAAATCATTCATCGGTATTTCACAAATGGGTGTTACAATATATTCAAAGGGTGCCACTGATCAAAGCTCGAATTTTAATGAGTTTCGTTTGGAATAAAATCTCCTAGCAAATATGTATTTATTTAATGAATAAATTTTGAATCTTGATCGTTTTATGAGTTATGATTTATAGCTGCGACATTTTTCAGGTGGGTAATGATCGATCATATGTAAATCTGGATAGAAAACTTACCAACATTTTTAGTTATTCGCGTTATATTTGACAAAAAAAGAATACAGAATGATATTATCTTCACAAAAAAGGCCCACAGGTCAAAAAGCTTAAGTAAAATGACTTCCTAGTATTTTCTGTAATAGTGCTTCCGAAATTTACTTCGGAACATTGATACCCTCCAAAAAGTAAACAATTGTCCCGTGTATAATTACGAAAATCAACAAAAGCCTACCCTGCGCAAAAGTTCAAGACCATATTCCTTCGAATTCTCACTCTTTACAAAGTATTCCATTTTGAAACACCACATAAAAATAAATCAAGCGAACATCCGAACCCAAGCATTTTCACCCCAATTGTCACGAGCACTCAGTAAACACCGCACAATTAAAATTCCGAAAAGCACCGCGTTTCCGCGGCGGCATTTTTCGAACGGAAACGTTCCTCCTCCTCGATTCCGACAATTCTCGAAACGAGATGTGTTTTCGGATGCGGAAACGCCGATAGCCGTTGGCAAACGGTCGAATTCAATTTGGCGGTTACGACCCGAGCTTTGGCGGGAAAACGCGTAACCGCGATCGACCTCAGCCCCCGCCCCCCGCCCGGCCCCCGGGGCCGTAACGAGCCAGGCTCCGAAATTAAACGGCGCCAAATTGAGCAAAACGATTTTTCGATTCGATTCGGTGGAATTGGAGATTTTCGAAACGCGCCCACACGTGAACGCATATGGGTTGCTCGCCGATTTTCGTGGGTCTAGTTGTTATTCGCGAATGTTTTGTATATAGTGGGTCTGTTCTGTATGGAACCAATTTGCTATTATTTTTATGAAATATGTAAGTATATATTATGGGTATATTAAATTTTAGAGTGTATTTCGATGATATAAAAAATAGTTTTTTTGATTTGTATCAGAATCACGTTTTTGCTGTTTTCTTTTGCTAGATGGTTTCCGTCTACTTACGAATTTCATTCATCCGTCTGTTCTTTGATCTACCTCTAGGCTTTTTTTGTGTCAAGATTTTGTCCATCATTCTGAGTATGTGATTTACCGATTACCACTTCATCTGCTTGACTTTTCTTATAATATCTATTATTATATTTTTGTTTGCGTGCAGACCCTATCATTTTTTTCTGCTACAATAGATTATCCCCAATATGATTTTTTTCCATTCTTCTTTATGTGAGTCTAAGTTTTCAGATTCTTTTATGCTATAGAAGAATAATGTTATTTTATTCATAATAAAAATATATTTCGTGGTGTTTTCGTATATAGAAGAAAAGAAATTGAAATAAAAATATAGAAAATCGTTCATAAAAAATAACATTTTCCTAGTATGAATCGACGTTTAATCCCAAAATTAAATTGAATATATAAAATCAAATGTATAAACAACGTGATTAAAATAAAATCTGACTATTTCATAGTACTATTTTCGTTAATAACTATCATCGTAATTACCAAAACATTCACCACTATTGCACCAAAAAAAAACACAAACGTTTCACCCTCCAGAAGATTTACTTCAAAAACTCTTATCGACTCACTTCCTTACTATCATCTCAAACACACTACACTACACCCACACAACAAAACGAAGCACACCATCCAAAAACCAAAATCGAACCATTTTTTACCAGCCTAACCACCGGCCATCTTGAGCACACACGATTCCCCAACAAACGACCGACGCCGGACAATATTTCGTACTGTCACGGCATATTATAGTATCTAAACAGCGTCGTATGTCTTGTCGCACGTACCGGAAGGGTTGAGGGACGCTTAACCCCGGATCGTGGCGGGATGAGAAACGGGCTGAACCCTCGTGACGGGGCACTAAACTGCCGGCGGTAGGTGGTCAACGGATCCTCCTGTTCCCATGGTGGAATTTTCCCGCCGAAAATAAACTCGGGCGACGTTATCCCTCGGGCGTAATTGCTGGGATTAGTAATCGTCGCTCCATTCATCTCGACCGCTCAAGGTGTGGGATTTTCTGGTGTTTTCGATGGAATTCGGGATGGTTTTGATTTTTTATGTATAATATGTTTGTATATTATTTCATATCTGTGTATATAAAAGTCAAACTGTGTATGTGTATCCAATACACTGCTAAATCGATAGACGAATTTTTACTAAATTTGGCAAAAATGTGCTTTGAAATCCATAGAAACTAAGCAATCAGTTTTTTAATATCGTTTTGCATTTCAGTTTTTTATATCCATCATCATACAAATTATAATATAATGTGCCGCGTCGCGATTGATTGTGATAATTATTACAATCGGTACATAATTTCATTCATAGAGTCCTAATCAACGCCGGGTACAAGCCACTAGTATTTTAAATTACATTCATTTTATTCGAAGTATTATTGAATGGTCATAACAAATTATTTAACTCATGTGAAGATCAGATTCAAATAATTTAAATAATAATTTTCGTATGTGTTTAAATTAATGCTAGCGAAATTTAATTTGATTGTGTCATTCATTTAAAACGATGTATAAACATATACGAATCATGCAATTAGCAGTGTGATATTTTTATATGAATCTCGTATATTTTATAAAATAACAGTTTCCGTTTGAATATAATTTTCTTTTGGATACTCAGAAATAATAGAATGAAAAAACACTTCGTTCAGAAATAATATTTTCTCGAACCTTCTTTACATCGTATAAAAACCACATTTAATGTTCGTCCGTTTTATCTGTCATTTTTGACGGACACTTACCTTTTCGTAATAATTATGTTCTACGAAAATATACGCAGTAGAGGCGCAACTCGCACACGCTTTAACGTCATAATTTTCGTGTATTCCCGAATTTTCCTTTTTTTCGGGGGAATATTTATATTGTGTACATAGAAATTTCTATGGAGGCGAAATTCACAGGGTGCCGCGTTTCTTTTTTAAGGCTTTCAATGCGAATACACCTTGAAAAGAAGGCTAAACCTTTTAGTTTAACTTTTTTCCTTGCTCGTTTTCTTTACGGTGTTCTCGTTTCGCTGAGCTTTTACCAACCGTATAACTGTCAGCCTCAATGTAATATACTGTTCTTCTCGAGTTAAAGAATCTGCGTTATACCATACACGGACAGATTTATAACCAATTATTACCATTTCTGCCAAAGTTCGGTAAACATATAAGCCTGTCGCCATCGCAGATACTTGCAGAATTAAATATATTTTCGGCAGGACAATTTTTTGGCTCGCAGAGACTCCGTTACGTAAAGACACTTTAATACGAGTTATGAAATATAACCGCTGAATTGTGACTCCGCCCATTCGGCTTCCGTTCTGCTGGAAATTTGTAACGAAATTACTTTTAACACCTTTTAAATTCAAACGGCGCGACCGCTTTATGAAAAAGTTAACTCCGGAACGCAATTTACTACAATAATTTATGAATTAAAACTTCTCACTTACCGAACGAGAAGCGATAAATTATCAAAACAACCGGAGTACCGGAAACTTTTCGGGGGAATTTCTAAATCTATTTTCGGTGCGAAAAAATACTGCATAAATTTATCCATAATAAAATTAATTAATTAATGTCTCGTAATTGTAAAAAAACTAAATAATAATTTTGTTATGTTTTAATTTAATATCGAAAATGGGTTAAATGTTTACGCTGAACCCAGTATAAATAACTCGCAAGTTTTGGGTTAATATTTGATGTTTTCAGTTAAACATAATTAAAATATCATTTCCATTAGTCGCCAACTATCCTCTCACTCACATCAAATACCGGCTTTCTTCAGCGGAGAAAATCCTTTAGATAGTTGCGGCAGAACTTCCTCAGACCCTCAACTTTTTCCAAAACGACCTGTACATTTTCGCGCATTAAAATCGGCGCATAATTACACGAAATCCCCATGGTTTCTCGCACAATGCTCATTCATTCGCTCCGAAACAATGGAAAATTTCTATGGGGTGGCGTAATCGTCTCGCCTATGGGATGGAAGACCACGGTCACCGACTCCGCCGGAATCTCGGCTCTAATTAGCATAATTTTCTGCGCTAATTGCCCACAATGGGCGAGGCCTCTCAGATCCGAGCCCTAATGGCGGCCTCTGGAGTGTTCGGGTCGAAGGGCCCGATTTTTCACCCGACTTCGATCTGTTGTGGGCCAAACAGTTGCCACTCCAGTCTGGGTTGGGCAATTTCCGAGCTGGCGAGAATGATGGGCCCCATTTGGCGGTGCTCTCTATCACTATTAGAACTCGGGCTCTCGTTATAATGATGTCGGATAATGTATGTGTGTGTGAGGGATGTTTGCGGGGTAAATCAAACAGATGTATCGCATAAATTTGTGCGGTCGTCGAACGTGTTGTTTGCGATAATGTTTCGTTGAATGATTGCGGATTTGATTGTCTGTTTGTTCGAGTTGGTTTATCGTTTCGAAAAAGAAATAATTTAATTTGGAACAAATATTTGCGTTGCGTAAACACTTGAATTGTAGATCTGTTTTATTGCAAATGATTTGTTTGTTTGTTTGTTGTTTATGAATATGAAAATATTGTATTTTGTTATGAAGAATATTAAATGATTTGTTTTCGTTTTGTTGAAAATTCTCTAACACGTTTCGTAATATTTCATCCCGTGACATCTATGATTTTCTGTACAAACGATAATCCCGAAAATATGAAAATCATAAAACTTGTATTTTTTATCGCAAAGGAAACAAAGATGCGTAAATATTTTATAAATGATTTCTTAAAAATATCTCAAAATAAATGTTGCACATATGAATATTTTCCTCCAGTTTATTATAATAATATTCATATTTCGCGCAAGAAAATATTCACATAGTGGAGATAGCGAGATGAAAGAAAAAAAACGAAGAAATAAATCTAGTTCTGCGTTTATGGTCTCATCCAAAATTGTATTTAAATCGAGCGAGTGAATTTTCCGGGAAAGCTGAAGCGTACACGGCGAGGCCAAATTGAAATTTCATAGTATCCTTTGTTATAGAATAGAGGAATTTCGTACAACGTTACGGAACAATAATTTCGTTGAGTATCGATTTCGAGTACGCAAGCACTTAAAATATCTTCGACGCTCGAAACAATCGACTCTACATAATCCGCGAATATATAGCGAAAATTCAATTCCAATCGTTACCATTGAGGGTTATTTTCTATTAAGCCGACGTAGAATGGAACGAAACACTCAAATCGTCGCGATTAATCGCCGATTTTTCGAAAATAAATATAATATTTTACGGGGGCGGTATTTAAATCGACGTATTTCAATATTATTACACTTTTGTTTGTACCCGTTCCATTAAAAGGGTCACACTCGATCACGTGCGACAAACATGTTTGTTTTCCAGAGACCCTTCCTGACCCAGCTTTAAAATTGGTTCCGTTTGAAACGGCCGCAAATGTATTTGATGAAGATTATAAAAATATCATGTTTAGTACGCCGATGATGTATTTATGTTGTTTTCGTTGTTTGTTACAGATGGAGGTGACGATGGGATGGCGAACGACAAGGATAGAGCGTCCGGTTACGAGACCAATCTCTATCTCTATTCGGTAAGCCTCTTTTCTAAATATAGTTTGTTTGTTGTATTATGTCGAAAATGTGAAAGTATCATTTTATCATAATAAGATATCGGATGAATTAAAGGAGAAACCCTATCGTGTTAAAAGTATATATGTTTCAGCTTCCTTTTGTGAAACGAAAATAATTTGAACGGTGATTATTTTTAGCCGGGAAGAAAAATCTTATTGAAATTATATAGGAAATTCTCTTTCTTCGCTCGCTCACGGGCTCATTTCAGCAGATGGATTTTTCAGAAAAGGTAAAAGGTGCGTTCCGCTCGATTGGCTCGATGTCTTTATTGGATGGACGCTGTACCACCTAGTTTCCCTCCACGGCTGTTTCGCGTTAATAACTTCGTTCCATTTTTGACACTTTCATTTCGCAGAATAAAATATAAGATAAACAATCACAATTTAAACAACCTCTATATATACTGCGAAAAATACCATTTCACATAAATCTCTCCGTACGATGCGGCATCGCTTAATAAACTCGACTGCACGTTTCACACATGAAGACTGACAAATTTGCGGATGTGCATGTGCACATGTGGACATTGGTTGCTGCAAATAAAGCCTCTCTCCCGGGCCACGTTAGCTGGACGTTTATTGAACAAAACGTTTACCCTCAGGCGTTATGCGCGCCTCGGTGCACCAGAAGTGGCTGCCACGTTGTGATCATGGCCGTTCTCTTCATACCATTCTCGCAGAGTGCATATCGGAAATTCAATATGAACGGCGTATATAGAGTTTTGTGCTCTGGAAAAAAATTGCGACGGAAAAACTGCGAGAATGGTCAACAATAAAGTCCGATGGAGAGTCGAGAAGTACGATATGTCGTATTCTTCAAAGGATAACATAGTTTATTGAAAAGTTTCTGTATCGTCGCACTTTCCGCTTTCTCTGTATTTTTTTGCTTGAGTGAAATATATTCGAGCTTGTGTTCGGAAAAGTTTTTTCTCAATATTACATCACGTATTATCGAATAAGTCTACTCTTGTATGGCGATGCGTAAATTTGATCAAGTTTTTCTTTATTATGGACGTTAAGTTTTGGAAAATTACATATAAAACTTATCGTGGACGTTTTGTGTTTTTATCTTTGAAGTATATATTTTTTAATATATAATATGTTAGGGTACGGAATCCACGAAATCTTACGTATGATAAACATAGAGCTCGTGTTTGTTTCCAAGTTCACTATTTTTTTTTTACTCGCATTCATATTTAATGTATGGCAAAGTTGAGTTTCGTATCTGTTTTTGTCGCCTTTTTTTCGTCTTATTCAGAGTTACCTTTTCAGGCTTTTCTTATGGATTTTGGTTCGTATACCTTACTTTTTCTAGAATCACGTGTGATGCATGAAAAGTTGCGAATTTCCAAGAATAAAAATCCTGAAATAAATTTTCAATTACATATATTTGGAAAATTCATCATTTCGCATAAAAACGGAATCATTTTCATCCCGGAAAAGACTCGAGAGCAAACTTCAAACGTTTATCACACCTTAAATTTCATTTTCCGAGACCCATCTGGGTAAAGCGGCAAAAGAAGCCTCGACCAGCTTACCAAACAACCACCTGAGACCCGTGTCGGTTTGCGGCCCGCGCGCAAGCACTTAGTGCTTTTCTCGCGACCATTTCGCAGTGCAAACACGTACGCAAAATTTATTTTACGACGACGGCGAAAAACGACCCGCACACAACGTCCGACCGACTGAACAATTTCCAAAAAAACCCGCGCACACACGTGCGAACCGAAAACCGAAAAAAAAGTTCGAATTCGCGACTTTTCCCGTGCGAAAGTCATGCGGTATTTTTTTTGCGCACACTACTCGGCCTCGCGCGAATATTCCGCGCGTCGCGGTTATTTTATTCGGGGGTACATCATCATGTTACCCGGGATAATATACTCTGGAGGCTTTTCGCGTTTTCCTCGAGGAAAATTGTCGGCGTCCGGGCTTTTTCATTGAAAATTTATGAGAGCCTCCGGCTAAAGCCCGCAACCGAGGGAAGCGCCTTTTCCACTATCGAGCGAAAACCGAGCCGAAAAACCTCCCTGACGTTTGCTCGAAAAACAAGCATTGTACCGCATATAAATAAATAATATACCGCAAACGTATCCTTTATATAAATTTGTATTTATTTCCTTAGCGAGGCACTCGGATGGTTAACCGTCAGAATTGTCCGTGCACAAATAACGTCATCAGTCTGATGTTGGTGTATGGAGGGAATGTTTGGGAGGGTGCCGTAAAAAAAACGCGAAAAAGCAGTTTGTGAATCTATAAATTTTTATGGGGTTTTTTGTCGCATTTCCGCGTGGATTTAGTAACGCTTTTGCTATCTGAAATGTCAGTATAATATTTATATAAATATAAGCGAAAAAAAGATAATTTAAAAGTATAAGAGAAATATTTTTGTCGATAAAAAAGAGGAATATATTTCATATATGTATAATATTTTGATGTTACTTATTTATTATTTCCAGAATTGATCCCCTTCTATATATCACTTTGTTGAACATAAAATATAATATACGAGTCCTTGGATTATATGTATTCGTAGATAATCTGTAATGCATATGACGATATGTGATGAAACGCCATTAAAGCGCGTATCAATTATATCGTGTCATAACTAGGTCAAATATGAATTCATGAATACTTCTAGTCACATAATCAAACTATACAGTAAAACAATGAAAAATTGAACTTTTTTTTCCGATCCTTACCGAAACCGATATACCGTTGAAAATTTTAATTTCGATCGTATATTTCGGGCAGCTATAAATTCAAAAACTCTAGACGTATTTCATTAAACCTCACCTCGACACCTCACACAATTTAATAAAATTTTCCGATCGACCTTCACACTTCAAGGCAACGAAACTTCAACCATCCACACATAAATAAGGTCCTCGAGCGCGAGGTCGAATGCAGGTGGCCTCAACTTAATTATCACTAACAGCGTACGTAAATATATTATTTCGGCGCCGTTTTCCCGAAGTTGATTATTTTGCTGGAACTAGACGCGAACGAAGCGTGACCCACGGGTTCAATATTTAATTAAGTCCCGGGTATCAATTAGGACTGCTGACCGGCGGTACAGTCCATTGTGTGTTGCCGGCTTCAATTACGTCCTGACGCCGGACAGCCCTGAACTATTGGCTATCGATCAACCTGAATCTCCAGAGCCTCCTTTCGTCAATTTCGGATGTCGGAAAAATGGCGAGGAAATAAAATTTTCTCGCCGATTGTGCCGTGGGCGTTGTCGAGCTTATGGTTATCGGGGCAGCACTTGCGCTTAACTGCAGAAAGCTTCCGAGTTTTCGGCTTTTGTTCAATCTTTTTTGGCAATTTAAAGTCTGAGGATTATTTTTAAATCTTATTATCCATTAAGTAGCTAATTCGATTGCGTTTCAGCAATGCGGAACAGTTATATTTTTACTGCGGCCTCCGTGGACAGTTAAGCAAACGACGTTCCGGCATATTATCTTAATTCACTTCTTGCCATTTATTACTCGGAAAAAGCTTTATATTTTAACCGTTTTCAGACATACTTTTTTATCATAATACATAAAATCAACTTTACTTCCATTTTTGTTATTCAAAAGAATTAAATTTAAATTTTTAATTAAAATGGGACGATCAACGCTTTAATCTGTTTGAATACGACTATTTCCATCATCAAAATTAAGCAATATTTATTGCGGTCCTAGTTAATACAGCATTTTTTTAAACAGTGGCTAGTATTAGCATTCAACCTATTCCTCTTTTATCTAAAACTATATAGAAGAAAAAAACGTTATAACTTTTTATTATTCCGAAAAATCCTTGTCCTGCTTTCGACGTTATATAAACTGAATATGGTGATAAATGGCAATGCATTCCAAACAAACAAATCAAAAATAAACATTTCGATCCAAAACGCAAATTCTCCGTGATACCTCCGATAGCCTTTATAACACGATCAGCGCAACAGGGATTTAGTCCGATTGCATTACACCATCGCTGCACGCCACGTCAATCGGGATTTCCGCGATAATAAACAACGAACGATCCGCAGTACGTGCAACGAATACGGGCACTGTCCCGATACACGTACTCCATTATAAAGTGCGATAATAACCGTCGAATTTATGTAAGCTGACTCGGTAACGAGCTGGCACGGATCGTGGCGTTTGGCACGGATTATTAATACCGCGCGAGATGCGCTTAGCACGTCTGGTCCACGGGAGGCTGTTATGATAAGGCTAATTTACTATTCGGAGCGTGTGTGTGTGCGTTTTATATAATGCATGCCGTGTATGCCCGAGGCTCGGTTTATTCATGGGTCCGCGTCCTCTTGCTTGTTTTATTGGCGACGTGTCCTGTGGTGCAGTTTGTCGGTGGTCATCTTTGAGTTGTTCCCTTCGGTGATGGGTTAATGCGGTTTTGATGGATGGCTTTGTTTGACAGACGGTGGACTCTCGCGGAATTGGGTGAGGCTTGATTTTAGTGCAGTGCGGTTTATCGGTCGACTTTTCGAGGTCGCCGAATTCTAGTTATGTTCTAATTAATTCCGTGCTTCCGTTATATGGTTAGAAACTTATCTTGAATTTGAATAATTTACTTATCTCGTTTGGGGTGTGTTATGCTGAAAACTATTCTGTAACAAAGTTGAAAGCTAAATAGTTGCGTTAAGAAAGGGCCATTTGCATTTGAGATAAAGTTATATTAGCGTTTTGTCTAAAAAAACATCGAATTTTTCATGTATATTTATTTTTTATGAATGATAGTAAATTGTTTTTCGACATAATGATTTTCGAATTATGTTTGTTTTTTTCTCATAAAAATACCGTAATATGCAACACGTGTATTAATAATATATTGAAAAATAACAATGAATAATTTTAGCATATTTCAAGGCTTATTTTATTTTTACCCTCCCTCTCTCTGCGGAATAATTTTGGAGATAAGGCAAAATTCACCTTTTGGGAGCACGAAAAAATGCTTTTAAGATATGAGAAACAAAATTTATCTTCCCAATATAAAATATTATACATAATGGACGAATGGAGATAGCCGAACCTCTTCACGAGAGAGCGAACCTCCGAAAACGTTAACATAATCGATTAGAGAAACGAAAGTTACTTGAGTGTATTTTCAATATTGGCTCAATTCGGATGAATCCCTTTGAGAACGATGTGACGACTGACGGCTGAAATTCCTCAACGATATATAAATTTTAGATGCGTGCGAACTGAAAGAAAAATATATAAGAAACTGTTGGAAGTTGTCACAAAGCCATCACGTAATCCATTTTCATACAAATTTTCCCCAGACAGATCGCTTCTATTGAATGAAATGTTTTTTTCGTACGTACACCTTGCGTGGTTTTTGACTGTATCTTATTTTCGCCTTATCTTTTATGTCAAGGGTGATAATCATAATAAAAAACCAAGTTTTCATACCAGGCGACACATTGTTATCATTTCTCATTGCTCGAATAGAAAAATGAAGTGACATAGAGGAAAATACAATTTTATGAATGAAATATGTAATACTTTTTTTCATACAATAATTTTTTTATACTAAACGAAAACTATATTTTTATTACAGTCATAATTGAATTTGACACTAAATACTTAATTTCTATTGCAGGAAGAGATGGAAGATCGGCCTCGCATCTCGACGCTCCTCAGCTCGCTGGTCAATTATTCGAACACCATACCAGCAGCCGGAGACCCCGACGCAAAACCAGCAGTTCCCGCTTCTCGGATGGGCACCCTCATCGGTGTGTTCCTACCCTGCATACAGAACATCTTCGGTGTCATCTTGTTCATCCGTCTGACATGGGTCGTCGGTACGGCCGGAGCTATCCAGGGATTCATCATCGTCTTGATATGCTGCTGCTCCGTAAGTTTGATCGGAATTCCCACCCGAGAACCGATTAGTTTATTGCTTAATTGGGAACGGGTCCTTTGTAAGGCTCTTATTAGTAGTTTGGCGAATAACTTATTTGATAAAATGCCCCTAACTCCATTCGCTGTACAAATTGATGGCTTAGATTTTAGTGTATCCCTTAATCCCGAACGAACGGCCTTCAATTTATATTCTTAATTAAAGGTCATATTTTACATTCCTTACAACGTTAAATATAATTTAATGCCACTTTAGGTAGAGTTATGGTTTAGTCGTAGCGCACAATTCGACCCTTTTAATTCTTTCTCGTTTAGCTAATGAGAGTTTTTTTTTTAATTGAATCGTAATCTACTGCCAGTTCTACTTAAAAGTTATCTGATTAAATCGCAATGTTTACATAATCTAACAAACTTTTATGGTATAATAATGATTTATATCTAATAATCGGATCGTTTTAAATATGTTATCTATTAATTTGATTTGAATTCAGTTTCAACTAATTATATACTATTAGAATTTCCCTAACAACTTGCTTGTACTTTCAGACCATGTTAACTGCAATATCCATGTCAGCCATAGCCACCAACGGAGTAGTGCCCGCAGGAGGAAGTTACTTCATGATATCCCGATCCCTTGGTCCGGAGTTCGGAGGCGCTGTGGGCATGTTGTTCTACACCGGAACGACTCTTGCGGCCGCCATGTACATCGTCGGTGCCGTCGAGATCGTTTTGGTAATATATAATAAATAACATGTTCAATAACAATGTCAAGAAAAATAACGTCTTTATGCTCGCTGACGGGGAAACGATACGGCGCGAAGTTCGCCACTGGGGTTGCCAATGTGTACACACGCACGCGAACGCGCTGCAAACTTTTCACAATGGTCCCAGTTGAAAACCGAGAAACTTCACACGTCGGGTGTTTTGTACATTTATGTAAATTCGCACTTTAACAACTTCGAGGGGTCGTATGTGTTTGTTCGAGCAAAGAAAAGATCGCCGTCGTACGGGCTGACTGAGAGCCCGCACCGAATCTCGTCCAAACATTTATTTTTACTATTTTTTTTCGCAAATTGATGATTCTCATTCATCTTACTATTTATATTATAGAATACTATATTATTCTTTAATATATTTCAAAAATAAAATAATTGATTCATACTTTTTCCATAGACTTACATGGCGCCATCGCTCTCCATCTTCGGTGATTTCACGAAGGACGCTAGCGCTATGTACAACAACTTCAGGGTTTACGGCACTGGATTGCTACTCGTCATGGGTACTATCGTTTTCATCGGTGTCAAGTTCGTCAACAAATTTGCAACCGTAGCCCTGGCTTGCGTCATCTTCTCTATCATAGCTGTATATACCGGCATCTTCGTGAACATTAACGGCAACGACAATCTACAGTGAGTTTATTTTAACATTTTTCTCTCTCAAATTTGAATCAGATAAAAAGCTCGACTCTTTATCACGGCGCCGAGCCCGAAGCCGATTTTCTCACCTGGACGCAAATCACGAAATTGGATCAAAAGCTTAAAGGGCCAAAGTGATATAGGTGTAGGTACTCGAGCCGGCGGTAAAAGGGTTTAGTTTTTAAGGGCGGACCGTCGCCGCCCATAAAAACTGGAACGGGCCTTCATTTATTTTAAATGATGAAGTAAAACTGTTAAAATTTATGGGAGCTTTTAGTCAGCGAGGCCGGCCCCGGGAAAGATACGTTGAAATAAATTCTCCGACGCCGACACTGATTGATTTACCCGACATACGCGCCTCTTGCTTGCTCCCTTTGGTTTCCCGGTTCTTTTTCCCTTTCCTCCTTTTTTCAGTCGTACATTTTTTCGTGCTTTTTCGCTATCGTCTACCTTGCGTGTACGTAGGTGTGTACGCGACGCGGCGGATAAACGGTGCGCATCACCTTCGGACAATATATCAAATCTTTCTATTTTTGACGGTGACTGATGCCTTTCTTCGATTGAGCCATTGACCAAAGTATTAAGGAAGAACTCGAAATTCTGCCGAAAAAAGGAATTGCTCAATATTTCAATTTCCGGTTAATGAAAGTACCAAATGATCGATAGTTGTATTATAATTGAAAAAGCACATTGTAGAACTTTTTTTTTTCTCATTCGAATATATTTTGGCATGAAAATGGTAAATGCAATCAAAAGATGCTGCAAAGTATGTAGAGAACATTTGTATGTATATTCGGAAAATATTTTCATCCAATAACGGAGTGTTTTAATTCAGTGCGAAGAAGGCCTTTTTATCTTTCATTTGTAAAAGTTTTAAATGTTGAAAACGTGAATTATTATCGCACTTACGGAAAGTTTCGCAGTTATAAATCGCTTTTGCGATTATTTCGCACAAAACTTGGAATAATATCCGACCCGAAAAAGAGCGTTGCTCATCGATTTTTTTCTCCGTCCGCTCATATTTATCCGTGCTTTATTATATTTGAAGAAAATTTGAAAATATAGTGTGTACACACTCCAAGGACGGAATGTTATATATTTTCGACGTCTTCGGAAAAACCTTCGGCAAAAAGAAGGCTTATCTTACGAACGACCAAACTTGTTAACATAAAATAAATATTAAATGAGCTTAAGCACAAAGGCGATTTTGAGTTTAAGCGCAAATTTGGAAGTTTCGCATTAGCATTATTTTACCGTTGCCGCTTCTTATGTTAAAAATAATAATAATCCATATCATATTTATGACATATTCAAAAATACTATCTGAATATTAATGTGGGAAAATTGGATTTCATAAAATATAAATTTTTAAATTAAATTTATTTATTTTTTTTATATTATTCGTAGGAATATTTAGATTTTTTATTGGTGAATTCAAATTTGAAAAAATACCCAAATATGAAACGTTCTGTTCGAATGTCGCAATTTCGGATACTGTTGAGTATTAGGAAGCGTTGAAAATTTTCCGTATTGAACCCACGTGCGCCATGTAAAATGTGTTTTCGATTCGGCCTAGCTTGTGTATACCAAGGAAAAGCACTTTTCATATCGTAAAAATTTAGAGACCATCCAAAAGCTGAAGCCTTTAGGTCCCTCGACTTCGCCTCTGAACAAACTATCACACATACACACACAGGCACACGTTCGGGACGATTTTCCCGAACCAAATCCGATTTGAAAGACACGGAGTTATCAAATCGAAGAGACTACATCATTACGCTTTCGAAAAGGACATCCTCGTTCTTTCCCCGGCGCGCCATCTTTGTTTATATTTCGGATTCGCTTGAATATATTCACGTCGGAGACTGAGGGAAATTTAATTTCGGCTCGAAGCGGAACCTTATTGTGTGTAAACACGTGTGAAATTTCATCAGATATATATTGCATTTGGTTAATTGCCAATCTAGACATATTCGCAAACGGTTTCTGATTAGACGGCTTGAAATTACGGTCTTCCCATTGTTTGTGTTCATTGCGTCGATTTTGAACGATGATTTCAAGTTAATTGACTTTCATTTGCAATGTGGTTAAAAATTCGCATTTGTTTTGTTGCTATGTGAAATTTTCACTTAATATTAAATATGCTTTTGTGAAGGTTTTTTTTGTTAAATTTCTATGGATTCAAGAATTCTTTCATAAAATTTGAATGTAAATTATTATTTAATATTCGAGTAATTTAAGTAATATTCGTTTTATTCCGTATAAAATATTAAAGATGTATCAAATATCAAATGGGTGGAAAAGAAGAACGTCTGTGACGTTTAATATTAGCATAAAATTTTCGCCATCGTTTTTTAACACAGTTATACGCATCAAAAGAAAAAGTTAAAAAGGAAGAAAGGACAAATCAAATTACGACAACGATTTCAAGACGACGGAGAACTCGTTGAGGTATAAAATTACGTGATCAAATTTATTTGCGTCTAAAATTTCATTTCGTACGCTGCTAGCTCAATATTTTCTCTCTAAAATCTAAACGACCGAGAAGTAAAAAAAACCGTATACATTTCCCCAAAAATATTTCCAACCCCACAAACAAAACAATATGTGGCTCTTTTGTTACTTAACATCAGAATCCACCGATTCTCTGATATAAGCAAAAGCCATTTTTTCCCCAGTTTAGAATGTTTATCCAAACTTTCTACAGAGACCCGCCGAACAAAGGCCCCGCTTTTCCACCATTGTTTGCACCATCACGCACCAAACGGCGACCCTATCCACTTTTCGACCGCGTGCTTTTTCCTTCCAGAGCTTTTTTCCCCGGCCATTTATCCGAACGCCTTCCCACCGACCATTGCACACGGGTCCCTTGCGCACTTCCAGGCCCTGTCCCGGCGACATCCCGATTTTATCTGCCGCGTATCGATTCCGTGGTATCCTGCGGGTTCGCTATGTTGGTCGCAGTGTGAATTTTCGCCGGATCCAATTGCTTTTCCAAAACGTCGAACTCGATTACCGTTTCTGTCGGCGCGAAATTAAACGCCATGGCGCGCCTGAGATTATCGGGACGGGAGGTAATGAACGGGCGATGGGGAAATCTTGTTTATTGGTTCCGATATTTTATGAGTGTTATTCAATATTGTATAATATGAACGGGGGTCGTGTATTTCGGAAATGTAACGCAATCGTAGTCGATTGTTTAATTTAAATTTTCTGTTTGGTATCATCAAATAAAGTCTTTGTAATATCCATTACGAGATGAGTCTTTTTCGATAGAATTTTCGTGTATGTTTTCTTATGGTGTGTTCTTGTTACATATCGATAAGAAAAATATAATTTTGAATGAACTGAATATATTAGGTTACTCGAAAAGTAATGCTTTTTTCTGAGAACTGTTTTTTTTCTGAAATTCACGCTCAATAAAGCCACGTGAACGATTTTTTTTAAATTCTCTTTAGTTTTGTAACCTTGCGCTTTCCCAGAAAAAATATATACTCGCTACCCTTATTTTAGGTTTTATATCATTCCGGCCATTTTTTACGAACCTTTACAAATCATCCCTTACCTAACGGTTTCAGCTCAATATTATATATTACGGTTGTATCCAATTACTAACTATGTATATCGCATGTTACTCAATCAGTGATCAGTGCATTTACAGAAGCTAAATCATCAAAGGTGCCTTTAATAGAATTTTTCAATCATCAAAATAATGATTAAATCGAAATCGTAATACCGTAGTCAAAATAAAATAGCTTTATCTAAAAAGGATTATGGTTCAGTGCGGAAGGCGGATCTTATTTTCAATACACTTTGAGCAATTTTCCAAAAGTGTTTTGAATTTATCGCGGAAAATTGCGTTCCGGTCACACGGGGGAGATTCGTTCGACTTGTTTACGATTTCACGCGCGAAAAATTCGATTACGGTTTTCCACGTTAAAACCGTAAAAGCTTTCCCGCCATCGGCTCGACGCTATCATTCTCATGTATATGTATACGAATTGATACGTGCGTATAAATATTCATTATTATTTATGCCCTATTTTTTTTTCAATTTTTACGAGTCCCTCTGGGCGCCAGCAACGACCGACACCAACGTGTCGGCGTGAGGATTTTAATCAAAAATTTTTAACGAAAAGCGATGCAAATTAATATTCATGTTTACGTTTCAATGCCCTCGGGACATTAATTAAGAGCGCTGACTTAAAAATAAATTGACTTTGACGTCGATCCAATATACAACAGGACATTGATGTTTGTTTGGATGATGAGGAAAAATCGCCGATAAGCAGACCGGTTGTTTTCCCACGTCAGAATTTATGGAGACTATAAAGGATCTCGGCTTGAAATTAATATTATACAATATTAAAGCCGAGGAAGAAAACTAATATTGCCTAGCACGCATTACACAATTTACGTCCTTAATTACGAAATCCTTTTCACTTCTGCTTTGGCGTTGCCAAAGGCGCTGTTCGTTTTCTCAATTTAATATGTATATGATGTTGCGAGAGTATATCTCTTCGCGTGTGGTTTGAAACTTTAATATCATAATTTTGCCAAAATTAAATATATTTGCTTTATTAGAGATAATGAAATAAAGTAATTATACGTGGGTGCCCGCGTTATTTGAACAATGTTTCATCCAGCAAGGACGAATGTTCTCACAAAATTTATTTTCGTACTATACAAAGACATTTTCAAACAATTTCCCGAAAACATTTTCAAACAAAAACACAAAATTGACACATTGACACCGCACATTTTTTTTCGGTCATCTTTCAAAATGACTAACGGATCCGCTCGATCGCCTCTAATCGAGACGTCAAATCCTCCAGGCGTTAACGACAGCCGACGTATTGTGTTAAACGCCTCTCAGAAGGGTGGGTGGTTGGGTGGGTGGGAAAGAGGTCGACGTCGGGTTCACCTGGGGGCGTCGCGACGCCATTGTGTCGCTTAATTATTTCGGATATTCGCGATATGGTGGGCGGCAACCACCCGGGTGTATTAGCATTTTGATTGGCGTCGCCGAAGAAAACTGCTCTTGAAATTCTTGGGCGTGTAGTTCGGCTATGGAATCTCGTCCGTTTCTTGTGTTGGGATGTTGGGTTTTGTGTTGGAAGTTCAGATTTCTTCGCTTTTAAGTTTTGGGTTGTTTTCGAAAAATTTTGTCGTGAATTATTTAATTATAATAACTATTTTATAGTGATGATGTTGTCGAAAATTTTTGTGTAAATACTGGTCCTTATGGGATTCGAAAATAGTCCGATTTAAGTGGGAATGTTTTTTTTTTTCATAAATTATTCTTTATTATTTTAGAAACTTGGAATCGATCACTTAATCTTTCGGTTGTCTCATATAAAAAGAACTCTTAAGTCTTGTTGAAGTTTTATGAGAGGCTGTAAAGCAATTACTATAGAAATGGCTACAGAAACGATATAGGGCCCAAAAAGTCACAAAAATAAACGAAAGATTCTGAAGCACAATTTTCGTGCACGAATTTCTTTTATATTGAATGCATAGTTCTTTTGAGAAAAAAAATTAAGAAAAACTTTTTGAAAGATTTGAAACTAAATATTAATAATTTAGAAAATCTTCTACAATAAAATCAATGAATTATAACTAACAATTTTTTACTATCAAATATTAGTTATATATTACATAAGCATTATTACTTAAGCCATAACTCAATTTTACACTAGTCGAGCAGCTTTCCGTGAATTTTGCAAAATTCACTATTCCGTGAACGATTCCCAACATCCACTCTAGCTCGTAACTAATTATTTGCCGAAGTAAGAGCAAGTTTGGCGTACATACGCGCGTAATAACTTAGCCGCGACCCTTAAGAGCGTCTCACAAACAGAAAGTACCCGGAAAAGCGCACATATATAATGCGAAGTCGTTGGGCGAATCCATAGTAGTTTCGAGAGCTTAATCCCGCAGAGCGAGCTTTTCGCGCAATAGTTTCCGGCAGCCCTTTTTTCGCATGAAGGCACCAGCCGGTTTAATGCCGAGCCCAGGTACTGCTGTTACTGGTGTAATATCGGGGCACTGTTGCTGCTTTGCTGCTGTTTCCACTGCTTTGCTGTTGCCGCTGCCGGCGAAACGAGGGTCTTATCGCGGAAAGTTAAATTCAACATTGCTCACAATTCAACCGGGTGAACTGGGTCGACTTTTCACCGGGCCAGATAAGCTCGAATTTGAGATGCCGTCCTAGATATGAATGAATGTAGCGAGTTTCGCGAATGCCGAAAATTTAAGACAATGCAAGGAGAAATGTTTTACGCCGGAAGAAAAGTCGCTCGAACGGAACGTAAGTTTGCCCGGGGAAATCTCCAAATCTGGTATTCAATTAATTTCTCGCCGGGATGCTGTGTATTTTAGTTATAGCGAAACAGAAATGTTATCCTTCATTACATCTTAATTATTCTCTTTATTCTGTGCCTCGATTCTTAGAATTTCCGTAGTTTTAAAATGTTTTTATTCTTTCAGTATGTGCGTACTTGGTAAGCGGCTTCTGAAAGATATCCCCATCGAAAATTGTACAAAACAAGTCGGAGGACCATTGTATAATCTATTCTGCCCGAATAAAACATGCGATTCTTATTTCATGTCCCACAATATATCCATCGTACAAGGCATCAAGGTAAAAATATATTTACAAATATTTTTAGAAAAATTCACAATATATATTATTTTTATATTTTCGCAGGGGTTGGCAAGCGGAGTATTTTTCGACAATCTGGCTGACTCGTTCCTCGAACTAGGACAGTACATATCATACGGAAAGAACCCTCAAGACATCGAACAAATGGACCAGCAAACATACAATCAGGTTACGGTTGACATCACGACAACGTTCACCATTTTGATCGGCATCTTCTTCCCATCTGTCACCGGCAAGTTTTTCAATTTTCCACATTTTACTACCCCGCTTCTCGCGGAACATTTTAATTAAATACAACATAAAAGTTTATATTAAAAACTTTATATATCGATAATAAAATTAGTTTTGTACAATTTACAGTATATTTACGAAACAAACTCGGTTTTTATTTAAAGAGAACTTTGTATATCTCTCCTTTTATGTCCCGTAATGAACGAGGAAACTTCCATCGGATTCCGTTAACTTTTCTCACGTTCTCCACACGGCAGTACGTCACGTGCGACGTATCTAAAACAAAAAACACATACGTATACGCCATTAACGGAAATTTATATTCGAAACGCGTCGCCGTTCAAAAATGTAACGATTTTTTTCAAGCCTCATATGAAAAGAGTAGGCCATAACGCGAACCGACGTCGACACGTGCCATACACGTACCGTCGAATTAATATGAATGGAGCCTAATGCCTGCGAGAGGCCGTATCCGCAAATTGGCGATGCGGGCTCGCATTTTCACCAAACAGTGGCACTGTAAGGGGAAAAATGTTGGGAATATATTCGCAGTCAGTGTCCCTTGTGCCCGTGGAAACTATGAGGGCTTTGTGCGGTGTGCTTTTGAGGTTGTTCGGAAAAAAGATCTAGCGGTGTCGAGAGCGTTTCTTAATTATTTTGTCGCGCCGTTCGGATGTTGCGCATATTAATTTAGGTCAAGTCATTAGTGCTAGGGGACGTTTTTGTTTTGTTATCTCGATAGATGTTGATGCTTTGTATAGTTTTTCAAGAGTATTCAAAAGGCTTGGTTTTCATTATTTTATTAAAAATTATTTTGAATTGTATAATTAAAAAAAAAATCAAAGACTTGTCTTCTTATTAATAAGTTGGGAAACAATATGTAATTATTTTTTTCATTTAGAAAGTATCGATGTTGTTTAAAGATTATTAAATTAATGTAAGATAATGCGTAGTGTAAAAAAATGCGATATTTTTAGAAGACGTCGTAAACGGGATTAGTGAAAAAAATGATGGTCGACCCTTATGCTCTAGGAGAAAATATTAAAACGACCTCAGCGTGAGTAAACTTTGTGCATCGCCAATGTAAATTTTCTATGTTAAAAGTTTGACATCATATTTCAGTGGTTAAAGTACTTTATTATTAAATTTGCCCGAGTTATGAATATACATAAGGGCTTAAATTTTAACAAAGGCTCACCGCGCGCGAGCTGCTTGCTCTTCACATTATTCAAATCGTCCAAATTAGAACGAAAGCGTATGAAAGCCCACATTGCGTATTTTACTTGTTTGTGTAGCGAAAATCTCATTACAATCGGTGATATTCGCGATGTGTATTGAACGATATCACAACCCTGACTTCGTGATACACATAACTTTCGCTTTAACAATCAAAACGTGCGTCGCTATATAAATATGTATGTGTGCGTGTATGGTATTATTTGATAACGATGTTGTTACTAATCTTTGAATTAATAATTTTCAGGTATTATGGCTGGTTCAAACCGTTCCGGAGATCTTGCTGATGCTCAAAAAAGCATTCCCATTGGTACGATTTGTGCTATTCTGACAACTTCAACTGTCTACCTAAGCAGTGTACTTTTGTTCGCTGGTACTGTTGACAATCTTCTTCTGAGAGACAAGTGAGTTTTATTACAACAGTTATGCAGTAATTTAATTTTTACTTGGCTAAATTTATATTTGAAAATCTTAATAGGAATATAATTTATTCAAATTAACGCATAAACGTAACGCTTCCGAGTATAAATACTGAGTGCGCGCTTGAAATTCTTTTTGGAAAAAAAAATCTCAGTTAAACACCGTTTTGAATTGCAAATTCGTTCTAGTACATTTTAAGCTTTATACTCGTATAAATGTTATTCGAATCTAGATAATAAAATACGAAATTTTATTCGCTGTACAATCTAACTGTTATATTCACTGAGCGATTTTCGTATTATTTTTTTTACGAATCAACGAAAAATTGAATCTTTAATCCAAATACAGTATATGTATAATTAGATTCACATATGTATCTATGTGAAATTTTCCGAGGCGTAAACGTATTACACAGATGGAACCGATTCGATATTCTTCGCTTTTCTTAACTGCGGTCCGTCTTGGTCATTTACAATTCATATCGGTCCACGTTTGCGAGGCGCCCGTTTTGCATTTTCACATTTACGCGTCGGGAAAATTCCCTTGAATTGTGAATGCGCGAATATATGTGTTGTTTCTACGTTTTTCACTTACCCGGCCCCGTATAATGAACCTTTGGGTAAATAAAACTCCCGGCAATAAATCTAAATACACTTATCGAACGGTCTACCCTCCAGGGACAACTAGCACATGTTAAGGTACGCCTACATAGGAAAGTTATTATTATCGAGGAAAAATACAAATAATAACGGTGATTAGAAATAATTTGTATATTTTCGATAAAATGCATTTTATCAGATATTTATGGAATCCCGATAGTATTGCATCGAAAGGATCAGTGCTAAGAATAGGTATTGAGTCGTATAAACACAAAGAATATCCAGCGTGAAAACCGTCGAAGATGCTTTGAATATTTGAGATGGGATTGAAGTAAACAATGTTTAGAAAAGACGTGTAGGGGAAAAATAAAGAAAAGAAGGAAACGGGATAATACGATTTCGCGTTCGGCGAGTGTTACGTTCGTTGGTCGTCGCCAACGATGAGATTATTCTTAAAAAATTCACAAACATTTACGAGCACTCAGACAAAGCACTTTGCATAGTCTCTTCCGAACCGAAGGCACACGGAAAGCGCCGATGTTTATGCTATGGAAGAACAATATTTTTCCATTGAGCGAATAGGGAGAAACGGCAACTCGCGAATGAATCACTTAAATATATATTACATAAGACAGGAGCGACGACCAACTTAAAGAATCGAAAACGCGGAAGATGAGAACCCCTCATTATTACGTTCACCTCGCACTCTTGCCCGAGTTGAACGTGCTGCATTATACAAACACAGAAAGAAGTTTTAATTATCGTTCGTTCCGTCGTCAAATTTTCTTTTGAAACACTTCGGTTAATTGTGTCAACATCAAACTTTTCGCCCCCGGGGGCCATTCCCGAGTAGCAAAAGCGGGAAAAATTAGCGGAGAAGTCCGTGTCTTATCTATCGCCGAGATTGACATGTTTATGGGACTCTTTGTCTTTTCGCTTCGTATAAATTTAGCATTTTCCGCTTTCTCCGGTGATACAATTAAGTTTGAATTAGATCTCGCATTTTACACACTGGGCCTCGTGTGGGCAACTATGCTTTTTCGAGCGTACACGAGCCGTCTTGTTATGTAAATGGCACAGGCTGTTGGCCCGAGGGGTGCCGTTTTATCAAAGCCGACATGTTCTGCGCGATAACGCGATTTGCTCTTGTCAGAATTCAATTTTTTTGCCCGCGTCGCGCCTGGAGGGTAATCAACGACATGCTTCCCAAACTATTTATCAACGTTATTTATGGTAATTTGTTTTCAGATTCGGACAATCTATAGGTGGGAAGTTGGTGGTGGCGAACATCGCATGGCCGAATCAGTGGGTCATCTTGATCGGATCATTCTTGTCTACCTTGGGCGCTGGTCTTCAATCGTTGACTGGTGCTCCACGTCTGCTTCAGGCCATCGCCAAAGATGGAATCATTCCATTCTTGGCACCTTTCGCCACTTCGTCAAGCCGAGGCGAACCTACACGTGCCCTTATCCTCACCATGTGCATTTGTCAATGCGGCATCCTCTTAGGCAACGTCGACATCCTAGCTCCCCTGCTTTCCATGTTCTTCTTGATGTGCTACGGTTTCGTGAACCTCGCCTGTGCCTTGCAGACGCTGTTGAGAACGCCCAACTGGAGACCTCGTTTTAAATACTACCATTGGTGAGTAACAATTTACATATTATATTCTGTATAATTTAATTCTCGTCTGAATATCTATACTGTGGAGAAATGGAGCGTGAAAGCCTCACCAGAATTAGTACAACCGGATTATTTATTGTGTGCTTTATTAATGGGCGCCAAAGGGTTGCGTTGACGGAAACGCACAGACACCGTAAGGGATAATTCCATTATCCCTTCCGAATAAAGTATGGGAAGAGAGAGCCCTTAGATCATATTATGCCACATCCTTTCGACCATCGTTAAATTTACTTTCGATCCCAACGGTCTATTAATCTCTCCGGTGGGCAGATCTTGAATTTCGTAAAGTAATCACGTAATTATTAATAACACAGCCTTTTAAGAGAATCTAAAAATAAATTTTCATTATGGTTATCGATAACTAGTTATTGATCTCGCGCAAAAAATATTACAGCTCAACTTGCTCGATTTCTAATTTATTTGAAACCTGAAAATTCCTTTGTCCGTTTAACTTTATTTCATCGCGATCTTCTTGCATCTATAGCGTGAAGTTTTTCAATTACAAAACCTCCCATAGCCTCCATCCTTGATACGATCATTATAAATCGAGCAAGAAAAACTAAACCGAACCAACGAGATAAGCTTTCCTCGAGCTCGAACTGAGAGCTGAACAAAAAAACCATCCAGCGAACAAAGAGTAAAATATTCGGTATACTTTCTATACGTACATGTATAAAATGTGTTTGTGTATTTTTTCTGATATAAGAAACGAGCTTATCGACTTTCCTCAAATGGAGCCTCGTTTGGTGGAGCCGACCCATCGAAAGGGTCAGCCGTTACGACGATGATGGTTCATCGAGGGTCGTACAGTGCAAATGTTGGCAAGATCTTTTTCTTACAGACACGCATAACCATACATTTTTTCCTGCTCAAGTTTACATAATGATGACGTTTACGTTTTCATCTAATTAATTTTTCGGTTAAGCTCTTTTACGTCATTGTGAATCATTTTGTTTGTTTTTATCTTCCAGTGTATTTTTTTCATTTCCAACGAAAGCCACTTAATTATCCGACATTAATATACGCTGGGCACAAACGTTTTGTTTTATTTTATTTTTTTGATGGAGAATCTTGAGTTCAACCGTCGACCAGAAGTTAGATAAGTTTTCGGGGAAAAATATTATCTCGTATCCTTTTCGTAGACCACTGGCGGCATTGTGAACGTTTGTTTCACTTTACACGCTAATTGATATAGTACTATTTTATTTTCGGCGCACTTTCTCATACTTTTCATTTTTTATTACCCTGCGGGCACATCCACGAAGTCTCATTATCTTTCGTTATTTTTTTTTCGCCTGGCCAAGGTTAATTAGTTTATTCGAGAAAATGTTTTGGCAACTGGAGGGGGTGCAAACGTTCATCTGTAGAAACAAAGAGAGTTTCGGTTTACTTAGGTAGAATTACGACTTTGCGTTAATCAAATCATGCCGAGTCATTGCTATCTAAAGAGAAGTTATTTTCAATTCACTAATTTTCTCGCAAAAACATATTCGAAAATAACCAATATATAATTTTTGAGTTTTAATTATATAATATATCGATCTGTTTATTCGAAACTTGATAATACATAGAAATTATCTTTGTCACTGACCATTTATATGTGCGTATTTGAGCAGCAATAACAATTGCCATTTAAAGTTTAGGGTAAATCCTTTAATCTTAAAGACTTATTGGAAGTTCGAGCCAAGTGTCATCATGCAAACGTAAGAACAAGCATTAAATCCATTTAACTTTATGGCGACTTTATGTAACATATACATAGTAGCATGTGTTAAGCATAATATATTCTATTCGATTTAATTCTACAAAAAAGCGTATGTAAGATTTTGGCGATATATAACAGTATTTTCCGTTTGTCGAATAATGCTTGAAATAGGATAGATAAAATGGTGTAAAAATCGTATTATTTTTTTTCTGAGAAAATACTCGATTGAAAAAGAAAATAAACATAAATTAAGATGATGGATGCAGACAAAAAGGCAGTAAGAAAAGAACACCAGACACTCGGGCGCCTTCTGAATAATATTGATCCAAAATCGTTAAAATAAAACTACATGTTTTATGACACGAAAATTTCATATTTTAAATTCGCTAACATAATATTTAAGTAACATATGAAATTTCATTTTGACTTCACGTATTCATATTTCATTTCAACAACAACAACAACAACAACGTTTAATATCAAAAAGAATACACGCGTTCCGAAGATTGCATATGCAAATATTTTTCTTTTTTTTACTTTCATCTAGACTCCAGAGGAAAGAGAATATTTTCCACAAAAATTTAAGATAAAAATCGTAACACTTTTTCGTCAGACAAAGCGGAAAATCTCTTTCGAGAACTTCATCCGAGTTTTCCTCGATGATTTCGCCCCCCCCCCCCTCCTTGGGCCGCTTACGTGCACACACACATTCAGATCTTCGCTAGAGCTTTTATCGACATCATAAAACCGAGTAACGACAACACAAATAATCGTAATGGAACAAGAATAAAAACCAGTAGGAAACGAGGTTGACACGTCGCCAAACTGGAAAAAAGCGAAATGCAAATCGATCGGAATGAACGCGAGTTTCCTGCACAGATAAAGACGCCTCTCGAAATCGTGATGAATTAAATGTATTTTTGTGTGTCGGACGAACATATTATTTCGTATTTCGCGTGCAATTGCATATCAATTTGTGCGATTTCGGTTTAGCATGCGCGATGCTTTCGGAATGTTCAATTTGTTCAATTCAATTTTCCACCCGCGTCTAAAATAAAGAAGAGCCCCGAAATACCCATAAAGATAAGCTCCTTAAGATTTCCACTTATCCTAGCGGTGTTCTCAAAATTTTTCTAACTCGGCTTACCGCGTATCGCCGTATAAGTGAAAAGTTTCTTTCGACAATTTCCACATAGAATATATTCAATCAAATCGAATTTCGTATACGAATCTAGCGAACACATTTTTTACGGTCGGTCCGAAACATTCGCGGACATCAATCAAACATAATTTACTACCTTTGAAAACCTCTCGTTTCCTCCGGAGGACGAATGGCTGTTTTTCAATATTGAAAATCCACCATCCCCTGCAGACCCGACCTTCCCTTAATAACCATTAGCGTCATTCGTCGAAAATCGGCCCACTAAACGCGGCCCGTATTTTTCGCAATATGAAAATCGCGCGATTCCGTACTTTTTCACAGCGGCGACCCGTTCGAATTACTTTGTGTAAACTTTTCGAATTTTCTCGTTCTGTACGTGAGCGGAATCCGTTGCGGGCGGAACAAACGTAAGCCGGCTCAATTCCACAATTTTTCTCTGGTAAATATAATATTAAATATGCGAACGATGTGAAATCGCGTCAAATATTTTATGAAACGATTTTTTATCCCGTTTCTGAATCCGGGAAAGGGTTGAGCCGATCGATCGGCGTAACGAGCAAAATCTCCATCGCGCTCTCCCCCGGGGTATGGAGTTAATGGAATGACTCGTTTTTCGGGCACGTCGAGATTTTCTAATATAATTCATATATATTATATAGCGCTGTAGTTGAATATAATATCATATTCGATATTACGTTGATACTTTGCGCAATAACGCAAAATCGTGTGGCGGTGCTTTTTCTTCGTTATTGGGTTATACGAGTAGGTACAACCGCTACGGACTTGTTGTTGGTAGTTTGTATCAATTTTACGAGGTTTATAAGTTTTCGTTACTGAAACTACTAACGAGTAGTTACAATTTATTCAGTTTCATTGTGCCATGTTTAGCGCGGGTTGTTATCGAAAATTTCTAGTTACGAAACAAAATTTGTTGTACCGAAATGATGTATGACATTATTCATTTCATTGTTGTTTAACCGCTCTTTTTCGTAACAACTCATTTTAGCATGAATTTTTTTTAATACATCTGAATTTGTATATCAAGTATAACACAACATTATTTGCGTTATTTAACACGATCACGAGAAACGACAGACGCAAAGGGAAAAGGAGCACGCTTTTCGCGTTGACGACACAATGTCGCATAATATAATATAATTTTTCGTCATGAATTTGCAAATCTCTCGGCACGCCCGCGAACAATACCGTTCAAAATTTCCGTCGTAAAAACCGCGCGAAGACGTCGTCCCGGGAAACATCTGGTTTTCGCAAGAAAAATGCAATTACCCCTCGGGATCGAGAGCGGTCCAACACACCCCCCCCCCAATTTCCCACCCAACAAAATGTGTCCCGGCGAAGGCGTCGGATGAAAAATGATTTTTTAAGGCCGTGACGCGCGAGAGAAGGATGAACCGCGGCAACCCGTGAGAAATTGCCCGCTAAGCTCGCGATTTCTTATTTTCGCAAACAAACGTACGAATAGCTAGCTATGCCCTTTTTTACATATGGATGTCGCTATGAAGTCTGCAGGCTAATGTAGTGCGTGGGCGGGTCTGTATAAGGGTGTCTGCTCCGTTGCCGAAGCGGTGGACGATAAATCAAACGGGGGTGTCCTCGGTGTCCCAAACGCTGGGTATCCGAGGAAATTTCAGAAGCACTTAGGCATGTACCGTGTTTGTGTATGGAAAATTGTAACCGTTATAAGCTTTCATGTGTCGGCGGATGGCAAATGTGCTTTCGGTGGAACTCGCTTCGGACGATATGAAAAAAATATCATGTTCGTGCGATAAAATCAATTTTAAAATGGTCCTTTTACTTTATTACAAACGTTCATCACGTACAAATCCAATTATACGTTTTTCGTACCCGAATTTAATTGATATTATCACACAATTTTATTACATTTTCGGTGAAAAAAAAAAGAGAAATTCGTGCCACGAATAACGACCGACCGCTGTTACCAGGGGCTCATTTTATTTTTCACTTTATTCAGATTTTTGACCGTTACAAAGCCGTAACGTTCCAGTTCCGCGTTCCTCCCGTCCGAACGATATTTTTTTTTTCCATTTCCATAACACACATTCCTGCGAGCGTACAATATTCGACATTCGCCATATTTTAAATCGGCACTGACCCGTGGCTGGGCTTTCTTTCGGACAAAAATATGAGAAAGCGCGCCTTTATTGTTCACAAACGGTCGTTGTGTGGCGTTTTTCTCTCCGCCTCCTCTACCCTTGGGGACTCTCATGTTTTGGGTACGTCTCGGGATCAAAAAGATTGCTGTTATTGTTGAAAAAGTCCCAGAATAATGAAAAAAATCGACGTGAATTGCGCAACGAATTCTTTTAGCGTGTTGCGTTTCGATGGAAGAAATTGAATGTTATATTAGATCAACGCATATGTTTTATTGTATTTTTTTGATGGTCAAATATCTGTCTCCTTTCTCTGAACTAATGAATAACATCTGTATTCAAACTATTCTGTTATATAAATAATATTTCTTTTTCAATATCTGTTAAGTTTTGGCCTAGTCAGTGAACAATAAACAGTTCATAGAAATTTTTGAAATGTCTAATAATAAAGTGCATTTATGGCATTTTTCACTGTAGAAATTTTATAAAAATAATAACACAACTGCGGCAATCAAAAATATTTGTACTGTGTACAGTAGAGATGCAGTTAACGTTGGAATCACCCAATTGTGGTTTTCAAAATTCAGATCATTAGATCTGAATTTTGAAAATTACTTTTAAATCATTAGATTTGAAATTAACTGATTGACACGATGATGATATGTTACTGGCCATAATTATTGCTAACCCATATCGAAATACCAGAGAAATCGTGCTGAAGATAGGAGTCAACATAAAAAAAAGTGCGGTATCTGGATCACATCGGTTTGGTTTAAAAATACGATGATTCTTTTGTATTGACCCGATACATATAATACTTATGTTTCAAATCTTGAGAATATTATATTGTAATGATTTTCTTGTATGCTTATTCAAATTTATACATTGTTTCAGGTCATTATCTCTGGCTGGAGTCGGTCTGTGTATTGCTATAATGTTTATGACTTCTTGGTACTTCGCTTTAATCGCTATGGTCATGGCTGGTCTCATCTACAAATACATCGAATACAGAGGGTAAGCGCGGCATAGCCTTTAAATCTCTTATATTAAAAACTGAAGGATAAATCCCGGTGATTTATCACGACAAAAGATAAATAAATTCCGAAACACGGAGCGGGAAAGACGCGCATTTTTTTACGCCACGTCTCGCGAGAAAAAGCGATCGTGATTAAACTACGAAACCGCCTCCTCCACAACGGGACCAATGAAATATTGCTATTTACATTGAAACACTCGTACAAGAAATTAGCGAACGCCGCTCGATTCCGATCACGTACTCCTCCTCGGCGACCTCACCACGGATCGATGGCCACCCCCGCATATTATTGTCCGAAATTTATCGGCGCTGGTCCGGACGTCTCCGGGCCGAGGGATCGGCCTTCTGTTGTTTAATTTATGTTCGGCCCTTTTCCGGTGGCTGTGGGAAAAATTGTAAAACGCTCGAGCGTTTAATGAAATCGTCGGAAAAAATAAAATCGGGGGGCCGCGGTGAAAAAGCGGTGAAATAAAAATGAGCTTTAATGCGACGAACGGAACCAAGATAAATGGCGCGGTGGAACGGGGTCATTACGGCGGAATGTTTCATTTTTGCAGCTAGGATTGTGAAAAATGGCATTGTTTGGCGCCGTGTGAGGAACGGGTCACTTGCTAGTGTGGGGATGGTGATGTTTATTTGAAGTAATGTTTGTATGTGTTTGGGGGATGGTGATTTTATTTTGTTTTTGTATAATATATTATGAATCATATCGGATTGATTTATTTGATAAAATAATAATCCTTATCGCATTTTATATAATTATTGCGTTTTCATCGAATGGCGCTGTGATGAGTTAGCCAATATCGCTTGGTCAGCGATTTTCTGCCCTCTTGATTTATACTCTTATTTCTATCGTTAGAATGCTTTCAGTAGACTAATAGGCTAGGTTTCCGTTTTCAGCGGATGTTGTTGTCCCTGAAAGCGAAAGTTTCTTCCTTCCAATATATTTTATTATATTTTTCTTCATAGCAATTGTTCACGCTCGAACTGATCATTTTTCATTAACTTTCAGTGCTGAAAAAGAATGGGGTGACGGAATCAGAGGTTTGGCTTTGTCTGCGGCTCGTTATTCCTTACTACGTTTAGAAGAAGGTCCACCTCACACCAAGAACTGGCGACCTCAGATTCTGATCTTGGCAAAACCTACTTCCGACCTTGTGCCAAAATACCGCAAACTGCTCGCATTTGTTTCCCAATTGAAAGCTGGTGCGTCATATAATGGTTGTTTTTTTTTCATTCTCATACAATGGAATTGACTGTGTGTTTTTAAAGGTAAGGGTTTGACTATCTGCGTCTCGGTAATCGGTGGTGATTATACTCGTTCGTCTGGAGAAGCCTTAGCAGCCAAACAACACCTTCGTAAGACCATGGATGAAGAACGTGTCAAAGGTTTCGTCGATATTTTAGTATCGAGAAATATTACAGATGGTCTTAGTCACTTGTTAGTGCCCTTCGATGTGCAAATTTTTCAAACAAATCAAATAAATCGTTAATTCCATTTTTGCTGTGAAATTTTAGAGTTCAAACTACAGGTCTTGGTGGTATGAAACCGAATACAGTGATTCTTGGTTGGCCGTACGGTTGGCGTCAATCTGAAGATGAAAAAACTTGGCGAGTATTTTTGCAAACTGTGCGTCACGTTACTGCTGCAAGGATGGCACTTTTGGTGCCGAAAGGTATCAATTTCTTTCCGGATTCTACTGAAAAGGTAAATAAAATTTAATTTGTTTTTGATTTTATGTACACGATCAAATTCTAATAACGAGTTCTTTAGGTTGTCGGAAACATCGACGTTTGGTGGATCGTTCATGACGGTGGACTTCTCATGCTGTTACCTTTCTTGCTGAAACAGCACCGCACCTGGAAGAACTGCAAAATGCGTATATTTACAGTTGCTCAGATGGAAGATAACTCAATTCAAATGAAGAAAGATCTTAAAATGTTCCTGTATCATTTACGTATTGAAGCCGAAGTTGAAGTTGTTGAAATGGTCAGTGGTTATTTTTAAAATAAATAAACCTCTTCTTCGTTTCTTAATTTAAATTGAAACTTTAATATTGATTTTTAGATGGATAGCGATATATCAGCATACACTTATGAACGTACTTTGATGATGGAACAACGGAATCAAATGCTGCGAGAACTCCAACTTAACAAAAAGGAAACCCTTGGAGTGGTTAGTATTTTTACTTTGTGATAAGCATAATTTTTACCACCACAAATTATTTATGTTTATTTTTTCTGCAATTCAAATGTATACAAATTTTTAATAAATGAAAATTGTTACAGTCTTATTACATAACAAATCAATTATTTGCAAAATGTATATTATAATGTAAAACATACAATATATTCTATGAAGCTTTCAATACTTCACATTACTTTTCCTATGTGTTAACACTTGATCCGATTATTTATATTATTATGACAGCATGTTGATGGGTTGCTTTATTTTATTTTTTCAATATTTCAATATAAGAAAATGTCGCTTATTTCTGTTTACATTGTGTTTCATTAAAAAAATATATAAACATTTGTAATGTAAATAAAGTGTGGACAATGTTTTTCATGTTATACTCTTTTTCCATTGCATTTTTCTCTTTATACCGTGGTGGCGTTGTAACTCGGCAGATGCAATCACTAGTGGACTTCAATGGAACAAATTCGGAAGAAAAATTACCTCTGGTAAAATCATCGTAGCAAAATATTCCAAGCAATTTTTTTTGCATTCTATGCTGCACATCCCTTGAAAATTTTTTTCAGAATTATTTTCGGCATTGCTCATTTCATCTTTAAATGTTCTTCATCATTACTTTCATAATCATCACCACCATTTCCATTTTCTACATGTATAGTTTATTTTAGATGCTCTGACGTTATTGGCTTTTTTGTCATGATTCATTTCCATAAAAATGAATAATTTCACCAGCTAGAATGATTTTTATTTACAACATATTAGATGGATTAGATGGATTTAGTTATTTGAACTTTCATAGATTTATCACATTATATAATATTAAAAAAATCAAGAAAAGAAATTTCGGATATTAGTTGTGAAATATTCATATTCCTTTTTTTATGAAATGCAATTATGTGTTTCAGATGCTTGTGCAATCATGAGTTTGTAAAAATGCATTAATCGTGCTTATTAATATTAATTATTTTTCAAATCTACTTGTTATATATTCTTTTTATTATGTATATTTTTTCATATATGCAACAGTGGTATGAATAGTGTCTAGTAAAAATCCTTAAGAAAATATTTATCACATTAATTATTCTATATTTAATATTTAATATAACTATTACTTCCATTAATCTTGGGAAAACATACCACTAATATGCAAAAAATGTATAAAAATTTCCAATTTTGTGTTGAAAACAATTACTCAATCACCATTTTGTATTATGGATGTTTTTTTTCGATTGACTTTTTACTTCTTACACTAGCATAAAAATTGTATTTAACTTAAAAAGTAGATTTTTACAAGCTTTTTCATCTCTTTTTTTTATATTTCAGGTTCAAGCAATTGTAGATCATCATCATAATGAAGTCAAAACTGCAACTAAAGTTCGTTTCGTAGAACCTGGTGGAAAAGAGGTTCCAACTAGTCCTAATCAAAATAACTCTACATCTGGAAATCAAGGTGTGGGAAATCAAATTCAAGATCCACCACCTTCTCCGCCTCTACCGAATGGTCTCACAGATAAAGATGAGGTAAGAAAAAAGTTAAATTATGCTTATTTATACAAATATATCAACCTTCTTTAATTTAAAATTGATAAAAATGTTGGATTATGCACAAGTAATTAAAATGAGTTAATTTGACACCAATTTAAATATTTTCAATTGAGATTGAGTGCATATTTCATTTTTTATATTTATTTGACATTCATTTTATTTCTTTAACTGATTTTTCATTATTGATATCTAAAAATTATTTTTATAGGATTTGTGCACTTCCAACTCTTTATTTATTATATATAACTACTTAAATCAAATTAAAATAACATTATTCACTTGATCATACAACATAGTTTTTCAATATAATTAATTCATTTTAAAAAGTAGTTTATATATAATAGATGGCCATTATTCAAAAACATGAAAATAATATCAATATGTTATTAATTTTTCTTTGGTTTCTTTACTTTGTTTTTATTTTGAAGTTGCACGTGTGAATTGTGTTTCCACTTCGTTGCATGCTCTAATTTATTTTACCCGAATATGCAGTTTAATTTGAAACTTATATAAATTTATTTTTTCCGTCATATATTTTCATTTGATTACAGCATAAGAACCTTTTTATGCATTTAGAAACAAAAAAAAATCAATAACATAAACTTAATATATGACATCAAGCGGTAATGTTGAATCGATCATGTGCAATGTTCGGATTGCAATTTTAATTTATATATTCATCGGGTTTGCACAAACTAACCATTCAAACGGACAAAGGGCGGAGAATTTCGCCGCAGTCTATTGCACATAATCGATTCAATGTGGGACTCTTCCCCCGATGATGAACCATCTCAGTGCGAGGGTGAGAAGCGGCCGGGAGACGCGAGCGGTGACAGCGAGAAGGATACCGACACTGCCGACGGACGTGGAGGAGGTGTCAAAGGTTCAGATACTAACAAGCTGGATAAATCAAAGAAGTCTGTCAATATCACACCGTGAGTACTATTTATTTCAACTGAATTACTTCTCCACGTTGGTGGGTAGGTAAAATCAAGATGAATTCTAATTTTCAAGGGTCAATGCATGAAATATTATATATTTTCTTTCTAATTTATATTACTGTAACAATTGAAAGTGTAAGATATATAATTATGAAAAACTGAAAATAAATGCATGAAAATAAATATTTGTATCCTGTTAACAGGAGTAAATTTTTGAGAATCCGATTTGGTCATATATTTTAAGTGCACTTTTAAATTACGCATACACACATGATATTCAAATAAAATGCAGTATTTTTTTAGAATTGAATTTCATTCATATATGCATGTAAAAAGAAAATAATGATATTGAATCAATAATGTTAAAAATTTTGATAGAAATGTATTTAAATAAAAATGTAAAAATAATATTATATATAAATGAAGCATTAAATACTTGTAATTTATCATGTTACTTGATGTAGACTTGATTTATGCATGATTCTGAATATGCAATAATATGTTTAAAATTGCTTTTGTTGAAAAATTGCAGTTTCTAATAATTTAAATAGTCGACACTTTACACCAATAGTTTCCAATAATTTTTCAGAGATGAAGGTAACGTCCGTCGTATGCACACTGCTGTAAAACTTAATGAAGTTATTGTGAATAAATCTCATGATGCTCAACTCGTGATACTGAATTTACCGGGGTCCTCCGAGAGACACCAAAATGGAACGAGAATCTAATTGTAAGTTTTCAATTCAAAGTTTCATTTTCTTTAATATTTTTTTCACTATAATTTTATTTTGTTCAACAGATATGGAATTCCTAGAAGTACTAACTGAAGGTTTAGAAAGAGTACTTATGGTACGTGGTGGAGGACGAGAAGTTATTACCATCTACTCTTGAATTTGCAAATATACTCAGTCAATACTTAAGTTTGCTGCGATTTGTATATTATATTCTTCTATCATCAAATGACAACCCCCATCTGTTGGATTGCTGTCAATCAAATCTTAAAAGACTGAAGAACAAAGTATTTCCGTCTTAAGAGTGAAACGTTTTGCGTGAATGTCTAGAACATAGTGGAAACACGGTTGATATATTTTGAAGATATACTAATAATATGTTTATTGAAATTGATTTGATAAACCAAATATATCATCCTTTCGATGCAGCTCTATTTCAACTTTCTTATATTTATGTTGAATACGTATCTTCCACGAGTGAAACTACAGTACATATTGACTTTTTCATAAAAAAAAAAGAATCTTATGAATCCAATGGGTGTTAAGCCTTCTTTCTGACATTTCAATTAGAAAAGTGATGTTTTAGTGATTTTGCAATATAGAACATTTTTATTCGGTAATTAATATATCTGTAATTATTTTTAAGGCGAAATTTGACATTTTGATATTCTGCGTTGTATTTATGTGAAAGTGTTTGTGCAAACTTTATTTCTGCGAGTTAAAATTGGATTCTCTTTCTATTTTCTCACAGTGTGATACGAATATCGTTATAACATTATTTACTTAACGTGTAGCTCCAATCGGTTTTTCTAATGATAATAATCAATAATTTTGCATTAAATTTTTTTAGAAAAATATATTAATAAATGAATCATCTCTTTATGTATACATTTGTAATGTGAAAAGTGTGATATATTACTAAAACTAAAAGTTTGAATAATCTTTTATTTGTTCATGAGAATTTTTCTCTTCACTTGAATTTTTTTAATATAAAACGTTTTAATGAAATCCATATTTCAGGGAAAAAATGAATTGAATTAATCTGTTTGAAAAATCAATAAGAAAACTCGTGCAAAATACAAATTATTTGATGATCAGTTTATTAATATATCACACTATTTATTACTATAGTGATATGATTGTAAACCGAATTATCGGCGAACAACAGTATGTAAATGTGATCGCAATAATAGAGAAAATATTTAAATATTTATAGAAAAAATCTTGTAGTAAAAATGAAAATTAATGCGCTTTTCTTGGAATTCAAAAAAGTATTTTTTATAATTATGAATCTTCCTTTTGTTATTTTCTTATAGATCGACCAAAGGTGGATTGTTTATTAATAACACAATATTTATATAATTTGTTGAAATTGCAAGACTTACAAAGTCTATAATGTTTACGTACTTAAATGGTTAAAAAAAAGTTCATTTATATAAAAGAATCATAAAGTGGTGCGCAAAATATTTATTAAAATATTATTAAAGTGACTTTCACCAGAGAAAGTTTAAAATCTTACATGTAATGCATAAAACTAATATAGTTGTAAGAAAAATATTAATTTCTGTAATATTAATTATATATGTACTGAATCTTTATTTCATTTTGTGAAGGTTGCATATGAATATATTCAGAATATTTAGTTATGGAAAAAGTATTACTTATAACATATTATAATGTGATTATATAATACGGTGAATGGTGAATTTGTCACAAGGTGCCACTTTCAAAAAGACGTGTTTTGAATATCTTGAAAGTTTATTATTGAAAAATGTATATCGAACGTGCAGTTGGTCAATAAATAATATTCCTCGAAGGAGTGTAAATTAAATTTACATGTTTTTTCAAACTGCCAAAAATTAAATGACTATGAATTTTATATACGCAAATGTAGAAGCTTTTCATATATGAATGGGTTTTGTTGTGGGAAGTGTTCTGAATGAAAATTTTCTTTTCATATTTCTATTTATTCTGAATGTCTGATTTTTATAATTTTATTTTTTATGCATATTAAGTTTCAAATTATTATCAATCAAAAAAAAAATATCTTATGAGACATGAAATTTGATGTAATTGTATAAAGTTTATGATAAATTTATATTCGTTTCATTTAATTATTGAATAAAAATTAAGAGCTTCAATGCTTATTCTAAAATACTTATAATTTCTCGATTTTCTTCTAATATGTTTTGAAAAAAGATATATGTATGTTTAAAAATTTTAAAAACATTAATTGTTTAATGAGTTTTTGCACAAAAGTCAAAAAAATATATAGTTACATTTATAAATATTTAATATAAATTTGTAGATAATTATTCCGAATATTCATGGTGCTTTACTTATTAAAATGCTGTTGAATTTATTTTTCATTTTATCATTTAAGGTAACTTTCATTTTCCAACAGTATTTTCTAATGAATATTTTAAAAATAGTATTCATCAAAATAATTATATTTAAAATGCATTATGATATAATTAACAACAAATTTAACTAATTTTCCTCATTTCAAAAATATATTTGATAGATTTTATGTAACATTAATCATTTTAAATTAACATTAAAAACGATTAATAAGTATAATCTACAGTTTTCATGTGTAATATTAAAATAATTAAATGTCAAAAAAGTAGCTAGAATGTGTGATAAATTTAGATTTAGTAAGAAATAATATTTGCATAATATTAATTCGATGAATCATATTCAACCTCACTTTATTATATAAAATATTTAGTCTCTATGTGTCAAAAAAAATCTAACAGTTAAAAACTAAAAAAAAAAATAACTCATAGGAATAAATTATATGAATTGTTATATTTTCAAATTTTAAATGATATATTATCTTAACCATACTGATGCTCAATACTTAAATTTTGCCTGTCATTACTTAAATCTATATTTCTTATGTTGATTTCGATTTCACGAACACGTATTGATTTGAGGAAGAGAATTACACAGCAACAGCCAAAAACGAGCAACACTAATAAACGGACTATTATGTTTTTAGTTAAACGTGCAGCATATGTGTATTTATGCTTGTGTGCACATACATATGTCTGATTGTGCGTGCCTGTGTTTAGATATATAAGTGTAATCTATTCTTTTATTGTTGTTTTTATTCAAATACATATAGAAAAGTTTTGATTTTATAAAATACATCAAAGTTACTTTGAACAAAAATTATAAACATTTGCGTCGAAACATTCCAATACCTTGTTTGATAAAAAAAAGAGATACAATATTTATGATTTAGTTTGAAGATGCTTTCCTTGTACGGGTGCTTGTTATTAAAAGCACATCAACTATTCTTAGAGTCTTTTAACTTTCACAATTATTAAACTAAAACTTTTTTTTCTTATTTGTATGCTATTTCATTTAGCACAGGGGAATTCATTTAATTTTTTTTAAATATAAATTTGAATTATATGTCAATAGGTACATGTACCATTTAAACGAACTTATAAAATATAATTCTTAATATTTGAAGGAAATTATATATATTAATATAAAGCCTTTTGTGTTCAATGTTGTAAAATAAATATTAAAAAAAAAAATTTCTTAGGAATCTTTTTATATTCGTTACTAATTTTTTGTATAATTTGAAAATTTAAATTAATTTGATTTGCATTTCTTGCTGCATAACTTTCCCTTCATTTTTCTTTTCCGATTCAGCGGTACTATTAAGGTATATCGGTGAAAAAATACATGCTTTATATAGTTTTTTGTAATAGTGTTGTGCCAAATACTAATAGTTTACGAATTAATTTTAAGCACTGTTAATTATTCCCTTTATTTATTTGATGTTGCCCATTGATTTACTGTTAATGTAAAGAAAAAAAACTGTATAAATATTTGCGTGTTAGTAAACACTTTAAAAATCCTAATTATGCACCAAAGTTTAAAAAATAGTTTGATTTTTTATTAATTTTTTTTTGACAAAAATATACTCGAGGCGACATTGTTACCTTAGTTTAGGCTGTGAGCAGCAATTAGAATCAATCTTGCATTATGTTTTAATATGCAACCTTATATTGACGAATTCCGACTATCATATAAAATTTTAAAAAAAATCATTTAAATGTTGCATGTTTTAACATGGTCAATAAATTCTCTTTAAAATTGTAGTTGATTAGTTCAAAATTTAATATGAGATTTTATTTTAGTGTAATGAATGTTTCTATTACAAAATTTTAAAATGTTAAGATGAGTTATAAAATATATAAATAATATATAAAAACATATTGTTTTATTTATTATCCAGTTGAGTTGAATTTTTCGAAACAATTTTGACCACCTTCATTGTTATCAGACAGAACATGAAAAAAAATTATATGAAAATAGAAATATTTCATGAGGCAAGGGGCACATACAGATCTAATTTGATAATAGATATAAATAAAACATTTAAATGAATTTAATATTTATTCATTTCATAACTTATAAAGCAGGTAGAGCTTCTTTTAAATTTTCGACAATGTAATTGTTCAAAGCTTTTCTATGTACACTAAGTTTATATAAAACATCATATTTTAAATTGACTACTTTTAATCCCATCAATCTCAAGTGCTTTATTCGCATCACTTGAGGACCAATGAAGGTTTCTC
This sequence comes from Hydropsyche tenuis, assembly GCA_009617725.1. Classification (NCBI taxonomy): domain Eukaryota; kingdom Metazoa; phylum Arthropoda; class Insecta; order Trichoptera; family Hydropsychidae; genus Hydropsyche; species Hydropsyche tenuis. Next base: position 345,336 of record VTON01000011.1, on the reverse strand, counting down.
CTTTTGAGCAAAAGTGATCTGGCAAATTTATTAATACTGCCACATTTACATTTCGATCTTTGCTTAAATTCAAATTCAGTATACTGTTTCGTAAATTTTTTGGGTGAATCATCAAATCAACAATATACAAATTGGTTGTAAAAATGTTTGGTAAAGTGATAAAAGCAGACCAACACTCTTCGCCGCCTGCAATAAAATTGAAACTTTCCCTTAAATGGTTTATAAGCCTTTTGATCCGACCATCATACCAAAATGATTGAGAATTTCTTAACTTAGGAAGTAATGGTCCTTTATAAACTTTACATTCCAATGTCATAGCAGTATCTAACAATTTTAGTTTGCATCTTAGATTGTGAGAATTTTCAGAATTATTAATCCTTTCAAGAAAATGGGGGTTGAAAACATACGATACAAAATTCAAAGGATACTTTTCCAAATAAATACAGGATAACAATATATCAAGTACATCATCGACACTAACTTTTAGAAATTTTTCTCCTAAAACATTTTCCACAGTTTCCCAAAATTTCAAACCATTACTGGGTTGAAAATTAAGGAAACCAAAAGGAAATAAGAGTGATTTTAGAAATATGGGATTTAAACTTTTTCCATTTGCTATAAAGTATTCGGCGCATCCATTTAAAATGTGGGGATTTCGAATTTTGAATGTCGTTATATGATTCATTACTGACACAATCAGCATGTCGAGTTTTATATTTAATCCTTTTACTTTTATATAGCGTTCTAAAGCTTTTTCAATCAGAAGATCAGTGTATTCTAAAGAATTAAACTTCAAAATGATTTCCAGAAGGTTATCTTCTGAGAGTACATGTATATTTGTATTTGTCCATTTTCCTAAAACTGGTAATATTTTAGTAGCATAAATTTTATTTTTGAACAAGGCATCCATTACTTGAATTACACTTTCTGGTTTCATTTGCCACCATAGTGTGAACATTCTTCTTTCTAAAACTTGTAAAACTATTTTTTGACTAGTTTTTAAATGATGTAAAATATTAAAACATTTTACAGTTTTTTCTTCATCGAATTCTTTTTCTTTTCCTACAAGTCCAACCCATAGTTTTTCAATATTTGAAGAATATTTTTCAACTTCAATATTATTCCCGAAAAATGCAATGACATCACATGCTTGCAAAACAGATAATTTATTATCAGCAATTCTTTTGAGTATTTCATCACACAATATATTTAAATAATTCACATTTTTGAGAACCACAACGTTGAGTGCTCTCATTATTGCATATATATCATCACTGCGAGAAATAATATTACATAGTTTGTCCAGTAAGAGGGTGTCTAACGTAATTTCTCTATTATCATTTAAACCATCAAAAATATTGTAAATACGTTCTAATGCACCCAAGGCAATATTCGGTGTTATAGTGCTGCATTTCGAAAGTAATAAATACACATCATCCAATGAGGAGCATTTGGCAAACTCTTTGTTGATCATCTCATGTACACTACTCTCTTTTTCTGTGTGTTTGGTAGAATTATCAGAAACACGGTCACTTTTTTCAATATGGGGATATAGCACATTTTTCACTTTGTAAACTATCACTGGGAGTTCTTGAACAGTTAGGCCATCTTGCACTAAAATTGTACTGCTTGTCAAGTCTGACGTTTTACAAATATCGTCATTTTTCAACCGTCTTGAGATGATAGATCCATTCAGAATTGTTCTTTGAATAATTCTACTTCTGAGAAATACACTATTTCTACAAAATATATGTAAGACAGACATTGTAAAAGCACATCTGTAAACTTAACCTAGAACACTATGACAGTTATCGAAACTTTTATTTTTAACACCATGATCGTGAACTACTCTATGAATACGAAGGTGGCCGGATTTAAGCGCACATGATCCAAGCATACATGTTTTCAAAATTTTCAAATTAAAGTGGAAAACGTTTAACACAAAACTGAAAGGATCAAATATGTTTTTCATGTTAAAAGAATTTCACATTAGACGTTATAGTATACGTACACAGCAGGGACGTCATTTGGGAGGGTATGGGGGACAGTTACCCCCCTAAAATTTTGGCGTTCGAATAATTTTGAAAAATGTAAAATAATTTTTAGCCTGCCTCCCTTGGAAAAATCTGAAATGACGTCCCTGCTACACAGTATTTTTTAGATACCAATTCACTATTTCTTGTTAACCTCGAGTTCAATTCATCGCCCTGATCTTTGGTTGCGAACCTTTTTTCATTCATGTGCCATAATTTCCGAATACATATTTCTTACATCAGCACGAGGTTGGCTTTCGGATAAGGAATATAGCTTAGACTCCCAATATTTGATGGGGAGATCTTGTCCTGCAGTGGACCCACAACGGGTCAATAGTGATGATGATATTTTTTACTGATTGTGAGTATCAGGCGTGCTAAGGAAGTTTGTATATTTTGGTTTGTTTGAAAGTTTTAATGGCAAAAAAAAGCCCTCGAAAATTTGATTGATTGAACGACGTGTTCGTTTTGTAATATATACTATTCCACACGTGAAAAAACACTCGAAAATCACCAGTTTACAATACATAATTCTTTCGAATATCCTCGCTGCGGCAAACGACATCTAGCGCGCATGATGTCGCTAATATTATTTGGTGCGGGGTGATGGCGTAGTTTACATTTTATCGGGAAATATCTCTATTTTGACGGGTCGAATAATGGTACCCAACGATTTCCACTTTAATTTGAAAATTTTGAAAACATGTACGCTTGCGTCGCGTGCACTAGCGTCATTCGGGTTAACGTCTGGTTACCCTTACAATTTGATCTGGAAACAATTTTTCATATGACAACATAATCTTTTGACGTTTTGTTTTAGGTTATGTTTAGGTTTTGAACCAGTTAGGTTCATATAAATAATCGTTACTAATAATCGTTACTAATTGTTATAATTTTCGTAAAAACAATGTTTCGTTTACTTAGTAGAGAAAAAAATCTTATCACCTTGGTATTTTCCTGTAATTTGAAAAATTCTGTAAATGAATATTCAAACAGGTGAAAACAATTAATATTATATACACTTAATACTTTATCAGTCAGTGAATATCTTTATTTGTTTCAGATTATCGATACTATGTGTACCGCATATAAAATTTAATGCAAATATTAAAAAAAAGTTTTCTGTTTATCAAACTGCAAATATCGACACTGATGTATTATTTAATATAAAAAACGATAATAGTGAATCAAACATATATGAATTGATTAAAAATATATCATCCAATATACAAACTAAAAATAAAATTCACAAAAAAGAAGTTGAAGAGGCAATCACATTGCTATCTTCAGGAAAAATTCCAGACAAGAAAAATTCACTTATATTAATTAAAGCGTGTTCGAGTTTTCTTGTCAATGAATCACCTACAGGAAGGATGCTCTTACTAAATAAATTGCTCAGTATTTTGGGGTATTCTGTTTTTTTTTTTTACATTCAGCAGTACAATATATAATTATATCGTATTGTATTAATATCATTATTATTTTTATAATTTAATGAAGACCAGTAGAACTAGATTCAGATTATCACAATGAAATTTTGAAATGCTATATTGATAACAATCATAAATTTGATGCTGATGATTTTTTAAAGCAAATGAAACTAAACAAACCTTCTGTAGCTACATATCAACTTTTAATAACAGCCATGTGTAAAGTAATATTTTCTAAAAAAAAATTGTTTTTAATTATCATTTATGATTATTTTATAATATATTTTTATTCTTTAAATTATTATTTTAGATTGGAAACATGCAACAAGCATTAGAAGTTTTGAATATTATGGAAAATGAGGGATACCCGATCTCCCAAACCATATATAACTCCTTGGTTGAAGGACATGGAAAACAAAAGTAACCTGACTTGATATTTATTTTATTCTTATTTTTAATGATACACTTACATATTTCTTGTTTTTTCATAGAAATATTCCTGCTGTTTTACAAGTTATTGAAATTATTCAACAAAAGGAAAAAACAATATCACCCGAAACAGAAACATCGATTTTATTGGCATATATTCTAAATCAAAACAGTGATTTGTTAAAGGAAAGGTTAATGTATTTATCTGATTCTCGTATCAACTTTTCAGACTCTCAATTGATAAACATATTAAACTATTGTTGCCAGAACAATATGGATCATATGATCCCATTTGTAAGTTTGGTTCTTATAATATTTGATTCTTAAAATTTAGTGTTCTAATTTTGTTTTTCATTTCAGGTATTAAATTTATCATCACCTCAACAATTTCTTTCGACACCTCCAAATTTATTATATGTTTGTTTACAATTAATTCATCAAGGTTTTGTACATGGTGCTTTTTCAATATATAATTATATTAGTAAACAGATACCCGAATCGGATTCCACAATTATTTGTTTAAAAACCATGATTAAAGTAACTATTAGTGTTTTGAATGTGAGTATATAAAAAAAAAAAATCGTTACTACTTATATATTGAATTTAATCTAAAAATTATTTCACTTATCGGTTTTAGATACCAAATGACATTGAAAAAGCACTTTCTATAATATCGGAAATTAACAAAGATGATTTGTATACATCAGTAGCTTTAAAAGAAGCTCTGAAACAAGGTAAATGTGATATAGCACTGCATTTCATGAGAGTATTGAGAGAAAATAAAAAACCGATTAGGTGTCATTTCTTTTGGCCTTTATTAGTATCTGCTGCAAAAAAAGACAATGAAACCGGTATATTATTTGCATTAAATTTTTTATCACATGTGGACTACATTATTAAACACTTCAATTTTTTCATGAACGATTTAAGAAATTTTCAAGATGTTAGCAGTAATGAACGAAATGGACATTACTCCAGATTTTGAAACCATAAATGATTATGTGCTCCCAAAAATTGATATAAAAGATTCATCCAATTTAGTAAAAAAATTTGAGTCTTTCAATGTTTCGCCTTCAACATATCTTACACCATTGATATCTAGTTTGTTGAAATCTGGAGAGATCAGAACAGCTTCTGATTTATGTATAGAATATTTTTTTCTATTATGAATAATATTTTATTTAGATTCCTAACATGATTGAAAATTATAGGTGAATTAACTGATGGATCTTTGGATTGTGAAAAAATAATTTTTCCTCTTGTATATGCGTTTTTTTCAACACATGACATTAATTCTACTCATAATATTTTAAAAGCATTCTCTACTAAATCCATGAATGCTGAGATAGATTGGATAGGAAATTTTTTAGTTAATCTAATTTCACATAGGAACTGGAAATCTGACTTGAAAATTTTCCATGAATTAATACAGGTATTTTCACATGATTATTAATATTCTAATTTATTATTGAAATAATTCATATTATTTGATTTTATAGGCACTATGTGATTCTCATACTAAAGTATCTATTGATGCAGTGCAAAGATGTATCAGTTCAATTAATAAAAAAAATTTAGAAGTCAATGATGACAATATTATAAGAATAAATTTGTTATCTATGGCTAACAAAACTAGTCCTAAATATATATCTGACAATTCAATTGAAGATACTCAAGTAAATTTTTGTTTATTTTTATATTTTTTATTATATTTAATTTAATTTATGTAATGTGTAAATGTGTTTCAGCAATATCCAGATATAAATGAACTTGAAAAACAGTATTCTAAATTAAAATCTAAAGGTGGAAATGCTGTTGGAGCATTAAAAAAAATATTTTTAAGACATGTTCAATTAGGAAATTTGACTGAAGCTGAAGATATCATTAAGTCCTTTAAAAATCAAAATGTACATTCTTCAGTTCACTAAATATTACCTGGTGTGTCCTTTTTTTATCTTTTATTCAAACTCAAAATTTAATTATAGTTATTTATGTCAAGTGGAATGAAGGCGTCTATGATGAATTTGTATGTAAAAGAAAATGATTTTCAAAATGCAGAAAAATATTTCACAGATTTAAAGAAAGACTCCTCATTCATTCTGGATGAGCACAAACTGTTAGATTATTTATCATTGTTAGTAAAAAATAACCGATTAAATACTGCCATAGATATTTTAGAAGAAACCACCAAATCACCAAATAAGTAAGTCAAATTTTATTTTGATTTAAAAACCAATTGTTTAATATTGGAATTTTTTTAATCACAATCTTTGTAGAATTAAAGGTGGATATTCTATTGAAATGAACTGCTGGCTATTGTTAAACACAGTTGCTACAAACATTGGTCCAACTGAAACAGAAAAAATGTTTTCTCTCTTGACGAGGTTGGGGTATTGTAATCCTTCCAATATAATACTTGGTCCATTAGTGAGAGCACACTTAATCAGGTTGAACCTATTTATTGATCCATCAATGTTTTGATTTATCCTAAAATAAAAATAAAATACAATTTTTTATATTTTTAGAAATGATATACACGGGGCCGTTGACGAATTTACTAACTGTGCCAATAAGTATCGTAAAACTCCATTGAAACATGAATTACTCTGTATTTTGGTGAAAGGTTCATCGAGTAAAGAAAATACCTTAGGGTACGAAAAAAATAAACGGTCTACTGAAAAAGAGATTCAGATGCAAAACGAGTATAAAAACTTATTAGTTAAAGTTCAAGAATGTGAAAAAAAAGTACATGGTGTTAATAGTTCGAGGGTGATTATTTTGTTTATTGCTTTGTAAACGTTACAAAATTGTGACTTTATTTATGTTTATTTATTGTCCTAGGTATCTCTTATTTTTGCATTAGCTGATTCTGGATTGAAAATCCCATTAAGGCGTTTCGTTTTAGATCCATCTGTCATATTAAATCAAAAAGTTATAATGGAAAATTGTGAAAAATTTTCTAGAGAGAAAAAAATTGCTGCCTTAGAAACTATAAGTGAATGTTTGGATGGACTAAAAAATATACAAACAAATGAAATATACAATTTAGTTGTTAAACTTCATGGTATGACTAATTGCACCTCTTGAATATATAATACATTTGTTTTTCATTGATCAATAAAATTGAGTATCTTTTTTTAGAAATGAATGATAATTGTGATGGAGTAATTGATACCATAAAATTGATGAATGAAAAAAAAATTAAACCTACAGATTCTACAATAAAAACGTTCACATCAATGCTAGAATTGCACAATAAAGAGTTCCCTCCTGATTTGATGAAATACAAGCAATAAAATATTTTTCATTTTATTTTTTATTAGATTAGAATTCTATAATTTTTGTTGCTTACAAGAATCTATTTTATTTAAAATTCAATGTATTATGGATACATATTCGTTTTTTTTTGTTATTTTCATTGTTTTATATTTTTACTATTGAAAATATGTAATTAAAAATAGTGTCGAAATATTTTAATAAAGATGGCTTTTTGATCCAGATGTCAATCTTTCATTCAATTCTTTGACAACATCAAAAACTTGCTTTTTCAGTGGCTCATAATCTGTCTTGATAGTAATAGATGCAATATCTTCTCGTAAAGCTGTATTACTGTTCTCTATCTCCAGCAATTTTTCTTCCATGGCATTTAATTGGGCATACATTTCATTTCCATCAAGGTTTTTCTAAAATATAAGGATTCAATAAATTTACAAATTGAAAATTATTCAGATTGTCATTATATTACTTATTACTTGTAACTTATGATATTTATTTGTGGCTTCTTTAACTGCATTATCAGTTGGGATTAACTTTTCTCTCAATTCATCTGCTTCATTATTTAATTCTCGTTTTCTGTTAGCACCTTCGGTTTTCAGTGTGTCTAATTTTGATACTGTTTCAATTGATTGTTGTAATGCTTTAATCTTTTCAGGTAAATTTATTATTTCACTAGATAAATTTTCTCGGGTACTATTTGCCTGAAAATTTAAATTAATCGAACAAATATATAAGGCGCATATTCACATGATGTATTATAATTTGATAATCACCTTTTTTAATTGTGCTTCTTGTCTTTCATAATCTTTTATCAATGCATCAACTGTTTTATTAGAATCAACTTCTATCGAATTGTGTGTTCCGTTTTTAATTTTCAGTGAATCAATTTCATCAAAATTTAATTGATCAATATTAGAGCTCATGTGCTCTAATGAAAAAACAATATCAGATTCTAGATTTTTCACTCGATTTTTTTCTTCTTTCATATTAATCTCATATGTTGACATGAAGCCGTCCATAGTTTCTTCTCTTTTTTTGAGTTCTCGATATTTTTTATGTCTTTCTGATTGTCCTTCCTCTAAGTCCTTTCAATCCGAAAAAATAATTATTTATTTATTATCTAGTTAAATAAAAGTATAAAATACTAAACGTACTTGTTCTGCTTGCTCTAATTGATCTTGGACTTTTTTAATTTCTTCCTTGATGGATTGGATACTGTTTTCCATCGACGATATTGCAGCATTATCTTCTCTTACCTTTTGTCATATAGTGAAATAAATTTAGTAAAATATGTGCAATTCATTCTACTTAAAAAATTGCATTAACCTGAATTAACAGCTGATCTCTTTCTTGTGCAGGTTGCAACTTATTATTCATTTCATCTTTTAAAGATTCTCTTTTTTCTTCAACTAACATTAATTTTCGAAGTAAATCCACCATATGTATTTTCATCTATGAATAAATTAATTTCATAATACGCAGTAAATCTATATTTTAAGAATTAAAGTTTGCAATTAACCTGTGACATAGATATTTGTTTTTCCAATTCATTTTTAATCTTTGTCATTTCTTCTATTTGTGTTCGTGCTTGTTCTGTTTCTTCTTGAAGATTTGTAACTAAATTATTTAATTGTGTATACTGTAATTGTTCAGGTTGAGACATTTCTTTAATCAAAATATCCATTGCATTTTGTTCCTTAAATATTCACAAAAATATTAACATCGATGCATTTTTTTAATATTAAGTAAATAATGAATATCTAATTTTTTACTTTGTTGATTTGTTCTGTGAGCTGCTTTAATGCATCTTCTTTATGTTGTCTTTCAGCAAATACATTTTCTAGTTCAGTAGAAAGTTGGTTATTTGATACTTCTAACTCATTTGTTTGTTTCTGAATTGCAATTGTATCAGATGCAGTTAGCATTTGTGATGCAACATTGTAATCAGATAAACGCCCTTGTAAGTCTAAAATTATTAATAAAATTCACCAAAATTCTCTTGATAGTATTCAATATTATTTTATTTGTTTTAAACCTGTCAATTCTTGAGCTAATTCTCGACCTCTGGCTTCGTAATGCTTATTAGCAGAACGTTCCCTAGCTGCCGTATCAGCTAGTTTTTGTAGACGTGTTACTTCAGTTTTCAATGCTCTAACTCTACCACTTAGTATTTCTTCCCAATAACGACGATCTCTTAATTGTCTTTGTCTTGTCATACCAGTACCAGTTCGCATACCTGACAAACCTTGCTGTGTAATAGGCCTATCGAACTATAATTTAAATTAAATAATTGTTTTTATGAATACTAAAATATATTTTGAAATTCAAAAAAATATTAACGTTGCCAAAGTTTGCTGTTCCTATTCTGCCGATAGCTGTTGGAGGTGGAGCCCCAACATTTCCCGTAGGAAGCCTTGAAGCTGTACCTCCACGATATGCTGATCCTGGACGCATTTTGCTACTTTTCCTTGCAAAAAATAAATTTTGAAAATTGTGTTTCATGTAAATCTCAAAAATATATTATTTATTCTATTGACCTTTCAATACTTTGTGATGTATTATGTGTAGATATGTTATGAGTGCCCCTTCTTGATTTCGGTCTTGAGTATATACTCTCTTCACTGTCCGTACGACTTTCTGGCCACCTTCTCAATGTTGAATGCTGGCTTACTTGCGAATAATCCATACTATAAAGGTACTGTGTATGTATGTGTTTCTATATACCACTTGTGATAATAATTTCACGCCAGTGTGCGTCGACTTGACACACACTGATGATTATTGGTTTCAATTGTTATGTGACAGTTTCCATAGGAACAAAGTAGGTGTATGTATGCGTTGAATATAGCTAAAACTTCGCTTTTCAATGTGAGCTTTTATAGAGTACGTTTCATTTTATTATAAAAAAATATTTTTGGGAGTTAGAATATATATTTTTCAGGATTAAAATAAAATTTTGATTTTCATACTAACACCTTACATTTATTTACATGCACATGTATATTCATAATCAAAGAAATTGATATTGATATTCCAAATAATTATAAAAAATCCTTAAAAATTAATGTGGAAATCCATACAACATCGATCCATCCATCAGATTTTGTATTAATCATAATTCTATTCTTTAAGGGTTCGACACTATTTACGTAGTATATACAAATTTCAACTAAAGATACATAGATATAATATTTGAATATTAGTGTAAGTATATATGACTTAAAATTAATCAAATATGTATATTAAAAATTTGCAGTAAGCTGCTATATTTTTCTAAAAAAAGAATTCAAGTGAAATGCAATGCACAACAGTCAATATGTAAAATTGATTGAACACAATTGTGTGGGAATATTTAATTTAAACATATTATTTTTCAATTTATATTGTCTCTTCAATCAGCGAAATCTAATATAACAAACAATGTTTATTATATAATGATTGTTTTATTAAAACTCTACTTTCAATTGGTAACAAATTATAGCACCCGAATCATTCATCATTAACTCTCTCACAGATACATTTTTCAACGTTATAAAGCCATTTTAATATTATTATTGATTAAATACAACATATAAAAAATATAAAACTATAAATTATTTTATTGTATGAAAAAAATGTTAGCACTTAAAAGCTTTATCAAGTTTCATCTTATACAATGAATTATAGAATATTGGTAAAATATTTAAAATAATTATTTTAAGCATTTATTCAAAAAATTAATAAACAAATGTTGAAATATATAATACTTAGCCAATTAAAAAGATCTTACTTTATACTCGTTATAATATTTACATAATTATTATGATGTGTTATATACTATTTATTATTTAATAGATACATTTTAAATTTTCAGTTCAGCGAAAATACATCCTATGATGTTATATAATGGCAAAGGAGAATAAAAGTTGCAATAAATTGTTGCTTTTCAAGTGTTAAATTATTTATTCTTAACTTTATTCAATAAAAGAAGAATCGAAAAACGAAGTAAATAATTTTGAAACAAGAAAAAGCTAATTTATATAGATTTTTTATACTATTAAAATAGTGACATTGTCACTTACGATTTAATTATATAGATTAAATATAATTAATTTCAAAACGATAAGTGATAAGATATTCTAAAATGAATGGACGACTATAGTTTTATCAAAATGACGATACGCATACATAAATATTTTTCCAAATTCGACAGATGATTTCGACTACATACACTAATCAATAAGTTAAAAAAAAAATAATAGAAAATGGTGAAGGCATCCATCCGCTGTCGAATTAATCCCATTCTCCAATGTACATCTGACGCGGCTGAGGAGGAATAAAACCCCTCGTCGGCAGCGGTAATCTTCCATAGATTTGGTTGTACGGAGATGTCTCCAACAGATCCGAGTCTGCAACAACAACAATAACAATATAACCATCGACAATAGGGAACAATTCGAGCGATGTTCATTTGCGAAACGCTCCCCGACTTGGCTGAATTGAACCGAACACACAAAAGAGGAAATCGTGATTCAAATTCACACCGACGATCATCACGATCGCCGAATTGGTTTCGTGATCTTTGCATTAAATAATTTGAAGATGTCTTTCAGAGGCCACGGCGACAAAACCGTTCGATTTCGTGAGTGTTTAGGAATGCGTGTTCGATTTTAGGGCGTTGTTCTTTGTCGCCTCCAACGGCAATGTGTAGGAGTCTAAGGAATGAAGCTTATGATGAATATATAAACAGTGCGAAACTGTGGGTGAAATGCGTATTGTACGCACTATTGTCATTCGTTTGCATTCTGCTTCGATTTCGACTCCCACGCTGTTAAGAAAGTGAAATTGTTATAATATAATGCATCCATTGTAATGACACCTTATTTAAAAAATCATATAACTCATCTGCTGTATTTATTACAGACTGATAATTTAAAAATTGAATCGCATTACAAAACAATCGAAAGTGTTTTGACATGCACACATTTCGAGGTATTTCCTTGATTGTCGATAACAATTAAATCGTCCCAATCGATGATGATGGTTGTGGTTAGTGGTTACGGTCCCGTGGCCGGTTATGTAGAGCCATTGCCCAAGGCCTCGTCATGGTATAAATTGCAGGTGAAATTATGATTATTGTTATTATCGCCGTAATACTCTTACTTCACAACGAAGAAAGTTGCGAAAACCGCCGATTCCGCAACGAACAGTCGCCTGCGCCGAAAATCGCACAGCTCGACCGCCTTTTGATCCATTATGAGGTTTTTCGCCAAAATCGGGAATCGAAATCGTGTCTGGCTCGTACAATGGACTGTCGGGAATCAATCGACACGATGAAAACACATCTGTGTCGAATCCGACAAAGCGATATTGAAAAAATTTGTATTCTACAAAATTTCAAGGTTTCTTTTGTTGGTACATGATTGTTCGGGAGCCTTGAACGATTTGTTCCGAAATTTAAAAATTCGAAGAATTGCATCATGTCGATATACTTTTCCCTATGAATGTGCAATGTTATTGCAGTTTGCGAAATCGTTGAATTCAAATCGAGGAGCGTTTCGCATTTTTAAACTTATAGCTAAAACTACTTAATTGACACCAGTGTGCCAATTTTGATTAATTGTAATTTTTTATAATGAAAATACAATATGAATTCTGCCAAAGAACATGCTGTCAAAAAGCGCGTGCATAATTAATGTATGTTACGTCAAGTATGGCACCACCCACCGCAATACGAAATCGGAAAATTGTAAAATTTTCGTTTCAGCAACGGTCTTGAATATATTCATACATATATCAAAAAATTACGAAAGCGAATCGATTTTTCACGTTCATGTTTATTTTTTATATTGTAAGTTGGAAAATAGAATACGGACGCGATAATGTCGTTCACCAGCCCAGTTGCACAAAACACCATCAAAGAAATATATCAGTTATATAAATTAAATAAACAAGGATTTCAAATAAATTTGTTAGTTTTTTCCAAACCAATGACGTGCCAATTAAGAAAAGAAAAAAATAGTGGGAAGTGAAAAGAAACCTCGTAAATTGAGCCTCGAGAAATTGTTAATTTTGAAATAAAATATGTTTATATTCATAATATACGTCACTTCATAACAAAATTTCTATTTTGAAAATCGTAATATAATATAAAGAATATGGTATGTGAGAAAAGTGATATGATTTATAACAACTCCACCTATTATTTTATGATACGTGCAAGTGATTAATCATATTATACGAATGTGTATGATTTACGAATAGGTGTTGTTAATGTGATCGAAGCACATATAAGTGAAACACATAAATACCATAGTTTTTTTTTTAGGACAAGTAGTGCTTTGCAGAGGGTTTGAAGAGATTTTGGTGAATCGGGTGCTATCGGCTTGTTGCAGAAGATCGCCGTCGCTTTCGGTATCATCGCAATGTTGGAATTAGACACAAATCATTAGTTAGAAGCTCATCGGCCATTATTAGGATACATTTTTGATGTGTTTTAGGTTCAAATGTGCTGGCTTTCGAACGAGGTTTTCGAGAGGTTGCTGCATCAGAAAATTTGCGGACCGATTAAGTTATAGAATATATAATATATAGGAGGCACGTGAAAGGGTAAGAAAACTGTTTCGTTTCGCAACGAATTTGCAAAGGAATCGAGCGTTTTAAATGTCAGAGCGAATGGAGGTATTATGTGGAAACGATTGGTTCCAAATCGAAGATTTATAACAACATTGTGGGCGTCTACGCGGACACTCCGTTTCGGCATAACTTTGCAAATTCTTATCGGTTGAAAGTTTAAATGGACCGTTCTATTCAATGAGAAGCTGCGCAATATGTTCTAAGTATATAATATTTACAACGTTTTTGAGTCCTTTCATCTCCTTCCGGAGGTGAAAGTAGACTATTATAACATAACAATTAATCGAAACGAATCGTGCATTTCAAATTATGACATGCCGTTTTTCATATTTTTCGACTCGAGCCTCGACAACCACGGCGATGAAAAGCATCGCATGACTAGTCAATCGTGATGAAAACTAAACGTTTCTCAAAAGTGCTCATTAATTTTAATATTAAAACGTTTACGATCTACATACGAAACGAGATGAAAATCAAATTATTTTTTAAAATCCCACAACTATTTTTTTAACCGATAGATGTCGTAAATACATAATGATAAATTTCTTAAATTATACAATCATGAAAAAATTAAAGCCATTTCAATACAAAATCGTCGAAGCTCGACCCCAAAAAAATAAATATTAAAAAGACTATCGCGGCTGATGCAACACCCTCATTTTATTCTGATCGACATGATGCCTAGGCTGTCCGCGAGCCTCAATAGCCGACAGCTTCTTATCGTTGCGGCGCTCGTAGCGCGCACGGTCGTCGTGCTCGCGATGGTGATGGTGCTGGTTCGGATGTTGGTACGGTTGCAGATGGATTTGTTGTTGTTGTTGTTGTTGTGGTCTCGCAAAACCATACACACCAATGCCGCTCTCGTAGCTGCGCGCGTGCCAGACGGGCGCGTGGTGCGCGTGCTGGAGCGCGAGCTGCGCGTGCGCCGCGTGCAATGCCAGTGCTGGTGGTTGGGCCAGGGAGTATCTCTTGCTGGCCACCGGAGCCATGTCCTTCATCAGCTTGGGGCCTCCGCCGTTGACGGCTTTCACGAAGTTGGGGACGCGGGCTCGTAGGCCGCAGTAGTAGGGATCATCTGTGAAGAAATTAAATTTTTTTTTGATTAATTGTTTTGTTTATAAAAAAATTATGTATATTTGCTAAGTAATTCGATGGTTTGGAATTTAAATCGTATTCATAATCGTTAGTAGCTTATACAACGTTCGTTGTAGTACAAAGTTCGTAATGATAAAGTTCGTAGTATTATAATAGGGAAGGTAACTCTTGATGAGTTTGAATGCTAAAAGCCATTCTTTGCCAAATGTTTTCAAGTCAACGTTACAGATCATACCATTTGCCAATGTCTTATCTTTGATGATCGTTATAAATCGATGCATTAAATAATGCTAATACAATTGATATTCATATTGATACGCGTATTTTTTCAAAAAAATAGATAACATCAACCTATTACATATTCAAAAACTTTTTCCCTTTCCTAGAAAGGTAATAATAAATCATTCTAATAAAAGAACAAAATATTATGTGTGAAAATTGCATCTAATGAATAAATACATAAATCATATTTTTTTTCGATACATTTCACTCAAACATAATGACCACATATACATAAAACAAAAATTTCCAAATAATTACTGCCCATCTTCACGCATCGGCGTATCGATCACCGTGCGTCTACAGCTCAATTTTCCACACCAATTATCCGATACGCCCTCAAGTCGCAGTCGGCAGACGATGCATCGTGCAATCGAGTGTCGAATTGTGAAACGCTTCGTGTTTTCAGAACGGTGTTATTATTGTCAATCGTTTCGAGCGATGATCGTATAATCGTCGCTCCCAAGCCACCGGGCCTCGGGCTTTGCTCAACATCAACGTCAACGTCGACGAGAGAAAGTAGTCGGCAAGTGGTGGCAAGAGAGCGAGATGAAACTCACGTGACGACAAAATGACGGTAACACCCGAGTCGTCGATTTTATTCGCACCATATAAATAAGAGCGGAGAGAACGCTGAAGATGGAAAGAGTTAACCGGCTGGGCCCTTTCCGTATGTTATGTTGGTGCGGTTTTCGAAATGTTATGCGGAAGATCTTTTATGAAAGTCATAAGTTGTGCGAGACGAGTTTTTTTTTTTTTCGAGGAAGAGCATCGGTGGTAATCTTTTGATTTATCGGAAATTTTTAATTAATTCGAATATTTATTAAAAATTCGATGATATCTGGGCAAAAGAAATTTTGATTATATAACAGGTTGTACTGATTTTTTTATCTTTGATCGTTTTAATATGGCCAAACTTTGTGCATAATTTATATTATATTACGTATTGACTTAACGATTTCATATTTAACCGGTCGCGGTCACTCGTTAGGTGGCATGTATTCGAGGGGGTAGAAGTTAAAATCCTACGCATCGAACCGCAAATAAATCTTGTAAAACGAAGTCGAATTCATTTTCAAACCAGTTATCGTTTCCTCGTAATCGCAGAGACCCACTCACCAAATTATTTGGCTTTTAACTACTTTTCTAAGTGTTTCGGTTTTTTTTACTAATCAACGCTAACGGATTCAATGATATATTATATACAGAAATTTATTTGAAAAAAAAATTATCTGCCAAACATATTTCTTTTCGCATAATTTATTTGCATGTATAGTAGATAAATGATTGAAGATGAATGGAAGTAAAAGTGAAAAGGTCATAATGTGCATATTATCGATAAATTTCACCATACGAACAAACACAGAAAATGTTAGATCTTTGTCTCTGGAAGAAGCGCTTTTGCCATTCTCCGAGACCCTTCTAAATTTCTAATGAATCGAAAGATCTATTGGTACGATGATGGATCGTCTTTTCGAGTTTCCGTTACGGATACTTCATGTGCACTCTGGCAGGGCCAGGAAAGCACAATTCGAGAAGAAAGCATTCAATCTCTGTCCGCGGAGACAATGGCGCTGTGTTTGCATTTCGAGTTTTAAATTTTCACTCTAATGACCATATGTAACGGTGAATGAGAGCGAATAAGAAACGTTTGAAACTTGGTCGACAATTGACGCATACGTAAATTAAAGTTTTCAACTCGATGATTGATGATGATTTCAAATAAAGCGATTCCAGTTAATTATCGATTCATTAGTTTTAAGCGCAATTCGAAATGCATTTATTGAAAGTGCCATTTCGAAGTCGTTGATCCAAAGTAGTTGGAATCACGATATCGAACCATTTGCGTATAGTAGTAAACTACAATGTTTATACCACTTTGAAGAGAGAAAACCATCGCCTATCTATACAGAATACAAATTGTTATCATCAAGCATTGGAAAATTCTCGTTTCAAAATACAAAACAACAAAATGGATGAATCGAAAACGCGCATTCAATATCTCGCCTTATTGAATTCAATAGTTTTCGCTCCTCGTTCCGATGACTTCTAAAATAAAATTGAAAAATTATTATTTTCAATAAGTTTAATAAATACGAGACAGGAGGTTGTCAATTCGATCGATACTAGAAGACCAGTTCACCTTCCAGATATGCAAAGATTCGCACGCACCGGACCGCGGTTGCGAAAACGCATTCATTCGTACACCTGTCCGAGACGACTGCAATTAAAATCGATGTCTGAAAATGGTAGAAGGCCCTCGAAGGTGAGAGGTGCATCTCGAAGACGTTCTTCGACCTGTTGAGTGCTCACTCTGTGTCCTCGTACCAAGGCGCTCCCACAAAATCGCATTGCATTCGAAGTTGAATGGTTCTCACGCAAAATTTAATGCAATAATAATTAGCTGCGAGCCTTAGCGATTGTTGAAAAAATATTTTAATTCGGAAATAAATATGAGGAATATTTATCGGCGTGAAAGTCTCGGAGATGCACGAATATGCGTTCGCTTGTAAATTATAACGATTTATATCGCCTTTGGTATGTCTGAGTTGAAAAAAGAAATCAAAGTGATCGATGTGTCATTACTATATTTTAGTAGCTTTAATGATAGAATTGGTGTTGTTGTATGGACCTTTATTTAAGTCAAGGCGAGATTAGCCGTTCTATCGAAAGCACTTATTCACCTGATTCAATTCAAAAGGTGTCGATCTTTAAAAAAAGTGAATTATTGAAAATTTGATTTGTAATATTGAATTTTAAATACGTTTGTACATAATGCAATTTAATCAAATGAGGAAAATCTGTTCGTATTTTTTGATTCCAAATAAAATTTTCTTAAGAAATCAAGCGATCTAAAATCTCTGCAATAATTTGAGCCTTGGTGCAAAACAACTATTTCGAACAATAGTGGAAAATGTCAGATATAACATAATCTTGAATAAGTATTAAATATCAAAAATATTGGATACGGTGTCCTTAATGGACCTACATATTCTCATCGGGTAATTTATTGTTCATCGATATCGTTGCAATCAGAACCCGTTCTTACGAAACTATTTATTTACACTAGAAACGTTTTTACCTCTTGTATAAAATAATCAACGTAAATGAGAGAACGCAAAAAGTCAAATTCAAATATCGATAAGCTGTTTTTGCTGTACAATAAAATTCCGGATAGAAATTGGCGTACACGCTCCGATTAACACAAGAACGAATTCCGATCCCAAAATAATACATTCGATAATAATTGACACGCTCGAACAAGAAATTTTCGAATCATTTGTATGAATAGAATTATAGCGAGCGGTGCTCTATTTGTGGTAAGATTACATAGTCAGCATCAATAAAAACTATAAGTTTCATTCAGTTGTACAATAAAAACAAGTTTCATCTAGATAACTGCGCGTTGTAAAGACCCTCGCAGGATCTACTACATGAATAATTACCTAGTATAGACAGTCTAACAGTACTTGCTCATCTCTTTTTTAATCAGAGATTGTCAACATTCGTAATGAATTATTGCTAAAACTCGTTTCTAATGTAATGAGTTTACATAAGATTTCTAATATGTTTTATTATCAATTGAATAATGCAATGTTTTGTTAACTTGTATAAGGCAAGACGCTTATATAATTTAAATAAGCATGCAGTAACTGATAATTACATTAAATAATTCGATATTATGTAAATTATATAATGAGAGATAAATGCAACACTTTAGATATGAAAATGGAATAATGCAATTAGAAACTATGATAAAACGATTGCACATTACCAAAATTAAAACTGATAAAACTCATTAACGCGCGTATCAACACTTAAATTTTATATAACAAATAAATATTTTCTTTTTATATTTCAACCACCAAATACAACATTAACGTCAAAAATTTTCAACGTATTACATATAAACTTTCAATCAAATAATTTTCGACCCAATCCCTAAACCAACTCATAGTTAACAACTTCTGCATAGACAACAACCTGCGTCCACCGCAACAGATAGAAACACGAACGACCGGTTATAAAATAAATGAATCGTTCGTCTCGAGAGTCTCGAGACGACCCACTGACTCACATTCACACTTAAACGCCGATGAAGAATCGAGAAATCATCTCGGTGGAAAATCGCGATTACGTCCGACAGCCACTTAGAAGAAAATCGAGTCGCGGATTTCCATCGCGATCGACACGGTTTTCGCGCTGGGGCTTCTCGTGTTGTTAAATTTCGTGTTTTGTATATTAGAAAAGCGTGTGGTGGAGAAAAGAAAGCGCATTGAAGATCGATTCATTTCGCGTGATGTGAATCGCCGAAACGGTAAGCGAACGCGTTTTCGTGCCCGACTTAAATATCAGGCTCTATTTACGATTGAAAGTGAAATTGTACTTTTGATTATTTATGTGTTTTGATTTTTTTTTAATTTATTTAAATTTTGAACGTTAAATGAATATTTGATGCTTGTCAAATAAATTAGGTATTTTAAAACCTAGATGGACGTTTAATATGGTGGTTGATCCCGATTAATTTGATTGATGTATATCTTTATAAATCCACTGAAGTAGTTTATGTTCAAGCATCTCAAATTTCATCTCAGATTATATCCTTTATATAACCTAGACCCGAGAATAGTTTCTCATTAAAATCAAATAAGTTTTCTCTTTGTCAAGATTGAATATCTATCAAACTCGCTTATTTTTTCATCGACGTACTTTCCGAATGTGTATTATTTAAGCACAAAATAACGACAATTGTGTAGGGCGTGGTAAGTCTCGGTACATTGGTTGAACTCATTTCCGTGTAATCGATAGGTAGTATGAAAATTTTGATTTGAAACGGTGAAAGTTTGCATGTTACATTTTTAATGACCGATGCCGACTACTTCCTATCGAGTGCGGTTTCTGTCGTTCTTTTTTCTCTTCTCCATTTAAACGATACGATTTCGTTTGGCACGATTTTATATAAAAAGTGGGCAACGATCGACGATCGCCATCAATCATTTCTACCGAAAGAATGCGGATAGAACTGATCCAATATAAATTTTCAAATTTCAATAATTTAAACCTTAAAGTAAAAGATCGAAAGCCCATTCCGATAACGTCTTGTTACATTATTCAAATGAGGCTGCGAAGCAACAAGTACAACTGGCAGCCGGTGCGCCGATCCAATTTATCCCCTGTGCAAAAATAGATCGCGATTTTACAATGGACCATTCGTTCTGGGCAATTTACACGGGACTCGAACAATCGTAACACCAGGACTCTAACATAGTCGTCGTCTGAATGGCCGACGTGAAAAGCCGTCCCTTATAAGGGCTGGAGAAAAAGGCTAAACGGCCGCCATACAAGTGTACGTTACCGGGACCTTTTATTCAGTTTTCAGCGGCGTTTCGGTTTTTTGTTCGACGTCCACGTATATTCATTTATTTTATGCGCTCTTTTATATTTAGTCTGCATGGAAAAGCCTATTCATTCGTTGTAGAGAGGCGATCACGAAGTTCGACCCTTTAAAAGGGGACGTTCGATTTGCAAGGCGCGTTTGCGGAAAGCGCACAAGAGGAATTAGCATTTAAAAGAAGTTTTAGGACTATGGCGAAGATGTGGCCTTTACAGTGGAATTTATTGAGCTTCTTTGTTGGCGTTTCGATTGTGCGTAAAATAAGCGTATTTATTTATAGTCGTTTGTGGAATGCGACTTTGCATCGAAATTGAATCCGTGATCAAAAAAAATATACACATAAATCCGATTTAAATTACAAATGACGTTTGAATGCCATCCATAAAAAAACTAACGAGACTTTCTTCTAACAAGTTTCCGCAAAAAGTTATAAAATAATTAACAAAAGCGTGCATGTACATTGTACACGATGATAATAGCATAAGTCACGACTCGTCTACGAAAATAAAATTGAAAAATTCTCCGAGACGAATGAAAAACAGCCGTTTTTCGCACGGCTCCAACGACTCATATTATTAAATTAATCGTATAATTGTTTCTGCGGCGCTATAATAATAATAATAATAATAATAATAATAATAATAATGCAACATTTCCAACTCACCGTATTTCTTGTTGTCTTTGCCTTTGTCCGACTTGCCTCGTGGGAAGTGTGCCAATCTGGCGTCATCTTCTATGTCGTCATAGTCGGGCTGAAACGGTAAGACAAATTTCGCTGTTATTCAAACACGACATTATCATAAATGCGTTATTTAATATCATTAATGTAATGCGATATGTAAATTCTGCAATTACACCAGGAGTATGACTTTCTAAGACAACGTGACTCAAGATCCAAGGAACGATATTTGATATTGTATTCAGAAGCTAACAATGATGAGTTAACGAAGAAAAACAATTATTATAAAAATTACTAAAGATCGATCAATCATTTCGGAACCTCTTTTCATAATCGACCGAAATGCATCCGAAAATAGACCAAAACGAAAACAATGGACGGGTTGCATCCTTGACGAAATTGCAGTCATGCAAACGAATGATCGACGGAATGCAAAAACCCGAATAAATCACTTATAGGATAGTCATAAATCAGTTGCGTCATTTCATACAAATCCTCGAATAAATCACAGATAAACGAACCATCTCGAAATATTTTTAAGAATGATCGAAATCCAACGATGGCCTTTTCCTGCGTGGTCGAGTTTACATATCGGAAACTTTCGATTTCTCAGAAAACCTGATCGTACGCAGTGTCGTTAGCCGATGTGGGATCACTTACTTCTTCGGACATGCTCAATGTTCGGTCTGGGACACACCAGGATAATGGACAAAGCATGTCCTTTCGGAAACCAGTCGATTTTTTTTAGTCGATGATATTTATTTCGACTTCCCTTCGGGACATTCCTTCGAATAATTCGAACATGATATAATTTAATCTAAATTTAGAATTTGAATAAATTTAATGTTTGATTCATAAATAAAAATGGAAGAAGCTATTTATTTGTATTTGCAAGGTTTTTCTTTAAAGAACAGGTATTGAGAAGAGCACAAAAGGTCATCGTCTACAAAAGAAACTACAAACATTTCATTATAATTTTTCATTAACAATAGTATAATTACTTCAATGATTCGAACATATTATTCATTATTTACAAGGTTAAAAACGAATCAAATTGAATGTGGCGAGGACAAATATATCAAAAATAATTGAATGGTTCAACGGTATAAGTTTATGTGTGAAGTTTCAGCAAAGTTGGGTTTGAAATTGAATTTTGTGAGGAAACAAGCAATCAATTTAGATTGAAAAATTAAATATGCCTAAATAATAATAGCAACAACATAACTTCTGCATTATTTACATCCGTTCGCATGGCCAATACAAAATGCATATTATATTTGAGTACGACCTTGCGAAATGACCGAAACAATTTCCAGCGATCAGGTTGTGCAAGTTCGACAGAATAATGACGACGACTAAATGTTAAATAAAGTAAAAAGTACTAACAAGGTAACCAAGTCTGAATATCACTCGAACACATCTTGTTCGTTTTCAGATTGGTAGATCTTGACTATAGGTTATTATAGAAATTGAAGTTAGACCACAATGCACAAATGTAACCAGGAGGAATAATGCAATAATGCTCGCAAATTTTCACACGTGTATCCATTATTTTAATACGCTTTGAATCCAAAAAGAGATACT
This sequence comes from Hydropsyche tenuis, assembly GCA_009617725.1. Taxonomy (NCBI): domain Eukaryota; kingdom Metazoa; phylum Arthropoda; class Insecta; order Trichoptera; family Hydropsychidae; genus Hydropsyche; species Hydropsyche tenuis. Next base: position 322,521 of record VTON01000011.1, on the reverse strand, counting down.
CAAATCCGATGTCTATTACAAGATAAATTGAATTTTACAGGAAGCAATCGCATATCATAGTTATATCTTCGTTAGTGTCAATTGTAACTATGAAAAATGAAGAACGTGTATAGTTAACAATAAGAACGACGTGTCAAATAAAAATAACATGCATTGAATTGAAGCGTGATTGCATAAAAAATGAACAAACGATAATATCAAAATGCATCAACATTGCACACAGCAATTTTAGTATACAAACAATACGAAAAAAAAGCTTTAATTCAATTACACTTCAAACATGCCTGCTCATTCCAGTCAGTATTGAAAAACTATTTTCTTCAACCACAAATTCATCTTGGCAATATCACAAATAACACCCAGAGATGCATCTCGGACGAAAAAAAACATAGAACACATTTCATATGTAAATCAGATACGAAAATTTTTCATATGCAAATCAAAAACAAGAATTTTCCATATGCAAAAATGTTATTAGGGAAAAACCTAGGTAAGCAAACTTTACGGTCTGATTCGGTCCTCACCTTGGGAATATCGTGAGGATAAATTCCGTTCTCTCTCGGTGGCAACTTAGGTGGCTTGTCACCTCTCCTTTGACCTCCGGCCTGTATCATCAGTTGTTCCCTGGCGTTGGCCACCATACCATGACCGTTGGTGCCATTTACTCCGTTGAAGCCAGAACTTCCGCTTGAGCCAGAACCGTTCACTCCGTTTCCAGCGATGCTGTATGGGTCTTCGTCTGGGATAGGGATGCGAGGTCTATTTTTGATATCCATGGGTCTTTGAACTGCAAAAAAATATTAATTTCCATTGAAAATCATGTTTTAAGTATGGGTCTTTGAACTGTGAGGAATAAATAGATTTATTAAAAATTTTGTGGTTGCCGAAGCGGATATCCTTCTCGCAATTTTAGTATAAATCTGTCGACGTGTTTAGATTGTAAAAAATGTTAAAGAAACCGCTTTGATCTCATAAATTGTATTGTTGACATGATTTGCGTTACTGAAAGTTAATAAAAGGACCAATTTCAGATCCGTGAACCGGTTGGATTCGTCATACACGCCGATATGGTATAATTAATTGAATCTGGCAAAGGAAAACCTTCGAAATAATAAAATACGTAAAATATAATATACAAGAGTAATAAAAAAAGCTTTTCCAAAAACGTTCCAAATTATACGGACACTTTGCGAAATATGCTAGTCATTAAAAAATCATATAAATTAACGCTGTTCGTATTTTATTATGCAGACATTTAATGATATTTAGATTTAAATTGTAAATGGCATTAGTCGCAAAAAATAAATATTACGCAAATTGAAACAATGGTGACGAAGACGAATTAGCCTTTTTGCGTTTAGAACCGGGAAATGGGCGTTTAATAACAAGTGTCTTCGAGTTAATGATTGATTTTGGACAAATTAACGTCAATAAATATTATATAAAAGGTTAATGTTGTATTTTTAGTTTGTAATTAAAAAACAATTACACTCAAATGACGCGACCCGAAATTGCGTCAGCTCATTCATTAATATAGTAAGATTTTTACACAACAATCAATGATTCAATTATTCTATTACTATATAAAAATACAACTATGATTAATTACTATAAAATTATTTATTGCGCTTGTATCATAGAGTAGAATGAAAGATACTATGAAATATTTGCACGTTTTTAGGAATGGTCATACTCTGAAGAGAATTATAACATTGTGTGGAATAACTAATATGATTCGTGAAAATGATTACTCTATGATATTACTCTTAACTGTTTTTTCATATCAAACATTTTAGATTCAAATGTAGCATGACATTTTACATTTGTTACATTCAACCGGCGTGAGTGTGTGTGACATCGCCGGTTTCTGCAAAAGGTCATCATCGTCTCTCAACTAATTTACATAATATTCTAACTATCACGAGCCTTATGAGATTACCTAATATTGTACACACACAAATATCTCGTATACGTGTTAGCGAGTCGTTACAAAATTTTTGATATATCATTGGGTTAGATCATCGGTATTTATTACATTGTTTGCTGACTTTATATATGAGACAATGGGTTGATATAAACACACATTGTTTGAAATTTTACGAATATATTATTCCGCGTGGTGTTGATTTTTTGAGATCAATGTGATTTATATTTTAAAGTAAATTATACGTGTTGTGAACTGCATAAATCGTGATGGTAAAAACTACTCTTATGCAGTTTTATTCGTTTCATGTACCGTAACATCTCAATGGTCATCGAGTTCGTCGGAATGTTTCAAAGCTTTATGAAGGCACTTTTGACGGTAATGGTCTCGTCGCTGTATTGTCATGAAGACGTGTTTTTGATACGAATTTGATAAGAACAATGTACTTTTTGCGTACTTGAGATAGTAAATATTCCGCGATTTCCTAGTCTTAATGCGCATAAACGTTTTTCCTTTTGTGATTTTGATCACGTAAGAATCTCGTAAGAGGTTAATGTGAATGCGTGAGCTTCAACAGTTACTGACCATATTACAACTCATAGTCAATGTCAAGTTCATTTTTCCACGAGAAAAATTTAATATGTGCTTACGTTTTGTTGAAAGTGTGAAATTTAAGCATTCTTGATGCAATATAGAAAAACAATGCAAGAGGCTTGATCAAAATTATAAGATAACGATACGATGAGACTGAGCGTGAATAATTTATTCGAATTAACAAAAAGATTCACACGTTGATAAATGACTCGTTAAATACGTTCAATAACAGCTATTATACCTTTCGATGAAGACGGTGAAAAAACGTATTCACCTATGATAAAAAGCCTACGTAAATGAAAAAATATATCGCGATACTTAATTAGCTTGGAAGTGTCTGTATGTTCGTAAATAAAAATCTTACGATTTCGATGTTTCGAATCACGTTTATTCCAATACGTCAATCATCATGTGTCCGAGAGTATTTTTCATGAGTTTTCGTATGCGTAAAAAACGTACCATTAGAACATAGTTTTTAATATTTTAATAAGACGACTGGTTTCAAAGTGTGAGTGTACAAAACGTGATCGGCACTCACTAAACGTTTTTTCGAAGTATTTTTCCAAGTATGAAATGTGATATTATGTAATTTTATCGATTTTTGACGTAGAACGACCAACACTAAACTTATTGTGGTCCCAAGAATTGAAATTACGCGGTAGTAAATTGCGTTACGTCGATTAAAGGCGTTCGTTTGAATATGTGAATTTTTTTCGCAATAAAGTGTTACCGTTTGTTAATTGAAAAAAAAAGAAACAATTTCCGCTTACAAAACCCCGCATTGAATATTTATATAACACTACAAAACGATGGAATTTTCAATTTACATAAAACTGAAATAGCGAAATTAACACAATATTAGCCATAATTACTGTGATTTTAGTGCGTAAATACCCGAACTGATATAATTTGAATATATTATTTCGAATCATTTCATGATATTACCTGGGGGTAATTTCGACTTGAGCATGTCCATGGCCACGACGTTGATGATGAGCACCCAGATGGGGCAATCAAGAACATCGGCCTCGGACTTGACGAAGGCTATGGCGCTCAAACATTGCGCTTCCAACTTCTTTCTGTCAGGATAGGATCTTCGCAGCTCGCGGCTCACGTTCGATTGGAACTTTTTCATGTCGAAGAGCTGAAAATTGAATGGAGAAGTGAAATCGGGCATAATTGTGGTCGCTATTAATGCACGGTAGCGTCCCATGTGCGAAAATTTCCATTTCATATGAAATCTCGTGCGAGAAAGCCGACAATGGATTCGCCATGTGGAAAAAACGCATTAGTGCAAATTGTCTATTAACGAATAAAATGGAAAGTCATCACGAATTCATGGAAGATTTTTTGAGATGAAAATGAAATTTACAATGAAGTGTGTTACGCGTATCAACTTTAATAATAACGTCGCATTTGACAATAGAGTTTTCGTCACTCTAATTTGTGACTGTTGAAATGTGTGCATCAGATTATATTATATAAAATGATTTTTCTTATAAAAAAATAGGTGTTAACTTGGGTTCAAATACTGTATTGCTCAAAGTAAAATATCGGTCAACATTTTTTTCATGTGTCAGAAAGCGATCGTAAGCACGAAGGCTTGGGTCGTTCGTTTTAAAAATAATGAATAGCAACTTTCTGTATCATTGTGAGAACTCACGACACGTCCCCATTGTAATAATACGATTCTAATGAACTTCTCAACGTTGTACCAACAACAAAGAAAGTAAAAGACAGCAGACAGTGAAACTTGCGTTTGCCACAAATATTACTGCGAGATAATAAAACAGCGGTTAAGACAAGCCGAGAAAAAGATTTTGACCTACGATCTACTGGGTCGACTAAGAATCTTCCTAGACGACTGCATTCGAGATGCCTTTCATGCGACTTGACATTTTACATCTGAAAATGAGCTTTCACATTTGTTTTTTAATAGTCATCATGACTTTATGGTTTATTGTACATTTGTTCACTGATATTTATAGTTTTTCCAAAGTAAATTAGTTTTAATTTTATGTTGTTCTTTATAACGAATTCGTTACACGAAAATTGATTATGGCAATTCGCTAATTTGATTTAATGTATGGCTATTTTGCTCGACATTTAAAACGTGTGGGGGGAGAGAAAAAATTGTAGCGTAGGTCGTTTTGTATGCCTAGTTTTTAGTAAAGTTCTTTGCCAAATAACGACCATTAATATATTGCACATCCATTAATATACGAGAACAAGAGCGAGAGTAAGTACAATTACACGATAGAAAAAAGCATGTTTATGATCGCCGTTTTCATAGCCGTCTTGTAAATATTGCCATTTTGGAAGTCGTGACCGTACACTAAAGATCCATGCGATGATTCGCATCAATTAGAGGCAGTTTATATTCGTTGTGCAAATTTGAAACCATGAATCAAAAATTTAATGTAGAACACCAACACATATCGTGACGAATCTTTAGAATGGTTTTTTCCTTAATTGAGTAAGATATATAGGTATTAATAGCAAATTAAAAATATTTATTGCTTACCTTGACAATTTTTTCGTGTTCTAATGCTTGACCTGGCAATTTGAGAATATCTTGACCGATGGAATTCTCATCGTTTGGTGCAGCTGCAGTACTTTTGATGTACACATTACTCTTTGAGTAACGCCTGATGAGAATATTTCCAGCGTCGTCCATTTTAATTTTTACCCCCTGCAAAAAATATTTATGAGTAAACAATAAAAAAATAATTAACGTGTTATAATTCAAGGTAAAAAAACTAAACGATCTAATTATAATTTTATAAGGACCACGATATTGTGTAATTGGTTTTCAACATTACAAATGTTATTCGACCATTCGCAATTATCATTCCATAAAAAGTAATTTAAATTGTTTTTGTATACGATTTGCAATTACGTTAATTTTAAAAGCGAACGTGCTTCTTACATAAGAAACCTTATAATTATTTAACACTTATAATCATTCCCCGCCATTATTATGAATTGATCCATTTTATCTCAAAATGAAAGAAAATGCATTGAACTTGTCAAAAATAATGCTATAATTATTTCTTTGTATCATTGTTCTAAATCTAATGATATATAATTATATAGGAACTATTCTCACCTGTCCTATGTGTCTTTTGATGTCTTCCGTCTTCTGGTCTCTCATTGGATTATCGAAGCCGCATAATCCAATTCTGCAAATAAAAAAATTGACGTTTATTAATTACTTTCTCACACAATTTTCGATTTATTGTATTATTGGAGCGCTGACATTTGGAAAATGTCAGATGCGTACATGAAGGTCTTTCCTGAGTAGGAAATGCAGCATATTTCCCTCAACTCAATATAAAACCAACAAAAATTCATGGGAATTAAAATTTTATTGTAATGGCTTCAAATGAAGTCATTGCGAAAATTCGCAAATCAATCTTCGCACACGCGAACATTTTCATACATATATAGAATGCGGATACGGTTCTGATTCGATTTTAATACGTGCAAAGAGAATCCGAGAAACCGCTATTGCTCAATTCATTCATCCGCGTCGACATATGACAACAATAGACGGAAATCAAATAAGCGAAAAGACGAAGAACTCAATCGAGACACTTTGGGCATAAGAACGGCATCTTCAAAAGCGAATTTCCGCCGTTTTTTGACCGGCCGAAAGAAAACGGTTTCGATGCAAACTTCCCGTCCGCCGCATCGTGACTTGCTCGAGACGCGAAAAAAAATTGACTCGGAAGCTTCAAAAGTTCCAACACGAAACTGTTCGAAATTGTAAATGCGATTTTCAAAGTGTGAGAAGACAAAGAACGGCGGTTGCCGTTTGAGGAATGTCAATAACAATCCTGCAAAAGGCAAAAAAGTAGGCAGGGAAAAAGCGCCAATTAGAATGTATTATTATAATATTGTGGCGCGTATTCGACGGCCTTGCGACGGACAAAAGTGCTCGAATATTATCCGGCAAAGACAACAAACGGGTCACGATAATGGTAGAACGATCGTACATAGCGGCGGGTTTCATTCTTTTGACAATTATTTTGAACAACAACAATCAACGTAGCTGTGTCGAGGGCGGCTACGACGTTTAACAACCGTATAGAAAACGTTATAACGCCACTAACGAGCTTCACGTTTAATTCTTCACACGAATAAATGTAAAAGGAATTCGATATATAATTCATGTCATTGTTCTATGTAATATTACATTTGATAAATGATCATCGATAATGTTCATAGATTAATTTTCTTTGAATTAATTTTGCATGTACGTATAATTTAATCACAATAAAACAGTTTGATACTCGATTAATTTTTTTACAAACTATGAAACATTTGATTACTCATTGATTCTATTGTTGCTAAAATAGTCTATTAGAAACATAATAGAGAGAATTAGTTACGATTAGAACTATACCACCTACACAAATAATCGTTGCCTCATACCTTTACGATATGGGATATTGTTGAAACGGAAATTACTTCATAAGGCTACAATATTGAGATTGCTCACTGGGTACAGAATAAAAATAAAAATTGGATGAAATTTAGTTATTATGTATTATTTTGATCAATAGATAGCCTAGAGGTATATCAATTCGTTGCAGATTTTATCTTGCAGGATTAAACCGCGTTACACAACACAACAACGGCAATTTGCAAAGTGAAAAACGGCAATACTAAAAACAAACCAATGGCGAAACTCTCGTTTAGTTCCAATGGGTTGTCAGCAAAACGGTTCCTATTTCAGATTCGGCATCGCTTTCAGTGCGTACATTCGAAAGGTGTTAAAAAAAAAAACATTAAAATTCGGCAAACGTTGATCCCTATCGTCGCACTCTGAATAAAAAGCGTTATAGAAAGTCAATTGTACCGCCGGAAAAGCCTTCCGCGTTTCGAACCAGCTGATTCATCGTTCGCAAATTACGTTTTCCATTCGCACAATCAAATTATAAGCGTGCAAAACGAGACCGAGCCTCGTCCCGGATCGATAACAAAACCAAAAGTCCCGACACAATGATTCAAGACAAAATTAAAAATCGATTCGCCCGAAGTTCGAAACTCCTATATTTTACAGGACAGGGAACTCGAACGTCATTATTTATTATAAATGAGATTTTTTTCGTTCGCGGTTTCTATATTAACTTTTTTTGTCCGTAAGTAGAAAAAACCTCGAAACGGCCTTGCCATCGGGCTGGGCGTAGTCCAATGACACAGCCATTCCGCTTTGATCGACATAATGAAACTAGTAATAGAACCTATCGGTAATATTATATGAGTAGTGTTCGACAATATTTAAAAAAACGTGATCCATAAAAATGAATTATGTAAGCTTTTTCTATGGAGTATAGGGTGGACGAAACTAAAGGTTATTTATTTTTAGCATTAAAAGGCGTGAAATTGAATCTTGTTCTCGAAGCTCTAAACGTCCTATTACAGTAGAAGTGTTTTTAGTTCAAACAGTTTTATTAGATGTTTATTATTATTGCAAACATTTATCAGTGAGAACATTGTTTCCGTTTTTGCAACAAAATATATTATGTGCAGATAAAATATCACGAAATGTACTAACATTTAGCACTAACATGTTTATTTTTTGCTATTTTAAAACAAGCTAGAATTTTAATTACCCAATATGAGTATTGTTTCAACAAAATTAAACACTCTAAATAACCATTAGAAATATTTTGAATCGAAATTGGCTATTTCCGTTCAAGTCTTTGAGACAAAAAATGCTTAGACGGCCTTGCGAAATAACAGATCAAGTTCTAGTAATCTGGTTGTGCAAGTTCGATACAATAATAATGAATCTACAAAAAAAATTTTGTTCATATATTATACTATTTTTATTATACCAATCTAGACAAATAATATACTTAATTTTAAAATGAAAGTTTTGTAAATACAATTACAACTATTCCATAGAAAAATAATTAAGATCGTGATACAGAAAAATATCATGTGTTTATATAGGAGAATTCGATAAAATTTTCCATATGTATAGCTATGTGGCTTTCATTCGAATTTCAACAAGACTAAAACGAATTCAATCAATGAAAACCCTATATAATCCAAATCAACACAGAAAAGCATAGAAAATGCATTTCTCGTGCCCCATTCAGTAGCGACCAGTGACATTCGCGAGTTTCGTGCGTGCAGTGCGAGCCGGTTTTCAGCTCGATCTGGAAATGCATGCTTCATTTAGCAATTGGAAAGTCGGCGATCGGACAAGAGACCAGAACCTACCGACCAAGACAAGACAGACTCACAGCGACCACTCCGGAGGACCTCGACGGTTACGCAAAGCCTCAACGAGATACAAATATAATATGAAGTGTTGCCGTTGCCGCCGCCGGGAAACTGCAGGTTCTGGCGCGTGCCAGTCCGGCACGACTGAATCGGCTATCTAATACTCTAATGCTCGGTTTGGACTTTGAGGTAAATGGTCGGTTTGGTGTAGGAACAAAGAAAATCGCCGCGATCGGGGAAATCGAATGTTTGCTGAACTGGTTGCGCAAGTGGTTGTCGCGCGTGTGTTGGTGGCGAAGAAGTCGTTTATGCAAATTCTGTTTCGGTGGTCGTAATTGTGTTGGGTGGTACGTAATGTTTGATTTTTTTATGATGGTGCGATGATCTTTCGTTATGCTAGTATGATTTGTTCAGTTGATTGCACTTATGGTTGATCAAGCGATGACCTCAAATTAACCAATCGACTTTCCATATAAAATGACGAGTGTTCGATTTTCAAATGTAAATAAATCTCGATCTATTCAAATGCAAATTATATTGTCAAGTATATATCATTCGTTGTATTTTCGTATTAAAAATTGATTTAAATCTAGATTTATGTTCGAGTTGTGATTAATTCTCAAATTACTTCGAGAAAATTTTTCGTAAGATCGATCGACCGTTCAATGCCAATAGCATACTCAGAGACAAAGCTCGTCGACCCACAAATCAGTCGTTATCCGTTGTAATTTTTTTTATGAATAGAATTCTTCGAAGGTTTTATCTTGTAGCATCGTGAATCGTAATTTCCTGCGAACACTAAACGCCCGTTGTGCAGACAAGTGGGTTAACAGCGAAGGTGTTTCCTGTGGCAATGAAATCGAAAGTCGAAAATCTTCGGCGAGAGCAAAGATGCGACAGCAACTTTTTAATGAAGTCGTAATAATAAATTCTCCAAATATGGCTCACGGCCCATTACAAGCCCGAAACTGTACTTTATGGGATGGCTGTGCATGTGGTTCTCATGTGCATAAGTTAGAACGCGTCAAATTCCGTGTGCAATAGAGCGTTTCCTATACGAATGCTTAATAAGCTTTCCCTTTGAAAATTAACATAAAACGATGAAATCTGTGTTCCTTTTTTCAAATATAGACGTCGTTTGAATGCTTATTTATTTAATGCTGTTATTAAGTATAATTTTTAGAGACAGTACTGTCTTTAAGTGATGTTGCCAATAAGCCACGAGTTCATTGAAGCCCACTTCCTACGATCGATCTTGGCAGTGCCAGACCTAAACCTTGAAAGAACAATCATTGAGCTTCTCTCACACACTTTGTGGACAGGATTCTCGCTTGATTGCATCTGACCGTTTGATTCGAAAGAAAAAAACAACAATAAAGAAATCGTTTGGAATAAATACAGTTGATTTTCCTAGTCAATGTTAATCTAAAATCCAATTTCTTAGAAGATGTTATCCCTTTCCGTTAACAATAAAATTTTACGATACTGAAACATAAGATAAGACCAAATATATTCTCATTTAGCAGGAGATCTGCATCTTTGTATTTACTGAAATAGATTTCACAATAATAAAATTTATTTAAGATTCGATAAAACTATCGGAGCGTATAATACGATTTCTTATGCATTTTTTTCCCATTTTATTATTTAATTAAATTATTTTTATGAAGCGAAAAAACATTATAGTCAGACAACAGATTAAGAAACACTATATCGAAATTATTGCCAGTGCTATTGTGGCTTGTTTGTTGCTTAAAAATTAATTGCGCTCGTTGCATTTCCGTGAAACGCCTTGGGGAGAATGTGACGCGATGTCGATTTTCTTTCGTTAAGCAACTCAAAACCTAAATACTATATTCTAGATTGATTGTATATCAAGAATTCAATTCACAATATGCTTATTCGATGAACGTGTATCTTTAACCAGAGTCAGGCATCCCTTTGGATGGCATCCAAAGTTTGGAGGGATCGAACCGTGCAGGTTTTTGATGGCCCCTTTCGTGCTGTTGCACCTCCATTGTTGCGGTGCTCGACTTGCATAATGGCGATGCAACGAAACGAAATGCCTGCAGAAATTATAACATCACCCCATTGTGTGGAGTCGGGAGCCGAGTGCAGACAGAAACAGAAATGTTGAGTGTCGCAATCGGCAACGAACGGGCGTCAATCTGCACGAGACGATCTGTTCGCATTTGCGAAACGATATTTCAACTATTTAGAAATTGTTCCCGGCGAAAACAATAATGGCTATGTAAGGAAAAAAGCGCCGACGGATCGGCAGATAAAATATTTATTTCCTAGCGCGAAAATCTTCGGTGGAAATTCTCATGATGTGGCGAAAAATTGGCACGGTCGATGTGAACCGATTTTGTGCAAACGCCATCTGCTTTAATGTGGGAAAAAAATAATTCGCGCTATTCAATTTGGAATCCAAAGCATATTTGCGTCCGTATTAATTTGATGAAGTACTTTATTTATTAAATATAAATTTTCATATCGATCGTGAGAACTTTATGAAATATTTCTTAATAATTGTAAGGAATGCATTTTCTTAATTGAATACAAAAATTTAACTAGTCACAATTATATTCCAATTTCTGACCTAATATTTTAAATTATTGTGAAAGCATGCAAAAATTTTCAATTGTTGCTGAAAACCACTCAAGTAAATTAGCGTTTAGCCACAAAATGCAATAATACTATCACCATCATCAAGTGAATTGGAAATTGCGTCTTACTTGCCAAATGTCCCATAGATTCTCTCACTTGCATATATAATATTATATTTCAAAAGAATTGAGAACGAATTCGATACGTCTTATAAAAATTTGTATTACCACGGTCTGTTGCTTTCGAATCGATCAAATCACAGGGATATCCAAGGACGATAGAATGATCGGAATATTCAACAAAATCAAATAATCTTTATTCTAGATGTATTTTTATTCCAAAATTTTAATTTAAGTCATAATAAAATAATTATGTACAATGAAAACATGGCCATAAATTTTTATACCATAAATGAAAATCGTGATATTTATTATTATTAAAATACAAGTTCTGCAACTTGGAAGATTTAATAAATTCTATTAAAAATTTGCAATATTCTCGTTAACATTTCCAATTTTGGAGATTATCAAATTAGGAAAAGATTTATTTTACAAGCATAATATGAATTTATAATATATAAAAAAAGTACTCAGATAGGATGCGATTTTGCATTCTGACATGTTAAAAACATCTTTCAACGGCCATTACTAGAATGGCCTTCGACTTGAAAAATTTGAAAAGCACGCGCTCAGCCAACACTCATCCATTCCAAAGCAATAAAATAGTCGACTTTTTCGAATACGTGAACAAAAACAAACTAATTTAATACTATAAAAGCTTTCATTCGGACCGATTGGGCACGCTCATATAAAACAGATCCGAACCACCACTGCCTTTTCTAGAACAAGACGGTCTTCGAGCGACATCGTAAATCCTCGAATTGAGACGTGAGCCGATAGAATAGGAAAGTGGATCGTGATTTGGCACCCGAAACAACAACTGTGAACGTTCATAATGGGCAATTGTGGTAATTGTTGTTGGACTGAGGTTCGATCGTGACCAAACCAAGAGACAGGGGCGGATTCTATGGCCTTGCATGTCCGCACGTGACACAGACGTGTGTTATTATTGACAAAATTGTTAAAAAACTAGGAAAATTTTCCGACCGAAATATGATCGGACGGGTTGTCATTCTCGTCAAATGTGTAACACTTGTATAGTCTTAGGTTTATTCTGGTCGTTCCAATTATATCACAATCTCGTTACAACAGCGCAACAACATTCTATCTGTCGATAAGTGATTAAGTGATGTAACAACGTTAAACTTAAACGCAAATAACTTTCACTGGAACATTGTTAAAATATGTGAATAAAAGCGACAAAATTATACGTTGTGGAACGCTCCGAGGCTTTTTCTTGCGTTATGTAAAAAAACAAGGCGTCAAATTTTTAAAATGATTCGTAAACGATCGGAGCGTATTTGTTACAAGTCAATATGAACTATGGTGTATAAAAACGTAAAATGAATGCGATATTGATTTTTTAGATTTATGCAAAAAGAAATCAATGGTACTTTATCATCAGACGGCAGCCGTAATTTACTCATCGACGATTTTATATAGTTGCTAATTCGCCGATCGTTATTTTTTTTATGCGAGAAACAACTGACTGGTTTCCCTTCTTAGGCGAGCCATAAAAAGAAGCTTTTGTATATTCCCGAATAAAAAAAATTATGTGTGGCTATCGAATAGTGATCCATCAATCATTCTCAAAACATAAGTTGGCTCAATTAAGAACTTATCCATTTTATTTGTATAAATAAATGATATTGTTAGACGTGAGTATTCTATTACAGCCAATTGGTGCCATTCGATAATTGACCTCAACGAGCACATTTATCGTTCACCATATCGTATGACCGATCATCTAGCTCTATAATATTGTTCAATAAAATAGCATCTTATTATCTTCGTATAAGATAAAGGTTTTTATGCGTTTATTCTATTTGCTGTTTGCAAAAAAAAAACATGCGCATTTTGCATGGTGTTGGTTGTCAATTCGCCGCGAAGGTCGTCAGCTTTTGGTGTTTAATTGCGGTTGATTTTCAAGAAATCGTCGTTTATATAGATTGGCAACAGAGAATGGATTGTGCTTTAATGGTGAGGTCCAATGAGATAAAATTAACAATAAAACGAAAACAGGTGGAAACTCAATGTTTTCTGAGGCAACACAGTAGTTTCACAGATAATGAAGAGAGAAACGTTTACGAGCCCATAAATGCCTTGAGAACGTTCGAAAATTAAGTACTTTTGACTTTATTAGTTTCGAATATATTTTTATTTAATAGATTAAAAATACAAAACGTTTGTATTTTAATTTAAAAACTAATTGCGACGAATTAAGTACGCGCTCTAAAGCATGGTTATTTCAAAGAGCAAAAAAAATTCAAACATCAAATTTAATCTCCTTAAAATTCAAATTATCATAGAATCACATGTAATACAGATATATATGCAAGATCCGGGACGAGTATTCAAATAATTATCGTAGCGACAATCGAATAATCATAATAGGCGACCGGTTTTCCACGACTGTCACCGAACGACTACAATTTCACTTATTTTTGTCGTCCAACCGCACAAAAAATATCCCAACCATTATGCATAATACGGCGAAACCATGAAGAAGACGCGAATAAAAAGAGCTGACCTAGACCCCGTAGATTCGCTTTCGTTCGCGCCGCATTACGTCTTCTGCGTCAAACCGTATAATAGATGTGCAATTGTGAAATTGAACACTTGTCGCACAAATACGCCTCTTTCGGCAACATTTTTCTTCTCTGTCGCGTTGGGTAAGTTTGCCGGTGTTATGTGTGCTATAACGTTTTCTTTGATCACGTTTTTGCGGCGTTGACATTCGCCGACGCAACTGGGTCACGCTTTCAAAGATTGCTCAAATTAATGCTATTGTTTCGGATCGATGGATTATTTCGCGAATGCGTCTTTTGCGGTTGTTTTGTTTGTGACGGCGTGGGTTGACAAGAAGATCAGATAATGTAAGGCGGTTGACCTTCGGTCGTCCGCCGGTTTTTCGTTATAGAAAAACGACATTATTAGAACGTCCTTGTTTTGGATCAAAATATCATTGAACTCCCAAAATTTGAGTGCTAGAAATACCAGTTTGATGCGATTTTTTTCCACGATAAACTAAACCAACAATTAACTCTAAAAAAAGTCTACAAATTTTATAATTAAACCTTTCCGATATTCGAACGCGTTTTATATATAATATTATATATATAATTTTTTCTATCTTGTGCGCCTATTGTTATGAAAATTTTTGACCTCAGTGTTTGTATATAATAACATGACCTGTTGACCCTGCAATAATGAGATTTTCGATATTGTTAATATTGCACACACACCTAGTATACGTTCAATCATAATAAGTTTAAAATATTTGACATTCTAATAAAGCTATTGTTTGATCGCAACATTCATTAACCAGTTTACCTTTGACGTTACGGATACGATTTACTTTCACGTTATATACCGAAACGCGACCGAGGCATTTCCTTTTGTTTTTTTGTCGAAACCGAATCTACCTATATAATAAATTTCGAAGCAAATCGAACATTGGATAAGATTTCGGAGATTGGTGCTGTCAACTGACGAAGGCTAAAAAAAGAAAAGGTCATACGATGTTGGAAAAAGATCCATCTCATGTCAGCATGGAAATCCACAAAAACGACACCCCGTGCAGGATATGAAGTCATTCTTCGGGTGCTAATGATCATTCCGAGACCTTTATTTTCCGCTCTCGAAGGCCACCGAATCGATTTGAATGAAACCGTAATACTTCACTTTCGTTTTTAAATATCAAAGAGACGAGCCGACGTAATCGCATCGCGCAAAAACGTTTCCTTCATCATTAAAACGAAAAAATAATCTCGGATGTAAAAAAATGAACGCGACTCTCATTGGGTTTGCTCAATATCCCGTTAAATTAGTGTCGCACAACGAAACCACGCGAATCTTTAATTATTATTTTGCTTTTCAAAGGAATCTCACATATTTATGTGCCCGATTTTATTATAATCTGAAATTTATTAACGAAGCATACCGAATGCGTGCGTTTCGAGTCACGTTTTTTCGTCGTAAATTTTGCGCAAAATTTCGTGTAAGGTAAATTGATCATTTTATTATTTTGCCACAGTCGTAATATGTGCCATAAACATATATCACCCGCTTAAATTTGAAATGCTTTATTTAAAAATAAAGGCCGTATTAGTTTGAAATAATTGTACATTTACTGCCAGAATTCGATTAATGATATTGGAACGGCGTCAATACATTTCGAATAGACGAAAAATAATGTATTAAAAACCAATCAGCCTGTAGGCCGAGTTTGATTACAATTTCATCATAGCTCTTAAAAACTTAATGTCATACAAAATTAAATTTGAGTATGACACAACAGCTATAATTCAAATTTTATTACTTATTACATTGATACTTTTGATATTCATCAATATATTTCATACTACAAACAACGCATTATCCCAAAGATTATCTAATATAAAAAAACGCATAGATCACATAAAATCGAAAGCACATACAACCCAAAAGCCAGATGCACATTCAAAGCACATTACAATAATGAATTCGTGTCTTGGATCGTCCGAGAGCGATAGTTCGACACCGTGCGAAACGTGAAGCCCTCCGAGGAACGGATTCGTTTTCTCGGAAACAACGCTCATCTTGTTCCCGCGGCGTTTGCGATATTTTAATAGGGCTAGTATACGTGAATAAATACGTATAATATAAATTACACGTTCACGGTGGGTGGACACCTCCTGGGTGTCGATGGCTCCGTTTTAATTGGCAAAGTTTGCCGTCATATTGTATATTATGCATGAGGGCGCGAACGGGAACGTGCCGTTGCCTCATAAGGAACGCGAGCTTAATGTTACATCATCTTGGATTGTCTAGTCGCTGGTTTTATTCCTTAGAACGTTTCAATAAGTGCATAATGCTTCCTCGAGGTGTACGTGAGATGTTCTGGTTCGAAAATAGCATTTTATATCTGTTAATTTGTGGGATATTTTAAGAAAATAATTATTTAAATTTTGAAAGTTGCTTTGATTAAATACTCGTTTAAACATGATAAAATGTACTAAAATTAAAATTTGACTTTAGAAAAATATATTTTTGATTACATATTGAAGATCGTTATGTAGTTTTGAAACTTACAAATTAGCCAAGATAAAAATTTAAAAGGAGCATTTATCATAAATAATAGAATGAGTAACAATTTATAAATATCCAACTACTAGTTTTGGATCCGTGTTCCTTACATACTTTATATACGTGGATTTGAAAATTTGAATAATTGGACTGATTTATATGTCCATGTGCGTAGTCCGATTCGATTGTTACGTGACTGGTGTTCTTATTTGCGTGTGTACTGTTGCAAAATCTGGTCGACGACAATGAGCCGTGTTGACTCATTGGTTTTCATGATTTTTTTCTTTTATTTTGCAGAGTGTTCGCACTTACATACTCATTTTTCAATTTCGAGACATTGCATTTTATGTATTCTATCCGGGTAAAACGCTTTGCAATTCGTACGTATTATACCTACTGATTGTGAGTACGATTGCGCAAATTGTCCATTTGATTTTTTTTTTGAGCTAATTTGTTTTAGGAAATCGAACCTAATTTTAAATGAACTGATTTTTTTAAATCAGATACTAAATAAGGAAGGTTGATTCGTATATTTATCGATCGGTTATTCGTTTGTTTGAATATAAGTTAACCGATATTGCTTAAGCTTAAAATCGTGATTTCGAACGATTTCTCCAATGGAATAATGAAAGTTTATTTAAGAAATTCGATTATGTGTATGTTTTGGAACTGAAATACTAATTTGAAAGAAAAATTAAATGTTTCAAAAAACTAATTAAACAAATTAATACATTTGAATACGGCATTTGTATTTTTTCTAGGCGTCGAAGTTAATTGCATTTTTTAGGTATATAAGGCGCTTGACGTGATTCAAGAGTCACGGATTTGCTCATGGCAAATATTTTTAACGATTAGATCCAGAAGTGATAACAAAATTGAACACTCGGGTCGTGATGTAGTTGATCCGTTAAGTTTCATAACCGTAATTTATGGTCGTGCGCGTATTTTTCGATAATTTAAATTTACATGCGACACTACCAGGTGTCAAAAGTCTTGGTAATATTCAAATCGTACGATTAACAAAAAATAATTAATGTTTCCAATAATTTCCAATAATTATTGCTTGAAATTTAGCACGAAACGTGCTTGCGTAAAAAAACTTTAACGAACGGTTATATTTAAAACCCATAAACTAAGCTTATTGCGTACTATTTTTCAAGCTTTTATTAATTAGTTCTAATATAACTGAGAATTATTGATTGAATGTTTAGGAATACATACATTCATTATGATCGTCTTAAATTGAAAACTCATTGAAATTAATGATGTTTGAATACAAATAACCGACTCAAATAATAAATCTCAATTAAATAATCATAGCGATATATTAAATAAACACGAATTTTTCACACTCGCTGCAACACAAATCTTAAATTAATTAACAAATTTAATTAGACTGACCTCATTCCGTCAAATCCATCGTCGGATCCGTTGATGGTGAGTACAGGAGCACGAGCATATGCTTTTGCAACTCTTCTATTTCTTTCGAGCACTATGACTTTTGCCCATATTTCGTCGTCTATTTGCGTCCACTTATCTAACACCTCTTGTATGTGTTCCTGAAACAAAAAAAACGAACAAAATAAAAATCATTCGCTCGACATTGATGCATTGGCCAACCGTTACTTTGGATTACTTCGCATTCATTCGGCTATGAACGATCATGTTATTATAGCATCTCTAGAGATTTAGTTTCTTTAACGAACCAATAGAAAATAATACGAAGATAAATCAGCGTTTTCACTTTTCTTTTATAACACGAAAACGACATAACGCTAACCAAAAGGATGATCGAATCTTTTGTTTAGAACCAGCGTCGCCTTTCTATCGCATTTTTTTCTTTCTTTCTATATTCAACTTTGGCGTTATTCGAGTGTGAAGATCGCTCCGTATTGTCTATAATCGCTTGAGCCGAACGATTTAATTGCTAATCGGATACGATCGCCCATCTGAACATTTTTTGGCACTCCGAAGAAACATACGGTAAAAGTGATTGAAAGCGAGCGATCAAAACAGAAGAAAGTGTTAAAATTCTCCGTTTCGAGAGAGAAATCAGACGTCTGTTCAGGCGCCAAAACGATTCGTTTCTGCACAATCTTTCCAAGAAATCTTCCACAGTTATTATTATCATATTGCACATGGAAGTATTTTTTTATGTAACCGTGTGTCTTTAATTGCGATCCGATCCTATCTGAATGCAGTGTATAGAAGCGATCTAATTAAAATCCAGGGTCAACGACGCCGAAAAGCGGGTCATGGCGGTTGCTGTTTATTCCGAATTTTGATTTTTTCATTGGAAAATCTGCGCTATACACTGCAATAATTTTATGCGCGAAATTTAAACGTGGAAAAAAGTTGATTTCTTTTTAATAACGGTTGCCCGTTAAATCAGTGTTTAATCGCTCACTTTCGAACGCCGTTAGAACAAACGCGCGGTAACGATGACTTCGAGATCATTAAAATGCCACTGCGAATATCGTTATTATTTTACTTATGGATACGTTTGAAATGTATGAAATTAAAGAATTTTATTGCGTGTCAAACTTGAGCGAAAACGAAACAGTAATGATACTATTTGTGAATAGTAGAAATCGAGCTTTATTGTGTGAATGTTACGTGTCTTGTCAGTGGAATCAATTAGGAATATTATACGATGCGTAAAATATATGTCATGGAAAATTATTGGTGAATTTAATTATGGATTAAAATTATTTATAGAGAGGCTTTTGAAAGAAGAACTATTATATTATTATACATATTCTTTGTATTATTAATTCAATATAAATGAAAACTATACAAAAAAAAACATAATAAAATCAAGAATATAAAAAATGAAATTTATTTTCTAGATTATTAGAATGTGAAAGTCTAATATAGTAAATTTATAACATGTAAGAAAGTAGTCTGTAATTTACTATTTCAATCCTTTAATGCAATCACGATTTATTCACATTACATCCATGCGATATCGCTAATGACGCAGTTATTGATAAATTCAATTAGATTTCCTCGATCGTGCGATATCTAATATACCAACCAACACATTAAAAAAACCGCTCAATTATCCGTAGTAGATTCAAATGCACAAACGGAAGCAAAACCGAGATTAATACCAAGATAAACGTGAGACTCGTTCTACCGTTAATCGACAGAGAGACCCAACGAAAGTGCAAGTCGAGCCTGTTAAATACGAACACGCGTGCGTTCATCTCGTTTTCTACGTTCTCAAACAAACCGTGAAGAAAATTACGCCAATTCATCTCGACGATCGTCGGTATCACCGTATTTTTTTTCTCCCTCCGGAGCGGTCGTATGTGGCCGTAATAAAGTCCGTTTTTACGGTATTGTGTGTAAGTTGAATGGACACGCGACTCATGGTTCTTCATACGGCACTCGTTAACTGTTAACGGCCGACGTAAACAATGGTGCTGTTAATGGTTTCGAAAAATAGAGTCTTTGTGTGTTTCAGTTGAACGGGCAGAGTGCACATCTGCATGAATGTACTGCATATTCACTAATTATATATTAATTAAGGTGAAAGTTATTTTAGGTGTTTTTTTATCTACGATATGAATATTTTTCGGTATTGTGTTGTTCGAGTATTTTATTAGATTTAATGTGAAATAGAGCGATTATTACATTTAGAAAATTTGATATATAACTATGATAAAATTTAGCATAAATTTAATACCCGTATTTTTCTGTAAGATAATTCTATTAGTTTCAATGCGCAAATGTTTTATGTTAGAAATCGTTGCATTACCTCGATGCACTTTCCCTTTCAAACTAGCAAATGCCTGTTACAAGATCGTTTATTTACACATTATAAATACAGCTTCTGCAAATGCACATTAACGTTAGGTAACTTTTATTTAATCCAACAATATTTCATCTACATCAAATATGACTTAGCGTATATAATATATCTTACAAATATTTACTGTAAGTTTCGTAAATAATACTTTACGTAAATTCACAATTGGAAACAGACAATAAATATTAGATGTATAATAGAATGCGTGTCGAATTCAAATTTATTTGTTTGAAACGTTACATTCTTACAAAAAATAGATTATGCACATTATGAGTACATAATTAATCATTGTTATTTACATAAAAATTCACACGAATACGTATTTTTTTTTATTCAGAAAAAAATTTCCGAAGAATTCTTCGACATTCCATAAACTTGTTCTATGAATATATTGGAATTGTAGACCGTTAACTAACAGAGATATACGTTCAGTATACACTACTGCACTTTCTCCTATTAACCGTAATTTAAATAAGCATTAAAACTAAACACATTCGATACGATCATATGAGCGAATACTTCATTCGAAATGTTAAACGTTATACCTATATAGTTTTTATCTGACGAAGAATGGAGGTCGTAGGATCCAAGATGTTGTTATTACGGGGTCGGCGCTTCTTGAAGACGAGAGTACAAGTGAACGGTTATTTATAACGTATTCATCTGTCCGTATGAAAGTAAGAATTCATTTATACACGAACGCATAATATATAATATTGAATGAACTTGTGTGCGGCTTGTTCGCGTGTATTGTTGGTTCCATATAAAGACGTTAAGGCAATGATCTGACTTGTCACTGTGGGAAAATTCTAAACAATGGCGATCAAGCAAGGACGCGTATAAACAATTCTAGAAAAATGTACACATTATGCTAATCGCGATTCATACGTTTTTATTCTTTATGATCCAGTTAAGACGCGGTGCTTTATTGCGTCTCGAAACTTTCGTATCGGAATTAGGGGCATGGAAGCGAATCGCATTTTCAAAGGTCACACGAGTGTAGTTGAAAAGCGTAACAACCTAAAGAAAAATCGCAAAATTGTCATGATTTATAACGGGTATTTGTTTACGGGCGAACACAACTGCGCATTTTGAAACTGGTACGAATACTTTAGATTTGGTGAAAATTTCACAATTTGCTCGGCGCGATTTTAATCCGGTGCACGATGATGGTGCGATTTCAAAACATGATTTATGGTCGATATAAAATAAAAAACCTGCGTCTTTTATAAATATGTAGAAAAATTCACGAAACCACGCATTTATTATTGTTATAAAACGACAGTTTGTGAGAACGTCGCAATTTTATTGAGAGGTCTTAATTCGAGTCGCGCACCGCGATCGTTGCAATTGACTTTCGCTAGCGGTGAAATCTGATCTCACGGAAAGCGAGTTTTATCCCTTTTGTTTTGTACTTATTGAAAAACATGCAAGAGAATACCGCGACTTCCTCCTTGGAGCAAAAATCGAACGAAAAATATCTTTTACGGTTGCTTTGGCGCAGATATTGCGCGATCGTGTCCACGGCGAGATTGACGCCCATTATGGCGACAAACGCAATTCAAATCGCGACCGTAGAAATCGAAAGTGCACATTATATTAAGATAAATGTGCTGTTCTATATGTAAGTAGTTTCGTTTTGCAAGCGAAAACCAGAAGCGTCAGTCGTATATCGAAATTTTTTATTAATCGGCTTTTGCACTCCTCAATTCTTATCGGTACAGATATGTTTATGAATATATCAAAAGGAACCCGTTATTCGTTGCTGACACATAACCGAAAAGTAAATGAATTATAAGGCGGGTTTGTTTTCTTAAGTATCGTATTGCCTTGAAATTTCAATTATCTGCAATCGCAACATAATCCAGGAGCGTCCTTCGTGATCGTCGGGCGCATTTTTCACCAACCACACGCCAACGAAAGCGCACCAATAAAAAATTAAAATTTTATAATAATTTACAAAAAATATTCATATACGAAATTAAGACATTTCTCCAATATTTATTTTAAGATATCGAATCATTAAAAACCCAAACCAAATGCATTTATTTAATTAAACAAACTACATTCATTCATTAGATACAATCTAGTAGATCAAAATCACAGAATTAATTGGATTCCAACCGCACAAATTTTTTTTCTGCGCAAAGGAGACGGGTTCTGTTGACTTTTGTCGGGTTCTCACCTGTACTGCATTGAAAATAAATCGCAGCATGATTCCTTTTTTGCTGAGTTACCCTTTTTCGTTGGCAAAGAAACGCTTCCTCGTTGTCCAGCAGTTATTTATGGGATTCGTTTCGATTCCCAAACACACGCATTGCGGCGAAAGCCAGCCGAAAAGAGACCGGAGCGATTTCCTTTCGGGTATGCGCTCACGATATGTACGTTGAATATTGCAAGTGCATCGATACGAGGGGAATGAACCGTATCCATCTCCCCGAAAGATTCTTTATGGGCCGCTATTAGTCTTGCGTAATGGTCCTCGTGTTGTATAAATCAGAAGGACGCGAGATAACTCGCGGGCTCCTTTATTTAAAAAGTAAACAGTTATTCGTGACGAGGGTTGGGCGCCGAATTAACTGTACTTTATTTATCGACAATTCATAACTGGTTATTATACGGTAGTTTTTCGAATCAATCGTGAATCCTAATGAATAATTGATTTAAAATATGCATGTGTTCTTTGAATGGTTTTACATTAAATGGCGGTTGCGTCTATGGTAAAAGGACGATCGCGTTTATAAAGTATTCCAATGATTTACTTGATTTTCATATAAATTGAATGATTTTATTATGCTTTAAAATATGGAACACTTAATCGATGTGATCTTGAATTAAAAGATTTATATGTATAATTAAAATAATTGTATAAAATCATATATTCAAACTTCTATAATAATACGTACCTAATGTAAATGTCAATGTTTATGTGACATTTTTTCTACACTATTAAAAAACCGGAACCGATTTAAATTCACTTAAATCTTAAAATTCGTTTAAATTAAACTGTAATTTAATGAAAATACTATAATCAAAGGAATTAAAATTGACTGATATATAAATTTACTTTTGTTACAAATTCACTCTCACCTTATACCGCGAAGGTGACTGGCTCGCCAAGGCCTTATAACCGGAAACGTTCGCAAAAGCCATAGGCACTGTATACAATACATATGTGACCAGTTCGAAAAGACAGTTGGTAAAATTCAATAATCGAACCCCATAAAATTAAAAAAAGTATCATAAATTAAACATTAGTAGAAATAAATTTCCTAATCGCGACAAAATAATATTATAGATAAAAGGATCTAAAAATTAAATAATTCTTTCAATACATATATTCTGCGATACAGATTAATGTCGAGAAAGACAAAGTGGTTTCTTATAATAAAAAAGTGAATGAACCGAAGGCCTACTAGTTCACCACACCCTGTCACCGTTGCATTCACAATCTCATACTGCGACAATAATTCATTGAACACTCGCTTGAAGCAATGTCTTCAATACATCTTTAAACGCTTTATTTAATTTTTTGTTTATTGAAAAAGCGAATTGTTCGCAAAAAATAAATAAATAAAAAGCAGCATGTACAAGGAAGCGACCCTGACATATGAATTACATCTCGGTTAATTCTTTTACAACTTCATCGGTGAACGAGTCATATTTCACATCGAGCATCTTTAACATTTCTCCCTCTACAAAAAGCAAACACTAAAGAGTTAAAATCGCGGATAACCGTTCGGATACTACTATAAATTTGAGGATGAAATATATTCATTTAATGCTTGTCATATAATAATTTAACATTTATGTCGTGAGTGCTTTAATAAAGGACGACAGACCTTCGTTGGATCGTTGTCTTTTAATCGATTTACGTCACTTAAATTAATTGGATCGCTTTTTCTAAATGTCACCGACGCGCTCTTATTTTATACAATTTTCATTAAATGCTATTTAATTCCAATGCTAAATTTTAATGAAATCATAATAATATAATATATTCAAATTATACACATATTTGTATAATGTAATAGAATCATTATATTTTCAAATCAGTAAACATAAAAAAAAAAAACGAACCAAAACTATAGTTTACAAGCTGCAAAAGTTTTATGTGGTCGTATTAGTCCCGATATAATTTATGCGATCGAATATTTCGCAGTATAAACAATAAGATGTCTAAAAAAATATACATTATTATACGTAAAAAGGTCGCATTTTATTTTCAAGTGTGGGTTCAAACAAAATCGAGATATAAACAAAAACTTGATGATGCTCGAAAAACCCACGCGACCCATGTCAATCACCCGAGATTAGACGATTTATATACACCTGTAAAATGTCATCATGAATACAAATTTAAATCGATTCCGTATATGAAAAGTTTCCTTTTTTTCAATTCAAAGCTTAATTGCGCTTTAATAAAAACGTTTCCGACAAGCACACATGATATTGAAACGATTTGCGCTTTTATAGAGTGCGAACATGGGCGTCTCAACATTCATGCATAAATTTCTTAGTAGAGCGATGGCATTTATTGGTCTATTAAACACGACACATTTTTACAATTAGAGTCGCCAATATTTGCATTCATTGGAAAAATATTTGCTTTATATCAATCATAAAAAACCGTCGGCGTTGTGATAGTTGAAAATGGTCTATCGTGCGTATAATAAATTTTTTTTGAGCTTCTTTCTTTTATTATTGATTTTTAAACAACGTGACGTTGCATAAAAGGCTACAGAAGCACAAGGACGTGTCCACTCGGATCGATCTAATTTAAATTTTACAACGCGTCGAAGCCACGAATTATAGTCGTGAAAATGTTGATCGTGCTTATGTCACGTTCTAAAATCGATGTCGAAAAAAAAAGATCAAATTAAATTTTTCTATTACGCTCAATGAGAACTTGATCTTCATGAATATTTATATATTAATATTTTTTGATAGATACAAATAAATTATCAATACGCAGAAGTGAGTTTTAAATATTTCCGCGTTGACATGTTTGCACCTTTGGAAATTTTTTATAAAAGTGTGACATTTGCATACCTTTCGTTGTTTGAACCACGATATGTGTGAATATGAAAAGTGAAAATTATAAAATTTTCTAAACATCGTCGGAAGTGTGAATTAATAGAAAGTATGCACGTGTAAAAATATTCGATTTATCATCAAAGGTTTTTAGCGCAAATTGAAAATTGTGTGTATCCGAAGTATTCAAGGATGACCTTTCAGAAAAAGAGCAATAAAAAATATTGTATTAAGTATTTTTACAAATAGTTCCTAATTAAATTAAGCATAATTGACATTGAGTGCATGAATTATACCGACCATAACATGGAAATGGACGTGCTGTACTTGTGCATTTTTTTTGTGCCTCTAAATTCAAATTATACTCACGAAAGGCCAAGTAAATAGTGACATTTCGAATTTTTCGGCAATGTAAGCTGTCATAATGTGTGCAAAAATATGTATTTAACGTTAATATGTATTTATCCGTTTTATAAACTTGCGGGTTAAATGCAAATGTCGCAACGCAGGCGAGGTTGTCTTTCGTCTATTTTTTCTTCGTATTGTCGTAAATATTTTTTTCAGAAACTTTTTCGCACAGTGCAAAAATATTTTTAACTTTATAAAAAATAAATTGAAGTAATTTATTTACGCATCCTTTGTCGTAAATATAACTATTTTTTCTTTATTTATACTCGACATATAATTTTGGGTATAAAGATCATATGCAAATGTATGCTAATATTGGCATTTTCCTATGAACCGATGAGAACTAGAAAAATTATATTTAAATAATTTCGATAAATATTAAAAAAACGTGTCATCAATTATGTAATATTTTTCATATAAGGAATTATGCTTTTTTATTTAAATATTATAATATTAGGCACAAAATTAAACGCTATTTTGTTCAATTGAAAATATAATGTCAAGGATACTTCAATTCAATTCAATTAATATTGTTTAAAAAATATATAAATCATCCTATCAAATCGAAAAAATAATACTAATGCATTTCTATGCTATCTTCACCGAAAACGTCTAAAAAAAAAATAATAACGAAAATAGAATAGTAAACATTTATCTTACACAATAAATATCTATTTTATGCGATTATTTATCTCTTAAAATATAAACAGAATAAAAAAAATCACAAAACACTATCGACATTGCCATAAAATGCGGTGACATTTCGCAACATCGCGTGGCCGTAGCGTCGACTGCATATATTATTATACGAGTATATTACAAAGATATCGAAGATGCGTTTTTACAAACACCTCAAAGCCACCGAATAACCATAGTCAAGGACGTTCTTGCATGCAACTTGCAGTTGCCAACGTAAAACAGTTTGCTTCGCCTTCGCAAGATGACATAAGCCGAGGCGTAAATTCGACTTCGCCCATTCCAGCATGCAAATTTAGCTGTGTTCTTGACATTTCGACATCGCATAGCCGCGATTGTCTCGTCGTCTAGATCCTCTTATGAGTGTCTGTCGTACGTGTTTGCGTCCTCGGAATATGCCGTGGAAAATTCTTCACATCCGATTGTCCATTGGCTACAATGGCTTTTACTTTCATTTGAAAAATTCAGTTGAAATAATGGTCAAGGCGCGTGCTTAAAGGGTAATTGATCAAATTAGCGATTGATTTAACGGCATAATTGGCATTTAAATTCACGAGCCTATCTATTTAAAAATAGAATGTGAATTCTACGAATATAATAAATCATCGAAAATATGTGAATATTTATAATGTTCGTAAAAGGTCGATGCGTGAACCCGTCACCTTCAACGGTATCGTGAGCGGTATCGATGTGTTGATGTTTCCATTTATTTACAGAGGCGTCAACAACAAAAAACGGTATTTCATAATGAGAATGTGTTTTCAAACAGTTTTATTTACTTGTATACAATGTTACGATTTTGTAGTGCATAAGAATTTTTTTTAATATATAATTCGAACAAAATGTTACCAGTTTTTAGGATTGTAGTCACATTCGTTTTTCACAGAGATTTAATATTCTAATCCAGACCGGTTTACCGTGATACGTTCTTCGACAATATTTTTAGAAAACGTACAAATGGCACGCCGCCGTTGGCGTTTCATATATTTTATGTCTAAAACATTTTTTATGAAATATATTCGTTTTGGAAACATATAAAAGTCTTGAGTTAACACCAAGTGTACTTTATGCCGAGTATGTAATTTGAGTAAGAATAAGTAGGCGTTTGTTGTGTGGACTCATGAGCATAACGAGAGTTAGTCTTTTGTTAAGACTCAAACGAGATTTATGGACTGTAAACGACATGAAATAATTGTCGCGTTTACGAACCGTTATGTAAACATTGAAAATGCTTATGGAGACGAATTAATAAGAAAAATTCATTACAATTTAATTTTGATTAATGGAAATTATTCTGTAAGTGACTGAACTGTTATGACAGGTTTGTGAAATACTTGTTCGTTGAAGTCTTTTCTTTAGGTCAAATGTCAAACATGTTTTCTGCAAAATTTCTGTTTCCATGCGATCATAATAATATAATAATATAATAATATTAATAATATTAATTTAAAAAAATGGTTTTAAAAAATCAAATTTTATTTAAAATAATTAGTTAAACAATTTATCAATATTTGCATTGAAAGATAATTTTCAAAATCGCGCTAATAGAAATAGACGCTAAATCAATTTAAAATTTTAATTTCAAATAACTACACTTGTTCATTACATATTCACCACTCGTTTGATTTTTTTTACACACTTTTCATTTTCATTTTGACCTCCTCTTGGACGAAGTCAGCCGCTGGCGGTCGACGGACCGGTTGGCAATCGAATTGACATTTTTACCTCGAATTTCCCCCACCTATCATTGGAGTGATAATAACCTGAAGCCACTTAAGCAAAAAAACATAAAACTATGTGGAAAGTTGACGAAATGTTGCCGATAGAGCGTTGCGAAAGACGAAACCTCCGCGGGGGACCTTCGGATGGTCAGTGATGTTAGACGTGGTTAACAGGTGCCTGTTGCGAATCATGACCGGTCCAACGGTATGATATGCGTGTCGAATTTTGTTATAATGATGTATTTCTATTAACTAGATGATGGCGGTATGATGGATCGCATATGAGTTTCGCAAACGTCTTTATAATCTATGATTTATACGTTTAAATTATGTGCATACATATTTTAATGTGATGTAAATGTTATGTGGTTTGTGAATTATGGAAAACAGTATTATGATGAAGAAATTATGGTATCATATCGAAAATGTGATGCAATATAAAAATCATTTTTAGATTTCGTATATTTCAAAACGTGACATGAGAAATATGAATAAACAAATTTTTTTTAAGTCGGAATACATAATTAGGAGTTTTACCAAACCAAATATCGAAACGAACTACATGTATAATGAAAGTGGACCCGACCTGCTTTTAATAATGAATATGATCAGTGTGCTGCTCCCCTTCGTAAATTATTATTAACTGGGACGATGTACAGGTTTACTGACCATTTTCGCTCAAATTAACGACAGGAAATCATCAATTACAGTGGTATGACCTTGAAGGACAAAGCTGATCCATAATTCGGACAAACATAAATCAACTTTTTTACGAATAAAGTGCACCAAACCTTCGTCCAATTGACACGCCCCACTACTTTATTTATTTTCTGTTCACAAAATAAATTTACCCATACCGGCAGGATGAAAATAACTTGAAAAAAATCTTACAATACGATGATTAATGAAACAAAATTTTTGAACTTTATTATTGTTTTTCGAAAGAAAAAAAAACATGATAATTTATTACATAGATCATTAAAAGAACTCAAATCTAAATAACATAGCATATTTCCTAGTTTTTCAAATTGACATTTTCTTCACTATAATTAACTAGACCATTTTCTTATCGTACTTTATATGTAAACTCGATGACATTGAAATTTGATCGTGAAAGTATATACATATATTAAATACGAAATACTTGAAATTCATATAGAATCAGTCACAGAACACGTTACAGCACAAACTAAATTTTGAATACTTAAATAATCAACTGTTTTTTTTTTTTTAAATTAACTGAATTCTTCTTTAAAATTTTCATTCGTATCAACAAAAATTTTAAAACAGTCATATTCAACTATCACATAACACACTACATTACAACACCGTCTGTTTATTCTCGTTAAATATTTGACCGAAGTACGGCGGCAAGCCATTACACACGTTCAAGAACCGTTTCGCAAGTAAGGTGTTTCGATTGCGTCCTACGTGTCCTGTACATTGTCCCGATTGTCCTTATACAAACACGTGTAACAATATAAATATGAGGATCGCCTTCGGAGCGGTCAACCGCAATCGCGATTAACGGTCCTTTTGAAACGTATGAGCACACAATAACGGTCGTTCGAATTGTAATAGTAAATATGTACACATAACTTTGACTGAGTTGTGCAAAAAACACGTAATTCTGGAGGGATGTGGGCGTCTCCGTGAGAAATTCTGTAGGTCGCCGAGGTGACGACTGTGCGTCGATTTTCACTCGATTAACACACAATGGTGTTACGAAAATCAGTACAGAAAAAATCGAGCGAAATTTCCACGAAAAAATACAAGTGATCTTAGTATCGAAAGTGATAATTTTAGACCTCGTATTTTTTAAATCTGTAATCGATCGCTTGATGTTGACGTTGTAAAAGAAAAGCCTGCGGTGTCAAAAGGTCGTAGTGAAATTTTACGCATGCGACGCTTCCTACGTATCTGAATATATGTATTCCAATCAAAAAACTTTCACATTTTATTATAAGAGCTTTGTGTGGATTTGTTGAAGTTCGTTAGACCGTATTTTATGCGATTTAAATTTCGATGAGAGTTTCGAGAAGTGAAAAAAGGTCGGTGTCAATATGATCGTCGTCAATCTAAACGCCGTTCTGAAGATGTGAAATCGAGACTTTCAAATCGTTTAAGAGTTTCTTTATAAAATCAAATCTCTATAGTTTATTGTTTTACTAATAAAAATCATTTAATATTTGTATTACTGTAGTGAAAGGTAATAAACTAATCGACGGTTATAATAAAAATTTTGTTGAAATATGAACGTAAATAATTTTTGGAACAATAAAAGAGATGAAAATTTATCCAAGTTTCTAAAATCATACGGCAGTTAACATTAATTTCAAATCGCACGTCCGCCTATTTTGTACTTTGTCTTATAAAATTTCGAAGCACTCACTCGTCTACCGCTCTCAGACAATTTATAATACACGAAATTCCTTCACACACATATTTCGCGTCCTCATACGAGTGACAGCGACGTTTCCGCCACGAAAAGGACGTTGACTTTCCACGGAAAACAATACAAGCACTTATATGATATAATAATACGCACTATGTGGGCGCTCACGTCCGTTTCGCGAAGTAATCGACGTTTCTTTTATTTTTTAATATGAAATCCGCACATAATGGAACCTTATCTCTGTGTTCGCAAATCAGTTCGACCCGTTTAAAGGTCGTCGGTGTTATTTTGCCGGTAGGTGGAGGAGTCTCAGAAACGTTGCCAGAAAGACAAGTCCCTCCTACATTTTTCGATCGACCTTTGCGTACAAGGATATTTCCTCTTCGCCCACTGGAAATGGTGACTAATTAACTTGACATCACGTGCAATCCCGGCTGTTTGATTCGCATCGATTCTCCCATACATTATCTACTAATTCGTTTAACACACGTTCCGAGTCAACCTGTCGTCGACGATAAAATCGGATATGCGTATCGACGAGTAAAATCTACAGCGTAAAAAGCAAAAGTCTAAACATAGCACTTGTTTGCAATATTCAAGTTAGAGTTTTGATTACATACATATACTGGTATATTTTGAAAATTAATCGTTACAATATGAAAATATTTTTTTTAAATTCAAAAAAAATTGATAAATATCGAGCATGATCTTATGTGAGACATTGTTGTAAGCAGTTTATATGTACGTTGACCATAACTGCATCAGATGCGCATTCAACATGCACTGACGCGGATCCTTACGCCTTCTCATACAACATAGAGTCATCGCAAGAGCATCGTGACATTTCAGCTACCATCGTGAATCTTACAAACGTCTTTAAGGACATTCTCACGATAATTACCTAAGGTTAGGACAAAAGCGACCGTCGCAAACAGCACACTCGACAAATCCGGAGAGCGTCTCCTCGACTTGTTGCGAAATGCAGACGAGCATCCGAAGCAGAAGAACCTCGGATAGCATAATATAATATCGTTGTTCTTGTACGTGTGTTTGTTCTCTAAACTTGAATGTCGGTCAACTATCAAAGTTGCGCTTGCGAAACTGCAACTTCCGCCGATTCTGTTCGCCAGATTGTAGGGCGATACGGACAATTGAAAATGCGCCTCCTTGTTATATAGCGTCGCTAAAGAAGCGCCGATTTTGACGTTGGTAATTTTAAGTGTGCCCTAACTGTGTGATTAATGCGAGGACGTTCTAAAGATGAATAATTATCAGCATAAAAAAATTAAGTGCGCGTTAATAAGCCTATATAAATCGGACATAATTAGCGAGATTGATATGGGGTTTTTCGTTATTGTTTTCTTTGTAAAAAATACAATTATTCTATGTGCGATGAGCGTATAAATATTATAGCAAAAAAATATTCGTGAAGAAAATCGACAAGAAAAAACGCTTTCGAGTTTTATTAAGATGGTCGATGTTCCTCGCATTGATTTATGTTACACCTATTTTCATTATCCGAAAAGGTAAAAAACATATATTTATATTTTATATTTTTAATGGGACGCATATTTTTCACAAGCAAAGGCAAAAAATTGCGAGTCAGTTCAGAATTGAAATCTACCTGAAACCAGGAGAAAAATAAATAAAACTCGAATTCCGAATGCGACGTTGTTTGTCAAAAAAACACTTATGTTTTACATCGAACCGCAAAAAAATATATAAAATTCTGAATTATTCATGTGAAAAAATTATAAAAATATAATATCAAATTTTAAAATCTTACCTTATATAATTTATCTTTATGGTACCATACATCTTCTTCGTCTTCCATATTTTGATTAAAGGCTTGTGTTAAATCGTCCCTAGAACGGGATAATATCCGCCTTCGAGAAACCATTTCTGCAGTAGCTGGAAACTCAAACGGGCCCAAACTGAAATCGAAAAAACAAATAAACCAATTAGCAAAACCTCGACTAATTAATTTGCGCAATATCAAATAGGAAACCCTATAAATCAATCGAAAAACGCCAATTGTATCCGCGCGAAACAATAACGCGCGAACGTGTATGTATTTATTTGTGGGTTATCTTTGTTCCTGCGGATGAGGATGTATGTTCAGTGAATGAAAGAAAATAACAGAAGGAGGTATAAATTTATAACGTTGCTGTTTCGTTTTTTTTCTTCAAATGTATATGTGTGTATTTTTTTTTGTTGCCATCATCAACACCAAGGCTTCTTCGCTTCGTTGTGTATGAATGAGTAAGAACGCGAAGGTTGTTAACCGTGTGGGTATTTTGCATTGATCTTTATATCCCACGGAGTGACCCATATTGTTTTCGACTTTAATTACAAAAACGTTATCTTTACGTCACAAAGATGCTATTTGACAAAAGTATTTTCTGATAGATGATGAAAACGCATAGTTTTTGCAATAGCGTGTCGACCGTTGCATTCCTCAAACAAATTTTTCGTGTCGTTTTTTACTTTACAATTTTACAAATTAAATGCAAATTGATTTTTAATTAATTGCATACTTTGATAATAGTTTTTAATACCGCACGATCGTTCAGCAATATGTCTTTTCTCTTTTGTTTGGCACACTTTTCGGTCATAGTTATTATTGTCGTTGTTGCTTTCTTTGGGAACGTTCGTTTCTTGCACGACGGTACACAATTATCTAACCGTTAATTGTTATTCAGAGACGCGTTGTTTTCTTTTTGAAAGACTTTTGTCCAATTAAGTATATATAATATGTAATCCGATACTAATGTCACTTATTATGCAATTTGACACAGTGGCGCAACGCATGGCATGCGATACACTTTTCGAATCGGTTCAGATTATATAACTGAAGGAACAATGCGACTAGAATATATAAGTACACCAAGTAAAGGACAATCGAACGGATATTGTGAAAAGGTAGTTAAGTATCGCATTTAATTTGCGGTTGAATGGTGAATCCCGTGAATATAAATTTAGATTAATATAAGGTCGTTTGAATGTTCGATTAAAGAATGCTGTTTGGTAACCACAGAAAATTTCCCATTTTTGGTCAAAATTTTCCTCAATATGGATGACGCCACGGGATGAATCAACGAAGCCTAGGAAATATCTGGAAGCTAAAATTACCAGAGGACAAGGTGATGAGTCGTCAATATCGTGGGTTCGTAGACCTGTACTCAAATCCTATTACACCTACGCATTCAATATACGTAGAGGTTAATTTTTTTTCGTGTTGCATCACTAGTTGGTGACGGAAGATCGGGAGGATGATTGAAACTTTCGTTTAATTTGTAATCGAACTCATCGTTATGTCATCAGATTCATCACCTTAGGCTCTGCATATGACGACAACATTATTTTAGGGTGTTTATGTAACAGATCACTAACGAATTTTATTATTGCAAAGATCACGATTTCTTCGACATGCAATATATCTAACCATATATTCAATACATTAATATTATACATTTCGCAAGTTTTTTAAAGCGACACAATATTTATTGAGTCTCATTGTAAACATCACCGTTGTTTGAACGCCGAAAGAAATTCACACGAACGTATAAATAAATAGAAAAACGTACAATGTCACATTTTTCACCATTCACATACAATCTGTCATGATTTTCACACGTATCCAATTAATAAATAATCAATAAAGTATCGCTTTCGTTTTAATCAGCCACGATTAAAATTGCGAGGATCACCTTCGACGATCCGAGCTAAAAGTGGGCCACCATTCATTGTGCGAGGTTTGATACGAATGCAAAAAAAAATACGCGAGAAGAAAAACCGAAGAAAAACAAGCGCTAACGATATGTGCATTCGTTGTACACATACAAAACACGACGGTTACGTTTTTGAAAAATAAGCTGGTGAAAAAAAGGCGAACAATGCCTCACAACCAGTGTTAAAAATCTGCGCAATAAAACACAATTAGCCCGGTGGTTGGCCGACGAGAGGAAAGACTGTTTCGCAACGAAAATGTGAGATAATGCCGAGAAAAACTCGCGTGCATACACATACACATCGGGTCAAATTAGACACTCACGTATCCATCGTAAATTTCCGGATGTGTTATATATTATAATAACACGAAAGCGTAACACAATTGATTGGTATTAATACGATCTCTTTCACTTAGGTTCGACGGAGAAGATTCGAGGTTGTCGATTTACTACGGAGACGATAACCATCCGTTTCGTTCGAAGTGTTATCTGGATTAATGCGAAAATCGTGTGCGATTTTGATACGCGATGACTTTTTTCACCTCAAAAGAATAAAGCGAGCAAATCACACTTTCACCTTTATTTTGGTGAAATTTATGAAAACTCATATATATGTAGTTCATAAAAATTGTCTTTGTTTATACGAAATGGACGCTTGTTTATATGTGTATTGTATATGAATACAATAATGATATTAAGTATTGATTTTATCTTAATCTGACCTTCTACACGCCCTTTCTTCAACGCAAACAAACGCGGTTTGATATTGCCCAATAGCTCACTCATTATCGCTACTATATGCTAAAAATTGGTTCACGGCTCGTTCGAACAACAAAAATGCAATCGTGTCCGCCTCCGGCTCACAAAAATCATAAAAAAAACGGGAACAATTCCTTCGAACGGCATTAACAATCACGCTAACCACATATCATACGTGTGAAAATGCTATTTTTGATTATCATTTATCGTTGAACATTGGGCTTAATTTATTTGAACAATTTTATTTGAACGTACATGCCCATTAACGATTTTTATTATCTAATGATCTTTAAAATTGAAATCGTGTAAACAATTAATTAATTGACGTAACCCTTATCTAATCGTAAACACAAATCTCGACCTTCATTGCTTTTTCGTATTAGACTTTAAACTTTCGCTAATTCTGAGTAATAGGGCAATCATTTGAACAATTTCTCTACGATTGAATCGTGACTTATGCACACTTAAAGGTCGACTACAACAAAAATCGGGTTGAAGGCTATAAAGGTCAATTAACATAGCTAATGTAGACCAGTACAAAATTCAGAGATACGATCTAGATTTAAAGTTATGTCAAAATGGATCAAAAAACTACGTAAGCGATTATATAAGACCATTTTATATATAAAGGCGAATTTGTTCTAGAACAATTGATCTTTTATTCTAAAATAGTTTTAAACAATATGGACATGCTATTGAAGTACATATCTTCATTTCGAAACGTACAAGAATTCATACAATACATATGTGTACTTCGTTGTGAAATCATATTCGAACGTTGGTTCAATCAAATTGTTTTGATTGACTTATTACAGAAAATCATCATTACGTTTCGTCCGCGTGCAACAATCAACAACAATGACGAAAAACTATCGGTAGAAACTCAATTATGTCGAATGAAATCGACCGCATCTATAATAGAGAAGCACCTTGCTCTGAATGCAAACGCTGTTTCGTTTATTCATTTTGCGTAAAGAAAAGAAGAGAAAATCTAATGTCAAATGGAAATCGAATCATGCGCTGTCTCTTTTGATTTTAAAATAAAATTTTGTTCATGGATTGTCATTCAACGAAAGAAAATCAATAAATATTCTTTCTAAAACGTTATTGAGTTATACAATATGTGTTTTTTGTGACTAAATTTCTCTGGTCAATATGAGGTCAGTTGATAACTGTACGTTACATATGTGGCACATTTTTTCGTATTCAAATGGACACGTACGTTTTGAAATTGTATTCACAAACAAATCGAATTCATTTTACAAGTGCAACTTTTCATTTATATCGCATCGAATCGTGACGATTGCTTGAATATTCTGATTATAAATACCACGCTAATTACCACAACCGTTGATAATTAGGAAAAGGACAATAATAAACAAGACAGATAATTGCGAACAAGTTCTGAATATCATAATGATAATCACGAACTCATAAAGTGAGCAATGCAATTCTATACACTATCTACCTATATAAAAATATTCGTATTTAAAAGTGAACATCGCCTTTGGGTTTCCGCCGAAAGCGTCGGTGTCTCCGTCCTTTTAAGGCCATCACGGACGAAAGTGGTAGCGGCAACGTTCGCAACTTCTCCGCATTGACTCGTCAAGATCGAACCATACCAAATTTCCGATATGTAAAGGAATACGTTAATTTTAATGAATCCTTTGGCGTCAGGGTCTAGACCGAGGGAATATAAATGAAAATAAATCAACACTACAGATCCTCACGCTTAGGAGCGTGTAAATTGTAAGCGGTGGCTAATTCCACGTCGAGGCACCTTGTTAACCAGACCACAGATTACCATCGCGGCTCTTTCTCCACGTGTGTTAACCAGTTCCTGCCGAGGACACCTACGATGGTGCGACGCGTGACAACCGTCGTCGAAAAACAAGAATAACAACGAGAAGTTGAAGAAGCGTCGAGGAAGTGAATTATAGTTGGGTGATCAATTATGCGGTACAGTCGCATCGAATTTCTGACGATGCTCGAACCCACAGGTCGTTTTCTGTCAAAATAAACTTGAAAAATGGATCCGATGTCGTATAAACGTATCAAATTCTCTTAAATAAACTTAAGCAAATTATAAAAGATTCGACTTATAAAAAAGTAATAATAATTTACGATCAGCGCGAACTAACTTTACATTCTTACTATTCAAAACATAGTGTACATATTATGTTAACATTCTATATAAATCAGGATTTTATTACAACGATTCAACTTTAATCGCCGTTTAAAAGGGCAAATTTCAAAAAAATAAAAAATGTGAATCTCGCAGAACCTAATAAAGATACATATCTCTCATTGTCAGTACTAATGCGAACCATAATTTAACACATCCGTCTTCTCGAAATTAATCGCGGATCGATAAAAACAATCAAGAAACTCGTTTTATTGATTCAGAGAGTTGTCGCTTAAACCGACATTACCGATATTAATACGGAATTTAACTTTAACATGTGTTGCGAATTATTGAGTGATTATCTCGGATGACTAAAGACCGCCTCCACAAATACAGCGATCACGAAGGGTGTACTGATTTAACGTGTCGTCGTCTTAATTGCAGACATTAATCTCGGATCGATCATGCATTATTTTGAGACAAGATAATTTTGTATTTGTTCGAGTCGAAATGAAAAGATAGGGTGTCGGGTGAGAGATGCCGAAGCAGAGACAACTAAAACTCCGCCCACCTATTCTCAACCATCCTTGTACGGCTTTGCATGACGGTGATCATTATTTTCGTCTTTGAGAAGGTATGCTCCTATTTGTTTACGAGTTCAATACACTGCAGATTGTTAAAACAGATCGCGACCGGCTTGAGAATAGGTACATCTGGTAAAATTTCCCTTTCTCCGTTCGAGCAAGAGATTTCCATTTCGTAGGCTGCTACGCATAGGTCACACGTGAAGATATAATATATGAAAATCTACATCTGTTCCAAATGTTCCCATCACGATTTGTTGAAAATTTAAATCAGATCCAGATTTGCGATAGTGCTCAGATTTATGGACACGATCGAACGTAATAAATTCGCAAAGCTACCGACAATATTGAACTTTTTACGACCTTTTCTATTTTTACAATGTCCACAATTCTTCAAAGTATAAAAGACTGGTTATACGGCGCCGCGATCTTGTTAACTGCCCACTTGGAACCGTGGGCGATGTGAACCTTAAAAACCGATAGTGCAATAATACAAATTAATCCTTACATCATTCTTTTCCGCGCACGACTGTGTATTCTTTTTTTGTATTTTAATTAACGATACTGGTAAATTTTGAATGGCTCTCATCCATTTTGAGATGGGGTCAATAAAAACGGTATAGCGTATCGATAAACGAAAATCGCATGTATGAAAAAAAATCAGGAGAAATATCACTAGAGAAATCGCTAATTGATTGCAGAAACCCGCGAGACGAACGTTGCATAACATTCGCAATTGAGGCAATAGTCCATTTTGCAACCAAGTACGATCGGCTTGTGTATGTGATGCATGTGTGTTCTCGGCACTTTGAACGTTTCAATTTTCGAACAAGTGACTCACGACTGAAAAATTAAGCCGCGGAAATGATAATGGAAAATATGTCATGTCGAAAAATTTTCATCCCCGAAATATGTGGCGGTGTATAAAGGTCGTGTGAGATTCCGCTTGTTCTCAGAAGCGATTTATGAAATTTAATACTTTGAGATTTTAAATGTTTATCTCAGATGCTACGCTTTTTATTTCTTTTGAACTGACGCCGTTTGCAACAATAGAAACTTTTTATTTCTTTTAACGATTTCCAAACAGTGACATCATGTTATACGAGCATATGAAAATATTCTTCAGAAACTAATTTATCATCGTCTAATTTTTATTTTAAAAATTTTAAGCTGCAATAAATATTATAAAAAGTATATATAAAAGGGCAATAAGCTAAAAATACTATTTAAATTTAAAACAAATTGTTATTTTATCCATCTTATGTTATAACTGTCATATTGATATTTTTGTGCAATAAATAATTATGAATTTCTCAATAAAAAATACACACTTTTTGCGTGCAGTTGTTAGGAATTATTCAGCAATAATAATCACTAAGTGTACTGATAACAATGCGGCAACCTTAAACTATTGTTAAACATATTACACAAAAGCATTGCAATAGTTTTATAGCTTTTAAATGCTACCAGTGTTTCTCCTTATTTGAATAAAATTTTAATTACGTGCAACAACCGAAATTTATTCGAATTGAAGACCGGCAAAAATGTGCACCGCATACCGCATACAGTATAGCATATTTGCAAACAACCCGATGTTATCTTAAGAAATCGAATTTGTATTGAAATCACGAACCATTGAACAAACAAGGTTTTTTTTACAAATTCATGAAGTCAATTTATTTCGTAAGATCCCGAAACAGTTACGCGTTCTTAGGCTGATGGGCTCACGGAAGCATTTACGATCACAATACGGCTTGAATTCTTAATGTAACAAATATCATTGAGTCATGCTCCTTTTTCGTATAATTATTGATCAATACATATATTTTTTTTAATTACAACTGAATCAAATACGCGATGCACATAAGATTGCCGAGGCGAGCGTGTCATCTATCATATGGGCACTAAAAAGGATTTCCTGTTATGTAAAGTAGACTATAAAAAAAAATTATTTCAAAATGCATTGAGTGGACGTCTATAATATTATATTACGATATTTATAAAAAGAAATAAATTAGATATTATAATGATTACATAAAAAAAATCACCGTTGCACATCGATCCAGGATTCGCATAAAGTGCAACTATAAATTTTATGGACGTAGTGTACCGTTCGGTCCACCCACAACGTGATTCGAATATGGAACCTCAAGTTCTCGATTTTTTTTAAACCCACTACCGAAAGTAATAAACGATAACCCTCGAAAGTTCAAACTTAAGCAAACGACCTGCGATGAGGTCAACGAGCGACCTCAATCAATAAAAACGCGAGGACGGATAGATCCATCGACTTTTGAGTGATTGATCGATCTATCGGGATCTATTGTGAATTCGATACCTACTATATTTTACAAGATCGTGCTCATAAATAGTTTCGAAATGCTTTACATTCGTAGACGTTCCGCGAAAACTTTGCGCAAGAGTTATCTCGTCCGCAAGTTCATCAACTGAACTGTTTATGCATCACTATATTAAACAAATAAGCTCATTTGTAACGAGGCGAGAATTCCTCCAGAGCCCTATTGTGCTCGATGTATATTGTACGATTTACCTTTGCGATGGCAAGACGTGAAATAAATAATACTTTCTTAGACCTATAACCTATTCACGATGCAGAGAGCAATAAAGGATCACCCATTTAACTTATTGTGCAATGAAGTTTTACAATATATATAATGTCGAGTATATTTTATTACATATACTATTGTTATATTATTTTAAATTAAAAGTTTATACAAACATTAAGAAAATGAATAAATTAATATTATGTAAATGAAATTATTATTTTAGTTACTAAATAGAACTGCTGCTGTATAATTACATTAATAATACGTTCACAAAACGAATCTGCAAACATAATATCGCTAACAATACAACGTTTAATTATGCGCTGAAAAATTCGCAATATTGCACGCGTACACATTATGAATTTTTAATTCTGTAGACAGTCGACAATTATAAATTCAACGACAGCACGTAATTCGTTGTGTTTCTCGGGTCGAATAACGGCCTCATTTTCCTATTAAATACGTGATCTATAAGCCCGAAAAGTACGCTCAACACGTACAAATTTTCATATGAAATTTAAACCTAACAATACACACAATTTTTGGGAAAAAATCGCAAGTCGACGCCGCGAATTAAGCACCCATCATTATCAACGCGCTCGACTTTCACTCTTCTAAGAAAGTGCATTAACGCTCGGAAATTTATTACAGGTGTTCTCGGCGAGAGTACGCGCTCGAAAATTACTATCCATAAGCTGTCGTAAATCGTCGAATGATATCGTTGCTTCTTTTCCAGAGCGAGCCGTTTATTTTTGCCGTTGAGCATCACGATCCACGAAGTGTGGCTCTCTGCTAACGAGGATGCGACCACGTGAACACACATATGCGGATCCGAGAGATCTTTCACTAAATGGTGCTTTAAAGCGGCTCCGGAGGACGTGTGAAAATGGCTCCGAATGTGGTCGTGACGTGTGCTCGTATGGGAAAAATCGCGATACGTACCCTGCGGAAAATTCTGTTCGAATTCGCTCGATCGGTCAATCTGATTATGCCCTTGTGCAAATAAATGGTCGATAAACATTGAAAGCATGCGACATTTGTCCGTGTTATCTCGCGAAAGAGAAAGATAAATGCGAAGAAATCGTGTGAAGTGGTTCGTGAAGAGTATAATCTTTGTTTCGTTTGTGTTTTTATTTGTGTCTCCGGTCCACACTTTCGGTATTGCTTTGCCGTCGTTAAATTTTACAATTAATAAAAGATAAAAATTGTGAAGCTATCCCGAAATGAAATTTACGGTCGGTTTCGCAAGATTGGGTATTAGGAGGTCTTAAAGTCACGCGAAAAGAACTAATAACGGTCATAACGATTATTATTGAGTAATCGGTATTATTATAAGTACGCTTTATTGCGGAAACTGCAAAATAAACGACTCAATTATCCGAATTTTCTTATAAATCTAAATCTCTGACATAACTTTCTTTCGTATTAAAAATATTGTTAATAAAAATATTAAATGAACGATCATTTATTTCATTAAATTACAAACATCGTGCTTTGCAGAATTTAAAAAATATTTAGAAAGTTTAACAAAATTCAAATAAAATGATTAATAAATTTAAAAATTGGTGTGATCACAAAAAAATGATATGTGGGGAAAAACCTCGTTTGATTAATTGACAAAAATATTAATGCGTGATCTTTCGAATATTGATGAAAAAATTCAGTATAATATAAATGTAATTATAAAAAAATATTTTATAAAAAATAAAAAGAGTATCAATTACAACAAAGGTCAACCAACTTCACATAAAACGAATCTGTCATCCAACCGCATGCACTGAAGTTCGGTATTTATTTAAGCAAATTCGATTGTCACCGAATTTGTTCCTGTACCCACAACGCATTTGCTCATCTTGAGGTTAACAACCCACAACACATTTTTCTTTGAGGAAAATTCAAACTTGACTTTGAAAAAGACGATTCATTCGGCAAATATTATAGCACCGTCGTACCCGAACTGACTTTTAAACGTGCACGTAATATTGACACCGTACTGTACCGTGAGACCGTAGTACGAAGTTTTTTTTCACATTATTAGACACATGACCCATTAATAAGAATTATCGACACGTAGTGCAACACCAATTGTGATTCGAATCGTCTGTACCGAACGACGAAACGTTCAAATATTTTCACCTGCTTAATATTCAGTACGACAGAGGACTTCATTTGCGTGACGGAAGAGACCGTTGAATCTCCAGATGAATCCAAATCCACAAAGTTTTAATTGAAAACTGAACAATTGAATGGGATTGCACGGCCACCTGATGCAACTTGTCGACAGAAGAGCGCGTCAAACGTGAAAACCGATTCCGCACGTTTATCAATTGCCGAGAAACTGTTAGGAAACCACAAGAATCGCGCTCTGACCCCATTTCGATGCGAACAGAGAAGATTTAATATTCAGATAGCGACGTCCATTGTTGGTACTAGGTGCCCGCCGCTTTTCGGTAGTCGGTCGATGTATGAAATACGACTAGAAAAATACTGAAAATAAGAAATAGTGCTCAAGTAGCCGGTTAAGATCCGAAACGCGGCGGTCCTCATGAATTAAAGATGATACGACTCGTGTTGCGAACGCGCGTTTTCTTTTCGGCGATGGTGAAATGGACGAACAAGTGAGTTTCCACTCGTCGCTTTCAAAACGCTGATTTTTTTAAAAATATCGTGTTTAAATAAGTAAATTCGATTGACGGATACTGGAAGAAAGGTTTTGAAAGTCGAATTCCGATGGGCAGACGCTCCGGCGGTATCTCGGTAATATATCTAATCCCGATCGGAGATAAACTGCGTTTAGAACTGATGACAAGTCGAGATTATGCTCCGAAAGTAAACAACGGATATATTGTGTTGGGATGAAACGACAATGTAATAAATGATGGTTATTAATCTCGCTCATATTCTTCTCATCTTTCGAAATATTGCCGCACACCAAGTAGCAGTGCGTATGTTAATTTTTACTATCAATGTACAGTAGACGTACAAAAAACCAACATATGTATATTCAATTACGCGATATGTAAACTTTCTAGTGTTGGAATTTTCTCTTTTGCGTTCGGAGCGCAATTATTCGCAATATCGATGTACGTAAATCGAAATTTTCCTTTTCGATGCCTCAAACAATGCGAGAAAAATATCTGATCAGAATTATGATACTTTTGTTTGAATAATAATCGTCGATTTTCTTGCGTAAATTTACATAACTGTTTTTCCGTAACGGAGAAATTTTCCCGACCAAACAATCGTTAACTTAATAACATGATAGATAAAATCACATCGACTCTAATATCGTAAATTATCTATTCAAGCACAAAATACGCCATTACATATCGATAACAGTCATTTTAAACATACTTGTATAAGATTCGAATACAAAAACCACCAAGGGAATGAAAAAAGAACTGTCACAAATTCGATACAGTTGCACAATTCTACAGTTAGCCAACGATTCGTGATCGTTTTGTTCATTTTTGGGCCAGTCTTGGTCAAGTGGACAGTGATAACATGCTACATACAAATAGATTCGTTACATACACAGAGATATAGCAGTGAATATGTACACCGATATTTTGAATCTAGATCAAAGTGAATGTATATATTATACAATCGTCAATCGGTTTAAACTTTAAAGATATTTATTTTTTCATATTAAACATTCCATATACGGAGTGTTAAAATTACAAGTGCTTTTGCAATACATCAATT
Organism: Hydropsyche tenuis; assembly: GCA_009617725.1. Classification (NCBI taxonomy): domain Eukaryota; kingdom Metazoa; phylum Arthropoda; class Insecta; order Trichoptera; family Hydropsychidae; genus Hydropsyche; species Hydropsyche tenuis. The sequence goes on along the minus strand of VTON01000011.1, from coordinate 278,428 downwards.
CGACTTGAGAACATATTGCTTTTTAACTTATAAGTCCTTGAACAAATTGAAAATGAATTAACTATTGGATCGTTAAAGAAAATTAACTGTAATATGGTAGTTTCAATTTATTTGAAAGATACTTAATATAAGCTGGAGTATATTAAATAGATGATAGATTTTTTTTCGCAAATTGAAGAATAGGAAAAATATATGCTTTATAACTGCACGTATTTTTTCGACGGCATAACCTGCTTAGTGTGTCAACCGAATTTTGCGGAGAGTATCGTGAAAATTACGAAAATTTCATAACTTTATTTCGGAGAGCCTATAATAATAAAATTATGAAAGTGGCCATAGTTGCGACAACGACGTCACAGAAACGTGATTCAATTGGCGCAAGAGCCTTTTTTGAAAATTGATCATCGACGTGAAATTCACGCGTGAAACGAATAAACTTTCTATGGGAGGCGACCTTGTGATTCATCTGAAATGAAAAACTATCACGCGACATCGTGGTGAAACTGTTCTGCATTCGATTACGTGGAATAAATACCGAATAATGGATTTTTCATAGAATTTTTACGATGTCCGCTCCGGTGCTTGTTGAGAAAAAAAATGAAGGCGAATCAATATACAGGCGCGATTACAAAATTTGCCTTGTGATTCGTTTCAAATATAAAAACCGGTAACAAAGCCGTCGGAATTTCAATGTTGCGAAAACTCTAATTAAACCGACATGCGTGCTCCAATGCACACATTTTTATATTACTCTATAAATTTCGTATTTGTGTATTATAATGACAGACGGCCGCAGAGTGAATGGCCGCCGCGGACTCAGCCGTTTTGACAAAAACCAACTTTTGCTATTGTTGCAAACGGCTTTTCTTATTTTTCCTCTTGGGGCGCATTGGACTAACAGTGTCGCAGAGAGCGGTAAACGCGCAAGAAACGAGCGCAAGAAATTCGAGTCAATCAAACGACCATTATGAAAAAAAAAATTACAAAATCCGAACGTGGGTCCCAAAAAAACGCTTTCAATCTCGACAGCCATTGCTGCTCTAATAGTGACAAGCTTTAATATATTTTTTCCTATGACAATTTCACGAAGAAAACTGTCATAAACAAAGCGACACTGCACAAGAAAGTTTTCACTGTGAAATCTGATTTTATTCTCTATCCGGGTGGGAATTTGCTGAAAAAATTTAAAGGAAAATCACAAAGATAGTGTAAAAGAAACAACTTTCAATGACATTTTCGATCATCGTTCTCTTTGTGAAAAGAAACACGAATAAAAGTCGGCCTCGGGTGAGTCTCATATATGTGATTCAATATAAAAGATTTTTTTGGGTCGACTCAAAAAAATATGTTCTTAATGAGTATTCGAAACAATAAAGTGGCATGTAAGTCGCACAGTATACATATTTTGTATTCAAACACAAATATTTGTCGCTCAAATAAAGCTTTATACCGCGGAAACGGCCCTTGAGAAGCTTCGAATCACCGGTTAAGCAACTTCCGAAAGAAAGTAAATTGGCATTTCTGATCGTGGTAGGCAAATTACGATCGTGGGAAACCTTTTATTCGAGACGGATTAATTCTGATTGTGGCCCGAAAGACGATTATGGTATTTCGCATAACGAACGTAAAATACAGACTCGCCATTATCTATTGGGAGATCTAATAAGAATTTTAAAAAACCTATACGCATGCACATTACGGACGATTTAATTTTCATTATTTTTTTCATATGCAATATATACGTTGCATTTATAACGTGAAGTTTTCACTTTTTAATTGGGCCGTCTGCACTCGCACGAATTCGTTAACAGAATGGCTCGGAACGTAGGCGCGTGATTACAATAATTCTTTTATTTATAAGTTTAATTGTGTCGTAATCTTCTACAATTGTGAAGGTCACCACAATATAAATTATTTATACATTTTTTTTAAATATTTATTTTTACATTTAAGTAACAAAACTATTTTTTATTTTATTTATATTTTTCAGTTAAATATATAATATTTATTAAGGTAAAATCAAAATTATCTATAATTAAATTAATTCATTGAAAATTTTCAAAACAGGTGATTGATTTAATCAATAAAAATTAATTTATATTGAAACGTATAATACATAAATGTATAAATGATCATTATGACACTTCGCGTTGACACGACAAACTTTTCCTTGTCGATAACATACGCAAATATTTAACAGGTGCATTAAACATCATATACCACGACAACATAAGGAAACTATCAAATATCAACAAAAAGAAAATTCAATCAAAAAACAAAATCTATTCGCATATCGAAACGCTCATAACCGCACACGTAACGCAACGCCGATAATTGGAAACGGATATATCGAATCGTCGGCCAACGAATCGCGCACATCTAGAGATTTCGCAGTGAGATCATCAATACGATTACCACATTACGAAACAGCGATAAAAAGCTAAGGGGACTCGACCTTGGCGAATTTTCATTTTGTATTTATTGCATTATTTAGGAGCGCCGCTAGTTTTGGTACGCACTGTCGTTGCGCGTCTGCAAACAGCTGATGGGACCGCATTTTCACCTGAACGAAAGTGTTCCGATTCTCGTGTGGAAAGGAATTATATTATATGTGTGTTTGTGGTGGATGGTATCTATAGGCTTATTGTTGTTGAATATGGTTATGATTGCTGTGGTTGAATGGATGTGTTTTTTGGTTGGAAAAATATTGTGGTGCAAATAATTTTTTGTGCTAGTTTGTGCTAGATTGTGCGGATGTTAAGTGAATGTCTGTTAGAAGATGGTTGAAAAAATGTTTTCGATATGGAAAAAGAAGTGAATTGATGTTTTTTGACCCACTTGAAATTCTGAAAAATTGCTACAAGTTTTTATTGCTAAAAACTATTTATTTTATTATTTAATTATTAAATGAAAAAAGTATGCCTTTACTAAAAATAATATATTTACTTACTATATACACTTACGTATATTTATTTACTTTTTAAATCAACTAAATTTATAATATTAACTATATGGATCAAATACTTAATGATAATTTCTTTAAAGACTTTAGATTATCAGTTTAAATTCACAATGAGCATTTGTTTGACGAAATCCTTTTGAACATAGTAACTATTAGCACCTCGTTTTCACTATTTACGTACACATTACAATGTTTTACGAAACACGCTAAAACGCGATGTCTGACTTAAATATTTAAAATTTTCAGAAAACGCTTATTCGAATTAAAATGCCACCATAAATAGCTACTCGCATATTATGCAACTTGAAATGTTTGCACATCGATGACGAAAACTTCCCACATATGCATATTTAAAAGCATCTTCAATAGGGAGAAGGTCAACAAGATGAAAAGGATTTCCTCAAATACGTGACACGACGCACAAAGTCATTCATAATTGCATTTTCATAAATTCACTTTTATGCACCTGTTCAAATATTAGCCAAGTCGAAGAGTTATATTTATCAGAAATTTATGCGGTCTAATATTAGCTATACAATATGAAGTCTCATATCGAATACAAAAATGTCATTTTCATTATCTCGAAAGGTCTATGAACTAATAATAACCCGATTTGGCGGTTTTCATCGGGTGTTACACTAGCAGTTGTCGACTTTGAGGAATCGACGGTGGTTTCTTGTTCGACTTACGTGCGCTTTCTAAACGAGTAGCCGCACTCTTGGTACGTGCTCCGTGTTCTTTCGCGATGTGATTGATTCAGTGCAAAATACGTGTCAACAGTTATTTTGAATTAACTAGGCTTTAATTTGCGAATGACGATTGGTCAAGCTTAGAAAAAGTTGCAGAGAAAATGTTGCTGTGCTCAATGTAGCGCAATGAACGAATTGTGCTGTGGAAGAATGTCGTTCAGGAAAATCTAAAACACCGTCAAGGTTGGATTTGTTGATGAAATATCGAGTGGATTATTTTAACTATTCAAAATAATACGTATTCCAAGGATTATTTAAATATTTGAATATTCTAAATTGTGCTATTCAAATTCGATGTTATGCTCTCATTTGATATAAAATTAATAATTGTCATAATAAATGAAGGTATTAATAAAAATATTATTATAAAGAGATTTTGTTGAATAACAAAAATTAAATATTATCCTTGACCTCAATGTAAATTGAATGAAATGAAAAAAAATCGCATGCATCACATAACAGTTAATTTCACAATACAAAAATCGCGTCGGACGAATTACCACCACCTTCGTTCGAAAAATTCCTCGATTAAATAACTGTTTTTGCGCAAAACGCCAAGAAATTTCGCGACGACCATTTCCCGAAAGAGAAAAACCACCTACGCCGACAATAAAGCACTAAAATAGAAACATGAGCCGCGACGGTGCCTGCTTGCGATGCATACCGAGCGCGCGAAGACGTTTTCCACCAAACAGCCCCTCATGAATATAAAACGGAGAAGTGCGCAGGCACAAAAGCGGGGATTTTCGCATTCGCGTCTCGTCGCGGCCGCCGTATCGTGCGAAATTGAAACGTCACAATATTATTATTATAATAATAAATAATAATAAAATAATAAACGGGTATCGCGTGCGATAACAATGAGCGGCTAAGAGCGCCGAACCGAGCAGTGGGAACCGATCTCTGGACTGTGTGTTACAAAACAAAAACCCCATTGTATGTGTTGGGAAATCGCGAAAGCGAAATGCGAAAACGTATCAAAATCACCGAAAAACTAATAGACGTGAAGAATGTTCGATCAAGTTGGAAGTGAGCTTTTTATTTAATTGTGAATTTTTAAAAGGTTCATATGGTATGAAATCACAAAAAATTATTTTTAATAAAACTTCGTTTATAATAAGAAATTTTTTTTTTTTATTTAAGAAAGTCAATGATGAAAGCTGAGAGATTAAGTGCTTCGAACGGAAAGTTGATATTTCAAACGAAACATAATGAAGATGGAAAATGCATAAACATCCATAACACATGTCGAAAGAAATCGTTGGAACAATTAAAAATTTTCAAATAAAGCCCGATCATAGAAACGTCCACGTTCAAAAAACGAAAATCTCAATGACTCACCAAAAAAATAAACAGACCAAACTCCGAGCACCCAACCAAACTTTCAGCCGAAACCACAGAAAATCTATATAATCACTCTTCTTTAACACACACAGTTCAACAACTAGAGAGTCGCATAATCACACGAAACCGACGGAACCACCCCAACACTTCCAACCCCTCCACAGGCAATATCAAAGCCCACAACAGAGCCTTCGACGTCGCCAACACCGACGCCGAAAGTGGTGTAGAGCGGACCGGTGCCGCCGCGGCGACCGACAGACAGACACTGAGTGGAGGCGCTCTCGACGGCCCCGTGGCCCCCACTCGATGTCCGTAGAAGCCAGAAGTCGGGTTTTCTGGTGGGTAGTGTTGACGATGGTGGTGGGTTTTCTCTATCGATGGCTTTTCCAGGCACGTCCGGGATGATCGCGTTGCGTGTGGGTGAGCAATTTCAGTTATTTTTGGCGCGTTTTAATTGTTTTGTGCGGGATATTATTTTTTTTTAAATTTAAATGAATATGTTATAATGAGACGATGTTTTATTTTTTATATCAATCAAATTAATATTTATGAGTGATATTATCTTCGATTCATTGAAATGAAAGCCCATTTTTCTCTTTTGAAAACAAAAAAATATACGATCATTCAACAAAACGACGACATTGTTCTCAGGTAGAATGAAATAGAGTAATCGAGTGAATAGATTCAATTAGACGTCATTATGAAAAGTTTCTTACAGAATCAACGTCTGGACGTGATCGAATTACGAAATCCGAATTGAACGCGCGAAAGCAAGACAATAGCATGATGACACCCGGCAATTAAAAATATTAACAATTCCATTTCGAGTTTGTCGTTCGTTTAGCATACATATTCACACACAGTGACTATATGGAGTAACGTTTACCGAAAGTGGAAATAATTTTCCGTTCTCCGTTTCACTTAAGATGTTTTTCTCACAATTCATATTTTTTCGCAGTAACACGCACACATTGGATAAGTATGATGTCTAGTTCCGGCAACGGATGAAAATATGCGCTCGTTTCATTTTTAATGAAACAATCATTGATACATATTTCCTTTATACTCGGCGGCTTCGATATAAATCACAACGATTCTAATAATAAAACCGATTCATCATTCTTCCCATATTAGATGTATTGCGACATGAAAAATTACGTTCATTGCCGATATGTGATCGACCATGACTGTGTGTCTCGACACATACAAGACGTCCAATCGCAATTGTAACATTAAAAATTCGACAATCGCTCCGGGATGACATTTCATTGACATCGCGGGCTAAATTTGATTAATTATGTTCGATGATAAAAATTTACACATCGCTTGAATTCAAATTGAAAAATGTCAGAGTGACGTTGCGCTATTCGAATAAATCGCTTGATAAAAAATACATGTACAATATCAAACATATTTGACTTTCTAAAGCCCTAATTACCGATGCTCCACTTGCCGCTATTGAGCCTCACATAAATTACGAGTGTTAAACGAGACGTTTTTAAATCGTGTGATAAAAGACGAAAGTTCTGAATTATTTATTTTTTACATGATGCGATGCTCACCGATGTCATTTTTTTACTACTTATTGTTAGAACATATCGCATGAATGAATTTCTTCACATGAAGGTGTATTTGACGTCATAAATTGATCTCGTGTCACCTGAGATACGTTTCATCGCATCCTTGACTGATTTCTCATCAGTGATTTATCGGAAGGCTAAGAACCCAGCACATAATTATTGTCATCGTAACTATTCTTCAACGTCATTGTGTGTTGCTGATGTGACATTTTAACAGTTGCTTCTCACACAAGAGCACTTTCAAAGACGTTCCGAACGGAAATGAACAATAATATCCTTCGGCACGTATCGAAAGTATCCGTCGCGGTTGATATGAAACGTATATAAAAATAATTATATTAAAAAAATAAAATACAGCCGAAAGTGTCGTAAACGGAAGCAACCAACGAATGAAATAAGCCGATACAATTTAATACCATCAATCAACGAAGGCAAACGCGTATTGATTGAACCGTAAAATATCTTGAACACTTCGCTCTTAGCTTCCATTCATTTATTTTTATTTTCAACATCGTTCTGAAAAGAATTGTCTTCTTTCCAATTTTTTCGACCGCAATAACCGACTGTCAATTACTTACGCTTCGAACAATTTTCGACGCAACGTGTCTTTGTCGGGATTAAACAAGCCGAAACTTTCCATTGCTTTTGAAAAGACTCATGATAAGATAATTGCGTTAGAAAAACCTTTTCTTGAAAATTATTCCATGAAAAAAAACCCATCACATTCGACGATATTGCGTGCGTATTAGCGTAAATAATTCATGAATAAAATTAAACAATTTCTAAGTCTACATACTACACAACAAATTAATATTCAAGTAATAATCTAATATTATATATAAATATTAACTATAAAAAAATAATTCTTAAGTTCAATGTCATGTCATAACAATGCACTTTTACTTTGTGCAATAAAAAATGTATAACGTGGAAACGAAGTATGAACAGAACACGTACTGGTAAAATGAACATAGTAATGCGTTATATTAAGATTAAGGATCCATAAAATTGAATCAAATTAATTTGGTAAAACATTAAAAGTATATTATTTACGGTCACAATGATAAATGCGCCGAGTCACATTGTTATTACTCTTTTTATGCGATGCACTTGAAACGTTCAAGGTACGTACACAAATTTTTACGAAACACATAAAAACAGCGGAAGCCCTACTAATGAATCGAGAAAATTGCCTCATCACGAAAAACATCTAGATGGCACCCATTTTTTCGAGTACACGTAATTCATTTACGTAGTTTTTTAGAAAAATGCACGGTTTAATTTCACTTTCGAAACCACGCGGCACAAATTGAAGGTGTCGTGCATATGTGCATACACGAAGATGCCATCAGAGGCGTCGGAATGACTGCTTCAACGAAATTTCATATCACACGATGGCGGGGATATATCAAAGGTTCCGAATTATCGCCGAATCTTTTTATGTCAGACCAAATATTATGCGTTTTTAATGCACAGTTGCATTAGATGCACCGGTAAGTGTTCACTGTTACGGGTCGTGTTCGGGAAATTATCGTTGTATCACATTAATTGCGGTGATTCGATATGCTTTTGTAATTCGAAAGATTTCTTTGGAAGAATGTCATTGTTTTAGACGTACAAATCATGTAAATCGTTAATGAATATGGTGGAAAAAATGGTGTAAATGATGAGAAATCTTACCAGTTCGCTTGTGAAATGAGTTAACGCTCGATAAAGTTTTTTGACATACCTGAAACAAAATAATAACAAAACATTTTAATTATTTATGATTTTTTTATTGCAACTTCTTGCATTCAAATTTGTTGAATTGAATAACCCAATTTGTTAGAAAGATGTTATCATTTTATTATCCTGCTCATAAAATTTCAGAACGTATTATGTTATTTTTTATTGTTGACGCTATTTGACTTTTTATATATGAAATATCAAACAATAAGACACAATTGAAATTTTTGTTAATTATCAAATTATTTTATGACAATAATATGAAATGAAATAATGAGCTGAATTTTCGTTTAAACATAAAATGAACACTATTTTAAAAATTATTTACATGAAAATAAATCTAAAAACGCTCACTAAATTTTCCACAAATTTAACCGACACAGCATAACAATTCAATTAAACTTCAAATGCTCGATATTATAATATCAAAAGTACTTAGATTTTACAATTAGTAACATTTGAAAACCACCGATTTCCATGTGTCGTCAAAACCCCTTAAAGCGTGACGAGCGTAGAGTGAGACGAGATCGTGACGTAGTGCAGACAAGAAGTAGGTTAACTTGTACCGCCCCACTGTCTGCGTGCTACTGATCAGATGCATCATAAAGTTTTAATTTCTTTTTCGACATTGCTGATTACCATCTATAGTAATTTGCTTGGAGATCGATTGAATTGTCGAGAAATCGTGGCAAATTTGATCGTAGAAAGCGTATTTAGGAGCCGAAATAAACGGATGAATCATTGGTAATTTATGCCAATGCTTGATTGGACCTGACTAGCTCGTTAATCAAAAAATATGCATATTTCTCTTTTATTGAACCAGTTTCTATGCAGTGAGTGGTAACAGGTTGTTTCGGATGGAGTCTAACGTCCTTGATGCGATTACATTAGAGATAACGTTACGACAAAATCCCAAAGTCGTTCGAGTCGTTAAAAAAATACATAACTTTCCATGTTTAAGCTGACGCGAATAATTTAGTGCGAGTTCGCGAAATATTGAAAGATGACGCTGAATACGGCTCTACGCTTCAAAGAAAATTACTAAATATGTAATTGCCATGTAATAATACTACGATTTGTGCACTATAAAATTTATTGAAATCGATAATTAATTCATTAAGAAATTTTGGCGGTTACATCGCACTGGAAATTTGAATGCACGAGTAAGCGGTAAACCCATGAAAAAAAATATGTGAATGGGAATAAAATGAAATATGTACCTTATTCAATAAAAAAAATTCAAAAGGATGTATATTGAAAAACACCAGAGTAAGAAGGAAGCGGACGCGGATGTATTCTAGTTATGACTAAAAAATATCTGAATCCACTTCACTTTTATTCAATTCGATACCTACAATCAGTTCCCGTTCTTGTCGCATTATAAAATCGTGAAAAGCACACGGTAATAGGTAAAAAAAAAACAATAATCATTACGACTATCTTTATAAAATATCACTCGTCACTGGTACCAGTCCTATGTTAAACGTGCACGAATTCCGACACATTTTAATGGCTTCGAAAGTGGTACGGTCTGGGTCATCAATAATCGATTCACGCCGAAACAAAACGGTTCTCTCAACGCTGCATTTCGAGCGGACAATCCGTCAAAGTCTAACCCCCCTACAACATACATACACGAAAGAAAACGTATTTGTTTTTCTTTTGCCGAAGAACCGACACATTCCGACAAGCTTCTGGAGCTGAACCCCGCCAAGTGAAACGCTGACACGCTGAAATAGTTTCCACGCAATAAAAGGAAGAGTGACAACACCGAGCGAAATCGCAACGATGCGGCAACATGTCTTCGCAATTTCGAATTATCAACGCCTCCCAAATTAGAGACGAGTTCGCTCTGTATTGCATCGAATCCATTCATCAATATGTCAAAACGGATTCCCACTGAAAGAACTTAAATATTTGTTATCGATTCGACAACAATGAATCGATGATTGTTATATCGAATTGTTCTGTAGGGCGCCCAGCATGCACCGATTGCATCAGAAACGATTCACTTTGAACCTTCTTCGGATAGGGAAGTCTTTTGTGAGGGCATGGCTTAGTCGACCTCGATGGCGAAAGTCAAACAGTCCGTCGGGTCCGGTCCTGTCTTATGAGAAAACAGGTGCATCTTGTACGTGAGCTCTCCAAGATTGACAGACCAGCTCGAAAATCAATAGAGTGAAAGTCAAACAGTTCGGAGAGTTCAATGCGTGCCGTGGTCGATGCACACGAAGATGAAGAAGAATGCGCTTCTTCATCACCGAATACACCCACAGTCCGAACTCGTCATGCAATTTATACAAAATAATTGCTGGTGTGGATATAAATAGATTAGAAATTAGTTGTCCAGCTTGGTTATATTTCTTTAATTGATCAAAATATACGTCAAACTATAATTAAAATTAACGAAGAACATGCCAATTTTAAATTGATGAACCAGAGGGATTTTTTCTATTTGAATGCTTGAATGATTATAATGATTCGATAAGTGATAATTTTCGACGCTCACATAAAGATTTATTACAATTTGTATATAGAATTATACTAGACTACCGATATTCGCATAAAAAACGAAATGCGTATATGCTTTTTTATAAAGGCCAACCAGTTGATTTAAATAACTATGCACATTTTTTTATACACTAATAAACCATCCAATATCTATTGCTTTCGACATCGATTTGTCGAATGTAGCATTAAGCCGAAAAAAAAATGAGCATTCACAACTCACAATCACAACAGACAAATGTAAAGCCTCTCCAATATTTATCGTATTCAGATTACCCTCGATGTCGCAAAATGAAGCCTTTAAAAATACGAAAGGGACACTCAGGAGATATATGGGACGGATTTTCGCATATCTCACATACAAGAAGAGTGAATACGTGTTATTTTTATCCATGGCAAATGGCAGAGTCCACATAATTTGTGGCATCGCTTTAATTCGGCAGGCTCTAATGCGATCCACTCTGAATTGTGATATCTTGTAATTATTACTTGTCGGAAAAACTTTCGAGAGGTTTATCATATGTGTAATAATATATACAAGATGATTTATGTAATGTTTCAAAGAATGAGATTTTCGACGTAGGGTCATCGAAGGTTATATTCGATTTGTTCTTTTTGAAGGCATCTTAAAAGCGAGTTTTCTTTAAGCTGCATTTACTTTCGTTTATTGTAACTACAAATGAAAGTAGGGAAATAAATGAAACGTACCTATATATTTATAAAAACATAATATCAATTAATATAAAAAATGATTTAATTTATGCAACTGACAACAAACGGATATGAATTTTATATCCTTATAAAAATTAAATACTTTCACTTCCTTTATTTTTAGAGGTCTCAATTTTTTGTGCAATACATGAAAGTTTTCAATGAAAATATTTTCTAAAAAAAATCCCATTCTGACTAATGTTAATTTTCTACTTTGTTACAAAACATTCAAGGACTTTAAAAAGCATATGTTTAAGTAACGTGATAGTAAGTCAAATAACGAATCAAGTTGAAAAGGTAAACGAAATTTATTATTTACATAAACAATTATCATTAGTTCGTGACTATGAATCTTCATTTCTAGGTGTCAAAAGTATTATTATATAATGCGTGAACTTTCAACTATAACTTTCGCAAAAAAAAAAATTATACGTATGTTAAGATTTTTTTAAGAATAGTATCAAAACATAACGGTAGATGGCAATGAAAAGTGATTCCAATCATCAAAAAGAAACAGGATATTTTGAAAATGGTCATAAATTTAATAAAAATTCCTAAACGAGTCGTAATAAATTGCACTGCACCTTAAACTATGAAATAACAAACAGGCAAAGCGCGCTGATTAACACTAATGTCTGATAATAATTGCAGTAAAAATTCCAGTCGAAACCACTCGATAGTCCAGAACAAAGTCGTAAAATAGTATAAAAATAATGCAAAAGAAAATCGTCATAAAAAACCGACGATTTCGATTTCGATTCGGCAATAATGGAAGGCGAAGGTCGAAACTCAAATGTCAGCAGCTGTGATGATGCCGTTGTTTAACGCGATCTTTACATGGCTATTATTTGTCTGAGTGTGAAAAAATATCAATAAAAAATATCACTTATTAGATTATGTGTAACGGAGGTTTATTTCGATAAAAAAGAACATTTACCTTCTGTGCTATTGGTTTAAATATTTCTCAATTCAAAAATGCATTTGAACATTAACTTTTTATAACGATTTTCGCAATGTAAAAAATATTATATTTCCAATAAAATCTCAAGGCTGTCAATTGACCCCAGGAAAACTTTGAAATGTATAAAAAAATTACGCATATCGGTGATTGTGAACATCACACGATGTGTTAAAAAATAGATTAATGGAAGTTCGGCTAATCGATGTTAACAAAAACTACAATCACGATACAATTCGAACAAATATTGATTTATTGTGAATCAATAAAAAAATCGAACGAATTATATTTATCATATTTCCGCGTATGATAGTGCTATTATAAAAACGACAGGACTAAGTGTAATGGATTAGGTAGTCACGAAAAACGTTTGATGTATTGTTTTCGTGATCTAACCAAAGCCTATAAATAAAATCATAATCGGATTAATAATTGTGGGAAACGAGTAAAAACTTACACATGTTGAAATTCGTAACAAATGTTAAAAACGCGTCCGTTCGGATTCCATGAATTCCAATCAATATGATAAATCTGATTTTAACTGAAGGCATAACCAATTGCAACGCCGAGGTGGTCCAAATGAAATACGATTGACGAAGAACGAAACAAAAAAACCGATACAAACAATACGCAAGAGAGCCGTTGAAAAACGGGAACAGATATTTCCTAACGAAGCGCAAGCCGCGGTCAAAATGAACGAAACAAATTGCTTTTTAATGAGAATCGCACAATAAATTGAGTAATTGATGACGGGAGAAGTGGGTCTCTTCTTATATTTTTCCTCGTATGGCGCGAGTTGGTTTTAGGGCTTTATTTCTTGAAATTCAAATATGCAAATACGAACCCTTGTTCGTTACGAATGAATGTTGCGAATGGCTTCTGTTTGCATACGAATTCAACTTTCGACGCCTCCACATTTCAGATTTAACTTTTCTTCGTGCTACGAATATTTTAAGTACTTAATGACTCTTCAATGGTAGACATAAAGTTTAATGGCATACATAAGTTTGATTGTTAAAATATTGAATGAAATAGAAATTATTTAAAATATAATTAAATATCATATGTAACATGCACGTGCGTAACGTCTGATGCAAAATAAAATCTTTTAGATTGGAATCTTGGGAATTGGATTGGAATTTTTTGGGATCAGAATTTTTCCTGCTCGTACGTGTTCATTAAATAGTGATAAGATAAAATAACTCTCACGAATATAATGATTGAAAACATCCCTTTCAAATTATCTAAAATCAACAGCATATAACCTATATATTAGGTTATCCAAACAAATATTTATCACCTTAAATTTCCCTTAATTTTGGTAATTGGTGAAAATTATCACTTTTATTGTGGTTATGTTAACGGTGTGAATTATATATTATTTTAATATAATTTTAAGTTATCGTTTACATGTAAATCGATTATTATTAAAATGTCTATTTATCTTGTATTAAAGTCACATATTGGATACATAGTCGAATATTATTATTAATGTTTGAATATCTCGAGTGTTTATATATTATAGACAACTACATAACTCGTCGATACTTATCTACTACTGAGAAAACTTATCGAAACATATAAATAATAATTAATTTATAGTCTATTTATAGGCTTTATTTATAGCGTATCCTATTTGAAAACATTATCGCCGAGATGCCCTTTGTATCTATCAGCAGTGAGAGTCCATTACTATATTTTGCAAGAGTGCAAATTCAACGTCAATCTCGGTAAACCATAAAGCTTTGTTAAAAACAAGCCCTTTTACAACTGGAAATATTGTTCGTTTCGTTTTCACGCTATTTAGTGCCATAGACGTTGCCGTGTGTCGACTCGGTGGTATGCGAAATGTTTTTACGACATATTATAGGCATGTTAAAATGCAAAACGATCACTCTAATCATAGTGTAATAAAAAAAAAAATATATTTTGACACGTTTATGCAAACCCTTTCCGCTGAAAATTTTGAGGCATGCGTGTCGGTAAGCAGAGCGGAAAAAAATCACCGTAGAGGCATCCATCAAGTTACCTTGAAACGGTGAATTTAAATCAGATTTCTCTAAGTTTTTCAATCGGAAAATATGCACAAATGAGAAACTTGTTGTGGGAGAGAGTGCCCGATTTGTCCATGCACTTTTGTGTTGTAGGCGATTCGCGTGATCATTTCGTTTCTTCATGAACTGCTCATATAAATCTTTTTAATTTAAGATAAAACTACCAACAAAGATAACTATAAACATTATAAAGATAAATCAAATTTATATCTCAAATTATATTTTATTTATGCGGTTAGTGGTTTTTTCAATTATGGGATTCAATGTGTTTGTTTTTCTTTTTTTGTTTGAAAAAATCACGATATATTTTATGATAATAATCATAAATATCAAGTATTCGAATGTAACGGCACATGAAAAAAATGCAAATCTTTTTTGAGATACCGTAATTTAAATTTTAATCTTCTAACAATCGACTATCTAGTCTAGCAGAATAAAACAAAAAAGGGTATACAATACGCTTGAAATCATAAATTATTAGACACTGGCAATCATTGAAACAATGCATAGAAATAATATACAGATAATACTGAAAGATTAATTTTTAAAATTTCGCAAACAAAAACTACAGACAGTGATTGATAACGTAATTAGTCATCTCTTTCGGGTTAACTTTATCTCATAAATGAGTGCAAAATTAATTTTGGCGAATCCCGCCCATTGCCTATTATAGTAAACTAATTTTTTCCTGAAGACATCTCACATCAATATAATGAAAAGCTCATCTACTCTATATGTATTAAATAACTTTGATTATAAAAAAATAGGCACTAATGATGCAATAACACAAAATAGTTATTCATCCGCTAAATACATTTATACTATAGACAACTCTCGCTTTTGTTTCTTACATCGATAGCGACCAAGGAGGCTGCAAAGCGTTAAATGAAAATAAAAGTATGATTCAGAGACACAGAAGAGGAGGAGGCGCGGTAGTTTGGTTCGTGTGTAAATTCTACCGCCCACGCACTTAGAGACAGCAGCTATTTCTGCAATGGGTATGCCCACTTGTTACCTAGTATTATGGACCAAACTGTTAACTGATAACGTCCAAAGGTGTGCACAAAGAGCCTCTTCGACAACTCGTTACATTCTCAAGACAGGACCGATTCGCGGCACTCGAGTTTGCTGTCGACAATCGATCTTTTCAACAGAAGTATCACCGGCTGACATTGAAAGTGAATTTACTACGCTAATTTTTTTATAAATAATTTAAATAATCGATTTCGAATTGTTTTTCTTTTTCCAAATTCGATGCCTATACGATAAAAATTTTCTCGTGGGAATCATATTCATCTGTCAATATATTTTTTCTGTAATAGTCTAAACAATGATCGACCCACGTATACCAAAGCATATAAAACCTTTAAAAAACGGGTCGTGTCCTTTAGTACTGAAATACGACACAACCTACGCCACAAATTACTCCGCCGAGTTAAACAGAAATGCAATTCATTCGAAATTATTCACCAATCGATTTTTCCTCGACACAACCCAACAATGGACGTGTCGCATCACAGCGCAAACAATACGCAAAAAGAATCGTATAATAAACATTAAGAGGCATTAACATCTCGATCCGCAGTACAATATGTAAAAATTCATCAGGAATTCCCTTGATATAAGCCGCCACCGCGTTCTATTATTAAAGGCGCTATTATTCCCGGAGAGCCCCGAGTTGTCCACGAAGTGCTTGCTTCTCTTTTTCACTGTTTCTTTTCCCTACCGGAAAAGTGTCCTCCGAAGGACCCCCGAGACCGCAACAATGCGCGGCAAACGCACATTGACTTGTCACTTGTTTGCGCGGTAGCTGGTCGTTGTTTGCGCGTTGTTACTATTCTCATAAATCATGCTATTTAAATTGGTGCTGGGGAGGCTTTTGTGCTGGGCCGCGTGCCATCCTGGAGGGACAATGAGGCCTAAATGCCTACACGTTTGCTACGCGGTATGGTTGTGCTAATAAATTGGTTAGATCAAATTGCTGCCGGAAAATTTCAAAGTAAATATTGTATTATATATCTTGATCGTTTGAAATTTTGATCTAGATGATTTCGAATAATATTTACCTTTTATGTAAAAATATTTGTTGAAAAGTTATGAATTTCGATTGAAATTATTTATATAAACTTTTTCTTAAAAAAATAAACTTATACAGCAATATAAATATATATCATGAACACATATGGATAATCTATTTTATTTATGCCTGTAATAAAATATTCAAATTTTTATAACATTATAGTACAAATCTCGAAAGGAAACATTGCTCATGATTTGTAATAAGAAAATTTCCAAACAAACATATGGGAACGTAACGACCTTTTCTTGTATATTTTTCCTATTATATTGAAAAAAATCTGAAAACATTGTTAAAATAATAAATGCGTCTTATCAATAAAAAAATGGAAATTTTGTATTCGCCGAGCGGTCAAACTGCTATGCCATACAATCCAGTGATATATGACACGTATCGACCTTCACTTTTTCGATAATTTTCAGATAAATATCATCGATTAAAATTTTCAAAAAAAAATTTGTTCTTTTATACATTTTCTCGATATACGTGGGATTTATCGATAAGTGAAATACGGAATGTGCATCGATCGATAGTCCATAAGGTCACGGACTTATTTCATAACAGTGTTCCAAGAGTCACGACCCTTGTCCTAATCAAATATTCACTGCCTATTGTTGTGCTGGCTATTTGTCTGTTTTTTATCCAACACGAATGTGTCAAAATCGACCACGTACTGCCCGCCCAATCAATCGGCTTGTCTTTTATAACATTTTTTTCGACACATTAATCGAAAAGCTCTTTCGGACAATTCGATTATTTAGCGTGCGTGAATCTGCTATATTTTATTCGCGATTGTCTGATATACTGTGTTTTTCAAATATTTATTTGATTTTTTGCGGGTATGGTTCGACAAAAGTCAAGGGCGAAATGACGCTAAAAAATAAACAAATATAGACAATAAAACTGTTAATTTTTTGTAGCATCACGATTTTGGGGACTGCTTCAATATAACCTTGCCCGATTGACTTATTAAAGTGAATGTTGTTGTTGTACCCTATCATTATTTTGACGCTGAAACTGTTTGTTGTAATCGAAAATATTTTCGTAGATAGTTTTACAGTTATTTTTTTAATGCAATATTTATATCGACAAAATATTTACTAATTGTTTCATGGTCGAATACATAATCTGATACGATTTTCATCATACGACTATCGATAAATGGGTCGATTATTTATACGGTCAATATAAAGATCAAAAGTTAAATTTTTATATCTGTTAATTACATCACGCGCAAAAGTTAAATTTGGAATAAATTTCCGTAAAGGTTATTGAACAATCGAAATGCATTGTATTAATAAAAAATATATACGTCAATCATGGATCTATAAAAGAGATTATTCAAACGAAATTTATTGACCTCTCGAAAATGAATCAACTTCCTATTGATTATATATTCTGTTCACAATGACAGCACTTTGTAATTCGATTCGACCATTATGTTAAATGCCTAATATTAATATATAATTAATTATTTTAACAATTTACTTTTAAATATTTTGTGCGTTTAGTATTCATATAACACGTGCAATAATTTTGACACTAACGTCAATAAATTTAAACATTTTATTGAGACATATTACATTACGACTAAAATTAATTGTTATATAATATAAACAAGCACGACTTGTAAAATTTTATAGATCTCCGATAAGCGACAACCGCTGACATTTAACCTTATAACACTCGCGATCGTTTATCTACGCAGTAAAAGTTAAGCGTCGTCAACACACCCCCGGATAACACAACAAACCATTAAACCGAACCAAGCACTAACAATAAGTCAAAGCAACGACAATCCCAACACATTCTGGACGTGTCAACTAGGCGTCAACCCTTCGAAGGATCGCGATAAGCGCGTATTTACACTCGGCCGCTTTGTAGCTATAGATGCGCGAGGGGATTAGAGGAATTTATGCGACAAGATCGATCCGATTTACGTCCGGAGATATGGAAACCGAAGCGACCATTGTCCCCCGTGGTCATGGGTAAAATGTTGTTTTACGTGTGTGCGCAGATTCCATTTCGAATTTTTGCTTTTCCGCGAAGACGAAGTGGACGCCCGCGCAGCGAAAGTCCGCGGAATCGGACATCTGTTCGTGTGCTGCGAGGGGTCGTTAACAGTGGTGTATTTTGGTTTTGAAGGGTTAGGAAATTTGTACGATTTTATTTTTGTATAATATAATAATATCTTCTATTTTGTTTGTTTTTAAGATTTGTGTAAATATAATAATCGTTAAAGTCTGTTTTGAACATTCAAGTGACATTTCTATAAATTTCTACTTTGACAAATAACACTTAATAGGATACTAGATATCAATTACTCGTATAAATATTTAACACTCTTTAAATTTATCAAGACAGGAACTTAATATACGATTTTCATTAATTTTATTTTACCATAAACGCTTCACTCTATTGCCACATTATTTAGCAAACTTTACCATGCAAACTTCAAGTATCATATTCACATTCACAGAAAATTTTACGTTTGATTAGCGCAATAAAAACGCATTTCCGAGAACACATAAAACCTCGCAACCCAACAAATATTTCACATAGACCTCAGAAGAAAATAACAATCCAACCATTCCCTCAGAAGTCAGCGACAACCATGCAAAAATATAAATCGACGAACTTCCAAGATCCTCCACATGCTACGTCCCTAACAGCAGATAGCGCCTCGGAAACACATAATACAACATAATGTGAGCGTTGTCCCGTCATAAATTACCGTCGTTTTAGCGCATCGCGAAAACAATATAGGGGACGCCATTACAAATGGCCGCGAATTGAATCTTTGACAGTTTGAACGGCTTCGACGAACGAGCGCGGGGGCGATTCGGACACGGAACACGCCCAATATTCTAATGACCGCGGCCATAAATTAAATTATTACTTATATATGTTATGTAAGGTTCCAGTGGGCAATAGAGCTTTTGATATATGGACGCTGGGTCGTGCCACGCGAGGGACATAGTAAGCGGCGGGCGAGAACTTTCGCAGATTTCGCAACGATTTCCTTCTGGCTTTTGGTTGTTTCGTGTGTGTGTTTGTGTTTTGTTGGGTCGTACGTGTTTGAACAATGCTGTTGCGCAATCCGCATATTTTGCATTATAAACGTTGTTTTATATGCACTGTCTGTGGATTCGATATTCAGAGTGGTTTTATTGGTCGCCGCTTCCTGGATGCTGTTATGGGCTAGGATTATATTGTATGGTTGGTATTGTGTTATTTTGATCTATTGTATTTAATAATGTTCGATTTTAATATGTAATTGTAATGAGGAAGATGTTTATGTTCTTAAGCATAACTTATAAATTTAATGCGTTAAAAAAAATAATAATATTATATGATGATAAATCACAAATAAATGTTCGAATGGAATTGAAACTTGTCGAAATGTCTTTGCTGAATAAGCTAATGATTTAATATGTGGAAAACCAATTTTGTTTTCTAAAAAACTATAAAACAATATATTATTTAAATCCTCACGTATTCATAAAACAAATATCATTTTTTTTAACACGATAAAAATAATATACAATAATGCATCAAGCTCACACATAACAAAGCAAGAGTTCACGATTCCCATTAAGTCGTCTTTCTGGTTACTAATAAATCTCTCAAGCAACATCACTTATCTTCACCGATGCTATTTATAAAACCTAAAATTATACTAAATACGGATTTAATATACTGCGACATTACCGCCTTTAATAACCCGCGCCACAAATAGAGCGCAATCACTAAAATAGAACAACTCATTATGCAACCGAAACCAACCATCATTTCTAGCACGACTTTCGACTTTACGTAGGACTGCGACACATGAACATTTTAATTATTCAAAGTGCGCGTTCGGAATCAATTACACGAATCCGAATTTGCACACTCGATATATAAAGCGGAGATACGCGGGAGGACACCGTCATTGCGGACACGGACTCGCAGCATGTCCGCGGATCCGAAGGAGGTTTAGACCGCAGGGTTGACGGACTGGGATCCATTTGAATATGCAAAGCATGGAGGAAATAAATCCGGTGGCAGTCGAGATGTTGGCGCTAGATAGGCGGGCGCTGCGCCCCCGTGAGGTGATCCGCCCACGGGGCCCCCGTTGCCTAGACAGAGGTCCTCGAGGACATTCCGGTTGGTTTTCGTTGCCACCCGCGAGAACACCCCGGACACGATCGACAAATACCGTAGGATGGTCCTAAAGCTGTCCGATACGTGTTTGCTTTGGAGTTGTATATCAGTATCGAATCAGTGTTACGTTCTTTGAATAAATTAAATAATGCGTTACATTTGATGAGTTTCATTCGAATATCGAACGTTCTAAATATTAGATATCGACGACCTATGCTTTTTCCATTATAAAAAACACGAAACCCAAAACTCAAATTTAATTTTCGTAAGGAAATGCGTTTTTTTTCTATCTTAATTTGAATTTAAATCTTATAAATTTTCTATTTTGAATCGTATCATTTATTTTTTGGAATATTTAGATGTCAATGAATCATAGATAGCAACGCACTTTCGATAAGAATTTTCCTTATTTGAAAGCGTGAAACCCAATCCCCAAACACAATATTTGCATTAAAGATTGTGAAATTTCTAAATATAATTAATGTGTTGTTTAAATTCTAAATTTTAAATTTAAAAAAATGTATTTTGAATTGTATTTTTCATCATTTTCATATGGATATTTAATATGATTGAGAAATAAATATTATTTCTAGACGAAATATCAATACAATGGAATCCAAATTGAATAAATTGTCTGAAAGAATCGTATTTATGCGTGAAACTGACAAACACAAAGCCTCGGCATTAAAGCTAGGTAGCTCAAATCACGCAACGCATTCGAATGAATAATAACAAGCGACGGGTGTACGTTTTCTTTATGAACTGAAAAAATGCGCATTTCTCGGACATTCAATTTATTAGACGGCGACTTAGCGTTGGGCAATCGACAATGACTGAACTTTTGAATCAGAGTGCACTTTGACGTCGAATACAAACACGATATATCCCACTATTGTACGCGATATTACATATTTAGTGTTGCGTATGCACGCGTCTCTAATTATGCACGGCTGCAGTTGCGCCAGTCGATTGCACAATGGCATACGAAAAAGTGGAAAAATCTCGTTCTGGGATAAGATGCGATTTAACATTGCCCGACCACATTTCAGGATTTGCAGAACGAGTCTGAAACGAGAATTTTATAAGAAATGAGCCGATTGCTCAACAATGGGACATTCATTCGATGCGGATTATTGTCGTTAGCGAACGCGTGATTACAATGTATTATATTTACACATCTGGTTTGTGGTATTCGAATTGCATTTTACGAACGAGTGCTTTCGTGTTTGTATTGAAATGAGCGTGAACGAGAATTCGTTTCGTGTTAATTTTCTTATTCGTTTTATTTTTACAGAGACACCTATGTGATCGATGACGAACTACATATGAAATTCAAATCGGGTTTTCCACGTATGAGGAAAATTTATTTTTATATTATTGAAAATTTATATATTTTTCTAATTGTAAAGAAATTTTTTTAATTCGAAATTGAAAAATGAAATAAAACTTTTTATAAATAAAAAAAATATGTGAAAAGCTCGAGTCGATTTTGTGATTCTGTCGATTACTTTTTATCATTATATTAAAACGATATACAATAAAAGGATAATTGTTTAAAAAATTTTACATGGAATGATTTTAATATCTTATTTCTTAAGAATTACATTTTCCTTATCATTGCAATGAGAAAAACGTCAAAATTTCCAATAAAAAAAAACAACCGAGTCCTTCAAAACATCCCACAATAAACGACCGTCCGATGCCCCCCAACACACAATAATCGCAAATAATGACAACATTATTTATTCGCGCGTAATCAAACCAATGCGAAACGGAATGACTTTTCGATCGCCCGCGGTAACAACAACAACAACAACAACAGCAACAAACGGAACGAACGATCCGTTTCATGCGGGCAAATGAGAGTGTCCGCGTTACCATAACTCACTCGCAATCACCGTTCGATATGCCACAAACAATAATAAACAAGACCGCGACGGCCGGCCATATTAATCAGGGACCCCCGCGCACACGACACAGGGCCCCTCGACTTTGACAAATGGACCAGCCGAGGATCCCTCGTCCTTGGGAGATGTCGCGAGGATATGCACGGCAACATGGCCGCGCCGAGTGCAACCGATCGCGGTTCAGATGGCTCTGCCCCGTGCTGCGACCGTGTCCACTCTCGGCCGATTTAATGTGCTGATGATGATCAATGGGCCGAACTATCCTGCGTAGGATGGTACATCATCGGACGTATCCTGCGAGCGAAATAAAGCTAGTCCTTTCTGGCTACGATCGTATCTGGGGGTACAGGGTGAGCCCACGCAGCGGTAATAATTCGCATATCTTTCGTGCGACTTATGTTTCAATATTGTTTCGAATGCATCTGGTTCATAATTTTAATGATTTTCTTATTTTTTCTAATAAAAAAATCATTAAATAATCTAAAATATGTACTCTTTATCATAATAAGAAATTAAAATTAAATTATACAGAAATATTTCATTACTCCTTAAATATTATATCACATTTCAGCGACATATTTCACTGTATTGTCAGATAACTTCATCCGCACTAATGTAATATATAATGTCACAATAAAACACTTAATAAATAACAATATCGCTGCATCATACTGCGAACAACAGTGGTGCAACGTCAATGAAATTGGCTACCTTGAAACGCAACCGGAATTGCATTCGACAAATTCAAACCAAGAAAGGAAGATCATTATTGTTGTACGAAATGACCACCGGGATTATTCTGTTGCGTGATCGAAACGATCATTTCACTGTGAAAATATTACGGACATCATTATCGAAAATCATCAAACAACGGGGGAAGCCGTAATAATATGAAATTCGACGCTGCATTTTTATTTTTTTTAACTCGGTTATGATTTTTTTATTATGATATGATGGTCAAAAACGAAATGGGGTGAAAATATTATATTTATTAGATAATTGGAGATGTGATAGTTTATTTTATTGATATGCGAAGAGTGAACGCAATAAAGGAAAATTCACAAACTTCCGATAGTCTCGGAAAACCATCTTATAATGAACATCGTATAGATTTCAAAGGAAAATAATGAATAAAATATGTGATTGCCATTATATATTATTTTATTTTTTCTAACTGGATCATTAATAAGCAATTTTTTTTAACCACAATCTCAATGAAAAAAGCTCATATTTAACCCCTCAAGTGCAACAAAATATCCACTTCATACTGAAATCCGATCGCGCACCATCGTACACAAGCATCAAACACAAGGAAGCGCACTGGCCGATCGAATTATGCGAGGCCGTCGACCGTCAATATTCTTTAAATTGTGTTCATGATCTGCGCGAAAGAAAAAAAAGAAGTCGCAGCACTGTTAAGGGCATCATCGTCGTCCTTCCTTATACAATATACAAGAACGGTCGTTACTTTCGCCGAAGCAAAACTGCCCAGCAACACGCACCTATGTACGATGAGGAAGGAGCGGTCGCTTTTTGCTCAAGCCTCGAAGCTTCCCCGTCTCCTGAAGATTCCATAATTAATGGACTTTCAGTTTCGACCCCGAGACTCGATTTGGGGTTCAGCGAACTCGCACTGTCGGAAAGCTCAATGACCATGTCGTAAATCAATACAAGATTTAATTCTATCTCTTAATAAATTTATCTATCAGTATAATCAAAATAATATAAAATAAACACACCAATCGAAACGAATTCAAACAGTAATGAATCTGATATATTTCAAAGATGTTCTATCGTGCATAATAAATATCGCATAATGCATGTTTAGTCGCATTACTTACACGCTTATTCATTTAACGCGGCGTAAACCTTTTGTAACGAGATATCGCGGCAACTAAACTCTCACACATTCAATTCGAAACTATGCATCAGCCATAAATAAAATATAAAGCCGCGTCTTTCAAAATGGCACATTTCAGCCGTCGCACAGTTAAATATCGTCCCATCGCGCGGACATGTTTATCGGACACCCCCTTAATGGTAATCCGCTAAACGCGATCGTAAAATTACAACGAGACGCCTGTCAAATTATCAGGTCGACATTGTCGTCAAATTTATGCTCGTAGACGACTGTCGTTTTGCTCGTGTCGTGTTATTTAGAGTGCGTATTGAATAAGCAGCGGGTGTGCGTTTGATGGATGTTGGAGATGAGCAGGGCACAATGAGGGCGGTCGTGCGGCCCTTTGGTACATCATCGATCTTATTCGTCGGAGTCAAATGTCGTGCGTAATCGACTAAATGATGTTTTTTCTTTGGGTTTTGGTTATTGAATTTGAAGCGGTTTCGATTTTTGATTGAAGTATATAGAATTTATGATGTGTTGTGACGTGGATTTATTAAAAAGTTTCAATGTTTCCATGATTTGTTTGTGTGATAAATGATTTAAGCTCTGTTGTTTCTTGTATCCAGTAAATTAGCTCATATGTTTGGAATTTGAAAAATAACATTGTTTCATATAATTAACGATATTTAGTATGTGTGCAAATTTAAAATCAATCAATTAACGAATAATTGATTAAATAAAAAATCAAATTTAAATCGATTATATTAATTTCTGCTTATAAGGAAAAATAAATCTAGTGATTTAGTAATCATAGTATTATACAAGAAAAACTTTTTTTTTCTCAATAAAAATAATGAACCTCATAGAATTCGCTCAAATCAATCAAAAACCGAACACGCTTCAGATGAAATCGACACTCAAGAAACTTTCCATTCTTTTCAATTAACAATATCAATCGACATCAAAAAATTTAACGACGTCGAATTCTTCATCGACACCGTAAAGCATAAACACGTCAGATACCATCTCATACATCCACAGTACAACGACCAAAAATAAATAAAAATATCCGAGTTGCATAAGCGGCCGAGCTTTCGAAAGCTCCGAAAGGAAAACGACGTGCAACAACACCGAACTCCTCCGAGTTTTATTTTCATACGGCCCGCATTCATTATATGATATAATCCGTATATTGTAAAGAGAGAAAGAAGACTTTGCCGAACCGTTCCGGTGCTGGTATCTCCGATGATCCATGCAGGGTCGAACTGATATCGTCATCAGACGCATAATCCTTCGACCCTCGTCCCTTGTCAAAATAAGAGGTCGCCGCCTCTTTTTGACGTCAATAATCAGTTGTGTAACGGCAAAGTCGTTGGATGAACAAAAAATCTTAATTTACAAGTTCTTTGTGGAGGTTATTTTTGCCGATCGCGAACGGCACGCGAGAGAATTCGATCGTATTACCGTTTGCAATTAATTGGTTTTTCAGTGCGGTCGTGGTGTGTTTGTAATTTAAAATAATTGAAGTGTATTGAAACATTTGAAAAATTTCGTAATGTTATTTTTCGCAATGATAAAAATAAAAAATAACAGCTTCATTAGTCAAATGATCCTGTATCGAAATTATCATTATATGATCAAATCAGATAAATATATTTGATAAGTGAGAGTACGAATGTGAGATCATCATTATTTTAAGAAGCTTAGTATGTATGAAAATTTATTCATTTATTAAAATGAATCAACAAAATCCATTTGTAATGTGATTTCATCTTTATTAATTTTTTGAAAATTTTTCATGGGAATTAAATAAAATATGATGTACACATTATTCTTAACGAATACTAATCGCGACTTCAGATTATGGAAAAATCAAATATTTCATAAGTCCTTTTTTAAAAAAAAAAATATTATACGATATTAACACTCAAATCAAATACGAACCTCTCAATGAGGCACTCCAGCAAAAAATGTCGCAATTATACGTAAATCAATAGATTAGAGAGGTCAAGAGAGTCGAACCGAGGAAAACCACTGACAATACTCAAGAACCAACAATTCCCAATTTCCTCAATGCAACTAAAAACAATCGCCGGGCCATTGTCCGAAACGCAAATTCCTCGCAAAAAATCGACCTCAAACGCATACCGATCAAATTCCCAAAAAACCCGCCTGGCACGAACGTCCACGGATAATCGAACAATCCTCGAACGTGATCGAAATCGAAAGCTCGTCCACGATGGCGATGATGACGAGGCGCCATCGTGGGAGACGACAACCGTCTAACAATCGGTCATAAATCAACTAAGGCTGTTGCCGGTGGACGCTTGGAAAGCTTCTGAAGTGCTGCTTGTCCATTGTTGGTGATGGACTCTTCTACACGATTCATCATACAGCGAGATGCGTCCTAAATGGAATTGTTGTTGAGGTGAATGATTTGTGTTGAATGGTGAACGTTGACGTTTGCATCTTTTACAATATTTTCGGCGCATAATCAATCATTTAAGTTATATAAAATACATTCAATCCTCTTTTTATACGGTTCCGAAATAACACGGTTCAAAGAAGAAGAACCAATTTTTTATACAGTTTTTTTTTCACATTAACCCTGTAAAAAAAAAAGTATTTTTACACCACAATGGTAAGATTCGGTGCAGTCTAGTATAGTTATTAAAAAAAATCGAAGTCTTTTATGCTTTCATATGGCGAAATTTTTCCACATTACATACTTTTTATTAAGATGGAATTTCCATCCAAATATACTGATGGAAATTATCTCTAATTTTAATATGGTCACCATACATTTTTTTAGCCTTTGGAACGTAAAAAGAGGACTGGATGTAATTCAATTCATCTTTTCCGAAAATCATTACCGTACAAATCATTTTCGCTCCAACAAAAACCCTAAAATATCACAACAAATCCCTCAACATCATCATCTCAAGATTCGTCATTCACCATTCCCTCAAACACAAAGCCATCACAGGACACGAACCACACGCCGCATTAACCATCATGCGCAGTCATCACAAGACCGCACAACACTCGAACCCGGACAATACCGAAAATAAACACAAACATCGACGCAGGCGCGATGACACCGCGCGAAACCCCCTCGGACAGCTTTCCCGCGAAAAAAGCTCGCAAAAACCAGCGGTGGTTGAACCCTGTCGATTCGACGAAACAATGCGAAACGCACCTGCGAATATGGCGAGGAACCCGGCAGTGCCGGTGACGTCCGATTGATTGACGATCGCATCGGAAATGCGTATAATACGAGAAGTGCAAGGACATTGCGGTTTTTCCGCATAGCCTTCAATTATCGCAATTGCGCAACGATCGGTCATTGTCTTTTTGTTGGTGGGTGCCGTTAGTCGACGAAAATACGATTCGGATGCTGCGTTTTTCAAACTTTGGAGGTTTTCAGGTTTTCGGAGGTGTGATGATTGATTTTGTTGTTGAGGTTGTGTGAGGTTGAAAATTTATGTTGTTCATTCAATATTGGAGTTTTTAATAATAATGTTTTGATTCGTTTACTATGTATTGCTTAAAAAAAATTATTTGTGAAAATTTAACGAACAAATATTATTTAATATGGACATGTACTGTTTGAGAGTAAATTGAACCCGTCTACATGAAATGCATTAACGTTTAGTTAAATATTGGTAATTGACAGCTTTAAGATCATATTTACACAATCTTAAGTATTCTTGTACTACAATTTCCAACGAAGTATAATTTATTTTTGTTTTTCAAACAATACGAAGGATAAACAATAAAAATTCCCGAAGCAATTAAAATAGGTTTTTTCTAGTTATAAAAGGCCATGTAATTCGTGTCACTATTAATCACTCGGAAAATATACAATAATCAATTGGATAAAAAATTAACGAAACGTTAGAACTTGATGATATCATCGAACATACGTTCTTGAAATGTTAAAAAAATTAAACGTATTCATTAAAAATACAAGAAAAATCATTGGTTATCGTCTATCAAACTATTTTATCCCATATAAAGTTTTTCAAATAGTTTTCACTAAAAAGACCTCGTCCGAGATACAAACCGCATAAATTATAAACGATTTCTGTGCGAATTTTTTTATCTCTACGTAATTTTTCTGCAACTTATTTGACATGCAGTGAAGTGTCTCGTTGAACCGGTCCGCCTCGAAATACATTTTTTTAGTTGAATAATGCGAATACTTCATCATTCGCAAGCCATGATAAATAACATTAAGTGAAAATTTCAATGAAAAAAAGATTAAATCGGAACCGAAAATATTTCAAGTTTTCCATCAAACGTTTCTCATCAATGTCAATAAGGATGTGAGGACAGTTAAAAAGCGCAAGAAAGGTATATACTCAACAGTTTTAAAATAACAGGCCTTATTTTTTCAAGTCAAATAATTTAACAAGATAAAATCTTTCAATAAAATGTAGGAATGTACTAATGTTAATTGGTTAGATTATGAATTAGGTTTCAAAAGCTTTAATGTACTATTTGGAAAAATTCGATACATAAATCGTGCTTATTTCGAAATTATAATCTTGTGGTTTAATCACGAATATTTGAAATGATTATCGTTCAACGAAACGAATAATTTTCCATTTATCATGAGTCGAATTAAAACGCCAGAAGCGTAGATACCTAATACGACCATAATACAAACAAGTTAGGCGCTTAAAAAAAGACATTGAAACCATACGATAACCACAAGAAAGCTGTTCGATCACGATGAATCTAACCGATTATTCAAACCGAATCACTATTATTAAAGTGAATAAAACTTTTTTCGATTTATTTCGCAAAAACGACGCCCACCACCGACCAATGACCAACCGGTGAAAGCGCAAGACGACCTTAAAAGTACACACGTGCGTACACGTTTTATTGTTATGTAAAAAAATGAACAAATAAAAAGAAGCGTAAGTGTAATGATAATTTCACTGCGTGCACACTCGAAGTCGCAATTTCTCAACGTCGAGTTCGTGAAAAACCGAAATGTTATTGGTAAATCGACAAAAACGGACACGAGTTGGGCTAATTCGGAACGAAGGCGTGATGATGACTATCAAGGTCGGATTATATTAAAAAATGCACTAAAACAGTATTGCTCAACTGCGAATGAGATTAATCATCTAGTTGTTTTTTGCTCGCGTGTCGATGATCTTGATCATAATATTCACATTGTACGTGAAGAGTTAACTGTATGTCAGCACGTTTTCAATATTCGCTCATGTCATTGCGTCAGTGTTTGCACATACCTATACAGTACTCGACGTATTTTTCGAATAAATGATTTTCCTCAATATAGTCATCGTTATGTTGGTGCTATGTGACCGCAAATTGGCTACTTAAATTTGCGCATTTTGAAGGAAAAGCGTTTCGAAGTTTATGCATTGTGAGAAAATCATACAATATTGAGTAATTCACAACTCCGACCTTTTGATTGAAGTGTAAAGTGATGTTTATTTTATTTATTTGAATGAATGGTTCACTTTATAATAAAAATATATATTTTATAGTTAAGTAATATCAAAAATTGTTTTTACTAATAGTTAAATAACACATATCGTAGTTAATATATTGATGGGTAATTTTTACATAAGACAAGAAGAAATTTCAGATTCCGATTAATTAAAAATTACTTTTTACTATCAATAAAAATAAAGTACAATATTTCGTATAATAAAAAAAACTTGTACTAAAAGGACGTGATATATGCTATATGCCATGACTGTGATATTAAAAATACATTATGATCGTGCCATTTAATTTAAAAGCCATTCGTAAAAACCATTTTTTTCGCACTATAGGATACGATATGGTATTTAATAAATCACACATTACAACAATAGTGTGAAATTTCGAATTAACAATCGATTACATATAAGCAACGCCGTATTACTTGCAATGACTCAACTTCTATCAAAACGTCGAAACATTGAATATGATCGTTCCCAATCAAAATCGCCGTGTAATCCTCGAATCGAATTAAAAGATGCAAACGTGTGAGCAATGACACGCTTTAATTTACACCCACAAGAGATACGAACCCGATTTAACCGTAAACGCTTAAGTAATATGGTCACCCTTATATGGTGAAGGTACCGTGTAAACAGCCTGTAGGATGTATTATGCACCGAGCACAGATTTAAAGCGTCGTAACTTTCGTAACAGCAACTATAATGTACATTTTCGACAATCTAAACGCCTATGTGTTGAGGTGAAACAATTGTGATATGTGTTTTATTACCTTCTGTCTCTTCGTCTCTTCGCCGTCCCCGTGGCCTTGATGGTTCTGTATAATGACATCATCTTGATGATTTTTCGGTGTCCTGATTCACGAAGATGATCCTAGGTCGGGTTGAGTTCACTTATAATCACTCGATCGATTGTTCGGAGTCGATCGAAAATTTATTTAATTTCTTTCGTTTGGAACACATGTATGTTAGGGAAAAAAATTGAACGAATCACTTTTGTTACTAATCGGTCGGATATAAATTAAATTTATTTTTTCAGTATCACTATTATGATCGTCCGGTAAAGCACGATTCGATTTTTTTTTTGTTATTTAATTGTTCTTTGTCGGAGCATGTTGGCAGGCGGGTTTGTTGATTGAATTTGTTGGTCGATGAATTTTTTCTTCTTCCTGTCAATAATAAATAAAACATGTAAATTTATAGCAATTGTAATTATGATTTACACGAAATACGCATATTAGTATGTGTAAAAAATTAACGGATAAAAAACCAATTTGTGATGAATAAATGCGCTCGCTTAGAAACAATTCACATTATCTTGTCATTACCACAAGTAATAAATTAACCTATGTACAACCTTAAAAAATAAATCGTGCCATTTGAACTAGCGCCGCATTTGTTAAACCGAGTATTAGTCGAGTATAAAAAATAAACATACACATTTCAAATATTTGCTCAAACTTTTCAAAGCAGAGAAACTCAAAAAACGACCCTCTCTCGTATATTTTCCTTGAACTTTCTATACATGGGACAATTCGTCACAAAACCAACAAACGTCTTCGTAATTACTTACATGAGAACGAAATGAATTTCGAAATTATAAGTCTAATGAAGACACGGAACGCTAATTATAAAAGACAAAAATTACAAAATCGATCAACCATAAAATTCTCACGAGAATATCTCGGAGCAAACATTTCACAAACAACGAATCGATGAACAAAAGCTCCATTATACAACACCGAAGGGTAATGTTTTACCGATGATTTTCGAAAAAATCCAAACCCACCGATTCAGAAACGCATTCCTCCACACAAAACGACGTTCCACCGGACCTATGCAAATATTGAACCACCACTCTCGAAGAGTTCGCATGTCACTTTAAACCCAAGCAAATGTCAAGTTCGGACGATGCATCCATCCATGTAGACTCCGACGACCTCCAGCACTCCACATGCGCTCGTTTTGTTTGATTTTCCGAAATATTTTTTCTAATCGACATTAGCGCGAAATGCGAGTCTACGGCTCCGGTTCTACCGTTAACCGCTTTTGCTTTCGACGGCTAGTTGAGTCTGCTCATAGCAAGTTTTCACTTTCGATGTTAACAGTAAAATACGTACGAAACGAGAAGATCTCGATGGCGGTCCATTATTCACGATCGCTTTCGATAAGCTGGGGATCTTCTTGTGTATTCGAAAGGCGACCGTGACCTTTGAACTTCGCACAAAACATCTTTTCGATTGATGCGAAACTCGTACGTGAATATTTATGAAGTTGTTTTACTCTATAATTGTACGTCGTAAAGTGATTGTGACTTATAAGTGGTTGGAACCGGCGATTCGTTACATTTTGCCGTGAAATCGGACTTCAGTTACAGGAAAATGCGATTTAATGAGAAGGAGTCATCCTTGAATGGAATACTATGAACTCTTGTAAATCCAAATTTATTACAACACATTTGTGCATCACAAATCATTATAAAATGAAAAAATTAAAGCTTTTATGATTAGCAAATTTTAAACAAAGTCAATTAAGAAACGATACTTAATTATTGACGATGACGCGAAATTCATAGGGTGGACACATTTAGAAAGCAGCAGGTTAATTACAATGGATCTCACGGCCGAATAAGTCCATTGGAGCAAAAGTGCAATTATACGAATCGGATCAAAAGAACGAATAATTAGTTATATGTGAAATCGCTCATCGTTCCCGTGCGCATACTTAATGAAGCGCATTCGGTCCGAATGCACTTTTGCAACTATCCGACCGGTCTACAATTATTTTTCTTTCATAGTTAATGAACCACTTGCGAAATTGCAGTATGGTTAAGCAAATTAATAGTATCCGACCGTAACCGTTTGTATCCGATCGAAATCGAATGCGGTCGTGATGCGGCGCGAATATTCGAATTTATAACGGTGACCCATAGTGAGATGCACTTTCTATATTATTGTTCTATTTTAATATGTTTTTGATGATAATATTTTTTGGAAAAAAATAGAATAATGCTTTGTTTGGGAGTCTTCGATCCCTTGAGAATCAGCAGCGACCTTAAATGTTGATTTCATTGGTAAACATTGATTTAAAAGAAAGCAAGAAATTAGTGAAAAATCGATTTTATTCACGATTTCATTTTGTATTTAGTTACGCTTAAATATTTTTTGAATGGCTTTGTTTTTGTGATAAAAAATATTCAATCCAAATATTTCGAAGCGAAATCGTTCAAAAGTAGCACTGTATAAAAAATGTACAGATCACAAAATTTTCCGTTAGAATTACCTACATTTTCTAGTACAACCGGTTGGTAAAAAGTTCCTTTAGCCCTCAGCGGTGTGTCACAACGTATAAAGCGGCAAAACTGGTCTCTGTATATAGGAAAATGGGTGCGTTGATCACTTTCGCATAATACGATAATGATAACGTACGCACGCAACGCACACTCGACAAAACGTTCGCAAAAGTTTCGAAACTGCGATCCTCTCACGTCTCACTTGCGCCATTCGTATACAGTTTACGAGTGGTAAAATCCGATTTTTTTTTCAGTCGCATAAATTGCAAGTGTTTAACACACATAAGATGACGAGGAATGTGCATCTTGCCGGTGGAAATGCGCTCGCGAGTAGACGTTTTCGCGAGTGTGTTGGAATCGGAAAATGGCGATTTTTTGCAAAATTTTAGCGTTGATTCCTAACCGAGGTCCTTGAAGAGTCTCCGAAGACCCTTTCACCTCGCTCATGAGATACCCTCGAGGGTTTAATTGTACAATTGCGCGAAATATCATGTCGAACTCGGAATAATTACTTTTTACGATCGCGTATCGCTCACGTACTGAGTTTATTGTTGTTCCTGTGAACGCTTTTTTTACCGCTATTCGCCTTCAGGTTTCATTAAAGAAAAACAAAGAATGTGCAGTAATTTAAATTATATTTAATTCGATCGTTTCAAATTATGATCTCATTTCGTATAATATATTATTTCAGTTAGAATCTTTCAAGGCGAGACCGAATAATTTTCCTTTGTTACAATTCTCGATGATTAAAAGTAAAAAAACGTTTTTTTTTTAATTTTTAATCTTAATGTTTTATCGTAAATACTTCCAATATTTTTTTATACTATAAATATGGTGCGATGTACTATTTTTAATAATTTATTCAAGAAAAAAATAGTTGTATATTTGGATAAAATTTATAACAAAAGATTCGGTCCAATTGCGATAAGAAATGTGAAACACCTCGATTTTTTGACATTTGCACTCGACTACATTTTAGAAAACTCGTGTTATTTCTCATCAAATAATCATACAATATATCGACTAACCCATAAAAAATAATTACGCACAAAACACCGAACACCTGCTTTGAATACGGCTACATACCAAACACCATAAAATAAAGCAAAACAAAATACCGAGGCCCGTTCCCAACGAGACAATTATCCCGCAAATAGAACCTTCATAACAAAGTAGCGATATAACGAGAGTCACTTAGCAAAAACCGCACGAACTTGTCACATTGTCATGAAAACGCTTCAGAACGAAACCGCGAGAAAGTGGCCACGCTTTTCCCGTCGAAGATTCCTCCTCGCACAATACGAAAGCTAAATCTAATTACAAACTATTTCCGAACTTTCGTAAGGTTGCGGTCGACGAACAATGCACCGATGCGGATCCACATAATAACAATATAGCGACAATAACAGGCGGCGCGAGCAGTTCAATGGGCGCTCGAAGAAGACGCGATTCGGTTGGGTAACGTGAACTTTAAATACCTTTAATGTCAAATCAAACTCACGATCATTAGAGATTGTAAGGCAGCCTTGAATCTGAATTATATGCTGATTCGATCAAATTACGTGCAAGCTTTAGAAGGTTTGAAATTCCCCGCGGAATCTTCTTAATGTTTTAACGTGTGAAAAGTGCGGTTTGAGTATTATGCGTTGTATAATATTAGGTGGGTTTTGTGGGTTATCTAGCTAATGATCTTGTGGTAATTTGTTTTAACGTTCGTTATATTCAAATAAACGTTTTATAGATACTTAAATTGATTGCGAAATGGACGGAGGCTTTGCGTTCACGTGTTTGAAAATCAATTCGGATAACTGGGTCAAGTTTAGGTGTAATGAACGCTTTCGTCACACCCAATATGTTTTCGGTTCAGTTGTTGAATAAAAATTAATTATTTTATTGGTTGGATTGTTTTTTTAATTAACCGTTTAACGATCGAATATTATCTAAAACGTTTCGTTACACATTTGATAGTCATTGCTTAATGAATATTTTACTTTATCGTGTTATAAATTACGATATAGTTGTGAGTAGCGCAATACATGTCGATGTAATATGACGATTATCAAATTACATAGATATATGCAACTTTTATTCATCGATAAATTAATCGGAAAGACGTCAGTAGTGATGTTTCTTTTATAAAGTAATGCTCGTTTCATTGTAAATCATTTTTGAATGAAAGCTTGGGTAAACGACATGCAATTGCTTAGGAAATGAAAAATAATGTTAAATGAGATTTCGCAACCACCCATTAAGTTCATTGGTTAGGAAATAAAATCCTAAATCGTGATCCATCCGTATTTTAACCATCCGATTCCGCATACATGGACAATTTCACGCTTCCGCGGCTGCACATTCATAAATCGCGTTATTTCTGCAAGCGCGTACTTAAAATATTTGCATAAGTTTTCTACCAACAATCGTCCCATACAACAAACACACATACATACACACAGTCGCCCAAGTGTTAAAAATGTCAACGATCGGAGCCCAATAACAAAGAAGTTCACGGTGAAATTGAATTTCCAGTCGACTTTCGGCCCGCCCGTTTTCCGGACAAACCTGATCGCACGATTTCGAACACTTGGCGTGGTATTTTTTCTGAAACTTCTTTCTAGATATTAATTTTTTTCTCATAAACGACTACCGGACCGGACGGTGCGTTTCTATTCCATTCTGCAAGACGGTTTAAAGATATGCCGAGAATGTTAGCGATAGTTGATCATGCGTGGACGCATCTCTCGAGAAAGAAATCGCCTGTTCGTTGTGTCGTCTCTAAAACAATGTTTTCATTTTTATACGCTTTCTTTGTATAAAAAGTAAAATCTGTAAAGCGTTTAGATACTATATTTTATATTTCTATGAAAAATGAGTAATATAATATATAGTTTTGAACGTTTTCCGAATGAAATATTGAATAGTTGAAGGTTAATTTTGTGATGGTCATTTTGATAGGTTTGATGGTAAATTATTATTATTGATTTGTATAAATATACTATTTGAATAAATTATTATTAAATTTGGTGCATTAATTTTTATATTTGATCGTTAAATTATCTTATATAATATTTCTTTATATGAATTTAATATTATGAATGATAAATTGAAAAAAAAATATATAAATAAAGAATTTCCGATATGTCGTAAAATTTATTATTTGCCAAATCTAAATAAAATATTTTCACGTTAGCGTAGGTGCGAACTTTCATAGTCATCCGTCATCTTGTTCGGCAACCAAGATTTCACTAACAGATTTTTTACAAGTGGCTTCGGCTCATTAAGAAAGCGTCAAACGTAATTAATAGGTGCCAATAGCGATAGACGGATTCGAGAAAAGTATCGTTTTCCGCGTTTCGGAACACCGTCGAAACAAAAGCTGAACGTTTTGTGTTTCGTTTAATTAAAAATGCTTGCAACATTGGTGCGAAGCGATTACGAATTATGCGAGAACGCGCGCGCGTGGTACACATCGTTAGCTCCAATAATACAAAATAATCATTATATCAGTTTTTATAATAAACAATATTTCTTTTGAAAACGGAAACAATTTAAGTGTGCGATTTACGCGGTAGCCTTGGATTAAGCGTATGTGAAATTGAATTTATTTACATCGTCAATATTTCGATGGAACCTTGTTCGGCTTCGAGCGAAATTTCTGTACGAAATTCTTTAAGATGATTGACATACATATATGGAATGATCGTCTGTAAATATTATATTATGTTTGTGAAAAGCAAGGACAACGATTTGTGACATCACATGGTAACATATGAAATTGCATATATTAACACTATCCGGGTTCAAAATGCCAAACGAAAACGCATACGATAAATTTTTCTGCATAAAGATGATTCTTAGATAATTTTTTTTTAAGAAAAGAATGCATAAAAATGCAATAAATATCGGTTTTTATAATTTGTTTTTATTTTCCATCAAATTTCAAATGAATATTTTAATCAAAATCAATTAAATTTTATTTGATCAAAAATTTTGAAATCTGAATATAAAAAAAATTAGAAATCGATAGTTTCAATCAGATGATTGAAACTTCATGAAGATTCGTATATTAACAAATTGGTTTTTCAGATATTTGACAATATAATTAAACTCAATAATTTTTTTATTGAACAAAAATCATCACCACTAACCAACATCGATCTCAACAAAACCGATCAAAATTTTAACAAAAAAAAAACATACTTCACTAAAAATCCACACCGAAATCCTCACAAAAACGATCACACGCGCAAAACACCACCAACAACTCCCCTCTAAACCCTCACAAACCACCCTCAACACCCCCTAAAACCCACCCAACCTTCGTCCCGCCAAATCAATGTCGAACCGACCGTCAGATATAATCGCGACGAGCGCTACTATCACACTAGAGCTGCGTCGCGAAAGAAGAGCCGATCGGCAGAAAAGAGTGGTAGGCGGCCATACAGGTGTTGGCCGCAGGCTTTTGCGCTGTCGACATTGCCATGCTGCTTGCTGGTAGGTGGAATTTCGCGGTTCGTCTCTCGGTCGGGTGTTGGCCCACTTTCGAGGGTTGGTGGAGGTGGGGGGGGTCTGTGTGGTTTTGGGTTTGGTGTGGGTGGTTTTTTGTGTGGTGTTTTGGTGTTGAATGGATGGTGCGTTGAAGTTGAAGTTTGATGGTTCGATGTTTATTTTTTTTAAGTTGTGGGTAAAATATTGAGGGTTTTTGTGAAATTGATTCTTTTTTCAAACTTTTTATTAACTTACTCTTATTATTGTTATGGATTGAACGATTGAAAATGAGGGAGACTTATCTAATTCCGTGTTAGTTGAAATAAAGTTGATTTTTCTAAATAATGTTTTAATAAGGTTCGATGTTTGTAAGATGCTTGAAGATCGATGATTGTAAGCTTTGTTTTAATTATTTTATTATAGAATACAAGATAATGAAAAAAAAGCGCTTAATATCACAAAATTAGTTAAGTATATTTTCTTGATTTATTAAATAAGCGATTAAATTTTCATTTTTGATGATAAGGGTTTTGAAAAAAGAATATGTTGCAATTAAGAAAGTTCAATATTGTACTTAAAATGTGTGTTCACGTGAGAAATTAATATTTGTTTTAATTTTCATTCGTATCATTTTTTCCATGACTATTTAAAAAATCATTTTGAAATTTTGAATATATGTATGTTCAAATTTTGTGTTTAGCCACTCCAAAATGCAATTCTGATAAGATTCTTGCACCATTTTTTGTTTATTATATGTGAAATCGTATATTTCGCAAAATGTTACTGATTTGTTGAATTTTCATTTGTACATGGAATGATATTTTTTTATGTCGTATAATTAATGATTATTAAATATGCGAGTCGAACGAAAACATGATCAAATTATAATATGTATAATAATTTCTTCAATTTTAATGAAATCTGCATGTCGTAATTGTTTATTTGCAGTTCGATGCCACAATTCTATACCTTTCGCTCGTTAAAAAGTATAATACACAGCAAGGATGATGCAAACGAAATTTACGACCGTTTAGGGTTTATGTTGAAATTGAGCAAAAATACGAAATAAATATAAATAAACATGCAAAATTTTGAACGAGCACATCCGTATCTAGACAGTAACAAAAATTTATATTTTTCAAAATGTCAACGACTGATTCACTTTTGAATGATGCAATGCCTGAAGACACACCTAAATATTGAATTTCCAAAACGGTTTTAAATTGTATAATCAAAACGCATAAAATATTGCAATAAACACAGAAAATATATATTCATGTTTCATAATCCGCAAGCTATGAATAATAAAGATTCGCTTGTATCAACACTAGAATGACTAAAAACGATTTCATATAAAAATTCAATAAAGGACATTAAAAAAAAATTACAAATTATCGACACTTAACTTTCACCAATTTCATGGATAAATCAATGAGAAAATTACATCGATTTAAAAGCGTACAATATAATTCGTTTATAAAACCCCATTGAATAACTTTCATTGTAATATAAGTGTTTTGTCGTTGGATTTCAACTTGTATAGAAATCATATGCAGATTATAATCTTGACCCTATAATCAATAAATAGTTCAGGGCGTGTGTCACAATTGCGTAAAAACTGACATTCGAATTGCCGACTTTGACACGCGATTGAGATCATTATAGTAATTTTCGGAGCTACAATGACGAATCGGAATATCGATTGATCTGAGCTAAAGCTCAATTTTTATTCCATGACCTATTGTATAGTGAAAAAATAGAGTAAATGTCAGAAACGCCTCCCCCCTCAGAACAAATCTCGGGGTTATTTATGACTTCGAAAATGAGCGATCTTCGAGTTTTGATAAATATACGCGAAATGCCAAGCGTGAACGTTTTCTTGATATTATCCATCATATACATGATGGATAATTGTTCAATAGTTCAATTACCGTAATTTCAATTTCATCGGTTATTGAATTAATAAAATGAAATTGAAGAAAAGTATGAATCATAGTGCATTTAGTAACTTGTTCTAAATATTTTACCATGAATTTTTCTACTACGATAAATTCCAATTAGATAATTACTTATTTTACGAATTTGTTTTTCCAATTTAAATCTATTTTTAAGTATTTAAGTATTTAGATATGGCTTTTTACAAAGATTGATCGATGCGGACTTAATGTGCGTTGACCCAAAGATGATTTCGTTAACACGCGTTCAAGGTGGCAATTTAGCAACATAGTTTATTTTTTCACCGACGATATAACAACTGTAACAATTACTCTAAAATAATAAACGCTGCTATGATGACTTCATCGAAAGTTATGCCATTAAAAACGCATTATTTCACGAATTGCGGATATTTGACGGATACCTATAAAATTTCACTAATTAAACCCAAACAGTAATTTGACGATCGCGAACAATTCGAAACTTTACGACTTCAAACATAAACACGATATTTATATACGTACATTATTTTCTATTGCTAAACTGTGTCCATTACGATGTAAGAGCAGATCTATAAAATGTTTGATCCAAATTGAGCAACGTTCTATGTTCGTCCATGAGCGTAGGCC
The DNA here is from genome assembly GCA_009617725.1 of Hydropsyche tenuis. NCBI lineage: Eukaryota > Metazoa > Arthropoda > Insecta > Trichoptera > Hydropsychidae > Hydropsyche > Hydropsyche tenuis. The sequence continues at coordinate 238,037 of VTON01000011.1, read as the reverse complement.
GACCGATAGGCTTTTATGCATTGGCGACACATTTGCACAATACTAAACGCATTACAGTTATAGGTAATGTTTTTTTTTACATACAGATAAAGTATTTTTCCGATTCAGAAAACTTTCTATTCGTTCCACGCAGCCGTTTGTTCGAATCCATCTGATTCCAAAAGTAGTTACACAATGATAAGTACGGCTAATCGCTCGACAAATAATACGAGCGGTTATGATTTTTTTTGTTCCAATTATTACTATAATGTGATCTCGTATTGAATGCGTTAATCGATCTATAATCGAAATACACCTGCTGTATACTTCCTACATATTTTTTTTTATTACCTTTCGAAATTCGTATGTATCGTTTTTAATGTACGATGGAGCTTTCGAAAAAAGTATAAAGGCTCGTATTATAAATTCATATATCATTCTTAGATTTCGGCAATAATTTATAAACGATAACGTTCACTTCCTAGACGGGTATCTAGCGATTTTCGATCTGATATAAAATTGTAAAAACTCTACCGTGTTATGTATCGAATATCATAATAATTTGACTAATGGATCTTGTCGAAATATTTAACACCGCTATTGATTGTATAACGCCGATTTATATGTGACCCGATAAACGTACCTTTTACTAAAGAAAAGATATATCGCATTCAAATTTTAGAGTGAAAAAATAGATCGTTGTAATAGATTATTTCATTATTATTCGAATCAGCACGCGCACAAAAAACTGTACATGATAAATCGTAGATCGTACATCATCGATTTTTGTAGTTTTCCACGCAATGGGCACGTCTCGAAATATGTATTACGCTTAAAGTACCTCAAGATTTCTCGAACAATTAGATTCGAAAGTGGTCGATTTGAATATGCAATTATAATCATTGATCGCTCTATATCAATTTTCATTCAGCGTAATCGGAATTGATAGATATAGTGTTTAAACGATTTCGTGACTGAAGTCTTAATTGAAGTACGATTTGTTAATATTTTTTTATGAAATATTGAAATAATTTTTTATTATAAAAATAATTTAAGTCCATAAAATATAATGTATTAAAATTATCGGTTACTTAAGTTGAATATAAATAAAATTTATCTTGTATTATAAAAATAGCATTGAATTTAAATATCAAATTGTCTCATAAAAATTATACCGGAATTTTAAATCGATAAAAAATACATATTACACATACGAAAAATCAAGATCAAATCAGTAACTTCATATTGATACATTAGCCAACCTTTCTTCGACATCCGCAACCGCAAAGGTCGCATTCTTACGAACATTACGAACGCATCGGAATTTCCTTTGCATCACGACAATAATAAAAACCCCCTAAAATATATTCTCGTTGCGATACGGCCTCGGATCCGAAAACGAGACCTTCTTCAGCACCCACGCAGAATCGAAAAAAACTGACCACGAGACGATCGATTTGCCCACATTTCGACGGCCGGACACCGCAGACGGCCTTGCACATCCGCCGAAATATTTCGCCGATTCGATTTTGCGAATTCTTAATTGATTTCGCGGTGTTCGAAATGTCAAAAATAATTCGCGGTGTCGGAGCGTAGAAAGGAAGTCGTGCTTGGCCCGTGCATGTTGCACGAGAGTTGCATCGATCTAATGGGCCGTTGCGCGATATGAACTATTGTATTATAAAGTGAAGTGGTGTGTGTATTGTGTTGATGTTGTTTTATTGGACAAAATGTTGCTAAATGCTTCCCGGTGTGGTTGAATGTGGTTACTTTGTGGGGTTGCGTAATTTTGTAACGGAGGTATCGAGAGTTGACGTTTTGAGATGATGGGGGTTATGAGAATTTGAAGTTGGAGTTTGATCTTTGAAAATTATTTAGAATTATCAACGTATATTTTTAATATTTAATTATTAAAATTCGTATAAATATTTAATTAATTTTTAGCTAATATTTAAACGTCATTTTGCAAATGTTTTTTTTCATACTAATTTCAATCATGACGTATATTCATATTAAAAACATAATTTTATTATTCACTCTACTTGAAAGATTTATTATTAACTGTAAATTATAAACAATGCTAATGCAATCGACAAATTCTTAACGTAATGCATTACGAATTGTAATAATGTGAAAATTTTATGAATCAACATGACGAATTCTCGTAATGACGAAGATAACTATGTAAAATATTATTGATATTTATAAAAAAATAAAAGTGTCGTTTAATATTTATTGACTTTCGCACCGATCAAAAAAAAAACATCAGCCGTTGAAAGTGAAGACAAATCCGCGTCAAAGATCATCGACTTTGTCCAAATTGTTTAAAATTTTATGCAAATAATTCGAATCATTTTATGTTTATCGCGCTAGCTTATTTTGCATACCGAATTCTGGTTTCATCTTGACCCACATATTAAGTATGTGAGAACACCTACTTCTGCGTATTATGACAACTTTATTTGGCAATCAGACATCGATCGGTGCTACTTTTGCATGACAAGTCCGTTGCAAAACTGATGCATCTTTTGATATTATAATATATTGAAACAAGTCGCTCGAATTTTTTGATTGCGTTTGAATTGTAAAATAATCTGTACCTATACAATATGTGGAGATTTTTTTCCATTGACGAAAATCGCATATTGATGAGCTGGAGAAAGTTGTGTGACTAGATTCGTTTATTTATCGATTGCTATTTTGAAGTGGCTCCTCATAATAGTGCCTATAAAAAAATAATAGAAAATCATATTGCACAAGATGGAAAATTTTGTTTCAAGCACAATCTAATGATGTACTCGTTCAAGTACCGGATTTTAAAAACTTTTATGAAAGAAATTATTGAAACAATCAATTCGTGTCTATATCTAATATTATTTTCAATGAAAAAATCAATTATTATTTGTTTTCTTTGTTTTAAATCAATCGTGTATGCTTTAACGAGCATTAACTAATGGATGAGTTATCTCCGGAGGCGGTTCCAATAGGAGGATCTGAAGGAGGCGTTCTTCTCATACAATCGAATGAATTATTAGACAGACCAACAATAACGAACACACAACAATTCATCTCATAATTAGAATCGAATTGAATATTTTTTCCTAATCCTGAACTCGAATAATAGAAAGTCGACAACAGACAGGCGACGAAAACGTTGCACTATTATCATAATCGGATAAAAATTCCGATCGAACGATTTAGCCGGTCAACGGATCGATATTTCAGATTATGGCCCAACCAGCACGAAGGCAACAAATACGAAGGGCAATTAGCATAATACGACCCACGCTAATAACCATTGTTTAATGTGAATTTACTGCGGCGCTCCCGAGGGGCGTTTTCCGAAGATTTTGTTCAGGGGTTCATATTTATTTTTCGGTATTTGTGGCTTCCTGAAAAAATTTTATGATTAATATATGTCTTTCATTTTTTTTTTGAAAGAATCGTGTTGATTTAATGAGTGGTTTTTTTGAAGTTGCGGTTAATATCATTAGTGGATATTATTCTTTTCCGGTCATCTTATATGATAATTTATACGATTAGATCATTAAGGAAAAAGTATTTCCATGAAAATGGAATCATTTCTTTCTTTCTTACTAATATCCTATAAATTTCAAATAAAAACCGAAAATTATCCTTGAGAGAATACTAATACATACAAAAAAATCTTAAATATTAATAAGAATTTTGAGGTTTCCATATCAATCCATTAGCCAATCGGATTTTCCCGGTTGAAAAGCGTTATAATCCCAATCAAGCCCATCGTTTAAAAGCACAGGAACTATCTGAACACCAACAAAGAAGACACCTTGTTCGGAATTAACAACGATCCGAATGCAATAATGCAATCGGGCTGGACAAACGATCCTGCCCTTTTGCGGTTCCTGGAACGAGGAAGAACCTGCATTATGGCCCCGAGTGGATCGTGGCTCGTGTGCAATGCTATTTCGATGCAATTTGCACTTGGCAAATGTTTGGTTTGCGAATTAGGAAGCCACCTTGGATGCTGCCCACTGTTAACACGTGGCTGTGAGTCATGCGTGTTGTCACGATGGCTTTGTAAGGAGATTGATGGTTTTGTAATTGATGATGATCTGTTCGGTTGTAGTGCTTGTTTTCGTTTGATTTGGGGCTTTGAGTGGTTTATTAAATGTCTTATATGGTTTTTGAATCGAATTTTTTCGGTAATGTTGATGGGAAAAATTATGAAAATGTTTGGATTTTGTTGAAATTCAATTTTTCAAGCATAAAATCAATAAAAACAAGTAATTGAGCGTGTGAAAATTAATTATTTTTTCATATGCAGAAATCAATTTTGATGTCTACAATTTCGCCACATAATGACTGTTTGGAATAGCCAAATACTATCCACTTAAGATTCATTCAATTCATCATAATAGGAAATTTCACGTGACTGTAGTAATTATTACGACACTCGATAACATACAATTACGACGAGAAATGCATTAAAATTTATACATACGACGAAGAGTGATTCACAAAACGATTGCTCAATTGATCAGATGCACTTTGTACGTCTTATATAAACATCTCATGAGAGCCTCGGTTATGAAATTTAATTTTTATACAGTGAACAATACGTTTTTGCATATTATCTCTTTTGCAAAAAAAATAAACACCAAATCTAACTTTCTCCGATGCACAAAAAGCTCTCGATCGAAAAAAATTCATGTAAACGACACCAAACAAGGACATTGCCGACATTTAACAATTCTTGCAACAAAACCGATCCTGACATTTCTTCATCTCATCGAGTGACAAATTCGAATGACCAGATCGTTCTACATTCGAAATTTCTTGCATTCGCGCAATATTCAAATGAATCATTCGGTTTCGCAACGTTTTATTTATGTGTACCGATATTCTAAGACGCTTTCGTTTTCGTTTGTTCTACGTATGCAGAGAGAACGGTGTCAACTATTCGAAGCCTTGACACCGACGTCAGACACGACAATGGCGTATGAACCTTCGACACTCATGGCATCTGGTTCAGATCCTGTTGAGGCTCGTCAAAAACAGCTCCATGGACCTTGGGCCCAACAATTCTAGTGTCTCCGATCCGTAGAACTAATCCGTGCGGAAATGCCATGGAACTTTGAGTTATGTATTGTGCAATACCTGGATTGTTTTCCAGTTGTGATTGATGATATTTGGAAGTCTTAAGATATTTAAAGTTGGAATCTTTGGGTGTTTGTATGCTTTGTTAAGTGTCGGTGGTGAAATTTCACAGAGGGAAACGTCGATGTTGAAAATAGTTTTGTGCTTTTCAGTTTTGTGCTTGAATGTACATACATCAGCGATGGATCTAGGAATTTTTCACAGGGGGCGATTTTTCAGGTTTATTTTGTAGGTTAAATTTTAAAGATTTTTTCGTTAAATGCAAAATCTTTATAAATCTATAACAGCGTTTCATAAACTTTTGGATTGATGTGCCAACAATTTTTCTATTTCCAAATAATTCGTGGGCCTCAATGAAAAATAAATAATAAAAAGGTTGAAAAAAAAGCGATTAGTTTCAAATTAATCAGTTGAATATTCTATAATTATTATTATTTGCTAATTACAAAAAATCTTTATGTATTCGATATTATTAGAAATATTTTAATGATTAGCGCCACAGAAGAAATTTTTTTTGTGTCACTAGTATAAATATACTAGTGTTATTTACTTTATTTGCGTCTTGCCCTCCCTTATCAAAATATTCAAGTTTCCTAACAAATTTTGAAACAGAAATCAACTAGCCATTTTATCCAAAAGAGCCTTAATAACAAATACATTTGAATTAGTCACTTCACTTTTATTTACATTAGCCATTGGAATTGCTTATTTTTTTATATTAGGTTATTCCAAAAGTAATGTCGTATTTTGAATGAGAGATGAAACTTTCAATAAAAACTTTATTTATTGATTACACAGGAATGCATGGATAAAATTTTTTGAAATTGACTAATGATTTCTTATAGATTTCGAGGTGTAAATTAATGGAAAAATAATTAAAAAAAATCCATCCCGTACGGTTTTTTTAGAAATCTTAATAAATGCTACCCATATACCAAGGTGCCAATTTTTAAGGTTTTACACCACCTTCTCTATCGGAAAAATAAGTTTAAAAACAATTTTTTTTTTGACGCAGCCTTACGTATAAAAAATAGTTTTTATTTTATACATATACATAGTTGTTTTATGAATAAATAAAAATAATAACGAATAAAAAAAATTAAAAAATGACGAAGATATGAGGCATGGGATTCTCTTTTGAAAATCTGGTATACAAGATATCTCAAGATCTACTCAACCGATATTGTTAAAATTTACAAAACATATTCTTTATAATATTATCTAAGACACAATGGAGGGATTTTTTTATTGGATGCCATATTTATAAGTTATAATGTTTTTAAACTCAAAATTTCGATACAAAAGGATTTTTTTATTTTCATTTTATCTAGAAAACCTTACGTGACAGAAAAAATAAATACCATATTCGAATTCAGCGCTCAAAAGTTACCTAATATAGATACCTTTTAAACAAACAAATTTCAAAAAGTTCAATTTTGCATACCTGCGTTATTAATTTAAAATAAAATTTCTACCCTTATTGAACAACTCCTGTCCACCTTTCTATCAAATTTTCGATCACTTTTTTGTAAAATTGGGTCGGTTATGAATCAAAATATTCGGAAAATTCCTATTTCACCATCTCTACATTTTTTCAAATTTTCCTATCTATATAATTTTGTAATGACCCGAAAACAAAAAAAAATACTTAACCACCTAACGTTATACGCCACTCTTTTACAAACATATTATTATTGATAATTTTTATTTTTTTGGGAATCGGTATCCAGACAAATTTAGCTAATCAGTATCATTCATGATCATATTGCGCAAAATTGGTTACGTATTGTGCTCTAATATAATATTATGACACATTGTCTAAATATCGTAGCAATTTATTGATAAATGAGCAAGCGCCAAGGGCGCATAATGAAAGATTTATAAAAATAAATGGCAAAACAATATTTAATTTCTTAAATCACATGCACTCCTGGTAATTTCGTTCAGACTTCACCGTCTAAGAATTTGAAATTAAAATTAATAAAAAAATGTATTGGCGTAACCATTTATATTATACTTTCTTAAACCATATGTACTCCTGGTAATTTCGTTCAAATTACACCGTCCAATATATTCAATTAAATATCATTAAAATTATACTTTCTTAAACCATATGTACTCCTGGTAATTTCGTTCAAATTACATCGTCCATTAATTAAATATCATTAAAAAAAAATTTGCCTGCGGCGCTAATTGTGATATTACTTGTATATATTTTTTTTATTGGCGTTTTTTTGAAACAAATTATATTATGTATATATTATATTATTATATGTCTCTTGATCCTCATAGGGATAAGGAATCTTGAATCTTAATCCTGGTTTGCAATTTCTCAATAATTACGTTATTTTCAGATATTTTACTGTTTTTAACATAGATTTTATGATATACATATGTATTAGTGAAGAAGGAAAAAAAATTCGCTTTCGGCGCTAATTTAGACATTTCAGATTGATTCAAAAATTTTATACGTGATTGTTCAAATTTGTAAAATATTATAATATTATGAACTTCACATCTGTTTATATTTTGTTTGATTTTATAGTGAGAATTAGTGTTAAAATAAGAAAACTTAGTAGTTAACATACAATTAGACGGAGCACGGAGGACTGAAGTAAATATCGTGGTAAATCCCGCTTTATGCACAACTGGCATAGATTTTATGGCGTTCATAAAAAAATGAAAATTTTTTCGCCTGCGGTCTATTTCTTTTATTTTTTTTCTCAAATTAGTACTTTTTTCATGATAAAATTTTAGAATGATTGTTTTCAGACTTTTTAAATTTTTTCCATGTTTTAAAATTGTGGAAAAATAAAAAAAATCGAAAAAGGGGAGGAGCGATTTTTCTCTCGTTGGTCCTGAAAGAAGGGGGAGGGGCCTAAAAATTACATTGGGGCCTCCATCGTGTTTAATACGCCACTGTGTACTGATAATGGTAGGTGATGAATGTTTGGGATATCTTAAAGTTAAATCTTTTGGTGTTTGCGTGTTTTGTTATGGTGGTAAAATATCGCGGAAGAAAGCGTCGAGGTCGAATGGTTTGAAAAAAATAAAGTTCAAAACCCAAAGACGGATCTTCTTCGCCTTCACCTTGTACTTCGTCGCGAAAAAATCATTTGTTCTGAAAAAAATTCTAACAACTATCAACGAATGATAAATGAGAACGAAAATTATGTTTATATTTTTATTTGACATTGAGAAAAATTTACATACTTTTAAGAATTTCAAAAACATCATTTTAAATATAAAGAAATTACTACATACAAAATTATAATCATTTTTTTGATAATAATTACTACACAAATTTTAGGACTATGGTAATAAATATAATTTAAGCTTAAGGGTTACGGGTAAATTCATAATATTAAAAATCGAATATAGATACAATAACGTAACAACTTCGTTATATTTTCCATCTTTTTAAAATAATATATTCGTATATTTAAAAAATATGGCGTGGAATGTGAATTAAATTTACATTTTAAAACTATACATTGACTCGCTAATCACAAAATATATTATACAAAGTGACTAATGAAGGCTTTGAGCAAACAAAACATAAAAATAATACATTCATTTAGCAAATATGACTTTTTTCTTAATCAATTTCAAATTACATCAATGCTTTTATTTCGAAATGAAACTGAATTTGAGCCGCAATCACAACCCATTCACGATTTATTCACAACTCTGTATTGTGGAAAAATAGAAAATTATTTGAACAATATTTCAAATTGAACAATACTTGAAAATAATTCAATTTCAACAGTTGATACATTGTTGAAAAAATACTGGCGACGAAAATAATATAATTGTAAGCGGTTTTTATGACATTAAGAATACCAGTAAAAAAACATTATTAAATATGTATATTTTTTTTAGAGAAAAAGCCTTTTAACTATCCAGTCATTAAAACACAACCAAGCCACTATCTACTATGCAATCAATCCTACAATATTTCAAAGACTTTCTAAAAATTCACAATGTAGTTGAAAAAATATATTGGTATGAAAATTAAAATGCATAGAATACTTTGGCGCAAATATATTATGAAGCGATAAAAATTATGCATATCTTTATAAATTACATTCAGTTGCAAAAAATATTTTTCCTGAAAAAGATTCGTCTAAATAGATTAAAACAAGAAAAAGTCAAAATAATCATTCTTTTAGGATCAGTAAGGGTTTATTTTAAAAATGAAAATATTCTGAAACGCAGTTAAATCACCCTTAATCTTATCAGTTTTCCAATATAATATTCACAAATAGCTCAGAAGAAAGCAGAATACAAAAAGAAATCCAGTAATGATATATTTAAATATATAATAATAAACCAGTATGTATTATAGGTATCACATATAAAAGGAATGGACGTCTTTTTTGGCATTAATATAAGAATATGACAGCTTAATCTAATGAATATATTTGTTTAATAGTGAGAATATTTTTTATCTATTTTTGCGACAAAGACAGGAAAAATTACTTTTATAAAATAATTTCACTATTAAAAATACAATTTATTTATAACTTGTCTTAAGTTTTAGAAAATGGCATATCTTGGATTTGAGAGTGAGATTTTTGTAATTTTCTTCCCTTACGTTTGTGTGAATGTACTTTTGTGGGTGCACACAATCATGAATGAAAGTGTTACTTTACAATTAATGACATAACTTAAACTAATCAGACAAATTTCCTTGCAAATATAGAACAAACACGCTTTTTACAAAATAAGGGCAGGAATGTTGATAGATAAAATTAAATTTGATTGGACGACTTTGTTTTTATTATTGCGTTAAACGAAAATGAAACGAATGCATTTATAGCACTCTACCCCGACACCTATGAACATTGAAAAGGGTGAACACACCCATTTTATAATTTTAGTATACAGTTCGTTAATTATATGGAAAACTATTATTACATAAATATGTATATGTATATATAGTTGGTGAATGAATTAATTATCGTTTATAAGTAATTAAAATTTAAATTATCTAAATATTTCAAATATCAAATTAAAATAATTTCTTAGTGTAAATTGATCAGTTTGAATGTATAAAAATCGAAAGTAGGCGATACCTGAAAATTTCAAATAATATATTGAAATTATAATAAACTGAAGTAGAAGAGTAGTGGAATGAAAATCTTAAAATTAATGTGACAGAAACTACCAATTTTGTACTAAATATTTTCCTACGATTCAAAATTATTGTTTATATGTGGATGGAAAAACAATTTCAGGGAATTTTAAGTATTACAACACTTCGAGTACACATCAAGCATTAGATCACAGTAAAAAATCACTAATTTATCAACACTTCAATTTAATCTCACTAACATTCATAAAATAGCTTCACAGTACTCAAAGTGTTTTCCCAATACAGTTTCAATAGACAAAAGGACGAAGGATTTTATGGACATTTTATGTTAAATCTATATTTATGACAAAAATTGAAAGGAAAAAAAATGATAAATTGTGAGACATTGGAATTTTATTTACACAAGTATAAGGCATTTGAAAAATATCAAATTGCAATACACCACTAGTAAAAGAAAAGGTGTAGATATTCAAACTCACCATAATTTATCAAATTTTACTCATAAATTTCTTGATTGCTTCTTTTGTACTAGTAGTGTAAGTAATAAGAATTGTTCCAACTGCCAAATATTGTAATGTTTATAATTCAATGGATAAAATTAATAAATCAGTATTTTTTAATAAGAAAATTAATTATTACTAATTAAAATGTGTGCGCTTTAATACAATTAAGATTTAGATAATAAGTAATAAACAAATTTGATTTATTTTCAAATCAAAGAATTTTTATCAATTTGATTATTTTAAAAGAATAACAAAATGTATGAATCAAGAATAAAAGCACATTAACTTAGTTAACAATTTAAAATATCACTAAAGTTTGACTTCAGCGAATTGATTGAAATTGGTAAAATATATCGATCAAACAAAAAAATCACAGTTTTACAAATAATTAACAATGCACATATCAATTAACATGCCATATTTTCATATAAAGAATATAGTAATATTTCAAGACCAGATGAATTATATTTACAATTTTATTATGATATAATAAAACAACTAAAATACAGTAATATGAAAAAATTAATTCATATTTAACAAAAAAATAATATACAATTTTTACATAATTCTTGAAAATTTACAAAATCACTCCATCAAAATAAAATAAACTATTTACACGACAAAGAAACACAAAATTGCACTCATTAATACTGTAATAACACATTCAATAAATAGAAACATTCAAATCAGTAAAAATATGAATGATAAGTAGAATTAATGGAATTAATTAATTTTAATAAAATAGCATTAAATTAATTCATATAAAAGCTGCAAAATTTTACATATTAAGTACACTGTACTTTCGAAAGGCAAGCATTACTTCATAGCCCCGCTATAATTTTTTTCAAATAAATACATATTTTATATATTTATTATATACAAATACACTGAGATTTAAAATGTATTGTAATATATCTAAAGTTGCAAAAGAGAAAAGTGAAATTCAATTAACAGCTGCCGATAAGTACTAAATATTGTTTACACATAAAATTATCAAATTAACCAACTAAAATAAATTGATATGTTTCACAAAATAACATCTCGTTTGATATATCACACAAATAAAAGACTGCAAGAACGTAATTATTTAAAAATCCTTCAAAGATGTTTTCGATCTCAATAACTTCAAATAATAAATAATTGAACTAACATCAGTCACCGTCAATTTAAAAGCAACACATTTATTAAAATTCATATATTGCTTCTGTCTTTTCTTATAAATATTTTGGAAAATATTATTTATATTGGTGCCGGGAAAAGTTCATAAGTAGTGTTAAACAGCACTACAATTGTCTAATAAAAAAGCCAAAATACAAAACAATGGCATGGTATCCTTATTTGACAGGTAGACATATGAATAGAGATACATTTTTATTTATTTCTCGAACTGGTACGCATCCCTGTCGAATTTATACTATCTCCCCTGCTTCGTGATCGATGTAAAGTAGATAAACCTTCACCTGAAAAAAATTGACGTGTATCAATCAGCATGAAGCTATAAATCTTATATTGAATTAGTGAAAGTTCCGAACCTCGACTTGTAGCCCGTTTCATCCCTGAATCACCACCAACACTCGCAGATGATGGTCGATGTTGTCTTAATGCTCTGCCTCGTCTGTCTTGTGCTAATTTATCTGGACGTACAAAGAGTCCGTGCCTAGGTTTACAGGTGAAATAACGCTCTCCTTGTACAGTTCCATCATTTTTACCTATTACAAGAAAAAATTACATAAAAATACATTATATTAAAAAAATATATCAACATATTACATATCTATAAGTTAAAAATATACCAGTTGGAGTATCAAGTTCTACTCCCACCCACACTCCAGAAGCGAAATGTGCAGGACCAATGTACGCAACAACACCTGTGCTGCTAGTCAATCTAATATGTACGCTTTCACCTATTGTTACCCAATCCGGTAAAACTTGTTCAGAACGTGATAAGTCTGTACGTGATACACTCAAATCAGAGTCATCTGAATATATTTAAAAATTCATAATTTAAACATCAAATACAATTATATAATTTTTTTTTAAATAAAAATGCAATAAATTAGTACCTTCAATGAGTTTTTCTGATGATGAAAAATCAATATCGCTATTTATATTTAGTTGATCCAGTTTCAATGATTTACTATCACCAGATCTAGGTCGAGCAGATGGAAATGATGCTCTATTGTTACCACTCAAGCATTTTGTTCCAGAATTTGTCTTTCGTCTGCGTACAACCTGAAAAATATTAATAAATTAGGATATATTACTATAATACAGGTTTATTATCAATCAATAAAATCAATATAATCTCAATAATACCTTTCCCGGAGGTAATTGTGTTTTTACCACAGAAGTGCCTTCATATGGTGAATCATAATCCCCAGCTGAACCTACAGAGGATACATCATTACTTTTCAACTCTGATTGCGTATCAGGATTAGACTGGTCGGAAGCGACAGCATCTTCCTCGTCATTCATAATTTGTCCGTTTGACAAATTATTACTGTGATCATTAGTGGTAGATCCACTGACACTTTTGCTGAGACTAGCATTCACTTGATTTTGAATGGGCAAACATCCAAGAGGATCAACCCAAGTTTTTGATTTTTGATCATTTCCTGATATATTTGTGTTTTCTGAATTTTTCTTCGATTCTGATTCCTGTATATTAGTAGTTGAAAATGATTTAGAATCAGATAAATCTTCATCTTCGAAGTCTTTCAAAAATGGATTGACTCTAACTCCAGGTGTTACTGGTGTTTTCTTAATTACATTTGATGAGAAAGAATCGTTTAAATCATTCTTCAAATTTCTTTCATTTTTCAAATCTGCAATTTCATTTTTCAATCCAAAAGAAGATCCTCTTGATTTTGAATAATGTTGTTCGTTATTTGAATGAGAATGTGGATATCGTGATTCAAAATCAGGTGTATCATCAACACTCATACTCCTTATTGACAATGTGTCATCACTAGTCAAATTTGTGGACGATACTGCTTGTGAACCTAAAAAAAATAAAAAAGTTAATAAAAGTAATCAAACTACAAATGGCAAACAAAATGGTTATTACCATAGCCACTAGATGAAATGGACGGTGAATTTTTAGGCAAACATCTTTCGTTTGCAAAATCGTGTAATGAATCTAAAGTTCTTGATGCTGTCAGAGAGCCTCTTGCAATACCTCGAGTTTTCATTTTAGGCTAAAAATAATGTTTTTATGAATTAATGTGCAAATATTTATGGAAAAAAATATGAATTAAATATATATTTGTGGTATACTTGAGTGTTTTCGTTTTCAGGATCCGAATGAGAATCTTCTTTATCGGCCAGATTATTGTTGCTACGGCGTTCACGTCCATTGCTGCTGACACCACCAGGTTCTTCATGTAGTGTTGTCATACGCAAGCCTAGTTTTCCACTAGCAGGAGATGCTAGAATATTGTAATAATAGATTAATACGTATAAATGGAAAATGTATGCAGATAATTCACAGACAAAATAAAAGTTAAGTCAATAACCAAATCAAAAAATTTAATATTTGTGTTAAATAAGTCACATACACTTATTTGGTTGCTGCATTCTCAACGAATTCAGATTCAAGTTGAGATTCAAAAATGTTGGCCTGGCTGCATGTTAAATAAAAAGTAAGGTTTTAATTTAAATCCCCGGAAGATTTAAAGAAAATTTACAGGCTACCTTCTAAGAAATAAATTGCAATTAAGCTTTACTCATTATATATTTATAATATTGCGTCATTAAGCAAAAGGCTAAAAAGCCGCTTCTTAGAAAATAGCCAAAAAACTAAATGCGCTATATTTAAAAGAGTTTAAATTAATTTTATATACTGTGCATTTGGGTTAAATATATTTTGATAAAATTAAAAATTTTAATACTCTGTTTACAAATATATATCAAATATAACAATATAGCGCATTTTTTCCAATTGAGAGCATCATTAAGTGAGCACCTGTAAATTCTGAAAATCATCTGAGCATGACTGATTTTTTTTTCATTTTAAGTTTAAAGTCATAGAGGATGCATGGGGCATCTTTCAATTTAACAAATACAGGCCATGCATAATTACTAGAGAATGTGAACATTCCTGATCATTTTTTATTGCCAATTGTGTAGATTACATTCAATAGTCTCTACAAATTAATCACAATTATGTTAATACCATAATTGTAAATTCAAAGCTACCAGCATGCATGACCTTAATTATTAATATTTTCACCTAATCGTATCATACAAAGAATGAAGCATCACATTCACATGATAAACAACACTTCAATAAACTCTGTGACTTTAAACACTTTGCGGCGACATTTTAAAGTACACAAAATTAAATTGCCGCGAATGATTAATTCACATTTTCATAAAGTTCATATAAGTTTTATCATATATTGGAGAAAAATGCATATAACAAATATATTATTACAAAACATGTACTATTCTCGGTAATCGATATAGAAACATTGTTTATATAAAATCAACAAAAAAATTACCTCAATCCGACACAAAACAAATGGCAAAAACAACACTTAATCTTCAATATAATAACATCCTAATTTTAACGACAGGTGTGAGATGCTGCAGCAAATGGCGTGAAACTACAAATAAGAATATGCACAAGCTAGGTTGCTCTAGATCAGTAATAAATGAAAGGAAATTTTTCGACATTCATGCATGGTATTGATTTTTGCAAAATAAAGAATTTTCACTAATGAGCCTTAATCACAGATGTAATTATTATAAAAGTATGTTATCTAAATATTATAATCGAATTTCGGTTTTGTATAATATATATTTTTGTAGAAATGTAAATACATCTTTGATAAATAACTGCCATCTGTGATAGAGCTAGGCAGCGCATTTTTGATATTTGATTTGAACAAACTGCCCATTTATCATACAATTTATGTTTTTAACGATTCAAATCACAGATAATATTTATTTATATCGCAATCAACATAGATGGCATTAAAATTTTCTATTATCGATATCTCTCATATTGACATAATAATGCAGAACTAGTTCTTTTAGATCTCCATTGTTTTACCTGAGAGAATGGAGCCTGAAGGTTGCATAAATAAAATATATAAAACACAAATTAGTAAAGCAGGGATAAGAAATATAAATGAAGATTGGTGAACTATCATTTATCGTTTACGGTCCACAGTCAGAATTGTCAAATAATAAATAACTTTTATATCCGGTGTATAAGTGATGATGTGCATCATTAAAAGTAAATTAGGCTGCTGCGAAATGTGGAACATGATATAGGGGAGGAAATAAATATTGGGATTGAGGTGTTTGAATCATACTAAAAAAATGTATTCACTGTGGATTGATGTTAAAACTACAACGAAGCATAAAGCAGCTGACAATACAACAAAATCTCTTAGAACGGTCACACAACCATCATGAATTAAGATTGCACAAGCATGAAAGCTTGATGAAAATAGATACTGTTCACCGGGTGGAAATAAACTGCTTCTGAAGATAAAATATAATACTTGATTCTGATACACATTTGCCAATTAAATTTTTTTAAACTAATCTGATATTTTAAGTGACTATGAACATAGAAATTAACAGTAATCAAAAAAGGCACTGGAACTCCTAAAAATCTATGTTTATCATAAATTATATCATTTTAAGATCTAAACTAGTTTTAAACAACAAATTTGATTTACTTTGAAAATTCTAATAAATCTAGTTTGTCCATATGGCCTTCTTTAATTCCACAATAATTGTGAAATGGAAAATAACTCTGAGAATTTCAAGCAAATAATATAAACAATTTTCTTTTTACCTAATCCAAATGGTTTGGAGATAGAAATATCACTATCACCACCGTATGAATGTCTTCCTCTCAATCCAGACACACTTCTGCACGTTGATGATAAAAGTTCTTTATTCAAATCACTGACACTCTCAGATCGTCCAACGCCAATAAGAGATTCGAGTGAGGTATCCAAGCGCATCAACTGAAAAGAATTCATAATGAAGATATATAGGATTTGCAGTCATGACAAATTAAGACAAACGCAAATTAAATATCAAGCAAAACCATGCGATAAAAAGGGGTATACTGTTATATGGACAAATACGTAAATAAAAATGACTATCCGCATTCCATATATATTGTGAATTTTCACAATTTCTTAAAGAAAATACCAATATTTATTACTAAACAAAAAGTTCCCAATAAAAACATTCATATAAAAATGATTTTTTTTTTCAAATAAAATGAATAGAAAATTGTAATTTTCTACATATGTATATTTTTTGTATCCACTAAATCAAATTTCATCAACCTTTTTACTTTTC
Source organism: Hydropsyche tenuis (assembly GCA_009617725.1). Lineage (NCBI taxonomy): Eukaryota > Metazoa > Arthropoda > Insecta > Trichoptera > Hydropsychidae > Hydropsyche > Hydropsyche tenuis. The sequence goes on along the minus strand of VTON01000011.1, from coordinate 220,988 downwards.
ATCGACTTATTAAAAACATAAAACAAAATATTTGACATTGTATACAATATTTAATTAACTTGTAAATATGCATGTCCATACTACCATTATACACAACCATATCACAATAATATAAATACATAAATTATATTGTATTATATAATATACAATGTGAAAATAAAATGAATTTACATTAAAATATAAACTGTCATGTGAACAAATACTCACACCACCATTTTTATTGGCCGTTTCCAAGGCCTGCAAGTTGACAATTAAGTTATAAATAAAACAAAATCATAGAATTTTGCATAAAAATAATTAACAATGTTAGCAAAATATTCCGATGCACAAAGATAAGGCTACATATTATAAAAGTTCTTATACTTTCCGTTACCTGTGAGAAATTAGGAACAGAAGCAGTTTTTCGCATTGTGATTTGATGACCTTGCGCCTGTTGTAATTCTTTAACTGCAACACTTTGACGTAACCTATCTAGTGTCAAAATACTTTCAACAGCACTGACACCACGGGTGTATTTTTCTAAAAATTTCAAGAAAATTATTAGTATTCAACTAAGTTCTTTTTTTTTACATATCCACATCACAAAAATTGTGCAAACCTATGTAAGTTTCCCCATCGACTGTACTAGATTCTTCTCCACTAGCAGCAATTTGAGCTAAACTTTCCCTATCTTCAAGTTCCTCTGATGCTTTCGGTATGTTTGAAACAACTTCATAAGTTACTCCTGACTGAGTAAGTGTATCAGATCTTTTGAAAATGGAGACAATTGAAGTAAATGTAAATAAAGTAATAAATGATAGCAAAAAACACACTTAAAAAAAATCGTTACCTCACAATACGTTTTCTTATTCGCTCTGTTAAACTTTGTTTTTTATAAATATTTAAGCCTAGCCGTTTCCGAAGAACTAATTCCATCGGTGCTGGATGTGATAATCTTACAGTCACTTTTAAAATCAAATAGACGCGTTCGTTTGCTAAAACATTAAAAGTGTAATATATATTTTTTTAAAACAATTCTTGGTTTAGAAACAAAAAAAAATCACATACCTTCAGTAATTTTATTCAAGTGTTGACTATCGTGTATGGAAGAATCCCAGCTAGCAATAGCACATATATCTTTTTCTTGGTGATGCATTATATGTAAATCATAAAACCGATTACCATGTTCCTTGGGCAAAATAGAATTATGGCCAGCGACAGCCACTTCTTCTCCACTAGGATGTGTCGACATATCATCAGCTGAATAGTAAAATAAAAGATTAGTCAAAAAAAGAAAGAAAAATTTTATTAAATTAATTATAATACATTAAGTATAATGAAAAAAATTACCATTAAGGTCAAGGAATAGAACGGGTATATGTTGTTCCATTCCAGCAGGCGGATTCCATGCAGCAGGAGCACCTGGGATCGGACTACCTGGATTAGGCACCATTACCTAGTAAAATAAATAAAGTATATTATGAGATAAATAATGAAACTCTACATTTGACATAAAAATGGATTTTCAAATGATAAAAAATAAATAATAACCGCATTTCTCTCCTCTGTTAAAGAAACCCATTGGTCTACTAAAGATTGCTCTCTTTCCACATCTCTTTCACTTTTATCAGCCTTATTTATTATTCGTTGTATTTGCGAATCCAGATACTGGCGCCGTCTAGACAAAGCATCACTCCACTTTTCTCTCAAAATTGCGAGATCTTCTTCTTGATAAGAATCCAATGGTTTTTGTAAAGGGGACCTTTCAGAAATTAATGACCAATTAGTAATGAAAGTAAAGTAAAATTATGATAAAATATCAAAAACATGTTGAATCAATATACCTGACATTAACGCTGCCGACTTCTATACTGACAATATGTTGACATATAATAGGGAGAGTTCCAGAATTATGAACAGGCCGTACTCGAACTTGTAATCTTCTTTGCTGCCCTTGTCGTAATTGATAAACTCCTCCAGTTGCAGTATTCGGTTTTTGTAAAACCTAATGAAAGAGTAAAGTTGATATACTTTATATTATTTTGTCATAAAATCAATAAATTTTGAAATTGAATATACTTCGACGGGTGCATATTCTCCTTGTTCATTCAACTCATGGATTTCAACCCATAGTTGTATTTTACGCGTCAGTTCAGCCCATCTGTCAGCAAGTCCTCGAGCTTTAGCTAGTTGCCTTTGTTCAACTTCCCAACCAGGTCGCGATCGACTAAATCCTGCTGATCTATGACCCCAAACTTCTATTGAAAGAGCTCCTTCTAAACATTTAAAAAGAAAAATATTCAAATTAAGACGAAAAAAAAAGATGAAAAATATATAAAATACTTAAAAATACAAACCTGAACAGTGTTCGAGAAATTCTTCTGTTACAGGAACTGTAAAATCTTTTTCATGTTCAAATTTGAATGTTAAATGTTGAGCGTGTCGTGGTGAAATAGGAGCAGGTGGAGCATCAGCACTTACAATAGGAGGAACAACTATTGGATCGGGGAAACCCCAAAAGGAATATTGACAAAAAACAAAGTGAGACAAGGATGGTGGCAAACCAGATGCTTGTTTGATAGAAACACGACACACAATCTAAAAATTAAAAAAAAATTGTAAATTTCACTGAAAATTCACTGTAAAATTCCCGATTTTCTATTTGTATAAAGAATACCTGTTGTGTGCTAGAATCGGGGGGCTCATCATCATATCTAGAGTCTCGAGAACTATCGGAAGCAGCTTCACATATTCGATCTTGTGGGAACGTTCCGGCAATTCTGCTTAATTCGACCTGAAAATTTATCGATAACCAAATAATTTCAAAACTCAAAAATATTTATTTACACAAGTAAAAAATATATATATATATATATATTACCTGAAGTCTTCCAGCTACTTCACCTTGCTGGCTAATAATTGGAGTATGATAATCAAGTTTCACATCATGGAATAAAGCCTCAAGAAAAATATTAGCTACACCAATTAAATTATGATTTTCTTGAGATTCATAAAACGGATCTAACACTTTGTTTGCTGGCAACTTATCCTGATAATTATTTTTTTCATTATAAACCAAAAATTGTGTATTTATGACAGAAGAGAATAAATTTGACAAAACTTACCAAATCATTTGACTGGGGATTAATTATTGGTGATGGTGAATCTTGTTGATGTCTAAATTCTTCATACATATCACGCATATCAACAATTTTATTTTCTAATTTTTCCATAGACCAAACTTGACCTCCTTGACCTTGACGACGTACAAGGATGGCAGGTTCTGACACAAATGCTCCACGCTGTTTAACATTAATTTTATGTTCACATTATTTATTATTTAACCAATAAAAGAAAAACAGATAAAATTAATTATATTACTTTTCTATTTGGACTTAAATTCGCTGGTGGAATTTGAAGAGTGACACTGAATTTAGTATTTCTATTCATTTCTTCAGCTAAAACATTTGCTTCGTGTACTAAAGCATTAGCTTTTATGATATCAGCTTTCAGCTGCCCTAAAGATCTTTTGAAAGTCTCATCTCTTTCAGCTGCCCATTTTTCCATCCTCATTTGAGTTGTGGGTGTACAAGGTGTTATTTTGCCTATATCAAAAATAATAATTAAGATATTTTATATTTAGAAGCATAAAAAATTACATTGAATATGTACCTAATTTCAATGGATCGTATGGTGCATAAGGAGCGTATGGTGTGGATGGAGACAGTATATTTCTTAATTGCTGGAATTGTCTTTCATATTCTTGACGTTGTTTCTCTAGAGCAACTGAAAACGAAAGAATGAAATTTTCTAAATATTTCCAAATAAATTACTTAGACAGTTTAATTGATTACGAATCACAAAATATACAGCTACGATTAATTAAACACATTTAAATGCTGACATGATATAATAGGATAATAGTTATGCGATATAAACCTTGTTTGTCTTCTTCATGTTGTTTTTCTAATCGAGATATAGCAGTTTGTATTGGATCGTTACTAAGTTCGTTCAACATAATTTCATCTCTAGCAAAATTGTAATCAATTTGCTGTGCTGGAGTTTGGGGTTCTGAAGTTGCAGCTGTAACAAAAATATAGAAATTTTGAAAATCAATATTATTTTTTATTGTAACACCATGGTTTCGATTACTTACACACAGGCTTGGGACAATTAACCCTGAAGAAATGATGATTGCCCCATAATATCCTATCTCCGTGTTCAAGAGGAGTCCTTTCAGTAACTTGAGAGCCATTAACATAACACCGAGCACCATGAAAGGGTTCTATAACTAAACCACCATCTTCAATAAAAACAAGACAATGTTCGGGTTGGATTCCCAATCCAGAAAGTTGGATGTCAGCTTGTGAAGTGAGATCACTACGAGCTCCGACTAAGGTACGATCCTATTTGGATATTAGTAAATTATAAAAAGTTTAGTATAAAAAAAATGTTAAATATCGAATAAATACTAAAAATTCAACAATACCTTAAGATAATATACAAGTAATTCATTCAATGATGGATCAGCATTTAAATTAACCAAATAATATTTGCTTTTTTCCACTTTAATACCACTGGCTTGAACACTTATACCCATTTTTTCTAACGCTTGTTGTCGTTCACTTTGTACTCGTTCTAGAAATAAAAAAATATTAAATCAAATTATCAGATAAATAAAGAGCATGATGGTTCATGAAAATTTTAGATACCTGATTTTACAAGTTTTTCCTCCCATGTTTGAGACATTTCCTTCATTAAATTTTCACTTTGTGCGAGTTTTTCATGAATATCAACTCTCTTATCCAGATCATCACCGATGGGAGAACCCTGATATAAATTAAATTTTATAAATTAACTGAAATGGAATAGAAAAAATATATTGTAATTAAATTGACAATAATTACAGTTGCATATTTTAACATTTCTTTCAAAGCCTCGACTTCTTGTCTAAGTTCTCGTATTATTCTAGCATTAGGATCTTCATTGACCACTGCATGATTAACAATTCTTTTGGCTCTATCAGCGTATCTAAGTGTTGATAAAGTCTCTTCATAATTATCTGCTGCTGGTGATATTGTAGCAACCTAAATAAAATATCAAATACAAAAATAACTTTAAAAATCTGATAAAAATATTTTTTGTTAAATTGGATGCATTATTTATTATTTATTTCTAATATAAAAAGAACAATTAACTCGAGCAAAATACTAAACTTCAACTAGTTTAATTATAAATTTAACCAAAACAATAAATAACATACCATTACAGTTTTACTATTTCCACCTAAATTATCTTTGAGAAGCCATGTAAGTACTGAATCCCGATAAGGAACAAATCTATCTTTGTTCTTTGCTATTCCTGAAGATTGATCGGCTAATTTAGATATAACTAAACCGAGAGTAGTTAGGGACCTAAAAATACAGTGATCAAATATAAATATCAGAAAAGTCTAAGACTAAACTATGTAAAAAAAACTATCAAATATTACGAGAAAAGTCTTGCATAAGAAAAATCGAACATACTTATTAATATTAGAGCCTTCTTTTAGGCGATCACCAACAGCTCCAGTTTTTACTGCTCTTTCTGAACCAGCTAAATCCACTAGAGACATTCTAGAAACTTTTTCTCCACTAACTCCAGATTTAGTATCTGTTAGGGTTTGTGTTAAAACAACCGAAAATACTGCATGTGATCTCGAAGATTCACTATTCATGTTAGTCGCCGCAACAGTCCGAGATTTATTGCCTTCTGCCATCAAGTTATCAATATCCTAAAATTAAAAAAAATATAAGTACATAAAACATAACGATTTCGTTAAATTATTTTGTATATATAAAAATCTAATTCAATCGATTGACACAATTGAAATAGACGCAGTGCACAACATTCGACTAGTCCACACACACATATGCCCACACCCGAGACAAAAACGCGAAGTTAGTTTTCAGTTTGAAGCGTGTAATAGTTAAGTTTGAAGCAAGAGTGGAAAAGTTTTTCCACAAAAGGCGGCTCTGCCAAAGGCCTTCTTTCGCTAATTGAAACTTTAATAGGCACGCTGAAAACAATGGAAAATTAAATTTGCACGAGAGAAGAGGTCAACAACTGTCGGCCACGGTTTATTTTCGACCAATCCCTTGACGATTGCGAAGCGCGATTCTTCAGGGAACAACAACCGACGCACACACACACTTCATACGTAACAGGAAAACGTGCTGAGCACTCACTTGGAAGGACATGACCGCGAGCCTGGACAATCCGTCGACGTAGGGTCCCAGCACGACGTGCTCGCGGACCTTCAAAGATTGCTTGTTCGTCCTGGGGTCGAGGAGGTCGTGCACCTTCTCGTTGTATATTTCCATATAAGACACTTCCACCTTGTATGTCAATTCTGGTGTTTGGCGATGGGCGATTTCTCCGAAGAGGGCGTCGCAGAGTCTCGGGATGACGCCTTTGCAGTCCTGCGCGCCCATCATGGTGTATGATTTGCCAGATCCTGAAAGTAACGAATGTTTGTATTGTTTGTGTTTGGTATAATTTGATACGGTGTCGACGAGTCGATTGCCGAAAATGTCGTATGTATGATATATAAAAATCGTATCGTATCAAATGTCCCGGACGGTTATTTATCGACGGAAATTTCGACATATTTTATTTACGGAATAAAGTATAAGTGAGATAAGTTTCCTATAAAAGTAAAGTAGCCGTACGCTTTTTTATAGTAACAATCAATTGATATTGCGCCGGGTAATGAAAATGGTTAGTAGACCGAAATCTTTTATATGTTTCCCTTGGGTATTGGTTTTGCAGCATATAATGCGTATATGTATAATAATATATTTTTCAAACGAAACTCACATAATATATGCACAGCGAAAATTGGTATATACTATAATATGGACAACATGTGAAAACCGGCATTTTTTCACTCAACACTTTTTCAAACCGGCTTCAATTTACTACTGTAAACAAAACCGTTAATAAATACAAAAGCGATTTCTCGAAGCTGTAATGAAACGGAGTATTTTAAAAATGTGAACATTTGCGTCGGTTTTTCACCCGAAGCTTACAGCTGAACGTTTCGCGGGCAGTTTTGAATAATTTTCAGCAACTTTTTTCCGCGCTTAAGTCCGACACGAAAAAAAACATACACACAATGCGTCGAGTAATACACACGCAAAATAATTCATTGGCGTAATCTCGTTACAAGTAACGAGGCTGTATAATAACGTGTTTTGGCAGCGGCCCGTTGAAAGCCAGGCACTTAGAAAATCCAATTTCATCCCGCGAACCGTGCACAAAATATTCGTGTCGGATAATTTCTCACCAAAAACGCTTTTAATAGCGTAGAAAATTTCTTAAAAAACACATTTCATACCCGCCCGAGTGAGTTTCCTTCCGACCGCATATTTCACATCCTCGTATGCACGGAAACGAACGGAACGAGTCGCTGAAACATCGCAACGTTTCCGCCAAAAAAATACCCGATACGAATGAAATATTCAAACGATGAAAAATTAAAGTATTAATACTGTTAAAACGGCCGCGCTCCCGGCGAACGAATAAAACGCACGAATATCGAGTGTATAAATTCGGGAAATGTTATACATAAATTGGACGATAAAGCGCCGCACGGTGGAAAACTCGCCGGCGAAGAAAACCCGTAAGCAGGTGAATATGAATTTTTCAGGTAGTTTTCCCGCAGGAGGAACAGCGCCGGTCATAAGCTTTATGGGCGATCCTGAACGAAAGCGGAATACGTGCTGAAAAGGTACAAACGGCAATAACGTCGAAGAAATCCGGCGCAATAAAGAGAGACGGTCATTCCGACAAATACATATTATTTTCAGGCTGCTTAAAATGGTCAAGCGAGAGGAATGGCGGATATGTCGGCGACACATGGTGACGATATCATTAATCAAGGTGCAATGAAATGTCGCTTTCGTGTCAAATTTATATTGAACGAAAATTAAATCTATTACATTTTAAATCGATTCATCTCGTTTGTAAATTTGTGAAAGTATAACGATCGAAAAACTTTTGATAAAAGTTAACTGATCAAAGCGAATAAAAAAGTAGAATAAAACTCAGATGATTAAACGAAGCTTTTCGTTGGAATTCACAAACGGAAAGCATTAAGCATAAATTCTGAATAAGGGTGATTATTGTCTCTATAAATTCAAGCGAGTCTTCCTAAATTTCGCGCGAAAGGGGATAAGAACGCAGCGAAAAGAGTAACGCTAGATTACGCGATCTCAAAAAATGTAATCAATTAAACTGGCAAAAATTCCAAAATTGCACCCGAAAATAATCAAGAATAATGGAAACGAACGCAAAAAAAACCGCCAACTCAACGCAGGAACAAACCGTAAAATTGTTTCGAAACGAACGTATAACTGTACGAAAGGATGCTGCGTGAATTATACGCAAAAGCGGCGACTTCAATTTCGCATAAAACGGAAAATAAATAAATAATAACACTTTCGGGAATGCTTACGTTAAACGCAAGATTTACGTTATGGTTACTGAAAACAATCTGTCTCGTGAGACCGGAGCGATATTGTTATACCGACAGTAAAATATTATTTTTATGAATTACAATATTACACGTACAATTTGACCACGGGCCAAATTGTACGTGCAATATTGCCGGGACCGAACAAATCGAACAAATATGTCGTTCGGGCCCTTGAGGTCGCAATAAGCGTCCAACGAGGCCCAAATTAAATCTACCGTCAAACGGTCGATATATTTCAGTTGCTGAAATAAACATTTCGACTTTTGTCCGTCGACAAAAAAGTGTTTTCCGGGCCGGTGGGTCATAATGATTAACTATCGTGCGAGTACGCATCTTTCCAAATTACGCGAGTTCGAAAAATTTAAATTGAAATAAATGAAGCGAAAAACGTAACGTGTTCAATTACGAGCGAAAATACGAAAAACTCTTGGAAAATTATTCCCAAAACAATTTCCAACGGTGTGCGTACATATTTTCAAATTTCACCGACGAAAAACTCATCGCTCTGAAAGGAAATTGAAATTTCAACTTCGAATTTCGCCCGCACACCAACAACCTCACTTTGTAATGTGTGATATATAAATTTTATATGGTAGAATGAGAAAATACGACACTTTTATTGCCCGAGTACGTTTTTTTTGTGCTCTTCTGCGGAGCCCGTGGAAAGCGAAAGCTTTTCCGTTGTATAGAAATTTACATAATTTTTGTATGCGCACATTCTATTTTCTCTGGGGAATGCGAGAACAAAACAAAATAAAGACTTTTCGGTATCAACAGTTTGCAAGGAGAATTTAATTAAAGGACGAAAGCGGACAAAGCGGGGGACAGACAGATCGCGCAATACGAAATTCAATATAGAACGTAAAATCGATTACGTAGACCAAATGCGCTGGAACTGCACTTCAGTGAAGACTAAACGCGGTTAAGTCTCGTATCTCGATTGTTAAAATGAAAAAAAAAAATAGCATAAGCGACCCTTTGTGAGACAACCGTACTTAAACGATATTGAGGAACGTCCTTTCTGCCCTATTTTTCCAACAAACACGTACCGAACTATTATATATGCGAGGTCGATCAATATCAATTTGGGCATGAAATAGACGTAAGTTCGACATTCGCAAAAGTGACACTATTTAAATGACCGTGACCTTTAATGTAGTCCTATAACTATTCAAGACCTAAACAAACTTGATCAGATTCGTGGTAGGTTTTCAACTTCAACCTCCAGGGTGAAATCATTCATATTTATTAGTGGAAGTATTTCGTTTGCAAATTGGTCAAAATAAGCAAGCACAGAACATTATCGTTACGACACATGTTAACGTGAACGAAACTTCGCAGTGCAAATGGTTAGATGCAAATTATATTATATTTAATCATAGTAATTGCTATCGAAATCCAAGTTGCGAAACATGTTATGATTATAAGATGCAATTCGATCGCTTTATTTTTGCAACAGATAGCATATTCGCACGTGAATAAAATGAAAAAAACCTTCGTCGAATGTGGGATATCGCTACAGAATTCATCGGACGTACGCAGTGCGTCCCTCTAGGGCCGTTTTATGCATGAGCTTCGTACAAAAATATTTATATGAACTGTACCAAAGGTGATTTTGTGTAGTAACAATAAAACATAAACTTGAAAAGTATATTCATTCAAAAATAACATGTAGATATGAATTTGTAAACGTAAAGCTATTTTTTCATAATAGTTGAAACCTGTCACGTGTCCTATTAATTTTCGTCTGAATAAAAAGAATCTAACGACAGAACCAGCTACTGTGCTTGCAAAAATGTACGTCTGCTTTTGACATTTTGTATTTCCACTTACTTAAAAATATCATGAAATCGACTGTCACAACTGTATCAATTCTATAAGTTAAACCCAATTGAGAATCCTTTTTTCAAATAAATGTATCTATATTTGAACTAAGTCGAACATGAAATAAGTCACCTCATATACTTTTATTTAATACATATTGTATAATATTATACATGAATCATTGAAACGTTAGTTGGTTATAAACACAAAAGATAAAATATCGAAATAAAAGATAAAAATGCACGTGATCGAGATGACGGGGGGAAATTCAATAGAAAACTTGAAAATCCTATCATAAATCTCTGCAACAAGCAAATGCGCATCTGTCATAAAGATCGATAGCAACGAATCGTGTTTCGTTTGTAGAACGGCGAATATGTAAAATATACATGTCACCGTTCTATCCGTAAAACATATCCAAATTTAGTATGCCTGCGTGAATATTTCGCAAAAGTAAAACAAGAAAAACATACGCAGACTACTGAAATAAACAAAATCATCTGGAACGAGCGCGGAAAAGGAATAATATACACACTTTCTAAAACGAAAATTTACAGTAAAACTCGCACAACCTTCAGGAATACGGAAAGCGATAACATCTATATTTATTTCGTACCACTTTCACTACAGCGGACTCGGAAAATCGACCATCTCAAATCGCTATCACACTTCGCGAACGCGTCAAAGAAAATTTTCGAAAAAGATCGGCAGAAACGGACGCAAATAGACATAATTTCATCCACAAGCGAACCCACACACACACCCGAACAATTTACTCAACACGAAAACCTACTACGAACGAAAAAGAGAGATCAATCAATCACGAGGCTGTCGGGCCGCCGTGAAAATTCACCAAAACAACCCTCACACACGCTCGGGGCACACTCCTCATAATGTAATCACCGATGGCGTAAATATTTATGAAACAATCACAAACCTCGGCTAAGGTGTGCGCCGTTTAAACAGACCGACGAAAACAATCGATCATTTAACGAGAAAATCGGAAAACGGCTGAACGGAAGACCGCATAATGTTCTCTGCGAAATACGTTATACGAAATTTTAAAATATTCCATCGATATTCATGTATTTTATATGAATAAAAAAAACATCGTATGATTATTAAAAGTATTATGAAAACCGAGTTATTCTGAACAGATGTGCTTTCCCATCAAAATATAAATGATAACAGAAAATGTGTTTGTGTTGTTTGATAGTTGAAGCGTTTTTAATGCCTCTCGACCGTCATTTGCATATCCGACTTCATACGCCTAAAATTAAAAAAATGATGGAACAAATCCCTTCCTCAACGTCACGAAGATTAAGTCTTCACCATCGAAATCACCAGGAATTAGCGCGATTAACGAAGCGATGGCGTCAAACCGCATACCGTCAAACGCGAAATGTACATTAAAAATTCATCGAGTCCTTTCGCGAACGAAATCCGCCAAAGAGACGACACACGACGGCAACGCGATTACGCCGCACTGAGTAGGGTCTGTTACGCAAAAACGCGGATTTGCAAATGTCCATTAGCACCGGGCTCCCGGAATATTCTCATGAAAGTCGAAAAATTCCGTGAATATTAAAAAACGTATTCAGCACTTCGGCGGTGGGACCTAAGACCGTTCGACAAGAGACGGTGTTTCAGGAGTCGACCCCTAGAGAGTTACCTTTCCTTACGTAGCGTAATAGGAAAAACGTGCAAACTTTTGATGATATCGGAAAGGTCTCGATCTATTATACATACGACGATGAAGATTTAAAGTTGTGTCCGTCTTCGGGTCACGGTGTTGACGACCGCTAAGTATGGTGGTGCGTTTGAATAATTCAATGTGAATGAATAAATTGGCGGTTGCATTGCGCACGCGGTGCATTTCGCGTGCATGCGATACACTTAAGAAACGTATGTGGAGTGTTTGTTGTACGTGCGATATATCATTGCGGGGACTTTCACTGTTTCGAGCGTTTCCGAATTGCGTGACGTTACGTTTTGTTAAGTATTTAAAACGTAAGAAATTGCATCGGTTTTTTTTCTGATTCAATTATCGCGATGCGTTAGATATTTCAATTATTTATGGTGTGAGCTGATAGGGCTTTTTTTACACGGTGTGAAAAAAGTATTATACTTTACGTGTGCTCACATAAAGCTCTCTTATGAAATGTATAATATTTATGATTCTTTTTGAAGAAAAATTTCTTTGCCAGCGTTAGTTTATAATGGAAACAGAGAGAATACGATGAAACATATTCTTTTGATTTATGCATTGCAAAATTAAAATATCAATTAAGAAACATGAAGATCTCATAGACATACACTTTGTGTTTTTTTTTCTTCTTATTATTATTACCATTATATTGATTGTTTACACAATTTTTTAAATGAATTACTGACTTAATCCGAATATTCTGAATATTATCTACATTAAAAAAATAATCATTTTCAATTTCTTCTGATTTAATAACCTCTCATATGTATTTTTCTTTTTTTCTTATATAAAATTTAATTTATTTAATTCCGCAAGAAATCGGGTTCATCTATTAGTATGTAGTAGTAATAGTAACATACGAGAGTGCCACGCATTTTTTTTTCATTGTCGACGCAAAAAATGATATATCAGCAATTATTGCATGCAATAGTTAAATATTTCAACCATTCACTTCAACGTATTTTTTCACTCACAATCAGAATTTAATCACATGAGCATTGTTACGAATGTATACTTATTATCGATTTATGAAACTAATTATTTCAAACCACAACATCCTAATAATCGCAATATCCAACCCATCGAAACAAATTCAACGGAACGAAAATGGAATGGCGAAACCCGAATAAATTTTTAATTTAATACACTCGAATGAAAACATACGAGCCACGTTACATAATCACAGAATTGCAACTGAAATCGGGTCACAGAGAAAAGCACGGAAATAGATAAAATCGCCTAGCGGATATTCTAGGATCGGCACGTTGAAAAATTCACCGTATCAACCGGTACGTATTCATTTTAAACTCCGGACCAAAGGGACGGAAATGAATTGAATTCAAAATAAAAAAAATTTATTCTAAACCGAGAAGCGAGGGAGGCTTCAGAAAAGGACGAGACGCGATTGCCTCCTTGCGTCGTTACGAATTCTGCTTGTGTTTATCGTGACTAAGTGGCGTCTAATATTAACGGCCCCCAACAATGAGCTGGATGGGGCGGGGGTTGGGGTGACATCGTCGTGGCCGTTGTAAAATTTGTACTTAAAATTTCCCGGAACTAATATGATGAAGGTTTGACGTCGAGTTCGCCGGCGAAGTACAAAGAAAATTCTTTAACTCCACTTGTGGAATAAAATCTAGGGAGCGATCGTTAACGGCGCATTCGAGACTTTTTCGAATTTAAACTTGTTTCAATCTGAATCGAAACAGTACCTGTATAGAAATAGTCTGCCGGAAAATTGCTTCTTATAAAATAGTACATTTGATAAAAATAAACTGAAAGACTTAAAAAGATTTCCTATTTCGCGGCAATATTATCGAATGCTTAGCGTATAAAAGCCGAATACGACACACGAATAAAGGACTATACATATATTTCCTACGAGTATTTCGTATAAGGCTCCCAAAGGATTTTCCGGCTAAAAGAGCCGACAGTGGAACCCTTAATTTTAAGTCGAAACTAATTAAGATAAGAGATAATACGAATCTCAGCAATTAAGTAAGCCCGAAGTTCGCATTACACACAACTTATAATTCGGGAAAGACGAAAACGACCACACCGAATGCAGCCTTCGAGACGCGACAATAATGCAACCTAGTTTCGTTCCGACACAAAACGGTCTTTTTATTTAACAAACACGCCCGACCAAAAAAGCCCACTCGAATGCAAATTGCGGTCTAGCGATTGAAAATTATTTTTTTGACATCGCGTGCGAAATCGCAAGTTCAATGCTATTTTAAAAACTCGAACCGCGCGTGTACATGCGGGCCGATAATATCAAACGAGTATCGATCTAATCGCCGAAAATGCGGTGCTAGGGCGAAAATTATACACGTTAAAATAATAAATTGAGAAATTTTCGCGAATTAGGGAAAAAACGAAATTAACGACTCGAATTTAGCAAATATGAAGTATGCAGAAGTAGCAAATATGACCGGAGAGGGAAGGTATAAAGGGAGTGGTGCAGCGGCGCAGTTTTCATTGTGGCCGACGCGGCATTGTTAATTGTAACAAACTGACGTCGTTTTAGTTCCAGTCGTCGAAACTCAGAAAACGCCTTTTCACGGGGAGACGTTCATGTCGGGGGAAAACTAGGTCGTTTTATTCGAATATGAAAGCATGAAAATTGTTTTCGAATATAAATGTGACTTTTTTTAACGTTCGGTTCGAATTATTTTCGAATTGAATTTGAATATCGGAGGTTTGGTCGGATGAAATTGCAGATTTGGTTTTTTGATATATTTGAAAATTTTAATTTTCTTGAAAGGTTTCACGTGCATTCGGGAAAAAAAGATAACAAAACTGTCGGAACCAAGAAAGCGTTTCTAAATCCAGAGCAAGTTCATGTTTTATAGGAGATCGAGGACAAGTCTATGTCAAAGTATGCAGGTTTTATTTTTGTCCATAATAGAAAATGTCTAAAAATAGTCATATATTATATAAGTAATAATACTATACAAAATTGTCGATAATGAATATAAATAGTCAACAACAAATTTTCTTATTAGATTAATGTCGATTATATATACGCGCTGAAAGGAAATGTGATTAAAATAGATACAATTTACGACGAACGTACGATGACTCATTTTCCACAAAAAGGGAAAACCGTCCGCTATTTAGCCGGCTATATGACAAGAGAAAAGCTTTACGCTTGTCAGACGAAAAACGATGACGGATGAAAATCCAGACGTTTCATTATTATTGCATACGAGATACACACTACGATCCGAGAACACAACCCCGATAAAAATATGATACGCAACAAAAGAGAAAACTCTAAATAGCGAATTCCGTTCTGCGAATACCCCAAAGCGCGAAAAATTACAGCACGCCCGTTAGCGATATGAAAAAACGCACAAAACAAAAATCGGAAAAAAAACCCCCCGAGCATCGAACATCACCAGCTTCGAAAAAGAAACGCATAAAATTTTAATGTGAAAACTGTTTGTCAACTTGCCAACGGAACAAAGCATCCACCCCCCGCATAACATCCGCAAAAAACGCTTTTCGAAATACACGCTAACACCGTACGCAGTGCGAACGGAGTGAATAAACTTGCATGAATACGAATGGACCGAAGTTTTCGCGAGGCGAAATTTCGTTTTCGCGAATTATATTATTTAGGATGTGAACCGTTTTCCGACCCGATCGAAATTCAGCTAGCGTGACCACCGGGCTCGACGTCCCGCTTATTCGGCCGCCACTTTGGCGTCAATCTTGCGGCAAATGGGGTATCGGAACGAAGGCTGCTAAGTCGGGAAAAGCCAAATGGAAACATGTATTATTATGTGAATGAACGTAATAAAAAACGGCGTGATAAAGTGCTAAGTGAACGGTGTAAAATTGTGTATCGCGATAAACTTATAGCCGGAGAAGGATGGCGAGACGAGAAGGTTCTGTAGTATATCTTAATTTAAGCCCCGGACATAATCCCGCTTTGCAGTAAAATTATGCTTACGTTTCTTTTATCGCGGTTAAGAAATTTCAGCGAATTACACTATGAACGTTTTTGTCAGTTTTTCGTAATAAATGAGCGGAATTATTTATTTTTATTGCTGCAACGCAACGCTTCCGTTCTGTGTACAAACACACAACTAGTGCCTTAACTGCGGTTATCTATTGAACAATTTCGAAAGATATTCTTGAAAATTTCAACAATTCGTGCAAAACGCTTACAAAAAAATGTGTATTTTAAGTGAATCGCTTAAGAGAAACTTTCGCCGAAAAAATGTCGTTAAAAAATCCCAGCCTGCAGTCGAATTTCTAAAGTTTCGAGCAATAAACATTATGATAAAATGTTTGACGAAAGCTACCTTGCCGCTCGTCAGTTGCGCAAAGTCGTATTATATTAGCGAGGGGGTTGAAACTCGCGAACCAAGTTTCGAGCGAAACTCATAAACCAAACGATCGCATCCCGTGAGTTAGAGGCAAAATTCACCTGGCCCGAGAATATTTAAGATATTTCGCACACTTTTACGTAAACATTTCGCCGACGGATAGCCGGGTAATAAATATCGGAACGCACGTGTGAGCGTTCGTTACGGCATCAAGATGAATCCTTAATAAAACATCCGAAGTGGGATAAAATATTAAAACGCTTCCGAAAGTAATCGTAAAATGTTACGAGGTGTATGTATGTTTATAATGCTGGACGAAAAAAAATTGAACCGCTCCAGCGATAATAAGTTAGAACAGGATTTTTCCCATGGACGCCGCTTTATAGGCGTCCCTTTTAAATCCCCAAAGGAGATTCTCGCGGAAATCTCGAGCGTGCCGGAAAATTCGTTCAGCGTAAATGAAAGCCTTTAAACAGATTTAAGAGACGTTGCAGTAATATAGATAAAATCTTCGCTGCCGTCATAAAAGCCTATTACTTACGCAATCACGAATTATTACGTGTACTTGTACGAACTGCGAACGCGACAGGTTTCATCGAAGCAAAACACTGACCGAAATCTAAAAATATAACAAAATCGATCAACTATTTACGACCAGCGACGTTAATTCACTACGAGACTACCGAAAACGTTTAGTGGATAAAATCAGAAATATACCGCCCAACACACGTCCCGCGATCAATTTCATGCCGAGCGAAACTATAAACGAACGGATAAACTTTCGAACGGGATACAATCTCGGTTAGGCGCAAAAGTTCATGTGCGCAATTGAAAAAGTTCACACGATCATATCGGCACATACGAAACGTACGTCTCGCCGAATCCACTAATGATTTATTAAGCCGAAAAATAATTCTCGTGAAAAACGAGCCGAAAATTCGACCTTTACGCGGGAAAAAAGTATCCATCTATTGCCGAATTCTTGGTCGGAGATGGGTCTTGTTTGCTTCGGTCAAACTTTAGCACGAGGAAAAGCTCGGTGTGGTTGGGGGCTGTTGTGCTTTCGACTTGACAGACTGACAAGTCGATTGTTCCAGAGAACTGATAGCCGGTCTCGTGCGGTTCGACGACGATGCCAACTATCGACCGACTTTGTGTATTCCACATTATAGTAAACTAGCACCCATGCAGATATTAAAATGGTCGCTAAACACGTACGACCTAATTCGCATTCGGAAACAAATTGTCGATGAAACTATATGGTGAAATTAATGAAAGCAAACATAGCATAAAACGTGCATTGCGCACATACGAAAACTCGTTAATATTCGTCGATGATTTTTATATACGGGAAAAAACTGGTAAATGACTTGCATTTTCCTCGGGTAATATTTTTAATATGACCTCGGGTGTTGGCCGTTTTGATTAATGCGCGGAAATCTCCGCAAATTTCAGGCAAAATAAAAACTCTAATTAAAATGAATTGTGATACATTTTCGTGAAACCATGAATTCGATACGTTCACTAAAAATTCTTGGGAAATAATTGAGTTTTCCAATAAATTATATTTATATGTGCGTCATACTAGCGTCATTTGTAATAAAAAATGTAAATGGTAAATTGACTTTCGTTAATAAACGAGTATTGAAAACGAAAGTCAGACGAAAAGCTTCAAAATTAAGTCGAGTACAATGTCGTATGGAAAATTGAAGTTAGTAAATACCCTGTGAGAAAAATCGAATCGTATATAAATAGTTTTATTGCGTGAATTAGAAAGGTCATATGGTTTCATTGGGGTATAAGTTGGCGGTCACAATTTCACAACAAACAGCCGACAAAATCAAATTTCAAATCGAAATAAAACCTTCGAACATGCGAGCAAAATAAAGACGATTAAATCGAAATTATACGGAAGTTAGTGGAAAAACAATGGCAGAGAGCAGTAACTTTACCGTAACCAGATAGTCTATACGAGCAACAGTTTAAGTAGGTAAAGTGTCGTCAAATACACACAAGCCCCGACCCAGAGAGAACAAATATGATTTTGTTTGTTCGTCTGATGGCCTGCGCGCACCCTTTTACCACGTCGGAAAATTTGCAACTGTTTGTTTTCCGTCGACGATTTTTCGTCCATGTATTTACCGCGACCTCCAATTAAAGTCAACAATTATTTTTGACTGCTTTAAACTTTATATCTCTTGTCACCACTCGGGTTGAAAAAACACACGTTTATAGATTGTAAAGCGAGGAAAAATTGACGTCAACTTCCACGAAAGCATCGCGTACAATGATTAATGATCCACCGAAAATTCCCGACCGACAATATATCGTGTTGATTTTATTTATCGCAAGCTTATTTTTAAGACAATCTCATACGGCACACCCTACCAATTGAACTGAACATTTATTGCCGATTCGATCGATTGAAATGCTTCTGACAACTCTTACGAAAAGAGAATCGAGGAGAACGTCGTCCGGCAGAGCCTTAAGCTAAATAATTAATTAAAAAAGAGAAAGAGGGATCGAAAAAAGAAAAACAGGGTAAGCTTCGTTCGATCCATGAATTAATCAAACGTCATGAAGCGAAGCAATCTGATCAACCTTCGACCGAGCGCCGAGAGTAAAATAAATGTACGTGAGTGCGTATCGGAAAAGCTCGGCTTTTCCTCTGGCCGTTGCCAGCACAATGGTCCAATTCAAAGTTTCCCTCGGCCGTGCAGTCCCCGAGGGAGCAATAAAACCAGAAAAGTAGACTTCTTAAGAACGCACAGAAGGCCTGAAATGAGCGTGCGTATCTTTCGACTGAACTTTATTTAAAGATTTTCATCGGAATACAATACTCGGCGCCCGATTTACGCTCTCACTACTCTTAAAGTAACCCTATCTCAATACCGACGGTTTTAATTAAAAATCATAAATATACACAAATATCTTGACCTGGATCGTACTTCAATCAAAATTTCTATATATGTAGATGAAACATTTTCCACATGTTAACCACAAAACACCGTCTGAATTTGAATATTAACGTGAAGCGAAAATAAACATCTTATTTAACAGAAAATGGTTTTATTTAACATCTATAATGTTATGAAGGCTCCGAGCCGCAAAGTTAATCGAGATTAAGTTTCGTATACAAACAAAAACATTTCGGCACGGGTGAACCGGCCGATTCGGAAATCGGCACCGTATATTAAAATAGTTACCTGTTTGTCCATAAGCGAATATACAAGCGTTGTATCCTTGAAACGCATTATCAAGGATATCCCGCCCGAGGCAGTCAAAGACGTCTTGTTGGGAGGCATAGTTGGGCAATTCTGGGTCTAACGAGAAGAAACAATGGTCAAAAGCGAACGTCTTCGGCTGTTTCCTGAAATCAAAAAAATAAAACGTTTAAAAATTGAAAATAAGAGAAGAACGCCTCCACACTTCCTGAATGATGGCATCGTTACGTTCACACGTGCATCCGGAATGTATAATGAAAGTATATTAAGGATGCAAAAACTGTTTCGTTGACATCGTCGTGATTCAATATTTCGTCGCGCAAAATGAATAATATCATCCAGTCAGTTTTGATACATCTCAAGCTCAACAACGATATAAATTCTACGCCCAACGAAAAACATCGTATAATAAAATACGTATTTCGCACATAATAATCCTGAAAATTCACTCGCTATATTTCAATTTTTCCAACAGCATACGTGCTCGGAAATGACATTAACTATCCGAACAGATCGCATGTGTAATAGATTTCGATGCAATCCACTAAAAAGCTCAATCCCCGACACCGGATATTCATCGTGTGTATGTAAGCGCGCTAATCCCCCAGATACACTGGCCGCTCCGCAATTCCCGACGAAATCAATATCTATTGCGAGAGATCAGTGCGCTCTCCCTCATGGCATTACGAAAAGTGGAAAATAAATTTCCGACAAAATAGTACTTTAAGGTCCGATGAGGGAAAAAGCGCCGCGGATACCGAATCAAATTTCGCACACGCGGGCGTCGATATTAGAGGAAAAAAATTGCGCGGCGAGGAAAGTAAATCTTTCAATAAAAATAAATGTCGAAATATAAAGTGTTTCGGGTGTATTGGTTGGATAAACTGTTAGCCGATGGATGCCATAAATATACAGTAGCATTTAGAAGGCTTTTCTGCTTTACATTGCCAAATACTGCGATGAGGGAGAACAGTGAAAATTTTGTTCAAGTTTAACAATATAAAAGAGAAGATAATACGAAAAGATCGAATAAAAATGTGGATATGAATTGTTTTTTTAACTGCCGAGCTTAAATAAATCGCAAGTAAGAGTTTAAACTGATAAAGAACTTAGAAAAGCTCCGTGTGTAATTAAATGAACCGTCGCATGCAAGAATACTGCGGTAAAATCGCGATGTTACCCACAGCGAAACGTAAAAAATAAGATATAAAAGTTAATTCATATTCAAAACAGCAACGTGGAATTTACAAGATCGAAATTTAATTTACGACAAAAATTTTAATGAAGAAAAGATGCTTTCCACGGCAATTTGGACTCATTAAGATTTCACAGATATTTTTTCCCATTTAGACCCGTCAGTTTCAACACGGTAAAATAAATATTTTAAGCGGCGAATGCTCCCGCTGAAAACAGTCCATTTTCGATGTTAATGAATAAAACATTAAATACATATTTTTCTCCAGAGGGGAAGAAAAAAGCGTGAAAAACGACCGCCGGATAGCTTTCGAAAGCACCCTTCCATCGTTTAGTGGACGTTTAGCCCTGAGGAGAAAATTGGCGCTTTCTTCTAAACACCGCCGTCTTAAATATTTCAAAAAAATTTAACGAAAATATGCATTCACACGTTTCTAGCCGTATATAAATCACCATTATTTATAGAAGATAAATATCGATAAGATAAAAGCTACAATGTCACTGGCGCACTCACCGTTTCGAATTGCGAATGAAAAATTAATACTGGGAAAATAAATTCGGTGAAAAAAGAACGTATCGCATTTATCAAATGTAGTTGAAATACATAATATATGAGAGTAGAGCGAGATCCTCGTCACTCACCCGAATAATTCTCGAGAGGAAGGCGAAAGGGCCACGGAGCAACACGTGAGGGGGCACCGAACGGCAAAAACGTCCCTTTTTCCCTACACAGAGAGCCCGAGCTAAATACCCAAAACGCTTTCTACTCTACCCCTCTCGAGCACAATTTGCAAACTTATAATTCCCGATTCGATCCCATTTGAATTTCGGGCACGCTCCGCCTCGCGACAGCGAACGCGCAGTAATTGATCGGCAGGTGAAAAATCGCAGAAACGCAGATGATCTCTAAACTCCACCATAAATTTTTATCTTATACCACAATCTAAATATAAACGTGCGACATCGCTGAATACATACGCTTAAAATTCTAGTCTCGACCTGCTTTGAATTTCGAGCTCGTTCCGTCTTACACGGTTCGATGATCGATCGGCAGTCAAAACATCCCCGGATCAACAACAAAGAACAACCGACGATTTTCCGGTTCAAATGTATACTCTAAATTTTCTTTAAATTCGCGAGTAGACATTCGGCGTGCAGGTCACAGGTCACACGGGTGGTAATTGGTCGGCAGGTGAAGCATCACCGAAACGAGGGTGATCTCTGGATGTTGGCCCGATATTTCAAAGCCTTCGAAAGCGAGACCGGCATACGAGAAATTTATACGAGGTCATCAATCTCGCAGGCTGCGGAGGTCGGGGCGCGTGCGTGAACAGCGGAACGTATGTCGAGGGTGATTTCGTGCGCGTAAACGCTAACGATGATGTAGATTCGGGCAGGTTGTGGTGAATGATTTCGCGTCGGCGAATCGTGCATTTTGTCTTCGCTGACGTATTATGAATGATTCGGTGTTATTATTTATTGTATAATATAAAATCATAAATATATATATAAGATATTGTAACAGGCAGGATGGTGGGCTTCCCTTCGATATATTATATGAGACATGCTATTTCTAACAAATAACGTCCGTTTCAGGACAGGGCTTTACTGATATCATCGAAAGTTCGAGCACTTTTTCGTACTTTCATCACGTATGTTGAATTACTTTAACCACGTATTTATATGTGAGGATACGGTGGAAAAAAATATACAGAAGATGAAAAAAATCAGAAATATGCGGTTTACAACAAAATGAACCAATCTCATTAAGTGCAAAAACTCTACAGAAATACAACAATAAGAAAAAAAACTGCATGACGTTATATTTACCGACAATAGAAAACTTTTGACAAGAAATGTAACTACAACTGTTTTAAGAGTATACTGTTAAGAAGAAACGTAGACATAAAAGTAAAGCAATTACTATTATAAGAAATAAAATACTGAAATAATCCGTTGCCAAATAATCATTCTTTATTGATCGTGTCACATGTCACTCAACTTTGGTAATCATTAGAGACTAGAGCGATTGACAAGGCTAAACCGTTGACAACAAGATTTACTACACGTACATAAAAAAAGTAAATTTTATGAATGTTCATAAGCGTTTTATTACATGTAACATGATACAATTTTCCAAACACCCGTAAACAAAATCCGGACGCGATACACCGCACTAAAGGATAAAATAATAAACCTCGGAGAGAAAATAAATCTGAAAACAAGCTGGACGTATTAATTAAATGAACGAAAAACAAATTTCCGATAGACGCGAAAGCCTAATTCGATCTGCCAAACACCGACAACCCGCACAAAATACACAAACAAAACGGATATTCGTTCGAAGGAACAGAACGGTCGCGGCGATGTGTCATGTTTATCGCAGCCATGTCGTTCTGAAAACACATCCTCGAACGAGAACTTCCGCAAAAATCGAGATACGTTGCCAAAATCGGCGGGCTGCAGCGCGAGCGCAGAAGTCAGCAAAAACGGAGCGCGGAGATGCGCATTAATCGGGAGAATGTCCGGGCGAAGGCCGCGGTTCGATCTGTCGATGGACATGTTGGTAAATTAGTTTTCTCCTTTTTTGCCGGGAGATTCTCGAGATGAAGGATGTGAGTCGGTGGATTATAAGATGACGAGCGGAGTCTGACGGAAGAATGGGAGTCGTCTTATGTGGAGCGATGTTCGTTTGAGATAGCGGGGGTCCGATGTTTTTCGTGAAATGAGGGTGGTATCGAAAATGAAAATCGACATTTTTACGGGCTCGTCATTTTGTAATATTCCATTAATTTTATTATCATATAGACACGAATTACTTTTTAATGTATGAAATGTTGTACAAATATTTATAATTTATACGACGTTAATAATATTCGTGATCACATTGAAATTTTGATAAATATGCAAGCACGCAAATTTTATGCTATTGCTGAATAATTGACTAATTACATTAAAATTTAAAAATAAAATAATTAATTAATAATTTTATAGCTTCAAAGTAACAAAAACTTCACATTTTTTTTATTTAATGCTCAAATTTTTGAAGTACATATTTCATTTCATTTTTTTCGTGTATCGAATTTTAAAGGTAATACTTACGGATAAGAAATAATTCGCTTTTGCTAAAAATATCCGAAGGTAAACGCGACAGCTGCTTATTTTCCATTCCTAAAATTCAAATACGTATTTTTTCCTCAAAAATTGCTTTTCATAATATTGCTGAAGGAAATTCGAAAATTTTATCAATTAAGACAACTCACATATTTCTTTCGATTGTTACGAAAATTACATCATCGTCGGTGGTTTTTTAAACAAAGGGAAATATATTGAAAAAAATAATAATTACGAGAAAAGTTTACTCAACTCATCAACGACATCATTAAACGGCGTAGCAAAATACAATTGAAGTCATTTCTTTTTCGAGAAAAATTCGCCTACGCTGACACAAAGGGGATCATCAAGAGAAAAATTAAAACTTCTCAGCGAGCATTATACTATCAAAACAATGGCAACGGCGGGGCACATAAAAGAAAATTATTTATCAAGAGAAGTTTAAAGAAATTTTTACAAAAAAGCACCACCATTGAAAAATGACAATCGTTTAGAAACAATTTACCCGACAATCAATTTTTCATTCGCAACATAAAAGGAAGAATACGAAAAAAAACAAAGAAGCCGCAACCACCACACCTCCACGGACGACACACCCGTTCTGATTACGGTGTCAATCCCCGTGAAGCGATAAAGGGGAAATTTTCATGGGAAAGTCGTAACGAACAAACAATGGATAATCGTCGTGTCCGACATGGCCGGGAGTTTATGTGCACTCTAATTATAGGCCCTCAAACCCTTCGGGGCTACCACTAAAGAGTTAAAAGTGGTGAAGCAAAGGAGAGAGCGTTTACGAAGCCTCTATTGAGGGGCTTCGGCGATCACTGTCACACACGATGCAAAGTGCTTCCCGGCTAATGTGATAATCAATATTCGTATGGGTTGTTGTCGCAGAAGAATAGTACCCCTTCGGTGTCCTTGGTCGATCTATTATTCACGTTATTTCTCGACCTTTCGACAAAGAGTTGCACGCGTCAGAGAAAACTTTTTATTGCGTACGCGAGGGAAGAACCCGGCGTACGTAGGTAATGAAAATTTGAGATCTCCGAATTGAATTCTACGTGTTTGCTTTTCATGAATTTTAGAAAATGCGCAAGACATCCATAATATATCAGGCGAGACGTGAATGGGGAGAAGATATCAGTAATTGCAATTGTGTTATAACTGTTCTCATCTCGGTGCGAATTATCACGGTTCCGCTAATATTAAAAGTTAATATGATATCGTGGAAAATTTTACAATATCTAAATCAAAATAATATTATATAAATTGTAAGAACGTACCTGCTGCAATAATGGTTTTTCGTTTTCTCTTTAATTACTTCCATACAATCGTCCCAAAATCATAATAAAACTTTATTTGATCAAGTAATTACATTTTTACTTGAGTTATAATAAATCAGTTAACGAACATTATTCAAACAAGAACTCCAAACCTCACGTCGACTAATAAAATTTCAGATTAATTCTAGATATTACACCGAAACAACAATTACGCCCCGAAATATCAGAATTCCTCGAAATAAGATTAAAGCAAACACACACAGAAAATTCCCTATCGCTACCTAAAATTATTAATCGAAACTTTTCCGCACAACGCACGCCGAAATTTCGCTCACACCCATAAAACATCGACCCCGCTCCCTCACGTTTATGGTACGTCGGAGAGGCGCAAAATTCGGAATCCAGAAAGCCACTTTTATAGCACTCGGAGGCGATCGCTACAGCCTCCGGCGCACTCCGGCATCCAGCAGCGAGGAGGACGGCAAAGAGAAGACCTCGGAGGTGAGCCACGTACCCAGACTTAATTTGAGAATTCCCAGAACACGCAGAATTGCCGTAAGAGAGTGTATAATTCACCCGCGGGAGGAGCGAGCGCCTGATGTATGTGCGGCTGAAGGAAGCGCGCGCGCAGCCAAAGCTGTAATTAAAGTTCGCGATTCGGTATGAAAACGTGCTACAGTTAAACATCTCGAACGATAAGGAGATCCTAATGACGCTGTAAATTTGCCGGGGAAGCTGTGCTGTTTGTTTATTGTTGGTGTCGAGGTGTTGGGTCGCCGGTTCAAGTTCGCAGAAAAGCGAGATCCACGTTAGATTGTCGATAAAGATGTTACGTGTCGGGATGGATGATAAGAACGGTGAAGTGCTCGTTCAAGGTTTATTGTATGGATGATGATTTCGTTACTTATGTTCAGTGTCGATCATTAAAATGATACGATGCGAAAGCCTCGATTTACATATTGGATTCGACGTAAATAAATAATGCGGTATTGAACTGCATGAAACGTGGAAAGATATAACATGGCAATTATAATTAGACGTGGTCATTTCTACGATATAATGGCGTTTATAAAAAAGGAGCATACGGTTAATCGCCGACTCGTATAAAGTCTACTCGTTTACGAGCATCCGGGGAACACTTTCCACCTTTTTTTTCCAACATCCGCTGAAATGCGAAAAGTTGAATGGGAAATGCAATTTGAGGCTAAACGCAAAATTGTATACTTTTGCGAAATTAAAGAAAACGGTAGCGCGAGACAAAAACGAAAATATTTGTTTTCCAACCCCTTTATCGCACTTTGCGGAAAAATGCGATCATTTTCAGACAGGAACGAACGTCGTTTCTGCGAAACTCGACAAAACAAACTTCTCGAACGTTCGAATGCTACCACTATCGCCGGCTTTCGTTGCAGATAAATATTCAAAACTCGAGAACGCGAATTTATCTTCATAACGCCCGACGTCTTCGCGAAAACATTCGCGCGCCTGAATTAATCAAGTTAAAGCAGTTCGCCGGCAAAAAAATATTACACAGTCGAACAAAACACGCAGAAACAAACAACCGCCGCAACGAGCCTGTGTAAGACAATAACACGACCGCCCTACGCTACTACGCCTTTATGTCGAAAATGCGAATTTCATACGCAGCATCCGCGTTATGCAAATCTCCACATAACTCAAAAACGCTCGCATACCGACGAAACCCGCCTTTTTAAAAGAAACTACGCATACCACACTTATATCTTTAAGATTCCACGACAAAGGGTATACGTATTTATAAATTGTCGACTTCGCGAAAAGACGCCCGAGTGGAAAGCTAGATGTTTGTTCGAACCGTAGAATTCCTCTTCGTTTGCCGGCTACGTGTCTTCGTCTATACAACTTCGATATATAGACGTGCCGGGTAACGTCATAAGTATTGGAAAAGTATGAGGTTGGCGTTTGACGTTCCCGACGGGTTCGCCGACATGCAAATCCCCAGAAATGAGAATGCTCGGATGAATGGATGAATGCCGACCCGAGTATCTCGAAAGCTCTTCTTCAAATAGGAATTCTGCCGCAGCGTAGAAGATGGAGATGGATGGACGTCGCGGCGTCCGTCCAGATGTTGATGGACGATGCGATGTTGGCGAAAAAATAAAAATTGCATGTGCGCGCCGACCGGAGAGCAATTGTGTGTTTTAGTACGATTCCGAGATGGTTGCGATTGTGTGCGGCATATGCGTAGCGGTGATGATATGAAAAACTGAAATAAGGTTGTGTAGCGGTTTAATCTATTCAACGGGTAATGTGGGTTAATATGAAGTTTTCTGTGATTCTTCGCACACAAAGAATAACATTATATTCCGAATTTACTGGCATGAGATGTTTTCAACGGATGTTTTTATAAGAAACATTAATTTCGAACGTGACCCAGATGCAAGGTAAGTGTATCATTGTTAATGTTTTTTTAGAAATAATTCTACATGTTTGTTTGAATGTATTACATTTTGTGAGATATTGGTTTGTTGTAAATAACCGAATTTATGAACAAATCATAATTATGATCATTAACCATAATAGATAAATAATCTTTCGGTAACTAACTGACTATGAACACAAAACGCGTTAATATAATAAATTGCACTTCATAATAGTCTCCACTCACTCACTACCTAAACTTTCACATTTTCTTTTTTTTTATAACATATCTCTGAAAAATCTGACTAATTCAATATTTTGTATGAAAATGCATATTTTGAAACGCAACAAAATTATGCAATATATTATGTAAACCTCGAAGCTTGCCAACTTACTGAACGAAACGTGTCTACTTATTCTTTATTATATGAATTTATCTCTTTATCGGAGAAAATGGACAGAAACCATCTTAAGCCTGAGGATATTAAAATTATTGAAAAAAGAGAAGCACATAACTTTGTCGCATAACGGAAAATTTTCCTAAATCCCCTGACATATTCAATATTCCATGAAGCCGAAAACAAAGATAGGATTACTTTGATTGCGCAAAAAAGTTATAATGAAAACGTTTATGGAATTTATAAACAAAAATAAATCAATGTGTAAATATATTGACATTATTATGAAACGAAAATAAACGATATTCGAAATAATCATCGTGTGTTTCACATATGTACGAAAATTGAAAGCGTATTTCGCGCGATACAATTCTCGGTACTCGTTTGAGAATAGGGCGAAAATTACTCTTAATGTGTACGCAGCTTAAATCAGGAGAGGGAATAATATTCAATTACCTATTTTCAGTGCGAATGTTGTTACTAAGGAACATTTAGAATCCCGTTGAACATTTATATGATATACTAAAAATTAAATATGAGTTTTAAATGTATATATTTACAGAATTCAATTCGAAAAAATCTTTAAAGAGCGTGAATTATAAAGATCAAAAGATCAAAGAAAATCCACCACAAAAATGTGCAACAGAAAACCGCATTTCCCCTGCGGCGGTATTTAACAGCCACGTAGGTTGAGAGAATATTCCGAGAAATTTATGTAAACGAAGGCTTTCATTTGAATAGAGGTATTCGTGAGTCCGAAAATAAAAAAGTGTGTGGTCGGTCGGGCTTCAATGGAGGTTGGAAGCATTATCGAAAAGAGGATTCCGCGTTGATGCGAACATAAATAATTTCGAAACAATATATAAATAAATTCGCATATATTTTTCACGTGATGAAAAACCGCAATTTCATCACAAACAACCGAGATTCAACTGAAAAAAAAAACATCGTAAACCCTCCATTGTCACCAGCAATCATTTCCCCGTATATCACACTAGATACGTCGCGCATAAAAGACGCGAAATATGCACGAGCGAGAAAAAAAACCTAACCCCGATAAGCGAAACTTGAAAAGAGTATAACGTACGGGGCGAAAAGCAAAACGGGACAAAAAAAAGTTCCAGAAGCACCGACCCGGCTGTTTCGAGCGTATTACGCTCCCATATAGAGTAGACGGGATGAAAAGCCGGGGAAGCGGGAGGAGGACCGCCACTGTGCGAAGAGAGAACGGCCTAAATAGTAAAGTACGGGTCGTAGACCACTCTCGTTGGCCCACCCCCTAATCCCACCCACCTCCCCCTGACTGGCGCGTTATAAAGCTGGCAACCCCGTCCGGGCCAGGAAAACCCGGGCCGCAACCCTACAATACGACACTACGGCAGACAATGCGGCGCTTCCACATCAAAGGTGGTTTGTGTAGTGTTTGTGCGGGGCAAATTACCGATTTTGCTTTACGGCCGATTGTTGTCGCTGCGAAATCGCAATGGAGGTGTAAGGGCCGCCGAGGAAGTTTCGGTCGGAAGTCGGTTAACAATGGAGTGCATGATTATGGTGCGGTCCAATCGATGAAGCAATTTTGATTGCCGAGTGTCACGGAACGAACGAATCAGCCGATGGATAGATTGGTTTTAATAATGGTCCTAATTTCGGTAATACGGTGGGCGGGGGGGTAAGTGCGGTGCTCGATAATGGAGTCGTGTTTATCTCGAGTGAGGAAATTTTCATATTT
The DNA here is from genome assembly GCA_009617725.1 of Hydropsyche tenuis. Lineage (NCBI taxonomy): Eukaryota > Metazoa > Arthropoda > Insecta > Trichoptera > Hydropsychidae > Hydropsyche > Hydropsyche tenuis. The sequence continues at coordinate 191,277 of VTON01000011.1, read as the reverse complement.
TATGCAAGAATTAAAGGTAAAACGTGTGGCCATGAAAGAGATAAAGGGATTTTCCGGCATTCAACCGTCCAAAAACCATAAATAGGCCGGAAAGAGGTCAAGGACGAATTTTCTTTTCATGATACCCTCGACAATATTTTATTTGATTAATGCTGGGTAAAAGTATAAGTTTTTCCTTAATACGATGGACGACGCAGCGGTCAATTGACCGTAGGAAAGCGACGCGATTTAAATAATTTAACTCGGTTAAAATATTAGGTTATATAAAGAGGAAATGTCGAGAGAAAAAACGCGGTTCCGCAACAGTGTCCCGGAACTAAATAGCAACACAATACTCCGCTGCTTCAGAAACAAAACAAAAGTAGTGCTCTGTCCGTTCGGTCACACTTTCATTAATATCAATTGTCGTACACGTAACAAACGAGCAAACGGCACTAGTGTACCTCGTTTTCGACAATTGCGAAAAAGAAAAAACGATCATCAACAACTACAAATCGTTCGGAAACCACAAATAGATGGAGCCCGATCGACATTATCGCGTTCTCTGTTTTCAAGATAACTACAAGCGGTAAGACATACGATAACACCAACGCACAATACTCTTCTTCCGTCATAAATTAACAATGCTCCCCAGTTTCTCTAACGAGGAAACGCTATACACACAAGTGTATGTACGATGCACGTTTTCGACGAATTGAGATTTAATCAAATTTACATGGCACCAAGTTCGCGCTCCACAAAGTGACAATGGCGCAACACGAGTTTCGTATATAAGTCTTCGTCGCAACCAGCGCATATTCAATTTAAATCAATTACGATCGTTGTGAATTGAAAAAGAAACATGAAAAAGTCTGGATAAAATCGAAACGACCCCATTTCCGAACATCGAAAATGTCAATTGTAAATACTCATAAAATTGAACGGGGAAATAACGATCGTGCCATTTAAACGACAATACATTTGTATTTTTACTAATTCAATATAAAATTCCATAAATTGAAAAATGAATTTGTAAAAGAAGCAAAATAATATACATTTCGCGTGGGGGTGGATATTCCCGCTGATGAAACCGACGAATATTCGCATTGTAGAAGAGAAAGCGATATTTTCTCGCGGGAAAAAAAGAGGTTGAAAATATAAGCTTAACGACTCGCTGTTGGGCAATAATCGTTTGTCATACTCATTCCAAAGCATACGAAGCGTTAGCACTTGACGATACCTTTACCGAGAAAAAGGACCTGGGGTCTCTTCTACTTTTCTGAACACGTGTAAAATACAATCGGTCGCCAAAGCTTTTCGGCACATATGTAGAATTCCTCGGAAATATTTCATTTATGGTTTTCGCCGTCCGGATACTAATGAATCCCGCTACGGACGTTCGATATGTATAATATATAGAAAAAAACCAATATCGAAGAACATAAATTTATATTATGAAAAGAAAATATAAATGCTGTTTGGAAAAGCAATACTGTGAAAAATACAGACGATAAAAGGAAAGAGGCCGAGAAAAGCGAAGACGTTTGAACTGGGAACGAAAAAAAAACAACAACAAACACGTATGCGATTCTTTTCAATAGACCATACGCAAATATGACTCGAACAAAACGCGATAACCCACACGTGAAATATGCGATGTAAAATCATAAAATTGAAAAACGAAATTGAATTATACGTAGGTAAGAAAACGTATTGCTTTGAAAAGGAAGGTTGACTTTTCGCTTTCAATTTCGACAAAACGAGGAAGTGTAAGTGGCTCATTGGCAATTCCGAGGGTAGATTCCATTACAGTGGGTGAAACGGAGAAGAGGTCTGAATACTTGATCAGCTCAATCCACCTGTAAATATATGCCAGAAACTCTATGCGTACTATCGTCGAAATAGTTCAAGTTATAATATTATAATCAAAAACGTTACATAAAATTAAACTATACGTTTTGAATAATTTATCGTTCCGTCAAATCACGTCTCGTCGAAAACACAACAAACAAATTCGCCAAAAAGAATCAAATAAGGAAATACAATAATAAAATTTTACCTTTTTGAAACAAAAGCATATTGAACGTGCTTCAAATATATAGAAAGTGTAATACTCCGAAATTAGCGAGTGGACTGTTCGCTGAGAATTAATTACAAAGTGCGCACGAGCAAATCATTCTTAATTAATTAAGCGAAAGCCCGAAGAATTACCCAGAAGTTCATAATAAAATTAAACGTCCACTATGCGGCAGTCTCTTCATCAAAAATACTATGTTTTTCATAAAAATCAAAACGTTCTGTTTATTCTCGTAATTAAAACGCTCGAACGAAAAAAAAACGCAATTTACCTCAAAAACCCGAAAGTGAATAAGAACAAAGCACACACAGACAATACGTTACGCGGGAATGCCTTGTGAAAATTGAAACATGAATATTGTAAGATTTTGACGAATACCTACCCTTAAAAAAACACGAATAAAAAACCAACAAAAGTGCGTTTCGACATCTCCGTAACGCTTCCAACACAAAAAGACCTAAACAAATATACGCAAAATACGTCTCGAATTGCGAAACCGGCGTGTCGCGGAAAATTCGGACACCGCACACACACAATCCGCTAATGAACGCATTTATATAATTTTTTAACCATCATTTAACGGCGCAATGCGTCACGCACGATGGCCGCAGCGGAGGAAAATTCGCCATGGAACGAGGTCAAAGCGGCGTCCTCGCATCGCCGATAACCCCGCGAAAAACACGCACAAAACCCGGAAAGATACCCCGAATTGTAAAATAGGCCGCGGCGGGAAAAGGGAGATGAACTTTTTTTTCGGGAGGCAATGCGTGCGCGAAAATGGAAAATTCGACAGTCGTTTGTATGGACGTCGCATTTGCGCGATGGCCGCTTTTCTCGTGGAAAAACAACGCTGTTGGTAGGCTTTGTACGCCGCGTACGCGTATCGAGACAATTTAATTGTTTCGTGTTATTATTTTCGGTTTTTGTATCTGGAACGGCGGTCGGTGCGCGCGTCCTCGACACGCATAAATGTATAAAATAACCGTAAAAATTTTATAACACTGATAATTTCGCATGTTTCCGCTCTTTATATGTGTAAATAAATTAAATTTTTTAATACAATAATTATATAGGATTAATGAGTAAATCGTTGAAATTCACACTTTCAAAATAATATTTGATTGTTATCTGGCATTTTTACTATCAATTAAAATTTAAATTCTAGCACTAAATCAAAATTTCGTATTCTCTCGAATGCGATAGAATAAAAATTCGAATATATGAAAAGTCGGAGTTTCTAAACTGAATCCCGAACTTATGTTTCATTTATGAGGCGCAGGGGACTTTCTGAAATCTTTAAAATGTTTGAGAAGCGCACATAACGAGCTTATTCTATTCTCGACTACGTAAATGTGTGTATATGTCCCATTCAACAGCCACGACAATGTCATATTATGTCGCATTAAATGCCATTTTCCGTGCGGGAGCAGAATTTTCTTCGGTCGCCGAAACGTCGATTGTAAATACAATCGATATATGTATTTGCAGTGCAACGAACCGAGCAGAAATACACGCTTGAAATAACACATAGAAAAACAGAAAATGTAGAAACGATACCTTGTTGACGACGTCGTAATTACAAATAAAATAAAAATAAAACATAAGACTCCGATATTGCGGTAGAATTAACGGATTCAATGTCTATGAAAATGAAGGAAAATCAATATTTGAAATATTGTAAAAAAGCAATCGCGGGTCTGAAATATATACTTAAGTTCCACACCCCTCAGGCCTTATTCTACTCCGATTTAACATCAAAATAATTGTTCTACGTCGAGCATTCTTTAAGAAAAATTCGTAGATATTTACATTTCAACGACGACAGCACACTCGAAATGTAAATAATATCCTTGAATTTATTCTCCAAGAACGCACGAACGCAATTCGAAATATGAATTTATTTGAATTGCATTCGTCGTGACGAAAAGAATAATAAACATGTTCACAGGTATTCCGATAATAAACCAGATTATAATGTAGAAATCCGAATACATAGTCCAGAATTATACACACTCGATTGACCTGCAAATGTAATGTGAAAAAATTCGATTTCTACGGCCTCGTATAAACAAAAACGGTCACTCTGTGCGGCATAAAAGCGACCGTAATCAATTTATGGTTTTCGTCAAAATAAAACTCGTAAAGCACATAAAAGACTTTTCCGGTTTTAGCAAATTACAGAACCTTCATCAATCAACGTATAAGTCGAAATGTTCGAAACACATTAACAAAACAAACAATATTATGAATGAGACATCCTCCCCCCTCGGGCTGTACTAAATGTAATTTTTTTTTCCCAATTTAATAAGGGAAAGAAACGTTTATACTATTCGTGTTATTGGGTATGGAAAAATCCAGAGTATTTCATATGCAACGTCGCACTTTAGAGAACTCTTTCGGAAAAACTTTTGATGATATTTACCCCGCGAGAGAATCTCCAAGTAAAAAATAAGGAAAAAGGCGAAATGTTTTGCGAGCTTTTCCTCATTTTCGCCGATTTTTCCAGCAAAAAGACGAATATGGGAAACGACGAAACGCGTCTATGTATAAGCAGAAGCACGTCTATTCTAAACCGTCAAGACGACAAAAAAATATTTTAACTCACAACAAACTTACAAAATAAACTCGTAGGCTCACAGTCAAATCACAAACTAAAACATAACTGAATTTCACAAAAAAAAAAACACCTTCGTGACGCATGCCCGCTAAGTTTTTCGTAATAACAAATGCGGTCATAAAACGTTACTCGCTTATTAAATATTCCTGAAGATGAAAAAACATCGATCGGGCATCGTTAAACGGGATACCCGCCGTAATAGCATTTTTCTCGATTAAACGTGCGTAACTTTTACGACGCCATTAACATGACGATATATTTCGCACTCGTAAAAAGAGATTGATAAGAAAGATTAGAAATAGCAACATTTCATAAAACCCACTGAAGTGCGATTGTTCGAAATTGTTCTAGAGACGATATTCAAAATATTCCATTCAGACTGAACATTTGAAAAACTGAAACGACTCGCATTCGCTCCATCAGACCGAACAGTTATTCACGTTATATCCACATGGAAAAAGATGCAGAAGGGTCGGAAAAACTGCAGGAAAAATATCGATTTCGAGCGTCGTCGGCGACGTCTAGTTGTGGCGTTCCTACGCAACGACACAACACTGGGCGCGTACAAAAATCGATTCAAATAACTCTATTGGCCGGTGCGGACGTCGAATCGGCTCTTGACCGACGCAGGGCCGGACTAGAGGGCCTGAAACGTGACGATGTCAACGACCCATCGGTGTGCGTTCTCTCGTTTAGCTATTTTCGGCGTATGGGGTTGAAAAGTTCGGAGGTGAAAAATGGTTTCGGTTCAAGTAGCCGGGCGATATACAAAGCTTTCCGGGGTTGTGTGAAAGCGGAATGTTGTATTGTATTCATGGAGCGGTGTCGGTGGAAAATTTTCGGACGGGTTTTCCGAATTGTTCGATCTGAACATCGAAGCGATGAAATATTACTTGTCTTCTATGCGTTATACGTTCGATTCGGTTTATAAGAATGGATATTGACGGATTTTTGCATGAATTTTTGTACAAGTATCAAAATCTTTGATGGGTTTTTGAAATAAACATGAAATATAAGAACACCACTGAAAATAATGAAGAAAAAAATCTATATAAATATTTACAATATCTAAGAAATTCGATATTTTACAATATGTGATACGTATACAACTTGAAATAACCTTAACTTGACTAGACGAAAGCTGAATAATCGATGAGCAATGATAAAACGACCGTAACTGAAGTGAAAAACTGACGCACAGTCTATAAACAAAACGCCGTAGTGAACACGCTTCGAAACCATTTTATATGATTTGTATTCGCATAAACATAATACGCAAACCACCACCACTGAAAGGTTTCAGCGAGGCCGCAATATAAAAAATACACTACTTAACCGTGACCTCGTTTATTGGTACGAAGAAAATAAGACACAAAACTAACGATAATGCTCTAAGATAATGATGAGCATGAAAATTGAATATGATAAGATATGAGGAAAAAATCAAGACGTCGAAATACATACATGCATTTCACTCGTTCAATGAACTGTATATATTTTTATTATAGACAAATAACATACGGAATACTATCACATTTAACCACGAAGTCAAAAGGTCGGAGTGATTAATTAAATTCATTCTAAACGAGCGAACCCGCAGATACGTGTAGTTATAGTGTAGAATAATTAAACGAATAACGTTTTCGACAACGGTTCTCGACCGCACCCCATTTTCGTATTCTGCGAGAGAAAACGAACGTTTCCGTTTTAATATATGCAGGATTACATCCCTAATTTTCGTCCTTGCAACATATGGCTGTAGCAAAACAGCTCGGCAATTCAGCAAATCTGCCGTCAAATGCAAAAGCATTTGAGACTAGCAAATCGCGGATCGGTAAAGTTAAAGCGAAACGTTACGACTGCAAGATTTCACAAAATGTTAACGAAGTTTTCCCGAGCTGAGTCATAAATACCTTTGTGTACTTAATAATATTTTCATGAAAATATATCAAATTTGCAGACACGAACACAGACGTAGTTACAAGTATTATACTTTGTGGGGAAACAAAAAAAAACGTATAATTTTACTTCTGGAAATATTTCATCTAAACTTATTCTTTCAAATACTTTCGCAGACGTAAAAAGCTGCTTCATTTTCTTGAAATCTTTATCATATTTGAAATAAATGAAAAAAATGTACACTGAAGAGTATGTAGTAAGAAACAAATAAAAAATGAAATGGCTTTTATCACGTCAAAGTAAAGAAACGAAAAATAATTCGAACGAGAAAATTTCTTCCGCTAAATAAAGGAAATTTACTTCCGTTTCAAAGATAAATATACGAAAAACAACTGAAACATAGATTATCTCGAACTGCATTTTCCGAAATCAGAATTTGTTTTATTTTTAGACAATGCTAGACACTAAAAGGAAAACCATGTAATATAATAAACTATACGGCAATGATGAAACTTGTTCATAACTGTGGCGTATAAATAAATTTAAAATAAAATTTTATCACAGCGAAAAGGGTTTAGCGACGCTCAAATTTAATTTTATATTCATACATTCACCGCGACTGAAAAGCTGAATAGAAATTCAGACATTGGATATAATAACACTCCGAAAACCGACAATAATCGGAGCCCGAAATTGAAAGGTATGACGTTCGATCGAACATTGTCAAAATTTCGAAAGCGAAAACGCTTCCCAAAAATAAACTGCGTTGCGTGAAAATTCTGAAAGAAAATAATCGAGTTTCAAGGTGACATGACGTCAATAATAAGAGTTTTTCCAGAGTTGCGTGATGAAGCGAACTTTTGGTTACACCTAAATCGTCGAACCTTATCAAAACCGACTAATACAAGCAAAATAAGCTTTCTTTACGAAAATCGACCGATTCGCATACATAAAAATTTGTCTAAAAAAAATGAAAAATGCGACGAAACCGAAATTTTCGACTTTCCAATAAAAACGCCGATCATTTAAAAAATTTAGCGTACATAACGAGCACCTGTTGCCGACACGGTGCGTAACAAAATTCATCGGAAACACAACTGTAATTACATCTAATTTGTGAGCGCGTACGTTAAATTAATGATAAGCATCGAGGAAAGTTCACAGACGACTGTAATACAATTCCGACTGATAGTGAGAGCACATACACAAGCGCACACAAATTTAATCAGTTTCAACTAACGACGATGATAAACGGCGAGAATAATTAGGCGAAATCTAATCGAAAACGCTGCAGTGCCATTTCCGCGAAAAAGTCAATACCACGGTACACGCGACGAAGTCAAATCGTTGAGATACAAGACACGGACCGAGAGTAACGATGGCCGTTTTCAAAAAACGAGAACCTGAGAACGAAGCGACTACAATTAAGGGGTAAAAGCGTCCCCAGGCACTGCTTCACTTCGTATCGAGCTAGCACGGACATTAAGCCTCCCCGTGATACACAGCACGGCAAAAAACCGAAAATAAACAGAAAAAATATATGTACAATAATATGAGAAAACGCCAGGTCCCGGGCAAATGGGATTAGAAAACTTCCCGAGATTTTGGCGACTGATCCGTAAGATAACTCTTGGGAATAAACCATTGCTCCGGCAGTATCCGAGCGAGGTAGTAAGAGCGTGACGACCCAACAGGACGTATTACAATGTCGGAGGGAAATTTTTCGATAAATATCCGCCGCGAAAGAAAAAAGCGCACAATTAAATTTGACGTCCGGGAAAGTGTGGCAAAAAGCTCGTCGCGTTGAAATGTTCGCATTTTCGCACACTTTTTGCACGGACAAAGGGAAGTGACGTTGAGCCAAAGGGAGAGTCCGAGAAGAGGCAGAGAGGTCGAAATTTTTTCTACTGAAAAAAACAACGAGGTTTTATTATTTATTTTCGTATATCTTTTGTCCTAACCCAGACATGAGAGTGTCTTCACTTTGTTCGTAGCGATAAGTGAACTTTTCATAAACAAAGACAAAACTCGTTATTCACTAGTTTGAAATAAAAGGAGGAGTCCTACCGAACGTGATAGAAAGTGCTACGCTAATAAAACGAAGAACCTTGAAAGTGGCACAATTCATCATCGCGAAAACCGCAAAGCGTATCGGACATGAAATATAATTGTTGATGATTTTTTTGATTAATTGAATGCGTTCGAAATAGCTTTCTATGACAATCGTTGCTTCCGTCGAACGGTCAATTGGGCAGATTAATAACGAACGGAAAAAAATATTACGAAACATCGTACATACATACATTACTCAATTTAACAGTAAACCGATTGCATTACGGCGATTTCCACCCCAGTGAACTGAATTCATCAAACACGCCACCTCTTATTCACACAGAGAACACTCGTGCCTCGAAAAATTTTCGTTTGAATTAACAGATCAATGACAGTTCAAAATTATAACATTAATTAATGAAAAACGTCGTTCTATTTATAGAAGAAAACAGTTTCATATTCAGGAAAGTAAATGGGATACTCTTATATGAAAAATCATATAATATGATACATAGTTTAGATATCAGTACAACGAAAGACGGCCATTTGGGTAAAGATGACAGAATATGAATGGAAATTGTAAAAATACAAGAAAAAGGAAATTCTCAAAAGGACAACACGGAATTCACGAAACATACATCATTTCCTACGGGAGGAAAAAATATGATGGATATTTTCGCGCCGCAACACCAAAAAGGCAACGTAAAAAAACGAACACACGAAAATATATCACCAGAGTACAATCTTTACACGTTTGCAAGTGCAAAAAATCACATTGTGTATGTAATTTGTGTACCAGGGTGAAACAAATAAGTCAGACTGCGTCCAAGTACACAGTGTAACATGTGCATTGATTAACGCGCCGATAATAAACAAATACTACTATTAGCAGCAAAACAATGCAAGTGCAAGGACTGGCGGTCGTGCATTGACGACTTTTTATGAACCATTTGGATCTTTTCTACTAATGAAAATGGTAAATATGAGCACCACTTGCGTAGTACATGTCGATCAATTCGTGTCACATGTATGTATACGGGCTCGAGTACTGCGTGTGAACGAGGTCCGATCTTATGGAAAAGAAGCGAATTCCACATTGGAATTATTGACATGAAAATGAAATTTCACCTCCGCAAAAGGGAAAATAGCCATTGACCATCGCGTGCGCAAAACGTGCGTGATAATTTTAACGACATCAAGGTTGTAATTGTGCCGACACTCGTTATTATTTCATTACTGTTTTTTGACGAAAAATCGTACTATCGTTCACATATTTTTAATTTATTAAATAAATATGACTCAGTTTAATAATTGAATGAATACTTTGTGTAATAAAACGATGATTTGTCGTACTTCTGCGACGAAAGTAACACACGAATATATATTATAATATCAAAACAGAGCATCCTTGACACAAAAACTTCCAATAATGTATGATAATACCTATCGATAAATTTTCACGGTAATTTAGTATATGTCGTAGTCTCGGAAGCGAACTCTTCGAATCGTTCTAATTAAAAACTAATACACTTGTCTAACACGGACACAACATCCAAGATAGACAGACACTCGTAAGTTGTATTTGACCCGTTTTCCTAGTATCCCATAAATGGGCCGAGGCCGCTTTATTTCGTAATCGTTGACATAAATAAACTTAATCAGAATCGGAAACTTTTCTTGCATAAAAGACAAAAGAAAAAATCGTACCGAAAGTAATTATAGGTAGTAATCATAATGGAAGGACCCGAAAAATGGAGAGAAAGTAATTAAGTCAAGAAAAAATAAACGAATCCAATTGTCCAGAAAATCATGAAACGTTCTGAAAATTTAAGTGTATAACGAAAAATTCGACAGCCAGCGCACGGAACGACATCGTATTTTCAAAAAAAAAAACCTTCAAATTACATCGAGTTAATAAAATGAAATACAACCACGGCTTGAGTTCATGGAATATCCCATATAACAATTAACATTTTTCATTATAATTATCGATAACGATTTTTTTCAAACAGGTCGTTATAACTTATAACACTAAAATGCTGTAAAAATAGCATTTAGCAAAAAGAATACTAAAGAGACAAGACGTTATCCAGATTAAACGCAAATTACGTTCCCTCGTGGATATCTGAAACACCACAGTCGACAACAAACAAGCTACATTGGTATGCTGAGCGAACGTCTCTCTAGTGAAAATTAATAACATAATCGTACGACGTCGACGAAGGTAGGGAAGGAAGTTTCTTCATACAAAGGTGGCATATAATTAGAGGTGGGATGAGGGAGAGGCGAGTCACGAAACGAAGGACGGTTCGCAAAATAAGGAATCGGGTCGTTACCGCGATATTACAAGAACAAGAAGGCTTTCGAAAGGAGCAAGCAAAGGGTCCGGCGTCCGCGTTGGAGCTTCATTAAGGCGCCAAAGAGCCAAGGATCAAATTAACGGCGACCGAATTTTAACGAGACCAACTTTCCCCGGCACGTTCAAACCTTGCGGACAAACTCCTCCACTCTCGACTCGATTTTATACGTTAAACGCTAAACATTTTTTCTAGAATGCATAAATATAAAGCGGGGGCACTTATACACGGAGTGATATTTTACACAGAAAAAAGCAATATCTCTTTATATAAATTTAGTTGACTTCCGCAACCGCGGCAACCCTTTTACCCCTAGCGAGAGTTCTATCCTATCCTAAGTATAACACGGAAGGCTTTTCCTCTTAATCCTCGACGGTGGGAGGCCCGCAATTTAGACACGCAGAGATGGCCTAATCTACGGAAATGGTTGTGCGATATGCGTTCGCGGTGAGACACTATCAACTGAATAATAGTTCCGTTTCCGATCTTTAACCTCCTCACGCGCGCCATTACCTATCAATGCATCCCATTATACATGCCTAACATAATTAGTCTAGACTCGTGCGTGTGCTTTGGGGTTCTGTGCTTTTGAATTAAAGATCGAACTCGCATAAATATTCACCGATCGGAGGTCGCAAATAAGAACGAATGTGTGCGTAGAAAATTAGAGAAAGCCTTAGGGTAGGAATCGCATAAATAATACAAGAGGGCAAAATTCGGGAGGGTACTCGATTTAGCCGAGACACTCTAAAAAGCGTTTCCCTGGTGAGAGAATCTGCCGCCTCTTTTTACGATATCCTGAATATTCGGCGAGACGAGTTCGGTGTCAATCAACTGTCGAATTTTGAAAACGTCTACGATCCCCAAGCTAAATGCACTCTGTGGAAAAATTTTAACGCGGTCCAATAATGAAACGAAGCGAAAACTTCAAGACGCTCGAAACACGAAACAAAGACGACACGTTTTAAAATATTCACAGGCCTCATGTGTTCCTAGGCGACTCGCACGCTACCAAATAACTCCCTTTTCGGAAAACCCGACACTTTTCCGTGAGGCCAATTTCTCCGAAAGGGGAACGAACACGAAAACTACATCAGAATTTATAACGGACGCGCCCGAATATAAAAATATACATTCTTTTATTTTCACTAGACCCATTTCTATGATGAAACATTGCATCGACTTTCGACACGATACGATCCAACAACAGTCAGTCGACCGGTCGGTCATACCGGTCAACCCAGACTAGAACGGGCACAATTATCGAGCGATATTGCAAAAAACCGACAGCAATCGGGTCATCGGACGTAATGACTCAACAGTGGCAAAATATTGAATAAGCACGGCGAAAATAGCCTGAAGATCGATCGATCGTCGATCCATAAATTTCAGCGGCGGTTTCCGTACGACACGAAACGGACCAGTTCGTGACGTCACTATTGGTGAGATCATCCGAGCTGATGCTGCATCGTTCTCTTTCGTCGTCAGACGCATTTTTCAGTCGAAGGTCGGTCGTGAATCGGTCGCAGTCTATTGTGCCTGATAACGTCAAAGTCCGTTCCGTTCTATTTTGTACGTGTTTAAAAATTTTCTAAACAAACATCCGCTGAAGAAGATTCGGTGTTTAAATAACAAAAAGTTGAACGTACCTGTCTATTTTGTCTAGCGACGATGGATTCTGTAAGATGGTCTGTTTGCCGTCCATTTCGACGACGCATTGCGTGTCTAGTTCGAGCTCTGAAACAAACAAACGGATTTGAATTCCTCGAGTACGCGTCCGTGAAATATAAATAACACATTCGCGTGTTTTAGACCGCGGATTTGCCGCGGCTTAAGGAAATATTGACAATTATAACATGCACTGTCCGTGTCAACAGATAGATATCAGGTGACGAATCGTTGGTTGAATAAATAGCGAATGGCGTGCGTTATCGGCTTCTGGTTTTTTTTTTAAATATTCAGGACAAATTCTATTCATATTTTTCGAAACAATTTCAGGAAAGACGTCTCAAAAGCTTATGAGAAGAGCGCAGCTGGCAGCATCGTCGTCGTAATGCGAAAGCGTTGTTATAAATTTGTAAACCTTAAAAGGGTATCATCGAATTTATTGCTGTATACACAATTTTAATTTCAAAATAAACTTTGATTCGAAATCGGACAACACAAAATTACATAACGCAGATAAAATTAGACGAGATAATCCAATCAATTCGCACAATTGGCGCAACTCGATACGATTTTTACAAAACCGGCACAATGGGATATATATTCATTCAATCCGTTCTGCGACCCAATAATTGAAAATATTGTACGAAACATACCCGACATCCACACATTCATTAATTCCTCGACTACAATCATAAACAGACAACGAAACCTAATAAAATCGACACCCGAAACGACCGAATTTCGAACCGGGACGCCCACCTATTTACCCCTCGTCCCATAACATTACATCAAACGGGGTCCCGAATTCAATTTGCCGGCACAAAAACGACTCGATTAAAACGCGATCGCGAGCCGTTAACCAAACACAATTCGAAAGACGCCAGTTAAATTTTCGCGCTCGATCGGACGAGTTTTCCGGCGGGAAAACGCCGCCTTTTTAAAAAATCTCAGAATTGGCACCGATCGCGTCCTTCGGAGGACTCTTCGGTTGTGTCTTCGACAATGGCGATCATCCTTGACACGTTTCGGAACGAGGAGAAAATGTGCAAATACGAGAATGAATGTGTAAACAGACGATGTGTCAGATTGTCGTTTCGAAGATATGTTCGATATTCGATAGATTTTTTTTGCGTTGAGTTCAATATATCTTTTTAATATTAATAATTTATGATTTTTCTGAGTATCGATAAATTTTATCATGATAAAAATCTTGAACGATTAATTGGAAGTTTGTTTAAATGGAAATATCATGTTTTATACAGAATATCATGTTCGATATAAAAATAATCCAACGATCGAGTTCTTTGAGTCGTAAAATAATACGAGAATAATCGAAATGTATTCAAGTTTATTAAATAGATCATTTTACATTTTCAATCGAAAAAACCACGCTTTTCATCCACGGAAAATAATCACGTAAATTACATTTAACAATCTAATAACGACGCGAAGTACGTTGACACTGAACAAAAACGAATTATTCATATGACGTACGTGTCGAAGAATTGATTTGCCACTCGTAAAATTTCGACAAATCGAATTTTCCGCCCCCACGGCCCACCCCGCTCGAAACTTTCGGATGTTTGTGTACTCTGAAAACTAATTTCATCAACGGAAGTTCGTATTCTGCGAAACTGTTATCTAAAATTAGAATCGTACGACGTCGGGCCGAGGGAAGCCCGTCGGGCGAAAAGAAAACGGCAAAACGAAGATTTGTCTACGAAAAATGGCCGAGATCGACGCCTGTCCCCGAAGTCCTCGAGGACATCGATCGCAGGCGATGTGTTAATTGAAATTCAACGAGATTCGGTTAATGGAATTCCGCAAATTTCGGCGAAAACGGTCGCAATTTGCTCCGGTGAAAAAAGTCCAAATTATAAAACGGGAAAATCGAGATTTGATCGTGCCCTTTCGTGTACGCATAATAGCCGCACAAGTGGGACAGGAAAATTTCTTTCGTACATATTTTCATAATTAACATGAATACGAGAATACATCGAGATGTTATTGAAACAACGAGAAGAAATATTTATTATTATTTTCGAACTTATATTTCAGTCTTATCAAACGCGATGTTTTTCACCGATAATTAAAATTAAGCCACGTACGACGCAGCACATAAATCATTGAGTTAACTTCGACTCAATATCATTAAAATCCGGCGACATCAAAAAATCCCTACAAACAAATCAATTGCAAAACTCATACATAAGAACACCCGAGCATTTAGCACCATTCAAAGTACACGTACGCGATATGCACAATCGATAAAACGTGCATACGAAACTCTACACATGGCAAAATTACAGATTTGCATACGTGTGCCAAAAGCGAAACTGAGGAAACCGAAAAGGTGTTCCAGACGAAATCAAAAAGGTCAACACGGTGATGGGCATCTCGTTAAACGGAGCGTAACCGAACGGTATGATGGCACGTTCTGAGGTTAACGGGTCAAGTTGAACGAACCGTTCACCGTTTCGATGAGTGTTTTTTTTTTATATTATATATTTGGATGAAAAATTGTGTATATTTCGAATTGTTCCGTTTGATCATTACAAGACTTAAAGTTGAAGTAGATATAGGAAAAAAAAACGATACTGATAATTGTTTTTTATCTAATCGCTCGATAACTTTATCGTATACTAGGAAAATACATATAACAGTTAGAATCGTCAAATACTTGCGTTTTGTATGTACTCGATTGAAAATTTGAATATAATTAATTTTGGTAGCAGTTTCGAAGATTTAAAATCGATTTAGATTGCTTTTGAATCACTTTCAATGAAAATCCGAGATGTGCAAAACAAACATGCAGTAAACGACGGTGCAAAAAAATAACAATTCACGACTCGATCGCAAATCTGCATTCGTAATTGACCAAATTCACTTTCTCAATTAGTGAAACTCGAATTTCGCGTTAATTTTGTAATCTGCATATCGCGTACGTGTGTCGGCTCGTTTTAATTCAAATTTATTTATGACCATTTTTTTTTCTTTCGAGAAAATTCATTTGAATATTCAGGTGCTCTCGTGGCGTTACGTTTCCACGAATGTTATAATGAAACGCGATCGTAACATCTTTTACGACGACGATAACTGTTAACGTATTGAGCAACACACATAGTTATCACCGATTGGTGATTATAGTTCAAAACAAACGTTTAGCATATTCTCGAAACACACTTTTTCAGCCACTAATCGATACACAATTCAAGGATGAAAATGTCCATACATGACAACGATACAATTGTAAATTCAGAATTAATATTCAAAAAATATATATATACAGGTTTTTTATTTCAAATTGAACCTTTTTCATTTCGAATTGATCCTTTTATGATTTTAAATTAAACCTTTTAAAAAATGTGTGGTTAGTTATGGATAATGCAAGCGTTTACCATACTCAGAAAGTGCGTGAGCTTGTTAAAGGATGGAATCATAGTTTAATTTTTGTGCCACCATATTTGCCGGTGATGAATCGAAGTATTTTCAAAAATGAAATATTACGCTAAGGTTTTGTTGGATCCATTAAATCGATTAAATTTGGTGAAAGTAATGAACGAGTCAGTAGCTACAGTTACATCTTTAAATTGCAATAAATATTTTGATGATATGTACCTTAAATTACCTACAGCTGCTGCCAAAGAAGTTTTGCAATATGTATAAATAATGATGTATTGTAATTTCAATAAAATAATTAAAAATATCTAATTGATTAATTCAATTTATGAATCAAATTCGTTTAGTAAAAAGTTCAATTTGAAATAAAAAGATTTAATTTGAAACGAAAAAGAGTCAATTTGAAACAAAAAATCTTGCACACATTGATAATTTTTTTTGCTGAATGTACAAAAATCGAATTTGTAACGAAACTGCTTTTTTTACCACCGCATAATCTCTGCGTAAACAATTATGCATATCGCATGAGTCAATGAAAAACAAAACGAGGCGTCCATCATACATAAAATAAACCAACAAAACACCAACTCTTCCATAATTCTCCAAACCCTCTCAACTCCAACACCACCACCACAACGAAAACCAACACTCCTCAGCGAACTCTACAGAAACGTCAATCGTGTGGCACACAGGCGCGGGGGGAGGGGGCCTCGGCGCGGGGTGCGGCTGCGGGAGGCCTACGCGTGATCTCACCTCGCCTGCTGAAGGGGCGCACGCGCACCGCCACGCGGATCTTGTCCGTGGCCATGGCGTCGTCGGGGGCCGGGGGGCGCGGGGCTCTGCTGCGTGCTGGTCGCGAGTTAACCGCGCGGGCCGACGCGGCGCGCCGTGGCGGCCGACTGGCCCTCGACTAGTCGACTGACAACGCCATCTGCGGCGCGTTCGATCTGATGGGAGGGGTGCCAACCGTAGGGGTAAAATCGATCATGGTGGTGGGTTTTTGTTTTGGTTTTGGGGTTTTTTTTTGATGAATTGGGGTTTTTTGGGTGTGTTTTTTTTATGTTTTTGTGTTTTTGTAGGGTACCAATATTCGGCCCAGTTTAATGGAGTCAGTCGAGGGTTGGGGGAAGCTGACGCACACGAAGCAAACGCACACGAAGTAAACTCACAGGAAGCGAGCTCACACGAAGCGAGCTCACACGAAGCGAGCTCACTGAACGAAGCAAGCTCAAGCGAGGCAAGATCACAGCAAACAAGCTCACACGAAGCAAGTTCACATGCTTTCGAAAATTTTCAAATTTTCAAATTAAAGTGAAAAACGTTTAACACGAAACTGAAAGCACCAAAATGCGTTTTTGTGTTAAAAGAATTTCACGTTAGACGTAATAGTATACGTCCATAATATTTTGTCAGTGCCAAAGTAATATTTCTTGTTAAATGATACGAAATTTTTCGAAAACATGTGAACTTGCTTCGTGTGAGCTTGCTTCGTGTGAGCTTGCTTCCTGTGAGCTTGTCTCGTTTGAGCTTGCTTCGTGTGAGCTCGCTTCGTGTGAGCTCGCTTTGTGTGAGCTTGCTTCATGTGAGTTTACTTTGTGTGCGTTTGCTTCGTGTGAGTTAGCTTCTGGCCACCGGAAATCAATCATATTGTGTATATCATAGTGACTATTTGTTTAATAACAACAATACATAACCTCGAATTATAATACGGTGGAATAAAAGATGTCTGTTTTTATGAGATCATCTCAAAACATTGTAAAGTAATTGATTTCTTTACAAAATCGGTTACTTGTCATTAGCTTTGACAGGGACTAACTACCAACTAAATAAAATGCTATGCCACGCTATATACTTTTGAATAATATATGGTCTCAAATATAATAATACGTATACTCACCCACAAAAAAAAACATTTAAATGACTGTACATTACAATGTGCACTGGGTCTAATGTTTAGTTTTTATAATAAGTTCACTACTAAAAATGTATTTTTGTTACTAGCAACTATTTGTCGGGCGGAAACGTAATTTTTTTGCGAATTTGACGTTTGATATATACTGTGTAATGTAAATACTCTGACCAATATATTGTCCCGTTTAATTTAGTATGTTGGTAGTAGAAATTTTTTGATCGTGCAACACATTGTCATTGTGTCAAGATGACTTGGTATTTGACGTTTCTGCTATTTTGAACGTTTTGCGGTGACGTCTAAAAATGTAATCGATTTCTTATTAATTTTTAATGTTTTGATTCATTTTTTTGTTTTCGTGATCGGTACTAAAAATAAATCTAGTTAAATATCCCGCCCTGCCGATCAAATATACTAATTATACAATATCATACTAAATTCTTACAAATGTTTTACAATTATTGTATTTGTCTAATGTATTTTTCAACAATTTTTTTTACTATTTCTGAACCTTGCTGTTTTTTTTGCAGGGGCAAAACATTCGGTTGGGACTTGTTATTCAAAGCTTTGAAAAAAAAAATCAATTCCAAATCCGAAATATTAGTAGCGTTTGTACATTGGTGTATATTGAAACAAAATGCTAGGTGTTTGGGTTGCGAATACGAAGTAAACTATTTTCTCTAATAGCTTAAATTTACTAATATTATAGTTATTTGATTTTCATTTTGAAAAAATACAGAACACTTCAGAAGAAGTAACAAATGAACAAGGAAGTGAAATTTTGCCCGACGGATGGAACAAAAATGGTGCAAAATGGACTCTTAGATATATATTTAAAGATTCTTTATATGTTCTGTTGGCTTCCAAATTTGAAAATATTATTATTTTTAACTGGCTCGTAAGTTTTTCGTTAAATATGAACTTCTTATTGAATTTGTTGTTTTTACAAAGGCTCTAATCTTTATTTCCATGTTGATATTCATAGAATGTAAAAGAAAATAAAACTTGCGATGCTGCCGTCGATGTAGAAATATATGTAAAAGCACAGGACGGTTCAATAGATGATATAATACCAAAACATTTAGATCTCATCCATGAAATTGAAAACAGTTTATTTGAGATTGTCACTGAAAAAAATACTAAAACAACCAGCACACAAACTGAAGGTTAAGTATTTTGAGATTTTTTTGTTTCATTTAAATTAAATTAACTATATTATTCTTTGATTTCAGATTATCCATTGATGAAAGTTGCAAATGATCGCAGTCCACTTTTAGTAGATCCAATGTAGGTTTTTTTTCTGTGTTCTTATATTTACAAGTATATAAATTTATGAACGTGTACTTGTGCATTTCAGAAATCCTCTCATGATAAGCCAGAACAGGAACCCTCGTTTCGATCCTTATTATGATCCTCTTTCTGTACCTGAGCGCTTGAGGTGAGCAGTTTTTTTTTTCAGAAGATTTATAAAAAAAGATGACCAACAAGTCATAAAAGCCGATGTCTCTTTTTTTTGTCTATCACATTTTATAATTAGTTCTATAAAATAAAAATGATTTGAATAGTTTTTCAATATTTAGAGGCAACAAAATAAAGTTTTGAAAAATAAGATGAATCAAGGTAAATAATCTAAAAATTAATTTCAGACATCCATTCTCAACAAGTCCACATCCGGGTCTTATTGGTGATCGTCGTTTTCAAAACAAAAGGTATTCCAATAAGCTTTGAAACATAAATAAAAATAATTTCTAAAATAAAATTTTTGATTTCCCAGACCGAGGCCACCTTTTGGTCCTGGTGGCTTTTTTGGTGATGATGATATCATATAAACTCTCTCATTGTCACATCAGAAAATCTCGATTGCTCAATTGTTTATTTTTTCGGAACTGTTATGAAGGTAATAAAAAAAAAGTTACTCGCCACTGTATATAATTTATTATGAATCACATAAAGCGTATTTTAATGACAAAAATCGACCCATTTAAATTACTACTACATTATAACATAGTACATACTTTACATTTATTTTCAGTGAAATGGATCACATAAAGATTATGATTGAAATGGAAATGATGATACAGTGAGAATGATTTTGTTATGCTGTCAACTCCGATTGTGGCCATTCCTTACCAGATCCTGGTTTATATCTAGTAAAAAATTTCCATTGCACAAAATTTCAATAAAAAAAGAATTTCATTACACTTTTCGTCAAATAGTAAAAAGTGAACACACCATACTTTATCTTATTTTTTTTTTCATTTTTTATACTATACTAAAATAAAAAAAATTGTCATTATACACTAAAATAAGTTTATTTGGGTTTAAGTTATTAATTTTATGTTTAAATTCGTATTAAAAAAGGAAGTAAAATTATGCAATTTTTTTTTTATTATTTTAACGGTTATATGTGCAAAATTAGATACACAATGAAGTAAAATTTCATATCCATTCAACATGACTGAAGTTTTATAGATTATATTGCCGATATATAAGTTTATTGTATAAAAAAAATTTTTCAACCAAAAAAAGCTATTTTTAAAACTATCCAATGCCTTTTAATTAATACCAACCACGGTGCTTATAGGCATTTTTCAAAATTCACCCATCACAAACAATCTTCTTGGTAAAATGTGATAATTACAGAATAATATCAAAAATGATATGTTATAATACTTTTCAGTTTTTAATAATTCATTGTCAAAACCATCATTGTAATTTAGCAGGCGGACTGAATGTGATGGATGAAATTCGAAAGCCAGTTAGCACCATTACATATACCAAAATTTGTTTTATAAAACCTACTCAATTTAACTTTATATACATAGTTGGATTTTTATTTCACAAATGGATGTCTATAAATTTTTGTTTTCGTCAAGCGACTGACTCAAATATACGTCAGTTTTTAACAACTGGTTGAAATATTGTTACTTAAAAACGTCAGTATTTAATTGCACAGTATTTAAAGACTTCTTGAATAATTCCACCATCTGTTAATAAATCCATATATTGAAAAAAAGCAAAATTACGTGATATATTGTAAATAAAAACTTTCATATAACAATGCTAGAAAATTTGTTCTATGAACACAGGATGTGGCATTCTTTTCGATATTCTATCGCATACAATTCTTCAGATTATATATGTTTATTTTTACACATCGAAACTTTACCTAAACATACAATTGTGACTCTACATGCATATATTATATATTAAATATAGATAAATGTGTGTGAAAGCTGAATTGTAGATGAAGCAAACAAAGATATTCGATAATGATTTATATATATATATACTTTTCTCTCTACAAGTGATACTTCCAAACTCACAATATAAATACAAGAGTCACTATAGTTTGAAAATTGTTTATATGATTAATGAAAACCCTCCTTTCTAACATGCAATTTAGTTTAGAGGGACAGAACACTATCATATACACAATTAAGAAATATTAAAAATTTCTTAATTTACAACACCGTACAGATATTTATATATCGCACAAATAAATACAAATACATGGATAATTTCAGAAAATATTGTTATTTTTTTTTTGTTTTGTTTTTCTTTTTGAGTATAGCAATGGTATATTTTATACTTATGACATTCAAAAAAGGTAACCCTTTATTGTTTATTGGACACAGCAGGAATTTTTGTGGCCATTTTTGTGCTTCAATCGGGATTTTGGCCGATACTTCTCGAGAAATTGCAACTGCTTTGCGTTGATTGCTCCACGACGCTTGCTGTGAAAAAATAATATAATTAATATCCGTACAATAATTTAAAATGAACAATTTCAATGATTAGATACTGACTCTCTTATCATTTCAACAGCTTCTTCGTATTTTAATCCAAGTTCCATAAGAGCAATAGCAACCATAACAGGAGCACGACCTAGTCCTGCTACACAGTGCACAGCTACAGATGATTCTGGTTGATCCTGAGCTCTAAAAATTTGCAAGATATTTATAAATGACATCATAGAAAAAGAAACTATAAATACAAAAAAAATATATAAAAATTACTTTTGTCTTAGTGTTTCGAACCACTCTTCAACTATGTTATTGGGAGGAAAAGTGCCATCCTCGTAAGCAAGATCTTTCACAAGTATTCCTTCAGCAAGCAGTGGTGCTACTTCATAGCTTGGTTCACATACTCGCACAACTGTGCAAACCTTATGTTTTTTCAGTTCCTATAAAATATACAGGAAAGTTACCACAAATTTGAAAAAATAGTCATATAATTTTTAACATGAACCTTTTAAATATACCTTGATATATGCATTAATTGTATGATCTGACGGACGATCTGTAATCAGAAATTTCATTCCTTTGAATTCGATAAGGGCCGGAGCCGGTCTGATGTCTGTTTGCCTCATTTTGAAATTAATATTATCACCAAAATATGTATAAAAAACACTTGTTGAGTAAAATAAATCAACTGTCCAATATAATAACAATAATAAGTAATATATATTTTAGAAATATCACTATTATCACTGAAGTCTGAAAATAGAGGTAAGCACAAGTCAGTCTTTTAATTTACGCGTTGAACAATAAAAAAAATAGTTTTATATGAGAAGGCATACACAAATATTTTTAATATTATTTTAGTTCAGAGTGGGTGGCTCTTGTAAAAATTCAGTACACTTTTTTTCAAAAATCTACACTGAGAGAAAATTCACAGTAAAACGTAAAAATTTAACTTATGTTCTATAAAATCACTAAAATTTGCACAAAAAACTGATGATGGATGAACTGTTTGATCACAACAACGTTGGAACAAAGGGTCGAAAAAACATCTAATCAGGGATGAAATGAAGACAAAGCCACTATTTCTGTTGTAAAGTCACAATTGTTTTCCCTAGGTGTTGCGAATCTTCCGATGTTTTCAAATAACTTAAACGTAGCCACTAATGATTATGATATGCTTGGGCGAGGATGGTGATCTCGGTCCCGAACGGTAACTGAAAACAAAACAAAACCATATTAACCCTCCGACAACAAACACAAAACTAAATATAATACCATCGTCATGAATCACAACTCTTTTTCGAGCCGCTCCTTTACTTATTGACAATCTTTCGAATCTATTCGAAACTGCCAACATTCAAATGCCAACCGATAAATGACGAGCCACAACCTTATGACATTTCATTCGAACATACTTTTAAAACATCAACAATGAAACTCCCTGCCAAAAACTCATCTACCATTCCGGGACAAAAACTACCAAATATCAACATTTACAAGAGGGCCACCTGAACGATTTGGCGTTGGCGGGGCAGCAGGCGGTGGCAGCGGGCGGGGATGGCGGCATGGGGCGGCGGCCGCGCAGGCTGCCCACTCTATTTGTGCTGGGCCTGGCAGTACTCGCTGCTGTCCAGCCTGAACTCCATCAATGTCGTTGCCAAAGAGCACGCTTCCAACTGAAAAACAAAAAAAGAACCGTTTAGCACAAAAAACTACTAAGTATCACATGAATGTGTTATACAACAAACTTTGTTATTGAACTGAACATATTGTTAAAATTGACATATTGTTTTGGCAAATGTAAAATTTGGATCTGGATGTTAATTTGTCATATACATATACTCTAATTGTGTTAAATTGAATTGTATACAGAAAATTGCGGATGTCTCTAGAGAAAATTTTGTCAATAATACGCAAAGAAGCGAGACAGTTCTAATTCGAGACGACTATGCCGAGTAGCGAGCACACAAACACATCTTTTCGCGGATCCTCTCGCGGTGGATGTCTGCCAGAGCATTGAAATTATTTTCTTTCGGCCTTGACAGCGGCAGTGATGAATTTTAACCGAGAACGGCGGCGCAGCACCAACGACAACACTTATGGCGACGCCACAAGGGAAAACCCGACTTCCGGCCATCCCTGTCACTGGGATCCGGAAGCGATCGTTTTTCCGCACTTAACGTTTCCTATGTCGTTTCATGGATATGTAAGTATTCTAATAATAATCCGGTGGATCAATTACGATGTTTGATTGGATTCTAAAAATAATATGTTTATTGTATTCAAATCGTAAAATCACACGAATAGATGTTGCACGCACAAAAACTGTTTATGTAAACAACTATTCGGGCGTATCTAAAATTGAAACACTCAAAAGATAAAGAAAGTCCTGATATTTGAAAAGCGTCATAGAATACGGCGCCGTTTCAGTATCAACAGGTAAAAGCGACATGTTTCACTCGACAAATTGCCCATAGAGCAGACGATAGCGATAATTACACCCCGAAGATAACAGCGCGAAACACAACGGTAAAACTGCGACAAAAACGCTTTTCCTTCGTAGGAAAAACCAAATATAAACGAGCACTCTAAAGGAAACGTCAATCACGAACAATAAGAACGAGGAAACACAATATGCACAAAACTACAAAAAAAACTAACGTCGCTGCGACTCGGAGGTGCTTCGAGCTCATCTTGCGACAACACAACAGCAGACAAACAAAAGTCTTTTCGAGTTTGCAAATTCGGTAAAAATATACGAGCGATGAAAATGTTAAGTTGGGAGACGACGACGTTTTCTCGAGTCACTGAATGAACTGAGGACGATTTGCCGTTTGGCTGTAATTTGTTTTTGGCCCCACTTTGGACGCGGACCAGTGAACGCGAACAATTTACTCTGCACATGCGATCTATGTGTGCAATTTCATATGCACACGATATCCGAAAGATAAACATGCTCCCGAAAATATCGCGGATCTGCTTTTTGTTCTTTCGAAAATCTAGTAATTCAATACATCAGATTGCGAGGAATGATAAAATAAAACGTTTGACACATGTTTTGTGATTGAGAATTTGGATTGCATCCAACGGTTGAACAATACGTGTAATTTATTAGTTTCATGTTTGTTATATTTATGTGAAATTTCTCCCGGTTGAAAATTGAAAATTTTGTTGACTACGTCTGTCTTTAGTCGTGTAAACTTATTGAAATAGGAATTGTTTCGGTTTATATAGCGAATCGGCTGTACGTAATTAGTTATTTCAACTTGGAAAACTAAAATGTTGTTAGCGTATACAAATTGTTGTCTAATGTGCGCAAATATCTATTTAACGTCGAATCGTATAAAATCGATATTTTCCTAATCACGATCAGTGATTAGGAAAATATGGTATTTATGTGAATGAGACATACCTATACGAAAAAAAATGTGTTTCAAACAACACAAAACGTGAGATATATATTTCCAATCTAATGAAAAAGTTTCATCTCGTTACCCTGTCTTTCGCTCTAAATACGTTTCTCAGAAAAATGACGACTTCTCTGAAACACATGTCGTCGAAAGTGAAAGATGAGCAACACTTGGAAATTTTCTCGACAAACAATTTTTTCTCATCAAATATAAAACACTATATTTCGGGAAAACACTATATATCGGAAATTAAAAGAAAAAAATCAGAATAAACAGTTATTCGTACGAAAACAATAGTTAAAATATTGCTACATTGTATAAACAAAAGATAAACGTAGGAATTTGAGACATTTCTTGATTGGCTATAATCATCCAAGTCTAAATGAGTTCACACGTATGGAATTTTTCTTCGTCATTATTGCGTAATCGTATCTTACAATTAATCGTTATTGATAATGTTTACATTTAGATATCTATACTCTTATAAGATAATTTTATTTTAATGTGTCGTTAAATTTAACGAGAGCAATTTCCAAAAATATTAAATAATTGTTTGATAAAAATTATGGAAATTTTGTTGAATCATGATCATAATATGTTTATGTAGTTTTCAAAACAAATACATTTAGAACAAATAAATAACGAAGCAAATATTAGTATAATCGAATATGAAACGAAAATATTTGGAATAAAAGATTAAAAAAAGTTTTATCGTTAATTTTAAGTTATTGTTAAATTTTATGCGTCAATGATTCATAACACTTAACAAGTACGTCTCATACGCCAAAAGGAAATCTATCAAAATCGAGATCGAAATAGAAAAATAAACGATTTAAGATGCAACTTCGTAGTAAAAATTTTTGATGAGGGGCCAAATTCGTATTCGCAAATGTCTTGTAGTCACGTGGTTCAAGCAAATTAAAATTCGTGATATTCCATGACCCAAAACCAACAACGACAACAAATACAAACGTTCGTTTTGTACAAGCCAAATCATAGAATACGCCCACTGAAAACAATAACTTCTATCCAGAAATGAACGATCACATTCGAAAATACATATAACTATTATTTGAAAACGAAACAAGCGTCCTTTTGGCGTATTTTAGAAAGCAGAAATCGATACAAACTAAAAGGGGAAGTCCTTGATGTATGAAGCCTTTCATTTTTATCGCGGAAAAAACATTACGTATTTTATAACCTTTCATGATGAACTTTGTCCGACATCGCAAAAACTAATGATTTTTTTATAAATCTGATATTTTATGTGTTCGAAAATATCGATTTTATCGCTAATACTTCGACAATGTAACGGCGTAAAACTCGAGTGCTAATTAAGTAACCTGCGTGGAGGCGCATGATACCATTAGTTGATTAAAAGTCTTATTAACTTAAAAGCTACGCCACTTTGTGAATCACCAGAAAAAAATTAACAAGCCTCTTCGGATCGAAAACGAAAAATTTTGTTGTTGATTCAATTTTAAAACAAATTCGATAAACAAATAGAGCGATAGTGGAATTGTATTATTGACGCTAATGCGGGTAATTGGCGAGTAATAAAAGTTAAATTCGATATCTACGTTTGCTTAAGACTTATGCAAGATCTTAAGAAGCACATTTGTGTCATATCCTGCTTAAAGAATTAACTCGTT
The DNA here is from genome assembly GCA_009617725.1 of Hydropsyche tenuis. Classification (NCBI taxonomy): domain Eukaryota; kingdom Metazoa; phylum Arthropoda; class Insecta; order Trichoptera; family Hydropsychidae; genus Hydropsyche; species Hydropsyche tenuis. The sequence goes on along the minus strand of VTON01000011.1, from coordinate 164,512 downwards.
TGGTGCTCCTACCTACCAGTTAATCTTTTCTAGGTACTTCAATAACCAAACGATCATACTAACGAGTATTATTCATTCCGTCGGCTATTTCGAAATATCCCGTCATACACAAACCCATGATCAAGAAACGACAAATACAAAGAAATTTATTAGAAATTATTTGGCATCATATCTGACAAAATCAAAATAATGTATAACCACAAGTTTGATAATAAAAATAAAAATGATACACAAAATGTGTAGATTTGCGAATATCCGAGACGTACCACTTTCACCCACATCAAAAATTTTTTTGCTCCCGTTTTCCGTTTCGCCGAATTCTTGCGGAAAAAAAATATTGGTAAATAAACGCGCTAAAATGTCTGTCGCGTCCGGAAAACAAAACGAAAATAGTCACAATTTAAGAAAACAGATGGTATGCTGAGGAGAACGACCAGAGGAACGTTGTCACCAAAAACACTCCTGAGAAACACTGCCAACTGAGTTTATTGTCATCGCGAATTTTCATCGAAACGAAAGGCTATCGGAAAATGAATATTTCATAAAAATTCGATTCAAATCAGCATTACTCACACACGATAACGACGAAAAAAATTAAGTACGCATTTACAGCATTATCGAATGTCCCCTTTTACGACAACGACCACGACGAAAACAATTGCCGACGATTTGAAGACGTCCTCCTTTTTCTGCAGACAATTTGACGTCAATCAAAAACAGACACAATTAACGTATGTGCAATTGTGCAACACGACAAAAACAATGCGGATAAACAAACGTGGCATTCATTACTGACACAAAATACTAGGTACGATTTACAGTCGGCTAGTGCAAGGTTTTCCCATGAAGAAGAACCTGGCAGCTCGGAAACCGGAACAAGGTCGAGGTAAACGAAACGCGCAATTTTTGAATTACGCTCGTTTCCGGTTCGATCTTTATATGCGGAGATTACGTATGATATGGTATACGGTGTGGTTCGGGCGTATCAATTGCGCTATAAAAGTGCAAAGTCGTTACGATAAAACGGATCAGGATAAAAATAGTTCTAACAATGAGATCGGCGATTGTGCCGTTGAAAACGTTTCGTTGGGTGTGCGTTTGAGTTACAAAAATGTGTTTCCGATAGTTTCGTATAAATATAAATTAATTCAGGTGTGTGTAATGAGCAGTTCGTTCGTCGATAATGCGAATGTATAATTTTTTTTATCAACACTATTGTGATAAAACGAAACAAAACATCAAAGGCGAAAGAATACCGATTTGCATAATTCAAATTGAACCGGCATACATCACGTTTACAAACTCACGTCCGTGAAAAATTAAACAATCAACAGGAAAAACCGACAATCTGCGATAAAGCCAGTTTCCACAGTAATAAAAAAATTTCAATGACCAATTAAAAATGCAATTTTATCTAATCGCCTCCATAAATACTGCTCGATCATAACAAATCCATAAAACCGGCAAATTTGATACAATTTCATCACCGATAACACAATTCCACGTACACGCATAAAAGGAAAAGCGGCTCAGCGGCAATTCGAGCTAAATCTCTTCCACTCGTTTTCCTCAACATCAAAAATTTTTGATTAAAAACCCAAAAAAAACAACACCAACGAATGCAACATAGGCGCGCCACACCATCGAATACCCACCACCCGCACAACAAGAACGACAATCGAGTTGACCTCAAGCGGACCAACTAGCGGGCGCTCAAGTTCGTTTGCATCGTTATTATAAAAAGATAAGTGATAGCGGCACACCGGCGAAGATGTGTGTTTGCATTTGACAAATCTTTTGATATTTGTCTGAATATGCGCGCGTTTATATTTAGTGGCGTTACGCCGCGGGATATTTCTGGTGCGTACCGCCGGCCCGTCGCGAAAAACTATAAATTCGCTTCATATACAGCGGGACAGAGACCCGTTTTCAGCTGCTGCTAAAACGAGACAATTGTGCGGAGGATCGGCTCTGAACAAAGAAGGCGTCGTGTAAATATAGGCCATCTCAAAAGCTTCGGTTCAAAAGCGAAAGTCATGAATGGGACCCGTGATGGGTGGTGAGTTGTCGGTCGCGGGTCGTAGAGTTCGGACGATGACATTTCGTGAGGTTGGATATCGAGTGTTTTTCGGTTGGGTTTTCTTTTTTGGTGAGAATGCAGCACGAGTTGGTTTGTGGGTCGAAAGCGTGGAGATAAGATTGTCGGACGAAAATAATTTTGGTAATGATGTGTCAAGTGACCTGACTGTCAATGTCACGGAGTCGAGTTGAAAGTTTCGCTGAAATTTCTAGAAACTTTCTGGGCAAATTGGGTTTTGTCTTGTTGGAATCGAATTTGTTCTGGAAGTCGAATATAGTTGGTGCTGGAAATATTTGCATATTGTATGAATGTTAATAATTGTTCAAGTCTTAAAGTAAATACGGGTTTATCACTAAGAAAACAATAGATTTATCTGCAAAATAAAATCGTCATGTTATATGACAACGTAAAGAAAATATAAATAGAATATAATTTAACCTTGAATTTTCTGCCACAAATCACTTTATTTAAATGAAATTGTACGTTTAAATTTAATTCGCCTGTTCTGAGATCCAAATAAATTATGCAGTTGACGATAAATTGTCACAAAGAGAGAAGTACGAAGAATCGAAGAACGTACCGCCTCTAGTGCGGCCGGCAAAACACTACACCTAAAATAAGATTTTATCTCAATTTTAATACGTATTTTTTAGACGATTCCCCAAAAATTAATATCACACATAAATTACATCCTCGCGAAGAATAAACACAGTTTACATTTAGAAGAAAAACACCCAAAAAAAACAGTGCATATCGTAAATAAACACGAATCGCATTCGAACAAGATTCCGAACACAATTACGTAATTTAAAATAGCAAAATCGAAAATAAATAACCGCCAATTTACCAGAGTGATTCATGCGAATCGCGGATCTCTTCTAAGAACACCGTTATCGATATGGCAGATTTCTCACGAGCCCGCGGATGAATTAGATTTATCCGTAACGCGGATCGACACAGAATAGGGAAAAATCTAAAACGTGACTGAACATAACGGTCATTTGACACAGTTTGAGGAACTGTGGACGTCTGCAAATGGGTCGCTTTCTTCGGCGCAAGTGTGTCAAGACTTGACGCTGCAACGGACTGAACACGTACGAACGCGCCATACTGCTTTTCATCAACAGAACGAATACGTGAAACTCAAAAAAAAAGTCAAATTATAAGGTTATTTGGAAATGATTCAAATTACAAAACAACGACAAAAAACTATCGGGTAATTTCGAAATAAAAAAGTGCCGTTATTCGAATTTCAGCGGTGTGGTAAATTTTTCAACTGCAATGAGCCAGCGTTGCAGTTGTGCTGGCGTAGATGGCAAAATGCAAAATTGCATCACGAATAATTTGGGGCATGCGAACGTCATGGCTCTAACCCAGTTTTCACTACTTTCTACGTCTCGCTTTTTCAAATATACGTTGCGTAATGGAATCCAATGAAAGTCTAAAAAATGAATCTATGCATTATTTTAGTTCGCTGGGAAAAAATGGAAATTGCACAACTCTATTGATATGTCGTGCACATAAATGAAGATATGAATGCAACTTCTCGGGAGGCGGAAAAAAACATTGACACAATGATACAACAAATCGATTCAAGGTCCACAAATAATGACGAATTGTTTTCCGACAACGTAATAGACGTCGCATTGGAATAAAATACAGACTGAACAGAATGTAACATGCTATCCGATCGTTATTAGTGGACGATTCTAAGAAACGTACCGCAGCTTTTTTTAAGTAGTATAGACAACTCATGTTAATTCCTTGTAATAACACAATGTAATAACATATCGAGTTTCAGATACAATGATAAAATGCTAAAACATGTTGAGAGCAGTATTCAAATTTCATGTTGAAAATAGCTATAGGTATATATGGTGTTCAATTATCTCAAGTAGCAGTATTATAGGTGAAGGCGAACAACTGCGGCCTCAATTTAGGTGGAACGATGCAAAATAAATAATATCTGTTCAATATAGAAAACATATTTAAACATAACAAATAAAATTTTGGTTCGTTAAAACGACAAATGAACAGTTGAACAAGCAACGCGGTTAATTGATCGCGAAAATTTTCTGCGAAAACGATCAAGTCTTGGGAGCACATTTGTTTGCCAGATATATTTTCATAAATTTCAAGAACCTGTTAACAAAATATTATAAAATTGGTGTAAGGCGACGACAGTTTTATACACACACTCTTTGCAATATCATAAATAAGTTATTCTCGATAAACAAACATCAATTTCACCATAAACACACAACCATTCTATCTTAACCATTGAAGTTTACCATCAAAACCGATTACCCAACACAACAAAAAGACCTTCACAAACGACTCGTCCGAAACATCCGCCAATTTACAATAAAAACCCTACCCACGTACATAAAAATTGCAAATCGACCCAACGACTCCTTATCAGCGATAAGGAAAACACGCGACCGAAGCAATTAATCGCTCCCAAACTCCCGACGCTCCGATCGCCCGCCCGGGAATATTTCCCGAATGAGTCATCGAGAGCACATCACAACGAGCATCAATTGAACACAAAATTGAAGCGCGGGAAACGCCCAAGCGGAAAACCCGCCTCTGGCCATTGTTTACGGCGCGACAATAATTCGCGAACGGTCGGAAAAACAGAAAAAACGAACAAGCGAAGGCGTGAAAACGTTCTATAATAAAAAGCGATGTTGCGCGGCGCCGGCGTCCGGGCGGCACCTGTTGCTCGCATCGGCTATAAATAAAAACGCGACACACGCCCGACATTTTAACAAAATTTTACAACGTTTCCCGGCAAAATCGAACAATCGAAGAACGTGGCGCGGCCATTATCGCTAGGCGTAATGTTCGCGGCGACTGTGACGCGCGTCGTCGTCTTTCGACAATTGTCTTTTTTGACACACGCCCGACATTTTGAAAAAAAATTACAAAGTTTCCCGGCAAAATCGAACAACCTAAGAATGTTGCGTGGCCCATTATCTCTAGGTGTAAACAATTTACAATGAACTTTTTTGACACGCCGGACATTTTACAAAATTTTACAACGTTTCCCGGCAAATTCGAACAACCTAAGAATGTTGCGTGGCCCATTATCTCTAGGTGTAAACAATTTACAATGAACTTTTTTGACAAGCCGGACATTTTACAAAATTTTACAACGTTTCCCGGCAAAATCAAACAACCTAAGAACGTTGCGTGGCCCATTATCTCTAGGTGTAAACAATTTACAATGAACTTTTTTGACACGCCGGACATTTTACAAAATTTTACAACGTTTCCCGGCAAAATCGAACAATCGAAGAAAGTTGCGCAGACATGCGTGGCCCATTATCGCTAGGTGTAAACAATTTACAATGAACTTTTTTGACACACGCCCGACATTTTACAAAATTTTACAAAGTTTCCCGGCAAAATCGAAGAACGTGGCGTGGACGTGCGTGGCCCATTATCGCTAGGTGTAAAGTTCGCGGCGACTATGACGCGCGTCGTAGTCTTTAAAAAATTTACCATGAACTTTTTACCATATACTCGGGCAGTCGAGGGTTTTGAGAATCACAGGAACGCGGCCGCTTTGTACACTCGTAGCGAGTGCGGCTCGCTTTCGACGAAACAGTTCACATTGCACTGCGAAACGCACCAGCTGACACGCCGGCGAACGCGACACAACTGATTGCCAACCTCTCCGTCAGGCTACAGGGCCCCCCCCCCTCCGCCCGCCCGCCTGCCACCCCCCCGCAAAGTTTGAATTTTGAATTTGCGGTCGCGCCGAAAGGAGACGTGGCTGTCAAATTTGTGTATGGAAAAAATGTCGTATCCGTCGGCGCCAATTTGAATCGATTGAGTTATAAGCACGCGAGCATGTTGTGTCAACGGTTAAAGATGTTCGATTGATTTTTTTTTAAGTTAAATATGAATGCGGGAGAGGATGAGTCGTTTTATGTATGTTTCTTTGGATATAGATAAATATTTATTTGATTTGGAATTGTTGGAGTGCCCTGTTCGATAACCTCTGCGTGAAAAATAATTGCTTTTTTATCTTAGCAACATGACTGGCGTTCGAAAAAACTGAACAAATTCGAGACACTGGAATGGAAAAATATTCAGAGAATCAACATGTCTTCTTTAATAGTGAACAGCTGATTTAACAAGGAAAAATGTCATTATAATATTGATTTGCGCGACGCGAAACTTTTGTACGCGTGTACATATATGATTGTATAAATAATTTGCAGGTTTGAATAACAACGAAAACGTATGAAAACATTAAATGAAACTTATACGAAAACCCGTAAAATTAACTTACGATAAGAAAATAAAACAAAATAAAAAATAAATAGAATTGTAAAATAAGTCTCGATAATGAAGAAAATTTTAAAATCAATGTTTATTTAAGATTCATGACCAATGCACTGCGAAATTGCGCGTCAAATCTATTACGCAAAAGAATGATTAACATCTACCAGCACACTAATCGCTCTAATCATATGACTGAAGCTAATCGTATGACGTATGAAGATAGCGACATTTTTACTCGACGATGGTAAATTTTAAGCCCGTTTAAAAAAATTACTGTGTGCATTCTCGGTTGTTATTATAAACAAAATTTCAACAAAGATTTTAATTTAAATAGAACAAACACCGCGATCAATCATTCTTGACCTTTACACCTCGAGCGAAGCTCGTGAAAATGCCGCTTAAAAAGAAATGCGAGTTTTCTCGGAACAGAAGAAAAATCAAAAAACGGATAATCATCCCGAAACACTGCGTAGAAATCTAAGCATTTGGCTTACGCGTCACGTTCTCCGAACTCCACAAATGATTCATAGCGAGGCCTTTTCCAGAAAAATAAATTAATTTCTAGGAAATTACGAAATCACCCACCCTCATTCCATCATCTCTTCAATCGCTATCCCATAAACAAAAAAAAAACACACTTTGTTTAACATTTAACGAAGACCTTTTAATTTCCGACTTCGAATTCGTCGTAATATTAATAAAAAAGTAATTAAACTTAAATTAAACGGCGTCCTTACTCGAACGACTCCGAAAAATATCTTTATATAAACCACTTACACAAACACAATCGATCAATTCGAAAGGACTTACAATTCAACCGAACACCATCACAGACCTAACACAAAACCAAGCACATCCGCGACAATCAATCCAACTCACAACGACTAACCGAATTCATCATAAAAATACTCCAACAAATATTAATAATAATAATAATAATAATCTTGAAAAAACCAATTAAACTTAAAACCTCACCCTTATTCGAACGACTCCAAAAATCTCCTTATATAAACCATTTACATAAACAGAACCGATCAATTCAAAACGACTTAAAACTCAACCGAACGCAATCACAGACCTAACACAAAATCCAAAACAATCAACCCGACCACTCACACCGACTAACCTCGTCAACCCCTCAAGCCCATTACCCTTGCAAAACCGTCACAAAAACGCGTCCATCACACCGGCAAAGAAGCCTTGACCGAGAAAACCAACATAGCGAGAGCGGCCGAAGCGCAAAACGCCCCCCGTCCGCATAACGCCCAGCCGGTGGGCGGGAGGGTGGACGGGCGGATGGGGCACCATCCCCCGGCTATATATAGCCGGAAGGCTGTGGGCGGCCATCCCGCCCTTGGGGTCACGTTGTCGGCGACCGCAGACGAGGCGGCGCTCACGTGCTGGACCCACCTGACGATGGACCTTCGGCTGCGGCGATGTCCTCGCGGAGACTATCGTGTTGCAGATGGTCGAGATCGGTTGTGGGAGGTGTTGGTTGGTGGATGGATGATGGTTGACTTCGCGGAGGTTCGGTTGGTTGGGTGTTGTACGGTTGGGAGTTGGAGGCGATGTGTTTGTAGTTGTTGGATGTGTCGATAAATAGAGTACTGAAATATTTAATGATGGGTGGTGGTAGTCAATGTCTATTTGAAGTTTAAAGTTTGGCAGACAATCGTTAGTCAAATATTTAATGCGTATTTGGAGTATTGAAGATACCGTGGATAAATTATTGAAATTAGACGTTAAGACCACATTGAAGATTAGATAATAGAATCGCGTCAATAATAACATAAGTTTAAGTCAAATCACATCAGAGTTTCGTCATAATTCTAGTGATTTCTTTGATTTGATTACTAATAAATATTGTGCAAGTGTACATACTCTTATCAAAGTGAATTCGGCAAAACATTTTTCTATCGAATCGGTACAAAGTCGTCTCAAGATATTTGATGAGAACTAATTAAATATGATTAAACTTAAAGCTAATATTATAATAATTTGGAATAAAAGCGTGATAAATACTCAGATATCAAATATATACAAGAAAGAAATTAAACACCTGGATGATTCTGTAAATATGTACGCCAAAATAATAAAATGTTTACTTGTTTGTATAAATTTGATTCGAAAATAGAATTAAACATGCAAATGGATTCATATTGAATAAACTGAACTCATAATACGTTCACGGCGATGTCTCCGAGTTTAATCTACATTTAACGAGCAGCATAATTCATATTTCGGTTTATTACCGTCGCTATTTCGTATTAGCAAAATTGCTAAAAAAAAGACAAAAATTAAACAGTAGTTCTGCTTTTTCGAGGACACATATTTACGTAACACGAATCGATCGTTCTATTTTTGAACTTGAGAAGAATATAATCCCGCAAAACACACGACACAACGAACATCGATTATACAAAGCGAGTTTTCCAGTAAAACCTGTAGGACGCAGACGCCCGTAACTTTACATGCAAAGCAACAGGTCGCAAGAATATTCATCAAACATGAATTTAAACGACTCATTAATTTTTCACACCACCTCGTATCTTCGATATGAATAATTACACACGCGAAAACACATTATACGTACAATATTGAATGGATTTGACCCAAATTATGCCAAGAATTAATATAAATTACTCAATCACATTTGGCAATAATCTAACATTGATCAACTTTATCATTTTCGGGGGAAAAATTATTGACATTTTACACAAATTAAATATAATCATTATGAATATAACAATGGTTTCATATGAGTAAGTATGAAAAATTGTCTTAAAAATCTTGCTATTATGTAGCTTTGTTTTAATGACATTTTCTTATAACTTTAATAATTTTGGTATGCATTAATCAAAACTTATGATAAGTTTTATGAACCGTGTAAAAAAATGTATGGTGACCATACAAAAATTGGAGATAGGTTCTATCACTATATTTGGATAGAACTTCCATCCAAATGTACTTTATAAAAAAATTTCCCCATATAAAATCAGCAAAAAAACATCGAATTTTTTTATTTAATAACTATAATTACATACACATAAAATATCAGTATACTGGCCAACATCAAATCTTACCATTGTGGCATAATAATATATATTTTAATTATTTTTATACCGTGTAAAAAAAGTTATCGGTTCATCTTCTTTGAACCGTATTATTTCGAAACCGTATAAAAAGACGATTAGGTGTAGATCAAATACATAAAAGTATTCGATTTTCTAAAATACAGGTTCCCTGTTGATCATCGATCTTTTTCTTACATCACCAAACAAAAACGTCACCTCAAAAAAAAAACGATAAATTTCCAAAAACATCCAAAAATCCGGCGCCGTCACAAAGCCGCGCAGTACATCTTGGACAAAGCCGCGAAGGCAAAGCCGCGCACGACATAGCCGCGCAAAATTAATGTATTTTTGTTTTATGAATTATAATATAGGTTTTTTTACTTCAAATTGACTCTTTTCACCATGTGTCGCCAATATTTTGTTTTAATTAAACTTGTTATATATCGATATATAATATTAAATATTGTATTATGTCAACTCTTATAAGGTATTGTTAGCAAAACTTTACAATTGTAACATTCACTGATGACTCGTTCGTTCGTCAAAAGGATTCAGCAATCAGCAAAAGATAATCATAATTTATTTTTATATTCAATCTGATTTTTTTCATTTGAATTTATTTATTGAATTTAAAGTAATTTTAGACATGGAAAAAATTGATTCTCAAATGAAAAAAAATACATATATTTTTCACGAAGGATACCGGTTTCGAAAAGACAAGGATATGAATGACGGAAGAGCATCATGGAGATGCACTCGAAAAAATTGTGCTGGACGTGTGAAAATTAGCAAAATGATATTGTCACCTGCATCTCGGAACATTATTTTTACATGTTAATTTTTTTTTTTTTGCGCGGCTTTGTCTGCGCGGCATTGTCGGGACACCAAAATCCATCCATCCATCCATCCATCCATCCAAAAATCCATCCCAAACCATCCAAAGACAACACCGAAGATCCAACCACTGGGTCAAACGACACTTTCTCCATCATCACCCCGCATGCAAGAAATAACAGAACGGGCTCCGGCTTCGGATCGATGAAGGGCGCCTCCCTCGGGAGTGGGCGAGGGCGGAGGCCCGGCGATCGATCCCGCTCGGGGGCCGAGTCTCGGGGGCGGGGGCTCCGGGGGCGCAGGCGGCAACTGGGTTGCCCTACATATACTAGACGTATACACCGTCGACCCAGACCGGAGAATCGGGGACAGCGGGGCATGGCACGGACGATGCCGCTGGAAAATAAGTGGCCCGATCGACGATGATTATCGATCGAGTGGTGATGCTCGAAGAGTTGAGGGGTGTTTGTGTTGTCGGGGGATGATGATGGTGTGGTGTGCCGGACTTGTTGCACGCGCGGCCGGGATCGGGGCGTGCTGATTGGGGTTTTTGAGGGTGATCGGATTCGTTTTGGATGGGTGGCGTTTGTTTTGAGGGTGAGCGTCTTTGGGTTGTGGTGATGAAAAAGTTTTTGTGGGAGAAATCAGATAGCGCGAAATTTTTTTCTGGACGATCGTTATATTCGAGAAAATGGAACCCGTATAAAAAGAAAATATGTTTTATGAAACAATAAAAGTGATCGTTATCTTTTTTTACTTTGCCTGCCATTCGAAGTTTTTAGACACGCGTTCGTAGACAATGGTGGCCAATATCAATGCGGCAGTCACGAAACTTGTGTATAAAACGAAAGTATTTCTAAAGCACTTCATATAAAGATAACTGAAGATAATGTATTATAATTTAGCATGTACATTAACAACACTTCAAATATATAAACATAACAATACATACATTAAAATGAATTACCATCAAAATAAAATATAATTTTGAATGCATGTAAAAATAAAATTTTATGTCGGAAGTATCGATTTTCCCGTATATATTATTAGCTTTAACACGTGGTGGGCAGGAAAAATATTCAACACGACACAACATTAACCTTTTCACTATCCGGATAAGAAAAATTACGAAGAGTGTTTTTACTTTTAACATTTTATAATCATCGTGGAGGTCAAGTGTGAAATAAGACGAATGTAAAAAACCCACGACGAACAAAACAATTTCACAAACGGTGAACTTTAACGCCGAAAATAGCATACTTTGCACCCCCAGCTAGGAGAAAAATTAGATCGGTCCGTTGAGACAAGAACGAGAACAAAACGGGGAAAGTGTGGACAGATTGTGTAAATATTTGCCCGAGTTTTTCAATATTGGGAACTACGGCACCAACTTCGCAAGTTCTTCTCGTCGAAGGATCTTTTTACCGACAAATTAAATAATGGAAAAGTCGTCGGACTTTTACTAAACAAGAAATTGATATATTCCTAAAACAATTCCTCCATCAAATATATAGGGCGGAATACCGCGTGCTGTGTAATTTTAGATATGAGCATAAGAAGAACTAATAGAATACTATTGATTCGACCCGTTTGCTTCGTAGTACTACTGGAATATGATTTATTTTGTTTGTTTTTTTATCGATGCTTACTCAGCATTTTTCGAGCAGAGTAACTGAAGTTATATTACTCGTAGTATGCATCAATTCTAAATGCATATACGGTCTGTTGTAACATCATCTGTTATACATGACGTCATAACATTGAAAAGGTGAATATTGCCATGTAAAACGTTTTATATACGCAATACGAGACTATTCATTGTACCCCTTGGCTTTTATTCATAAAGAAGTCCTGGAATCCTTTCAACATCTGACCTTTGACATTTTACAAAACAAAACAATGACGTCATTACCGGTGGAAAATTACTTTACGTCACGGGATTCTTTTATCGAAAACTTTGCACGAAATACGTACAAGTGAGATCCAGTATTCACTGAAAAATTCAAAGGAAAAATAATATCGGTTCGAAACTCGCGAAACATAATCAAAATAGAGGGGAGAAAGAAAAAATTAATTACAATTTCCAAATAAAAAGCCACTTTATATTTCATAACGTCTAGAAACTTTTCGCTTTTAAAAAAATGTCTACAGGCGTTATGAAGAGGTCATTTAGATTCTGGACGACAAGAAATTTCGAAAATCCATTACATCGACTTTTCACAATGGTTGAAAGTTTTCCTGCCTGAAGCGGATAGACGAATAAAAGATCCAATTACTGGGCCCGCCTTCGAATCGGCCGCCGAAAACGTTAGGCGATACTTCGGGCGAGGGTGAGGACAACTAATTAAAAAGTTGACGACCACACAACCGAGCAATATTGTTGCGAAATTTCGAAATTAATCAAAAGAAAACGACGAAGAGCCCGCAAATTGTTTACGACGCAGCAATATTTCCTTTTTCGAAATTAAATTTACATGAAAAATACGACCTCAATCAGAAAATGAAAGGGGTGGCAACACGTCAGACTTTTTAAAGCGCTGACAGCTATCTAATAATAGCTGAATAAATTGACAACTTAGCGAGACTCATCTAAATATAAACCCGCGACACACCTACACTTCTTTTCAATACGAGTTACCTGTGTACGTGCACCCAGCTTTCAACTGGTATCGCGACTCATGAAGTCATGAATATATGAATTCGAAAGCATAATAAACAAACGTCAGGGGACTTCTACGTCGTAGAACACGCAAATCGGTCGATCTTAAACGAAATCTACGATGTCGACGTTTGCCGAGCTGAAATAGTTTCGGCGGATCGATTTCGTTTAGTGAGTTATTTTTCAACTTTGACCCGCGAAACGACCGTCAACACGTGTAACGATGGCACAGCATCGAACATACACAAATGTGGAAATCCACCAGTTCGAGATTGCGCATTAAACCCACGGATATGGTGCAATAGTTCACGGGGTGACTCATTGAAGGGTTGAAATCCTCGACCTTTGAGGAATCGATTTTCTGGATATGTCATTACGAATAGGCTCCCTCCCGTACGCAATTTGACACGACTGAAATGTAGCGAAAAATATTATATGCTGGATAAAGATTTACCTTGTTACAATAAAAAAGATATAAAAGGATAATAAAAAAAAGAAATGAAATGTCAAGGGGTGGTCGGTTCAAGTGCTCGAGTGCTTCGGTGACATTTTAACGAAAAAGCAATGTGGTTATGGTTGACAATAGCATAATACGATGTACTAAATATAGGTACACTCTCAAAAATATCATGCTACGTTTATAAATCAAATTTTTATTTAATTTTAGTCATGTATCAAATTGCGTAAGAATTTAATCAAAAAAAGTCTCTCGAAACGAAAAACCTAAATCCATATTTATGAGATCTAAAAGTAGAATAAAAAACAACATTTATTAGTCCCGAATGTGAAATAAGCCATAATGAACCAAGCGAAAATCTTGTCCCCCAGGACTAATAGGAAAGCGTACATTGCTCTTTGCCATTTCAATTAGGATTGGGTTAAAAAAAACACAAATTCGGGTCACAAAGGGTTGGTAAAAACACATGACCTTTAGTCGAAAGTTAATTAAACTAAAAACACAGCATGACCAATGACAACGACAAATGAATATTGATATGCGAAATGAACAACGTACACACACAAACTAACATTCAGACCGAAACCCCCAACAATAAAAAATTCTAAACGAAACCGATTTGCATGTCTGAAAACGGCGAGATGGATTCGTGTGCGAATTTGAATATCTGAATACAAACCATCCACGATACTTTGGCAACACCTCAAAAACACACCACTATACCAACTTTCCAATACAAAAAACCAAAATTCATCCGATCCCCGAAACATTTGAGCACCACCAAAACGCCGGACATCTTATCGAAGGGGGGACGCCCCATAAGAAGCGCAATAGTGCAACATACGAGATGGCGATCGTCCCGAGACGTCCAATACCACCGGACGAGGGGTGCCAGTTGGTCAACGACCCGGAGCCCCGGCGCCTGCGCCCTCGGGGCCCCCATTGCAGTCTGGAGAGGTGCACCCGGCTTCGGATTATCGACCGGCCGAGGGCCAACAGCTGATCGCAACGAGTGCACATACACCGTATGCAAAGTGCATCCTGTCCGAGTTGTTTGCGTGTAGTTGGTGTGTGTGTATGTGCAGGTACGAACCCGATCGGTATATAGGTAAATTTATCCGTGCGATTGACACGCGGTTGCAAGACGATTCCGTTGTAAACAAACAAGGTGCAGTGCGAGTTCAATAACCGCGTCGCACGATGTACTAAAATGCATTCAGACGATGCAATGAGAGACGGCTGTTTGATTGTTGGTATAAATACGGTTTTGTGAGTGTGTGTGTGTGTGTTTTTTTCGAAGCCTTTGAACCTTAACGGATGGCGCGTTGAATGTTGTTTTTCGATTCAGGGATATTCAATTGTGTTATGGGAGATGTCGTGATTGTGGGAACAGGTTAGTTTCAAAAGAATATATTTTGTACAGATTTTAATTGTAAAAACGAAAAGTTTTGTTTCTCGTTAAGCAGTGCGCAAATTCTCACACACCACTAAAGAGAAAGTTAAATCGATATCATTTATGGCGTGGATCTAGCTGGAGAAACATTATAAATTTATTGGAAAGTTTGCAGTGAACTCAGATTCTCAACATTGAGTTAAAATTGAAATGTTCAACTGTTTTATTGTGGGGACTAGACTATCCGGCAAACGTGCCTATTTAAATTCCGAAGGATTGAAATGTTTCAACAAGTTTCAAACTTTGAACGTTCAGTTTGAGAAACGAACGAATACGCAAAATGCCAACGGTTGACTTTGATGGGGTTCACGTGCAGCAATCTTTGTTCGGCGAATCATTTGATTTTAAATTCAAATCAGATCACTAAATCGATTGTGAACTTTCGCAGTCGTTATTTTGTTTCGCGAAACGCAGAAGGCGAATTCGTAGAGACGAGATAATATTAGCGAGGCACGCAACGGGTACCCCGCGAAGAAGTATAAACTATAAAGAACTTCAACGTAACACAAAGAAACTTTACGCTTATTTTACGAGGCTGCATGAATTATTTATTGTTTTCCTTTTTGGCTATGCGTGTTCACTCAACGTTACCTGCTCAGAGATTACAGTCGACTGTTAAATTTGTAAAATCTTTTCGGTCGACTCAAGAGAATGGAGCGAATTTTATACGTCCCGGCCGGATCGAAGGAGGAAGCGGTCTGGCGTAAAAATAATTGTTGAACCTGAGTGCAGGTGGTATGCAACCGCTACACAAAAGGAGCAAACTATAAGATCTACAGTCTGGCCGAGGGTTCTTTGAACCGGCGCGACAGTGAACTCTCTTATTCGTTCCCCGTCAAACCAGATTGGGCTTGAGCCCTAACTTTACATGAACGTATACGCTCTGGCAGAGTTGGCCTTTCGAGGATTCCTCGACCCGAGACGGTCCTACATGCCGTGATGCGTTTTTACCTGTGTTAATTCCCATGGAATTTCGTGGGAGACGAGGTCGCAACAAAGGACGGGATACGTGAAACGAGACGTCTGTAGACCCAACAGAGATTAAAGAATGCGAACAAAAAAACAAACAAATACTAAATAGAATTTCGTTCCAACGAAACACTGCAGTTGAGGAATCGCAGAACGCGAAATCCGATGCGACAATTGCGATTATTTTTAACGATCGTTTTCTGAGACAAAACACGAGAGCGAAACGGCGGATTAAAAAAACTGACCTCGCTCAACGGGTTTCGAATTCGGCAAGGCTTGGGGAACGTCATCATCACCTTGGCCAAAGGCAGACGATGCCTTTCGTCCACAACGACCTGCCGGCTGTGCATGCATATTCAAAAATGAAGGATCGTCTCGCCGATGGCGGTAACGCGAGCCTCCTCGGGTTTCCAACATAACAAAGGATCGTTCCCTTATGTGTGTTGGCTGCTAAAGGACGACAACCATCGAGGATGCGTTGACCCTGCTCAAGTTAACGGCCTCTCGCCGATAAATTCGTTTCGATAGAATCTCTGAAGATTTTGTAAGATGAAAGTAGAATCGCAATCGAGAATTCGAACCGCGAAGTGGAAATCGGAAAAGGCAACGGGATTTATACGAACCGTGTCCTCATTTCGAAGCTCTACATTCGCTCGGGTGAATCTACCTCCCCCGAAGTAATTCTACCTTTGAAATTGAAATGATTCTATTTATTTTTATAACGAAACAGAGGCGGTAGATTTTTTTTGCATAATTAACTCCTAAATATTCATCTGAATCTTCCTTTATTATATCATTAGCAACCAAATGAATATGAATGAGGTTACATTGGTGCGTAACGCGAATTGCGTTTGATAACATAAAACATTATTCTGCGGTTTTAATCAAATCCATCGAGGCAATTGAACGAATGAATTTACGACGTCTAAACGTAAACGCACTTAATAAATACACGCCAAACAAACGATCCAATTTAGCTGATATACAACACGAAAATATGAACAAAAGCAATCCGGCAACCATTTTCCCTTCCATAACACGATCGATTCGATCTGCATTCTCGGTTCGAACCATAAAACGGTTCAACATCGTCGCTTTGTGACCAATAACTTTTGGGCACTCGGCAACGCAATAAGGAAACTATACCCGAGCTGGTTGAACTCGTTAAGTTCGGCTCGGCTGCTAAGGACCTCACAAACGGGTCGGGTTGAATATCCTCGAGAGGTGGTCCTTTTTTATTTTGGGCTTATTCAACGTTAGTCTGAGAGGTCCCTGCACTCTGGTCGGCGCCGACGTGCCGAGCCGCACCTTCTCCAACTGTTTTTTCCCTATGTGGTAGGATTAAATAGTTTTTTGCGAAAAGAACGATCGTGATGATCCGGTCGATGACTCGATATCGAAAAGTATCGAGGCGAAATTGGATGATTGTTCTTCGTGCTTCCAATGACTTCCGTGAACATCGTTTCGTTCAACGAAATCGATTAATGTTTGTAAATTATGTACGCGAGATCGTGACAAATACTCGTTAAGGCCTATGTTTCATTAGATCATAAAGTTTCGAGAAATATTGTAACGGCCGTGTAATGATACTCGTTTTAATGCTCTCTATTTATTTGAAGCTGCAATAAAAGCCACAATTTAGATTCGGAAGAAATATGAGATAGTTCAACGTGCATGACAACTCGTTGTTAAGATAAATTTAATTGTTATAAAGTCTTTTTAAATTTGTGAATATAATAATTCATGATTTTCTTGGAATCGTATGACTATGGAGTATGAAGCAAGAGACGGAGGCAGTCTGATGTGGAGTGGGAAACATGGAGGAAAGTCTCAAGTCTAGACACCGAAGCAGCTGCCCAGACTTTGAAGGTCGGAACCATAAATAGGTATACAAAATCAATTATTCTTAAAATACTACGATTTATGATGAATTGCACGAAAGCCAACAACTATCAAATCAAAATCATAACTGCCCGACAGCGCAAAGATCAAACGCAAAATCGCTTCGAAAGAACAGCGCAACAATCAACATTCAAAACACAAATAATATGTTACACCATTTTCGTCATCTTCAAAATAATAACGTTGAATATTTATGTAATATTCATGCGTTAGAAACGGATGTGTTTTTATACCATTCGACTCCAAGCGAGGGAGGAATCTGTATGGCAAACACGAGCAGATGTTCCAACTACATAAATGAATCCTGCTCAAAAGAACGACAAACACGGACACGAACACGAAACAGCTTGCGAAGGTCAGGACTGCCTATTGTAAAATGACGTATTTTCAAACGAACGCAGATGCTGCAGCACAAAAAATAATAATTTCTCAAGCTCGAACAAGTTCTGAAGCATCTCGAAACAAACACCAAACCCACAAAAGAAACAGGTAAAGATTTTTTTCCCTACATATATTCAGGGCATCGCATTATGGAATCTCCAAAAACGCATTTTCTCATAAAAGACCGAAAATTTTCAAAAGATCCACGTTCCTAGATTGGCACCAATGCGTATTTAGAACCGGGCGTCAAACGAGGATAAATTTCCTGAAATATTGTTACAACGCGCGGCCACGGCGAAGGACGTTCCGAAGCGGATACACGATGGTTATTAACCCCTGACATTTTGGACGTTTGGAACGACGCGGCCGCGCGCCGAAACGCGTATTTCACGGAAAATTCTTGAATTTTCTCGACGGCACTGCCAACCGAGCGGGTGACATCGCGACTGACACAATTTATGCAAATTCACGACAGAAAACGCGGCGAATCGATACAAACGCGAAGGATCGCCGATGCGAATTCGTCAGCGAAGTTAGAAGGGCTTCCCGAACGTGCGTCACGCTCGTTGCACTTCTATTGCTGCTGTCAACGAGATGGACTCCGTTGCGTGGTGCAATCGCTCCATGGCCGCTGTTCGGAGGCGTCTCGGGCGAAGATGAGACAATTTGGAGACACGGAAATGATGAAATTGTAAGAGAGAATGGTTTACGTACCCTCTCAGCCAGACACATTGGTCGCGGGCGACGGCGGGCGTTAGCGGACGGCGGTGTCTCCACACAAAAATACGACGCTCTCACGCCGCGACTCACACTCGACTGCTTGATTTCTAACCTCCCCGCCCCGCTCGGCAATTCGTTACCCTTCCCCCCCGCTGTCTGTAGTACACTGTGCGCAGTTGTGCCAACTTGTACTATTTCGTTTGCACCAACGTAGAGGGTGATTCGATTGGAAAATTTATTGCGCGTTCGAAATTTTCCTTTTGCATGTTCGGATCGATTGGAATTAATTTTTATTTCGAGTTATTATTTAAACTTTTTTTTTGAATCGCTAAAAAGGAGGGCTTCGAACCGTTTTTTTTCGTTTTGTTTTTCAATATTTAGGTTCGGTTCCAGTTTTCGGTCTTACAAAAACCGATTTTTTCAAAAAAACGCCATCTTTCCAGAAAATTCCAAAAAATATTTTCTTGAAAAAACGACAACACTTTTCAAAAATATTCGAATGTTCGGATATTTGAATATTCGAACTTTTTTTGCTGAACCGAAATAAACCGATACTTTTTTCTGGTTTTCTTTCCGTCAAAAATATCAATTTTCGGTTACAGTTGAGTTCCGGTTCGAAACCTTTTCATTGATCATAAATATACAGTTCAATAATGTAATCGTTAATATCCAATCAGTTTGATAATAAAATTTATCTATTCATCATTAAATACAGATAATGAATATTCATCGATGCGATATTTCAGCAAACCACTTTTGATTCTGAAAAAAAGAGGGAATGGAAAAAGGGAAAATGAAATAACTTTTTCGAAAGACTATAATTACAAAATTATATTTCAATTGCACATATTTTTATACTTCCATAAAAAAGGCATGGATAAAGAGCGTCATTGTAAGAGTGGATTTTAAGTGCAATTCGAAAATGTGATTGTATAGTCGCAATTTAATATTATTTGTTTTTTCACTGTGGGAGTATAAACCCGAAGCAAATATGGACAGAGTTAATATTTCAGGCAGTGATATTCGAAGGGTTATGCAAAGAAAAATTACTCAATCTTGAAATGCACTCTTATGAATTTTTTAAATCAACTCTCGGAACAATCTCACAAGCTTAGAATTGCAATTTTCATATCACCCATATCAGTCTACATACATATGTGCAGATAAGTTATTCTCTTTAAGCCCAACTAATAAATAGCTTATTAGATACTACAAACATGCAGAAAATTAAAATATTACATATCACAATCATGAGATTAATTTAAATAAAATATAAGGGAAGAAAAACCACAGCTTAATTGGAAACATGATCTAGAACATATTTACTGATTTAAATTCAACTAACTTTATGAACTACATCATCGAAATAATGATCTCATTCGAAAATGCATATCGAAATTAGCGCAAGTAAAACAAAACAGCAAATTATTTTGAACTATTCAAATATACACTACATTAAGATTATTTTCTATCAACTAAGTGAATTTTCATAAGGCAATCTGATATTCAAATATAGTTAGCATAAACTATTCCTTTCTTTACTATTAAGCAATTTTTTTTCAATTACTTTAAATTTTAATTTGTGATTTGTTATAAATCTTTCACAATAAAATAATTGAATGAATATTGCCCGATTGCAATTAGCTACCTAATATATCCTCTTGCAAATCTTCAGAAACGTCAACACATTCTGAAACTGTTAACAACCGATATAGAACAAATTCAACATGATATGGTCCCACCTACAAACTATTTTTAAAATCATATTTATGAATATAAATTGACCCAATTTATTTTTCGTACCATGCTTTACATTTATATTTATGTAAATACATGCTCAATAAAAAAAAATACAGAGATCGTTTTTAATTTAAATAAATATTTCTATTTATATAACATAGCAGATTCCTTTTCAAAAATATTCATTTATTTGAATTTGTTGTTGTACAAAATTACCACAGCATTTTGTTATTTTGTATGAATTAGTGTATACTAAACTTAGAAAAGTTATTTTAATACAATAAAATCTATAAATATAAAGAATCTATGTAAAAAAAAATCATTGTCAATAATGCAACAATTTTCATGTCAAAATCAATCAACGAATCTACAAAACTATCAAATGAAATATTCATGTAACAAAAAATAATTTTTATATTAATCGTAAGTACTACCTAAAATGCTTGTGAAAAAATAGGAATGTTGCATCATTATAAAATATAAAATATACAAAACAAATGTTTATCAATTAAGTAAAAATAAATATTTTAACTTGTCATAAGATAAGAGTATTCAATCTCTCATTTATCAATATAATTTAAAATAATAGTATGTATTTACATAAACAGCTCAATAAGTACACAAGATAATTCACACGTCTCACAGCGCACAATTTTCAAATTGACACAAATCATTGCTCATTAAAATAATTGAAGTTGATAATTCATGATAAGAACATCACATGTATCCTTGGAAGCGACTAGGATCATCAATGCTTTCTTAAATAGTATTTCATAGACAATTAAGTTCATATGCCTCCTCAATATATTGATAACCTTTTCACTGTACACATCTAATATTTCCAATTCACAAAATTATTAGGAAAAAATCATTTTCAAAGAGAACTTTGCCTGATTACAATGATTTAAGTATAATGGCAAAAAATCTAAACATTTGTAAAGATGTAAATGAAATATTTGGTGGAAGGGTGCATTTTTACCTATTTTTATTTGTAAATGTAGTTGTATCATTTCAATTCATTAAAATTCACATTTTTTGTGATCTAGATTCAACTTTACGTATAAAATTAAAAATTTTAAATGTACTTCATTACAATATAATATCAACAATATACTTTTCCAAAGGAAAATATTATTAAAAAAACTTTTCGCATTATATGTAATGCAATATTATAACAAAACCATGATTATATCAGCACTATTTTTGACAGTGAAAAGGCTGATTGTAACAATATTATTGTATAGCACTCTAAACAAAATTATAAATGCAAATTGTTTCTTATTTGAATGAGGGTGCATAATACATTGTAAAATCTTATACTAAAATAATTCACTACGCAGCATTAATTTAAGCTGTTTGTTCACTAGATGAGGGTGACAATGTTTTTTCTTTATAAACTACACTTGGAATAGGATACGCTTGGTCAGTGACTGTTATATTTAAAAGTTCTTTGTCTTCTGATTCAGGACCATCAACTAAAATGTGTTGTGAGGTATTTCTCTTGTGTTTACCACCTTCGACAAGCTTCAGATCTTTAGAATTGGTTCTCCTGTGTCTTAGCACCATATTCGAATTATCGAGAAGTTTCTTAGCTTCCTCATCAAAGACTTTAGAATGCATTACTGATGCTAAATCCAAATTTTCTACACTTTTCAGAGCAAGATGTTTTATTTGATCCAAACTTATATCCCTTGAGTTGGATCTTGAATGCATTTTAAAATCTTTTGATCCTGATCGTGAGTGTGAATTAAAATCCTTCGAGGCAGATCTTGGAAACATAGCAAAATCTTTCGAATTAGATCGAGAATGTTTTAAATCACGAGAGCTTGTACGACTGTGACGCATTTCAGGTTTTTCTTGATCATCGAGAGACAACTGGTGTCTTGTTTCTAATTGAATTGTTTTGGAATCATTTCTGAGATGTTTTGAAGCTACAAGTACACGGGAATTTTTGCCGACTCCACATCTCGAATGCTGAGAGTCTTGGGAGTATTGAGAATCATTTCTTTGTAATCTACCTTGAGATTTCAAATTTTGTTCTTTAAGAGATTCAGATTGCGACAACATACCAGGAAACTCTAATGGAGTGCCAATATTTGAACTGCCTCCCGATGTCAATCCTGATGTAAATCCACTCATATTTTCGACACATGGCTTTTCTTCAAAAACTATATGAAAATGAAACAAATAAGTTAATGTAATGTTTTTTTGTAAGAATAAAAAATTTATTAATTTTTATTTTCTTACGTTTGTCTAAGCTTATTATTGATCCAGTTATATCTTTTTGTGGATCTAATGGTGCACAGCATTCTAAAGATTTTCGCCTTCTAACCAACCACCAATCAACCAAAAATATTCCAAGGGCAATAAGCTTTATACCTCCACATAATCCAACATATCTAAAAAAAATGTTAAAGTTATATAAAACGCAATAATTAGAAAAAAAAAACAGTAATAAACTGATTTTATTTTACCTATATCTGAATTGTTCTATATCATAAAGCAAACAACGTCCTCCTTTCTCTCCACAAGTGCTCTTCCACAAAAGGCATGTAGAATCAATCAAATTTCCAAATAAGATAGGAGCAGGAATATAACCAAACAATCGGAATATTACAAACTGCATTCCCAATGCAAATGAACGCTCCTCTTCACTAACGGATCTGAAAATTCAAAATATTATTTCAAATAAATAAACTAATATTGGAAATCATATTAGACAACTAAATTTAATAAATACCGTAATACAATCATCAGAAGCGGCATTTGTGTTACAGCCACAATAAAGGTCATAAAGAAGAGTAATATTAAAAATGGATAAATAGTGGTACAAGGAGGGTTACAAGGGCCTGCAGTAGCTACAGGAACAACTGTAACTTCAGCAAAATCATCTCTAGCAGCTACAGAAGCTGCAGCTGATGAACCATCGCCAGCTGTGTGCATAGGCCCACCACCTGGCCCTCCTCCGAGTGCAGAAAGATTACCGTGAACACCTATTTTAAAAGCGCATTAATGTCATTATAATAATAAATATTCATTATTGAATAAATCAATTCCAAAATTTGACATACATGCGCAGTTTGTATAATTTGATCTAGAAGAAAACGCTGTACATCCAGCATGGCAAGGTGAAAAATAAGTAAGTCCATTATTTCCGCATACAGGCTCAACATCAGTAGTACGGCAAGAGCAACCAAAATTACAAGCAGCAGTCAAATTTACTTGAAAAGGTTCAGAACGTGATGTACTGAAAAAAAAAATATTAAAAAATATATGGAATTTTCTTAGTGTCAAAATTAAGTCTCACAAACAAATTATTTTGATTTTTACCTATTATAATACGGAATTGTCGTTCCAGCCATTTTCACATTATCACATCCCAAGAAAAATAGCAACGCATAGCAAGCCAAACAAATAGTATTGGATACAAGCACAAACTGAACTGCACCTTTGGGGCGGAGCTCTAATCTTTTAAGAAGGCATCCACCCATGAATATTCCTATGCAAGCACCAGGAATTGCAATAGAACCTATATAACAAAAAAGAAAAGAATTAATTATTTTTCAATATAAATTTTAGTTAAAACATACGAAAAAACTTACCGGTGAAAACACTAGCTTGACTTTTACCAAGACTAAATTGAGTCTCTAAATATTTGGGCAAAAATACTACAAAGCCAGATACAATTACAAGCTCCATGCAAGCACCAAGACATGTGACAACATATATTGGGTTACATACTAGTCTCCACATTGAAACTGGAATATCTGTGTAAAAAAATCATCAAATTATTAATCAGTATTGTGATTTTCTATTTTATAACGATCGATTGGAGTGCGAAAGTATTTCAATTAAAAAGTCATTGTTTAAATATTTCAAGACTCACCTTTAATATCTTTGCCATATCCAGTATCACCACCTGATGCTGAAGAAGTTGTTGTTGGTTTCGGTGCAGATGAACCGCATGAAGCAGCTGCAGCTTTTTCCCCCAATCTAATTTTTTCTCTTTCCACAGTCAATACTTTGGGAAATGAAAAGAATGGAATGGCGACAAAAATAAGCAGCAACCCACATAAAAGAAACCCACCCCACCACATTCCAACCCAGCGATGATCTTCAGGATCTGCATAAAATATTTTCCTGTATTACAAAACAACCAGTAAAATACTAACTATCGACTAAAAAAAAATGCATACCAAAATCAATTATTGCACTTGAAAAAGAGTCCATATGAAAAGACAATAAATAAGCTCCTAAAAGAAATCCAAGAACTGGACCGAAGGCAGCCATACTGTACATAAAACCTAAAACATAAAAGACAAAAATTACAAGATTTGCATTTAATAGTAAAATTTATGTTATTACGTTATTACGTTATGAGATATAAAACCAAAAATCTGCGGTCGGGAGCAAAAGGTTTGCAAATACGGGAAAGCAAAGAGAAAATGGGTAAATAGGTCACAAGGCCACGGTTACGGGGGAGGGATTTTACCAGGAAGAAATAACAAGTTTTTTAAATAAATTCAAATGCTTAATATCAATATCATTATTGGAAAATGGAATTAAATAAATAAATTTCTTATCAAAAATGTTGATGAACATAAACAAAAATATTGAAATCGATTTATAATAAAGAAACGGAAAGTATTACGCATAAAATATTATATGACAACAGTACCGAACAATCAACACTAAAAAATATAGAACCAAAGAATTTAATACTGGTAAAGTATAAAGTGTAAGTGGGTCAAGAGATATTGATTTTTTCATTCCATATGGAAGAGTTATCAATACATCTGAAAGTGAAACACAAAAATTATCGCCGCATTTAGTACATCGGCACAAAATAACCACTTCGTCGATGAATCAGAACATCGTCGGTACAAGCGAATTTTCCAAATCCAAAATCTCAACTGCACGTAAATTTCTATCGGGAACAAACTCCAAATTAGCTCGGACACGTCCATAAAACCCGACATGCATATTCATAAAATATGACGCCATGAAAACGAAGCTTCGATCTATGACTTGCGTTTTCCGCGACGAGAATTATGATGGATGCTCACGGCGACGACCGCTCTGGACCGAAGCCAAAGTCTCGCACGAAAAATGGGAAAACGCGCCAAAAAGGAGTAAATCCCCGGGAAATACTCATTCAATTTCGGGCGGGAATTTAGCGGGAAGAGAAAACCCCGACCCCGCTGTCGTCGCCCATACGGAAAACCCATATCGAATTCAGATTCACTTGAACGGGATAAATCCATATGGGAAAAAATCGAAACGCATCAATACGACTCGAAAATAAAATACGTAACATTTTTCCTTTATGCGAGAAAGAAAGCTTTATAGTTCGTGTACCGAAAGCTGAATCATAATAAGTGACCGCGCACACAAAGGCGCTGGCCTTTCATCTCTCCGACAAAAACGTTTTCCTGCGGCTTCAAACGGGCCGTCGAGGAAGCCGGAGCTTTTCCCGTTCTTCGAAGCTCTTTCGAACTTAAATACGTATATAATATATACGGTAACGTGTAATACTCGCGAGTGCGTCATTATGAGTGTGTTGATGTTTGCTCGCGAGCCCGATGCGTAGTTTAGTTAGGTTACTTGCGACGCGCGGTATCTTTGATGGAAAGCGGGATGAACGAGGGTTGAACAGCTCGTAATTGAATTCGGATGTAAATTCATTACGGCGAAAGCGAAACAAATTAGTAGTTTGGAGTTTATTAACGGTTTTCTTGGCGCCGACAGAATTCTAATTGTTCACAGTTTAGAATTGAACGATCAGATACGTATTCGCTTAACTTTAAGATTTATAATTAATGCTTCAATCAAAATTTTAACTTGAAAAGAAATATGTTCCAAACGGATATGTTTAAAATATTAGAATTTATATAAAATTTCGACGATGCACAAATTCAAGACCATAATATAGCCAGGATCAATACAAATGACATTCGCGTCGATAAACCATGGCAAGCGATATTCAGACGTGCCATGAAACATGCAGGCGACATTGAAAACATCACTAATACAAGGGCTGAATATTACCAGATGTCATCTTCCCAACAGATAAACACACGTACATACCGCCACGGCAAACACGTTATTAGAGAGTCATTACAATAATATTATCTACGAGTTTATGACGTCAGTCAGGGTGAGAAGTCTCCGGAGACTTTCGTTCGCTATACATTTTGCAGAGCGTTGTGCCTAGCGGTTAATTGGCTACGTAACGGTTTCCCTTAACGACAGATTCACACCACAGTTGTGCAATCTGTTATTATTGAAGAATCGGTGTGTGTTAACATCCGTTTCGTGTATTATGTAAAAAGTAGGATTACGTAAGGATCGAAGGGATTTTTGCGAATACAATGCAGGGCAATGTTTGTAGGAAAATCGGTACGGAATCGTGACTGAAAGTAGGGCAAATGTTTACTTCAATGCAGGCGAACAACGATTTAGTATCGCGGTGGAAAAACTATTGAACTGCGACGAAAATTAGCGCGAACGTTGTGCGATTGCGTAAAAAAGAAAAAAAACGACTAGGTGAAAAGTCAAACCTTGCGAAAACGTCCAATTTGCCAAAACGATGACGCATCGTAAAAAAAAAAAACGTTGTAAATGCAGATTTGATGAGGTCGATGCAGACGTGGGCGAAATCAAAAGCTACGACCGAGCTGAGTTAACGAGGGGTTGATTTTTTTGTGAGGGTAAAAAGATATGGCAATTTTCATAAAATGGTAACGACGATGGCATTAACACGACGGCGGCGAGCATCACGTCGTTCACATTTAAATTCCGGACAAGATACAACCGACAATAAAAGAACCTAGCGTCTGCCTTACCTATATACATGCTGGCACTTTCTGGTTTAACGTGGTCGTCTATGTAAGTGGTTCCCAAAGTAAACAGCGGGCTACCGCCGCATCCCAATAGCACCTGTGCCACGACGAACACGAGCACCGGACCAAAAGTGCTAGGTGAGCTCTATAAACAATAATTTATCGAATTTAATCAGAAATCGATAGTTTTATATAAGCGGTAAGTTCGTTCGGGTAGCTTACCTGGATGCAATTGTCTCCTCGAAGATTGTTATGAGGAGCCAAAGGCGGTGAGCTGAGACCTGAACTCAATCTTCCTAGACCCATATCCTGCTCGCGTACTGATACTCCACGACAAATATTGTTTAGAGACGAGTTCGCCGACGATATCCCGGAATTGGGTTCGGCTATGAAATGAGGAAGCATGAACACGAGGGATCCGATACCCATGATGACGGCACCTATAAATAAAATATAACAAATGAACGAAATTATTATAAGCCTTCGAAGTGTATCCGTTCTCGACGAACTAAGTTTGTCTGAGGGTGAAAAAACTTTTGATGGTTTATTAGTTTGGATTCGCGGTTCGTGCCTGCAGGTGTCAGCCTGCGAGATTTAAAACGAATTCTGTTACGAAGTAAGTTTTTCGCTTCCGAAGTGAAAAGCGATATCGAACTTTTTTCATCATTTCTAAAAGACATATGAAAATGAGCGGCACTTTCCGCGCATATTCAATTCTGAAATAAACAACGCATCGAAAATATATTGTCATTGCCCAATGTCAAGGCTACTCATAAAAACAATCATAATTCACCATTTTGTTCATGACAATGAGGCGACCGTCTATTATTTTAATGCGATTATCGTGTTGAAACACGTAAATAAAATACGCTACAGCACGAAAAACCCATTGTACACTTTTACGACGAATTCGAGACTCCCATAAACCCATATGAAATGAAAACGTCCAGTTCATGCCCGTTCTAGCAACGTCCAACTAACCAAAGTGTACCGATATTTAAAGAAAGTGGGTTAGATTAGCATAAAGTAGCAGTGCCCCTGACAAGTGAAGGACGGCCCGAGTTCCATCACACCCGCCCCTTATATCGAACACGAACACACCCATATCTCGCCCCGAAATAAAACCTGCAAGAAAATAAGAGTTCTCCTAATTCGAGAGCACGGTGCATTTCAAATTAATAAGGGCTTGTTGTGATCTCACCATCGTGAAACCGCATGATTGCGCAGCGGTCGTGTCTGCATCCTAATTAACGAGGTCCTTTCATCTCGGACCCTTGAGTGCAAGTGGTGATATCACGTATGACATCTAACTATGAATGCTTCAACGTAAGCACAATTTCGATTCTAGACTCTGAAGAGATCCTTAAATATGATTGACGTATATTATGAAGTAATTTACAATTGGTATAATTTGAAATTGAGTTATCTTATATGCGTGAAAGTACGTTTTGTCATCAAATTTAATCTAAATGGGTTCCTCGATTGAAATAAATTATAAAACATTGATTCAATAATCCCATCGAAATAAAAAAGCGTTCTAATCGAAACACTCGAGTTAAGGTCGATTGTCTTTTAAAATTAGCACTGCGACACGGCGATCGATTGTGCGCGACTTCGAGCAGACGGTTCACCTTCATCACATTATACAAAAATAATCTTCGAACAGATCCATTAGAAATTCTCACCGACTGCAATCCAGACCGGTATATGTCTGCGGCTGCCCAGGTAAGACACGAAGATGACGGTGATGACGTTGCCGATCTCGTAGCTGCTCGCTATGAGGCCGGACAAACTGGACGGGATCTCGAACCTCTTCTCTATAGTAGTTATCACAGAGTTAATGTAGCCGGAGCTCAAAGCCTGCTGCAACGTCACCAAAAACGACAACAGCAGAACGAACATCTGAAAGTAAACGGGACGTTACGAATGTATTGTAATTGAAATATCGTGCAGCGAAGTGGTTGATGCAATAAATAATAATCGGTGGTTGCGTGGTTTGTATGAGATATTTGGTTGAAAAAAATAAAAATACAAGCTCACTGGATAAGAAAATTGTAACGTGGAACATTTTAGTCGCTCATTTTTTTTATCTAATCTAGAAATTTGGGCCGGTTAAGGACGGATTCGTATCCTGTTCCTAGTTTCGGAAATTTATGCTTAATCGTATTATCGGTGTTATATTTCCGATTACGCGTATCTTTATGAATTAAAAAAACATATACATATATAAAACCTTTTAATTGATAAAGTTTTTATCTTCAAATTTGAAATATATATACGCGTTGGAGCTGTGAACAATAAGCCAAAATAAATCAATATCTTCCGACTGGGACTAA
Source organism: Hydropsyche tenuis (assembly GCA_009617725.1). Taxonomy (NCBI): domain Eukaryota; kingdom Metazoa; phylum Arthropoda; class Insecta; order Trichoptera; family Hydropsychidae; genus Hydropsyche; species Hydropsyche tenuis. The sequence continues at coordinate 134,769 of VTON01000011.1, read as the reverse complement.
AAAAAACTAGAACCACCAATTCTGCAGATCAAGAACCCATCACGAAGTGTTAATTCCAAACAGGCTCAACCAATACTCGAATATAATAAAGCGACTGGGTTCGATCTGCATATCAAAGGGTACTCAAACCGTCTTGCAAATTTAAATCGTTCCGAAACTGAGAGCGGGCACCGAAACGAGTGTTACGCCCCACGAACACGCACATAGTCGACAAACACACAGAATAGAGGCATTGTTTCGTTCGGAATTTAATTACCTTTATGCTGGCGAACCTCTGCAGGAAGCTGGGCCTGCAGGCCAGGATGCCGCAGTCGCGGGAGTCGCTGCTAACCTCGATGGCCGGGGAGAACGATGCGTGAGGCTTCTCCTTCTCCCTGTAACGGATAAAACACAATGGAATATTGCGAATTGCGCAATTTTCATTGCATGACTGCGAAATTTATGAACGAATCCTCAGGAAATGAGGGGGATGGGGTGAGAATACGTGAGGATCGCCTACTGTGTTGAGTAACGTTGCATATTTTAGGTACCGCTGTGAGATGATGACTAGGCCGTCGCCTTTCAGCGATGAAATGTTAAAAAATCTCATATTCCCGTTTTTGGTGGGTCGCGCTATATTTAGTGGGATGCGAAGTTGAGTTTAATTTGAAAAAATATGCGTACAATGAAGCTTTTTAGATAAAAAATATGACATACTTTTTACGAGCGAAAAAAAGAGAAACCACCTTGACACAGACGAATGTTGTAAGCCGGCGGCCGAATAAAGCCCGACGTGATGCAACGTAATATAATTTTAGAATTATTCGAGAGAACGAGATGTTAGTTATGTACGTGCGTGTAATTCGATACAATAGGTTTTTTTCGCGTGGGTGTCGAAACAGAGCAGGAAAATCGCGAAAAAATGAAAATATCACCATTAACGACAACACTACACTTACTAATTCCCCGGTATTTTCGACGATCGCATTACCCACCTACATTTAATTCGGCAAATTTGAAACGACACGAACTGCGGAAAAACCTACATTTTCAAATTCATCCGAGACACGAAACATGTCCAAACCACACGATATGACACAACACCTCATAATAACACAAACCGCACATACGAGTACGTATAACGAACGAGCTGTTTTTTTCGCGAATCTAGGAAGCGTGAACCCGACGTGGGAGATCGGAGAGCCGCTCACCTGTCAACCAGTCCTGATGATGGATTCCTGCTGTGACACTTTCCATGGGGCGGAGGCGGCGGGGGCGGAGGCGCAGGTTGCTGTCCACAACTCTCCCCACTGCCCCCCGAATCCTCGGCAGCCGTTTCCGAGTAGAGCCCGGTCATGGCATACATGGATTCTTGCCTCCTGAAAATTAAAAAAAAATTTTATCAATAAAAGAAACAATATTTATAAGCATTCTATTACTAGTATATATCAAGACTAGCGGGTTGTACCCGGTGTTGCTCGGGACTCTGTGAAAAAAAATTGTGGACCGATTGTAACTATTGTCACAATCAATCGCGACGCCGGCGCATTATATTATAATTTGTATGGCGATCGATAGAAAAAAACTGAATGCTTCTATAGTTTCTCCGGATTTCAAAGCATATTCTTGCCAATTTTAGTGAAGATTCGTTTATCGGTTTAGGAGTTTATTGGATTACACCGTTTGGGTTATATATATATATAATAATATAGATAGATAAAAATATAGATAAAAAAATATTTTTTATAGATATTCTAAAATAAGATTGGTGTGAAAATTTATAAAATGAGGTAATGATGATGGCACTGTCGTGACGAATAAGTAAATATGCGAAGGCTGTCATCTCTCTTTTAACTTAACAGACGTGCCGCGAGAGAAAATCTTTTAAATAATATAAACGATCGCAAATGCGTTCTAATTATGCGTCACGGACGAAAATAAGTTGCGAAAAAAATCCTTGAGTTAATGAATCGCGGGGATTTGCTCGGAGCCGAAAAATCGCTTCATTCGCAATTAGACGCTTTTCTTTTATGGAAAGCTGCTCGTTTTATTTTTATCCGTACTATATCGGGATTCGCTGCGTAGAAAAAAAAATGACCGCCGGAAAACTATCGCTTTATACCTCCATTGTTGTCAGATGCGATGAAAACGGTATTTTCGAGACGACGCGGACGCGACGCTGGATTTTCACTCGGATCGTCCGTTATCGTGCGTATGATTGATGTGAGAAATTTTATTAACACAATAAAAAAGCGAGGTAAAAAATGGGATTCGCGCAGACGTAAAAATATACGACCATCCGTCGTCCGAAAATGGTAAATAATAATAGGCGGCGGTTATTTACTAGACGAAATGATTGATGAACGCACGAGAGGAAGTTCCTAATAACGGACACAATCGATATCGAGTTCAAACGCTATTAATTGGAAGTTCGGCTGACACGAACGAACCTTCGATTTTTTTTAGAACAAAAAATAACACAAAGGGAACACAGGGTAGTGGGCGTTTAGCCACCGCGAAAGCGAGCAGCCTTCGCGAAAATCGCAGGTGAAAGAGGTCCGCCTAAATTTTCGCACACCCGCTCCGAGCAATACGACGTTGAATATCATTATGGAGCCTTCTTCAGGGCTGGCGAGGGACTTTAGCCCGTAGCGATCGTTATAATGACGCGGTTGCCTCGTTCGGCTTTCTTTGATATAATGTCAAAACAATGAGAGTGAGATATAAACGGGAAAACGCTCCCACGCCGAGAGAAATTCTATTCTCGGTGGAAAAACTCGGGTGCGTCCGAAGCGTCGGTGTATGTATGGAGCTCGATGGCTGTGCGTGTGCGAACAATGGAAAGGGGCGTCGATGTTCTGAAACGGATATTTTTTTCGGAAGATGGAAACGGCGATATCGTTGGTGAAAACTGAATCGGAAATAAAACGGATCTTCTTTGCATACAATTGGTTTTATTGGTGAATACAAATCACCCGAGCACAATGGAGGAGAAAATAGAAAAACGGGCCGGTTATGATTCAATGGTACTTACAATATCGGTTATGGTCGATCAGGTGAATGATGGGAAGCATCGGAAATTTAACGACGATAGTTCGTGAATATTATGTGTTGCTCAATTCAAACAGATAAGACATATGGCTAATCCCATCGGAACGATGGCCGGATATGTCATTACAGTGAAGATACTCGAGCGATACTGAATTATCACGCTTAACTATTATCGATAAAAGCGATGATTTGCGATAGCAACGAACTGATAACGTATGAAGCAAATTTACGTAAAATAGCCTTACCTACGATATTCTAAATTTAGTGATTATTTATACCGCATAAACTTATCTACGTAGTCAGTTTTATTATTAAATAAACAATTTTAAAAATATATCGAAATTCGAGAAATTTAACTTCCATCACTCGACGAAACTTGTCGTTATCGCCGCAATTCCGAATTATTACGCATAACAAATTTCCTCAAAACACAAACAACGAAACTCAAACAGCCGTTTCGTAAAATTCGAAATTACCGCAACTTCGAAAAAGGAAGGGCGGTCAATTGTCTTTCGAGCGGCGACAGGAAACGTCGAACGACAAACGGCGAAGACGACCATCCGCGCAAATGCGTAAATAAAACGAGACAATTACGAAACGACCGCAAAGAACCGTGCGCAGTTCTAACTCGACCTACTACGACAGGGTACTGTATATGAATTCAGCATTTCGCAATCGTCAGTCCGTTTCGCGCGGGACGTTGAAGGATTGCACATGCAGAGAGCTGCAGTTGAGTATGTGCCATGGGTGGCTGTAGAGGGAACGAGAGGGATGGTTTCGACGTCCCTTCGCAATCGAAAATGTAAATAAATAAGGGACGACGCAAGGAAAGGGCGAGGTTTTGCGAATTTATCGCGGCGGCGACGGCTGCTCGAAAGTGACTCACATTTATTATGAAGTGTGGAAATCCTGCGAAAAAAATGAATGTGGCGCGAACGAAACCATTTGATATCGCGACATAGAGGATTACGTTTTTTTCTTATTTTTTTTTCTGTCGTACGTCTTCAGAAAAATATTATTTCGAAACGCTCGCGTGTATCGACTGATACGGTATTGAATTGACGCAATGCGATTACTGAAAATATTTTATTTACTTTGAAAATTGTCGTATTTTCGAAATCGTGCTAATCAAATTCTTTGTGTATAGGTATGTACTTTTGTTTTGAAAATCAATAATCGATTTTTATGAAACTGTTTCCTCGAAATCCGCATCGGATAAACACAATCTTTATTTTTTTCCTAACATTAAAAAAATTTCCACTGTACTGCATTTGATGCATCATTTAACAACGCATCAGTTGTCATAGTCAATAGGTAAATTATACTGTCCGTAGCATTTGACCTTTTTCACGTAAAATTGTCGGAGCAATTTTTTCCATTAAAATATTGAATACTGCGGTAATACGAGAACGTTCGATTGTTGCGAAAACAAAGTATTATACATATACGGCAGCATTTTCAACCCGAATAAATAAAATATACTGCACATTCTAACTAAACCACATACACACTTTCCCACACATTTAAATTGAATATCGGCAACACCACGTGAAACTGCGGGTACCGCATTCGAAAATACGTATTTCAATATAGTACAAGAAAGCTATATTGAAATGATACAACAAATACAGAAAATGCAACATTAAATGATTCGGGTTTTTCGAAGTTCCAAAAACATGTACCGTAAACTGACCCGAATCCAATTTTTCTCACATTTTGATGAAATTACAGATACTGGAAATGACCATATAAATACATTCACACGAATATGGGTTCACTAATAGCAACTAGTAGACAACTGACCGACAGCAAGGTCAATTGATATTTTGCGGTCGCTCGAAATGCCCGTGTAAGATTCATAAGAACTTGCGTCTTGTGTATGTATTGTGAACCTGAATTTTAAAATTTTCCGTAAAAGAGGATAAAAAAAATCTGAATTTTCAACGAGAAAAAAAGTTAAGAGGACGTGCTCATTATAAATTCAAGGTTTTGTGCTAATTCATCAATTATTAATTGGTGCCCATCGGTGGTTTTATTAAACGTGGCGAAGGAAAATGTTCATTATATCCTATTGTTAGATATATCAATGATAATTGGTGTAACGGTACTATCGTAATTGATAATTAACAGAAACTGACACAACATTGAGGTCAATATTTAGTGTTATCTATCAATATTTTTTTGAAAAGACAATTTGCTCAGATATTTGAGGAATTTTTAAACATTCACAAACAAAAATATTTACACTACAAATATTAATTTGAAAAGAAATATTCAAATCATTTAAGACGAACAAACTCAAATTTTATTTTAGCCCATTAACACAGCAATTAAACAACGAGCAGGAAATATAATATACAAGTTGAATGTTCCGAGATTCTCTTTTTCAACCTTTTTTTAATTACTGACATTTCTTTTTACCATTCGTAAAACATAATCTGATACAAACTATGATAATTAATCTTCACAATTGGCAAATATATAATAACTAGCGGTTTATACCCGGCGTGCTCAGAACTGTGAAAATAAATTGTGTACCGATTATAATTATTGTTACAATCAATCGTGACGCCAGCACATTTTATACTATAATTTGTATGGCGATTGATAAAAAAAAAACTGAATACTTCTATAGTTTCTCCGGATTTCAAAGCACATTCTTGCCAAATTTAGTTAAGATTCATCTATCGGTTTAAGAGTTTATTGGATACATACAAGTAGAGGAAAGTGACGGGTTCACGACCATGGGAGTTCTAGACCATGGGAGTTCTAGACCCGGAGGAGGTCTGGACCTGGTCGAGAGTTTTGGACCATCCGATTTTAATTTTTTTCGGATGGTCCAAAACTCTCGACCAGGTCCAGACCTCCTCCGGGTCTAGAACTCCCATGGTCTAGAACTCCCATGGTCTAGAACTCCCATGGTCGTGAACCCGTCACTTTCCTCTACTCATACATACACCGTTTAAGTTTTATATATACAGATGATAATCTAACGTTCCTTAAAAAGACGAAGACAAAAGAGAAAAAAATTCTCAATCACACGAACAAAATAAACAAATGGAAAATCATTCTTGCCAAGTTCGGAATCGAACCGAAACACCATCAAACTGACTTCTTCAAATGAATCACAATTAGAATAAACATATTTTCATACCTATGCCCCTTTCTGTGTTGGGGGGCGGCGGCCGAAGCGCCCCTCTCATGCCCGTCGGCAGCCATGCCGAGGGCGGAGCGCCCGCAGCCGCCTTCACTAGCGCGCCTTACGCGCTCCAGGGTTGATGATTACCACTACCTCATCACACGACGACAATCGAAGTCCAAATCTGCAGGATGACCGTGGTCACCTTATCTGAAAGAAGATGAAAAAAAATTATGTTAATTGTTGTTTTTTAACATGTCTGTGTTTTGTGATTTTCATGTTTCTTGGCTGACAATGAGAGCGTTTGATGTATAAATATTTAATGTTAATTAGATACTGTGTCAAGAACGTTGTTCAATATTTACTTTGTATCTTGGAAAAAAAGGCGGTTTGTTGAGGCGGAAACGATTGAGATGGGTATCGTCTGTGAAAAGCTCGTCTCAAAAGAAAATATACGATATTTTAATGAAAATATTTACCGTTGATATGAATTGTGTGTTATTATTTTCGAAGTAATTAATATGAATATTTAATTGCTTTACGTCACTCGGTGAAAATCTATATCTCATACGACATATTATTATGTAAACAAAAATACGAGTTTCATATGTACGAAACATGCAAAGAAAATTTTTTTCGAGGAAAAACGTTTTAAGACATATTGTTTCGAATGAATCAAAATGCAATGAATTAAATCTCGCGAAAAATACAATGCACAAAAAGAAAATGGTATTTCTAAAATAGAACCCCCTAAAAGACTTTTTCAAGCGAAAATAAAACTGATTTTTTTTCATACAAAAAAAATCCAATTTCGCTCACACGATATAGCCAAAGTAATTTACATAATGTATCGAAGAAAGAAACGCGCCTAAATAAGAAAAGTTTGATTTGGTGATTTGAAGGCGAAAAATGAACACAGCGATAAGAGCACATAAAGTCGATTTAAAAGGGTATATTCCATTATAATTTATTCAACCAATAGAGAATATTTCCTCGTTTGGTCTTATAATAAACATGTCAATTTTAGATTCGAGCACGAAGAGAAATATAAGGGTTGCGCAAGGTCCTTTTTAGAGGTTGTAAACTGAACAAAATTCGACATCACACTACTAAAATATATTTATCGAGTAGCATAAAACTAATACACGCTCGTTATATTTTTAGTTTTTAAATTGAAGCAAATTTTGCCCGAAGAAACAATAATTGATACGTTTTTGCGAATCGATTAATGTATTACAAAATAACGATGAGAAATGGAAATAGTTGCCTTCACTATTGATATATTTTCGTGTATTTTACCTGTATAATTTATCGTTCGACCACAAGACTTAACACGCAAAATCGCAATTAGACCTTCTCTAAAATTATGGCCATTACATGGAGCGACTCAAAGAAAACCCTATTATAAATAAAGCGGAGAAGAAATGGAAATACATAATTAATACAGTTTGAACACAATACAATCAATACGAAAAAAATCTAGACCATAGTGAACGGCACTTCGAACAGCACATATTGAAATATTATATTAGATTTCATACGAGCGAGGACAGAATCGACATAAAACGAATGTGCACATACACCAACTTGGCAACAGAGTTGCGCCAAATTACCTTTATTATACCTCGCAAACAACGAATACAGAATATGGATAGTCTCAAAACTGGATACAAAATGTCACACAAGAATACGATTTTTTCATCGCACATACACGTAACAGTGCCGGACTGTTTTCCCGTCAATCAATGGACGTGAAAATTGGTCATCGCTCATGTCGTTTTCTTTGTGCTCAAGCCAAACGACAAAACGACCGATCTGTCACATGTACGTCGACGACTCATGCGTTTCTATGAAAAATTTCTACAAAAACATAAAAGAAAAATCACGAGTCTCAGTTTAATTGACGCCGTCTGAGTGAGTTTGTTTTCGTTCACTGAAATTCGTCGTTATTTGCTCCGATTCGACGAAAAAGGATATCGATATACCAAATAGGACAAATATTCGTCCCTGAGTGGGCACGTGTTACGTCGGCCTGATATCACCCACGCGATGAACCGTTAAAATAACCTCGCTGCCCAGATATCGCCGTCCTTCAGAGTCAAATATAATGTCTCGCTATTATAAATAATAACATATTACGCCTCCGACGAAACAACGAACGATGTTTTTGGGTTCGCACATAATCGAGCCGATGAAAGAACGATGTGACGGTCTGTGGGCTGTAATCCCGTAATGAAAGGTCTGCCTCGTGCCGATACAATTACGGAAGGAAACGAAAATATTATATAATGCAAACAATGGAATCATGATTTGTTTCTTATCGATAAAAGTTATCTGATGGAAAATCGGCACGTTGTACGTATCCCCTTGCGTGTATTTGATTATTCTGTGAAGCAATAGATACAAGATAAAGGCGGGTCGGTTCACCACTATAAGATATATGGTGTAATGTCGTTGGTATAAAATATATATCTTGGGGTTAATTTGGAATATATTGAAATGTGAATGTTACATTTTTTGACCTTGAAATTTACTTGAAATCTATATACGTATTAATGTGTATTTATTGCTAATCAATACTGGTGGAAATATTTAATTAAATTCCAAGATATCAATGAATTCGATAATTCTATTCTATATTAAAACATATTAAGTAGTCATTGAATATTAATTTTAAAAAATATATATAATACGAAGATACATAAGTTATTTAAGTGTATTTTTCTCTTTTGAAAATCAGTATCAGTAAATAGAAACCTGAGAAGTGTTAGCTTATTCAAGATTTAAAAGGTTCAACAACTCCATGAACGTCTAATGATGTCAAAGCGGATTAGTCGAAGTTCTTTCTATATTAATAAAGACAGCAAATTTCGCAAGTCTTGTCACTAAATAAGAGTAATGAATAACACATCACAGCGTTTTTAAATAAGAGAAAATCAAAGTCGAAATTTCGGAACGAATATAAACTCGAGGAGCAAAAAAAATATAAATATTTCTTGCACACTTCACTACATCATGTTCTATAAGTACAAAACATATTCGAAAACGATCCAAAACAACAAAAATAAATTCGAAACGAATTCAGCTAATGAGCATCGGTAAAATATTCATCGACGGCACATTAATCTTGCAATGCTAAAGCATAGATATGTGTTCAAAATCGACATTTAATGTGCAATAAATGTTCATAGCAATAAAATTTAATTAATGCTTCTATATAGGAAAATCGTATAAATGAACATCAATCGTACGATTTTTGCTACAGATATAATTCGATTGATCATATATCCCCATTTACAATCGAAGCTTTGATTGATTTCCCTTTTATTTGTCTGCTACATTTAAATGCCAATTCGTTCGGTGGAAAGAGAGTTCTCTTCGCCACAGATGTGACTTTTACGTCCGATCGGATTTAGGAAGTATTAAAACAGTCGCAATTAGAAAATCGATACGATCGCCGATCGAAATGGACGAACGTAACTCATTTTTCAAAAAATATAATAAATATGAATAATGCATCGGCGGCACTGAAAAAAAAACGAAAGTCTGCAAACGATATCCGGTGAAAAGGTGTGTCCTTATTTGCACTCTGCGAAAACGATGGACGTGGCAAAATAGGACTTTTAATTAACTCGTCGCGAATAGACACTTCGATCGAGCCTAGTCGATGTTCCACGTCTGCTTGGATGGACGTAGAAGGCGTATCGAATGAATACAATTTAATTCACATAAGACATCACAATAGCCGCGATAGAAACACAATGTGCCATTAGGCGTGAGATGGAAATGATAAAACGAGAATAATTTAAGCGAAGCACGCGCGCAAGGGATGGACTTTTACGTCCATTAAATTTTTTTCATGTGAAAACTCTTTTGTTAATTTAACGACTGAATTCCTTTCGAATCATAATGTGATTTCGTGTAAAGAAAATATTCGAGTACAGTGAAAGGTCAAAGACAACTTTGCATTACCCCTCAAAAGTTTACCTTTTTTCGACTATTCCCCGTTTGTTCTAATGTAAAAGTTTTTCCATTAGATACGATAAAGTTAGTAGTCGGCATTCGATCTGGACCAGACTCGCGTGGTCGACGGGAACTGAAGAGACGAGGTAACTTTTAATTTCATCCCAAAACGAGAGCAAGAGACCTTCCTAGCAAATATGAAAGTAAACCATTTGTTCTAGCTGTGATGCAATCGATTGAGTCAATGCTATGTAAGCTAGATAACGGGTACGGTACGGTCGTCACGAGCTGAATCCGCCTCATGAAGCAAGAAATACATAAATATATGTGTATTCGTATATTGAGTGACGACGGGCATCAAAAGTAGATCAGCGAGCAATTGCGGAAAGGTCGGTGAACGAAACGCGAAGCTAAATCAGCGATCGATTCGATCGAGAAACGAAAACGTATTGCTATGAAATTTTGTATACGGAAGAAACGTAGATGTATATAAGAAAAGTTGGCTAACGATAAGACCAATTTAGAATTTTACTGTATTACTTTTATGGAGTCTCGTGAAGGAGAAAATGTCCATTGAACGAGCGAAAACAGACGACGAAAATCAAATTATACGAAGAGTAAAGTATCGTTGGAAAACTATCGCAATTACAGACCCGAGTTTCGTTATTGTTGATCGTGACATTGGACTTGAGTTAAATTATATAAGAAAATATTTTGAAACATCGATACGTACATATATGAAAAAAAAAGTATCATTATTGTACCATTTAATGAATGAAACACGGTACAACAAACATAGCGTGTAACACAATATACAACCCACAAACAACATATTCGCCGTTGCGAAACGAAAATAATATATTGATTACGGCACATTATAACAAAACTTTTACGATCCTTACAAAAGGATCGGCGTATTTATAACACACCACCCCATTTCTTACATTTTCGACAACCTTCTCCTTCAAACTCGAACATTGGTTGGAAAACTTGTAATTAAAACTAAACACCGACTCGCGCAAAATCCTGACGGATACCGCAGAGCTTACCGCCCACCATCGATCGTTCAATCGAAAAATCATCCCTAATCCTCCGAGATGGGAAGGTCGGGAAGATTTGCCCGAGGTGAGACTGAAAACGACCCCAATGCGGAATGACCCAAGCAGGGTCACGGTCGTGCGCCATAGGCGGCCACCGTCAATAGAAATTTATTCACGACGCACGCCCGTTGGCGTTTCGGTCTCTTTTTTCCACGGTTTTCTAAGGCTTCTGAAAGAAATCTGTCGTTAAAATTCCTGAAAGTTTTCACGGCATTGCGCAATGAAACGTTTTCGTCGGAGCAAAGGGCGCAATGCAGACGCCCGTGCCGCCCCGTACAAACAAGACTGTGTCATAACACCGAGCGACATTCAAAGTCGAGGATGTGATGTAAAAGGCTTATCTATGTTATCGAATTACCTTGTATATAATTACTGTGGGCGTATAATCGATAACATTGAATTTAATTATTGGAGATAGGCCTAAACGAGCCTGAATAAAAATGATAACGCCATCATTAGGAAGATTCGAAAAATTAATATGTTAAGTAATGTACCTGCCGTTGCATACTAATTACTATAGAATTATCGGCTGATAATAAAATTTTGGCAGCAACCGCCTGATGTTATACAACGTCGCTTAACCTTAACCTGAATGTATTATGAACGAATAGAATTTAACATTTAACACGGTTTACTATATAAACCTTTGGGTCAGAGAAAACTTTTATATGAATGCTATGTTAATGTATCGACCCATGAATAAAATTACGAAATTTTAGGAAAATTAAAACGTGTTTCGAAACATTTATGTTCGAAACTTGATTAAAAATTAAAAACTCCTTATGAAAAATAAGTTAGTAAATATTTTTAGAATTACGTAACTTTAGCGTTCTGAAGTTTCATTCGAAGGAGCCAACTTTAATATGAAATAAAAATTAAAAACTCGCGAAACTTTGCACGAATCATAAACAGCTATAAACGGATTAGATGTTTGCGCAACGAGATTATGAATACCTAAATGTACAAGGAAAACACTTCAATTGAATTCGCGAAAGTGTCATTGTACCCTTTCTAGACGCCGAGAAAAACATCATGTAAGTTAAAACCCCAAGGAGATTCCGTCGCGCAGAGGTCACAAAAACGTACAAAGGAAAAAAGAAACAAAGTAAAAACCATGTTGAATAGCAAATATGACGACCACTTAGATAAACTGAAGGCACCTAAGGGTGGTGAACCTTTCTTTTACGTACGGTGAACTTTACGCGTTACGCGTCAGGTCTAAGTAAACGTGGAAGAGGGGTTGTTACACTAGTGACACCGGCTGCTGTCAACATTAAATATGTACGTAAACACTGTTTTCTACGTGTAAAAATATAAAGCTAGACATGTCAATACGGGTAGCTAATCGTGATTCATCGCGAAATTTGCATAATTGACAGAATGGACGTGTACATTGTACGATTCTATTATTTTGTGCAACCGTATCGTCAAATGACTAATGACACATATTAAAAAATGGTGAAAATGTCAATTTTTATTTTTTACGTTTTATATTCATAGAGTTGATAAATAAACAAGGTCGTCGTGTATGTGAGCATAGATGGAAAATGATATGTATAATAAATTGAAACCTGAAACGTAAATTGGTGCAATTTAAATGCAATGGTGGCCAGAAATTAATGAAGAATTTTTAATGACTGAATTTTATATTTTTCAGATCCGTTATCGAACGAGCGTTATGTGTTATAAAATTATTTTAAAACACATGTGTCAAAATTTAGCTAGTAATTACACTCGAGCAATAATTATCCGTAAAAACACACTTTCACTCGATTATATAAAATGAATCGCACGAAAGAAGCCTCATCGAGAACGATTTAAATAAAAAGCACGCGACCAATTTATCACATTCTTTATATAAGAATACACATAATGAGTGTATTGAAAATTAGAAAATTGAAAATTTACCTGACACGAGCAGAATAGGTGAAAAATTGTTCCACGAAGCTGAAAAACGCCGAGTTTTCGCGTGTCGTTGCGCGACTGTTGGCCTTCTCAATGCCAAAGAACGAAAGATTGATCGTTTATAATGAGATTTATGTATGGATAGTCGCTTTTAAGAGGTCAAGGGTGAGAGTTGAGTAAGCCAAAAGTGAAGAAATTTCTGTTTTCGAGCCAAACAAAGATCCTTACCTGAATGAAAAACGAAATGAGCGGATTGCGACGATACGACGATTTCTATACACATACCATTTTTTATTCGAATTTCATCATTTTCATTTATATCTCAAACACAACCAAAAGCGTTATCAGAATCTCAATTTTATTTTTCATACGGAGGTATTCGACCGCACATTCAAAGCTATTCGATGTTGTACGCGGGGTTTCCATTGTTTCGGGATTATTGTGAATCGGTCTACGGAATCTCCGTTAATCTATCTACACGGGAGATGTATCAAACGAATTCTCAACAAAATGGTGAGTGGCTTGTCGGGTAACAAAAGCAAATGAGTTCACGGAATAACGGTATTTCGATCGGTGTGTTAAGGTAAACGGATACGAAACGTTTTAATCTAATAAACAAAGACGCTGACACAGCACGAGGATAATAATCAAATAGTAAATAATTTAACACCATAAAATCTTGAGAATTTAATACGGCTTGTTTTTCAATTCCGACGACATTATATAATTTTCTCGAAATGAAAAGAAAATATTGTCCCGCTTACAAGTACGCTTCAGAATCCAAATCCTCTTTTGTCCAAACATCCATTCAATGTTACCTACCTCAGGTTTTCTTTTTGATAAAAAATATTTCCGACCACATTAATTAAGATAAGCGATACAAAGCGTAAAATTTGAAGATACACAAAAATATACAAAAATGTTACGTTCAACTGCGCAGCGTTATTCAAGTAGAAATCGTCTTATTTGACAAACGCAATAGACCGAGATAAATATTTACAGAGAACAATTGATTTCACTTTTGATGCCGTAACCGAAGAAAGTGAAGAACAAAGGCTTTTCCAGCAGACATGTCGATATGAAACGCTCTGAAAAATTTCAATATAACCTCGAAATATGAAATATGCGGTTGTCGCTCTTGGTACGCGAACTGAACATCGATATTAACGAATACGAATGGAATATTTACGATTCACTCCATCGAACATCTGAAATATTACAAAAAAAATCGAAAAAGCTGTACACACCTTATATGATCTGACAGGTGGGAAGTGCACGCGGTATAAAAATAAATGATCTTGAGCAGACGAAGGCGTTGAATGATTTAACGCAAATCTGAAAACCCGCGGGAAAATCATACATCCGGATTCCGGATAGATTGTTGAAAGAAAATCGAAAAAAGTTCCTCTGCTCATCATTCGGTCATGATATTTAAACGACATACATACATGTTTAGGTTGGAGGTCAGCGTGTTACTGTCACATGAACGTCTTCGAACGAAGCAATTCAGCGAACAATTGCGAACGACGACGCATTGAAACTATTGATTAATTTTCACAGTGTCCTCAGGCGAAACAACTGTGATAAAAATTAAATAAATACAACTCGTATGTTCCGAATGACGTGTTCACCACTGCTACTACCGTGTTTATTTGAACTGACCTTAGGAAAATATCTAGAAATGGATCTTGTCAAGGTGTTCCGAAGCCATGAAAAGGGAATATAAACTGGAATGTAATTAATTGCATGCAGTGTGGAAAACAATCAAAGTTCACGATGATCACACACAACAATGGAAAAAATAAAAATATACGGTAAATGTCATACATACGCAAGTAGAATAATTGAGCAAACGAAGAAAAAAACTTATAAAGTTTATAACTACAAAAAATGTGAGCAGATAATACAATCGCGAGTGTTATCTTACGTTCACAGTATGACTTTCAAATAATTACATACGTGTTTGCCTAGTTAAAATATTTTTTCTTCAGATTGATTTAGTTTAATATGAAGAAAAATTAATGAAATACAATAAGTACCCAGAATTACTCGATTACGAACATTATAAATTAAACTGACATAAAACCAACAGAAGGGAAACATTGATATAGTGCACAGTTTCTCTTCGTGCGGTAAAACACATGACACAAATTAAATTTAATCTACACGTGTAATATAAGCGAACTAATTTTCGATGTATATTTGAGGATAAAATTGACGAAGTTAAGTAAACAGAATAATAATTCTAATTTGCTTCGATTACGCAATCGCGACAGTACAATATTAATTTTCGTAACGGCGCAAATTAAATATATATAAAATTTTGCAATGAGGTTAAATGTTGGGATCAACAGTCAATTAAGTCATAGTCATCGATTGAAATAATATGAAGAATTATAAACTATACGAATGAAACGAAAATAAAAACATTAGTTGAACACACGATAATCACCAAAATGAAACGATATGAAAACATACGTGTTTTTACACAATAGAGTCCTAAAAAAATACTATGTAACTACGTGTAAGCGAAGTATGACGAATCTTCTATTACCGTTAATTGTAAATTTCCATATGCAATTTTACGCGTTAATATCTCCAATAAAGTGGCAAGATCTGTAAAGAAAAATTAGTCGAACAAAAGATAAGTCATCGTGTCACTTAGATTGAGTCATAAACATGTTTTTCAAGCAATATTCCTTTGTGCATTTCAAACGAAAGGTCAATGAGAAACCGGACAAGATAAAAAATGTATATCACGACTGTTCAAGCGTGAAAAGGATTTTCAACAAACAAAACATTTTATTTATCTTAAATTGATCACGATCGGGCAAACAAGCGAACTGTGACTAATAAATTTCGCCAGATCCGCCCGAAAAGGTTCTGTGGCTAAATTTAATAACGGTTCTCTAATTTTTTGCACGGAACGCTATCTATGGACATAACCCGAATTTGCAATCCTCCTCGTTACGATGGATGGAGCGCAAAGTGAACGTCAACTGACAATGAGTTCGATTATTATTTTTACCGTTAAAATTGACAGGCGCGTTTTCAATGTCGAACGAGTGCCGTGCAATTATTGGCGACCGTTAGAAATTGAAAAATGCACACAATGGACGGCGTTCTATTCACCGTATAAAAATGTTTGTGTTGCAATTATTTTCCGAGATGTTTATTCTTCGAATCTAAACAGAGATGTTGGTCTGTGCATTTTTGAACGGTTAGTGTTGGCGGGAGATATTTCGGTGTGAAATAAGAAGATAATGTGCAAGAGCTGCATGTGTTGGCCAAAAATGTTTACTTTTAGAAAATGTGTAAATGAAACGAAAAAAAGCATATTCTGCTCCAAATATTACGTGGCGAAATACCTGTTATAAAAGCAGCACTGCTAATTTGCAATGAGTTTTTTTCATATATACAAAATTTTTAAGCGATATCTAATACGACGTATATGTAAACGATTCAAAAGAGCAAATGGCAGGGCCCATATTATCCGAATTGAATATGAAAATGTCAGATTTTCTGCGTGGGAGTCTAATATAGAAATACAACTTAGCATGAATGAGCACAATATGGTCGGCGTCATGAATTAAAAATCGTTCAATTTTATATTTAAAGACGAAAGGCAAAAACTTGAGTGCCCCGAAAAATTTCGGATATACAATTATTTAAAAAAAGGCATTTAATATTAAATTTTGCGAGATGGTTATTACGCAGAAAATGCCGATTTTGAATTTGCCCGCGCACTTACACAGTTTGAAAATTTTATCACATTATGTAAATGTAGTAAATTTGTAAAAGGTATTTGTTAAGGGACAAATTTTTGCGCGTAGGCGTAAGGGTTGTATTGCGCCAAAACTGCGTATGCAGGGGTTGCGTAACATCAAGCGAATATCAAGGTTTTTCATGTGACGTCATTGACAATGTAAACTTTTACTTTCGCACTGGAACCACTTTTGAGGACAGCTGCTATTGAAAAAAATCTAGTTAAACGGATCGACCGTGTTACATAATAAACGATCTAGTATTTGATCGAAAAAAGTCAACTGGTTTGTGAAAAAAATATATCGTTCTTATACAGCGAAATGTCAATTGTGTATCAGTTAGCAAAAGCCATTAACCGTTTGGATAGAAATAATTCAAGTGAAATTACAAAGTGAATTTATGATTGTTTTGCTAATTAAGTGAATGTCCGCAGTTAAAGAAAGAAATCAAACAAGCGACCTTTTTTGAAGTGGAAAAGTTCGTTTTAATTAATTTCTCTTTGACAGTTTAGTAATGCTTTTCCAGTTCCACGCACACAAGTTTTCATACAAATCATTAGAAACACAATATTAGAGAAAATATATATTGCCAGCAAAAATAAATTTTAGTAGCATAAGTATGTTTAAAGGTACGTTTTCTACACACCATCATTGGTATGTAGGGAACCGATTCGAAAACAATACTCTTCATTTTTATGTAAAACGGAACAAATCTTCTGTACACAAACACGCTCCAGTAATTTGTGATTGTAAAATGCGAACGGCAAATGGAATTAATGATACATACAAATGAAGAAATACGAATAATAAAAAGGGTTCTCATAACAGAGAATCTTTTTGAGTGGGTCGATTTTTTTTACAGTATAAAATTAATATTTATAAGTTGAAAAAGGACGCTCGCAATATGTACGAAAAATATAATGGAACCCAACGAAACCCAAATAAAATGATATGTTTTTATACCAACTATAAATTTATGAAAGAAATCTGATGAGTCCTTTTTACCTAAGAAATACGTATTCGCAAATCGATATATTGCGGTTACTATGAAGCTCAATAGGTTTCTCGTTCTTTTAAATTTATATCACGTACCGAAACCGTTTTATGCGGCAACTGATTTGCCGCAGTAACATTTTCCAAATATAATTTTTCATACTACTACAAGAATTTTTGTTTAGCAAATAAACGGAAAAAAAATCATTTCCATTAAGAAAATGACAGATCTGTCTTTCGAAGTTCTTGCAGCTACGCTTTTTCAACGGCCAATTAGAACAGAATTTTTTCCGCAAATGAACTTGTGACAGGTCATCTGTTACCTTCTCGTCGATTATTTTTTCTCAACACCGTTTTCAATTCGTCAATTTCGCGGGCGAAATTCGCCAGACGGAGCGTAAACGAAAGTGTGGTTAATTGAAGTCGCCGTTGCGTATTCCGAACTATGGAGCCATGGCGATGGCAAAAAGGCCGATTTCGACACGAAAATAGATTGGAAACGAAGAAAACTATCGACGAAGCGGCAACGGGAGGAACAGAAACAAAAGCCCGATTTGAATAGCGTCGTCAATAAGAAGTGTCGCAAAGTAGAAAATGAACGTGTGCAAATATCTGTCGATTGCGAGCCCGAGTGTGTCGAAACGTAACCGTGCATGACTCTCGGTCGCAAAACACAATAAATAATCATATGCAAAGTGTTAAAAAAATCACTCGAAAGTGCATCATTATGGACGCATTCTACCGAAACCCTGTCCCGATTGCACTACCGAATAAAAGAGATAACGTCGATTTAGCGCAATGTATTCAACACATTTTTCCAACGTGCTATTTCTATACGATATTTTGAACATTATTCCGTTTTTTTTTTGTTTTGTTTTGAATACACGAAAAAGTACTATCAGTCACTCATATTTATCAAGCTGGTGACCTTTGAAGATTATGATTACACGAACGACATGCGAATTTAACTTATTTATACATAAAATAATCATCACTATTTCGTGTATAGTTCTCGGCGGGAGGTATTCAAACATACGCGAAACTTACATACAAACACCCGAATGTTTCTATTCGAAAATTAAATCTCAGCGCATTAAACTGTATCTATTAATACGTTTGTCAACAGGCTCATTTGAACACGAGTTTGAACGCGCATATTTACATTCAGATCAAAATGCAAACGTGGCGCTGAGATCTCCCAGAGAGTGTAAATTATGCTGCGCATTCAGACGAAAAATCACACAAACATATTATTCCTCTGCTTAAAATAAATTCCACCGAAAAAAACCCAAAACACAACTCGCTTCAAATCTAATTCAAAAACGGAGTCAAATTTTCGATGGATTTTCACAAACGATGAACACGCATTATGAAACGAGATATTTTAGATGCTTTTCGGTTGGCGCTTTGGCAATTTTCCGTTTTCAGTGGACTAAGCCCGCGGTACGGCTCGACGAACCAATTAAGTAAGCCTTGTTTAATTTCAATTTAATACGGAGACGAGTTACTTTCGGCGGGAAATTAAATCGAGGAACCGGCGCGTAGGGAGAAGCGAGAGTCGACAAATTGACGAATTCACCTGCGTATAAGTCAATTTATATCGCAATTTTGGATTAGTCGAGTGTAGCATAATTTGTTGTTGCCGAAAGAAAAATATCGTTCGAAAATAAATGCTGGAAAACTGCGAAAACGATCGATTTCGTTGCTGACGTAAGCGCAATAAGAAAATAGAACACTTCGAAGAATCGATTAGTTAGCGCCGAATTTAAAAGCGCGATTGAAACGTTTATAAAACGGGTCGTATCGAATGGTTCAATATTAAAGATAATAAACTAGTTCGAAAGATAACGAATGAAAATATTTACGTTCAATTTTCAATATTAAATTACAACAATATCTTTGAACCGATATCGTGAACATAAATAGCTGCCCATCATCTCGAGCCAATATATCGATTAAACGTCGTATACCCATAAAATACAAACAGGTAATATTACATATAACCACAAAAATGATTAGTGTTTTAAATCGTCGTTTACTCGGATGACTTTCACGGTACCGTGCAAAATGACAATCAATAAACGCTGCCGCGGCGGCACAATAACCGCTTTTCGATAATGGATTTATGATGGGATTCGATGGGGAGGGTCAGCGAGGGTCGTCTGAATAATGCATGCGATAAATTCAGCTGAAAAAATTGTATACAGATACCTATTACGTTGTTGTGTAATCCCACCGTATACGGACAAGGTAGCTTCTACTACGTGTATTAGGAGGGGTAGCGAATCAATGGAACTATTACCATTTATCATGACAAACAAGGGTAGAGGAATATTGGCCAACATCCAGAGCGGCAAAAGCGAGTTTTCCCGACCGACAGGGGGATAAGGCGAAATGAATCACGACCAGATCGCAATCCGATACACGACACCGCGGAAAAACCGAATAAATCCCAACGAACCTTACATTTCCATTTTAAAACGAGCCAAATGATCGACCGCACAAATTCGATCGGATCGGATCGCTATGGTAACTGAGAAACCGTACACACCCGGCCAGGAGTGAGATTGTAAACTACACGAATGCACAATTAGCATTTTACGAGATAAGTTCAATTGACGCCAGCACTCCTCGGGCGTTTCATTAAACACACATCTAACAAGCGGAGGATGGTTCAAGGAACCCGAGGAACACGTTCGAGTGACACGAACAAGAGCGTGACCCGATCGGATGACGTGTGCTGGAAAGAAACGCTGACTCACCGAGTGCAGGTGAAACTAAAACACAATTGAATACGAAATGCGATGTATGTGCGGTGGATGGAATTCGGAATCTGCATGGGATGAAGTGGGCAAGCGAAGGGGATGATTGATGAGTCGTGAAAATTGCAAGCGCACGTCGAGCGGGGATGGGGGTTCATCGTTTTCAGTGAAATCCTGCTGGGAATCTAACTGTTAGATGTAATAAGAGATGAAAGTGTAAACGAAATGTACCCGGTGAATAATTGATGTCAATGTTCAAACACTTTGCTTGATTTATTGGGTATGAGAAAAGTGTTTTATAATAACGTCAAGTGAACAGGTTTTTTGTACTTGAAAAAATTTGTACAGTATCATGTTTATTTTTTCAGATTGTTAAGCGCATTATTTTGTATAAAATAAAAGCATAATCGTCGACGATTTCATCTGACGTAGATTATACGTGATTTTTTCAATGAAACGTGGGAAATTGGCGCGTTTACACAAAACCGACATTGACGGAAAATGATACATAGAGACAATAAAAAAAAATAGAATTAATTAACAACGTAAAGTTTGCATTTCGAAGCGTCCGCAGCGGAAACGCTAAGCGAAATTTCCTTTGATGAATAATAAAAAAGTTAAGCACTCTGTTTTCGAGCGGAACACGCGAATTCAATTACGATTTTATACACACGTGAGAATACGCAAAAATTATATGCCGTTTTGGTTCTGCGGGTGCGGTGTGCACTTTCGCAAACTAAATAAATAATCTTATGAGTGAGTTATAATATTGAACGTATAAAGGTGGATTTTTATGAAAAGCAAAGATTTTGTGAAGATTCCGCTCCGGAGGGCTCGAATAACGACGGACGGATAGGGCGGAAAAATCATTTGTCGAATAAATCGGCCAGAAAAGCCAAATTCACGCGAAAAGGCAATAAATTATTCGAGACGATTTGTTACGTAAAATGTGTAACATAATACAAAATTTTGCAAGAATCACGCCGAGGAACGTACGATTTTTTTTTTTCTTATTTCGAAAAATGCGAAATTTTGTTCGTTTGCACCGAGCGATTAAGGCAAACGACTAATTCAATTCGAACGAATTAAAAACATATTAAATCGAATCAAGTTTACATGCAATCATTTCGATTGTTTAAATCAAAGAACGGATTGGGAACACTGAAGAAAACATAATATTCGAATACAAAATCAAAGGAACTTGATATTTTTGGAAACATTTCAAATCACGATATGTGCGTTAATGCACGATTCTTCTTACGTAAACAAATTATATTTATACAATAAACTCGAGAAATCACTGTTCACGATGAGAACAACATGCATATTTCATATTACCCACACTGCGAATTTTGGCAAGCACGTGAAAGCCTATATCCAAATCTCAGAATTGTGACCATTAAAGAATCATGAACACGTGTACACTTGGATAATGATCGAGGAGTTTAGTGTCGCGTGTGAATAAAATAAACCGAAACATATACGTAAATATATCTCAAGAACGAATTTATTGATTTCGACAAACGCTCCACGTGAAAGCACCACATAAAAATTACAAAATGCGAGGTCGGCGCTGGATGTGAAAAAAAAACTTCAGCTGAAAGCAACGACCATATGATAATACGTACCGACATAATTATTCGACGCACGAACCGACGGAACTCGTAAAAATTTAGCACTCTGGGTAATTTTTCGGAAAATTCCTTTGAAGTGTGCGAAGGACGTCACCAACGCGCGTTTGTTTTTCTTTTTTTCAGCGACCAACACCGGTGTACTGTAACAGACCGCGAAAAATTCTATTAACAACGTGAAAAAGTCGGCGTATCCGCTTTGACGAAATTTCAACCGTGAAATCGAATTAAAAGGTCAGGGTCGTATGTGGTTTTTTTCGCAATTATTCACTCATCATGTTATCCTTTTGATCATTGCTTGCATTACGCACTCGCCGATGACGCATAGTAATCGAGTGAATGTCAAAAGATGCAATTATACGATCGCTGCTTTCTGTTAACAGGTTTTTCAAGTTGGTTCAGGAATCGAATGTATACCAAGGTGATAAAAGGCCGACCTTAAATGGAATCGGTTACTTAACGTCCGCAATCAGATTGTGTGATAAATTTTCATAGAAAAACCTTTGATAATGTCGAAAACCAACCAGTCTCCCGGGAGACATTCAGCGCGGTACGCAAACAATTCACAGGACACGTAAAAAAGGATAGCGAAATGAAGACAAAGGACCATTATACACAAAGAGATCGTTGTCTCCGATTCTCTACATTGCACGGCCATAGTGCATTGCGCATAACAAGGCAAAAACAAAAAAAAATAGTAGACACGGAAATGCGAAACTTGAGAGACGAAATCTGAAAGAATCCTTGCACGTACAGACATTAGAAAAAAAACCCGAGAGTTCACCCAAACATTACCAGACGCATAAAAAATGAACGTTCTCCATCCCGAAAAAGACAAACACAAGTTCGCACGCGTGACATGGACACAAAAGAAGAGAGCAGATGGGAAAACGCGTTGCGTGCCAAGGAAACGAATATCGAGCCAGAACGGGAAGTGCACTTTCCAAACACAAAGCGCATTAGCCATGCGAATAGACGTGGACATGACAAAAATCAACAATTCCATAACGTATGCGCGTTCAAATATTCAAGCATCTCGGGTAGAGATACGAATCGGAATTCTACCTCGGGGTTCTATCTCCGAGCGACAAAGACGTTCCAGGTCCCTCCCCAGCCGGGGTTAAGGATGTATGCAAATTTTATCGATGGCGGATGCAAGTAGGTTCGTTTGCTCTCGAATTACAACTGAATTATATGAGCGTTCTGACGGTGGAGATATGCGGTAGACGTACGCTTTTACCTCGGCCCGGAATCTCGGTAATAAAATGGAGGATGAACGGAAATCCGCCTTTGCAACATCGCGCATGTGTCGCCGGAGGAGGTCCGCAAGAGGTACAAGCAAAAGGTGGATGCTACAGGATGTTGCAGCAGCAGGACACACCTGATTAACCTTTCTATTCATGTGTTAGGGTGACGCATCGAAAAAAATATCGATTTCTAAAGGCGACAGATGGCAAATCGCATTATTAACATATGAAAAGTTGCGGATTTAATATAATACAATCGAGAATGTTTACTGCTCAAACTAAAGCAACTAGACTAATTTTCAATTAAACAATTATTTTTGCCCACTTTGAATAACGGATAATTAGGGCAACGGCACCCCGGTTGCGGGACGACTTTTGCTCTCGAGGGAACGAACACACGAACTTTCTGATTCGGATTTGAGCAGCAAATTAGGGGGATTAACTCGTATATACACAGCGACATACAACAATCCTGGGATGAAAAAATCACCGTTCCTACGCAAAATAAATAGAGAAAAAGAAGAGCAGGTGGAGCACACACTTTCGACCCCTGTTTGATAATAAGCCGCGTAATATGTAAGTGTACATTTCTAGGGAAAGGGAAAAAGCCGCATAAAAACGAAACACAGTCACGACAGTCGTGACCGGGATTACAGTTGGAGCGATTCGTTCGGTTTATGGCATGAGAGTTCGACAACCCCCTGGAAAAAACATCCCTTCTAGAATCAAGGAGCTTGTATGTCGATATTCTGCTTCATATTTTTCGATTATCTCCAATTTTCAGCACGTATGCCCAATATCGACCCTCCGGATAGTTTTCTTCTTTTGCGCGTCCGAATTATTTTCGTTCACATATTCAAATCCGACGCCGTTTTATGCGGATACCGTGAAGCGAATGGGTGTTTCTAAAAAACTGCTAAAACGTCTCAAAAAAAAAATCGAAAACGAAAGCAAGCTATGCGCATTTCGAAACAGATATGTTTTTTATTCGCTCTATAAAACAGAACGGCACGTATGGAAATTGTACGTAATTCAAACCGCGCATAATGGAGTAGGAGGAGAGGAGACAAGGCCGTCCAAAAGCAAAAAGAGACAGATCAAAACGAAGCCTTTCGAATCGAATTTAACGCAAATTAATTGTTAATCATCGTCTCGGGACGAAAACGACGCAATGCGGGAACGTCGACGGCTTATTTAGCCATTTGCCAGCGAGCAGACGAGGGAATTATACGGAATGCGAAACTTCGAGGTAATTCGCCGGCGAAAAACGGAAACGAAAACAAACATTTCACGAGCGAATTGGAAGAGACAACTTATCTTTTCGATAGCCCCGAATGGCGGACAGAACAAAAAATAAAGAAACACTACAGAGAACGAGAAAAATTCGAATTGTAAAAGACGCTGGCGGAGTTTGGCAAGTCTCCGGTTGTTCGCGCACTCGCCGCAATCGAAGGTAAATTTTTCGATGGTTATTTTCGCGAAGGTCGATCGAAAATAGAAGAAAAATTGCACTGTTGGATACGAGCCCGAATTTTTACTCGATTTACGAATCGAATGCGTGGTTGTTATTGTGAGAGTTTTATCATTCGACGTCGTCTGTTCCAGTAATTGTTTGAAGTGCCCCATCATTCATACGTAATTTTATTGTGGAATCAAATCGCTCAAAGCAAACATTGAGCAATTCGAGAGATTGCTACGAGTACACAAATACCGAAAATAGATCAAAGCTCACTAAAAAATATTTAAAAAAATCGAAATATATTATAAAATCTACAAAAGATTTACGAAAAACGACAGTTTCGATTATAAAAGAGCCGAATGCGTGAAAACTCGCCTTTTCACGGTGAAATAAGTGTACCTAAAACGTTTTATTGTCTATTTATAAATCGCCGTTTGAAAACGGAGCGTGCCTTGTTACGTTCTGACATTTAAATTGTGTTGCAAAACGAAACATTTTTTCTCGCAATAATGCGGAAAGCCGGCGAAAATGGAATATAATATAAACGATTTAATTTATTCGGAAAAATATGTGAGCCTCAGGGTCGGAACTTTCCGCTGCAGAAACGTGGAAAAAAAATGGCCACGGAGAGTTCGACACGGAAAACGGCGATTTTTCTCGTAAAATATTTACGACGGCGGAGAAAATTGAAAATCACAACAAGACGGGCAAAAAAATACAAGGGTTATTTTCCATTTTATTTCATAAAAAGCGCCACTCATCATTTTCTGGGCGAAATAAAAGCAGCGTATTGTTTTCCTCGGGAACATAATACGTGTTTTTTGCACAATGTCGATAATCTGAGCGGTCCGTAAGTGAATTTTCTTTCGTCATACACATTTTACAATCGTTCGCAACATATAATTGAAAAATAATTAGCACATCGAATATGAAAATGTGCTAATCGGATGTATCTGTTTCGTGCAGAATAAGGTGTGTGTGTTTTGGACTACGAAAACAATGAATCATCGATACTTTATATAACTCGTGATTCAAAATTAAACATAGAAAGTATTTTGGATATCCATATTAAGACATGATTTCAGCTGAAAATAATAATTTTAACAAGTGCCTGATATAATTTTTATATCAAACGCAAAATTAATTTCGAAAAATATTGTATTATCCATTTTTATTCAAAAACAGAAAACACAAAACACATTTCAACCAAATTAGAGAAATTTGATACATCGTGTGATGTATCCGATTATATTCATAATAATTAATTATATAATTAGCCATGATTGTTACAACTCGATTAAAAACCATAAAATTTCTTTATTTCACAATTCAAATTTCTTATCTGTTTTTTACGGAAGAAAATCGTATCGTTAGAAAAGAATCTGATGCCTTTTACGATGAGAACGAGGAGGAAAACCATCATTTATACAAAAACAGGTTCTACGATTGCGTGGTCAAACGCACTTGTGGTATAATATTACACATTTTTACGATTTGATTTTCAAAATATAATTCAAAAATTTTAATCAAATGCGAATCATGCATATAATGAAAATATATTTAATACAAAACAATACATTGTCAACGCATCATTTTAAACAATTTTTTCACCAAAATCAATATAAATATTCCACTTACAACGAAGATACGTTCTTGAACCTCGGTCGTATGTCGCATCTATACAAAAAAATGACCAGACGAGCAAATGACAATAGCGCACACGATACTGACACATACGACACGTTTTAGGGTAATTGATTGGACTACATGATGATTATAATTAAATTAAAAATGATCTATAATTTATTTCATACTATTTCACGGATTTTGTTCTACGCTTGGTGTTGTAGCGTCGATATGCGCTAATGTCATTTGCGCAAACGTCTGGGAACTAAAAACAACAATCAATTTTATTTATAACAAAATTTTCATTTTTAATACAATAATCCGAACGAATCTATATTTTTCGAAATGCATCGGTCGTAGGTGACGGTAGTTCGTAATTTAGTAAGCAATTTTTGAAAAATAATCAATCAAAAAAATATTTACATTACTTTTTGGGTCATAAGTCGAATACTACTGTATAAATAGCTATAATCGAAAAGAGCAGCGCATGCCAGAAGCTTCGGAAGCTGGATGCAATTTTTGACAAAAGAGGTCAACGACCCTGCCGCATTTGTTATACGTGCGATTATCGCAATGCACAAGGCGACACACCAATTGATAACTGTTATTATTGACTACGGACAACAGAACAAAAGACAATTTAGCAGAATGCACATGCATACGCAAATGCGTTTTCGGGATGTTTATATTTTTATGCGCCGCGACGTCGGTTCTTACGCCGATTGCACAATGTAAACAAATCAATATGTGAGGCAGCGGGACCGAGGGCGGCCGCAGGTCAACGTCTCGCAGGTCGTTTTTCCATTTACCTTCTTTGTGTTGGATAGGATGTAATATGTGCTTGAGCTTTGGAGGCTTCGGGCTGTCGAAGCTTCGGTGTGAGAAACAACGGTCGAAATGCACTGTATGTCAGTTCACACGCTGCAACACTCGATAAACACAAATATTTATATGTGGACGCGCTCGGAGTGGCGATGGGACGACCGCGCAAAGGAGTTGACTGGCGTCGACTGCCGATGGCCAGCTGTTGTACTGTCAAACGAGCTGCCAACGTAAGGAAATTGTGCGTCTTGCGATGCCAATGTGGCGGCGCGGAAGTTTCGGTTTGTTTTTGTGTTTTTTGGTTTGGGTTCGTTAGTTTGTGTTTGAAAATATTGCAATGTATTTTTGTTGTTTATTAAAATAATAAAATGTGTATAAACTCAATAAATATGTTGAGCTTTTTTGTGATATGGTCGGTGTTATGTTGATTTCGGCCATGTTGTATATTTAGGAAAAGCTGTTTGTTGACATTCACCCTCTGGAAAATGTTTCGTTTTTCTTCTACATCGAAAGCATGCAAATTTTTATTTATGAATAGAAATATGCTTAAAATTATTTTATGAGATGAGATTTATTCGAAAATATAACAATGAACTTTGTTTTTATTTTTGTTTTTCACGTTACCGTGATACAACTATCGTATTTGAAAAATTAAGATAACGTCATATTTTTTCTAAATAGCCTCTTGAAAATTAAGAACTATTTAAATCAAATTATATAAAAATAAAAAGTGTAAAAATGGGAAAAACAAACGGGCCCCTCCGGGATTTGAACCCGGGACCTCCTGCACCCAAAGCAGGAATCATACCCCTAGACCAAGAGGCCACTTCTTCAGGGTGGGTTTTTTAAAGCTTTTCAATCGTTTTACTGACAACATAAAAATATTTTTAAAATTTATAACTATTAATAAAAATTCATTAAATATTATCCACACCATACACAGATTGTTTTGATATTTCTTTAAAAAAACTAACTGATTTACTTTATGAAGTAGTGAAATAATAAAAGCAATACCTTAACTTATTTATTACATAATGATTTTATAAAAAAAAGTATTGAGAGCTTTAAGCTTGTAAGCTGTATACAATAGAACAATTGAAACTTTGTATCTATGATAGTTATGTAAATTATTTATTTACCTTAGTTACAGTTGCCGTAAGCTCACATCAATCATAAATTTTGTTATCATGAAATTGTACAAGTTTCATCTGCGTTATCATCCTCCTGGATTATTATTAGAATACAGTCAATCAGGAATTAAAAAAGTTAAAACTATTGATTTATTAGACTTATCAACAAGGCAAAAACTCAAAAATTTTTATTGTATTAATATGATTAGTGACTTTTTTATGATAACTACTTTATTTTACAGTTCAGATGCTTTATTAATTGCCAAGGAACTTGCTAATAAAGAACAATTGATTACTTCAAATCTCATAGACCAATTGAAACATTGCATTGAACGATTGCAATTGAAACTTGAAGATATAAATACCACAACGAAACATTTTTATATTTATAAAACTCTACAAAATCACCTTTTACCCTTAACCAATGTTGCATTCGATAAAGAAGGAAAAAGGTATAAAAATAATCATCCGATTGAAATAGAAATAAGATATAATTCAGTCTCTATTTGTATTTACTTAGATGCTTAACTGGTAGCTATGATAGAACTTGTAAAATATGGAATATAGAAACAGGCAAAGAAGAAAAATCTTTAATAGGTCACAAAAATGTAGTATATTCAGTAGGATATAATTTCCCAATATGGTATTTACATAAATGTTGGAAATATAAATTCTATTTATGCAAATAAATCAGAAAATTGAATATTTTAGCGATAAAATTATCACGGGATCGTTTGATAAAACTGCAAAAATTTGGGACTCATCCAATGGAGAATGTGTTGCAACTTTGTGGGGGCATCAAGCAGAAGTTGTCGTTGCCAGTTTTTCACCTAAAAATGATTTTGTTGCTACAGCATCAATGGATCATACTGCTAGAATTTTTCAAACAACTACAGGTCAGTTAAAAATATTGGACAGTTTGAAATTTCCATTTATTTTGACAACATTTCAGAAGTCTTTTTTTTTATTCTAAGGTCAAGAAGTTTTATCATTATTAGGACATACTGGTGAAATAATAGCATTAAATTTCAACAACAATACTGGTCAACAAATTATAACTGGATCATTTGATGGAACAATTTCAATGTGGGATATTCGTGTAAAAGAGTAAGTTCTGCAATATCAAATCATATATGTATATAATATTTGTAATAAATATCATCGCCTAAAGATAACAAATTTTTCTTTTATTTTAGCCGTGTAGGAATATTGGAAGGGCACAGCGCTGAGATATCTAATTGTATTTTTAATTTTAACTGTTGTTTAATAGCTAGTAGTTCTTTAGATAAAAGTGTCCGTGTATGGGATATAAGGAAAAAAAATTGTCTGGCAACCATCAATTGCCATAATAATGAGGTGGGTATGTTTATCAAAAGTATTGATTTTTTTATATAATATTTTAATTAATATTTAAAAGGTTTTAGATGTTACTTTTGACTGGTGTGGAAGACGTTTAGCTTCAGTATCAGCAGGATGCTCGGCTTTTGTCCATGATGCTTATACAGATTTTAGAGAATTAGCTGTCATGAACGGTCATAAGGATGAAATATCTAAAGTGATTACAATTCCTATTTTCAGAAATATAATAAAAATATTGAATTGTTTTGGATGAAAATGAAAAATTTATAGCTGAATGAAAACTGTTTTCGGCAGAAGCTTCGAATTTCCTCCAATAGATGTCTATATAAGAATTTCGCGAAGAAAATTCAAATTTTAATGGATTTACATCCGTTTAATATTTTCAGGTTTGCTTCAGCCCAGGTGGTACACTTTTAATGACAGCATCAGCTGATCTTACAGCTCGTCTTTGGAATTCTTATAGTGGTGATTGCACCCAGGTAAATATAATACAATATATGTTTTTATTTTGAAATCGAAAAAAAACTACGAGGAATTATAGCTCACATCAACGTTGACAAAAAACATGATGAATGTATTGCAATAAATGTTAATCACTTGAATTATTATTTAGTCATCATTGAAAATATCTATTTGATCACGCAAGATTTTTTAATCTCATTTTTCATATATAACAATATTTTAATTGAACTCATTGAAGGTCAGTAGTTTTTTTTTAATTTTAGGTACTAACTGGACACAGAGACGAAGTATTTTCATGTGCATTCAATTATCTTGGAGATACAGTGATAACAGCATCCAAAGATAACACGTGTCGTGTATGGAGATGATACGACTGGTTTCTTATTCATTAAGAATAAATTTTCTTATTTATTATGAATTTGTTATGTTTAAATAAATAATTAATACGTTCATGCCAATTATTTATCATTAATATATTCAATTTGAGCTAGATATATAATCAAATTTGAAATCTTTAATATTATTCATTAAAAAGATAAATTAGACTGCTTTAAATTTCACGAAAAATCAAACCATTCATCTCCGACGAAAAAAATAAATTTAAGGGCTGACTTCATAAAATGTGTATAACTGTAGAACGCGTGTGCTTTATATACGCAATTCGATAGGAACGAACACGATTGCATACAGCATCGGTCTTCAACCTTCGCTTATTTGGGCGGATGAACTTGGAAACGGGATGGATGATTCAATTTGCAATTCAGATCTGCGGGAAAAGCTGCTCCTCTGTGCGGTTTGCTGGAAAAATCTTGAAAATTCATGAAGGGGAACCGGAGCATATTGCCTTATTCACTGTCGGGGCTCGGAAATCTCGTACAAACTTTCCTACCTAAAATGCATACTTTATACGGGTTGTTTTTCGGAAATTTCATATTCGCATTCTTTATTATTTAAAAATTGGGTTTTATTCGAGCAAAGGTTTCATTGGCGAAGTGAATTTTATTTTAGTTCATTGCTGGAGTATTGTATTTGCGTTTGTGGTGCGTGTACATCGGTAGCGATGAGGGGGGAAATAAATTGGGGATAAAATTCAATAGTGTCCGATATTGGGGGATGGGTGTGAAAGTGAGTTTTTTTTGTGTAATCCCTCATCTCATTAAGTATACAACTAATAATGTTTACTAATAACGGTCCCCTCTACAATTCTATTCGAATCGTTTTTTTTTTTTTTTTTCGTTTGAAAACATTAATTCTGTGAAAAATTAAATTCTTCACGAGATCTTAATTTGGAAACGCCTCTCTAATCCGTTTATCATTTTATTAAATTTCCGTTTAATCTTTTATCTCAATTTAAATAAGCAAAACGTAATGGACCGTTAACAATTTCCTCACACTTTATCTACCCACTCCGCAGTATTTTTCAACTCACAATAACGCATATTAATGAAAAAAAAAAAAGCACAATAATTATTATAACTGTATTAACTTATTAAGCGTCACACAAAAAACTAAAAATCCCAGCACTGATTGCACTCACGTCGAAAACCAATACAAAACGACAACTTTCTATCATGCCGGTTATATAAATAATCTCATTTCGATGGAAGAAATTTAAATACAAGAAAGTCAATAAATATCAAGACATTTGATATAGTACTATCTTAATAACAATATTTGTCAATATCGAGTCATAACACGAAGTTTACCTAAACAATTGTTTCACTTGCACACTAATGGTGGTAATGGAAGACAAATTAACCATAATAGAAATCAGAATTTAATAGACATCCGCACATACATCAAAAGAAGCAGCACAAGGACACCTTCACCATGAACTCAAATCATTTTAAATATTCGTATTTACCTACACCGAATTGCACTTTCATCGAAAATCGATAAAAAGCGACGACTTTCTCCGATACGTCAGATTTAATATTCAACACTAGCACCGCCGAAACGGCAAGGACAAAAATGTAACAACAATTGAGTCATCATACGTCGTCTACCTGAACGTTTAGGTCACCTGCATGTTTACGTCAGTCAAAACAACCGTCCGGCAGGTTATATTATAACCTCAACATCCGCGGAATCAACCTGCAGAAACAGCACGAGGTCTCATTCGTGGGTTTAGCACTTTCTACTGTTCAGTCGGCACTGGTTGATGCGGTCAATCGGTCCTCTCGTTCGCGGCACACTTCTTGTTAACTGTTGAAAGTTGTTTGCATACGAGAGGAATTTGCCCGGTCCGGCGGCTGTGTGATGTTTGTGAAGTTATTTTGTTGGGTTCAGTGAAATTTCGTGTCTTGGAGTCGATTTTTTGCTTCAGCAGAGGACTGATTGTATGACGTAGTGTTCATCATCAGGTACGTTGGATTTAATTTGATTTAGACGTTTGTGTTGTGTTGAATTTGCACGCAAATTTAGTCGTTGATTATATGTGAAGTGTTTTGTCGTTGATATTTGCTCTATGTGTATTCTCGAATGAATTGATGGAGTTTGAAATTTAATGGTTGTTGATGAAATTAGTGTAGTCAGGTTAATGTATTCAATGTGTATATGACTAATATTTTTTAATATAAATAGTACGAATATCATTTTATAAAGTAATATCCCGTTATATATATATATATATATATATATATATATATATATATATATATATTTTTTTTAATACGTATTATTATATTTAAACAATTACTCGTTTACAAAACCCAGTTGTGAAATTATAAATATACCAACCGAAAAATATGTTTATGATGTAAAATACAATTTCTGCCACTAATGACTAATTGTAAGAGGAAAATATTTAAATTGTCATTACTATACACACCTTTGTATTTTTACGCAATTGTTTTTACATGCGAGAACTTTGAGCACCGCGATGAAATAAAAATAAATGGAATCATATTGACAAGTAAGCCATTCATACAACAATACAATAAGAACATTGAAATAAAAACGGAAAAACCTGACATAAATGATTCATGAAATCATCGACTGCTTTATACGACTTTATTAATTTTATATAACCATACATTATAGATTCGCGATAATCGTATTACATAAATTTCACGCTACACTTTTCAATACACAAGGTATATAAACCCGAATAATACAGCAACCGGGAAGAATAAATAATAATTAAGGACTAATTACCGAAGACAGGTTTTGAAATATGGTTTTGGGGGAACGGCGGCAAACGAAATTAAATTTGTAAAGATCACGACAAAACAAGACATCGGAATAATACTCGGAATACAGAATCAATTTTTAAATTCAGCAAAAAACATTAATGACCCCAATCACTTCATACATCAACAGGACCAATCTTTACAGTAATATCTGCATCGATACATCACACAATCAGCACGCAACATCATTATCTACATTACACGACACTATTCCGACTAAGAATCCGGATTCTTACTCCACTGCGAATCAACAGGAAAGTTTGCCGACCTTCTCACTCCGGTTTTGTACATGTGTGTTACGTTTTTACCCGCGGGGAAATCTACAAGTTTAACGCGCTGGTGTGAGCAGCAACACCCCCGGTCGACAGGGGGAATTAATTCCACCTTTTCATACACCCAGCGATTGCATGGCCCTCCCTGGACGCGAATAAATCATAACAGAGGGGCCCCATCCCTGCGAGGTCCTCCGCCAAAGTGCGGCAACCGAGTTTTTAGTCAGGCTTCGTAATTTTGGCGAGTTTTTGTATGTGAGTCATCAGTGTTTGTGAGTCAATCCAAGTGCATTTTTATGTTATCGAAATATGAGTGTTGCGGATAAAAATATATTTTCCTTGGTTTTAAGGTTTCCGTGAGGTAAAATTTAAAATAGAATAAAATAACTGGTGGACACATTCTATTGTTATATCCATTGTATCCATCTATTGTTTGATTCGGTTCAATGATTCTATTGTCATTATTTTTCTATAATAATATAATGCTTACGAACTTGAAAATCATTCTATTAACGTGGTTTTCATAGCAACGGTAGATTTAACGTTATAAAAATGTACCATGCTTTTAACTATCGAGTTAGGTGATCGTAAAATTGCGTTAAACTTCGAAATTTTTACATTATTAATTTTATGTCAATTCCAATAGATTTTTTTTAAATATTTTTAATGGTGCTGAATACAAAATTACGAAAAACAATTTAAAATCGAGCTTATACGTGATTTTGATTTGGGACCGTATCCCGTTGTTGCGCGATGTGCCTCCCGGCCGCTTTTCCGCCACTTCATCCGCAAATAACCGCATTAAGTGCGTCGAAATAAAATAAAAATAATGTCTCCCTGTTGTAAAAAGGCTATGGAAAACCGTATGTCTTTTTTCCGAATGCGGAAACAACACGCTTTTATAAATTTTTTGCCTCTTTTACTTTTTCACTATACATCGTTTTTTTGATAACAACTACGCGTCAATATTTGGTATTCGATTACTTTTTTATGTCTCGAATAAACATAGAACAGCAATTTATTCAGATAAATTCTTCATACTTTTTTCCCTAAAAAAATAATAAATCTAAGTGCACTTGCGCAAAAAAATTCTAATATATTCACGTATAAAGCTATATAGAACAAAATAAATCATTTTTATATGAAACATGATATAATATTATATATGTGCCACGTATGCAATTTGAATGAAGCACCGCTTTCGTATTCTTAGAATGGTAGGTTCCCCACTGCGAAATTCTTATTAAGCATAAAAGAAAATGTTATTTTCCTGTCCAATGCAGGCTTTTGATTTCACTCTCCGTCAGCAACAGCCATGTAGCTTGAAAGTTAAGAAAAACACGTCAGGCACTCGATCATATATACAATATACAACAAATTGGGTTCATACCTGAACCTTACAAACATCAGCACCTGTATAAACCACGACCGTGTTCAGACCGTAAATTTGCATATAACCCTTGTCCTTAGTTTCCTATTGTTTGCGTATATTAAAAAAGTTTTGCGTGTTTTATGGAACTTTTGTACATACTTTGAGATATACAGGATATATGTTCGACCGAACGTTTAATAAAATGTAAATCGAAAGAATCCTCCGGATGACAAGGGAACGGGATCTTATGGTAAATACGTTTTCGCTTTCAGAACGCATGAGCGTGTCGGCAAAGTGGCGTAAAATCCGTGGACAGGACGTGAACGAAATTTAAATGAGATTTCGTGTAAGAGATAGTTCTGTAAATTTTATTCAGATTAAATATTTTTCAGATGACGTTGCGGAAACATTCAAGATGACACAAGACACACACGAACCGTCCAGAAGTAGCCCCGACCCTCAAAATGGCTACGTGAATAGAGCATTCGTCGAAGACGCTACTTCCTCTAATGCCTTCGAACCCTCGCATGACGATGACGTCCAGAACGGGAACGACATTGGCCTGCAAGGAATGCGAAATGGTAGCACGAGGAATTCCAAGAGGCAGGACGATAATGGTACCACAGTGGCCGTTGCTGATGACAGCAATTCGGGGGCCGTCCATCTTGCGGTATGTCGGAATTTGCTACGTGTTATAAATCTTCGGTTTGTATTTAATTACGAATGTCATGCGATAATTCCACATGCACGTCAGATATGCATATTATAATACAGTATGTTCCAAAAGTCGCTGTAAAGCCTTTAAGAGGTAATAGGTCATATTATTTGGAACATCTTAAACCATACATACCTTGGTCGAAGGTATTATAGTTTTTGAGTTATTATTTTTTTCATTTTAAGAAAAAAACTAAAATCTCACACTTGCACACTAATAATTCCCAAACGAAAGATAATATGGCAGACCTGTATAATGTTGGATTATTGTTCATTTTTTGTATGCTTATCAAATTGACGAAGCTCATTGTATAATTTTTTATACTTATATCACGTATTTAAATATATTTCAACGTCACTTCGTTTTTTTTATATTTAACGTCACAATTATTTCAATGTTATTACGAAAATTTTCATTCGACCACGATCTTTATTGACAAAAGGCATACAGAATGGAACCTCTTCTAACGGTATCACTTTGAACTATTCAACCTTTTGACTCAATTCTAAATACATTAATGTTTTCTAAATTGAATTTAAATTACGCAATGAATACATCTTTCTTAATCGATGTACAAACTTCGGTGCAGTGAAAGCAACTTTCTACTCTAATTCACCGTGCACACATTAATCACTATTCATAACGGATCACGCATTATCAAACGTTTTTTTTCCAATGACATTATCCAAACATATAATAAAACACATCAGAATGATAAATGTTGACGAATATTAATACCCTTATCCAATAAAGGAGTTCGGCAGTGTCACCTCATAAATTTAATCGAACCGCGACCCCTCACCATTAAACGTTCGCGGGGGTTGGAATGGGCTGTTTTAAGAGACCAGCTCTTCATTATTTA
The DNA here is from genome assembly GCA_009617725.1 of Hydropsyche tenuis. Lineage (NCBI taxonomy): Eukaryota > Metazoa > Arthropoda > Insecta > Trichoptera > Hydropsychidae > Hydropsyche > Hydropsyche tenuis. The sequence goes on along the minus strand of VTON01000011.1, from coordinate 97,965 downwards.
TCAGAGGCTTCTTCCACAGTCGTTTCAACCCCCTCATGCCGATGTCGTAAATATCCCATGGACAATATGTGATTAACCGGGCGGAGGACTTGAACCGTGCGCCAGGATTATCTCGGCTTATTTGCGGTGATGTATTATAATAACTTTGCGTAAATTCGAAATCCTCGATTCGAACGGTAGATTTTGTCGGATTGTTTTTGTATGGATTAATTTTATACTTTTCCGATCAAAGAACGTTATTTTTTTTATTTATTCATGAATAATGTTATTCGTTGTTGTCTGTGTTTTGTGTTTTGATTCGTGCCCTCGCATAAAAATCCCGTCTGGTTCTGATGAAAGAGATGTTTGCTGCACTCTGAATGAATGTTGCACACATATAAATATACACAGAGACTCTCGTGTATCCTGGACAATTTTCGGGTTCATTTGTTTACTTCCGGTCATGGCGTTTCCTGACCGGTCAACACGCGTGGGTGTTCAACCAATTTATCCTCATTCTTGAAGATGGACGGGCACGTTCCCATTCCTCACCCAATTACCATGAGTAGTCATTATCCGACGGAGTTGAACTTGAGTAAATCAAGACATATCTTATTGAGTAACGAAGTGCATTTATCGATAGATAAATAAATGCATTTCAACTTTATCATTGAACATGCTTTCTGGTTTTATCATTGTATGCGCTCAATATGCCGACAAACACTGATGTATACTTTATGCAATATTACTAATTTATTATTTAATTTAAATATACTTTGTATAATATTCAAATATTTTTTTCGTCAAAAATAAGGGGTGCAAAAACAAATTATAACTTTCAAATTGATTCTTGAGTTTCGTTGTCGAGCCCCTATTACTTTGTGGCAAAGTTCGTCGCGAAAATTATGGGTATATACAGAAAAATCTTTTCTGAATGAAAATTGCGAAAATTTATTTTCTCAAAGTTGACTTTATTACTTAATTTCGGTAATCGCAAATGATCATATTAAATTTCAACGACCACTTAATTAATACGATATTTCAACTAGTATTGAACGTTTTATTAAATTTTCCCACGATACTACCCACAATTACAACACAACATTGAATCAACCCATAAAAATTTACAGTCATAACCAGCAGATTAACAACAAAAAACCCAACCACCATAAAAAACCGAGCCCCCTTCACCCCAAAAACCAAACACACCTCATGCTCGCGACACAAAACACATCGCGCTAACCGATGTGTCTAATCGTCCGACATTTTATCGAAAAATCTTTTTTTTTTCACTCGACCTTAAGTGCACCCAGCATCACTTAACATATCTGTAGAACGCGAAGACGCGCTCGCAACCCGCACTTTATCGGAGGGTTATAAGCGGCGAGTTCCTTTATTCCAGGCCCCAGTTACACGTTGCCCTTCCTGGTGGCGGGATGTCCCCGTGGATGTTCACCAAGCTCTGTCCGCGATATATGTATATTGTTCGCGATAAACTTTCAACGTGACTAAACTCGAATTGTGCTTGAATTACTCAACAATTTGAATAATTATATTACAAAAGTGAATTTATTTTTCAATTGATGCATAGAGATTTTACTACAATTGGTGCATAAAAGATCTGTATCTTCTATATAGCAATTGGATATAACAAAGTGCTCTTTTATATTGAGGCATGTCCGTCAAGTGTACTCAGATTCGACAAATCAACGTCGCGTTACCAGGATTGAACTTTTACGTGGGAATGTACACATAAATATCAATCAAATCGAAAGACATCTCCGACAATATAAAAACGGAAAAGGGAGAATTGAAATATTTGATCAATTCGATACGAGACCGTTGAAAAAGTCGTACATCGAAAAATGTCTACGCAAAGTTTCGTCCCTTTGCAGGCAGGAAGTCCACCAGGCGATACTCCAGACTGCGAAAATCCCAAAGTAGAAATAGGCCAAACCAAAGACATTTCCGAAGATTACGGAAGATGCGGAATCTTGATGTTCAGACCCAGATGGCTGCAAAAATTCAGGACGGCGAAATGGGCGCTGTTTTGGCTATGCTGGACTGGAGCCCTCCAAGGTAACTAATTATTGTCAACATTTTCGCGAACGTAATTAACGCGGTTCATTTAAACCATCAACGTGTAAAACATGTGGAAATATAATTAAGAGCTTCTGTGTGCGCAACTGTTTCCCTCCGCGAAATCTCTCCGGATTTTCCGCCCGTAATTAACGACACTTCAGATGGAAAATTGGATTAGCCGAAGTGGGATATACGGTGCTTTTAAGACTCGTTCCGACCAAGCTGATTGCATTAGAATTATTCGATAAATTAACAAGTCAGATTCGGTGCCGATTTAACGCATTTACAATTGACTGTTTAATTTTCACGCGGAAATGAATGCAATTTTATGAAAATCGTCGAAATTTTGACATCAATAATAATATTGGAAAATTATTTTAATATGTTTATCGAGAATTATACAAGAAGTAAATTTATTTGCCAAATCCAAATGTTTAACTCGTAAATAATCTATTTTGATTCGTTTGAGCACGAATCAAAGTTTTATTTATTTGTACAAATAAAGGATACATAATTGAGTTAATGTTAACGTCACGGAAGAAGGATGAGAATTGCGAAACTGTTACAAATTGAATTTAATCGTAACACCTCCGTTGCACGCCAACTCCTGCCAAGTTAAATGCATTAATATTCATGCGATTTCCTAATTTATACACAACTGGATATATTTCTCTCTTGCAATTTATTATTCATATTCAACCTAAATACACAAAAATTATTTTCGGGATGCGGAAAAGCAATATGCGTATACCTTCCTTGATCCGAGCATCCCTAAACAACGGTGTGGGTAACACGCCATGGGGGCTGTTGTGAGCTTATTTGAGGAACAGTGCCTTAAATCACGTATTTTCCCAGGTGTTTTGTAGGATTTCTCAACGAGTATCAACATTTCCCCCAGCCGCCATATGTTGGCAACTGTTGCTATGAGATTTCATATTAAACCTTGGGAGAACACCGTAAGGTTTCTATATTCACAAAATATATTTCATCTTATATGAATTTTATCGTATACGTGTTGTATGATATTGTACAATAACACAATGCTGCCTTTGCATAAGTTAACTTCCTCCAAGGCAACGCTCCGTTTCACAAACATACGCGTTGGGTTTTTTTTATTACTTCTTATCGTTTTATGTACGTTTTCTACTAAAAAATATTCATTTTGTTAGATACTAATGAAATTAAGAAAAGGTTTTCCAAGTTTTCATTAAAAATATTCCGTAATATGAAAGTTTGCTTTGTTTATGCGTGTATATTGAAATGTATTATGAATGAAAAAGAGTTTCTTAAAGCTTCGTTGTACACTTGCTTACGACCTTAACTTTATACTGTAAAAGTTTTCAAGGATCGTTATCTTTATTTATGCATTTTTTTCTACAAAACTTTTCATTCTTAATAGTGTTTTGAAGATGAAATTCTGAAAAAATAATCAAAAATGAGCAAAAAATTTAATGTTTTATATGCTTATTTCAGGTGTGCTACGATATAATAACATTACAAAAATAATGTACTTTTTATCATTTCACGATTTTTTCGAAATATAACTTATAAAAAAATATTCACAACTCCTTTTGATATTTGGCTGGTAAATTCGACTTTTCCTTTTTTCAAATGAATATTTAAAATTTCAACCACCGCGTGAATAAAATTTTCATCGAACATTTCGCACAGTAGTTCGTTGAAATCTCACACAAGGTTACTATCCAGAAACTCTCATGAATGTGAAATCAAGTTTGATTTATAGCGGTTCTCCCATGTGGAATTTGTTCTCATACACATTTAATAAAATTTCCAGAATTACTAGAAGTAATATATTTGAATCTCATTTACATACTAAATTGAATCATATTATTTTTCCATAGGAATGGTAGTCAACGGATTCGTAAACGTAGTAATCACAACAATCGAAAGAAGATTCGGATTGAGGTCGTCACAAACGGGGTTAATAGCAGGAGGATACGACATGGCTTCATTCATTTGCTTAACACCAGTCACATATCTTGGCGGAAGAAGAGGAGCTTCAAAACCAAGATGGATCGGCTGGGGAGCAGTTCTGATGGGACTTGGTTCTTTGCTTTTTGCATTGCCCCACTTTGCATCTGGAGGATATGACGCCCCTGGAGAACATGATAACAACTGCCGAAGACTCACCAATCTCACCGACCACATGGTTAGTGTTGTTCGCGGTCAATTTAACAGTTTCTGGGACGAATTAAGCTGAAATAATAATGGTGTTTCAGAGCGGCACCTTTGCGTGAAAAGTTTGCATGAAGTATGCATGAGGTCCGATTTTACGGCAAATTGCCTCTTCTCTTTTTAAAGAAGCCGTCGCGGTTTCGGATTTTTCGAGCTGTTGAATGATTAATTGCAGCCGGGTTGTGCTGAAGGGTTGAAGGGTGAATTTAAACGAATTTTGTTTCCGAGAAACGAAAGAAATCTTACGTGAAATTCTTTGAATTAGTCATTTTCGGTATCGAAGCGACGTCCAATTTCAGGATACCATTAAATTCCGGGATAAATTAATTTGCTGTATTAATATGAAGCCTGATATATTTCAATTTACTTCCAGAATAAATATATCTTATAATTCCTGGAAAATTTGTTAACGTTTTGAAAGAAAATCTAAATTAAATTTTCCATATTATTTATGTTTAATCAATTTTTCACTAATATATATTTTTAAATCGTGTGAATTCAATATTATATGCTTTTACGATCAATCAAAATACTTAGAAAGTATATGTCATTAGAATATTTATGTATCGTCAAAATATGATTGATAGCAACATCGTTCACATTTTTCCCCATTTTACACATCAATGCCGAAATATTCGACACATCTCCAAATTCCGCATCAAATCACCATATTCAGCCCGAAACGTAAAATATAAACACATACATATTTTGAACAGCAAATTTTAATTAATACTGGGCTTTCCCTTGTTATTTTTCCAGTCGAGATGCAGTATGGACACGGAAATGCACGAGCACGGCATCTTGAGTGGCAGCTCAGGAGCAGTCCTCATGGTCTTCCTGGGTGCCCAACTTCTCCATGGAGCTGGAGCCTCTCCACTTTTCACGCTCGGAGTAACTTACATAGACGAGAACGTCTCCAAGAAGATGTCATCGGTATATATAGGTAAGTGCTACACTGTGCTCCACTTTTGCAGGGATGAATTTCAACCCTAAATGCATCATATTTTTATAAATTTCAACGTTATTTTTTTAATAACATATAATATATAGTTAATCGAGAGCGTTTTCTCAGGTATCTGAGCTCTTAAAATTCTGTGTAATTTATATACATATACGAAAATATGTCTTCAAGTGCTCCACTTTTGCAAGGAGATTAATTTTTCCCTCCAGTGCGATAATAATGTATAATTAAATTGTGATACGGAATGGCACGTGGCCTTCCTCGTGCCGTCGACCCTCCGACCAGGAATTCGAAGTATTTTGTCTCTTCCCGGAGGGTGCATTCGGCGGATGGGGTGGTGTATGTAGACCTTGCCATGGTGGCTTTTAGGCTTGTAGCTTTCACAACTTTCGTCGTTTTGAGACTGCCTTTGCCTAAGCGGTGGTAGGCTGAACAATGAATGCGCGTCTGAAAATTAAATCTAATTACACTTTATGCGTAAACTCTGACAGGAGCATGTTTTTTACAACGCCCCTGAAGTATTTTTGTATTAAAAATTATAAAATATATATATATTTTTTTTTTTATACCGTTCTAAGTTTAAGTCCAATCTAATTATTGTTTAAGCAATTGTAAAAATATAATAGAATTTATTTCAGCGTATTTTTCCTACTTCAATTTGTTTTAAGCAAGGAAATATTTATTTGATCGCCTTATGCAAATATAGTGAAAGTAAATTGGACGATTTTAGGATTGCGCTTTATTCGAAACTTATTTTCGCCCCAGCTTTAGAGGCGAAAACGTTTTGTCCTCAACTTTATATAAGTACGTAATTAATGGGACCATTTTTTAGCGTTAGAGAAGACGTGTTGAGCTTCATTATGTTTCTCCAAATGTGCATTATAATACTCAACACGCTTTTCAGTAATAGTAACGAAATTTCTTCAACGGTAGAGTGAATATATTTTTTTTCAAGTTATCATTTTTGAATCAAGAATTTAGAAAAAAAAATTCGTGTCAAAATAAGATTTGTTTGTATTGGGTCAATATTGCGCACATTATCGCTGTCGTTGACAGTCGAATCACCGCTCACTATTTTCAAAAGTACCGAAAATTGCTATGAAGCCCATTCTGAAACCATGGGGCGCCATGTGCAAACCCCTCACTTGCTAAAAGCTTTCCGGGTTGATTACACCCCGTCGCACGTGCTCCCGTTGTTTGTAGCCTTCGAGTGACACCGGGACGGGGTTAAGCCCGGTCGCGAAAATGCATACATTTCCACAAATAAAAAACGACCGTTTCGAATTCATACAACACCGCATAAATACGGGATCGATCCCGCGAGAATTTCCCGAAAAGAGCTTCTCGTTTGGCTCGTGTCGCCTCCATCCGCATCCGATCTCGCTCTTGATGGACTTTTGTTTGCTCAGCCATTTGCCGTGTTTGCTCTCGCTAGGAAGCCCGGCTTAAGTGGAAATGGGAAAAAATACCGAATTTTCCGGAGTGTATATTTGGGAAAAGTGGGAAAATGCGTTGCCGGTGCACGCAGCGTGCACGTTCGGCGGTCAGGGTGGTTGTTCGGGCTTTTCAAACAGATGAACTCATTTGGATGTTGTCAACCAGACGGATGGTCTCATCTAGTGGAAGCATTTATTATCCATGGTGGATTAACCACCCATGTCGACCGTTCCGGTGGTGGCGAAACCGTCGCTTAATTTTTCACCCTTATTCTAATTTCCGGATTGTGCCTATGAATGGGTGAGTGACCGTTTTCATATGAGTGTTTTTGTAATATTAATTGTTTATTTTTGTTTCGCTGCCAAACGAAAATGCGTGAAATACAATATATCATAGTTGAAAAACGTGGAAAATATGAAAGAATTAACTTTATCTTTCAGATATTTTTATTCAATTTTATTATGCTGTGTTGCAGTATCATCTTATTTACCAGTAGTGTGATGTGCATAATAAACTTCACTTAAGTGTATAGTTTATTTAGAGTTACTTAAACGCCCTCACGCATGATTTGACTCAATAAAATGTGCAATTGAGTATATTCTTATTAATAACTAGCGGCTTGTACACAGCGTCGCTCGGGACTCTGAAAATAAATTGTGTACCGATTGTAATTATTGTCACAATCAATCGCGATGCCGGCACATTATATTATAATATAATGTATATGGCGATCGATAGAAAAAACTGAATGCTTTTATAGTTTCTCCGGATTTCAATGCACATTCTTGCCAAATTTAGCGAAGATTCGTCTATCGATTTAGGAGTTTATTCGATACATACATATGTACATACACCGTTTGAGTTTTATACATATATGCATATAGAATAGATCATTAAAAATATTTCGCATCTTTCATCATTAAAAGTTCAACTGAATACAAAACTACAAATAGTACATACTGAAAATTTTTTAACAAACTCCAATACCACAAATCAATCAATCAACTATCACCGATCGCCAAAGCTCTCCTCATCATCGCAGACGCCCCGATGCGCCGCCACATCCACTTCATCCCTCAGCATCCAGCTACCATCCCAATCCGGCTCACGTCATATTTTCTCATGACGAGGACCCTCACCAGCCCTGGCCACAGAAACGGGGGCCATTGTGAGCCGGAATGTCTAAGTGGGCGCTGAATGGCGGCCTCAATGGCGCGCCAATGTTCCGTGACCATTCATCGCCGAGGAGGCTTAGGACCTCTCCCTTTTGACGTGTTCGACGGTTTTTTTAGCTCGTTTTTTTATTTCGCTTTACGGTAGCGAGGAGGTCCCTCTGTAGTCGTGTGTTTGGTGCTTGGATGTTGGTTATGAGGGCAGAGCGTAAAAAACGTGTAGAGATTATTTTAACGATATCAATTATGCATGTTTTTATATGCGTATATTTTCAAACTGCGTATAATTTTGAAAATTTTATACAGTAAGTAGTTTAACTGTAAGTAATGATTCTTAACGTTCATCGAAATCAAATAATATTATACGATATATGGTGTGATACCGCTTGAAATTATTTAACAAAGTATAATTTTAATATATGTATACCGCAAATCTTCAAATTTTATCAATATCATCCTCTTATCGTCATGTTCTGAAAAAATATATCTGATTAATTTGTCAAATTAATTTTTATTCGTTTCAATTGATGAAACTGACGTTTGCTCAAAACCTGCTCGTTGAACTCTCCAATAAATTGATCGATGTTATTGATTTTATTGAACAAAATTTAATGATTTTGTATTAATATTTTATTTACAGGAATATTTTACACGATGTCAATTATCGGCCCAGCCGTCGGATACGTGGTCGGCGGTCAGTTCTTGCAGATATACCAAGATTTTCTCTTCGTTAACTCAAACGAGTAAGTACGAAAAATCTAGTCCACATTCTTCACTCTATATGATAATTACACTCTCTTTTACGCACAGCGCGCATCCGTACCAACATTATTAATTTATCAACGGTTCACCGTTGAATTTTCTCTTTATCGGTGCATATATTCAATATGAAATCATACGTATCAAAACGGTCGGTCGTTGCTCGGAAATCCACAGATTCATATTATATTTCGGTCCATATTTGTACAAGGGGGTTGGTTCAACAATATACAACAGCCGCTACTTGTCCCACGCTGCAGTGGGACGATAAAGGGTAGATCGTGTTGCCGCATTCAAGCTGCTAATCAACACGCGATTTGTGTTAAACCCTTGCTTGAGGACCGTGTCACTTGTGTTGTCCTCGGAGATGTGGCTATTCAAATCAGTGACGGATCTAGGAATTTTTCACAAGGGGGGCAATTTTTCAATTTTTTTTTATTTTTTAAATTTTAAATTTTTTTTTCGTTAAATATCTTTTTTCCCTTAAAAAAAAGTTCGACGCTTTTTAAAATTATTCGAAACTTCTCAAAATTATTCGAACCCCAAAAATTTAGGGGGGGGGTAACTGCCCCCCATGCCTCCCCCCCAAATGACGTCCCTGTGTACAACTGATTCTATTATTGCGTTTAACAATAAGTGCATAATGGTGTTCGATGATTCAAAAATTACGCTATGGTTCAATACTTTCGGTATATCGCTTGTTTGTTTTGATTCGAATCAGTTTATTGAATACAATTTTCCTTTTGATGAGATAACAAACTCAATTATTTTAATCATAAAATTGAATCTATGAAAGAAATGTCTCATCGTATACAATGACAAAACACATCAGCACAATTGTTTTATCTACCACATTATCATATCAAATGCATTTAATTTTAATGAATTCAACTCAACTAAATTCAAACGAATGAATCATCAAAATCGGTATGTAAATTTTCAAGACTTTTAGAGACTATCGTTTATTTGAAATTAGAGTGATCATGTGCAATTTTAATCGATCCTAATTTAAATATATAATTAATTAAATTTGTCTAGTCTCAAATATTCAAAACCGCAAAAAAATTGATCAACATCGAACATGAATATGGTAACATATTCAAGTAAATGACAACGAATAATAATCGAATATAATTTCAAATTTGCGAATATCCGAATACGAAAATAAGGCCTAAATTGCTCGAATATCAAGTATTCGAATATTCGATTGGGATCCCTAGTCTGAACATCCAAAATATTGTCTAATATTACCTAGTAATATTGTTAATCGCGACAGTTGCACTTTTTTCTACTAGAAATGGTAAAGCATAAAAAAGCGTATAAATTTTTCACTAAGAATTTCTTCACATTTCTTTGCAAAATAGTACAAAAAAAAATTATGCGATAAAATACGTTTTTGAGAATGTCTGACAATGAGATCAATATATTTTAATACAAAACTTGTGATGAAAAGTCATTTGTCATGATGAAAAGTCATAACATCAAAAATAAAAAAAGACATTTTTTTTTGATGAAAAAATAGAATCGAATTATGAATTATGAATTTATTCAAATGTATAATTATACTTTAATTCGATTCAATAATAATAATAATAATAATAATAAAACATTTATTTATAAAAAAATACATACACACAATGATATAAATACAAAAATACCACCCTGGCATTACAGGTTTCCCCAAACCACCAAGGTGGTTAAAAAAAATAAAAACAAATAAATACAAAATAAAGAAAAATAAAAACATTCATATAAAATCAAAAATTAAAAAAAAACAAAATACAAACAAATGGAAAATTATCCTACACATTCATACAATCACTCACATAAAAGGTCCAAATTGCACCTGACAAACACGTTCAACTCATTCACACGAATCTGGAACAAGTCAAGATGCTCACTAAGCACATTAAACAACCGAACAGCCCTCGGTACAGACGAGTCTTTGAAAGCAGACGTCCTAGCCCAAATAGGCAAAAAAAGTTGACGAGTTGTCGATTTAAAGTATACTATTAATATTTTTATGAAAATAGTCTGTGTTGAAAACATTTTATTCAATCCAAAAAAAGATGAAACATAGACTTTGAAATCTTCGTCTTTGCTTTCTCAATTTACGTGTAGATGTTAAAATGTAATCTTTTATGCACTTAAGATGAACATATGATGAACGTAAATGCACGTATGAATTTATTTTTTATCTTATGTAACATACATGTGAAGGTTCACGTTTATTTTATTTTAATAAAAAAAATGTTATAAATATCTTTTGACCGGAATAAATACACGGTCGATATACAAAATTACGTGTTTCCTATAACATGCGCGGGTAAATCTCCAAGGACTTCATCTAATAAGATTTTTATTATGAAACTTATACGATCACGTCAAAGAAATATGATCAAATTGTCATCCCTACGTATTCGAGTAATACATTGTCAGTCTGCATTTCCTAGAAGTGTCCCTCCTTAACGACACCGTGAATGCTCTCTGATTTGGAAATTTCCTTATAACATACATAAGAAATATTGTATGTTTTCTCAGAAAAAATCCAATTTCATCTTGCGTATTCGATAAGGGTAACATCCGACATGACGAAAACATCGAAATAAAGATGTTTATTATGTTCTGCTCGTACTATGATAAACTTACTTCAGATTTTTATATGCAATGATATTTTATTCGTATTCAATCATGAGCATTATCTGTTTTATTATTCCACTTGAGACTATTAACATCTTAAAGACGGGTCCCGCGCTAGCGCGGAAATTTAGATAGTACCGCGTACGACGGGTCCCGCGTTTGCGCGGGTTGTATACAGTCGATTTCAACACCATCTCTTGGGGGAAAAAAAAGAACATATTTATTCGGGAATTAATTAGTTTCGTTCATATGCGTTTGCTTCGAACTTTATAGTCAATTCCTGCAACATTTGAATTCCATTTCTAAGATTTTTATGACTTTGAAATTTGACCTGATTTCGCTCTTTTCAAATCATATATTTTGTATTTATGCGATTTTTTTGGAAAGGATTTATTTTTCATCGAACTCTACACCATCTTTCGGTTGAATTTGAAAATAAGTTCAATGTGGTCGAAGTTTTTTTTTCAATATACAGTCCATCCCAACATCTGGATCCCATTTATATTTTTCTAACGAAAATTTGTCTCATACTGCCCTTTTCTGATCACTTTACAATTAGTATTCGTGCAACTTTTCGACGTTGCAGTCGGACTTTTTGATCGGGATTTTTTTTTTTATTGTGGAACAAAATATCGCGAAAATTCTGCGCCTTCCTTTTTTTCAAATAATTCATTAATTTCAATATACGTAAAAAAAAAATGGAATCCGAAGATGATATAATATATAACGAAAATTATAACGACGCGTTGTCTGAAGACCTCAGTGATGATAATGTAGACGATAGTGATTCGGATAGTGGTTCTGACATAGTAACAAGAAGAACAAGGGATCCTCGTACTATGCAAGTACTTTCGAGCGATTCCGAAAACAATTCTGAAAGTGATGTGGATATGGACTGGTCAGACACTGACACTCCACGAAATAATCAGAGCTTTGTGGAGCTCCAGGTATCAAAATCTTTCCACAAAACTCCCAAAGTGAAGAAAGTGTTGCCTCTATGTTCATTGGGGACGATTTTTTGATGAAGTAGTGAAAGAAACAAATCGCTACTATGATCAAAATAAATCAAAATACAAAGAGCCGAAAAAAAATCAGCAAAATGGAGATATGTGACAGTAATAGAATTAAAATTATTTTTTTGGCTTGATAATATTGATGGGTCAAGTGCGAAAAAATAAGCTGAAAGATTATTGGTCCACTGATCCATTTATCGAGACTCCAGTGTTTTCTAAAACGATGAAAAGGGATCGTTTTCTGCAAATTCTGACATTTCTCCATTTCAACAATAATGAAGATATTGGAGAAAATACGGATCGATTGGTAAAAGTCCAATTTTGGTGAAATACTTTTCCGAAAAATTTGCAACCATTTACAAACCAGATCAAAATCTTTCCTTGGATGAAGCGATGATTCCATGGAAAGGAAGATTGCTGTTCAAAACCTACAATCCCAGCAAAATTGTCAAATATGGAATCCTTTGCAGAATGGTGTGCGAGTCCACTTCTGCATACATTTCGAGTTTCAAAATTTACTCGGGGATTTCGGCGAAACTTGAAGACACTATTGACTTTCTCTTACGTCCATTTCGCGGATTGTGGCATAATATCTACATGGACAATTTTTACAATTCGGTTAATCTAGCACTTAAATTGTTGAAAGACAAATTTCGAATTTGCGGAACAATCCGAATACATAGAGGGTTACCGAATAGGTGAAAATAATTATTTATAACGATAATCGAAATCTAATGATATTTTTCATAATGTTTTTTTTATTAGACGACGAGTCGTCGACTAAACGATTTCACGGCCCAAGACGAATGGACAACCTTTTTTTTTGTATGCATGTTGCGCATAGTGCCGCAGTTCATATTTCAGAATATTTTTTTTGTAAAATCAACATTGAATGTGAAGCGAAACGTGTCATTTTATGTTCGGCAACTTATTTTTGAACTAATAAACGAATCTGGTGAATGTCAGTGGTTTTCAACATTTTTTATTTATTATTTCATACATAGTTATTTAATTACATATTTAAACGTAATTATACATGAAAATTACGTTTTTATTTCACCAACACTTAAAATGTATTCTATTATGCACTATTTGAAAATTTCATTAAAATCGATTCATTAATAAATTATTTTCGACGATTTTAATAAATTTTGGAATACGTGCGTTTTTGCACGAAAATTGCCCGTCCTGTGTGAATATCTCGCCAGCGCGGAACCCGTCCGTAAGATGTTAAAATATATGAACTACACTACTGTCAAATGAAAATATAAAAGTTTTTTAATTAAGAACTTTCAATTTGATAATTATGAATAAACACAGGAAGGAAGTTAATTTCGGACCAACGTTTGCTTCGATAGGGGAACGTACACATGGAACATTCTCTATACGAAAAGCAAGGCTTTCGAAACGGTTCTAGCTTCGCTAATATATTTCACCATCGGTCGAAGGACGAGAGTTAATTAAAACTCTTGCTCTATACGTACCAGGAAATATAAAACGAACGAACTATAGAAAAAGCCTTCGTCTATTGCAGGTGATTGGATCGAGGGTGGGCACTACAGGGACGAACGGATTACGCTCAAATATGAAAGCTCTAATTAAAGTTACGTCACTATTGGCAACGCTGCGAAAATAAATCCGAAGGGGTGAAATATAGTTGAACTTATTCGCGAATTTCTTATGATTCCTTCGACTAAATCTGAAAAAAGACCCATAAAGGCGTCGGAACACATTTTACGTTTTCCAATTGGCGCTCAGGCGAAATTTACAATCGCACCACAATTTTCGCACAAATATCCGACGTCACGTTTCGCAGCTATTTCACGAAGGCGAACCATCAATTTTTGCACGTCGGATATATCTAGAGCCATATTAGTTACGTGCTCGAGCCGAATCGAGCATAACAAACTCATAAAATAACATGTGCACGTATAAAAGTAAAATCTAATCGGGATTAAACGATGATAATCGAAGATTTTTAATTAATTGCCTGATTGTTTTCTTAGATAGAAAAGTTTCATTTGGGGATATTATTCAGATAAGATAATTGAACCGCTCATGCGTTGATATATGATATGGAAATGGCTTATTATTACTACGAGCGGAATTCGGCAATTCATACAAAGAAGATAGTCTCTGAGCACATAAAGGATATTCTCTCCCTTATGCCGTTTGATTTTCTAGCTGAGGGAGATCCTCTGCGCATACAATCCAATCCCGGCTCTCATTTCATTTTATCGAAAGCAAACTGCAATATATTAACTTGCAACCTTCTAGCGTGCACCTCGCCAAACATTCATCTCACAGAGTAGCTTTTCGCAATAATAGTGTGTGCATGTGGATCTAGCTTATACGACAATACGCTTCCCTCTCGTTTGTTCGAATAGCACATTGTCGCCTCATGTACAGAAGTAGGAAGTTTATATATGTATTTTTTAGATACAATGTAAAAAAAAAACAAAAAAATCATCATATTAACGTTTTTACAGATCACTGAAAATTCTCATCCATTATTTCCGGTTCAAAAAAATTCATTATTTATCTCGCCGAAAAGGGGAGCAATAAAGACTTCTTTTTCAAATATTGACGTCGCCTCATTTAATATAGCCGGAAAGTCCTGCGTGGAAACCGTTTGTGCCCCCTCGTTGTTTGCTGAAAGTGTTGACTTTGGTGGCTTCTTGTGCAGGTGCCATCCTAAGAAGCACTCTTCTTCACAAAAACGTTTCTTATGTAGCCATCAATCAACGATCGCGGATTCAATTACCGCCGTATCAAATAAAATGGATCTTTTTCGGTGGATATGTGATTTGAAAATACTCTCGGATACGTGTTTCGCGTAAAAAGTGTATAATCGCTTTATATTTCGATTCGCCGAAACAGTCAGCCTTTTTAGCTGAATATTCGCGGGAGTGCTTCGTCTCTAATTGGATTATATGCGAGTTTGATTTCGTTCATTGTAAATACTCGATCTGTTCGAATAATAAGCTTACAATTATAAATTATGTATACATATGTATATTAAATTTTTGATTCGAGTATATTTACTTTTAATATTTCTCGAGTTTTCTGATGTTAAAGAAGATTTGTATTTTAATGAATATTTAAACCAAAGCGAAATTATTATATTTGATTTACCTTATTATTATTTCAAGAAATGTGTTATTTTTTTATTTGAACAATTATATCAAGTATTGAATTATTTCTGAAAATTATAAATTCTTTTAGAAATTATATATCCATAGAAATTTTCAATTCAAAGCAAAATGACTCGATTTTTGCACACTATTCAATTCTTTAAAAAATCTCCATTCGATTTTTTCCGTAATGGGCCTTCACGGGATATGATTAAGACCATATTGTTGAAAGTGTCACAACAACGATTTATGATCGAAAATATTCCTCGTATGCAAGAAAATGTATTCATAAATCACATAGACTGAATAAATTTTCGTTGCTATTGACACATTTTTATGATGCCCGTACGAAGACGACGGTATCTTTGTTATCCCCTTTCAAAAGTAGCCCTCCATTACACAAAGGTTGTTGAGGATGATGGATTACATTTAATTCGAGCACAAGACATCCCACTATGACGTTAATTAAATCACGTACAAAACTTTGTTTCGTAATATGTAAAATTTGAACGAATTTTATGAGACATGAATTGAGGGTGAGTTCCCGTACGGAAAATTAAATGAAAATTTCTCCATAAGTACATTTTATTTGATACGATACTTTTTTAATATTACAGATATAAAAATATATTGCAATCTGAAAATTACTTTCGTATTAATGCAGGTCATATGAACCAGGTTCAGGGTATAACGATACCGCAGAGCATAATTCAATCTGTACCGGAAAAATGTGGAAAATTTAATTCCCAGATATAATTAGATCTTGAAAATTTATGGCTAGATGAATTTCGATTCCTGGGAAGACCTTTCCTGCTGACGGGATATTTAATCATGATAAATAGCCCAACGTTATGAAATTCGGGTACGACGTCGCACATTTGAGTTGCACACTTTGCAAAGGGGGTTTTCGATGATCAGTCACATGACTTGCACTTTTAGCGGTCGCTTTTCCGAGATTTCCTACCGCTAGGCTTGTCAGAAGTGTTTTAAGTGATAAATTTTCACGTCCACGCAAAGGACTATATATCCACAGAATGTCACATAAATCAAACTGCGTTTAATTGAAAATTATTAATTATAAATATGTCGTCGTTCGTGTGGAAGTTATCATGTAAATAATCTTACAATTAATATCATTATAATTGAATAGTTTTGTAATATTTACTTGATTTTCAGTTTAGGTTTAACACCTGTTAGTAATGGCTGGATTGGAGCATGGTGGATTGGTTTTCTACTTTCTGCTGTATTGTGTTTCACTATCGCTATTCCTCTTATGGCTTTTCCACCATCTTTACCAGGTATTTAAATTATTAGATTATTATATATTATATAATTTGTTTGTGCTGGGAATTTATTAATAAAAAAATACAACGGCTTTTAGGTGCCATGGAACTTCAAAAAGAAAAAGTTTCAGAAGCATACGATGGAGACTCGAGTAGAACACAAGCTTTCACTAAAATTCGAGAACTTCCACATGCGTTCGGTGCACTTATGAAAAATCCTACATTTTTCTTTTTAAATCTTGCCGGAGCAAGTGAAGGTCTTTTGCTGTCAGGATTCGCAGCATTTTTACCAAAATTAATAGAAAATCAATTTAGTGTCACAGCATCTTGGGCAGCAATGTTGATGGGTTAGAAATTAATCATTGAGCTGTGATTTATTTTTTACCACTAATTGTAAGACGAAAATTATTCTGAAATTTTGTTGTAGGGTTAGTGACTGTACCAGCTGGTGGTGGTGGAACATTTTTAGGTGGATATTTAGTTAAAAGACTTAAATTACAATGTGCTGGAATAATAAAATTGTGCATGTGGGTCACTCTTTTTTCGTTGATTTTTTCGGGCAGTTTTATTCTGTCTTGCCCTAATTTAGCATTTGCTGGACTTACTCAATCATATGGCTACAATACGACATCCAACCCTGAGTATATTTATTTCTTAAATCACATTGCTTATTTTTATAATAAATATAGTAAAATTTAACTAAATATAACTTTTTCAGTAAAGTCATAAGTTTAGATTCTTCTTGTAATCAAGGATGTTCCTGTTCAAGAGAACTTTACGAGCCAATATGCGGAGTTGACGGAGTTATGTACTATTCACCATGTTATGCTGGATGCAAGATAGAAATTAGTACCCATGATTCGAAAATATATGATCAATGTACATGTATTAAACCGAAAATGATGAATTTCGATTACACATCATATATGAAAATGCAAAATATTAATAATACATTGAACAAACTTGACAATATAGACAATAAAATAAATACAATAAAAATTAATGATAAATTCGTAGAATATGAAGCAATAAACACTTTATGTAAATCAGATTGCCAATATTTGTGGCTTTTTATTTTGTTGGCATTCGTATGCATGTTGTTTACATTTTTAGCAACAATGCCAGCTTTATCTGCAACATTAAGGTATTTATTCTTTTTATTTTAATTTTATATAATGTTTACAAATTAACATTGGTTTTATTTTAATTTAGGTGTGTTCGAGATGATCAAAGATCCTTTGCATTGGGAATTCAATGGATAAAAGTAAGGTTGTTAGGAACTATCCCAGCTCCTATGATATTCGGAATATTAATTGATAAGTCGTGCATTCTATGGCAAAACTCGTGTGATGGAAGAGGAAACTGTCTTGTTTATAACAATTTGAACATGAGCAGGTTAAATTATCATTATTTTTTTCTAATTACATTAGAATATTTTTACGTAATTGGTAAAATTATTTTGCACTTTGCAGGTACATGTTGGCATTGGCACTCGTCGCCAAAATGTGTTCATTATTATTTTTTGTCTCTGCATGGTGGTTTTATAAGGCTCCACAACATACAAAAATGAAATCGGTACCATCTGTGAATTTAGTGCAACCAGATATAAAACAAAACAATTATGTGCATTCTAATGGTTGTTCAAATAATGAAATAATCAATGAACGATTTTAATTCATATAATTATTAATCGTTAAAAAATATTTGTGATATGTAAAGATTATTTATGCTGATCAATTCAAATTTGATAATAATAAAGCAATGACTTGAATAAAACATAATTAAATTAAATTAAATTCTTCTAAGGAACATCATAGTAAATTTTCCATTGTAAGTATTTCGGAAATCTTATCATTCGAAAATATAAGATGTGTATTTATTGCTAATTTACTATACGTACTTTTAATATTATATTATCAATTAAAATACAGTTTCTCAATTGTCTTACATTCCAATAAATTGTTAATTTTGTTAATTTGTTTTATATTGTAATATTTTAGGGAAAGTATATTATATATTTATCATGATAAGAATGACAAGACTTGTTAATAATAATAATTAAAGAAAATCAGTATCAAAAGTGTTCAATTGATTATTTGGTATAGTATCAGTATATAGAATTATATTTGTCAATTATTTTGAAAAAATTGCAAAACCGAGGCATACTCTGAATTTTTATATGTATGTTATAAATTTTTATGAAACCAAATGTGTATTCAATAAAAAAAAATATTATTTAAATAAATTTATTAGCATAATTTAACAAAATTTAAATTGAAATTAAACGTTAAAAAAATTTCACACCTTGATTATCATCAAATTCAATAATTTCACATTTTTTATTGATTTCTAAGGTTTTGAGAGCTTTGATCAAAACGTTCATATCCAAGCCATGAAATTCTGAAAAATAATCACAATCAGAAATAAACTTCATTACAACAATATTACTTTAATAATACTGTTATCAATTATATGCAAATACGCATGCCAAATATTAATATTTATAAGTTATTAAAATAAATAAATATGAAAAATGTATTGAATATTTGTGTATAATGTTTTTAGCTTTTGTATTGCTCAAATTGATAAAATAAATTATGACAATTAATATGTATCAAAATGATTACCTTCTTCTGTGCTGTTATCACCTTCTACTATTTCAAACAACGTGCAAACTGTGTTATTCATTCCGTTGTCGCTGGCCCAATTATAAATCATATTTCCCCATTCATCTAAAGAATGCCAGTATATTTCCCATTTAATTTTTGATTTATCAATAGGTGCTGCATTTCCAGTTTTAGCCATATCTTCTAGCACATATATAATTGCATCTAACGGTAATTTTCTATTAATAGATGAGTTTGAAAACAATGGACTTCTCTGCGCTTCGTTGACATCTAAGACTGTTTGTTTAGATGATTTGAAATAATCAAGAATTAATGTTTTCCATGCTAAGAGTTGTTTTGATTTTGTTTCAGCATTTGGCTGTAATCTGCAAAACAAATATTGGTACCATGAGCACGTTTTGTCACTGTCACAATCAACAAAAGGGTGTTTAGTAAAATTTTTGGGTTGTAATACAAATTCTCAGCTAATCAACCGAGTAAAAAATAGTCAAATTTCTGTCTTTACCAAAAAAAAAAAATGCAGGAAGCACAAAATTTAAATTATTAAAACAAATATTTAATAAATATAAATTTATTAATTTCAACTCTGAATAAAATTTATAATAAACATTAAATTTTATAATATCATATCATAAATGCAACAATTAAGAATTTAAGAAATTTTCAAGCACATCTTTATCTCTCTTTTTGTGATCATTAATTTTGCTACATGGCTTAGGGCCTATATCAATTACTCCTATTTTAACAATAAAACTATGGTTATTTTCTTCGATAAGAATTTCATCTTTCAACATATCACTCAATTTATCAAAAGGTTTTATCGATATCATAATAGAACAATCTTTAGCAATGCTGGCTAGCATATATTTTTGAATTAAATTAAATTTAGTAGATTTCGCAAAATCAAAAGGTTCTTTGATATCTTTAAATAGTAATATTAAATCATTTACATATTCAAATTCAGAAAAACTATTAAAATTATTTATGATAGCATCTTTTTCTAGCAACTGAATTTGAAGAATATTTTCAAGAACACAGCCATGGGGTAAATGTGATGATCTTTCATCACAATGACTCCTGTCTGTCCAATTTTCAAGATTTACTGCTTCCTGATTATTAATAAGCGCATCTTTGTTTTTGTTCCATAAAAGAGACTTTATAATAACTTTTGACAAAGTTTCAATAGGATTATTTACGTCAATCCCACATTGACGAAAATGATCCATAAGGGATATACACACTCCAGAGATGTTACCATTTTCATCATATATTTTACTACCAGAAGAAGATATTCTCAAATTATTCTGTGGGCTTTCAAACAGTTTTGATAAAGCTAAATACATCCGAGAAGAATCTCCAGAAAATAAATCGAGGGGGCAATATCCACTTACACTACTTATAGAGCCTTTCTTTAATTTCAAATATTGGTTCATGCAATAAAAACATTTTTTATATTTTTTTAAATGATCTGGAAACCAACCCTGTTTGCCTTTAATTTCTATACATAAACTAGGTTTCCCTACCCAGTCTATCAACTTGTCAGAAGTAAAATCGAACGATAACATTCCAAAATTACAATTTATTATTTTTGAACGACGACAAAGTTTTCTTTTATGATTAATTTTTGTCATAATACTCGATACTTCATTTCGATCCAAAGATACTAAATATAAAGAACAAACAAAATGCTCCCCGATCAACAACTTCATGACTGTGTTGCAAAATAACAATTCGTTTGATAGCATTTCAAATTCGTACGCTTTAGAAGGATGAGGAATGCTCACTATATTATCTACTTTTCTTAAACGTAAAATGTGCCCATTTTCTTTTATGGCTAGGACTATATGGCAATTTCCTTCCCCTAAATAATCACAATTTTTATCAAAAAGAGGAAAATTTTTAATATCTAACAAATTTGTACTCGAATCTGAATACTTGTTCATGTTTCGTTATGGCCACCTAAAAATAACACAAGCACGTTATTATAAAAGTAATCAATAGCTCGAAAACATATTTAATATCGTAAATATTGAAAATGTAAAAAACAAACAAAATTTAATACATTTTCCACTTTGACGATACTAAAAAATACATACAATAGAACGACACAAAATTGAAAAGCAAAAAACAAAAATAGTTTCGATTTCCGTACGTAAAAAACGGGGGAAAATTGTACTGCCAGGGCCAGTCTATTTGAGCCATCGCCTCTCCCTACGCCGGTATGACAGCTGCGTCATGCGACATGTCATTCTATACATATTACCAACTGATCAAAAAAAAAAAATCATTTTTTCGCAAATAAAATTGCCAGATGATAAATTATAACCAAAAAGAGGTTTGAATATTTTTGAAAAGTGTTGATGTTTTTTTTGGAAGATATTTTTTGGAATTTTCGGGAAAGTTGGTTTTTGTAAGTACATATACGGTTTTTTTTTTTTTGAAAACTCTGAGCTGAACTGAAAATCGGAACCGAACCTAATACTGGCCATACACGCCACGATATATCGTTCAGAAAAAACTGAGGTATGATTTTTCGCTACGTGTATGTATAAAAAACCGGACGAAACCGGACGAAACTGAACGAAAAAAATAACGGTTCGAAGTGCGATTTTGCGGTCGCTGTGTTCTACAGTCGTGTGTTCTACTGTCGCATATGCTATTATCATTTGGAAAAACGTCCGAGAACCATAAAAAACAAAACAAGTAATCGTCTCGCATCTACCATCGTCGCAATAAACCAAAACGACCTCTCGAACTATTTCCGATCAGATTGGCAGAAGCGTGCAGTACGAAATAGCAGCGTTCGGTGCGCAACCCGCAGCCGCACATGCGAACGACCAACCGTCCGTCACAACCGTAACAAATATGTGCGGCGGTTGACGTCCGGCATGATCACGCTGTCGCGGAAGGCGAGGGGCGCGCCCGGCGGGGGCGGAGGCGCGGGGGCGGCGGCGGGAGGGGGCGGGGGCCGAGCCTCCGTCAGGGACAAGCTGCTGCCGCTGGAGGTGCAGGAGCTGGAGGGCGCCTTGCCGGCCACTTGCAGGACTCATTGGCCTGACCACGACGCGCTCAGCCAGTTCGTCGTCACCGTTTGTCCCGACGAGGGTTATTGGCAGGGAGGCGTCTTCCGCTTCAGCGTCAATGTCACCGAAGAGTACAACATGGCAGTGAGTATATTTTTGGGGTAAATTACGCCAGGTGTTGGCAAACTTCGGCCCGCGGGCCAAATTTGGCCCGCCGTTTTCAATCCGGGCTAATATTTACAAAAAAAGAATTTTAGAAATTCAAATAACTGTTTTGAAATCGACTAGATCAGGCTTGTCCAACATTTTGGTATGCGAGGGCCACTTTGGCCAAAACACGGGACATTCACGAACGTCGTCGATTTGCATTTTTTTTTTAATTTAACGATAAAATACATACGTATATTTTGATTAGAATGTGCTTGAAAAATTCGATTCTTCAATAATTCAAAAAAATTATACTAATTTTCCTCGAATTAGAGCAAAATTTGTAAATTGTTATATATGAAAAGTGGGGGCCAGTTTGGCACCGTAGTGACCCTTTGAACAAACCTGGACTAGATTTAACTTTTTAAAATTTTAAGCTTGTTTTTTGTTGCTCTTTGAGTAGAATTCCCCATATAAAATCAACAAATTCATTATCCGGCCCGCCGAGTCTCAAATTTTTTACAATCCGGCCCTTTCCAAAAAAAGTTTGCCGATCCCTGAACTACGCTATCACCCCGCATCAAATAATATTAGCGACATCTAGACGGGTTTCCCTTCCACTTTCCTTTTAGAATAAACAGCTTTAAAAAATGAATGGGGGTTGGTCGGGCAAAGGCTGCATTTATTTAATGCCACATGTCTCAGTCAGTCAAGTCTGAACATATTTATTACTGAACGCGTTGATGGGTGCAACTGAACGTATCTTATTCAGATCGAGGTTTTTTTTTTTTTTATATATATATATATATATATATATATATATATATATATATATATATATATATGTATAGGTGTCGCCATATTGACATGGTGTAAGGTGATGGTGTAGTGGCCCTAAAATTGCCCTAAACGGTCATAAAATTGTTACCAATCTTATTCTACACGGTGTCCAGAAAGGGTGGGTGCTATTTATTTTAATTTTACTTTAAAACTGCACTCACCCTTTTTACAATTAGACACCAGTATAATCTTCTCGATTAAATAAATTAACGGACTACGATTTGAATAAACTTTTTGTTGAATTGCAGTCATAACTAATAACTCAATAAATATCGAATTAACTTAAGTTTAACCAGGGGCCACTTTATTATCACCCTGCACCGTATCAATATAGTGACACCTAAAAAAAAAAAAAAAACCTCAATCTGAATACCTGATTGAATAAGATACGTTCAGCTTAACTCATCGATGCGTTCAGTAATAAATACGTTCAGA
Source organism: Hydropsyche tenuis (assembly GCA_009617725.1). Lineage (NCBI taxonomy): Eukaryota > Metazoa > Arthropoda > Insecta > Trichoptera > Hydropsychidae > Hydropsyche > Hydropsyche tenuis. Next base: position 74,237 of record VTON01000011.1, on the reverse strand, counting down.
TTTTTGGCCGACTGATTGTAAGACATGCAGCATTAAATAAATGCGGCCTTTGTTCGACCAACCCCCACGTTCAGTTTTACTAAAAGGAAAGTGGAATAGAAACGCATCTAGATGTCACTAATATAATTTGGTGCGAAACATTACCCGTAATTACCCGTATATTTTAGATACTGTTTTCATTGGCGATTTTATGTTCCCAGCAAGACAGTTATAAAATTGTTACCAATTGTTACTATAATCTTCTCAATTAAATGAATCAATGGGTTACAATTTGAATAAACGCTGTATTGTTTGTCGAGTTGCAGTCAAAACAAATTAACTCAATAAGATAACTTTAATTTACAAATTAACTTTAATTTACAAATTAACTTTAATTTACACAGTTTAACAGTTATTCAATTTTCAGTAGGTTTGTAGGTTAATTTTATCAAGAAAGGAAAAAAAGGTTTTGAAGTCTTAATCTATAGCGTTACAAATTATACTAGTGGCATCTAGATGTGTATCCTTTCCACTTTCCTTTAAGAAAAACTGAACGTGGGGGTTGGTCGGGCAAAGGCTACATTTCTCAATCCGGAAAAACTACTTGCGTTTATTTAATGCCGCATGTCTCAGTCAGTCAATGAACGTATCTTATTCAATCAGTTATTCAGATCGAAAATATTTTATACGTGTCACTATATTGACATGGTGTGAGGTGATAGCATAGTGGCCGCAAAACAAAGTTTTGAAATACAGATATTCCTCAACTTATGATGGAAATGTGTTCCTGAACCTCAATCATAAGTTGAGTCCATATAAAAAAAAGCTGGAAAAAAAATAACGATCGATTTTATTTATTCCAAAATTTCCATTTTTTATATTGTATAATAATTCAAAGGAGTCGATATTTTTTTCCAAAATGCATTGCTCATAATGGTAGCTACCTTTTGGAAAATAATTAATTAAAAAAAATATACTATTTTTTTCGGTTGTATATGCGGACCATCGTAAGTCGAAGTATAACGTGATGGTCGAGAGAGTAATGTAATTTTTTTTTGTTATTAGAGTTACTCTCTTTGGTGTTTTTCAACAATTGACTGTAAAAAGTATTTCGTAGTTAGTATTTATTCAATCTGCATATATTAGTTGTGTTGTATTTGAGTACTCACTTATAAGGAAGATTTAAAGCATGTTTACTTTAAGGCATTTATATTCTTTTCATTTAAGAAAAATGTATCAACTTTGCTTCCCTTATAGTTGAAAATATATTTGGCACTCGAAATTTTGGTTAACGTTATTTAATTATTGAAATAATTTAAATTTTAGCCTCCCAAAGTAAAATGTTTGACCAAAATATGGCATCCTAATATCAACGAAGAAGGCGACATATGTTTGTCACTTTTGAGACAAAATTCTATTGATGAATTGGGTTGGGCACCCACTAGAAGACTCAAAGATGTCGTTTGGGGACTTAATTCTTTATTTACCGTGAGTAATTTGAATTTGATGTGTCAATTGTCTTTTTGGATATTTGTGTAATTTTTTTTTTCATTTAAGGATTTATTAAATTTTGATGATCCTCTAAACATCGAAGCTGCTGATTTATATCAAAAAGATAAACAAGATTTTCAAAGTATGGTGAGAAAGTTCATCGACACATATGCAAAACCACCAAAAATCTGACACCGCTTTAATAAAACTTAATTTATATAACTTAGCTAATTGAATAAATTGAGTATTTTTGTATTTTTCGACATTTATTTTGTAATAATTATTTAATTTAATGTTAATATTGTTTAAAGCCGAATTTTGTATATTGAAGTGTAAATAAATATTGAATAAAACTGTTAAATTATTTATTCTTAATTATTTAATAATTACAATTACTTAATAGTTAATTTTGGATTTCCTCCATAAAATATAAATATCGAAGATTTATAAATATAAGTATTTGATTTTTTATGAGAATGAAATAGGTATTGAATTTTATAAAAAGATGCATTTCGAATGAAATTGAGGGTTTTTAAAACTACATATGCAAAAATAACATCAGACTGTTCTTTCCATATGGCACAAATATTACTTTAATTTATCAGAATGTAGTTATGAGCTCTTCTTGTATACTGTTTGACCTTGTGAGAATTTTAGGTGTGATTTCTCCAAAAGCTCCTGAGGAATCTGATTTTGATGCCTCGAGTGACTTTTTACTGTGGTATTCCTCAGAAAATTCCTGAAAACAAACAAGTATGAAAACACAATTTATCAGTTATTTTTTATAATAAAATATCAATTTGTTAGAGATGTTAGTATTTAGTAATTAGGTTAGCACAACATTGAAAAAAACAATTGCCACACTACAACCTTCAATCTGTTGCCTAGGAAAACTGCTCTCTCCCTCCTTTTGATCATGAATTCACTTGCCATTAACCATCTGTGATCATGACACTCCTCGGGTAATGGTCTTTTTGGTGGGGTTCTTTTAAATAGCAGCATTAGGAATCTCGTAGCTTCCTGACTTAGTTCCTTATACAGATGTTCAAAACGATACCTCACAAAGGTGATGTTAATTTTAGTTTCAGCTTCATCGACACCTCTGAATGGAGACACTCCAGATAATAATACATAAGTGAGAACACCCACTGACCAGATGTCAGTTTGTGGGTATGCAGGTTCATCGTTTACTACTTCTGGGGCTGAAAGAAGATTTCATAAAATTATTGATAATTTTTGTTAAAGAAATCAAACGTCAGAATTTACTTACCCATAAATTCTAATTCACCAACTTTAGGAACACTTGTACCTAGTTTACTAACTTTGTGAGCAGATCCAAAATCGACTAATTTGACTTGAACTGTTCTTACAGAAGACATAACAATATTGTCAGGTTGTAGGTCTAAATGGCAATATCCTCTCCAGTGCAAGTATTGTAAAGCATCAAGAACTTGTGTTATCACTGTTGAAACCATTTGTTCAGTGTATTCATGTCGACTAGATAAATATGTGAGAATATCTGCTCCTTGAAGTTTTTCTAAGATAAACACAGCCACTGATGTATTTGGTGCTTTATAGGCTGCCAGCAAGCTGCTTACTCTTTCATGCCTCAAACGTCTCAGACATTCAAACTCTCTAAGAACTCTAGTTTCAGTTTCAGGACGGTATTCTAATAGTTTTGCTACGATTACTGAATCATCAGATTTATCCACACCTTTGACAACAACTGAAAATTTACCCTTTGACAGTTCAGATATGAAACTATATTTACTGGTGAGATCTGAATCTGTGCTCCACTCGAGTGGATTTTCTTCAGTAGAATAATCCAATTTGGGTTTATCTTCTTCGAGTACTACCTCTTCTCCAGCTTCTGTTAACTGTTGTAAGTGCCTCATAGCTCTAGTGACCTGGATTTTAGGTGCACCATCTTCTTTCGTTTTGATAAGTTTTGTAGGTATGCCCTTTTCACTCCATCCTATCTTATTTCTAGCTGCAAGTCTAAATTGATAACTAACATTCGGTCTTAATTCTTTGACGACAAAGAATTCATGGTCAATATTACTTGCAACATCCAACCAATCAGTGCTATCAGCTTCTTTATATTGAAGATTGTAACATAATACAGGGGAATTGCCATCATCTTTAGGTTGCTTCCACCTCAAAAGCACTTCTGTATCTGAAGCTTCAGTAGCTGTAGGACTGTCTGGAGAATCTGGAACTGCAGCTAGTACTACTCTTGTTCTAGCAACTGTCTGTCCAACTTTATTGCGAGCAACAACTTTATATATTCCAACATCATGATGAAGGGCTGGATTTAATTTAAGTATCGATCTTCCTTCTTTGTCTTCGACAACTTTCACACGATTTCCTTCAACAATCACCATATCATTTTTGAACCATTGTATGATTGGTTTTGGATCTCCAACAGCAAAACAAACAAGCTCTGCAGGTTGTTCATCTACTACTGGGCAAAGTTGTGGTTTTTCTCTGAAGAATGGAATTTGTCCGTCTTTTTTAGATTCTATAATTGCCTCAGCTTCAACGTAGCTATCAAGTCTTGATCCAATTTCGTGTCTTAATCTTCTAAGTGCACTTGTATCCACTGTTCCGTATTGATTTATACGGTCTTTTCTTTCATCATCGATTTCTTCATCCATAACATCCGTAAAGCGACGACGCTCATGGATAATTGGATTCTGAAAAAAAATATCATTTGTAACTCAAGTATATTAAATTATAAAGTTTTATATTCGATTTATATAATATTATATTTACCCTCCAATCAAATGTATCAGAAACAGACAAACTGAATCCTGGACTACGAATTTGGGCAACTTTCATGTACTCACGTAACCGAACTGGGAAATCTACATCCCTCAATTGTAACAAATATGTATCAGGACCATTTTGATAACTATGAAAATATAATAATCATTTAATATTTAGGAAATTTTGAAAATATATAAAATTTAAACTTTTTTTTCTTACTGGCTTTCAGATTTAATAACACCAACTTCATAATCATAATGATCTCTCGTTGGCATTTTGTCTGGTGTACGAGTTGGTGGTGGTGTGTCTTCTGGGGTGTATGTATATCCTGGTGGATATACCATTTTAGATGGGTGTTCAAATGCTCCACTTAATGGTCGTCGTCTATACCATGTTCTGCAGGATGCATTACTCATCCAATCCCTAGAAAATAAACAAACCATGTAATGATGCTATTGATTTTTATTTTTATTAATATTCAATGAATTCAATGAATATTCACCTGTAGAGGGAGTAATAACTCTTCAATTTATCAGTTCTAATTTGATAAGCATCTGTTGGCATTCTGTTAGCATAATTCAACCATGGATGTTTCAATGCAGTTTTAACATCCATTCTACCTTCGGATGAATATACTAATAGTTTAGAAATAAAATCTTTGCCTTCTGCACTGATGTGACTCCAACTTTCGAAGTCTTCAAATTCCCATTTTCCATCTTTTATACTTGTTAGCGTTTCCCTATCATTAATTCCCCTGAACGGAGATCGACCACTAAGCAAAATGTAAGTAATAATACCAATACTCCACATATCTGCACCTAACCCGACTCCATCACCATTTGCAATTTCGGGTGAAACAAATTCTGGCATGCCATACTCTAAGTTAGCTAGTCTTCCGTATTGAATACGTCTTGCCAAACCGAAATCGCATATTTTCAAATCATCACCACCTGGGTATGATATCAGCAAATCACCAATCTAAAATTATAAGTTATTTACAATAAATTGGTTTGTCAAATTATTACAACTACCCTTGAACATTTGAATACCGTTAATCCCATATGCCCTATATTCATTTCATGCATATGTTCCAATCCCCATAAAACTTGACGGATATATCCAGCAATTTCGCCTTCAGTATAATATTGTTGTTTCAACAAATTATCTTTCACAAGTTCTCCTCCAGCAGCGAGTTCTATGACCAATGAGAGTGATTTCTTAGTTTCAAATGCATCATGCAATCTGATGATTTTTCTATGATTCAACCAGTTCATAATTTCCATTTCATTTATCATGAATGTTTTTAGTTCTCCCTTGCCATGCATTATCTTCGCAGCATAATTACGTCCTTTAATAATATATTTTATTGATTAATTTTTATTTAATATTAAAAAAAATTTTGAGTTTATGATTATCTAATTCACAGTTACCTGTTAGCCTCTCAACAGCATGATATGTAACACCCTGAGTTCCTCTACCCAATTCGTCACCAAGATCATACAAATCATCAAATAGTTTTGTCTTAGATTTGACTGTTGGTGATCGAATATATGATTTTTGGTAGTATTCTTGTTCATTTTCTGTAATATGAATCATGGCCGAAGAACTAACAGACCCAGCAACGTTGCTTGCTGTTAAAGAATAAAGTCCTTCATCTTTCATAATAGCATCACTAATTGAAAGTATACTTCTATCTGGTTCAATGAATTGAATCTGTAAAATATAATTAATTTTAATTACAACATGAAGAATTGCATAATAAAGTATTACTTAAACATATTTAAAACATATACAAAAGTACATAAAAAAAAAAACATTACCTTAATCCTGGTAGTAGATGTTAATGGTTGCCAATCTTTGTACCATTTAAGATCTGGGAAAGGTACTCCAGTAACTCTTGCTTCTATTCTACCATATTTATGCAGCATTACAACTGTTTCTTCTGGTCGCTGAATGAATACAGGATATTCAGCAATTTCTAGGCGTACTCTTTGTCTTGCCTCTCCATGTTCATTTGTAGCCACAGCCTCATAAATACCAACATCTCGGTCCAACATTCTAGAAAATTATAATAGTAAAACTTATAAATATTTCAAAAAAAATTGGATTTAATAATCAATACTATCAGAATTATATGTACTTGTTTATGAAGAGAGTCGCCTGACCATTTCTTGTATAACTCCAATCATATCTTCCACCAGATTGTATCAATTCATCGTTGAAATAATAAGTCATTTTTGGCTTAGGGTAACCATATACATACCAAAATAGATTACTGTTATGATTTTTAACTCCATATTGTGTATCATGTTCTTGTCTCAAGAATGTTGGAGCTTGTGCATATCCATCTAAAGATGGTCTCTCAATATCAAAATCTTTAGGGAAGTAAGGAGACGTCTGAGGACGAAAATCTATACTGGGTTCTAAATAGGGTATGAATTTTGGTGGATCTGGTTCCAATTTTTCTCTGAATGTAATCGCATATGGTGATGGATCACTTATCCCATATTTATTCTCCACACGAATACGGAATTTATAATCTCTATGGGGTTCCAAGTTACGTATGTCACAAACGCAAGAACGTACTCCAGTTCGTGCAGTAAACCAACCTCCTTCAGGCAACTCACACATTTCAACCTAAATATATTTTATTAAGATTAATAAAGAATTTTAAATTGCTTAACAATTAATTGATTTGTAACTCACTTGATATGTGACTGGTTCCCTCGGTCCATATGGGATTGACGGCTTCCATGAAAGTGTAAGATGCCTATCTGTCATTCTTGATATTATTGGTTTATCAGCAAGACCAGTAGGCACACCATCACGTTTCAATTTATCAAATTCACTATATTGATCTCCCAAAGGACGTTTGGTGCGTGGCTCCAAAGCTAAAATGTAATTTTATTTTTTGAAGATTGACTATTTATTTTTCATTCAGTACCTTAAAAAAATAAACTTACAATCATATCTTAATTCTGCTTCACAAATGTCTTCTCCATATGGATTAAAAACTCTACATGAATATCTACCAACATCAGCTGCATCAACACCAAGAATTGAAAGCCTCAATAAACCAGATCCTTCACGATCCATACGTATACGATCAGTAGGGAAAAGTTTATCTCCATTTCTAAACCACTCAACCTGAAATTATACAATTTAAAATTTTCTATTTTCTTTACAGAAATTCACAAAAATATAATAAATTACTTCAGGCTCGGGATAACCAGTGGCACAGGCTGTGAATTTTCCTGTCATTCCTTTGTATATTTCTGTATCACCAATCTTCTTCATAAATGATGGGGCCTCCATTCGTTGTTTCTTTTCACTGAAATAGAGTTATATTTTCAAAACATTCCAATGAATTTATTTTATTCATAAAAAATATTTTTTTACATTTTTTCAACAACTTCAAGAGTAGCTTCGATTGAAGCTTCACCTTCTTTATTTTTCGCTACACATTTAATGACTCCTGAATCATTTGCTGTACAGTCTTTAATATAAAGACAGCAAGCATCTCCATCTCTTTTAATATGATATTTATCAGTTTCACGCACAAGTTTACCATTAAAATACCAACTGATATCTGGTTTTGGTACCCCCAAAACTCTAGCAGGAAATTTGGCATCGTATGTTGGTAACTGAAAATTTCAATTCCTTTTAGTAATTCATCTTTTTTCATTTATAATAACATCAAATAAAGTGTTACCTGTTGTAAATCGGAAAACTTTTGAGAGAATTTGGGTGGTTGGAAAACCTTTCTCACATTTGCTTTAGCTGAACTGCTATCTTCTCCAAGTGGGTTGACTAATTTGCAAGTATATAATCCAGCATCATTCAAAGTTGCTGGTTTTATTTCTAAGCCCACCTTGAAAATTAAATAAAACAATTTTGGTTACTTTGTTCTTTTACAGTAAATCATATAAGAAAATCACTTCAATAAATACCTTTCTTCCATCACAAGTGATCATAATGCGTTCAGAAGGTTCAATTATCTTATCATCTTTGCTCCACACAACATCTGGAATAGGATTACCAACGAATGGTGCACTCATATATAATGGACTGCCTTCTTCTGTAGTAGTATCTCGTAAAGCATGTAAAAATTGTGGCCTTTCTTGAGGTGTTGAATCATCACCACGTCCTATATAAATGTTTGAAACAAAATTAAGTGAAAATTTTCGAATTTTCTCTAATTTATTTCCAATTTTAATTTAAATAGCTACCTGCTACATCCAATACTCCTTGACTAGCAACAGAGCCCAAATTATTGGTTGCAATAACTTCATATTCACCAGCATCTTCTGGACGCGCTTTGTCAATAACTAGACAACATGTTCCATCGGGTAAAGTTGTTATTTTTATGTGTTTTCCGTCAGGTACTACTTCGTTTCCATTGTGGGTCCTTAAAAATTAAAAACATTACAATAAGTAACGATCATTATGTCGATGTATTTCATAAATAAATAAAAATATAACCATTTGATAACTGGACGTGGATTTCCTAAGCATTTAATTTCCAGCTTAGCAGGAAAACCTTCAACAACTCTAACTGGCTGCATTTCCCCAAAGAATGAAGGCATTTTCTCTTTTTCTTGAACTTCTGCCTCTGCACCATCAGCAGCTTCACCCAATTTATTTGATACAGTAACTGTGTATTTGCCTGCATCTTCTGGTTTGCAATCTTCAATTATTAAACCAATCAAGCCTCCGGGTTGATTAACAAAATTTACTGCTTGTGAAGCTCTTATCGGTAAACCTTGATTACAAAAACATATTGTTAAGTACTGTTGATAAATGTAAAACAATATGTGAAAACTTATAAATGATTACCATCTTTAAACCATTTAATTTCTGGTGCTGGGAAAGCCATAATTTGTGCTTCCAGTTTTAATTGCTCACCAGCCATTGCTTTGCATGGCTGTAATTGTTTCACAAATGTGGGTTGACGAGGAGTAGCTGAAAAAGTTATTAAATGAATTTCATGAACTTATTTACATCTCGGAATCTGAATAAAAAAATATTTAGGTAAATTCTTACGATTGATTGCCACAGCACATAAAGCAGATGTTTGACCATATGGATTTGTAGCTACTAATTTATATGCGCCACAATCAGATGGGACGGTTTGCTGAATGAGTAACTTCACAGTTCCATCAGGCAAAGCTGTTAGTTGGAGTCTGTCATCAGCTTTCAATTGTTCACCGTTCTTGAACCTATTATGATTTTTTTCATTAATTTTGATAGAACCTTGACACGGTTATAATTATTATCATCATATAAATATACAAGCTAATAAACAGCTTGAATAAATACCATGCAACTGTCGGGATTGGACTGCCGTCTAGTTTTGCTTTCAGTTCCAATGGTTCGCCTTCATCTATGTCTGCAGCTCTCTCTAATTTTTGCAAAAATCCTGGAGGTATTTGGGCCAATTTTATTTCAGCTTCTGATTCAATATCACCTACTGGGTTCGCAGCTCTCACAACGTACTTAAATTGATTAAAAAATATTGTATTACAATATATCAATAATGAATTTTAATATATAAACGACCAAATTTTTATTTTTCAAAATAACATAACTAAAAAAAATTGAAAATCACCTTTCCAGCGTCACCAGAATTGAAATGTGTAATTATAAGTTCACTGTCAACCTGACCTTCACTTGTAGTTTTAATTTTAAATCGATCACTTTCTACAATTTCTTTTCCATCTTTGTGCCATTTAACTCCTGGCTTTGGCGTTCCTTCACAACGAATCTTTATAGAAACATCATCATAATCACGAATTGTTTGATCTGACAGTTTTTTCGTGAATGATGGCTTTTCACCTTAAAATTAAATTAGTGCGTAATTTTTTTTTTACAAAAATATATCAGATGAATTATTGCATATAATTTTCTTACACATCATATTTAGATTAGCTTGTTCAGTGGTAGTGCCTTCAGTATTTTTAGCCATAAGGGTATATGTTCCAAAATCATCCATTTTAACAGAACTGAAAACCAACCTATGCTCTTCTTTGGCCTTATCCTCCAAAATTTTTATTTCATCGGTAGGCTTTACTTCCATGCCATCTTTACTCCTAAATTAGAAATATATCACGCATTTAATCAAAATTAAGACTTACAAATACTTTGTTATATCCATCATCAAAGTGAGTTATGTATTTTACCATGTAATTTCAGCAATTGGATTTGCATAAATGACAGTAATAAATTCAGCTTTTTCATAAGGAACAATCATTATATCCTTGAAACCTACGATTTCTGGCCTCAATATAATATCTAGTCTAGCACTGCTTTCACCAGTTCCATATTTATTTTTAGCTTTAATTGTATATTCTCCAGTATCAACATGTCGTCCTATTAAATAAATAACGAAAGGTTATTTTATATTTTCAATAAAAATATTCATAATATATGATTCATACCACTAGGTATTTTCAGTGTAAAAGTGCACTCTTTCAAATCATCGTTGATATCAGTTGATTCCATAGAAATTTTAATTGTGGGATCACCGAAAATTTCTTTCCCATTATGATACCAACAGACTTCTGGCACAGGATCAGCAGTGCATACAGCAGACATTGTAACTGAACCCTTTTGAGGAACTTTCTGAGGTTCCAAATTTTTGATGAATTTAGGTTTACGGAATTCATTGACAGCTGAAAAATTTTTTTTTTTATAAATAATGCCATATTAGTTTCATAGTCTGTTAAAAACATTTCAATAGAATATATTTACATATCACGGATAATTGTGCTTTTCTAGCAAATGTTCCAAGTTTATTACTGATTTCACACTGATAATGACCCTCATCTACCATTTGTGTATCCAGTATATGCAATTTGTAGCAATCGCCTTCTTCTGTTATTTGAACTCTTTGACTTGCTTTAATAGGTTCTCCATTCAATGTCCACTGAGCCATCGGACGTGGTAGACCCCTTGCGAAGACTTTGTATTGTAGTGGAAGAGACTCATAAACTGAGCCATCAGACATTTCAGCTCCGGTGATTTCTGGTATAGCTATGGATGAAACCCAACAAAACTCAAGCAATCATGTATAAACAAACCGAAAGTTTTAAAAAGAAAATTCTCACCAATACTCCTCGATACTGTGGACAGCTTGTCGACCTTATTAAGCAATGCACAAAAATGATCATGCAATCAATATATATGAACATATTTCATAAGTACACACATGCAAACTGTCTGCATGGTTTGTACTTATATATGTTTAGAAATTGAGTATATTATTTTTTTATTTTAGCAGTCACATAGTATTTTTTTGTGACCTATTAATCATGTTAGATGTTAGTTGGTATGTTTATTTATTTACCTTGATTTACTCTTTCACCTTCTCTTTTCAGAATTTCTCCTAAAGCAGCTCTCTGTGTTCTTATTCTTTTAAGTAAATCCTCCATCATTGGATCTTCACTAAATGAGCAATTTTTTTCTTTCGATAAATTATTTTTATTTTGATAGTTAAATGCAGATGCCTTTATGTTTCGGTTTTTATCGCCAAATTTGCTGTTAAGAAACTCGTTACTGTTAAAGTGATTTGTTTTTACATTTTCGTTTAGTTTATACTTGTTTAAATTAGAAACGGCTTCCATATTTTTGAATTTAGTATTACTAAATAAATTATGAGACTCGTTTAAAACGTTTTCTTTATAAACTTCCTTATTAGTATTTAAATTTTTATTTTCTTCATAATTACTATCAACAGAATATTTATTTTCTTGGAATGATGATTTTTGCATATAACTTTTATTTGATTCATATTTTGTTTCATCAAAGTTGAAATTAAACTTTAAATCTTCAACTGGTGTGTCGTGTGATAAGCTATCTTCAACCAACGTATTTTCGTCTTCTGAGAGAGTAACAATGGATATACTCCGGTTATCCATGTACACACTCTTCTTACTATTCGATTCAAGATCAGATTCTGGCTCTTCGATTTGAGCGTTGCAACGTAGATGCGAAAAATCTGGCCTATAAAATTCACTGAATCTATCGCTTGTATATCGCTGGCTAGATATTTCTTCAACCTCCAATGATGTTTTATGTGGTGTTTTTGGTAATATAATTTTTTTGAATTTTCCATCCATATTTCCATATTCCTCTTCATAAATGGTAGAATTTTTTGATGCATCATGAAACGTATGTGTTTCCTCAGGTGGACCTAATTTCAGGAATTAGTTAATTGAAACCAGATAATTATATCCGAAATGTACATATTATATTACGTTTCACACAATTAACTACATCAAATTAGATAATTATTTTTCTACATACATTTACTTTAAAATTACTTTGAGATCTATTTTCATTTTATAATAATATAATTTTGTTAATCCTACTCTTTTCTTTATTTTAATATGATACGTAAAAAGTTAATTTACTATTATTGTATTAGATACAGTTGGTAAGCTACATACTGACCTGATATAATCATTTCACGAGTATGCATATTGGTAACCACCGACTTTATAATAGATTCTCCTTTTCCTCTTTTGAATGTTGTTATTGTTTCAATTGTGAATTTGCCTAAATAATATAATCTTTTCAAGCGAATAATGCTTTTATTTTACCAATTAAAAACTAAATTACCGAATAAAATATTAGATGGAATGATATTTTGATTTTTCGTGTATATGTAAGATGTTATTATTTTTTAAATATTATTTTATTATCCTAAATTTCGTTGGTTGCATATTTATCTTTTTCTTTTTAATGAATATGTGAATAAGACAATTATACCTTCAAGTTCAGCCACATTTTTCTGAGGTGAAACGTCTACTTGTTTGATACCCTTATGAGTATTGTCATCATCTTGAATAACTTTTTCTTCGACATATTCCATGCCGACTGTGGAGCTGCTGCCACACTGTTTACCTGCTTCATCTGTTTCTGTTACAGCTTTTTTTGCTTCTGGATATTTTACACTTTCTTCTATTTTGATTTCATTGTCTATTAATTTGGCAGATGATGTGATTGGCGTATCAACATCATCTATTTCGGCAATTTTAGATGACGATTCTTCCACTGACTCCATTACAATGTCGTCCATTTCTAAGTTTGTGGAGGTTTCTTGTGCTGAATGAGGATAGTTTATAATGATGAATTGAATATGATTCAAAAATAGGAAAAATAATTTGGCAGTGCATAAAAATCAAAATCAATTAGTTAAATCGAGCATGAAGGAAATTATAAAAGATAAAAAGGCAGACATCACAATTTGGCATTGCAAGAAGAGCATAATAAAAATACATAGGTCTATATTATATCCTATGAAAGACAATTAGTACTATGAACTAGTACTAATCTAAACAGCACTAACATCATCAAATGCAAATATTGGAAATCACTTTCATGTGATTCGTTTAAGGACGCCACACATTCAAAAAAAATCATGGTTCTCAATCCATTCTCCAGCTTGTACTTACTTGCTCCGTACATAAGAGAGAGCCTAGATTCTAAAAAAACTTTTAAGACATTTTTTTCAAAGTGGTGGTCATTACTGGAATTCTAACTAGTGATCTTCGTTTTCCAATTTTCACGATTTGCACTAGCATATTTACAGGTGAATAATACATAATTACGGTTAACACAAGTTGTGAAAAATATACTATATACTTTAGATTTTTTATTTAATTTAGTTTTAAATTTATTTATTTTATATACAAAAATGCAAAATTTTAATTAAAACTATAGATTTATATTTTTTTTTAAATTTAAATTTCTCTAATATTACAGGTGAAAAACTATAAATTATGTAAAAGTTAATAAAAGTTAATCTACTTTCAAATTTAAATCAAATAAAGTGAAGATACAGTTTTCATATAATTGAATAGAATTGAAAATATAATTTGCTTAAACTTACTGTGGACAACAACTTTGCTGATGCAAGAAACTGAACCCATCTCATTTGTAGCTTTAATTTCATATTCTCCACCATCTGCTTCTTTGACCAAATTCAAAGTGAGACTGTAGTTTTCCAATCTCTGAGAGTCACGTTCGATTTTAATGCGGGCATCAGTTGTAATGTCTTGACCGTTTTTATACCATTTTATGTTTGGATCAGGACATGCTTGAATTTCAACCTCCAATTTCAATGTTGTTCCTTCATCGACAGTCATATCCAGAAGTTTTTTAGTTATCCTTGGTTTGCCTGCAAAAATAATGTTTGTGAGTTTTCAGTTCATAAATTTGCCTGAAAAAAATCCAAAAATCTTACAGTAAACTGTGAATGTTGCTGTTGATTCTTCTGAGCCAACTTCATTAGAAACTTTGCAAGAATATTTTCCAGATAATTCTGTTGTGACTTCTTTCACAGTCAATCTGTAAGTATCACCTTCTTGAATCCTTGTGAATTCCGTCCTCTTTTCTGTGACTTCTACGTCTCCATGATACCTATAATTTTAAGAGCCCAATAAATATTTATGCATTGTGGAAAATAAATATTTACATTTATTATTTTCTATACCATCTCACTAAGGGCTTAGGATAACATTCAACACTTATTTCAAATTCAATGTTGTGATCTCCTTCATTTGCTTTTGTATCTTTTAGTTTCTTTGTAAATAATGGACCACATCTTACATTAAGGCGAGCTTTGTCCATTGTTTTTCCAAAATCGTTAGAGATTTCACAGCTATAATCAGCTGAATCATTTCTGTTGGCACCCATTATTGATAATGTAGCAAGATCACCATTGTAGGAAATTATTACATTTTTGCCATCTGGAAGAATTTCCTTACCGTCTTTGAACCTGAAAAATTAAATTAAACATCATTGTTTTAGCATTTATTAAAATGTTATAAATATTTTTTAAACAGAAGGTAGAATAAAAATAAATTACCATTTAACAGTTGGTTTTGGATCACCTTCTAATTTAATTTGGAAAACAACATTGTCACCTTCACCACATTCTTGCATTCCTCCTAATAATTGAGTAATTTTAGGAGGTTGGGCCACAAATAGTTGCCAAACATCAGAACATTGAGAGAATTCATTTTTAGCAACTACAGAATATGATCCAGAATCTGTTTGCTTTGCACTTTTAAATGTAATTGTATAATGTTCGTCATTTTCTTTAGTCACTTTAACGTTGTCAGTATCTTTAAGTTCTACTCCATCTTTCATAAATGTTAATGTTGGCACGGGTACTCCCTCTACTTCTACTACCATTTTGTATGTTTGTTCAACAAGACAAGTTTGATTTTCAACTTTCTTCTTGAATCTCGGAGGACATTTCACTATTAATTGCATTTCTGAGTTATCTTCTCCAAGTTCATTTTTAGCGTGAATGGTATATATTCCAGCATCATGTGGTGAAACATCTTTAATTACAAGAGCGATATTTTCAGCATCTTCATAAAGAATCCTGCGTAATATATTCAAATTAAAAATTTGTTTTACAATAAATACAAAAAATATCCAGTTAATAAAACTTACTTGAATTTACTGCAAGGCTCAATTGCTTGGCCATCTCTTTTCCAAATAATTTGAGGTTGAGGAAATCCTTTACATACAAGCTCCAACATTGCAGAACTACCTGCTGTAGCTATAGCTTCTCTTTTTTCTATGATCAATTTGGGCTTTTCAGGTTCTCGCATTAATTGATTTACAGCGCCTTAAAATATAAATTAAATTGAAATTTACCAAAAATTATGAAATAAATAGCATTTCAATTTATTATTTTTTTTAATAACTTGATATGTACACAAACATTGGAAAATTATTATATAATGAAAATAATATAAGAAAATCACCTTGAACTGTAAGTTCTGCAGAACATGATATGTTACCAGTACTTGTTTGAGCCACACAAGTATATAAACCAGCATCTTCAGGTTTCACATGCTGGAAAACTAAAGCAAGAGAGTCCTCATCATCACCCAAAAGAACCTTGAAACGTTCTTCAGGATCGAACGGTTCACCATCACGACGCCAACTGAAACTAGCTTTTTCTCCTGCAGCTAAAAGTTCTCCATTTTCCAAATCACCAAATATGTTTTTGTCATCTGAATGCAAAATATAATCCATAAATGAAAAAATCTAGAAAAAATAAAGCTTTTTTTTATGAAATATCATTCTTACTTGTAACAGTAACAACTCCTTCACAAGTTTCTTGTCCATAGATATTAGATGTAGTACAAGAATATTTTCCAGCATCACATTGCTGAACATTTACTATTACTAATTCATAAAATCCATTTTCTGCATGATCACGAACAATTTGTATTCTATCATCTTCTTTTATTTCCTTGCCTTCTTTATAGCTTAAAAATTGATATATCAAAGTCAGATGATTGTATTTTTTATTTATGATAATTTTTGATTTAAAAAAAAACTTACAAATTAACCCTAGGATTGGGGTCCCCTTTAACTTTGATCATGAATCTTATAAAGGTATTTTCTAAAAGTTCAGTGTCTTTAAGACGTACCAAGAAGTATGCCCCATTTATAGCTGCACGTTCCTTCCTTTCTTCTGGTGTCACTAAACACAAGAACAATTATTTTACTTGATCAATTAATTCATATATCAATGAAAGTGCGACAAAAATAATATTTCAAATACATACATTCCTGTACAATCAGCTGTGCTGTACAGTGAGCATTTCCTTTTAGATTTTCTGCTCTCGCTGTATATACACCAGTATCTGACTCATGGCAGTGTAAAAGTTCAAGTTTGAAATCTCCTGATTTTTTGTTATCTGTTATAATTACTCTATCAGCCAATTTATCTTCAAGAGGCCTATTGTCTTTCAACCAAGTAATCTTGGTATCGCTTGCAGATTGCAGCGAACATTCAAATGTTGCTTTATCTCCAGCTACAATTACAAAAGCTCATTTTAATGTATTTTCAATTACAATTTTCATTGTTTTATGAAACAAACTTCTAAAATTTTGATATCCACACATGAAAAATTCTTATATCCATTTATGAACATGCATGTGAATAGGAATTTTCAATATTGTTGGAAATAAAAAAAACTTTATTTTGAAAAACAAATCAACTGAAAAGCAATAAAGTTTCAGCTTGAATTGAAATCAACGACTATTTGCCTCTTATAAACACCATAATATTATATTTATATGTAGGTATATTAAAGCTAAAACTAAACTAATTGCAAAACATAGTGTAACAATTTTCTAAATACGAATTGGAAAAAGTCACATGCATTCACCACCGATCAAAACTACTTACGTTCAACGCTACACCCTTCGAGCGCTTTTATAAATACTGGTTTTCCTCCTTCCCCAGATGTTAAAGCAACTCGTGCTCGGTTGCTTTCGATGGTAGTCGATGAAGTTAACGCGCCATTGACTCGAGTTTCTTCGTGAGACAGATTAGTAGATGTCACAGAACCAGCTACTTGAGAACTGACACTAGTTCCAAGTGCTGATGATTCAAACGCAGTACTGGAGGATAATCGGCTGCTCGTCGTCGAAGAATATTCTATTGTAAATTTGAAGAATGAGACACAAAACAGATTTACGAATGGTATTAATTGCATGTTATTAAAACTCCAGCGCGACACTAATGAGTGATGTTATTGGATATAAAAGTGAAGATTTACAATTAGATTGAAATATTATATTGTAAAAAATACTGTGTAAGTAAACGACGATACTTTTCAAGACGAAACATCGATATTACAGATAAGACAAATATTTTACGTGTTTTACGTCACAAATTTATTAATTTACTAAAAGTTATAAATGCAATAGTAAACTACTGTTTATTTCTTAATACGAATATTTTATCTAATAACTTCATCATACCTTCTATGTGAGCCGACGACATTTTCTTTGATGACGAACTAGAATATTTTCGAGACATGTTGACTTCTTGGTTTGCGCTTTCCGATTCTGAGATTGCCCCAGTTTGATCACTTGTTTGGATAGTTTGACTTTTTTCTAAGATCGCTTGATCCTCTTTTTTCACAGATGAATCAACTTCGATTGCTTTTGTTTGAGCAGCTTGGACAACCTGAGTAGAAGTTATCGATTCTGATTTTACTTCTCCACTGACTGCAACTGCTTGCACTACACTTTGTGCTGCTGTTGTTTCGGTTGACTTTAATGTTTCTGATGTAGATATTTGAGAAAAGTTTTCTTGTTCTTTAGATTCCTTCTTTGATTCAGTGACAGTTTCTGTTTTCGCAGTAGCAGCTGCGAGAGTGCTAGTAACTGATATGCTTTCTGCTTGTGAAACTGCCTTCTTTTCTACAGATACTGCTGTAGATTTTTCTTCCTTTTTATCTAAACTACTTTCTGATATTCCTTCTTTGATAACAGCTGTACTTTCTGATTTAATTTGAACAACTGATGAAGATTTTGTATCTTCTGAAACTTGTTGAGCTTGTGTAATACTAGTTTCAGTAACGGTTGTTTTTTGGATATTTGCGTCTGATGTTTGTATAACTTCTTTTTCGGCAGACTTTTCGATAACACTAACCGATGGAACAACTTGTTCCACGGATGTTTTTGAAACTATTTCTTTCGATGCAACTTCTGCTTGCGATGAAACTTTTTCGCTAGTTTTTACTTCCGATACAGTTTTCTCTTGCGCTGTGACTTGCGCAACCGCTGCTTTTATTTCTTCAGCACCCTTTGCTGGTGGCTCCGGAGATTTAGCTTGTGGAGAGAACGAGGCTTGATGGTCGATACGTAGATCGTCAGCAGCGTGTTCAGCAAGAGCAACTGCAAACAACAAATATTAAACAAACACTATTTCCCAAATCAAAACAAGAATTAAACAGAAAAGAAACATACGGACGTCACTGGAGTACTCTCGTATTTCCTTCAACCAAGCTGGTTTTACCAACTCCTTGTGCGCTGTTAATGTGATGGGATACGGTGAACCCGATGAACTGTGAAGCTCAAACTTAAAATGATCGGCGATGTGATTCTTCACTTCAACTTCCGGTAACTACAAAAAGTGCATGAATAAATCAAGATTTTTCCTATCGACAGCAAAACCGACATTGATATCTTACCTTAACGATGTCTTTTAGAATGAATACCGATCGATCGTCGGATATTCGGCGAACTTTACAAATGAGGATGCGCGCCTTGAAGAGGAACAAGTACCGTTCCTTGGCACGACCCTCACAATCGGTGACCGTAAACCAGTCGTGGGTCAGTAGACGACCGAGCTTGAAGATATTACCATGGAACCCTTCGATGCTAGATATGAACTTATTATCTGTTGCCCTGTGGGGCACACCTAGCATAAGCTCGAGCGCCTTCTGGAGATCGGTACAGTCCTCGCCGAGTCGAGTCGAATACTTTACCAGCTCCTGCAGTAGCAATTAAGCAATGTTTCAATGCGAGGGAAATTTAATACATATATTATTCATGATCCGTATCAAATTTTCTCTTGGCTCCGTGCGACGTTCGCAGATTTAACACACCAACCCTAACTAGTACGCGACATTTTCATGCGCAAAAAATTTCGCAATATACAAAACATCTGCCAGTCAAAATTTCATAATTTTCTGAAGAAACGTTGAAAAACACGGATTTCGACGCGATCGTGACCGAATGACATTGACGTTGCGCACTCGTTTCTAACAACGGAGAGCCGAAGCAATGGCAGTGGGACAGTTGAAAATTGAATTTCTAGCGAGATAAAATTGCCCTGTATTTTTTTTTGTGTTGTTGTCGCGTCCAAAAATACCGACTTTGATGATTGCCAGCTCTAGAAATAAACGAGTTTTATATTTACCGCGTATGTTGCGGGCGGGGCTACGCGATCGAGAATTACGCAAATTCCCGTTTTGTGATATCGCGCTCCAGATAGTTCCGTCTATTTTGAAATCGATTGACGATGCAGCTGTGGTCCTAAAACACGGATTCGCAAATCATAAACCACCCATTTCGCTAATTCGATCGATGAGAAGTCATACGTACGGCTTCAACAATCATAAATGGCTAACAAAGCTCAACAACTCCATAAACGGTCGATTTATATCCCCAAATATTTTTTCCCATATATAATTCGAAAATCAGTTAAAAATAATTTTTGTGAATGATTTTTTCGACCCCGTAGAATGTATGTAGGGGTTCGGTTTCGTTTCAGTGCCATTTTATTAATAATACGAATTAAATAATGCGTTGGGTCAGTTTCTCGACTTCTCTAATTTTAGATGCCAGCTTCGCTATGGCAAAAGTCGTTATGAATCACTATAACTTTTTCTTTCGATTCTACTAGCAAAGCGAGCCAAAAGAGCGAGAGTGTTTATGCAAAATGTAGGGTTTTCGTTCCCGAAAATTAGAACAAATATCAATTCGATAGTTGCATGAATTTGTATGTATTATAACGTTATTTTTGTAGATTTGGTTGAAATTTTCATTTAAACAATTTATAGAAAAATGTATAATTAACAATGAAATGATATTTTTCCTAAATTTGCAAATTTAAAATTACGACAACCCTAACGAGTCACTAAACAATAATTTTGTATAAAATAATATTTACCGAGGCATTCGGCCAACAAATAGTTGGTTATATCATCAAGCATTAACACTGAAATAGATTTTTACATCAGAAAATTGTGCAAAAATCGTTTCCGACGAAACTTATCATCGAAAAATTATTTGAAAAAAAATACAATAAATTTATCGCAATTTAATAGAAACGGACAGAGGCTGTTGCGCGGTGCTCACAAGTCTTCGATTGAAAAATAGCACAGCATTGAGAGCAAGGTATAAATAAATCAGCTTTTTGTTATAGACCCGACTATTTTAGAAGTTGAAATAAAACACAATGCCTTTTATTTAGATTAACTCAAAATCAGCGTCTAAAACTGAACCGTAATTGCGTCTATCGAACAAAATAAGTGAATATAATATTTGAGATGAATCAAAGGCTTATTCGACTTAAAATATTATGGTAAATATAAAATGTTCGTGTCGCGCCAAATATTTCAAGAATCGAAAAAACTGTGGAAATATTCATCACTTGTTTTCATCCGGAGAAAATTTTTCAATCGAATATGTAATTCCCCGCGACAGACTATCAATGGATTTGGTATCTTGCTTGCCAAAATGTCTAACATTGCAGAATGTGAAATTTTTTTGGCATTTTTCAAGCACTGCTCTCAGGAATTTTCTAATTTTAGTCTGTTTTATTTACATGATTTATTTTTAACGGAAATCTTTATGAAATGAATTCTTTTTATTCTTTAATATTAAAGTTGTAGCTTTTCTCAACGTAGAAATGTAGTAATATTTACGAAACTGTGCATAATGTGAATTTCCCACGAGTAAATTTTCGCTAACGAATGTCATTGATTTAATTTTGACGCATTTCCTCTATCCGCCACCCACTATTAATGAATGTCAAAAACAACACTGTTTCATCTTCATTAAAAATAAATAATGTTTTCTCAACCAACCGTATTGTAAATAAATTATTTTTAAAAAGTGTGCAATGACCAAGTTCATTTTCACACTTGACAGTGATGAATGAATTTATTTTATTTTTTTAGATTGTTTTGCTTACAAAATTAGTGAATATCAAAGAAATTACGTAACAAAAATAAATAAATAAATTTTACCTTGAGTAGAAGCTGATAGTCGTTGATCCGTTGAATTGGAAGTTTTAAGTGCTCGGAGATGGTCTTGTCGTCCCCTAATTGTATAGATATTTCCTAAAAAGATACCCACTCGTTTAATAATTTCGAAATAAAAAAAACACTATTACAAAATTTTCATAAGAAAATCAAGTTTATTTATCCACTTTATGCACTGAATCACATATTTCACATATCTCACATCGAATTTTTAAACCGAGACCAAACTCAACCCCTCTGCATCCGAAAAAAATCCAAACCCAAACACCCATCAACACATCCACCCCTGCAAGAAGCAGCACACAACACACACCAAACAGCATCCTCAACACAGCACCACCATTAAAACACACACCACAAACTCCGAATCGAAAACACAACCGCACGACTCCGCAGAACCGCCGAAGTATAATGTTACAGAGGGGCAAAATAAACTTGGTCATATTATGTCACGGCGGGAGAGCGCGCGCGGGCATTTTCCCCCTCGCCTCCCCCTCCCGCAGCCAGGGCCTGGGGGGCGGAGGCTCCTGGGGGCGCCAGGGTACCTGGGGGCGCCTGCGAAGACGGCTGGGTGCTCGGGCGCTGCCTGCGCTCTACTGGCAGCTAACAGACCACGGCTAATCTTAGCCCCGCTGTTCTCTGGCCCCCGCTGAACGAAAGCGGTGCGCTGTGATGATGATGGTTACCTGATGAGTGCTGTGGCAGGATCGGGCGCAAGGAACCAGGATGGTTCGGGGAAAGTTCGGTGTTGTCGATGAGGGCTTTGCCAAGGCTGGTCGGTGGTTCGTTGTCGGTCGTGACGTGCGTGGATTGTTCGAGACGGTGGGTTCGGACGGTTTCAAAATATTTCGGGGTTTGGTCGATGGAAAGTCTTTGAAGGAACTTTTTTATGAAAATTTACGAAGGAAAAGTCTCGGAAATTGTAAATATGGATGGATCAAAGGAATTGAAAAAAGTTTGATAAATCCATGAAACGTATTAGAAAATTTATAAATACTGGGAAAAATTGAAAACGGAAAATCAGAATATATCAAACTTTTTCGCCTACTTTGATATTCAATAAAATAAATTATGATTTTATTCTTAAAATAATTTAATTAAATTATTACGCATATTTAAGTATAATAATTAACTGAACCATAACTTTGAATTATATTTATATTATAATTCATTAAAAATTAATTCTTCATTCAAAAATATTTACGACCTTGTTTGTACACGCTTAGTTAAGTTTTCATTTAAAATATAATTTAACTTAAATAAGTCATTGAAAACGTAACCCTCTCTCGAAAATGCAATAAGATTCGCATTTCTTTAAAAGAAAATATGGAAATCGTCACGTACAGTTTATAAGAGTATTTTCGCTTGTTTGCAATATCTCTATAAATAATGCATATTCAAAATTTATGTTTATTTTACTGGTATAATAATACACATTATGTCTAACCAATGAATCATGCACGCTTTAGTCCGTGTGAAATTGCATTTTCAAGCACAAAATAAATCGCAAAATACCAGTTTTTAAAAAAAGCCCCAGTGGAAATAAAATATGTTGATGCTGGTTTGAAAAATGTGGTGACATCCGAAATGCGCGACAATCTTAAAATTATTGAACATGAAATTCAAAATACACATACGAACATATTTCGAAATTTTTACAAAGTTCTCATTTATACGAAACGATAGCGTACAAATCGAAATTTGGCCCAGAATTTTCAGCAATTTCCGATGCTATTTTTCCGACTTGTTTTTCTTTCACGCGCGTTTTGTTTATAACTGTTTATTTTAACGAATGATATTCACTTTACGTCTGTCAATTTGGATGCATTTTATATAGAAATGAATCCACCAGAAAAATATTTACAAACTGTGAAAGCATAACGTGATGTAACATTACTGAAATATGTAATCGATTGTATAATATTATATTCATGTAGATGTTTTTCACTTTACGAGTTTGACTGTCACATTTATTACTTATCCTCTTTAAATTTTTATATAAATACATTTTTTTCATTCCATTCAATGATAAACATTTTAAATTATATAATATAATTTTTTGAATTAAGATCAATAATAAAACCGATGTTTATTAAATATTAATTTCCAATTTTCATTATATAAAAATTAATAGAAACTAATTCACATTCCAGTTCATTTTCATATAAACTTATATGAAATACTCTAAAAAACTAAAACAAATTGAAAAAAAAAACATCATCGACCCAATAATTGAATCATTCCCAATAACAATCCCAACCACCAAATAATGGCATCATCAATCACAGTCCAATGATTGACGCACAAATCCAGCCCAAACATTCCGATCACTTGCATCACATGCAACAACCCACCCACCCATCATCTACCACCATCTTACAACGACACCCACACCGACACCCGAAAACACGAAATTCCCACGAAAAAGCTTCGGCGTCGTCGGTTTCTTTGGGCTTTCGGCGGCCAGCACGAGCTTTCGACATCCGTCCGAGTGTCGGGTTTAAATTTAGCCGATCTGATCCAGCGCCGGTTCCCACACAGGCCGGATTGACATTCACGATCTGGCTTGGAAACTTGCACTTGTTGTTTTTGTCTCGTCTCGGAGCTTCCACAACCTGAGGCGAGTCGACCCACTGAGAGCTTTCACGGTCGTGCGTGAGGTGCATGCGGTGCGCTTTGGCTCCGAGTGGGTGTTTGGATAGTTTGGTTCTAGACTATATTTCGGATTGGATTTGACTTTTATAATATAATAGCAGCTTTTGATTACTTGTTTTGATTGTTTAATTGCGAAAATTATGACTGAGTACATTAAAAAATAATGGTTTTTGAAAAAATTATTAACACATTTTAAATGAAAAAAAGATTATTTAAATGATTAAATGTAAATAAAAACTGATAAAAATATTAAGCGATAAATTTAAAACAAAAAAATTAAAAATTTCATATGAATATAATAAGAAATGTCGAAAAGTCGATGGGTTATGCATTTATGATTAGGATCTCGAAGACGACTGCCAAACCGTGGTAAATTTAACGTATATTCTACAAATTATGAAAAAATAAATAGATTTATCTTCCGAAAATCAAATATTTCGCATTTGTAAGTATTTATAACTTTGAAGATCTTAACATAAATAAAATTATAGCTAAGTATCGACCTTCCGTTCACATGAAAAGCTCACTTAATTGACACATTAATGCTTTAAAATAAATGTAATTTTGGCTTTGAGTGCGTCATGTGATGTCTTAAATCAAAACATGTTTATCTAGTTTAAATCGAACCATAATATTTCGAATATAAAATATAAAAAAATATATAACCAAATACTTGAATCCAATATTCTCCAGTCGATTAAGTAAACACAAATATACAAATTTTTATTTATAATAACTTCCACTAGCTTCACCTAATGAAGCACTATAATAATAAATCAAAGCTGAATGGAAATTCCATGAATGAAAAACGAAGGTATTTGCGTGGAAGCACAACCATGAAAATTCATATTACAAAAATTCCCAACTCAACAAGAATTTTCGAGAAGTCAAAATGTTTATCTTGCATTTTAACCGACGACACGTTGCCAAAGACGATGCGACATTCGAAAGTTCGCTTTCGAGGTAAACAGAAATAATTTTTATGCGAGGACACGCGACATCGAATAAATATCAACAAAATTACATCAAAAGAATGACGGTCGGTTTAAAATATGCCAGGAAAAATAGCATTTCACTCCGCGATACACATATAAAAGAACGCGCAACTTACGCAATACGAAGCTCGCTTGGCACAAAAGCTGGACGCAAGCTTTCCGATAAGCGCCACTAATTTAAAACGTATAAATTTTTTCGACCCGCATACAATAAACGAAATTGCGGAAATATTCATAACAAAAAAATAAATTCACTTTTCGCCAAAATTTTCAGCGCGAATTCATAATGTTCACGAGAGCGTGCAACTAAATTGGCACCGTTTTGAAAACAATTAGCGCGATCTTTTGGCATAGTTCGTTCACACCGAGATCGTGTTACGTTGTCTGAAAATTAATCGATTTTTATCGATTTATAAACAGTGTAATGTCTGTCGTTCGTGTCCCATTTCTATCTTCGACCGTTCGGGAATATGATTCCGTTTGTTTGGAATGGACCGCTTTGATAAATGCATGTTCATTGAGTTGTACACGTTAGCGTCTGTCGGTTGTTAATTTATGTGTTTGCCAACAAAACTCTGACACCCTGACCCATATGTGAAGGTCGTCGGTAATGCTGGAAGAATTATGAAAGATAATAATAACATGAAAGATGTGTTCGCCGCGCTATAATTAATTGAAAAGCGGAAACAGCTGCTTTTACTCTTTCGCACGAGTTCACAAGACAAATGAGAAAGTACAGTCCAATTTCATAACTGTGACAAATTTAACACACTCTGATTCGATTTTTTTTTGCCGCTTTTTAAACATGCCCGCAAAATTATGCCAGCGATCATATTTCAAATCGAATCAATCCCATTTGATCTTTCGATGAAAGTTGATTTAATTTTGCTGAAAACTTTCGTGTATGTGAGCTTTGAAGTACTTCAAAAACACGTATTTATACATCAAAATAACAAATCAAATGTGACATGCTTAACTGGCGACTGAAAAACAAAATAAAAATACATCTTCATATTTCTACATTTCCTGTTCATAATATAAGGACGATCCGTTGAATAATACAATATGCAAACATTCTTTCCCTTTTTTTTATACAATTGCATAATTTCTTTCTAAAGACAATAGATCACCATTTCAAATCAATTTCCATAACCAACATCTGAAACTACAACTATTACATCAAAAAACAGAATCGAATCATTCTAACAACACCCACGCATAACACAAAAGACATCACCCCCTCATCGATACAACTTCCCACCATTTCTACCCAAAATCCCAGAAAGAAAGCGACACCAGGATATTCATCTTTTCGGATAGTGACCAGCCATGAACAGGAGCGCCGTCATAATATTCGCAATGGCGCTCTAAAAATGTCTCAACTATTTCAGTAAATTTGGACCGATGCCCGTTCAGCAAACGGCTCTGTGGCCCAGCTGAGATAACGTTGGACCAACATCGATACAGATAATCGAAAATATATCTATCGATGATCGTCCCGGATGGACATCGGGTTCCGGTGTTGAAACGTCTCGTGTTTCGTCACACGTATACAGTGGTGAGGTATGCGCGGTCGTTGATTCGAAATTCTATGATCTAAATATGTTTTATTGATTGTTAATTTGAATTTATAAACTTAAAAGCTGTTGAAGATCAATAAATATCTGTTTCGATCAAAATAATCGAAAAATATGTAAATCGATGAAAGAAATGTATCAATATTCTCAATACATATTCTTACGAATATGTTTTAGAATAAATGTAAATTTTTATGAATTTCTTGGCAATGTTTGTAGTAATTACACAATTTAATTATCCTTAACGAATCGCTTAGAGATCTCTAAAACGTCGGATATAAATGAAATATTTTTAAATAAATTATTTTCATAGAATAATAAATGAGAACAACTGTAACGACCTTTCGCACCCACGGTCAATAAATATTCATAATAATGTGCTAACGGTTGAATAATACCTCATAATCCAAAGCGATATTTATCTCATGGAATTACCATCTATAAATATTGCGTAGCATTATTTTTATCCAGTGCACGTGAGCCACAATGTTATCCCCGTGACTCAAAAGGTGGAAACGTCTCATTACGAGTCGCCGGAAAAAATGACGAAAAGACAAACGGGACGAAGACACTGACGCTGATGTCTTCAAATAGAACCGACACTAATGTGTGAAGACTTCTTGGTATGCACGATTCATTGATCGAAACAAAACGAAGTCGGGGAGGTCATAGTGAACAGTGAGAGGACAATGTTACTAATGGCTTGTAGAACAAGAAAAAATACTGTGAAGTTGAATGGTTTTCATTTATTTTCTTTTTAATATAGGAGTCGTTTGTAATTTAGTTTGAACAGTATAGAATTTGAAATGACATAAATTCCGCTGTGATATTTTTTTTCAGTGAGTTCTCTTTATTTTTAAATCAATATGGAGTTTCAAATTTCAGTCGAATTATTGATATTAAATCAAATATCGTTATAGAAGCCCTATCGAGATTTTCACAAACTTTCTGTAGAAGGAAAATTATAGATGCGACATCTATAAAACAAAGTCAAAAGTTTCGGATTTTCTTTCATCTAAGACACAAACCATTCATTTTTCACCGAAACGAACTTTTCCTGGATTTTCATAATTTTTCTCAATAATATAAAATCTTTAAATATTAGTTTAGAAAATATTATATTTTTCAAACCAATCACTACATCTAAAACCTGAATAAATAGTTAACAGGGACAAATTCCTGTATTCAAAATTTCTTAACTTTCAATTTAAGAATTTTTTAATTTTTATAAACTTACTTCAAAAAACTCCCTAGCATGTTGATTGTCACTCAAAAAAATTTGAGCGGAAGGTTCATCTCTACAATAGGCAACGTGCTTGTCGAATTCCCTTTCCATTCGTAGAAAAGTTTTTCCTATCATTCGAGGCTCGTTCGCATAGTATTTAACACCTTCAATAAGTACGCTGAAACCACAAAAAATGTTTCATCAGCAAAATTAACAACATCAAACCAAGTAATAAATAATCAATCTTACGTGTTATGAAAATCGGCGATTTGCTTGAAATTATTGAAAACAAGTTCCTTATTATCGCTGACGACTTTCGGAGTTGTGGGTTTGTCCAGAGGCTTCATGTATCTTTCCACCACCTGCTGAAGATCCCTGCCGAATTCCTCCTCAGTTTCAATCAACTCTCGTACGACGGCTCTGGAATACGAAAGCAAATAACATTACAGTTTCGCATTATTTCGGCACGATCAAAAGCTCGAAACCTCCATGCGCCTGTCACGGTTTAATTTATGAGCTTCGAGGAACGCTTTTGAAAGCTTAAACACGTATTTAAAACGTCGCATTATACTTCTCAAAAGAGCTGACTGATATACGAGCAGTTGACTGAATGCGAATCGAAAGCGTAAAGCTTTTTATTCAAAGGCCTTGTTATCATCACACGGAGCGAATCTCGCTAGCTGTTAAGTAAACTTTATTGTTCAGCATATCGAAATATACTCTGAAGCTCCGTCCCGGCTTCATTTTATATTTTCTGATGAATTTCGAATTGATTCTTGAGTGAAATGGTTGTTTTTTTAAACGTCTGCATGCTAGTTGGTCAGGCGTATTCGGCGCCAGAAAAAAGACTAAATCAATCGACGCGACACAGGGCGACCTTAAAGTTTTTGTTGCATTTCTATCTTTGATCTTGGCCCATTTCGAGAATGAGCCAGATGACTTAACACCGAAGTGAGAACAGCGCCCTAGTGAAATTTATATGGCGACGCCCCATAGATTCAGAGCACACCATTTATTTTTATCAAAAGCTTTCGTAGACTTTTCGTTAAGTTTATTTCACGCTCATTAATACTCAACAGATCAAAAAAGTATTAGTTTAAATTAGAGAAAGATCGCTTCAGATCACGCCGAAAGATATGTACGGTTCGAAAGTTGGCAACCTACTTTTTGCCACATTGCTTAAGATTTTCCATTTTGTAAACAACAAAATACCTTGTTGAATTTCGAGACGACCAAAAATTAATGTCCCGTCACAAATAAATAAGGTAATTGTCGAAAGAATGCGGTCGCAAACGACACGAAAAAAAATTAGGAAACTGAACGATTAACCCATGAATATAAATGCGCCCATCACTCTTTTTCAAACGAGAACATTTTATCAAAAACACTCACTGTCTTCTGAAGGCTGCATCGGCTGCCGGTCCTCCCATCTTTCGAATTCGTTCCTCTTCATCACTCGTTTTCAAAACGACAGACGGCACGAGTCCTTGTCGAGTCTCTCCATCATCGTCCAAAACCCGCACCATCAATCTGTAAAATAAACCCGGAAAAACTCAAAAAAAATCAACTTTGCAGAAGAGAAAGTGGAAAAGAGGGATTCCGGCATGCGTTCGATCGAAAATTCCTAGCGAATTTGATTACTCAACGCCGGTCCGATCGCTGAATAATAAAATTCGGGATGTGGCATCACTCCAACGTAACGAATAGCCGTAATCTTTTAGTTGTACATAATATCAAGACAAATGATCCGAAATATTTCAACTTTGTCGAAATCGTAATGTCGCATAATACACAAGAGGTGTGTTCGCTCTGGCGCGATAGTGTGTGATTAATATTTGAGTGCGCGGAGTTTTACGACGCTATCGCTCAAATGTGCATGAAAAACTCTTAAAATTTATGAATCGCTTTGGAAATTTTGAATTATAAATAATTTCTGCTTTTATTAACGTTTCAGATTATTTGATTTAGGAAAATTTTTTTGAAAATGATCCATCGGAACGTTCGAAATGAAATATGTTCAAAATAATCTGTACATCAGAATACTTAAAAGCTTCAGCTTTTTTTAAATACTTTTAAATCTTTTGGCTATTTTTATAAAAGTACAAATATTTTTTTTATTCATTCAACAAAATAATATGGTCAGTTGAGTGTTATACAATCGGAAACTTCTCGCATAAACTTAGAACCTAATGTGTGTTGATTTTTATTTAATTGTTTTCGAATTTTCGCTCAAAACACTTACACATCTAATTTAATCGCGCAAAATCAACATTGAACAGACAACGGCCACATGTCTACTCCTCCGCAACAAAAAGATGCGATACATAAATTTCGAGAAACACCCGTTTTGATACGGAACATCGTCACTCGCTCACGTTCCCACGTAAATAATTTCACATAACATTCACCATATTCTAATTTAAAAATACGAAATTTCTAATACTTATATAGAAAGCCGATTCCGACTACGTGTGGGAGTGTCTGTTCTAACGCTAGAAGACTACGGTCTACGATAAATTTAAAACAAAGGTTCACTTTTTTATTTCTAAAGAATTTTCTAATTTTATTTAGTGTTATGTATTATTTCGAAAATATTTGGCTTGAAAGAATGTTGTTTTTTTTAAATTAATAAAAATAAGTAAAAATTTGTTGGTTATCTTATGTACGAGTTGTAATTTTAAAAAGATGCTAAATTATCACCGTATTTATCTGAAAAAAAGCTTGAAAATATCACGTACCATAGAAAATTTTTAAACGCGGAGAATTTTCAAACATTTCTATTAATGTGTATTTAAAAATGTATAATATTTAATCGTTTTTTAATTACTCGAAATCATTCAACTGATTTTAAAACTTTTCCTAAAGAAATTTCTATAGTACATACTTTTCAAGTTTTTCCAAGATTTCTTTCACATACTATAGGTATGTGAAAAAAATACCTTTTACATATTTCATTAGTATGTTATTAGTATGTTATTTAATATTCCAGTAAATCCAAAACCGTCATCTACGAAGTCGTTATGATTTGCGATCACCCACCAACTTCGACATAAACGAAAACTGCATCCGAGACCGAACGCACATGCAACCCGATGCATTTTTCAGCTAAATATAGCCCTCAGGAATCCATTGACTCTCGACCGTCCAAGAATTTTAACGCTATAGGGTTTCACGAAACTTTTCCTATACACAACATTCGATTTCGTTCGAACTCCGGATATTTCTGGCGCCCATGAATCGGCCGCCGCGCATCCGATTACCGTGATGCAATTCGCTCACATACACGTCTGGCATTATGTAAATTCTGAAAAAGTCGGATTCAATGCCAAAGCAGCCACTAGATAAACGACAAGGTAAATCAGGTGTGGCGAACGCGATGCCACTTCAAAAGAACGAGGAGTCGATCCGTTGGAGCTTTGCCTAACGTCACGGTTCGATTTGGGTGAATCATCACGAAATTTATTAGGCTCTGTGCGAATTTGTCGGTGTGAGTTATCGATGTGCTCGATATGTTTTGACCATTTCGATGTTTATGTAGCAGTTATCGTTTGTGCTTGATGGTGCTGTGAGATAATTCGCATTTGCAAATGGGTTTGAGTGGAGGTCGATCGCAAAATAAAATAGTTTTGTTGTAGAAATCGTATGTAAAAGTAATTGGACTGTGAGTTGAAAAAATATTACTCATATAATTAAAATTGCATTTATTATATGAGTACAAATAGTAGTAGTAATATATGAGTAGTGTATATAATTTTTTATTTTTTGAATAATTTAGATGAATATTTTTTTTATTATGAAAAAATCCAATGTACTGAAATACTAATGAAATGTAGGAGAAGATTAATTATAAGATTTCAACCCTGATGATGATGGTTAGTAAATGAACGATGAACTCGGTTTTGAACTCAACCTTGACGATGATATTTCAGACATTTGACTATTTTTTTCAAGAAATATTAATGGATATTTTAAATGAAACTAAATATTAAATAGTGTGTTAATATACTATTTCGCTGTAAAAAAATATTTTCAAGAGCATTAAAAGAAATTTATAAGTATTTAATGTTATATTTTAGAAAACAATATGTTAGAAATATTGCGAAACAATAAACTACTTTATTACGATCGACTCTTAAATTCAAGCTTCGTCCATTCATAATCACTTTACCAACATGACAAGCCAAATTGCAATCATTCACAGCTTCCTTTAACATCACTTATAATATAAATATAACAAGCTTAATTGGAGTCCGAAATCGTTAAGAAACACTTCCATGGATTAAAACGGTCTAAACTAGTACATAAAAACGACATTGGTGGGCGACCGAGTCCATCAAGTCCTCGGCCAGGAGCCAGAGGACTCGTTACCGTCCACCTGCGAGGAAGACATCCGTCATGATACTCGACGTTAAGTGATTAAGCGATGTGCAAGGTTATTATGTCCACAGCACCCAAAATGCATTCTGAAGCACGTGACAGTGCACCAGTTTATTGCAAGCTAATGTTTACAGCGCAGGTAACGTGGCCAAACGATTTCAGCGTGAATCGCACGCTATTGCAATTTCGCAATTTGGTTAAGGAAAATATTTACGTTTTGAATATTCTGTGTTTTCTCGCGGGAAAGCTGTCGAAAACAATATCTTTGACGTCATTCGGAAAATGAACCCTTTTTATTGTGTAAATTTCACCCGATGTTGTTGATATTGAAAAAATAACTTTGGTGACACGAAATGGTCCCTCATAATTACGTGGTATTTTTTAAATGACATTTCACAACAAGGTTTCTTTAAATAGCATTTTCGTTGGCGTTTTTCGATTTAATTACTTATACGTAAATGCAAGGACTCGTTGGCAGAGTCCATCAGTCATCTCGCGTTTCGATCGCTTTGCCAAATCCTCGTTTGT
This sequence comes from Hydropsyche tenuis, assembly GCA_009617725.1. Taxonomy (NCBI): domain Eukaryota; kingdom Metazoa; phylum Arthropoda; class Insecta; order Trichoptera; family Hydropsychidae; genus Hydropsyche; species Hydropsyche tenuis. The sequence continues at coordinate 41,044 of VTON01000011.1, read as the reverse complement.
GTTTTTTTTTTCGATTTTTGATATTTTTTAAGTTAAAGCTTCTGCCAGAATAATTAAAACAAACATAAAAAATGTGTAGAGTACAATGTGTCTAAGATGATGAATCGGTGCGTCGGTACACAAATTAAATTCAACAGGCCCTCATAAATCGTTGATAGCAAAAAAGTCAGTTTATATTATGTAATATAAAGCCAAATTATACGAATGAAGTTTCTCGGAAACGGGTAAGAATAACTCAGCGTATTTTCAGAGAAGGAAAATCTCAAAATATTAAATGGCATTTCCGGAAAATTTGCCATTTTTACGTCATATGTGTTGTTGGAAACAACCATCAGTCAAATCGCAATAAACATTTATCCATATGACGTTATTCCACATCATGAGTCAAATACATTAATAAAGCTATATTTTTCAAATAAAATCCAATTCAGAGTATACAGGAATGAAAATTAGAACATTATTAGCTCCTCAGAAGCAACATCTACTAACAAAGTTGCATCTGATGCAACACCAACACGTGTCTATTTCTTCGAAAAGCTCTTCGGTTGACCCGAATGCAACCGATACGGAAACGGCGAGTTCACGACCCGAACTAACACAGCACATGCTCCATAAACATCAAAACCTAACACCACCTATTTCGGAACGGGACACGCAACGATAAAGATCTATTCCTAGCTTCAGACTAAGAGTGGACTAAAAAGCCGCTGACTATCGTACCAGGTGGTGAAGTGCGGAAAAGCGCAAACACTTCAAAAGAAAATCCATCATCTTTACAGTTGTTGAATATACAGTGAATCACAAGCACTAAATTCGAAATATACTCCAGAAATTACTATTGGAAACCAGAATTGTATTCGAAATACACAAGGTATTGTTCAAGACAATTTTTCAAAGAAAAATTTTGGTCATTTGGCGGTCCTTACCGCTCTGGTTTTTCGGGTTTCGGTACGACGGTGATGGAGGTTTTTTGTCGAGGGTCGCTGTGGGTTCTCTTTGGTCTTATGGCCAACTTGTGCTTGGCAGCCGATACGTCCAGGAGGGTCGTCGTCGTGTCTCCGAGGTCCAGGTCTGGGTCGAGCCGAGGACGTCTGCGGAAAAACAATCACATGCTATGAGATGAAACGAGGTTGGGATTAAAAAAACGGGACACGTAGGAGGAAACATGAAAATTCAATCATTCGGTTCATGCTTGGATGATGTTCCGATCGTTTTTCATTCGGTTTGATTTTAATGCGTTGTTTTGGATAATAAATATTGTGCATAATGCATGCGGATATACCGCTTTATTTTATTGCTTGTTTTATGCAATAAATTCAGCTTACGGATATCGTTTTATACGCAGCAATAAGGTTGTAAATTGATTTATAACATTTGAACATACACTTGATAAATTGAACATAGATACGAATAGGTTTCAACAAATTTTACGATGCAAATAATTTATGAAAAATTCACCCAATATAATATTATAATTAAATTTAATATTAAACTTTCTCTTTAAGATCATATTCATCTTCACATACACAATTCAATATCAATTCGTCATCAAATTCCTATCATTTTCGACTCATCGCTCACACCACAAAATACAAAGTACAATATTGGCGCCATTTGAATTTGGCGCGTTTTCCTCCCGCCAAAAGGTTGTCGTTCCCGCCCGTCTCTAAATCAAGACACCATGTCCCAAAGAGATTCCTCTGGGTCCGAGTAGGAAGCGTACTCACACCCGGGTGTATATATAGCCAGATGCCGTCAATACCGAGTGCTCGCCGGTTATTTCAAACCCGACGTTTGTCTGCCTTTGGGAAAGCGTGGGTGACCCATTATGATGCCGACCGCTCTTTGGGAATGATGCTGAAAAAGTGATGACCGTTCGTGGTGTGTCTGTTTGGGGGAATCGATACCGGATTGATGAACTAATGTGTTTGGTCGGTGCTCTGTTTCGGTTGTCGATCGATCAAAGAAACGCGATCGTTTTTATCGAAGTGCGAATTCGTAATTTGGGTCATTGGAATATTTTATATTTCTTGTAATATTGTTGGATTTGAGTGATTAATATGGTATTTGTTGAATCGCTACTTGTAAAACTGTTTTATGTCTTTTGCTGAAAACGTAACTCATAAAATATTATTATGACATTTCAATGGATTTATTAACACACAAAGCTATTTTATCACCGGTCATATAAAAACAACTTTTTATTACCGCGAAAAATAAATAAAATGGTGAAACTGTTCAATCAACGCGAAAATTTAACCAACTTACACTTTGAACGTATAGTGTTCAAGCCAAAAATAACACAATAAAACTATCACTTTCATTGTTTACGAATAATAAACAAGAAAATGAATTAGGTGCGGTGCACGTATCGAAACGTGCGCGACATTTCAGTGACGGCACTCGACCGTTTTACGATTTGAATTTCCCGCCGGTCAACCAACTTTACTACCGCCCAGCTACATACTTCCAAATTAGCCTCTACTTCCAGCTTGCATGCTCTCTTGACATGGCGAGAGAATGTTTCTGTACGTTGTGGTAAATAAAAAATTGCTTTTTGCGTGTGAAACGAGAATAAATCGGTGAAATTGTTGCGAACTCACTTTGAGCTGGACTGAGATGGCGTGTCCAACACTTCAACGATGTCGCCTTTTTTGAGTGATACTTCATCGTCTCCAACGGCTGTATAATCACAATTTGCCACTACCACATCATCCACCTGAAACAAAGATTTATTTGTATAAAATAATTAAAAATATGATTTAGAAAATATGATGATAGAAACTTAACAAGTAAATTTGTAATCGAAATGTTTTAGCACTTCATTTGATACGATAAATCATATTTTGTATTAACAGTTAAATATTCGACAAAATAATGTATGATCCAAACGTTCGTAGTTTACCATCGCGAGTGACTGATTGTTTTGCGTTTGGCAATGTTAAAATACACAATCGTCCATATCGAAAATACTTCTCGAAGTATTTTAGAGTTATTTTTTTTTTTAGTATGAGCGACGAAAGTTTTGTTTATTTTACTCTATTATTAAAACACTACCGAAATTAAAAAGGTCGTTACACCGATATACAGTTACCTTTTCAGCGGTTTCGTCGCTTTCGTTTCGACACAAAGATCCTATCTTGATGAAACTAGGAGTGTGCTCGACTTCATTTTCGAAAATCTGGTCTGAATTTCTTCTGCTCGACAGTAATTCATTTTGGCTTTTTACCCATCCGCCCAAACGCGTCATTCTAATGTCTTCACTTAACGAGCTACAATCGGAGAACGAATGCGTCTCCACTTCGTCAGCCTTAGCGACTTGACAACAGTACATGGAAAATCTGTGGGCTGTAGGCTGGTTAAGACGGAGTGCTGAAAATACGTGCAACGGTTCAAAGTGCCTAATGCCGGTCTCATCTAATAAAGTATAAGCTACTTGACCGGTTAAAACGGCCCGACTTGACTCTCTCGGTATGACGGCCTGCAATCCTTTTTTCATAATCAAAAGAGTTCCGGGATGCTTCTTGCGTTGCAGCAAGAAATCTTCCATGGCTAAACTATTTTCGTTGTTAAATAGTTTTGTTGGTACGTCTGCTGATGTGAGTAAAGGTGGTTCTTCTGGTAATATCATCAATGCTGCACTTTCCCTGACCAATTCTCTTAATTTTGGATCGGTTCTTGCTAATTCAGGATCAGCTTCTAATTTACGAATTGCATTACTCAAATTAGGTGTACGTTCAGCCAATTCTTTCATAACCATTAATCTTCTTAATATATCCATTGTCGTTTGATCACCTGACATTTTACGCATGCTTTGTGGATCTGATACGAGATTGAGAAGGCTAGATGCGACATCGTGCATTCCTATTGTCTTTGCTAGCCCTGCGGATTGTATTAATAATTGTTTCAGTTCAGTATCACTTCCTGTTGATAGAAGAAGATCCAATTTCATATCGCTCGTTTGTCTAACAGCTGTAACAATAGCTTTTTGAAGAGTTTCAGTTGCCTGTTGTTCTGTGGCTAAAGAAGAAGCCCCTTCAGAAATGTTTTGTAAAACGTGCTTCAAAAGTTCCGAATTCGATTTCGATATATTTTTGAAAGCTGGACCCAAACAACTCTTTTCATCTCTCAAAACAGTACTCAATTTATCGACCACAATTTCTTCGTTTATTATTTCTCCAGAAGCAGTGTTATTTATAGCCAGTTTCAATATTTCCGCTTTGTTTTGAGATGAATGTTTGATTATTTGTTCGCATAGAAGTTCTTTTTCTTCTTCAGTTTGCAAAATATCATACATAGACGATACTAAACTTTCATTCAATGATTTTCCCAAGACAGAATTTATAGAATTAAGAACGCTTCTATATTTATCTTTTTTATTATTATTGTCATCTTGTTCAAATTGTTCAGCAATCACCATTGCAGCTAAAACAGCAGCTGCTATAGCATTTTTGACATTTTCATTGTTATTTTGGTGTTCCTGTCCACCTTCACAAATTGAATCCAACTTTTTCAAAGTTTTTTTATTTCTGTTATTTTTCTTCATTTCTATTGATGTCTTTCTTACTTTCGTCGTCGCAACGCTTTTAGCTTCTTCTTTTTTATTCATGCTTGTGCTCATTTCGACAATCGACGTTATAACAGTCATTAGCTGATTGGCTACCTCGTCTTTGAATCCGAAATCCGATATGAACGACTTCAATATCTTCGTGTTCGCAGTGTGTTCCAAAACTATGTCTACGGCTGGCACGTCTGCGGGAACTTGTCTGCCCACCGACATTCCTGCTTCAGATAATTGTCTTAGCATGTTCGAATCGATACTTAATTCTCCCTTCGTCGATGTGCTGTCACTTTGGACTTTGAGCAATTTTAATTCTTCAGGAGTCACTACGAAGCTTTGCACTGAAAACTCTAAACCTTCTTCTCCCTCAACTAAATCGGGTGCTACGAATTTGGGACCCTCAGCCGTTTGCACTATTTGTCCTGGAACAAATGTTATTCCACGATCGCTCGTTTCAATAACACGACCTGGAACGAATCTAGGACCTTCATCAGTATCCACGACTTGACCAGGTACGAATCGGGAACCTTCTTCAGCAGTTGATATTACTTGTCCTGGTATAAAAGTAGGTCCTGCTTTTGTTTCTACAATTTGTCCAGGGACAAATCTTGGACCTTCTTCAGTTTCAACAGTTTGACCCGGAACAAATTTCGGTCCCGTTTTAGTATCGACTACTTGTCCAGGTACAAATTTAGGCCCATCTAATGTTTCTACTACTTGACCAGGAACGAATTTTTCTCCATTTTCTGTGAATACAACTTGACCTGGTACAAATCCTCCATCGATCATCATTCCAGGAACGAATTTTGCACCATTCACGTCTCCTCTTATAAGTCTTCCAGAAACAGTTTTTCCATCAACTATGGGACACAAATTTCCAGGATAAAATTCAATTCCTTTTTCTGTTTGAACCATATGACCGAAAACGCAGAGTGAATCGTTTATGATTCCCATCGAAAAATTGTCAATCGCCAATCCAGTAGGTGTCGGTTCCATAAATGAAATATCTTTGACTGAACGGGCAATTGCAAATTGAATTTCTCCATTTGGTCCAATAACAGTATTACCAGGAATAAATTTCTCTCCCTCTGGAGTATTTACGATTTGCCCTTGTATGAACTTCGGTCCATCGACCGTTTCTACTGTGGTTCCTGGAATGAAACTGACATCGCCTTTGTTTTCCACCGATATTCCGGGAACGAAAATAGGATTTCCATCTTTAGATAAAATAGTTTGACCAGCTACGAACTTTGGTCCTTGGCTCGTATTCAGAGTTGTTCCTGGAACAAATTTCACACCGTCAAAACATACAATGGTTTGTCCAGGAACGAATTGCCATTCAGAATTCAAGCACACATTTTGTCCGGGTACAAACATTTCACCATTCTCGTGTTTTATTGTTTGTCCGGGAATAAACTTCGGACCTTCATTTGTAACTATCGTCTGTCCAGGTACGAATGTATTTTTCTTGTTTGTTTCATCACGGGAAACTTTTCCTGGCACAAATTTGGGTCCATCTGATGACTGAATAGTTTGACCCTCAACAAATTTCAGTGTACCATCTTCTAAACGTATAGTTTGACCGTGGACAAATTGTTCTCCTTCTGACGTTTCTGCCATTTGTCCAGCAACAAAAATCGGTTCATTAGTTTTCTTATCCATAAACGTATGTCCTGGAACCAATGCCGGGCCATCTGCAGTAAACACAGTAAATCCTGGTACAAATACTGGTCCTGCAGGTGTTGCTACGGTTTGTCCAGGAACGAACTTTTCACCGATTGGTGTTTGTATGACTTGACCTGGTATGAATTTTTGTGCAGCTTCAATATTTAAAGTCAAACCAGATACTTTATTAATAGTAGATCGTTTTCCTTTTCCAATTTCTTTGACAACTTTTGGAATTTCTTCTAAAAGTGGCAATTGACAATTAAATTCAGCTTCGATATTTGCTAATTTTTCCTTTATGTCAATAGTGCTCTCCAACTTTTCAACTGGAATATTTTTAATAAATGACAATAGTTCGCTATCAGGCGTTTCAGTAACCGGTGAAAATGGTTCAATGCTGGGAACATTTTCGAACCCAGTAGACAATTCCAATATTTCCGAAGAAACTTTTTGTATTTCTGCTGGTAATTGCACAGGTTCAGCTCTAATAGGCTGAGGCATGATAGTAATTCGAGGAATGCCCATAGCTGCGGCTGCTTCCCTTTCGAAAGTGTCCCAATCCCAAGATTCAATCAGCGGCTGCGTCAAATCTCTCCAGTCACCACTTGTATAAATAATACTTGACTTGGAACGAAAATGTTGAGTTTCTTCAACAACCACGTTATTATTGACTTCGATTTCCGGCTTTTTCGGCGAGATTTTTGTCTCCAATTTTAGTTTCTTCGCCAATCTTTCTTCTTTTAACTTTTCCTCTTTTTGCTCTTGAATTTCGGCCAATTTATCTCTTTCTTCGAACTTTTTCGTAAGACTCGCCTGTTTTCTTTTGCGCTTTTTCTTTTCGGTTTGCTCGATTTCAATCTCTCTCAACGCGTGTTCGTTCGGTCCTTCGCCATCGTACAATTCGCAATTCTCTTCAAACTCGATGAAATCCATCGAAACATTCTTCCCCTGTTTCATCTTGATCAATATCGTATCAGAATCTTTAGCCATCATAACATCGCGCACATCACCGTCACGAACAGCGGCCTCCAAACCCGCGGGAAAAACAAGATTGCACTTTTTCTCTTGAACCGTATACACAAACCTCCTTTCATCGGTAACATTTTTGGCATTGATGAGTGTAATGAGCGTGCGTTGAGCCTCAGTCGATCCGTCGAGCACTGGAAAAATATACCTATAATCCGGAATTATGACATGTTTCCGATTCCCATAATTGATCTCGGGGGCGAAATGGTGCGGCCCCAGTTCACCGGCCACATTGGTGATTTTGCACTTAGCCTTATGAGCAGAGCTGGCCGACAGCAGCACGGGGATGTAATGATGAGACGGAAGGCCGTACGACTTTCCAGTGATGCGACAGAACCTCCTCGCATCAGCAGGAGAAATCGGCGGCAAAAGCGGGAAATAGTTGGGTTTCGGCAACCCGCGGCTGCAGCCAGTGATCCGACAGAAGGACATGATGTAAGAATGTGATGATTATTAAAACGGTGTGGTAGAAAAGGTGTGTTCGCGCTCGCGCATTGTTGATCGTGTGGTGTTGGACGCGGCGTCGGCGTCGGTGTCCGACTGCACACTGTTGGTCTGGTAAGGGCGTCGCGACGCCAACACCTGCTCGACGCTCAGCTGACCATCCGCCAGGTTTCATTCACTTCGATACTGCGGCGTGGTCGACGTCATCATCAGTGACGATTATGTTCTGGTTTGAAAATTTGGTTAATGGTCGTTTTGGTCGATCACCGATGGTGGAAAAGTGTATTTTTGAATCGTTTTTTCATTGAAAAATTTATTTTTTTTATGAATGGTTTTTTGTATATTTTATATGAGACAAATATAATATTTTTGTATTTCATGCATGAATTATTTATTTTAATATCAATTTGGCAGTGTGATAAAATTATTTAACTTTCTAATCAGATTATTTCGCACATGATTTTGCTAAAAAAATTGTATCGCGGATCTCAATCTATGCAATAAATTATATAAATGTAAACGCGTAGAGAATCAAATAACTTTTTTATAAAATTATACTATCAACGATACGGAAGTATATAAAAAGAATGTGAAACAAAAAATTTGACTAGATCTGAAGAATTTTACACTACGCATACGTCCAATATACATAATTACGAAACTTTACGTTTTCAGTCAAAAATAAAATTTTATTCATATACTTGTTAATATAACTCGCACATTTTTAAATTTTAAAATAGATTATTGATCATATATTTCGAATATAAACAACAAACAGGTGCAAAATACACCAGGACTTTACTTTTCGACCTTCAACTATTCTTAATTTTCCATACAAAAATCCGTTTCAAATATAATAAAATGAGTACTATAACTTAAATTAAATCGCAACTTATATTTTTAGCAAACTATTCAAAACATCCAAAGCCGTACGAATCCAATAGAAACTTTTTTATAGTTTCACCTTCGATCGAAAAGTAAAAAACAGTATCAGCGTATAATCGGAAGATCGTTATTTTTCATCGGCGTGTTTGCCGATTCTATTTGTGTCGCTCGCGTTTTCGCGCGCTCGTACGACGAAAAGGTGATTTTTCAATTGTAAAAGTCGTATATTTCGTCGGATTGACGTTAATTTGTATGATGACGTTGCCCACAAGGTGAGAGTAACGGTCACCAGAAGCTCGGCTAAATTTAACGCTCGATATTTGTCAAAAAAGCGGCTGGTAAGCTTCGATCAAATATAGAATGAATTATCCAAGTTCAATAGTAAAACGGTTAAAAATATACTCGTTTTGGCGTTGAAAAGTGTCTACGCATTTCTAAATAAATACGAGTATATATATTTTTTAATATATGGATTATATAAATTTCAAAAGTCATCTTCTATATATGAATCAGCCACTTTTAAATAGACGAGTCGAAATAGTGATGGAGAAAAGAGTGCAATTATTCTGTTTTGAGTGGTGTGCTATTTTTAAATGAATTATGTAGCTTATATATAGACGTAATTTATTATGTTATTGCAATCATTTGTTAGAATAAATATAACGTGAAAACATTCGTAAAAAAATAAGATTTCGTTGTGAGATGTGCCGACTTATGAGTCTATAAATGGAGCTGAAAATTTGGATGAAATAAATAAGAATCCTTTGTGAAAATTTGGCAATAATTAGCACGTTTTATTTTTTTCATGTGTATTTTCTTTATAATATATCTGGCCAAATTTTTGTGAAAAAACCTTTGTGTTTATTTTTAAATAAATCTTTATATTATCCATACAAAATAAATCAAATAAACTTTGCTTCTGCAAGCGCAGCGCGGAAAACTCTACGTGATTCACAACGCCTACCTTAACAATGATTCATCGCGAATTTTAACGACGGAAAAAAATTCGAATGTCATTTTTATCGAGGTACAAATCACGACTATCGGTCGCGGTGGACAACAGCCAAACGATTTGAACGCCATTTAGTCCGACACTTAAACGAATCGAATTCGCCACCTCTACAACAGCAAAACACTTTCGTTCGAAAAGGTCAAGCGATCTAGAAAGCCATCAATCTATACTATACAATCTAATCTATAGATCAAAACCGATCCAAGCAATGCGAAAAATATTCAAAAATGCGAACGGACGTCGCTCAAAGTCTGCGTTTCGCGAAGGAAGTCTCCGCGAGCCAAATATTTTCATTTAATGATTCGAATTCGCACATGTGACAATATTTCACTATTCATTATAAGATTTATATTTAGATGATTAAAAAAAATGTAGACGTCGACGTTCGTATTTTTGAAGATATGAGTTACTGCAGAAAATCATGGTCCAGAGCGTTTATTGTCCATTGTATCATATCATAGGACGCTATGCAGTAAAAATAAGCTAGAAATATATTTAGAAGTGTTGTCTGCCCACGTGGTTATAATTCTGAGGCGCTGTGTAGAATTGCGTAGTGTCGCTGACAACACCACTATTGTAATCGTGGAAAGCTCTCCGATTCGAAAAAAAACTCTCGCCCACGCGATGAGGTCCAGCAAATGAATGCCAATGTCTCCTGTATATATTCATAATATTGTATCTAAACTCATATTGTCACACTTCAGTATGTGAAGCTTCGAAAAAAGTACACGAAAAGTGCAGTTATTTATGCGATTTTCGAACGCTAACTTGTTTCGCTAATGATATTTTCGAATGGGGACGAGCGCTCGGGAATTTTCCAATACGGATTTCACCGACGGATGTGCATGGTCTTAAATATTTTCGCACATTTGTCAAAATAAGATTGCAGTGTTGTGACAGGTTCAGTTGAATCCGCGGAAAAATGTATACATGTTGCGCGTTTGAGACAACAAATAAAACGTGCCGGTTTAATGTTCTTTTGTGAGCTTTTCATTTGAAGTTGAAATACCGATAAATTTATTTTTTGTCAAGCATGAATTTCGAATAATAATGTGGAATTTTAAGAATTTATTCGTAAACATTATTTGTTTATAAAATCGAATGTAATAATACAAAATATAGTTTAGTAAAGAGAAAAACTAAAGCTTTGATATTAGTTCGGAAAATCGTCGAACGATGTCTCTCATTTAATGAATTAAATAATTTATAAATTTTAATATACATACATTACTTTAAATTTCAATTTAACGTGTTGTAATTTTAAGTTGTGGTTTTTTAATCAAAAATTAATAGTTTTTGAATTATCATCTCGAAACAATTTTTCAAATGAAAGGGCACACGGAACATTAAACAATGTCGTTTTGAATCAAACAATGTGTTAAAGATATGTTCAGGAGCCAAATGTTTCAGACTAAATGCGTTCCGCATAGTGCAATTGGTTTGGTGAGTGGCCCAACTCATTTTAACTGTTCCGCTCCATTGACACACATATCATCACTATGAATAATTTGATTAATCACTATCATTTCATATATCATCAATAAAAAATTTAAAAATTTTCCAAATTTTCAAAACAAATATATAAATCAATATACTTGATTTTTTTTAATAATTTCATTATTTTCAATTAATATTTAAGGCTATAAAATGAACTTAAAAAAAGAAAATATTTAAATATTTTTTTCAGTGCTGAAAATCACAAAAAAAATAATGCCACCTATTGCCGAGTAAACAAACTATTATCGTGAAAAACTCACTGAAATTTTCTTTCCGAGCTTTCGAAAATTAGATCATAGATGATATTATACGATTTTAATCTGATATTTAATTCAAAAATAATTATTATTTCGATTCAAATATTCGTTTAGTCATAATATGAAAGAAAATCATCCAAAATCATCGCACGAAACACGCCCATGAAATAAAACAATTTTCCGTCAAAATCCGCAATTCTAATAAAAGTTTCAAATCAAATATACATACTGCATATAATAATTTTCCACATAACGCACAATTTCAATGACACGCCACACCAAATCGTTCTTTAATAATTTCTCGTAAAACTTTCCCCGAACGCGTCCAGCCGCGCACCTTGATCCACTTTCGAAGAACTTGACATTTATTTTATTATCGGCCGCTTTTTCATCGTTAAATATTTCAGCGCGTTACATCTCGGAACGGATGTCAAATCGTTTCTTTTTTTCGTTTCAGTCATTCCATCGGTGGCGCGTAATATTTTTAGTTTCAAATCCGACCTAATTCTACATACTAAACTCAGAGCGATTTTTTCACAACACTCTATGTGATTTATAGCACCAGCGTCCCAATATAAATAAAAGTTAATGGCCACGTATTAATGTTAAATCAAGAATGGTCTATTTTCGATCAACCATCGAACGTACCTCCATCTTCTTCGGCAAAGCCCAAGGAGCGAGGTCCTCTCCTCGATCCTGCAGAAGTTTTGACACCACTACACGACTCAGATACTCTCCAAAAGCTGCAAAATCATCGAAAAAGTTATTAAAATCATATATTTTTATTGTATATTGTGAAACATCGAAAGCGTATAAAAAGCGATTTGTAAATTGATTTGAATGAAATATGCATTTTTTTCGGAATATTTTTCATTTGATTTGAGAATGTATAAAAATAATATAGGACAGTGACTTCGGTTTATTTCGACAATGATGTATTGGCCACTATCCAATATTATCACATTGTCATTTTTATATTATTAACATTATGCAAATATTACATCGCCGCAATAGACTTAATGCATATTCGAATAAATATTTTATGCATTGTAAAAATGTTAAAAGCGTTTCGTCTATAAATCAAATAAAGCGTTTGTGTTATGGATTTGTTATTGTATAAATAATTTTCGTCGGGATTTACGACATATAAAAATTTGATGCAATTGAACTTTCAACCAACCTGTCTCGAGGCATGTTTGCTCGTAACAACTGTACAACGACATTGTGTCAATTATCAATTACTCGTGTTTTTCCAGATTTCGATATGTGGCTGTGATCGTGTGTGCCAATCAAGACATCTTCTGTAAAAGTGTTTCAAAATTTATTTTGTGAACCTCGCCAATCTTTGTTGTGACGAAATTTTTTTCACGCACAATTAAAAAAATACGATAACAAGGCATTCATTCTACGTAACTAGAAAGTTTTAGCGACAAATTGAAAAATGCGAATAGCGAATTTGCCAGCTAGAAATGAATTTTTCTCAATGTTACGCATCCTCTATTCGTGTACTTTAATTATTTTAAGATTCTTTATATAACTTTGAAATGCGTGGAATTTTAACACACGCATTCATTAAAAATTTAATACCAGATCATATTCATTACATTATATGAAAATTTTTTACAATTAATTTAAAAAAATCATATTTTTTAAAAATTCAATCTATTAACAAGGATAATTATTTTGATTTAAAAAAAATTAATAAATACATTTTATTATAATCTAAAAATGATGATTTATCTCAAAAAAAAATCTCATATAATCCAAACAAATAAATTCAACCATAAAAACCCTTCAATCCATCGAAGACCATCCCGATCGACAAAAAATAAATCCATCACGCCCATCGTTCAAGACCCCGGCGTCCATTAAGCGCGCACAAAACGACGACATGGCACCGGTTCAAATCTGTGATATTTAAATTCGCTAATAGTGTCGATAGTGACCCACTCGTCCGCCGATGACTTGCATCGAAGCCCGACCACCATCGAACGGCAACCATTTCGAAATGTCCATCGGCGGCGAGCTTTCGTGGAAAATTAGACCGGGCGCCGGCCGGGAAGCGCGCCAAAGCTCGCCGATTCAAATTTAGACATTATTTCCGTTTTAACGGTTTCCGGTTTAGGCCAGAATCCGCGCTTTTTCGGCCGTTTGTCGGTGTGTGCGTCGGGGTCTGGTGGTGTTGTCCGCGCGCGTCAATGTCGGCCCACATTCATTCAGCTGTCGTTTTTCGCGTGTCGTAAATGCGATTAATTTTGTGTTGGATGGATATGGTTGTTTATCGTTATGTAAATTTTGGTGGTTTTTTTTTTCGTTTTTATTTTTTGGCTGGGTGGTTATTCGCGGATGCGTAGTTGATGCAATAGATGCGCGTTTCGGGTGACGGTTGATGCTGTAATGAGTCTTGGCTTTAATTGTTTGTATGTACAATGTAAATTTAAATGATGTTCTTAAAATTGATAATATTTATTTGCTTCGTAATTTATTATATGAATTATGATTTTTAATTTATTTTTTTATATCAGAGTATGTTTAAAAAACTGAACCGTTATTTATCTTATGAGTAACGCAATTATAAAATGTGCATATTATATTATAAAAATTTATAAGTATAATAATTGTAACATAAACTGAAAACGTTATCATAATGAAGAAAAAAAATAATATTAAATTATATACAGTTAACTCACACAATAAAATTAAGGTAAATAAAATCTCTTTAAAAGCATCAAATTATTATTCCAACATCAAAAATAATTTTATATAAATAAAATATGGATAAAAAATAAAAATAAAAATTAATTTCGTTATGTACTAATATTTCAATAACGAACATCAAAAGTCAAACATAAATCTTCTGAAACTATAAAACCAGTCAAGCATATTCGATACGCACATAATCAAATCAACGCACCATCCATTCTTATAACATAATAAAACACTATATAATTTCCAATACAAATTAATATAAATAAAAAAACAAAACAAATCAAACCCTTACATATTTATCAATCTAACTCCACAAACCGTAACATCGAACACATCTCCGCCCGAACTGACAAACAAAAACACCCCGAAACCACACAAAGGCCGATCAAACTCGTCGACCAAACTCAATATTTACACTTCTCCAATGTCGAAAAAGCTCGAACTTCGCAATAATGAGATCGAACACGAAAAAAGTGGCGTCCGTCGCGAAAAACGCACCGCGCGGGAAACTCGCGCCAGTACTGACCGCGGCCGAGCTTTTAATAAAGCTCCCCCGCAAGGCCGGCCACACCACTACGATGATGATGATGATGATGATGGTGATCTAGATCCTGGGTGACTGCAGCATCTGAGTGTAGGTCTGCTTGTTGGCGGTGTTGTGTGGTGTCTGTGCGTGATGTCAGTGTTGGGGTTTTCCGGAAAATCGGTTGTTTAATTTGTGGTTATGTTGATTTTTTTAGAGAATGTGCCGTAGTACAAAAAAGAATGTTTCGGTAATATAAATATTGAAATGGAATGTATGAGTTTATGTAATTTCAATTTGTCAGTGTTTGGTTTTCAGGAAGATTATTTGTATAATATGTTTAAGAAAATTTAAAGAATGTGCCATAATGAAGGAAGGAATGTTTTGATGATTTATAATATAATAAATATTATATTACAATGGAATGTATGTATTTCAATGGAATTCAATTGTATTTAATACATATTATATTATTCAATATTCGTCAAATCTCATACATATAAATTGAATCAATCACGTTTGATTCATTGAAAAAATCATATGCATATAATATACATATATAGCTTTATTGAACATATGTAATTTTTTAATAAATAACCCTTAAGTGAATGACGAATAAATATAACAAAAAAATCACTAACAACTAGTTAAATTCCATTGAAATTACTCAATATATCGATATTACCTTTTTAATCATCAAAACATTTTTTTTATAAAAAAATCAATTTAAAATTTTCCAAAACCCCCAATCAACCATACATCCCTACTATCTGATAACATTCCTATCAAAAATCAACCACTCACATTAAAACACATCCGAAACGAATCCAATTCGCGAGACACAAACCACACCTCGTACACCCCCATCCGAAGAACTCGTGAAAACCCAAAATAGCACATGAGAGCATACAATAAAAACCTGCATCGAAGCCATAATAAACTAATGAACCGATAAACCGTTTCTGCGGAGCGGATACGAATATGCAATAATTTCCCGGCGTTGTTAGCACGCGTGCCGGCTCCACAAATAAACACATATTCTTGATAGATGACGCGTGGATGCGTTTATTTCTGACGTCCATTGAAAAGGCGATTTGTCCCGCTGATTGAGGCGGTTTTATTAATTGGTATTGTGGAGTTTTCGGTGGTAAGTGAGACGGGTTCGGTTGGAATGGGTAGCCGGAAGTGAGCTTTGGAAGAAGTGTTGGATTTGTTGGGATTTTTATGGTTATGGATGAATGCGTTGGTGGGTTTAAGGAATTCATTATACATAGTATAAGTGTGTGCTGGAGAGTTTTTGACTATAGTTATATATAGGTATAATTAGAAGAAATTTTGTATGAAAATGTCATTGATTTGAGTTTTCAATTATTTTATTTTAAAATCGCGTAATAGTTTTCAGATTCCAAATAACATGACCTATCACCTCTTTAAGGCTTTAAAAAGACCCTTGAACCACTCTGTATAATAGCAAATAAAATTACGAGTACATATTTCCGAACCTAAAAATTCAAATAGGTACAATTTTTGATACCCAATTAACCGACGTAATAATTAACTAATTTTTATTTGAAAATAAATAATAATAATAATAATAATAATAGCAAAAATAATATATTTCATGGCGCATTTTAAGCTCAATTACATTTCGAAATTTAAAGATACATATTTAAAATAGATATTCAAAAAAAAAATTTTTTTTTGATGATATAAATAGTTTTATGAAAATACGGTTACCCTACTATATAATTATATCATTAATCTCATTCAAGATAAATCATTCCAATAAAACCATTATGCAATCGAAATATACTCGCTATTAATAAAATGAGTTCATTGCGATTTAATCACTTGTTGATTTCAACGAGCAAACTTCCATCACATCCATACATTCAAACACAAAATTATAACAAAATTTCCATATTAGAAAAAAATCAAATACGACCGCGATGATTCAAACATTAAATATTCACCCAGAATCCACCGCGTGATATTAATCGACGTGTTTACAAACGAACGAGCGAACCGTAAACAAAATCCTCCGAATTGTTTCCTTTCTTTTTAACATATGACCGATGCATCCCCTCGGGGGCGACCTTCGCATATTTGAGATTTCGATAAATAAATAGATGCACTTTTATGCGTCTTCGGTGCTTTGGCAGTGAATCGAATTTTAGGAATCGCAAGAACGACCGTGATGCCAGCTGGCAGTGAGGAAACTTTGATCGCGATAAGTCTTAATTTTACTTAATATATTGACCCACCTCTGCTTCCCGCTGTGTAAAAAAAAAATACTGTTATTATGTTGACATTAACTATTTTATATTGGCTGCGGTTTTGGTGGGCGGAAAAGTTTCTTTTCCATTTTCATAAATAATCTAAAATTGAAATGTTTTGATCGAAAATGGTTTCAATTTTATTATTTCTAATCGTTAGTAAAAATAAATAATATATTATATGAAGATTATAAACTTTTTAATGATATATACTTATTCGCATATAATAAATTTATCGTCATCTTTATTTCAAAATATTTATAGTACCAAAATTAATCAAACAATTATTATTTCCGAAATACACATATTACTGTGATATACTCGTATAATTCGTCGGATTCAAAGTTTTCAGTCGATTCATTTTGACATTAGACAGTTTAAAACTGAAATAGACGTGCGACACAACACGTGTTTTGTGGACAACGACGATGCGAGTAAACATGCTCAATCTCGTTTCTGATCTTGCTACAAATTGCATTTGCTCTGAAGAAATGTGCATTTTGTCTGAGTTTTCAAAGAAATGTGTTTGGAAACGAGCTCGTTTGTTTGTTGATTCGTCGTGCGAGCCTGTTGCGTAAGTTGAGTAAGTAAACGATAAAAATATTCGTTGTTCAAAAGTACAAATGTATAAAAAATCATTATATATTCGCAATGATTCATTGAAAGTGAAAAAATAAAATGATTTTGAAAATGAAAACGAAATTTGACGTTTTGGTAAATATCCCTTGATTGAAAACGACAGTTAAATCGCGAGCCAAAATCACACATCTATAATATATCGACGTCGATTGGTATGCTATTTTCAGACGTCGTATTTTTACAGAATGCACAAAATAAATTCAGTAAATCGTCTTCGACAAAAAAATGCCGAGCGACGTCGAAATCGATGCGTGTAAAATAAAACAAATATTTTGTCGTCGTCGCTGCATCGTATTAATAATCATTAGATTGCGCTATTTTCGAATATATTTGTACGGCAAAATGGTTTTTACAAAAACATCAAACGATTGAAATATCAAAGCAGCTGACTCGAAATTGATTACGAAAACAACTAAGAATATTTTCATTTAACAATTATAATAATTTATGAAATTTCAATTGTATTCTATAGAATTTTTCAAAACAAAAACATAGAAACGACTTCGAAAAAAACATCAAACAACCGAAATATCAAAGCAGCTGACTCGAAGATGCGGAGGGGGGACGCCTATGAAAATTTTTACCTCACCATCATCAATATTATCACCAACTGATAATTATTACACTATAATAACGAAATACTTATATTTTCCATAAACACATGAGACACTAAAATAAACCCTCAAACATCCTCAATATCAAATCAGCTGACTTGAACAGGAGGAACATGTATGAAAATCATCACTATCAAATTCACCTGATAATCTCTTCACCACTCATATTCCATATTTAAAAAAAAAACGATTTCAGCAATAAAACGACTGACGAAAAAAATACCAAACGGACAGTTTTCCACCAAACACCATTACCACCACCCCAAACATCCAAATATCAAATCAACTGACTTGAACAGGAGGAACATGTATGAAAATCATCACTATCAAATTCACCTGATAATCACTTCACCACTCATATTCCATATTTAAAAAAAAAAACGATTTCAGCAATAAAACAACTGACGAAAAAAATACCAAACGGACAGTTTTCCACCAAACACCATTACCACCACCCTCAAACATCCAAATATCAAATCAACTGACTCGAACAGGAGGAACACACATAAAAATAATCAGTATCAAATTCAACTAACAATTATTTCACCACTCATATTCCATGTTTAAAAAAAAAACGATTTCAGCAATAAAACAGCTAACGAAAAAAGACCAAACGGTCAGTTTTCCACCAAACACCATCACCACCACCCTCAGACTTCCCTCAACATCATCAGACCACGGCACCGAATACTCACGCTATCCTCGTCTACGCAGATGCGAATCGACCAGATGCGGAGGTTGTCTTGATGGTCCGCCGTCCGTCATTGGCACACAACAGCCGCTCGCCGACTGATGATTATACGTAGACTAATAATGGTTGCCTTGGCTTGCAATCGGCGGAGCGGTCGTTTTCAAAACGCTCTCGGAAAATGGGTGCGGTGAATTGATAGGTGGTGTTTTGTGGGTCTGAAATTTGGATGAGGTTCCGGGAAAATTGTGCGATTTTCGAATGGTGCATAAATTTCGTGTTGAGGGCTCGTGCATCGGTGGGCAGTGTTGCCAACTGGTGGGTGTGCGTATTTGGATTTCGATTTAGATTTTTCGTGAAAATTTGTGGTGTTATTTTTATAATATGCGTTATGTTTAGATTTTAATCATAGTGATAAAAAATAGACACATTAATTTTATTTTCTATTTTATTTATTTTTTAATATATTAATTTACTAAGTACATAATAAGATTTCTATTGTCTAAGTATTTTGTTATAGTTTTTTTAATTATACAAGCGATTATGATTATTTTTTTACGAATTACTATATTACATTGTTAATTTACACCAGCAGTTGACTGTTCCATAACTTGAATCTTCTACAGCTTTTTCATGACTGCCTTTTAAAATAAGTTTGAACTCTACTTTTTTATTAACATTGTTCAAAATTTCGCATAAGTTTATGTTGGATGAAGCAAAAAATTTAGATGAATCACCTATCGTTTTATGAATGTCTATATGAATATTATTACTTGATAAATACGTCAAAAATTCATCATTCATGTTGATATTATATGTTGAGCAAAAATTTATTGTAGATATTTGATTCTGACATAAAGGAGTGTATGCTACCATTTCATTATAAAATTTCCATGTTAAAAAATATAAATGACCTTCCAAAAAATTCATAGCCTGAAATTTCAAATAACATAGTTTCTTACAAACAGAAAATAAGTTGATTATAATATTAACAATATGAAATTAAGAATTTCTTACATTATCAGAGAGTTCAATTGATATAATATGAAGTGTGAACAAAGCAATTAATTCGTTTATCTCAATATTATGCTTAGACTTAAAATTTTCAATAGATTGAAGATCCTGAGAAAGAAGTTGCCATTATAGAATGAATTAGAAATATAATTAAATCATATAAGTCAGCAATCAGATAAAAGTGATCATCTAAATCTTTGTATTTTTTTGAAATTTCTATATCAAATTAAAATATGTGTTAGATGAAAAATTTAAATGACCTTACGATATCTTGGATTTAAAAGTTGTTCACATTTTTCCATTTCTTTTGATATGTCATCTATTGTTTGCATTAAAGATGTCCTATAAAATAATAATTAGATTAGCTTAATATTTCTATATGAAATTCTCATGATAAGAACATACTCTTTTGATTTTATATGACTGTTTTCATTTTTCACACTGGATAATGACAATAATTCAGAATTTTTTCTTTTATTTTGTGGTAATTTGATTATTGTATCTGCAAAAAATATTAGATAACAATCTTTTCCAAGCAACATAGAATGAGTCTTTAAAGTAATAGCAAATCATATATTTCTAAAATCGAATTAATCATATATGATTAATTCGATTTTAGAAAATGCTAGTTCATCAATGTCAATTGTCAATCAATTATCAATATAACCTTTTCGTACTTCTCCGTCACTTAAATATCCTTCACTCAATGACTCTATGGGTGTATGGCTACAACTTGAACTATTGGATGATATATCATAAGTAGCATCGTTCAATGGAATATGAGATGATTTGGATTCATCTTCTGCATCACTGTTTTCTGAAATTAATACAAATGCAGTTATAAAATATCAATAAATTTTACGAAATCTTAAACAATAAGAAAAAAAACCTGCTATTTCATTATTTTTGCTACTTTTTGGCTTAGTATTTTCAAAGAATTCCATTTTATTTTTATCATTGGTTTTATTCATATTGACCGCACTTGTTTTTTCTTTTTTATTATCCATATTATTGGGAAACGATTCAAGTGATTGAATTCTATCATTACTAATTGTTTTAGAATTCGGTTTGATTTTATTTATATCATATTTTTCATCTGAGTTATTATTTTTTGTAATAATACTAGTTTCCATTATATTTCTATAAAATTAATACGAAAAAAACAATAAAAGAAACCTGTCATTAAAAATATATTCCAAGCATATTATTAATACAAAAAATTAGTAATTCGACTATTGTGGAATACAAATAACATCAATTTATATTTACAAAGTATTATCACTAGTAGGAACTGGAACTTCTTCAGGAACTGTAAAATTATCATTTGGTGTAGCTTGATTTTTGTCTATTATAAGCTAAAAATGAAAAATTGAAAAAAAAATCAATCAAAAATAAAATACATATATACGAAATGCTATTTATCATACCTCATCTCTCACTTCATTGTTATTTACACGGTTACTATTTTCATATTTGTTCATGGGGAAACTGATTTCATTCATCACTTGATTCTTCTCCTAGAATTTTTTTTGAAATATTTAATCTCAATTGAAATTCTTCACATATATTTATAGATCTCAATAATACAGAAAAAAATTATATTAATACCTCTTTTTGAGATGGTTTATTTTCCAAAACAAGTGTATCAATTTTAGATTGCATATCTATAATTTGAGTGCTTAATTGCTTATTAACCACTTCTAGGGACTAAAATCCAAATAATACAATTTAGGGGATGCATGTAAAATTTCATACACATATTATATTATTGAGCGACTAACCTCTTTTGATAATTTTGTTTCAAATAATTCTTTTTCTAACATTTTTTGCTGATCTTTATATGTTTCAATTTTCTTCAAGTTTTCTGTACTATCTTTTTTCTGAAATCAATATTTTAACATTAACAATTGTGTTCAATATAAAATAGTATTATATGTTTTTATATTCATATATTTTTTTCATACATTAAGATTACTTATATTTTTTTGAACAATATCGAATATACTGTTTTTAAGTTTATTACTTTCTAATTGTCTTTGAAGTTCTTCTACTTTCAAACACTCTTCTTCTAGTTTATTTTTCAAGTATTCTGAAAATGATTTTTTTGTAAAATACTAATATTAAAATGCTCAAAAAATTATTATTTTTCTAACCATTTTCATTTGAATCTTCCATTTTTAAGAACAAATTCAAATCATCTGTTTGAGCACTGGTATTATGAAACCTTTCTTTAAATTCTTTTTCTTTCAAAATTACATCTTTTGAATATTGCTTATTATTATCTGTTTTCAACTTTTCTATTTCCTATATAAAAAATTTAAATAATTATAAATTCATCAAATTTTATTGTAAGATATCTTTGAGAAATTACTTTTTCTAAAATTAAAAGTTTTTCCTCCATGTGTTCTACATGATTTTCCTTTATAGGTTCCAATCTGAAATTTTTTTGATTAAATTATAAATGAAAACATTTAATCAAAACATTTCATAGGAAAATGTTATAGCTTTTATAAATATGTACCTATTAGAATCAACCATGATATTCTGTTGACTTTCGAAATCTTGCATTATTTCATAGTCAGACAAATCAATATTTTCATTATCCCAATTTTTACGTTCCATATCAATCAAATCTTCAATATCTCTATTTTTTTCTTCAAATAAATTAATTCCATGCCTTTCTTGAACTTCTAACATTTCCATTTTTTCCAATAAATCATAATTTAATTTTTGTAATTGATGAATTCTATAATAATTAAATGATATTAATGAAAATATAGTAAAAAGAAAATACATAAAAAACTATGGTATAATAGTTTACCTGTGATTTTTTTCTTTCAATGCGACTTCAAAATTAGTACAGCATTTATTGGAAATAATAGAATTTTTCTTTTGCTGATTAGTTAACCTTGCAAGTTTAGTGTTTAAAAATTTAACTTTTTCATTCAAAGCATTTATACGCTTTTTCAGACTAATATTATTATTCCATATCAAATAATATCGATCTTCTAAATCTCGCCTATTCAATTTAGCTATCACATAATTCTGAAGAAGAACTGCAATAAAAATTAAGACATTCATAAAAATAAAAACCATCAGTAATTACAAAAATTGAATAAATCAGTACTTCTTTCATTTGCTGCTCCACCATGCGATTTGCACAAACTATTTGTTTTCATTGACTTCATTTTGTCAATTTTCATCGAAAACATGTATACTTATTTTATGAGACATCCTACTCAATCAACATTTCACAACGTTTGATATTGTGTAGCTTAGCAACGAGATCAAGATCCCTTGATTATTCATTCAACTACAATTTTTTTTGATTAGATAATATACATATACCATTATACTATTATTGTTGTTATGAAAATTCAAATTTTTATAACAATAATACTGTAAAGAAATGGCCAAAAAATCATATTTTAAAAGTGACGTCAATTTTGACAGCTGGCATTTGACAGTTGAATACGTGGTTATGACCAAAACATAAACCACTCATTCGAGTTCGTACAAGTTTTTGTGCAAATTTGAATGCTTATCAATTTTTAGAGAATAGATTATGATTTATAGTACTTGCAAGTTGTATCTTGTGAAGCTCTGATCTAAAATGTTGTTTCCAGCCGAGTCTGCTAAATTTATTGCTGAAAATTCTAAATTAGTTACCATTAAAAGTGATGGAATTGTTTCATTAGCAAAAGAGGTAAGTTGCTTTGTAAAATTAGATTTTCATGAGAATATAAAATTAAACTCAGTAAGTTTTAATAAGCCTCGTTATGTTCATAAACCATGATTTCTGTTATGTGCAGGTTCTTCAACATTTGAAGACTTCTAATACTAAAGATTTTATGTATGGTGATGATGGACTTCATCCAAATCCTGATGACAAATCTGTGGTTGATTGGATATTTGTGATAGATACATTAAATTTTTGTTTTTGGAGCAAAGACAATTCAAAGAAATGGAATGTTGACGGACAAACTGGTTACTATGCACTTGTCGCTGCAATCCGGAGAGCTATAAAAGTTAGATTTATACTTTTGACTATTGAATTCCTGAAAATTATTATTAAATATTATTTTTAATTTTCTTCAGGATGGATATGATATAACTAATCCAGAATATTACAATACAATAAGTGAAAATGATTTGAAACATATACTTCGGGGTGATGATAATGAAATAGAAGTTCCGTTACTATCAACAAGAGTGAAATGCTTGCATGAAGTAGGAAATGTACTTCTTAAAAAATATAATGGAACTTTTCAAACATGTGTTACAGCAGCAAATAAGTCTGCTTTATCCCTTATAAAAATAATTGTAGAAGATTTTCCTTGTTTTCAAGATGATTCTATGTTTAAAAATAAGAAAGTTACTTTTTATAAGCGGGCACAAATTTTAGTATCAGATTTATGGTCTTGTTTTCAAGGCAAAAGCTGGGGAGAGTTTCATGATATTGATAAGTTGACTATGTTCGCTGATTATCGTGTCCCACAAGCTCTTGTGCATTTTGGTGTCTTACAATATGACCAAAAATTGTTTGACAAATTAAAAACAGGTGAACTGAAATTGAAAACTCAACTTTTTTTATAATATATTAAAATTCTCAACGAAGCTTTATTTATTACAGGTGAAATCATGGAAAATGGTTGCGATGAAGAAATTGAAATAAGAGGTTGTTCAATCCATGCAGTAGAACTTATAAATGAAGAAATCAAAAAATTGATTGTCAGTGAAAATATTGATTCTAATAATTTTGTGATGAATTCGGTATTAATTGATTACTATCTCTGGTTATATCGTAGAAAATATGCCGAAGAATTAGAACATATTCCTTTCCATAAAGTATACTGTTGTTACTATTGACATTGTTAACTCTTCAATTTATTATTTTTATACAATTTCAAATATGGTGTTAGATGTTTTTAGAAATAAATAAAAAAAATTAAAATAAGACAAGTTTATTTTTATATCATACTTCCTTCAGATTATTTTATTCAAATTAACTGTAATACCTAAATTAACAAAAAAACATATCAAGAAATCAAATTAGTTATTAAAAAAAAATTCACTGATCGGGTTAAAACATAATCCCCATATTGGAAAATAATTTTGTGACATAAAAATATGATTACAAGATAACATCAAGATAAAATTGATTGCCCATTACCGCTAAAATATATAACGATCGATTACGCGGGAAAATTTTACTCACACTAAAACGTTAAAATCAAAATATATTTTTAAAAAAATCCATTTTAACAATTAATTCACACATAAAAATAAACATTTGCACAACTTTCCAACAAGTGCAAAACGATGCAAAAAAGCTACGCACGTACCACACCGACGCTCACAACGCCAGTTGCGAACAGACGCTGAAAGAGAGCAGTCGTCCATTGTGTTCAGTCCCTTTCGGGCGTCGATAATCGGGCGTCGGACATCGAGCGACAAGACGGGCGTCGGGCATGTTATCATGTCGCTCGGTGGCGCCGTCCGACTCTCGGCCATCGCCATTTTACTCAGAGGTACCCGGAAGAGAACACCATAAAAAAAATCAATCGACTCCCCAAAACGCCTTCCCCCAAGAAGCCCCAGCGCCAAATCCGGCCCTACTTTCCCTAGTTTATATCCCTAGTTTGTATCGATTCGTTTTCAGTATTATATCTCACGGCCCTTTGCGTGGAGAGCTGAAATCGCGGCGTCGATCGATCGGATCTCTCCCACCCGGACGGAGTTATGGATTGGGTTTTCTCGGCTGAAAATGGGTTAACCTGGGTCGTAATTCTGGTTCACTTTGGCGGTAGGAGGTGCGTGTATTGTGAGCACGCCTACGCGCCCGGCTTTATGGAGCGCCGGCCTTTCAGGAAACGGTCGGGTTATTTGTTTTGTGAAAATCCATTCTTGAAATGTTTCAGAGGTTTCGGCCCGATTCGCCCGTGCTAAATGTGTGGGGAAATATCGATTCGATCCGAGTATGTAAACAATGGTTGAAATTTGGTGATTTGTGTATGTTTGTAATTGAGGTTTGGTTGTTGGGGAATTGGGGTTTTTTAGATGTAGAAATGAATTGCATGGTTAAAATAAAAACAATTGGATTCAATTGATACAAAATGAAAGTTTCAATTATTTTCATGGATTTATTATTGCATTACAAATTGATCGAAATACGATATTTATAATACAAATATTCTACATTCGAAGAACAAATTTTTTATCCAATAAAAAAATCATTCGGAAAAACCGTCTATCCCATTTCAAGTCAATTTCCATTTCCCATCCCGCAACGTATAGTCAAATGATACCAATCCATCAATTTTCCATACAAGCATATCATTTTATAGGGCACACACACCGTATTTCAATCAGCAAAGAATCGATCAACGCTTTATTTATACACACGAGTTATATACGTAAATCACGAACAGAGCACATCACGTCCACCATAAAACCCTCACCGATTAAAAACCAAACACGGTCATGACCATTATCATTAAATTTAGGCTATATAGTCTAATCCATTGCAAAACAAGGCTTTTCTGGTGTATTATTAGAAATTCAGACAGTTTTTCTTATAAAGAAGAGAGTTTCAATATTCAAAACCATATCTTGCCAAATGGTCTCATTGATAGTTGACCTTACGACTTATCGTTTAGCTTCGGTAATTTGAAGGAATTAATCCATTCAACAAGACTAAATTATCAAAAATTCATCTTCTTCAGTGCAATATTTTTAGATATGATCTTTCCGAAATACCACTGAAAGTTCAGATATTTTTTAATGAAAATTTACTTTCGATGAGTTCCAATACCAGATGATCTCGGGTCAAATACACGTAATTATAATTATATCCATCATCAGTGATCAATCCGTCCGACAAGACTAAACCGTGGTCTCCGATGTCAATGAAATAATTGAGCAAATTCCAAACAAATTGCACGTTTAAATTGCAGTTGCACGCGAAGCATCCTGCACCATGGCGGCGACGAAGAATTACTCGGCAGACCTCGGCTCCAACATCACCATTCCTTGCGATTTATCACAGCTGACGAACGTCGAAAGTGTGATGTGGGTCTTCCATAAGAAAGGGGACAAGGAAGTCCCGAGGCACGCCATGAAGGTGAGATTTGGTCGAGATTTTGGGCTCCGGTAAATTAATCATTTGATGGTCGTTCATATAAAGTGGACTGGCTGAACATGAAGGTTATTAGTTTTGACGGTCCCTTTGGATATTACGATCGTATCATGTCATGTAATCATGGCTGAATGGCTTATTTGCAATTCGAGTTGATTATTTTTAATGACCTGAAATTAAAAAGATTGTATAGTTGCAATTGTAGTTGATTCTCTTATTAAATCAATTTTCTGAAATAAATTCGATTCATACCATTCAACAAGAAAAATCTGTACATTTGATTAAAAACCAACTCAACAATTGACCTGTTGGTCATTCTTGGCATAGACCATGCAATTTTATATACTCGCCAAACAAATATTCTTATCACTGAAGAATAATACGCAAATCGACCGAACGAGACTTCACGAAAACAAACCAGCAAATTAGAACAGATCCGTTGATGACATACCAATTTATTTCAATTGCGATCTCGTCGGACCATCCCAAATTCGATCAATCCCAACATTTTCGCATATTCCCGATTTTCGTTACGTACAACACTCAAATAGACCGCAAAACAGATAACAAACATAGCATCGGCGCAATTGAGTAATTGCATAACATCGATTCGCCGAGTCAACCAGGTCAAACGCGAACCAGTAATCGTGTATTATCTAACTCGCAAATTAACTTTTCAACAGGACGATGGCAGCCTGTCGTTGAGTTTTGTCAACACTAATGACACGGGAACATATTCGTGCACCGCCGATTTGGAAAATGGCAACAACAGCATCATCGTTGAAAACGTTCATATATTAATCAAAGGTAGGTCCGCGTTGGGTGTTAGAAGCTTGAAGTTCGATCTCCTGTGTGAATGTAAATAAATGTGTGTGTTTTATGTGTGAGCATGCTGTAAAATGTTCGAATGTATTTAGTAAGAAATAGTTGATAAGAGAAATTATTGGAATCGTTGATCCTCTGTTATAGATTGATAGGAGTTACTTTTGTGTTTTTTTTCTTTTCGTGAAATTAATTTAGTGATGTAGATTTTTCATTGAATAATCGTATAATGAATTTTGTTTCGTTTCAGTTACAAACTTTCGTGTAAACTGTTGTTTTAGTATGCCGTTTTCTGATAATAAATAATGAAACACGCGTATGCGTCAGTAATATTCAAGGCTTTCAAAGTAAAGTAAAAATGATAAATTTAGAAGCAGAAATAAATACTTTCATACGCAAATGAAACTATAATAGAAAAGCTTGTACTTATCGTAAAAGCGATAATTTTCGAGTGTTTCCCGTTCCGAAAATATAAGTATTCGGAATATCGAAATACGTAAATTATAATACTAGTATAATTCGGAATATCTGACAATAAGATTAAATAAAATCAAATGTTATTATTTTTTTCCATATCATTAAT
Organism: Hydropsyche tenuis; assembly: GCA_009617725.1. Lineage (NCBI taxonomy): Eukaryota > Metazoa > Arthropoda > Insecta > Trichoptera > Hydropsychidae > Hydropsyche > Hydropsyche tenuis. The sequence continues at coordinate 12,691 of VTON01000011.1, read as the reverse complement.
TACACATAAAAAACACATCTCTTAAGAGTTTAATTTCGAAATAGTATTGCTCTGAAATGGGTCGTCTTGCAACCATTTTCCCTGAAATTGAACCTGTCACAATAAAGTTGTGTTTTCATTAAATTTGTTCCGAAGTTAGTTTTTCTTTTCCCAATTAAGATTTTACGTTCAATTACATTTCACAGAAAGTACGACTATATATTGCATAAAAATTAGTTATACATCCTACATAGTTTTCAGCATTTTTTTTATAAATACACAAAAAACCTACACTCCTCACTTCTATATATTCCACAAACTTGTACATACACATACACGAAAAAAGCCCATTTACAAAAAAAGCATATAAATTCCAACGAATATTTCTTCAAACGAATGGGTTATTTTCAACTCCGATCTGTAGATCTTTTTCGTTTCTGTTATTTCGATTAATGTAAAATTATTTTGCTAGGTCCCCCACCACCCTTAGTAAATGTCTCAACCCACCTTTCCACAATTTTGGGACTAATATTTTGGGATGTAGCTGGAGACGGTGGTTATCCTATAATCGATTTCACTGCAGAATATCGTGCTGCATTACCACCTAACAAAAGTGATCCAACTTTAGAGCAATGGCGCCCGATATCACCTAATCATATCAGTCCTAATGCGGTAATATCACTTGTTTCTATACTTTTTTCATTCTACGTAGAGTTTATCCAATACATATTGCGATGCATATGCTCGTTTATGTGTATGTACCCACCATAAATTGTTGAATGAAAATATTAAATGGATACCTCTAGTTACTTCTTCTTTATCCTGTCTCACTTGCATTTTGAAACTTTCCTGATGTTTTGAAGTAACTTAGATATAGCTTACAGTTTTATGTTTACTTAATCAAATGTAAAGACAAATAATAAATTTTTTATAATTTTGCAGCGACAAATTGATGTCTATCATTTAATACCCAACTCTAGTTATTGGTTTCGGGTATGGGCTAACAATGCTTATGGATCTAGTATTCCTGTTGAAACTCTAGGTCATACACTTTATAGTGACGTAGAAAAAGGTGATTGTTTTTTCCTTACATAATAAATTTACGTTATATACAATTTTCAATTGTGTTCTTTTTCAGAATTGGCGCGTGTTTTCTTAACAGGTGTTGAAACTTTTGATACACGCATATGGATAGCTGCCGTCGCCATCGTCATGGGTACGCTTTGCATCCTTACTGTTGGAACATGCCTTCTTCTATACCGTGAATGTCGAGTGCCTACTGGTGAGACAAATTTAAACAATGCCGATACTAATCACCTATTTTAAAACCACACAAGACATTTTTTACAATTTTTATCTTTCTTTAATAAAAATAATACATTTGACCATTAAAACTTGAATATATTAATATTTAGCTGTATTTATACATAAATATAATTATAAAAGTGTGAGTGTATGAAGCATGTGTTAAAAAAACACAAATGAAAAAAAGTATTAAACTACTTAATGATATATGAAAATGCCAATAAAAAAACCAGTTACGTTACACACTTCATTCTATTACAAAGTTTGTATTCGAATTTTATAAAGTTTTCACATATTAGTATGACATTCATTTTTTCTTATAAGTCTATTTAACTTTTATCGCATTTTAAAAATATTTTAGTAACAAAATTTTTGTAGTTCTCTCTCTTTGCTTGTTTAGAATTTATTATAATGCTTTTATCAATTATTTGCTTTTTTCAAAAGTTAACAAAACTGAAATTCGTTCAATAAAATATATTTCTCAATTACATATTATACTAAAAAATGCAGCATATATAGTTGTAATTAGTAGAATATAATACAAGTAGATAATAATACGAGTAGAAACTAAGTAATTTATTTTTCTTGATTACTACAATTATATTAAAAGTTAACATAATATAATTTTTAAATTATAGGAGATAAAATGTAAAAAATGACCACTAAAACACTTTTGATATTTTCAACATTGTGTATACTCACAGTCGAATATTGATAAGTATTATTGTACGAGTCAACAAATTACAATTGTGTTTCCAGCATTGATTATCTTTGTTGAAATATTGCTTTCTGTTTAAATTAAATCTCGATTTATATTCCTTCGGCTTTAAAAATATTTCATGATTTGAAAATTAGTGTAAAAAACACAAATACTCGTACAACTTAATTGGCTAGAAAATTATTGAAGTTCACACAACAAAATTAGGACCAACGTATTTTTAATATTGATAGTGAAACTCTTCATGGATAGTAAATTTAATTACAAATAAATTTGATTTATGAAAAAAAAAAATTATTATTTGTCTAGATTAATTTATACATAATATTTCATTTAATGTCTTAAATATTTTCAGTTATTTTCTGTTTTTGTTTCCAATAATATACTAAATATTTCATTAGTATACATAAGTATGTCGTCATCAAATAAAACATCTATCAGTGTAGAGTTTCACTAATTTACAATTTCAGTAGAAAAGTATGTACATATGTTTATCTAATATCAGTAATTTTTGTAGATATATTGATGAATATTATATAGCTTTGTAAACGTAGATAAATACAAATATTAAAGAAATTTAACTCTTATACAATACATACTTACATACTTATATACAATTTTCCAAACGGTAATACTTCCATAAAATTATAACGATATATTTTAATATATATATAAGATTTTAAGAAAATTAGTGAAAAAAAATTTAATATTAAAAATTCTATAAAAAAATTAGATGTCACATGGTTTGAAAAATAATGAGACTAAGAAGTCAGTACAAATGATCTCCTGAAATTCGTTCATGACAACTTTTTTGGAGAACTCTTATAATCTCATTAATTAAAAATAGCTTTTAATATAATAAATTTATTATATTTTATTTTCATTATGTTGATGTTTTCCAACAATATTTCCAGTATGCCTTTTTTAAATTTCTATTGGTTGTTCTATAAAAGGAAAATTATCAGTAAATTTTGCTTTAGTGTTTAATTTTTAGCATATTTTTTACATTAATCAAAAAAGTGTAAATGCATATTCAGATGCTAAAACTCTTATGTATTTTATTTTATTTTATTTTTAATGTTAATTACCCAGAAATACCACTAAAAAACAAATTATTCGTTTTAGTAATTAATGAAAATTTTCCTTTTATTTCTACAAATCTAGTTGATACAATTAAATATATTATTGAATATAAAATTTTGCACGGCATTCGCTCACTGGTGTATTCTATCTTTCTTCTCCTTAACTGCACACATGCATCTGCCTACTGCACATGCTGATCTAAATCGTATCAACATCTTTCGCTGGGTTTTCATCAACGATCTTAACTGACCTGCCCGTAAATGCTGTCACATTGGCACTGGTGATGGTTAACACACAGATTCAGACGAAGAGCAAGACGTGATGGAGCTAGTGCCTAATATCATACTAAATCCTGGTTTTATGGATGGACAGTTGAGAAACGAAGATCGAACGAGTGATTCGCCTGCTGTAGTAATACGTTCTAACGGAAAGTTTTCTAGAGCCAATGGATCGGCAGAACCAAGAAAAGTTTGATTCTCATCTATACTCAACCTCAGGGTGTCTTACTGTTCAGAATAATTTGATTGGCTTGAATGCATATTTCGATTCAAAAAGGACGTTTAAATATTCATATTTTGATATGTATTGTGCAAAATAGTGCAATAAATAATTATTTTTATAAATCCGAAATATTGTGTGTTGTGTATATGTGTATTGAATGTATATAAGGTACAATTAATTTATTTGTGATATTTGAACAAAAATCAATAATTAATATCTCACAATATGAATGCTGTTAAATCAGAAATATGAATCTTTATTTTGTTTTGACTTTTTTTGAAAGATGATTATAGATAAGAATATTAATTTAGGATTCGTAAATGAGAGCGAAATGTGTTCATATATTCTCTCGAAAAGTATGTGAAATGTTTAATTTTTCTGATTCGATACATGAATAAGTGAAAATACCTGTTAATGTTTCCAAACAAAAAAAAGTTATGATAAAGCTATGATAAAAATTTTATTTTGAAAATGTAACGAGAAATATTTTTTCTAAACATAAACCTAATTTATTTTTTTCAAAATGAATTATATATATTATACATTTACATATATGTATACACACATATTTACATGATTGACATATCGATGGGTGATTGTTTATTGTTTATATCTCATTTAAATACAAACAATGAGTATTTATTTGTGTTTTGGTGCCTTTAAAAATGTATTTTTGCCACAAAATGCCGAGATGGCTGTGCTTAAATAACCGAATAGACTTAGCTTGCAAGAAATAGTCATAGTTATAGTTTTGCTAGTTATTTGTGTAAAAGGCACATAATAGTACTAACATACAAATTGACTGAAAATATAGAATATTTTATAAGCAATATGATATTTTTAGATTATTTGCAAAACATATTTTTGGGTAGTCTTACATTTTCTTATTGTTTGACCTTTCGAAAACAAATATTATATATTTAATGAATATTTATATAACATCTTTTGTCATTTTGTGTTGGGAAATTTCAAAATGTATCCATCGCTCTGTTTGTGGTTGATGAATAAAAAAAGTTCTACATATTCTTGTATTAGAAAAAATGTTAAACCAAAACTTTCCATTAACCATACAAAATTCTTCTTGGATTTCTTATGTTATTTATCACTCGATTTCTTTTTTTATGAATTTTTATTAACTTAGATATCCAAAAGACTTTTTTAATAATAATATTAACTAGTGATGTAGTGCAGTTTTATCTTACTAAATCTAACATAAAAATCCTCATGTAAGTAACATATTCACACTAATGCATTTTTCTTTTGAAATTTATATTTTATTTTAGGCTGAAAAAGTCCGTTTTGTTTAAATTTTAATTAAAATCTTATATGCTTTGTGGCAATGTACTTCGGTAATTTAATGTAATACTGAAAATTAATTTCATAGTTGTGATAAAAATATAAATAGACTTCAATTAGCAAGTACATTCACTTTGTGATAATCAATATTTAAGAATTGAATCACATAAAAATACGGTGCTTTTGGTAATGTTGCTAGCTTAATTTTGTGTAAGTTATTATAATTTAATATTCGTAACTAGAATTTATTTATATTTCACTCATATCATTATTTGAATCTGAATATTTTTATTGAAAAATATATAATATTTTTTTCTATTGTCACTGCTTAAATAATTAATTTCCAAATCAATAGTATAACGTTCGTACAAATAAAAAAGGCTTTGAAAGTTTTTGCTGTATTATTTTAGTTCGAGCTTTGCCTTTAACATTAAATTTAATTCAAGTGATTATTATATAACATCGCATATAATATGAATATCATAAATAAAATCTAAAATATTTAAGTCTTCTAAAATTTGATGTATGTTTGTGAACAATGTGCATTTGTTGTTTTGAAATAGTAATTGCATGATTTTTTTTTTAATTTTCGTAAATACTTACTAATTATCTTATACAATTGTTTGATTGTATCTTGGCTGAAATATATTTTTGCATTTCTGCATGATCAGTAGTCATTTTTATTAAGATATATATCGTGTATGTTTTATACACAGGTATTAGCGCTAATCAGTTTCTACTTTTCACCAACGAAATACACGTTTCGTTTTATTTCAACTACTCATATAGAAATAACATGCATGCCATACAATTTAACTATGGTAATGATTTTAATCCGAATCTTTTATATAATACTTAACATCAAGATAATCGATAACATGCAACTAATAAGTGATAACATGCAACTAATATTTATAATACATGTTTTGGAATCACTAAACATAATTTTTCTATACATCAATACTCATTTCACAAAATTTTCTTAAATCACCATATTGTTATTATGATACACATATGAATTGATCACCAAATTATCTAGAAAATTTGCGCTCAAAATTAAAAAAAGTATTATGAAACATGTATTGTATTTGTAAGGTATTGTGAAACTTACAAGTGTCTAATATTTTTGTTCAGGTGTAATGTGAACTCAATTTTAATAATTTATTTGTTAAAGAAACTTAATTTTAATTTTTGATAAAAATATGTTTTCTTGTATAAATTGTTAATTTTGTTTAAAGAAAAAAACTTGTATTAAAAACTTGTGACAGAAAATGTGTTTCATTGATTATAAAAAATAAAAATTATTCATTTTTTCATTTTTTTATATTATTTGAAGGTAAATATCAGAAATTTAAAATATCTACTTAACTCGAATCAACATAGAATTTTTTGTTCTTCTAAGCTGTCAACAACTTTGAATTTCAACAACTTTGTCAACATTGATTTTATCTGAGGTATTTGTTTCATACCATTGATACTCGGATCTTTACTTTGAGTTTCATATTCAATGGCAACTTTCCTATTGACAAATGTTAACAATTGCAATAAATCCCAATAAGAAGCTTCTTCTTCGAGCACTTCACACAACGACTGAATAAACCATGATCCATCAGCTCTCCTCCAAGATGAATGATCTTAAAAAATATTCTATATAATTAAAATCATATTTGCTACTATTTCGGATGTTCTTTTAAATTAAAACCTTCATATGTTGAATACATGTGCAAGAAGTCAGCCATTGAAGGAATTTTATATCCATATCTCGGCAATGACGGTAATAAGATGCTATCAGTCATAGAAAGTCCAGAATCTACCTTATCTCCACGACATGCCTATACTTGAAAGTATTAGTTATTGAATTATATTTTTTAGTTTATTATTATTATTATTATTATTATTATTATTATTATTAAATCTTATTCATTACTTACCTGAATGAAATACAATTTAGGAATCCCTGCTAATTGAGGACATACTTTTGAAGTAAGTCCTTCCCATAATAAGTTTATTTCATATTTTCCATCTGCTGCGTACAAATAACCTGGTGTACCATGAGTAAGAACAACAATAATCATACAGCTTATTTCTGATTTGCTTTTACAACCGACTGACAATGAAATGATTTTCATAATCAAAAAATGTAAGTATATGGAATTATAAGATTTATAGAAATAAAAAAAAAAACCTTCTTTTATCACATCCTTAATTTCAGTTATCTTCAAATTATTGTGAATTGTTACACCAAAATTTAATTTTTCTAAACACACTTTAAGACGATGTGTGTCAAATTCTGTACCTTGTCTGTCAGATATTGTTATTACGCCGTCAGATAAATATTTATAATGATTAAAAATAATTGCTGAACCCTGTAAAGTCATCTCATAAAACAACGATGATGGGTTGAGTCTCAAGAAATTGTTGATACTCAAAGGTCGGACCCTTAAAATACATAAAATATTTCAGTTTTATATTTATTATAATCTATTATAGTTTCATGAATACAGTCATTTATATCTTCAATTTTGGAATATTAAATATTTTACAGATGAGTAAATAAATTAACATGTATGATGTTTCAAAACTGTAATTTAACTATACGAGTGCGGAAAACATGAAATTTGTATGATCAAAAAAATGTGATAACTTTTTTTTTCTGCACTCGAACAGTTATATTATAAAAAATAAATTAATGATTAAAATAAATAAAACCTTTCAAAAAGTAGACCACTATCTTTGGGCATTGTAGACACCGGTGAACCGATACTATCTTTTTGCTCATTCTCATAATAATCCATTTGAAACAAATTTTCTTGCAGCTTAATTGTTTCCGAAAACCACAAACTACTAAATAACCAATATATAGATTTATAGCATTAGGCATATGAATATAGATAAGTATATAGATATGGATAATAAAACATTTGATAAGATTGCTGTTATCATTTGATATAAAATCAAATGTTCGATTTAATTTATTCCTCTATATTTGATAATTCAGATAATATAAAAACATGCTTTATTATACATTATATTATTTCCTTTGTAACCAATTTAAACATTTTAATTCCACATTTTGGCAGTTTTCCCATTCGGAAATTTTATTTTTTCTGTAATCGATAGTTTGCAAAATATGATAATTTGGATGGCTAATATAATTAATTTTTTCTTCTTCATTCTTTAGTTTGATATTCAATAATATTTTGGCATCCTAAAGTATATAAGAATCAATACTTAATAGTACATATAAAAAAAATTATAAAAATATAGCAAAAACCTTTTTTCGAATCGTTATGTCAGAAAATTTTAAATCGATCAATTCATCTAGAAATGATTGATCAATGTTTGTGCTTTTTTCGTTTTCAATTTTTGTACTATAAGTATAAAATTCACATTGTAGTGTGTCTACGTTTTTGTTTTCGATGCGTTTTTTGTAACATTTTTCGAAACTCGACATATATTTGAATGATAAAGTGCTTCTGAAAATTGAAAAAGAACAGTCAATTTTAAATATCACGAAGAAAATTGGTATTTGATATACAAAATTTTACAATTTCTTCATCTGATTGTGAGATAATTTTGTGTCATACGTTTTATATTTTAACAGAAAAACACTACAAAGTTTGATCAATGAACATGTTTTCAATAGATAACACAGATATGCAAAATTGACCTTTTTGGAATTTTTTTGTTTGAAAGGTATCTATATTAGGTAAACCTAACCCAAGTAATGGAAATATTTTTGCAAATTTTGACTAATTGTAAACCTAACCCAACCTGTCATCGCGAGATGATTAAATTCACGTGAACATAACCCAAGTATCGGAAATATTTTTGCGATTTTTTCACTAAACGTAACCCACCCTGTCGTCGCAAAATGAATATATTCGCGTAAACCTAACACAAGTAACGGAAGTATTTTTGCGAATTTCTCACCCAACCTAACCCAACCTGTCCGTTGTTGATGAAAAAATTCGCGTGAACCTAACCCAAGTATCAGAAGTATTTTTGCGAATTTCTTACTCAATCAAATTCAACATGTGGTATGATGAATAAACTAGCGTAAACCTAACCCAAGTATCGGAAATATTTTTGCGATTTTCTCACCCAACCTAACCCAACCTGTCGTTGTATGATGAAAAAATTCGCGTAAACCTAACCCAAGAAACGGAAGTATTTTTGCGAATTTCTTACTCAACCAAACCCAACTTGTTGTGGTGTGATGAATAAACTCGCGTAAACCTAACCCAACCTGTCATCTCAAAATGAATAAATTCGCGTGAACCTAACCCAAGTATGGGAAATATTTTTGCCAATTTCTCAACCAACCCAACCTTTCGTTTATTACATTTTTTCCAATAAAATTAAACACATAAAGGTTTTTTTTTTATAATCAGCTAATAATAATTATTATAAAATATTCAAATGATTAATTTGAAACCAATCGGTTTTTTTAGTTTTCATTGAGGCCCACGAATTATTTGGAAATAAGAAAATTATTGGAATATTAGAGTTTCTCCCCGGCAGCCACCGTGGCAACACCGTTGTTATTGTCTCCCGTTCTCAATCAGTTCCGGCCCTCCTTTCATCAACCTTAACCTTCTATCACCAGTTCTAATTGTAGCTCTCCTTCAATTAATCGCGACCGCGATTAATCCGACCGCGTGCGTCTATTCTATGTTGATAACATCTGTGCGAGTGCTAATAATATTTCCTAGAAACGCTCAAAAAACCCCTTTTTTTTTTTTTTTTTTGCGTCCGCCCGGTTTTTCCTTTCGTTTATACGCGTCCGTTTTTACTTGGAAATGTGATTTTATGAACACACGTGCCTCAACGCGATGCTTCTTAATAATATCAAATTAACTGTGATCTGCTATAATCCTGTTCACGGGATTTATTCGACGCGTTATTAATCGTAGTGCATGTATCTCGTTTCGCGGGTGAATAATGTGTATCTTATTGTTAGTGTCCTGATCACTTCAGCCTCCGAAGGGCGGTAACCACTCAATATTTTTCCAATTTTATAATTTTCTGTCAAATTGAAATTTAAATTAGTATTAATTACTTCATCTTTATTTCGTTGTCGATTTTATTAAACGTACATCTATTCGCTCGTAAGCTACACGCATATTTATTAATCTATCCATTAAATAAATAGATTGAGAGAACACATTTAAATCAATTTTTTTTGTTTTTCGTAATTTTATAAAATAGTCCGTTTTAGTCAAAGGGCGCTCCGTAAATCTCTGAATTTTACTAGTTTCTCCCCGGCAGCCACCCGCGCGCAACACCGGCGCTTGCGCGAAAGGCGGCCGGCGCGTCGGCCGGCGGCCGTCGCGTCGGCGGATCAAATTCCCGCGCTGGATCAGACTTGTCCAGAATTTCGGTTTGCGAGGGCCACTTTGGCCGGAGCGCGGGACATTCACGAACGTCGTCGATTTGCATTTTTTTTTTTTTTTTTTTTTTCTTTAATTTAATGATAGAATACATATGTTTTGATTAGAATGTACATACTTGAAAAAAAAATTGATTTTAATAATTCGAAAATAATAAAAAAAAAAAAAAAATATTTTTTCTTCGAATTGGAACAAAGTTCGTGAATTGTTATGTTTGAAAATTTGGGTGAGATATTGACAATGGTTGCACAAAACAAGCGAATGTGGAATGGTTTTACGAGAAATACACTCCCGGACTCATAAAATTGCGATTGTACCATAACATATGTTCATTTAGCAAACTTAAAAGCTTTTCTTTGGTGATGAATATTAACTGACTAACAATAAATATCTTGCATGATCATTTCGTTAATAATAATAATAATAATAATAGTAATAATTAATCATTAAATTGTTATACGTAATATACACGACGATGCTGACGTTACGAATAAATTGCGACCGCCTTTTCTTTAATTCACGATCAACCATTCGCCAGTTTACTATAATCGTATCTTTCAGGTGAACTTGTGTAGGTACCCAATTCAAAATAATACCTTATGTGACCCTTATCCTGTAAAAGTGTCACCAATATTATTTTATTTATAAGCCCTTTTATCACTACTATATCCCATAGCAGAATAGTATATTGCATACTAACTCAATTATTTTATAATCCCTAACAATTATACAATATAATACTAACCATTATAGGACTAGAGTAATTACGCTACCATGATTCTATTGTAGTAACACCTAACACATAACCCATAAATAATGGACCAACTGGGAATTCGACTAAAATCATAGATATCCTCACTTATTCTAAATTAACTAATATCTATTAACATATTTGGTTAATGTCATGCCCTATGTCATACTAATTAAAAAATTAACCGCATGCTCTTGTAATTAGTCTAAATTGAAACAACTGAGACATAAATATTAATCAACTAACAATAACTAACTCACTTCCGAACAATATACAGGGATACACCTAACGAGATGAAGGCATGAAAACCAAAAAAGAATAACTTGCATGACCATTTAATTAATTAACAAAAAAAAAAAAAACTCTTTGGTAATGGTAAAGACCAATGACGTGTGGTTCTACCGAGGTCCGAACCATGTAGGACCAACGGTCTCGCCTCGTCTATCAAACTGGTGATCATTACGATCGCAAAGTGGGCAGCGAGGGCGCAGTCTGCTTAGTCTCTAACTCGTCTGTCCCGCTGGTGGTCATTGCGATCCGCCCAGAAGACAGCGCGACCACAGATCCAGCACATAGACACACGCGTATCCGTTGGTCTGAGAACCTCCTTCGCTGGCATGGGCGGACTGGTTCTATGGTACATGTCCCTCACCGAAATACGACTTGGGCTAGCGCGGTGAGGTATAGCCTAGACTGCCGCATTTGTCTGGTAAGGCCTTGTCCTGCAGTGGATAACTTATAGGCTGCTAATGATGATGATGATGATTGGAATATTAAGCCAAAAGTTTATGAAAAGTTTATGTTATGGATTTATAAATATTTTGTATTTAACAATAAAAATCTTTAAAATGTAACAAATAAAAATAATTTTGAAAAATCGCCTCCCTTGTAAAAAATTCCTGAATCCGTCGTTGAGGTCTGGCAAATTTTCAAATTAAAGTGAAAAACGTTTAACACGAAACTGAAAGCACCAAAATGCGTTTTTGTATTAAAAGAATTTCACGTTAGACGTAATAGTATACGTCCATAATATTTTGTCAGTATCAAAGTAATATTTCTTTTAAAATGATACGAAAATTTTCGAAAGCATGTGAGCTTGCTTCGTGTGAGCTTGCTTCCTGTGAGCTTGCTTCCTGTGAGCTTGCCTCGTTTGAGCTCGCTTCCTGTGGGTTTACTTCAGTGCGTTTGTTTCTGTGCATTAGCTTCCCAACCCAATTACACTAGGTTCTTTTATGAATTCAGAGTATGCGGTTTTTTTAAATACAATTTTATTTTAATATTTTTTTATGGACTATATGAACGTACAAAATGTATGTGTAAAATGTAAATCCAACTAAGATTACATTGTTAATAGAAATACATTTTTGAATGCGATTTTAGGTATATTTTATATTGCAGTTTCACTTTTTTTCTATGTAAAAATCATATTTTTTTATGCGATTTTTTATGCGGAACGGAACGCATCTACCGCATAAAAGAACCCAGTGTATTTCCATCTTACCGCCCAAAAACACGACCATCATCAATCGCGAACCCGTCAATTGGCCAACCTGTACGCGACGACGGCGGGGGAAACGGCGAACTTCGAGTCACTGTATCGGCCCGCGTGCCCCCCCGGTTGGGCCAAATTTAAAAGAAAACCCCCAACCCGGGGAAAACCCAAAA